>JAQQTP010000073.1:17282500-18682500 GCA_029884605.1 Ormosia emarginata
TTTTGTTTGGTTAAGGCTAATGTTGTAATTGAATCAAAATTAACTTTGGCCAATTTAATGGGCAACACAACCACAGTACTGGAAGAAGTCATAATCGAATAGTTGGTACTTATTAGCAAATCAGATTAAGAGATGAATTGATATGTGTAAAACTAAGTTTGGTTGGTTGATTATGAACCATGTTTAGGAATGGCAAATTTGTTTCCATGTTTTGGAGTTTTTTGTGCATGAGTATAAAACGAAATTGAATGATTATGGCTTCACATAAATGGAGGAGTGAAGGCATATCAAAATTCAATAATGATGATGACCACGGGCAAGGTTTGAGCAAACCAACAAATGTGATGTATAAGGTAAAAGAACCTTTTAATTGTTATGCAAAAAATATGTAAATGCTTATTATGAAGAAGTAAGATTTTGAATTTAATAAATGTTTGTATTTGGTAGTGTGTAGGTTGAACAGTCGATTAATGTATTAAATGTTCTTATTTTTCTTCTTGTAGGATTTTGGGGAAACATCGTTAAGTGATAGTGAAGACATCAACAGTGATAAGGAGCACATGGGCAGTGATTGAGAGGAGATGGACAATGATGAAGTTGGTGATAATAATTTCCAAATATTAACCCTTGGGAAGGTGAAGAATTTGGAGTTTGCTAATCTTGAAGCCTAATATGAATTTTATAATGATTATGGGAAAATGAATGGGTTTAGTACAAGGAGAAAAAGAGGCGTCGAAACTGCAAGCATGAAGTTATGTGACAGTCATTTGTTTGTTCTAGGTAGGGGTATTAGGACAAGAGATATTTGAATATACCTAATCGTAAGAGGGATCACAGACCTATCACAAGGTGTAGGTGTCAAGAGGCAATGTGTATCTGTCTTGATGGCAATAATGGACAATGGTGTGTAGCCTCATTTTATGATGATCATAACCATCAACTAATTAGACTTGAAGTTTGGTGGACTTCTACAGTCACACCAAAGAATGTCTATTACTAATATTTCTCAATTCATTAGCATGAGAAGAAGAGTATAAGTACACCCAAGATTTATGGCTCTTTTGCAACACAGTTAAGGGGTTTTAATATGATTGGCTTTCGTAAGAAAGATTTATACAATCTAATTGAAAAGCAACAAAGATTGCAACAGAGTGATGCAAGAAGTACTTTGAAGTACCTTGGTGAGATATGGGTTACAAATCCTATAATGTTTTGGAGATATAAATTGGATGATGATGAGAGATTAATCCAATTGTTCTGGTGTGATGGAAGTAGATGACTTGATTACTAAGTCTTTGATGATGTGTTGGCCTTTGATGCAACTTATGGGTGGAACAAGTACAAGTGTCTATTGGTTGTATTCTCTAAAGTTAGCAAAAGCACAAGAAAAGCGGTTGAATTGTGAACTCCAAGAAATTTGATTTTCTCTGCCAAAAAGATAGAGTCTACTTAACCTTTCTCAATGTAGTCTCTTAGAGTTGAGTAGATTCACATTAGACACATAATGAAGTTGAGTATATTCACTTATTACTCTACTCAACTTAGTTAGTAGAAACTGGTTTAACAAACAAAGATGAAATCTTTATGAAATATTTTTGAACAGTTCCCTTAAGCTTTTGGAGATTGATATTAAACCTTTAATACAAATGATGAGTTAGGATGAAATAATTTTAGCAAGATTTCTTTTAAAGGTTCCTTCAAACAAAATTAAACCAATTTACAATTTCTTTCAAAATATTAGTTCAAATTCTTAAACAATGAGTTTAAAATATGATGTAGAGATAGTGAGAGTAAGAATAGCTTAACACAACAGTTTATCCTAGTTCACCCCTAACCACTTGGGGTTACGTCTAGTCCCCATCTCCTCATTGGGATTTTCTTCACTATGAATGAGTATTCTTTGTATACCACAGTTGCTCCCAGCTACAAACAAGTATTCTTTGTTTCTACAACCACTCCTGGCTTCTTTTCTCACTTCTTATAGTGGCTAGTACAACTCACTAGCTCACTACCCTTATGGGTACAAAGTATTTAAAATAGATTTAAGGTCGGGTAATTCTCTAAAAGCACTCTCAAAGAGTGGATAAATTAATTACAGTACAAGAGAAACACTTACAACAAGGTATTCAACTAAGAATGTCTAGGTAAGAAAATGATAAGTAGAGTTAGAAGGCTTGAGTAGAGTGAAATAGTGTATAAGCACTGTTAGATTGATAATCACTGGTCTAACCCTTCATCTCTCAAGTTTGGGCCTATTTATAGACTTTCTAGGGCTAGTAGTTGAGTTTTAAACCTTCCTAACGCAGCAAGTATAGAAACTAGTTGTTAGATACAACTTCCAGATGTAACTCATACTATTTTATCCTGTAGCAACTTGAGTAGGGTCTTCATGCGACTCTACTCAACTTCTATGCTGCTTTTTCTTTAGCTCTGTTCATCAAATCTTCTTACTTCTTTAATTGAATTCCTATGCTTTAAAGATGTCTTCATGTTGAATAGCAAAGGAACTCAAGCTCAGAGTTCATCATGAATCTTTTGGTCATGTGGGAGGTTTCTTTAATGAAAGTCATGTTGACCATGCTCATGTTTGTTTTGTTCTTGGCTTTGATCACTCTGCTTATCTTTATCCTGAGTCTACTTAAGTACTTTGTGACTCATTTCTTCATAAATGGTGATCAGTCATCCTCCCTTATGTTCTTTCTCAGTAATTAAAGAGGGTCTGCAAGTAAAAAATTAAGCATAATCTCACACAACCAAGTTAGTCTACTTTAAAATTATGGTTTTTTTTTGTCACGAGGAGGCCTCCATCCTATCTCATGATTGCTTCTAGTGGGTGGCTATTTTCCGGCATGTGCTAGCCATGAAAAAGGGGTGGGAATAGTAGTTTGTTGATTCCTATATATAGGGACGACAATGGTTCGGGTCAGGGTGGAGGCGAGTAGTTAATAATTTAAAATAAAATCTTAAAAATTAAAAAAAATAAAATAAATTTTAACAGCACATACAACAACTTTGTTAAACAATATAAGATTATTATAAAATTAAAAAATATTATAAATAACAACTTAAATTCAATTATATTTTGTAATAATCAGTTTATATAAATAACTATGACATAAATAGTATATATTTTTTCAACAAGTTTTATCATTATGGGATCATTCAATAAAAAATTTATTTTAAAATAATAAAGATATATGTATTTTCATCTTATCTCAAAGTAAAAAAAAAAAAAAATCATAATATATAATATATATTAAATGAAAAAGTATACTTAATGGGTTTGTGGGTACCCGTGGGACGGGTACTATAATTTCCGACCCTGTCTCCATTATTTTAACGAGTACCCACCCCCATCCCATCGTAGGTAATCCTCGCGGATTCCCACGGGTACGAGTAATTTTGCTATCCCTATATAGATGGAGCCAATGATTTAGACCGAGGTGAATACAGAAGAATCTGCCTAGGACAGATTGTTGGTCACTATTGTTGCGCCTCCTTAATCTGATGAAGTGAGTGATTAGGTACCCGCAATACACTCCAAGACTCAAGTAAGAATGGGTATAAGGAGGTAGAGAGTGAGGGAAAAAAATATTACCTTAAATGTAGCTCCTTCTATTTACAAGGGGACAAATTAGTCCTTCTAGGTGCCTTATAAATATTTTGAGAAAACTTCCTAAGACTTTAGGACTTTTCTCAATTTGTGTGTTGTCTAATAATTGATATTTATAAGAGAATATTCTTTTAATAGATAAGGATGATGACATCCTCAAATGATGAGGTATCACATCCATTTGACTACAGAGCTTGATCTTATTATACCTAATTCTTCAATCCAGATTTTATTATTATTATTATTATTATTATTATTATTATTATTATTATTATTATTATTATTATTATTATTATTATTATTATTGCTAGCGTCTTGATAGGTACTATTTATGTGCTCCTCAATTTGTATTTTTATTTTTATTTAAGATTAAAAAATATTTATCTATATTATTATATATTAAAGTTCTTCCACTAAATCGTCACATGACATTTTCTATTTTTTTATTTTTTAATTATAACTTCATTATGTTTTCTTTTTAGACTTTTCATTTCCCTCATTCATATATTTTTATGTTTTTTAATTTTTTTAAATAGCAATTAATTTTTTGACTTTTCATTCCTCTTTTTCATATTTTTCATGACTTTTCATTTTTACAATCATTCAGTTTTTACAATATAAAAAAAAACTTTCAGTTTTTACTTTTATATTTATTTTTTGAAAATCGAAATGAAAGTATATTGATTTTTAATAAATTAAATAAATATATACTTCATTACATAAATTAATCTTAAATAAGTTAAAATAAAAATACACATTACTTAAATGCCCATTAATATTATTCGTTTACTTATCTATAAATTCTATTGTCTTTTAATTCTAATCTTGCATGTTCTAATAAAAAGATTATTTGAATAATATGTATAATTTTAGTTAATTTCTATATAACATATTAATAATATATTCTTATTTTATTTATACTAACATCATTATCATAAGATGTCTCATATTTTTTTTTTATAAATATATATAAGATTATAGTAAAAAACAATCTTGATTAACACACGATGAGATGAATTTTTATGCAATTTTTAAGTTTTCAATGAATTATTATTATTATTATTATTATTATTATTATTATTATATATTTTATTTTTACTTTTCATTTCTCCTCTTCGTATCTTTTTGATTTTTCATCATTTTCAACCTTTCATATTTTCATTTTTTAAAATAACAATTATTATTATTATTATTATTATTATTATTATTATTATTATTATTATTATTATTATTATTATTATTATTATTATTATATCTACCACAATTGCTATGTGGCATTTTTCCTAAATTTTAATTTTTAAAATTCTTTTAATTATATCTTTTATTTTTTACTTTTCATTTCTCCTCTTGTATCTTTTTTTATTTTTCATCATTTTCAACCTTTCATATTTTCATTTTTTAAATAAAAATAATCTAAATATTTTTACAAACAAATAAAACAAAATCAAGTCACATAATTATTAAATTTTAAATATGAATATCTCCATTATATTTTAAATTTTATTTAAACACTTCGACTATAAATTTTTCTTAAAGCAAAATAATTAATTCAAAGTTTCAAATATATACTAAATATTTATCTAATAAATAAAAAACTCTTAGTTGTGTTTATTTTTATTTAAATAACTTGTGTAATGCATGAGTAGCATAACTAGTAATATATAAAAGTTGTTTCACTAAAGTTGCCACATGGCATTTTTCCTAATTTTTTATTTTTATTTTTGAACTATTGTTTGTCCCTTTATAGGCTGTAAGTGCACAAATCGAACAAGTAATACAGTGTAAAGTAGGATATTGTTCCCACGAGGACAATGTTACTTCCAGTGTTAAATATCAACTAATAGCTTAAGTAATTCCATTCAAAAACATACAAATAGAAAAAGTATATAAACTAATGGCTAAAAAGCAATAAATTGGAAATAAGGATAATTGTTAGAGATTAGGGAATCCTCCTTCATCCCCTACTTCAATTGACAATATGCAATCCTCTTAATCAACATGAATGAAATGATTAGGTTAGCTTGAGAAACTAACTTAGTTAAAAGTCTATGTCTAGGTCAATCAATTATGCTTCATTTACCTAGTTTACTATATTTTCATAAGAGCTAGCGCAAAATCCACTCATTAAGGATTATTCTCAAACACTTGTTATGCATGACTAAGAGATATATTTCTATCCCATTAGCGAATCAACTTATCCCACCATTAGAATGAAATCGAACATGCATCAACTATACATATGATCTCCAATTCAAATTCTTATGTCTAGGTTCATTAGATTTAATCAAAACGCATTAAATGTTGGTCAAACAATCAAGAGCATTAAGATTCATATGATTGAACAAAACCATACATCTATATAAACTCAAAGAAGTACAAATTCATCAATATCCATAAGGAGATCCAAAGTAATATCTAAATACAGCTTAGTTACTCATGGAACACGAAAATATAACCACAAAACTCATGTTCATGATACAAGAAAGAGAAGAAAGTAAAGGAAAAAGGAAGGAAGTTCATGGATATGATCTTTGATGCTTGAATCTTCCTCCATAAAGAAGATGACCTCCAACTTTGGCTCCCCTAGCTTTCTCTCAACCTCAAAGTAAAAACCTAACAGCAGCTTTTCTAACCTCAAAAGCTCTTTTTCATAAATTTAATAAAATAGTATTTATAGGCTCATAATTCTGCTTCACGCTGCGACGTGACACATCTTTGCGCCGTGACGCTCTAGTCTCGAGTTTTAGTATGCAACAGGCTGAATGCACTATGCCGCGACATGAACCTGCATGCGCCGCGGCGTGAAATGTTGAACTTCACACTTGACTTTCTCTTGGGCTTTCTCTTCCAATGTTGGTCCAAATCTTTCACCAATTTACTTGCTTGGAGCCCTTCCCGCATATTAGAGAAATCATCAAGTTAATAACAGTTGTAAATCCACTTAATCACTTAAAGAATATGCGCGATTTGCTCAAGATCATATAGGAAGATATCCAAATTGAATTCGACAAATATAAGCCTAAAATCTTTCATATATGCATAATAACAAGGACTAAACTATCAATAGAGCACATATATAGGACATAAATAACTATATTTCATGGAGTTATCAACTATAACTTCACATTGTTTATTTTTTTTCATTCCTCCCCTTCAAATCTTTCATAACTTTTCAACCTTTTCGACATTTCAATTTTAATAAGTTAGAAAAAATGCATACTTTATTGCATATAATAATCTTAAATAGAGAGAAATAAAAATATACATTAACATTATGAAAATGCCCTTTAATTTTTTTTTCATATTTATAAAATCTACTATCTTTAAATTCTTGCAAGTTCTAATGATAAGAATATTTGAATAATATTTATAATTTTATTTAATCAATGTATAATTTATTGATAATATAATCATTTTATTTATATAAATAATATTATCATAAGATGTGTCTAAGTTTTTATAATTAATAAATATATATAAGATAACATAGTAAACAGATATCTTACTTAGTATATGATGTGTTGAATTTTCATGTAATTGACTTTTCATTCCTCCTTCAAGTCGTTCATGACTTTTCACCTTTTTTAATCTTTCAATTTTAACAAATTAAAAATGTATATACATTATTGCATATATTAATCTTAAAAAGAGAAGATTATAAATATGCATTAATAAAATGCCCCTTAAATACTATTATTTTTCATATTTATAAAATTTATTGTCTTTAAATTTTAATCTTGTAAGTTTTAATGATAGGAATATTTGAATAATATTTATAATTTTATTTAATTGATGTATATTTTATTGATAATATAATTATTTTATTTATACAAATGATATTAGCATAAGATGTGTAAGTTTTTATCAATAATAAATATATATAAGATAACATATTAAACGAATATCTGACATAGTATATGATGTGTTGAATTTTCATCCAGTTTTTAAGCTTTTTCTAAGCAACAAAATTATCAATAATTTTTAATATTTTATTCTTCATATTATTTATTACTACATTAATATATATTTTGTAAAATTTACTTGAGAGACATTTAATAATATCATTAACTATATATGAATCATGAAAGAAGATAATGGAATAGTGAACTTAAAAAAAGACAAAGTGTGAATGTGTATAAAATAAAAATTATTCATGTAATAGCGATAGCATAGTGTAAAATAGCATGGAGAATTAAACATTTGTTTCTAATATAAATATTAAATATTAAATAAAAATAAATTTTTTTAACTTTTAAAAGAAAATAATAGAATAGTGAAATAAAAAAGACAACAACATTACTATATGAGTATTAGTATAAAAAAAAATCAAATAATAGTGATGATAGTATATAAAAATTTGCATTAAAATAGTAAAAATTAAAAAAAAACAATACTAGAGTGAATGTGTTGGTAAGAAATAAAATAAAACAAATAGTAATGATAGCATGTAGTAAAATTATTATTCTAAAAGATGACAACAATTTTAGAGTATAATATTGGTAAGAAAAAGATTAATTGAATAGTAGCGATAGAGTAAAGTAAGATTACTACGAGAAGTTGATGAAAAAGTTACTCTAAAAATAAAAATTTTCATAATAAAATTAATATTATAAAATATTCCATGCAACGCACACGAAAGATTACTAGTTAGTAATAATGAAGAGTCCATTATAAGTTACAAAGCCCTTAAAAAATGTAATTACAAAGTGAAAAGCTTAGTAGGAGTGTTTGAAAGCAATTATAGCTGCAAATAATAAGTATTTATAATTACATCATTTTTTATATTTATAATTTTTATATATAAATTTAATTAAATAATAATTGTATTTTAAAAATAAAAATAAGATTATGGGCACATGAGATAATAACTTTTATAATAGTATCGACATATTATTATTATTATTATTATTATTATTATTATTATTATTATTATTATTATTATTATTATTATTATTATTATTATTATTATTATTATTATATACAAGTAGTAGAAAACACAAAAACAAAAGAATACCCAGATCTTTATTTTGTAACTGTACCAAAAAAGATCTTTATTTTGTAAAACTAATAGTAATAAAGGAAATGGGAATAATCTTAAAGAAAACAAAATAGAAAAACGAAATTGTAGAACTTTGGCATGGTAGATGGCGCAGACTTACATTGATATTGAGGAGTAGTTTCACCCCATAAATGAAAAATTTGTATACATTTTCAGTTAGATCTATAATAGAAAAAATAAAAATATTCTTGTATAAAAAATAAAATATTCTAATTCTGCTGGTTGGGAAAATTGATAAAAATAATTGTGTGCATATCAATCATGTTATATGCATGATAACTACTTTTAAAAAAAAAAACAGTATGCTAATTATCCATCCTTTTTTCTTGGAGAAACTTGAAGATTACAAAATCCAAAGAAAATTAAATTTCCAATTCTATCATATATATATATATATATATATATATATATATATATATAAAATTGCCTAGTTCAATAAAAAAAAATACCTTGAAAAGAAATTACTAATATCATTAAATGCATAGTTAATAATAGCATATGAAATAAATAATTACTATGATAAACAATTTTTAAATAATTGAAAGTGTATAAACAATTATTAAACAATGCAGAAATTACTAATATCAGTAAAATGCATAGTTAATAATAGCATACGAGAAATAATTACTATGATAAAAAAATATTGAAAAATTGAAAGTGTTTAAGCAATTATTAAACAATGCGTAGGGTGAAAGTGTTGATAATGAAAAAAATTATTAAATAATAGTGATAATATATGTCAAATTTTAAATTAATTCTTAACATTTATCTATCTATATTTGAAACTTCATATTAAAAATATATTTTTTATCTTAATTTTTTTATAAAAATAATAAAAAATAATTTTTTTAATATAAATTATATATATAATATAAAATAAACCGTGCTATACATGGTTAGAAAAATAAAATGATAATATATATAATAAAATCAAAATGAACTTTTACCACTCTGCTCATTTAACGTTAAGATTTTTTTTTTATTAAAATTACACATATGAACTTGACATATTTAAAATAATAATTAAACATAATAATTATAGATATAACACACGGGTTAAAGAACAAGTAAATAAGTAGGGTTGTTGAATGAGTTAACCTAATCTCTTTAAAGCCTGACTTGTATAGCTTGTAAACTTAAACAGACTAGGTCAAAGGAATTATTGAGCTAAACAAATTGAAATTTTATTAGTTCGACCATTTAAAGGCAATTTGACAGCCTAAACAAAGTGTCTTTTGTTCTGGGTACTAACCAGGACCTAGAACGATAATAAGGGGACTCACTGAAGATCCTCAAAAGGAGTAACAACAAGGCCAAAGGACTAGGCTAGTCAACAAGTCAATCGCAAAGTATCGTTGGAATAAGTGTTTAGGTAAAGATGGAACATGTCTGGTCTAGGCCGACCTATATAAGAATATGATGATTGACTTATCAGATTCCTACTATTCAAGGCATTCAAGATATTGATCGTTACGATTACATTATGTTTAGTTTGAATGGCACAAAGCTGTTTTTGAACGTTGGCCATCAACGACCTATGACCGTTGATGACAAAGCATGTGATGAAAAGTGTCAATCGTTTAAGTCCAACCCGGTCGGGTCTAGGAGTTGGGCCTGCCTATCATTGTTGTCGGGTTCGTGCAGTCGGTCCAATGAGGTTTGTCTTCAATTATGGCAACCCCGCTATCGGGCTAGGATAACTTATAATTGAGCTTACAAGTGGCCTGATAACAAGTGGTCAACAGCCCCTCAGCTCGATTAATCATTAATGTCGACCTAGCTTGGGAGTGGGCCCGATGATAATTAGGCCAAGGTGGTCCACAGCCCCTCAGCTCTGTCAATCGTTGAGATTGGCTGAGCTTGGGAGTGAGCCCGATGTTAAATGGGTCAGGACAGTCCATAGCCCCTCAGCTCGGTCAATCGCTGAGATTGGCCAAGCTTGGGAGTGAGCCTGACGATAGTTAGGCTAGGATGGTCCACATTTACTAGGATGTTAAGGCCCCTCTTAATGGGATGTTTTGTGGTTCGTGCGATCATTTCTACATTTAAAGTCTCGTGCGGACGGCCACATGTCACACATTCATTAACTGCGTATCAGTTCCATCATTTCATAATTAATGCACCTGCTACTTGGTTTAATCAAAACCATTGATTTTTTGACTTTTGAGATCTCACCATTGGATGTATCCAACGATCCAACTTGAGGCTTGTCCTTTTCCCTGATTCTTGACTGTTGAATCCAACAGTTTACTTTATTTAAAACCTTCCCTCTTTGAAGTATACTTCAATTTACTCTTCCTTATTCTTCTTTCGCACTGCAACTTGATATTCTCCTCCTCTTCCTTTCTAAGCAGTGCCTTCTCGTCTCTATGCAAGTGCTTCATCAACACACACCTTCTTTTCCCATTCACAGCACGCTTCAGGTAACATTTCTAACACATGTTTTTATTTTATTTTCCATTTATTTCAATTTTTGAAAATGAGGGGTGGGTAACTTGAGATTTTTGAACCATAGTCTATGTGGGTAATTGGAGATTTCTTAACCATAGTCTCTTTGCCTAATCTAGGTTCAACTAGGATACCTTTATAGGATTGTGGCACTATATAAGTAATGGCCAGTAGCACCATACTTCTGAATGCATATAGGAAATTTAGAAAATAGGTTTGATATGTATAAGAATACGGTGTAAGATTCAGGACATTTGATCAACCGATGGGTGACACATCTGTCAATGGAGATCGGTCGGCTGAAGGAGGAACAGTACGGACCTACGACTGGGTTCACCCTGCCATCAGCAAGTATACATCGACTTTCAATATGACTGAGAGCATCGACCTACTTCATAGACGAGTATTTCTAAGCAAAGATAATGAGACTCGGGTTTATCTGCCATCCATGCTGAAATGACGAATGAGTGTGTATGTCCCCTAGTATCGATGACCAAGTCAACTGGGTGTATATGTACGACACCTTTTTCCTCTGTCTACGCTTGAAATTACCTTTTACGGACTTTCAGTGTTCGATAATCGACTAAACATTGCTTCGACCCAACTTCATCCTAATAGTTAGGCCTTTGTGAGAGCATTTGAAATTTTAATGAATTTCCATGGTAAAGTTTCGAGCGTAGAAGTTTTTTTCTTTTTCTTTCAATGTAAGGGGGTCGGTAAGGGTAGCCGGGTCTCACTCAACATTCATCCTTGAAAGAAGTTTTTTTTTCCTTTTTTGGCACATCTTATAAGAATTTTAAAATCAATTTCTTCTGAGTTAGCACTCAGAAAAGGGATATGCCTTTTTATGCCGACCGATTTGGAGTTGAAAATTTCCACTTTACTGGAGAGAAGAACTGACCTCAATATTAAGTGTAGAGTACCAGAGTCTCTATTTTACCGACCGAGAGATAATTGACTTCTTGGAGGACTGTCCTCTACTGGATATAAGTTCGTTCATCAAATTCGGGGATTATCCAGACGAAATGGCAAAGTTAATGAGTAAGTTTTAAATTCAAACTTATTATCTTTCAAGTTGTAGTTAAACTAACATTAACCTTTTCTTCAACTTTTCAGAATCAATGGTGCCTCATATTTCCATTCGGTAATTACAGAAGTTTGCCAAGAAGATGGACTCGGCTTCTCCGACTGAGGATGTTGAGCCTAATGTAGCTAGTCTTGATCCAGTGAAGACTGGCATTCATATTAACATTGCAGATTCCTCTAAGGCCTAGTCAGAGATGCTGATGGGAAAGAGGAACCGAGAAGAATGCGAAGATGAAGTTGAAGTTGCAAAATCAAAGACTTCATCTACCTATAAACGCTAAGCCATAGGTGAGAGTTCTTCCTCTGAGAATCGAGAAACTTAAAGTGCATTTGAGGCAATGAACAACTTCAATGCTGTTATAGATGGCCCTTCTCTTTAGGCGACCTCATTTCCCTTCGAGTCTTTCATAGAGACTCAGATTTTTCTCCCAGTTGACAAGAAGAAGAAATACAAGGTCAATGGAATATGTTTGTGCCAATGGACTGAAGTTCATTTACTTCGAGCAACCATTGTGATTAAATTGGTCGAGTACGAGCTAGAAGACTCGAAAAGGAAGTTATTGTCTTTGAACAAACTCTACTGGACAAAGCTTGAAAAAACTCAAAGGGCTGATCTAGCCAAAGTCTCTGAGCTGAAAAAGGAGATTGAAACTTTAAAACAAAAATTGTCCCACATCGAAGGCATTAACGCTTAAGTGGAGTTGTTAGAAACTGAAAAGAAAAAGGTTGAAGAAGACTTGGAAAAGACAAAAAAGGAGGCAAAGATGCCAAAAGTCAAAAAGAAGAAGTTGGCCATGTTTTGAAAGAGGCTTTGAAGTCAAGGGTCAACTTGAAGGCCGAGTTGGTGAGCCTAAAAGAAGAAGTAACCAAGTAGAGAATTGCCGGCTTTGAATATGGTCTTCAACAAGCCAAACTGCTAAATCCTAATGGAGTTTTTGGCGACCAATTAGGAGAGCTTGGGCCTTTTAAAATCATAGCTGATGGTCGTATTGTTGATCCTCCAGAAGAGAAAGAGGATGAAGAAGAAGCATAAGAAGTTTTTATCTTGCTTTATGTCTTATTTGTAATAGTCTTTTCTATAATGACTTTAACCAACTATCTTATTTATAACAACTTTAGATAACTTTTTAATGACAAATTTTGTAAATCAGAAAATCAACTATTTTGCAATGAAAATTTTTGATTCCGATATTCTTTTTGTGATTCCAACTAAAAGCTGATTTCTACTTAGAATTATTAGGTTGGAAACCGATTAAGATTTTCCAATCGAAAAACTACTAAGAGCTTGGGAGCGACCTTTTAATGGATAAACAAATTGCTTTAATTGAACGAAACTAATAACTTTGTAGGCTAAAAACTATTTAAGATTTGCTAATCGGAAATCGGCTAAGAGTTTGGAGCAACATTTTAATGGATAAACAGATTGCTTTAATTGAACGAAACTAATAAGTTTACAACTTGGAAACCAATTAAGATTTGCTAATTAAAAATCGGCTAAGAGCTTGGAAGCGACCTTTTAATGGATAAACAAATTGCTATAATTGAACGAAACTAATAAGTTTGTAAGTCAGAAACTGATTAAGATTTGCTAATCAGAAATCAGCTAAGAGCTTGGGACCGACCTTTATTATTTTCATCAGCTTTGTGTTGGTATTGGCCTGCGCATTGGCCGTGAGTCAGTTATTTTCGTCAGCTTTGTATTGGCATCGGCCAAGAGTCAATTATTTATAACTTTTTGACTCAAACTTTCAAACTAAAAAATGGAGCATGTAATTCTTCAAGTAGAAAGTAGATAATCGGGATTAAGCTATGCCTAATAAAATCCGTCTGTTACAGCTAAATGAAAGAGCATAAAAAAGGTGACAAGAACTTAGCTAAAATATTTTCGCAAGGAAGCCAAATTCCATGATCTATGAAGAACTTTTCTAGTGAGATCCCTGATCTTATAAGATCCTCCATCGATAATTTTCAAAATTCAGAAAGGTCATTCCCAGTTAGTTAATAATTTTCCCTCACCATGTGGTTATCTGGAATCTTCCATTTTTCGTAACACAAAATCCTATTCCCGAAACTTTCTTGGTTTGACTGTCCAATTGCATTTCCTTGCTGCTCTTACTTTGACTACTTCCTCCCACATAGGAGCAACCTCCCTTTCTTTTTCTAATAAATCAAGGTCAGTCTTCCTCTATTCATCATTGGATTCTTCACAAAAAGTTATCCTCCTAAAGCTCGGCTCCCCGACCTCAATCAGAATCACAACATCGGCTCCAAATGTAAGTCGAAAATGTGTTTCTTGCATAGAAAATTGTGGCGTAGTATGATATGCCCTAAGAACACTCGATAATTCTTCTGGCGAAAGACTTTTAGCGCGGTCTAACCTTCTTTTGAGCTCGATCAAAGTAATCTTGTTTGCCACTTTAGCCAAACCGTTAGTCTATGGATGCTCGACCGAAGTAAATACCTATTTAATTCCATTCTTAAAACAAAATTCTTAGAATTTCTTATCAGTAAACTGCATTCCATTGTCAAATACAATAATGAATGGTAAACTAAATCGATATATAATGTTCTTCCATACAAACCTTTTGACCTTTTTTGATGTTATGCTTGAGAGGGGTTCGACCTCGATCCATTTTTGTAAAGTAGTTGATTGCAACTACAATGTATTTTAACTGATTTGTTGCAACTGGAAAAGTTCCCAACAAGTCAATTCCCAATCTACAAAAAGGCCATGGAGTGTCTAGACTATGGAATTCTTCTAGCAGAGCTTTATGCAAACTTGTGAATTTTTGGCACTTGTCACATTTTTGGATGTATTTTAAATAGTCAGCTTTCATTGTTGGCCAACAAAGCTTAGCTCGCAAGACCTTTCCTACCAAAGAACGACCTCCAATGTGACTGCCACAAACACCTTCATAGACTTCTTCCATTATCGACCCAATCCGATCTTGTCCTATGCATTTTAAAAGAGGCAAAGTAAACCCTCTTTTGAATAATTCTCCACTGATCAATATGTAATAACTAGTCAATTTCTTAAGCTTTTTCGCCTTTGTATCGTCGGTCAGGAGCTTTCCGTATCGCACTAATTTGATGATCGAAATTATCCAAGAGCTCAAGTCATTGTTAATGGCAAAAGATTCGTTCACCTTAATGCTTAGATTTTCCACTACTTCTTGAATAACCGATCAGTTGCTTCCTACTCCCTTGGTGCTGGCTAACTTGGATAACAGGTCGGCATAGGCATTCTAATCTCTCGGAATATGCAAGATCTTGAACTGTTCAAATTTCGTAACAACGTCCTGCACCTTCAATAAATATTTAGTTAATTGAGGATCTTTAGTATGAAATTCACCCCTAACTTATCCAGCCATCAATTGAGAATCTGACTAAGCGATTAGTCGGGTTGCTTCTATTTCAACAACTAACAAAAGTTCGACAAGGAGGGCTTCATACTCAGCTTGATTATTACTTTCCCTGAAATTGAATCTCAGAGATTGTTCGATCAAAATTTCATTTGATCCTTCCAAAATGACTCCTGCCCTGCTCCCTTTCACGTTTAAAGCCCTATCAATGAAAAGATACCAGAGGTCATTATTTGAATCTTATGAAGAGGGTGAAGACAATTCAACTAAGAAATCAGATAGTATTTGTTATTTGATCAATCCTCTGACTTTTTAAGTACATGTTTAATCGGCTGATCGGTCTTGACAACTATCTGATGACTTTGGAAATATTGTCGAAGTCATCTTGTTGTCACCACAAGGGCAAGAGCCATTTTCTCAATCTTCTGATACTGGGTTTCTAGTCCTTGCAATACTCGACTGACAAAGTAAACCAGATGCTGGTACTTTCTATCTTCTTTAACCAAAATCAAACTTAACGCTTTGTCAGAAACAGATATATAAAGAAATTGTATATCACCTTGTTCAGGCCTGGTCAAGAACGGTGGCGTGGTTAGAAAATGCTTCAAATCCCTGAAATCTTTTTTCACACTCCTCAGTCCACTAGAAATTGTCTAGTTTCTTTAAGCATTGGAAGAATGGCAGAGCCTGATCAACAGATTTTGATAGAAATCTAGATAAAGTAGCAATTCTTCCTGTAAGTCTCTGAACTTCCTTGATTGATGTGGGGCTCCTCATCTCTATTATGGCCCTACATTTATCTGAATTGGCCTTAATTCCTCTGTTGGTAAGAAGGAAATCAAGGAATTTTTCAGCTTGAACCCTAAATATGCATTTCTCTATATTCAACTTCATATAGTACTTCCTTAATTGGGCAAAGATTTCAGCAAGGTCGGAACAGTGGTCTGCATTGACTGGCGTCTTTGCTACTATATCATCGACATAAACCTTGATGTTCCTATCGATCTGCTCCTTAAATATTTTGTTCATCAACCTTTGATAGGTCGCCCTGGTGTTCTTTAGGCCAAAAGCCATAACTCAGTAACAGTAGTTTCCAAATTCAGTGACGACGATAGTTTTTTCTTCATTATCTGGATGCACTTGGATCTGGCTGTATCTCGAATAGGCATCCATGAAGCTAAGAAATTGATATCCAGAAGCTCCATTAACCAACCGATCTCTATTTGGGAGCGGATATGAGTCCTTCAGGCAAGCCTTGTTAAGGTCTATAAAGTCCGTACACCTTCTTTATTTTTTCATTTTTTTTGTAAATCTTTTTTACCTTAAAAATCACACAAAGTGGCAGGGTCTGGTTCTGGCGAGGTGGATAGGGGTTGGCTTTGGCACGGTCATCATTGGCTCCGACAAGAATCGAAATGGATAGGAACAGGGGTCGTCATCAAGCAAGGTCTCGTCAATGGCATACTAGGTCATCCTTATCCTCGAGCGAATAGAGCAAGGTTCGTCTTCATTGGTTGTTGGGTTCTCATTGAGCATGTGGCCACATTGGTCACTGGGTCATCCTCATCCTCGAGCAAGGCCACTATGGTTGTTGAGTCGTTGTCGAGCAGGGGGCATTAGTAGAGACTTGAGGGACTTGGGGTCGTGTATGTTACAGCAATAACAATGGCACTCACTAGACTCCAAGGGCTGCTAGTAGGTTTTAACTTCCAAATAGGGTTTCAAATTTTTGGTTTTTAATTTTATGTTTTGGTAATTGATGTTTTAAAATTTTATTTTATTTTATTTATGTATGCTAGTAGCCTAGTAGCAATAGGAACGGGAAATGGGCTTAGGTAGTGGCTGGCCTAGGCTGAGAAAAAAAAGTGAACAAAAAAAATTACTACTAAAAAGATAAGAATTAGAAACAAAATTTAAAGACATAATTTAGAAAATAGAATATAATTCGGTCACTGTTAAAGAGGAAATCAACAATGAAAAATTCAATAATATAAGAAGTTTAATGTTGTTAGATTTTGAGACGGAATTAGAGTCGAGAAATTCTGTCTCTAATGATATGCATCTCTAACTCATTAAAAAAAAAAAAAAAATTTACTTACTTTGAGACCACTTGTATCCATCTTTAAATAATTAAAAATTAATAATTTAAAAAGTTTAAATTTAGATACAACTTATCTAACAATAAAAATATATAAATATCATGTTATAGATGAAAATAATTTGTCTCTAATTAAAGGATTGATTAATAAATTTTAATTTATATTTAGAGATGGAACATATCTGTCTCTAAATGGTTGGAAAACTTAAAAAAAAATCACAAAACGCACATGTGCATTTTGATCTTAAAATATCAAAATTGTTTTTCTTTCTTCTCCTATCTTCCCCACCCCCATCCTAAAATCTTCGTTATTTCCTCTCTTCTCTCTTCTTTCTTTGTTGAGCAAAAACCCATTGCCTGACTGGCAACGCGTCACTGCATAACCCACTGCCACACCGTCACTGGCGCTAGTTGTTAGAATTTCGGGATCAATTAACCTCAAATATGACATATACAACAATACGTAATGAGTATTAGGATTACTTGAAAAAGATAATAATGAGATTGCCATGTTCCAATGCTTGAATGTGATCTCGATAAAGGAGAGAAATTATTCCTATCTCATAGTAATCATTCACGCGTCAATGTTCACGGGGCAACCGTTCACATTAGAGTGACTAAGAATAGGGATCTCTTTCTGTATATATAAAATAACAATATGGGCTAAACATACCCATCACGGTAAGCTCATATATAGGACCTCTAAACAAAACCCACATATAAGTTGTGCTTAACAACAATAGACCTAATAACAATACTGATCATAATTTGGGATAAACAAAATACTCATATAATTTTGACATCCAATTAATATGAGTTTTATAAAATTATATTATGATTTATACTAGTCTATATAAATTATTCTAACATTCTCCCACTTGGACAACATAAGTCATATTACTTTATTTCAATAAAAAAATAATTCTTCAGATTAATCAAACAAAATGTGGTCATAACTTGATTTCAAAATCGAGCCAGTACTTTCAACCATTAGTCTAAAATAAGACTACAAACATCTCAACAATATAGAAAATCATACTCGATAGAGTACTGATATCATACATACAATATACTCATAGCACAATGACCTAACAAAATGTGGTATATGGGTAATAGAAAAACACAAAAAAATTACATGTCAATATGTGATCAAAATGCAATTCCCAACAAAATGGCTCAAACATCTGCCCAAGATGCTTTCTAAGATTTAACAAAATATCTCAGCACAACAACAAAATGAGACTAAGTCTAAAATGTCTCTACAATATGCCATAATACAAATAAATAAAATTATGTAGATAATAATAATAATAATAGTATATGGTAATGATAATAATAGTAACATAATTGTTTAAGGTCTCAAAACATAAAAATAAAATGAGGTCATAATAATAAAATCACAAAACAAGCTCCCACTAACCTAAAATATCAAAAGACCTCACTATACCATATGGGCTATATGATCAACAAAGACTCTAACGATTAAACTTTTGGTTAGGGGATCTGCAATCATAAGTTCTGTAAGAGTATGCTCGACACGAGTCAGAAACTACCAAATCTTCTCTCTAACAAACATATATTTTGTGTCAAAATGCTTCGAGCACTTAGAGCGCTTATTGATTTGAGAGAAGCATGTCTCAAAGCACACTACGACAGAGTTATCACAATATATCGTTAGAGGCCTGAAAATACTCTCCATAATATAAAACTCAATAATCAAATTCTTCAACCATTTCACTTGATGCGTAGCCTCATAACAAGTTATATACTCTGTATCTATAGTGGAGGTAACTATAAGTGTCTGTTTAACACTTTTCTAAGAAACAATTCCTCTTGCTAACATAAAGATATATATGTGGACTTGTGGTCATCTGGACAACCACCATAATCAAAATCAGAATAGTCAATCATATCAAGGTCGTCCGATCTCCTATAAGTATGATAATGAGTCACACCATGTTTGCTCAAGTATTTCTCAAGTACACTAACAACAAAAGCAATATCAGGACATGTACAAATTTGAGCATACATAAGGTTGCCAACAACGAAAGCATATAGGACCTTTTCCATTTTAACAACTTCTTTGTCATTTTTTAGGACACTAGGTATTATAGTCTTTCACTTTTTTGAATGGGTGCAGTACAAGGATTAAAAGATTTCATAGTAAATCTATTCAGAATCCTTTTAATATAAGCTTTTTGAGACAAACCAATAATACCATGAGATTTGTCATGGTGAATTTTAATGCCCAAAACAAAAGAGGCATCACCAAGTTCTTTCATATCAAAATACGTTGTCAACATCTGCTTAGTCTCATATAAAAAACCAATAGCATTACTAGCCAATAATATATCATTAACATATAAAATAAGAATGATAAATCTGATCCCACTATTCCTTAAATAAATGCATTGGTCAACAATATTTTTTTCAAAAGCCAAGAGAACCAATAATATGATTAGATTTCAAGTACCATTGCTTGGAAGCTTGTTTCAATTCATAAATGGATCTTTTTAATTTATATATCATATGATCTTTACCATCTTCAATAAAATCATCAGGTTGATCCATTTAGACATCCTTATATAAATTACCATTTAGGAAGGCGATCTTAAGATCCATTTGATGGAGATCCAAATCAAAATTAGGAACCAAGGCTATCACAACACGAAATGAGGTTTTAGTAAAGACCAGAGAGAAAGTATCCTTATAATCAATGTGTTTCCTCTGGTTATATCCTTTAGCAACAAGTCTCGCCTTATACCTCTCAATTTCACCTCTAACATCATATTTGGTTTTAAAGACCTATTTGCACCCAACAGTTTTACAACTAACAGACTACTCCACCAATTCTCAAACACCATTCTTTCTCATAGAAGCTAACTTATCCTCCATAGCCACCAACCATTATGAACTATCAGACTAGTTATGTCCTCTTGAAAGGAAATATGATCAAAATCCTTAACTAAGTTAAACTAATACTCCTGCATGTACACAATATAATCACTAAATCTAGTAGACTCAATGGATATAAAAAGTCACTTAGATATTCTAAGTGAAACCATAATAACATATGAATTTTGTACATTATTTTTGACTTGTTGAGGGATTTCGACATTATCAACATGATCAACAACATCGTCATGGTTCAAAGGAGATGACACTATCCTTAGAAAGCGAACAATAGGAATATGAACAACAACATGCTCATCTCTAAAATCAACAATATACGGCTTCTGAGTTCTATCATGCTCTAAGTCCTTTTCAAAATAGATAGCTCAATCGGATTCAACAACTCTAGTAGGATGAGAGGGACAATCCCTACTAAAAATGATGCGATTAGCAACAGAATAAAATTTGTGACTACTAGGGACAAAATTTGTCATGGATTTCCTTTGTTGGATTTAGCGATGGAATTTAGTGACATAATTAATTCATCTCTAAATTATCCATGACAAATTCCATTGCTAAATTACTTTATCTGTTGAAAATTAAATGTTTATTGTATGAAATATATAGCGACATAAAAAAAATTTCGTTGCTAAGTTTTTTATATAAAAAACAAATGAAACTTTTATTATTAGAAATCCTAAGGCAGGTATGAAATATATAGTGACCAAAAACTTTTCATTGTTAATTTTGTTTTTTTTTTATATAAAACCAAAAAACAAACACTACACTTAGCACTAAGCCATGCTTGGTTGTCATGCTCATATTTACATGTTTTATATTTTTATAACTAAATTAATACTTTTATATCTTTCCCTCATTCTTTTTCCATTCCCTCATTCATGATTTACCCTAAGGCTGCGTTTGGTAGACAGGATAAGAAGAACCTGATAGTTTTAATTAATACTATCAGGCCTTATTGGGTATTTGGTATTTTAACCTGATAGTATAGTCAAATCAGGTCAATCTTTTTTATCCTATTTTAACTGGATTACTTTATCCTCCCCCACCCTCCTAATTAGATTTGATAGGATATCTCTTTCTAGCCTACCCCTGAACTTCATTCCCCCAATCCAAGTCTTTCACCAAAACTCTATCCTCATCCTTTTTAACAATCACCAACATAATAAGTCAATAAAATCTGTTTTGTGTTGGGTGACACACATAGCAAATAAATAAGCATTTAGCGTTCATAAAAAAAATATTGAGCAAGAAAAAAAAAGGTAAGTGTTTCTCTCTCGGTCTCTTGTTGCTTTGTCCTGTGATTACACTTCCTTTTTGGATGATATTTTGATTCCCTTGATTGTTTGATTGAGATTCTGATTCATGGGTTAGTGTTGATTTAGAGCTATTGCTGTGGAAATTTGGATTCTTTGTGCGATGTGTGATAATGAACGGTTGCAGCCAGAATAAGCTTTGATTTTTTTGTTCTATGGTTGAATACCACCATTTTTTTTATTTTGCCTAAAGGTTGAAGAAGATACTGATTGGGGTTTTTTTTTTTAAAAATTTTTTATTTTTTGATTTTTTTTTATTTTAATTTTGAGATTGAGGTATTTCGATGTGCGTTGACTAAGATGACCAGTGTAGAGGAGGTGGTGAGGAAGGTGAATGGTAGTATAGTCATATTAAATAAGTATATATACTATCAAGTTGCTTATACTATTTATATCAAATGTTTGATAGTATAAGAATTTATTAAATTGTTTATACTATCAGATCTTATCCTATTGTCTTATATTATTATATGCACCAAACGCAGCCTAAATACTTTGCTTCTGTAACATCCCGAAAATTTATAATTTCAGGATAAATGATCATTTTACAATATTTGGGATTTTTAAGAATTTTTATGGATTTTTCTGAGAACGCGGAATATTTTAATATTATTCCTCATTCTACGCGCACATTGGGCAGAATTGGCAAAAACGACTGTAACACTCCCAAAGTTGGAAAATTTTATTACGAATAGTCATTTTCTAATATTTGTAATTTATGAGAATTCTTTCAAAATTTTTCGGAAACGACGAATATTTTAATATATTTCTCGTTTTGCGTGCACACTGAGTCGAACCGGGAAAATGAAATATTTTTCCCGAGAACCTTGAACTATGGAAACATCGACGGAGATCTTACTAAACCCGATGCATACTTTCATTACAAGGTTTACTAAGGTTTAACACACTTTTTTTCGAGAAATTTTAAAGATAAAATTATAAATTCTGTATAACTTTTATCCTGTCGGTAAATTAATACTAACATCCTAAATTGTAACGATTATTTGCTGAATAATAACATGTAATAAAAATTTTATTACACTGTTCAAAATTTACCTGGTGTCAAGCCCCTTTAGCTTTATTTTCAAAATAAAAGTTAAATTAATTCAAAAGCTTATTTGGGAAACTTCTAGGAAACTTCCTCCCATTTCACATTTTCTCTCTCTCCCCTCTCCACTCTTCTTACACGGCAGATGGCCCTTGAAAGCCCATAACCACATTTTCATTTTTATCTCTTCTTCTCCTCTTTCTCTTCTTCTCTTCTACGTTTCTTTTTTTTTTTTCTTCTTCTTCTTCTTTTCTTCTTCTTCCTTCTCCACCGTCCACCCTCACCATTCACCATCTTCATGATTTGCTAAATCAAACCCATATCTAGCTTCTTCCATCATTCCAAGACCATTTTCCTTGTGGCCTTCCTTGATTCTTCTTCTTCTTCTTCCTCCATTTTTCACCATTGAAGCTAAAGCTTGGAGCTTTTGAGGTAAAGTCTTCAGCTTTCTTCTATCTTTTTCTCATTTTTGTTTTATTGGTCACCTATGTGGCCAAGGAGTCATTTTTCTATGATTGGAGTGAACACATTGGGAATTTCTCATCCTAGGGTTTTTCTTGAAGGGGAAAACGAAAATCAAGAGCAAAAAGGGGAAAGCATTCTTGTGATTGTCTTCATTTAGGTAAGAGGGAGATAATCCTCTTCAACCAATCTTGGTAGTAAGGGAATGTCTTGTGTGTTGTTGTTGATGAGAGAATCCATGTTGGATTTCCCTCTTTGTTATATTGGGTTATTTCCATGATGTTGTAGTTGTTTGATTTGCATGGATGTATGGATGTACATTGTGTGATTTGATGATTATGAACTCATATGTTGCTATTTTGTAATTATATGTTATGTATCACATTTTGGAATGGTTGAAAATGAATGAGGGATTTTGGATAGCGAATGGGCCAGGGCTCTGCAGAAACGAATTTTGCAGAACCCCTGTTAATGCATTAGCGCCCAGGCGTTGTGCATAGAGCGCCTAGGCGTTGTGCATAGAGTGCCTAGGCGCTTTGTGCCCAGGAAGTTTTCTCCGTGACGCGGCCTGGTGAGCGCTTAGGCGCTTCATGGTCAGCGCCCAGGCGCTCTATCCGCGCTCAGGCACTCTAGATGTGGCGCCTAGGCGTCCATAGCAGAACTAGCTAGGTAACTGCGAGATGCAACTATGTAATTGGAGATTTAAAGGTTAAGGTTGCGATTTGAGATGGAAAGTTTTAATGGTTTATTAACTCAACTTGAAACCACGGTTTTAGATTGGGACTACAAGGAATTAGAATGAACTTGGTGACTAAAGTTTAAGTAAAAGAATATCAAGAAATCGATATATAAAATGGGAGAAATTGATGTTAGTAGTGGACTTTGGGAAGCCATGGTTTTGATCACGGATTTTAGGAAGTTTGGCCGATTTAGGGTAAAATAGAAGTTAAGTAATTTTGAACATAGAGGAAGAACAAGAGAGTTGTGAGACTTATAAAACCTGCGAGTGAATTTTAAGTGAGCATAATTGACTAGGTTAAGGGACTTGATCAACCCTAAGGAATGAAGCTTGGATAAGGACTTCAAGAGAAGTTTCTCTAGAAAATGAATTTATAAGGGATGATAACTTGAGTAAGACTTTATGATAATCCCATAAGACTTATTAATGGATGAATTGACCTAATTGTGGCATATTATGGAAGACCGTGTATTGTGAAATATTTGTGAACATGTTTATGCACTGAGTCAACATGCATTAGATGTTTGCTCGATTAATAATTTGTTAAAGGGCTGAATGAGCCTAGGATCATGCATTGAGTCGCATGTATTTTATAAACCGGCCGGGTCAAGGATTGTTAAAAGGCTGGATGAGCCTACGCTTTTGAATTAAGTTAACGTATTGAACAATTTACTCGCCTATGTTGTTAAAAGGCTAGATGAGCCTATGATTATGCATTTAACCAGCATGTATTGAACAAACTGCTCAGTCGGTGACTGTTAAAGGGCTGTATGGGCCTATGAGTGCGAACCGAATGATGTGGTCGACGATGGACCTATGGGGGGGCGTAAGGCGCGGTGTATGCCGATTGCAAGCATTACGGGCTCGACAAATCATCATTCTTTACGCAGTGAATTAATGAGAATTGAATGGTGAGGTTTGTGATGGATCTTAGAGGGGCGTAAGGCGCGGTGTATGCCGATTGCACGCATTACGAGCCTGACAAATCACTATTCTTTTTATGGTAAATGAACGAGGATTGGATAGTGTGGTCTATGATGGATCTCTGGGTGCGTCAAGGTGCGGTGATCCTTTTGGTGATGATGATATCACATTGTGAAATACCTCTGGCCGGAAAGCCGATTGCAACACACTGACGAGGAACCGACAAGCACTATTCTTTTGGTGGTCCGGTATAGACTGTTTAGGGGGGCAGAGACTACCGGAACGTTCATGTTTTAAAATGGAAAATCTTGGTACCAAGTGCACAAGCATTGTGAGTCGGCATTGTGAGTTGGCATTGTGAGTCGGCATTGTGAGTTGGCATTCCCAAACATTGTGAGTCCACATGTCATGTGTCACTCTTTATATGATGAATAAACTATTGGGATCCCGATGCTATGATTACCGAAGTGTTTTAAAAATTCGATGTCGAGACCTTGTTGACCGCCTAGAGTATTGTTATTATTGATTCTTATTATTGTTTGTAACTTATTTGCTTGTGTTGTAAATTCCATGGCATTTGTTGTTGATGAATCTATGAACCGCATTTCTTCATGGGCGCTTTGCGCCGTGTTATTTTCTTACTGCCATAGTGGTAATGAAAGATGGGTGTCTCACCTCTTTCCTATATTTCTGTATTGCTGTTTTATATTCATACTTGTTAAGAGACCTGGACGAAGATGATATGGAACCACGCCTTGTCGATGGGGTTGGGAATCTGGACAAGATTCCTTCGATTTCGAAGGAGTGCAGCAGCGTGGGGGCATTGATGCCGCTGTGTCAACTGGGACGCTGAGTGTCATGTGCATATGGGGTTGCGGATAAACATGGTAGTACCCATCCCCGGGCTACTACTTCTCCCTTTTATGTTTTTTTATTTCCGCTGTATCTTATTTGACTCTGTAATCATTATATTTTATGTTGTTAGTGATTCGTGTAAATTGGCTATGAGATATATATATAAGGAATGTGATTTTATTTCAATGGTTGTATTAAGGGTTGAATATATTTATATTTCATTCATGGCTTGTATTTTCTACTTATGCATAAATGCGAAAAACAAAAATAAACTCGTTAATTTTGAAACTGCTGTTATCATGACTGTGACACGCCTAGATTTAGCAACTGTGGTGTAGTGACGATTGCGCTGCAGTTGGTATATTTAGGTGCATTACAACTTCCATTCCATATTCCTGCAAATCAAGCCACCCTGAGATAAAAACCAAATCTGAACCTTAATCATACGGCAACACTATGTTTCCTTTGAGCCATCGCGGAACCTTTATTGCTGGACCTTGCCACTAATGCAGTGATCTCAAATGGGTTTCATTCGTGACTAACTCATAGTGATTCACAGTGATCTCAAATGGCTCTTGAAGATTCTCTGCCCTAGACACTCTGTGGTTCATCATCGACAACTCCGGCGAGATATCCGGCCTTGATTGTCCGGCAAGATTACAACAGGGATGTAAGTGCACAAAATGTTTTTCTATAGCATTTATTGCTTTCATTAAAAGCCCTAACGACTTTTTTTCATTAAAAGGGTATATATGAACCTTCTTAGGTCATCTTTTACACATAACACAGATTAAGAAACATCCTATCATTGCTTTTAATCTGAGTTTCATCCTTCTCATCTTCTTGCTCTGTTTTTCTGAATATTTGAGATATCTTGAGAGAGCTTGCTAGTTCTTCAATTTGTAATACACATTCTTTAAGAAAGTTTCCCTTCTGTTTCATTCTTGTTTGATTATAAGGAGGGTGAGGTATCCCTCAAGAAATTTGTAAGGGTGAGGTATTCCTGCTGTTGAAGCTCAAGCACGAGGGTGAGGTATCCTAAGGTGTAAAGAGTGCTCATGTTTGTAATAGTAGCAAGCACCTATTGAAGCTTGCATTGATAATGGTAAAATCTAGGGTGGTTTCTCGAGGACTGGACGTATGTCACAAGTAGTTGGTGGCTGAACCATGATAAACTCCAGTGTTTACTTTTCTAAACCCTTACTCCTTATATTTGCTTTTAAATATCATAATCTTGATTAAATAATTTACTATTAGCTTGCTAATTTACTAGAATCCTTCTATCTTCTTGGTTCGTTCATTTCCCTTAACAAACAACTTTAACGAAATTTTTGTTCTTAACGTGTTTGTAAAAAGTTTTCAAAGAATTTTTAAACTACTTAATTCACCCCCTCTTGAGTAAAGAAGCCACTTGGGTAACAAGTGGTATCAGAGCTAGGTTCTTGTGTAAAAAGCTTAGCAGCTTCAAGAGAAAATGATTTCTTTAAATGGTTTTTCTTCAGAATGATCTTCAATAAACAGACCACCCTTCTTCAATGGGGATGGGTATGCTTATTGGAAAGAACGCATAAAAATTTTCATTGAAGCTTTTGATCTCGACATATGGGATGTTGTTGAAAACGACCCTTTTATTCCCACACGTGTTGTTGATGGTGTTAAAGTTGAAACACCTAGAAATGAATGGACTGACGATGACAAGAAAAATGTTCAGTATAATTTAAGAGCCAAGAACATTATTACCACAACTTTGGGGTATGATGAATTTTTCAGAATATCAAACTGTAAAACTGCTCCAGAAATGTGGGACACTTTACAAGTTACCCATGAGGGTACTAGTGAAGTAAAGAGGTCGAAAATAAACACTCTCACTCGTGAATATGAACTGTTTAGAATGAACCCCGGGAAAACCATACAAGAATTGCAAAAGAGGTTCACTCACATCATTAATCATCTTACTTCATTAGGTAAATTTTTTTCTAATGAGGATTTAATTAACAAGGTTTTAAGATGTTTGAGCAGGATTTGACAGTCTAAGGTGACTGCTATTTCAGAATCAAGAAATTTAGCGACCATGACTTTTGTGACTTTCTTTAGGAAACTTAAGGAGCACGAGTTGGAGCTTAACAGGCTTGATCAAAGTAAAGAACAAGACAAGAAGAAAAAGGAAATTGCACTTAAAGCCACCTCCTCAACCTTTGGCGATGATGATGAAGACGATGAAGATGACATAGAGAACTTAGAGTTAAATGAAGAAAACTTCAGTCTTCTAGTAATGAAATTCGGAATATTTCTTAGAAAGAAAGGAAATCAAAGAAGACCTCTTTTCCCACCAAAGAAGACTCATCACAAAGGGGAAGGAAATTTGTCTACACTTACGTGTTACGAATGTGGAAAACCAGGACACATGAAGATGGAATGTCTAGTTTATCAAAAGATGGTAGAAAAATTTGAGAAAAGACCTTCCAAGGAGAAGAAAGGAAGGATAGCCTACATAGCATGGGATGACAATGACATGGATTCCACGGATAGCTCAGATAATGAGGAAACTAACCTGTGTCTCATGGCTAAAGGATAAGATGAAGACGAAAGCGACATAAAGGTAATATCTCCTTCTTATAATAAACTATAAGATGCCTTCGAAGAATTGCATGATGAATCATTAAGGCTTACAAAATTAGTATCTTCATCTAAGAAAACAATTTCGACTTTAGAAAATCAAATTCTCAGTTTAAACAAAGAAATTGAAGATTTAAAAATTGAAAATGAGACATTAGGATTAATTGATGCTTGCACAATTTTTTCTACACATGCTTCTACATCTTCATCTTGTTTATCATATAAATCTCTTGAAAAAAAGAAATTGATGATTTAAAGAACACACTTTCAAAATTCACTTTTGGTAGAGATAATTTAAATATTTTGTTTGGAAAACAAAGGGTTGCTTTTCAAAAATCCTGGATAGGATATAATTTAAAAAATCAACAAAAATTTTATAAAAAATTCTTTATCTATTCAAGTACTTCTAGTAGTCCATTTATTAAATATTTTTATTGTGGAAAGAAAGGATATAGTGCCTCAACATGTAATGCAAGAAAAAACATTAACACTAAGGCGAGAACTAAAATGGTTTGGGTTCCCAAAGGCACAATGTCACAAACTAACTTACATGGACCCAAGAAAATCTGGGTACCAAAAGTTAAAAATTGAATTTGTGTTGTAGGTGTGCTTGAAGGCTAAAAACTCAAATTGGTATCTAGACAGTGGCTGCTCCAAGCACATGACCAGAGACAACTCCAAATTCTTGTTTCTTGTCCCCAAGACTCACAAACACGTAACATATGGAGACAACGACAAAGAAAAAATTCTTGGAGTCGGCAAAATCGGTAAAAATCATAACTCCTCTATTGATAATGTATTGCTTACAGAAGGGTTGAAACATAACTTGCTTAGTATTAGTCAATTATGTGATAAAGGAAATAGAGTAATATTTGATTCAAATTGTTGCATAATTGAAGGAAAAGATGATAAGCATGTTAAGTTTGTTGGTTATAGAGTTAATAATATTTATATGAATAACCTTGATGATATATCTTCAAGTGATGCGAAATACTTTTTAAGTAAGGAAGATGATTCATGGTTATGGCATAGAAGAATTGCACACATTCACATGAATCACTTAAACAAGTTAGTCTCTAAAGAGCTAGTAATTGGGCTATCAAAGCTTAGATTTGAAAAAGATAAATTACGTGATGCATGTCAAAAGGGAAAACAAGTAAATGTCTCTTTTAAATCCAAAAATGTCGTTTCAACTTCTAGACCTTTACAACTTTTGCACATGGATCTTTTTGGTCCCTCAAGAACAATGAGTTTTGGTGAGAATTACTATGCATTAGTGATTGTAGATGATTTTTCCAGGTTTATATAGATGTTATTCCTATCTCATAAAAACGATGCATTTCTAGCTTTTAAGAAACTTGCCAAAGTTATCCAAAATGAAAAAATGTTTTTGTATTACATCCATTAAAAGTGACCATGGTTGTGAGTTTGAAAATCTTGATTTTGAAACCTTTTGTAATGAACATGGCATTGAGCATAATTTCTCTGCCCCTAGAACTCTACAACAAAATAGAGTTGTAAAAAAGAAAAATTGATCTTTAGAAGAAATGGCGAGAATTATGATCAATGAGGCTACTCTTCCTAAGTATTTTTGGGCAAATGTGGTAAGTATCGCTTGTTATGTAATGAACCAGGCTTTAATTAGTCCTATTTTAAAGAAAACTCCCTATGAATTATACAAAGGAAGAAAGCCAAATATCTCACATTTTCATGTTTTTGGATGTAAATGTTTTGTTTTAAATAATAGAAATGGTAACTTGGGGAAGTTTGACGCTAAGTCTGATGAAGGTATATTTCTTGGCTATTCTAATCATAGTAAGGCTTTTAGAATTTATAATAAAAGAACTATGACCATTGAATAATCCATTCATGTTGCATTTGATGAAACTAATCCGAATGGATCGAGAAAGGGTCTTGTTGTTGATGATGTTGCAAGACTTTGGCAAAAACTCACTTGGACAACAAGGAGAAAGAAGAGATGAAACAAAAAGAAAGCCAAAAGGACACCCCAAGTCAAGCAGAATTACAAGTCATGGATCTTCCCAAAGAATGGAGAACCTCAAAATACCATCCACTTGACCAAGTAATAGGTGATGTTTCTAAAGGCGTAAGTACTTGTACTCAATTAGAAATGCATGCAACCATTTAGCTTTCGTTTCTCAAATTGAGCCTAAAGACATAAATGAAGCCTTTAACGATGAACATTGGATCTTGGCCATGCAAGAGGAGCCAAACCAATTTGAAAGAAATCAAGTTTGGGAATTGGTTCCAAGGCCCAATGATTATCATATCATAGGCACCAAATAGGTCTTTAGGACCAAGCTTGATGAAGCGGGCCTAATAACCAGAAATAAAGCTAGACTTGTAGCTAAATGATATAATCAAGAAGAAGGTATTGATTATGAAGAAACATATGCACCCGTAGCTAGATTAGAGGTCATTAGAATGTTTTTTGCATATGCTTGCATTATGAATTTCAAATTATATCAAATGGATGTTAAAAGTGCTTTTTTAAATGGCTTTATCCAAGAAGAGGTGTTTGTTGAGAAACCTTCTGGTTTTGAAAATTATGATGTGTCTAATCATGTTTTTAAATTGAAAAAGACTTTGTATGGATTGAAACAAGCTCTTAGAGCTTGGTATGAAAGATTGAGTAAATTTTTTTTGGAAAAAGGTTTTTCAAGGGGAAAGGTTGACACAACCCTCTTTATTAAGAATAAAAAGCATAATATACTCCTTGTATAAGTTTACGTAGATGATATAATTTTTTGTGCAACTAATGAATCTCTTTGTAAATAATTTTCCAAGTTAATGCTAAGCGAGTTTGAGATGTCCATGATGGGAGAGCTCAATTTCTTCTTTGGACTTCAAATCAAGCAAACAAAGAATGGAACATTTATTAGCCAATCCAAGTATTGCAAGGAGCTTCTCAAGAAATTTGGAATGAACAACTCAAAGCATATGGATACACCAATGAGCACCTCCTGTTACATAGACAAGGATGAAATAGGTAATTCCGTAGAAATTACTAAGTACAGAGGTATGAATAGATCTCTACTTTATCTCACTGCTGGTAGACCGGATATTATGTTCGGTGTATGTATGTGTGCACATTACCAAGCGAATCCTAAAGAATCGCATTTAAATGTAGTTAAACGTATTATGAAATATATTATCGGCACTTCACAAGTAGGTTTGTGGTACCCTAAAGGTGTCACTTGTAGTGTTATTGGTTATTTCGATTTCGATTTTGTCGGATGCAAAATGGATAGGAAAAGCACTAGTGGGACATGCCACCTGCTTGGAAGCTCTTTAGTTTCTTGGCATAACATGAAACAAAATAGTGTGACAATGTCTACTGCTGAGGCTGAATATGTTGCAGCTGGAAGTTGTTGTACTCAGATCCTTTGAATGAAGCAACAACTTCTAGATTTTGGTCTTCAGCTTGATCGCATCCCCATAAGATGTGACAATGCAGGTGCAATCAATTTGAATAAAAACCCTATTCTGCACTCTAGAGCTAAGCACATTGAGATAAGACATCATTTTATAAGAGATCATGTAAAAAAAGGTGATTCTGTGTTACAATTTGTTGAAACAACAAATCAACTTGCTGATATATTCACTAAACCTTTACCTAAAGCTGCTTTCTTTCATATAATAAGAGAACTTAGAATTCTTGATCAATCTTGTATTTAATCCTGCTGCATAAATCTATTTTTGCTGCATAATTCATATTAATTTTATTGCATAATTTCTTCTGCATAATCCAGCCTATTTTGCATAATCATATATTATGAACCCAATGCTGACTTGAGCATCGGAGGCTCCCCTAAATTTGTTTTGCAAGTACTCCATCATGACTAAGTCCTCCAACTGCTCAAAGTACCCTATGCTCATCACTTTAGCCAAAGATCTTGAACTTTGAAGCAAATTATTAGTTTAATCCTTGGTACGAGGTTTTGGTATTGGAAGAACAAAGACTTGGACAAAATTTTGGCTTATCAGATGCTTTTAGTCAAGTTAAGAAAGTTATTGACAAGCTTTGAAGGTTATAGGACCTATCTTCCATCAATTGTAGTGAAAAACACAAGTTTAGAAGGTTTGTAATCGATTACAGACCTCCTGTAATCGATTACACAGGCTCTGCCAGGCAAAATATGTGAAGTCAGAAGGCCTGTAATCGATTACATACCCTATGTAATCGATTACTAAGGTTCTGTCAAAATAAAATGAAAAGTTAGAAGACTTGTAATCAATTATATACCCTGTGTAATCGATTACAGAGAAACCCAGGTCATGTAATCGATTACATATATCATTGTAATTGATTACAAAGAATCCCAGGTAATGTAATCGATTACAAAGAATCCCAGGCAATGTAATTGACGAGCGCCGAACTCAGTCAAAATTATAACCGAAGTTATTACCTAAACTTGTAGTATAGTGAACAACACCGGATCGTCTCCTCAAGGATCGTAGATGCAATTTGATCAAATCAAGTGAAAGTTAGAAAAAGGGGGTTTTGATGGTTCAAGGATCGCGATGATGGATTTAAAGAGAAATAACAATTAAAAGAACAAATCAATTCAGAAATCTATCCGAGATTGGGTGGATTCAATCATAGACCTTTCAACAAACACCGAAATACATTTGAATGGTTAACTTGGATCTAACCGAGATCTCTCGCATCGATCCAATTCATACTAGACAATCGTCGTAATTCAATTGACAAGTGATAAACACAAATCTGTAATCGCACCATTCATGTAAATATATGTCAATTTAAGCACCGAATTCAATTAACCTAGGCACAAATCAAGTAACCTAACCTCTTCAATTACGTCTAAGTTTCATCACAAATCTCAATCTTGAGTTTCATCACAATACTTAATCTTAAACCAAGATCAAATCAGATCAAACATAAATTAATCACCATTCATGCATTCAAGATCAAGAGAAGAAGAAGAAGAAGAGAAGAGGAATTCAAATATAAATCAAATACATTACATAACCAAGGTCTCAAGAATCCAAGCCACAATCTCTTCAAGAGTCCCGAATTGACTAGAAGTGACTTAGCTCTCCATTACAATGAAGGAAAAATATACAAGAACTATGAAAAGCTATTTCTAACACCAAGTGTATGTTGTGTTTAGAGCTCTCCTCATGCTTCCTTTTATAGAGGATTCAGAGTAGTAGTAGATGGGTAGATGAGATTAGTAGGTGGAATTAGTAGGTGAGCTTGGTAGGTGAACTTGGTAGGTGAGCTTGGTAGGTGAACTTGGTAGGTGAGCTTCCTTGTCTCCGAAAGTATTCATTGCTGAACTCATTGATTTCGTCATTTTTGAGCCAAATGGTCTTCATGAAAGTTCTAGGAAATTGTCTAAGCTTTCCAATGGCTCTGGAAGCACCCAAAAATTCGTCCTACAGCCCAAGATATGACCCAATTACTACAGACTGCTCAGGACCAGTTTCAGCACCTCTGTTTTGACTTTCAGACCCAATATCTCCATCAAGGAGCCCGAATCAAGTTTTGTGTTTGTCATGAAAGTTGTACATATGGGTCTTAACTTTCAGATCACCAATTTTCAGCCCATTCTATAAACCCAAACTCGAATTATGTTCTGGTTACTACACACTGTTCGGGTTCCAGTTCACAAATCCCGTATTCTGATTTCCATGCCCAATTAGCTCCACTAGATGTCTGAATTTGACTTCGAGCTCTTCATCAAAGTTGTAGAGCTCTCTTTTTATCTTTCCTACAAGGTAAAATTCATAATTATCAGACATTTAGAACTCAAGATATGGCCAAAATACAGAAACAGTGTAAGACTCGAATAATGCTGAAAAATCAATTAAGTCCGATTCGAGTTCAAACTTACAAAACATAATCAAATTCAGTCAATTAAGTACATGAAGAGTGTAAATGACTAATAATGAGGGTTTCTTAATGAATAAAATATGTGATTATCAAATTCCCTCACACTTAGCTTTTTGCACTCCTGGGCAAAACATATAAAACTAAAGTTAGAAGACAAAGATAAACGACACAAACTTAAAAGCTAAAAACTCTAAAGGACTCAATGAAGCAAGAAGAGCAACAAGAAATTCAAGGGATCAAAGCATAAATGAGGTAAGATTTCTTCACATCTCAAACCAACAAGCAAGGAAACTTCCGTTGAAAAGAATGAATTAAGAATGATGGATCTTCACAAGATTCCCTCTCAATCTCTCAAGTGTTTAAAAGGTAGGTATTTCACTCAATTCAACCCATGAAAATTGCACTACCATAAGCTTGCTTATCTTCTACTTCTCCACTACTCAAAACACATGCACACACAAATCATGAGGACTTTATTCAAGGTTGTAGTGAGGTCAAGGTACAGAAGAGGATAAAATGAATATGAGAGGATAAATACCAAAGAGAGAAAAAACAAATGAGAGTCGAGTTCAAATAACAAGCATAAAAGTTCATCTCAACTCTAATGTATATCCCTTTACATATTCATTTCCCAATCCTTTTCTCTCTCTTTTTTTTTATATATATATGAACATAACTACATACATACATTTTTCTCTTTTTTTTTTTTTTTTTTTTTTCTAGGCACTCTTTCTTTTCTTTTTTTTTTTTTCAACAACCATTTTGTACACACACCCCACACTTGTTCAAAACTCATCCATTAACAGGCTAATGTTCTTTTATTCCCTAAGGTAAAGTAAGAACACGATTTTTCATCTAAGGCACATAATGAGCTAGAAACAAGGAATGGTCAAATAAGCTCAAAGGGGTTAAGCAAAGGAAAATATACAAGGTTCAAGGGAATCGAGAGAATTTTCGAGAGGTCAAAAAAGAGTGCTTGATATCATATTGAAAACAAGGTTGGCTATTTGGTTAAACTAGCTAAGAAAGAGGGTCTCAATCATGTTCATGCATGCAAGTGAAATGTAGCCTCAAAAAGAATCAAAGCAAGTTCTAGAGTGGTCATTAACATGAGTGAAAATCACACAAGAAAGAAGAGAATGGCATAAATGTTGAATCCATCCATTAGGCTCAAAATCTCACAAGGTATGCATCCATCAAACTCAATTCATCAATTCAATCATCCATCACCAAGCATATCAGTTCAAGAAGGGAAAAAAGTTATTCAATCATGCAATGAAATTTTTTTTTTAACAAAAAAAAAAGAAACATGCTAAAATCTCTCCCCCACACTTAATATAAACATTGTCCTCAATGTGAATGTGATAAATAAAACGGAAAGAAAAGAGCAACACAACTTGATAAGGGGCGAGATAATGGCAAGCAGTAAAAGATGCGTAAGAATCAAAGTCAACAGAACCGAAAACTCACAAAACAAATGAGTAAAATATAAAACCAAAATAACATGACTGGAATAATATAAAATTAAAGAGGAAATGCGGGTCTTTTAGAGTCAGATTCCCAAGACTGTAACACTTCTGTTCATCTCTGAAGAGATTCCATAATTAAGAAGTTCATAATGTACCAGGCCACAAGAATGCGTCTCAAGAGTCAATAAGGTATAACTTACTGACTCCTTACTCAGCCATTTAAAGTGAAGTATGTTTTTATCTTCTCATATTGCGAAAATCATCCCTAAAGATCTTGAAAACAAATCTAGTTGGGTTGCCTCCCAATAAGTGCTTGTTTAACGTCATTAGTTCGACGTTGGGACACTTCTTAGTGATCTTTATAATGTGGATGGTAAAAGCCCATCACTTTCACTTCCACATTTTTCGGCTTGAGATGGTGTCCATTGGTCTTATTAAGTGAGGTTGGTGAAAAGACTCCACCAGGATCCCATTGGTTGAAACGTGATGACCAAGTTATGGTTAACACAACATGATAGCTTTCACTAGGGTCCCATTGGTTGAAGTGTAATGACCAAGTGAAGCTTGAAGCATGAGGGTTCACATTGGGGTCCCATTGGTCTTCCTTGACTTCACCAATGGCATGCAATACGTGTAATTTTGCAATCCTGCTTTTATTGATAATGCTGGACCATGGCCTAAAAATAAAATCCACTTCAGTAGTTACTAGCATCTGCTGACTTTCCTCTTTCTTTGAAAATTCCTCAATGGCCTTCAACTCCACCTCCCTATATGTTCCAGATTCTGCAACTACATTATTGATAGACCCTTCTATATCATTAGATCCTACGTAAACAGAATCATTAGTTTTCAAATATGCAGAAATTTCAAGACACACAACACATTTTATATCACCATCATGATCAAGACACATGAGTTGCAATTGATAGAATCATCAAAACTAATTAAATCGGGAAATTCAAAAGCACACAACTCATCATGAGTTTCTCAACTAAGTCTGCATGTAAATCAATATGACAATTAGAATGCGCAAGAGTTGGGAATTGTTTGGGGAAAGAGTTAACGACTCTTGACATCTCGGTTCATTAACAGTGGTTGTCAACCTGGTCAATTTGGGTTGTTAAATCCTGAATAGTGGCGGTGAAATTTTCTTTGGAACTCAATTTGGATTTTCATCAAGTCCTCCCATGAAGGCTCAAGTTTTGTGGTTGATGGACTTGTTATCTATTTGGAATGGCACCAAATCATATTGAAATGATTGTTCTTGTAGTGATGCCGTATTGCCATATCCCAGATCCGGATAGTATTCCCACCAGGGTTGTATGTGTTGAAGAAGGGGTCATAACTCTGTTCTTCAAGCTGAACTGTGGTTCATCAAGAAAATAACCATTTCTTGTACGCAACAATTGATCTGGAAAAACAAAACTACCATATCTTGAAGTGTAGCATATGCATATGTGGGGTGAGATGAACACAAACAAATGTTACACACAAGTGTAGCTTCCTGCAAGGTGATTGTTGTCTCATTACTATATGTCTTACCAAAGAAGTCAACTCCTCAAGTTTTGACTCCATTATGCATGGTCCATTGTATCCTTAAAATGCAACAGAATGCAACAAAATGATAATGAAAGAAAAAGAAAAAGAAATTAAAAAGAAAGAGTTAGTATGGAATCAACACTCAAAATATACAAAAATAAATCTAGTTAATGTATCTAAACATTTTTAAAATTTATGGGAGCAACACAGGACAAAATCTACATAAAAATGAAACTAGAAAATGCAATAAAAAATAATAAAAAATTAAAAAAGTGGTCTAAATGATAGAATTTCGAAAAACCAGGGGTGACCTCACAGTATACTGTGAGTCTTGTTTATCAGGCTGTTTTACTTCAACCGACCAAGTTTCAGCTCATTCTAGGCATGTTTCAGTTCGAAAATTGCAATAGTTACCCGTAATCACCTGTTTTCCGTCTTTCCTAAATCAGAAAAATTCAAAAGCTAAGATAAAAACGTTAGTATGGTATGAACAATATTAGTAAATGAAAAATAACTGTTAGAATAGGTAAGAAAGAACAAAAATTAGTAAGGTTACTCAAAATGAAAGGATTACACCTACGAGTTCCCGAGCAACAGCGCAATAAAAAATTTTGACGAGCGCAGTAGAGAACTCGGTAAAATTATAACCGAAGTTATTACCTAAACTTGTAGTATAGTGAACAACACCGGATCGTCTCCTCAAGGATCGTAGATGCAATTTGATCAAATCAAGTGAAAGTTAGAAAAAGGGGGGTTTTGATGGTTCAAGGATCGCGTGCGACAGGATTTAAAGAGAAATAACAATTAAAAGAACAAATCGATTATGAGAAATCTATCCGAGATTGGGTGGATTCAATCATAGACCTTTCAACAAACACCTGAAATACATTTGAATGGTTAACTTGGATCTAACCGAGATCTCTCGCATCGATCCAATTCATACTAGACAATCGTCGTAATTCAATTGACAAGTGATAAACACAAATCAATCGCACCATTCATGTAAATATATGTCAATTTAAGCACCGAATTCAATTAACCTAGGCACAAATCAGTAACCTAACCTCTTCAATTACGTGATTAGTTTAGATCAATCAGTTCTAAGTTTCATCACAAATCTCAATCTTGATTCATCACAATACTTAATCTTAAACCAAGATCAAATCAGATCAAACATAAAAATGAGAATCACCATTCATGCATTCAAGATCAAGAGAACAGAAGAAGAAGAGAAGAGGAATTCAAATATAAATCAAATACATTACATAACCAAGGTCTCAAGAATCCAAGCCACAATCTCTTCAAGAGTGAGAATTGACTAGAAGTGACTTAGCTCTCCATTACAATGAAGGAAAAATATACAAGAACTATGAAAAGCTATTTCTAACACCAAGTGTATGTTGTGTTTAGAGCTCTCCTCATGCTTCCTTTTATAGAGGATTCAGAGTAGTAGTAGATGGGTAGATGAGATTAGTAGGTGGAATTAGTAGGTGAGCTTGGTAGGTGAACTGGTAGGTGAGCTTGGTAGGTGAACTTGGTAGGTGAGCTTCCTTGTCTCCGAAAGTATTCATTGCTGAACTCATTGATTTCGTCATTTTTGAGCCAAATGGTCTTCATGAAAGTTCTAGGAAATTGTCTAAGCTTTCCAATGGCTCTGGAAGCACCCAAAAATTCGTCCTACAGCCCAAGATATGACCCAATTACTACAGACTACTCAGGACCAGTTTCAGCACCTCTGTTTTGACTTTCAGACCCAATATCTCCATCAAGGAGCCCGAATCAAGTTTTGTGTTTGTCATGAAAGTTGTACATATGGGTCTTAACTTTCAGATCACCAATTTTCAGCCCATTCTATAAACCCAAACTCGAATTATGTTCTGGTTACTACACACTGTTCGGGTTCCAGTTCACAAATCCCGTATTCTGATTTCCATGCCCAATTAGCTCCACTAGATGTCTGAATTTGACTTCGAGCTCTTCATCAAAGTTGTAGAGCTCTCTTTTATCTTTCCTACAAGGTAAAATTCATAATTATCAGACATTTAGAACTCAAGATATGGCCAAAATACAGAAACAGTGTAAGACTCGAATAATGCTGAAAAATCAATTAAGTCCGATTCGAGTTCAAACTTACAAAACATAATCAAATTCAGTCAATTAAGTACATGAAGAGTGTAAATGACTAATAATGAGGGTTTCTTAATGAATAAAATATGTGATTATCAGTAATCGATTACAACCCCCTTGTAATCGATTACAAAGAGGTTTAAAAGGAGCCCTGGACACGGGAACAACCATTCTTATCAGAAACCTTCCATTTTCTCTCTCCATACCGTGACTCACCTTTCACCAAACCCTCAAATCTCTCCTATTGTTTCACCAAATCTCTCTATTCAACCTCCCACACGCTCGAAAATCCTCTCTCCACATAAACCTCACCTCAAATCTCACCCCAAGCACCAAAATCCCCACCATTAATTCTTACCCATACGCGTTCTTCGTGTTCCTCTCACCCAAACACCCAACCTTAAAAAAAATCCACCTTCATCTGTCTTCTTCCATTCCCACACACCTACCAAACCCCATTCCTTCATGCTTAATTACTTTGTTTGCCTTATTTTCAACCATATGGCTGAATCCTCTCGTAAAACCAAGAAACCCAAAACAGGGGCTGTTGGTGCTTTGTCTTCCCAGGCTCCTCTTATCACCATTCCTAGATTGGACCTCTCTACACACTTCCGGACATCTAAACAAGCTAAAGTTTTTTGCCAACAGTTTCACCTCCAGAAGATTATATAGCCCAGGTATCTCACTTTTGAGTTCTGCTCCAGTGAACCTTTGCAATGCTTTCGTCTGATTGAGCAACTGGACTTAATTAAGTTTATGAGCATTAAGAGAGATATTTATCCTGATTTGGTTCACATCTTTTATGCAAATTTAAAATTTGAGAATGCTTGTTTGGTTTTTGAAGTGAATAAGATACCAATAGTCATAAACTCTAGACTGTGGTATCAATTAACTGGGTTGACCTTTGATGGTGCTAATTTTATTGGATTGAATCAATAGGGCAATGAGTATGACTACAAGGATGCCCTGAACTTGCCACTAGTGATGATGATGTTGATCTTGCTAATGTGGCTACTGACAGTGACAGTGACAGCAAGGCGACTGAGTGATGCTGGGAGTCTTAGTCATGATGCTTATGTTGTTGCCATCTGACCCAATACCATTTATTTATTTACTATCTTGTATATAACTCTATTTATTCTGGTGCTTCTACTACTTATATTCTCTGATATAGTTACTTACTGTTCTACTACTTGGATTATTGAGCATATTGGCTAGTTCTATTCTTTAATATACTTACTGTTCTACTGCCTGGATTATTGAGCATACTGGTTGTTTATATTCTCTGTTGTTTATTCTAGTGATTATAACTCTGTTGGTTGCCTTTCTGAGTATACCGCTTGAACTTTGCCTATTTTTTTTCTTGTCTACTATTTTGTTGGCTGTTTGACGATCCTAGACTTACCATTTTGCTGCTGAGACTCTGCCAAATTTTTTTTTTGAATGCTTACGTCTCTTAACCCTTATATCGTGGCTTTTTGATAATATCAAAAGGGGGAGAGATTGTATGAGTCAGGGGGAGAGCGAGAATATGCTTGAACTCAGGGGGAGAGCGATGTTTTAATATCTAATATATTATATTTGCACGTATTACTCCTTTTTCTTTGTGTTGGTTTGTCATCATAAAAAAGGGGGGAGAATGTGAATGCTTACGTCATGGAGTTCATCAAGATTTTGATGATAACAAACTCAAGATGATGGCCAAGTACAAATGGATGCAAGACCAAATGCAAAGCTGAAAAGTTTCTAGGTTTTAGGATTTTAATGTAAGAAGCTCTCTTGGTATCTCAAATATTTTATTAAAATGAGCTTTTTCAAAAATCAAATGGTTTTCAATCTTGGATTATGAAAATCCAATTTATTTCTTTAAAAATCTAAGTTTTATTAAACTTAATATGTTTCATGGTCAAATGGGCTTAAAAATGGATTCAAGCATGTTTGTAATCTTAATCTCAAGTCTAGTAATCAGTTTATGACTTCTTTTGGAGGCTTGTAATCGATTACAATGACTTGAAAATTGTTTACATGAGGTTTGTAATCGATTACACTGCTTCTAGAGGTTTCGTAATCGATTACGTAGGGCTTCTAATCGATTACATCTCCGACAAAGACCATGTAATCGATTACATTAAGGTTGTAATCGATTATACACAGCCCAGAAAGCCAAAAATGCATTTTAAGAATAATGTAATTGATTACATTGTTATTGTAATCGATTACAACAGGGTTGTAAGTGCACAAAATGTTTTTCTATAGCATTTATTGCTTTCATTAAAAGCCTTAACGACTCTTTTTCATTAAAAGGGTATATATGGACCTTCTTAGGTCATCTTTTACACATAACACAGATTGAGAAACATCATATCATTGCTTTTAATTCGAGTTTCATCCTTCTCATCTTCTTGCTCTATTTTTATGAATATTTGAGATATCTTGAGAGAGCTTGCTAGTTCTTCAATTTGTAATACACACTCTTTAAGAGAGTTTCCCTTTTGTTTCATTTCTGTTTGATTGTAATAAGGATGAGGTATTCCTCAAGAAATTTGTAAGGGTGAGGTATCTCTGCTGACTAGGCTCAAGCACGAGGGTGAGGTATCCCAAGGCGTAAAGAGTGGTCAGGTTTGTAACGGTAACAAGCACTTGTTGAAGCTTGTATTGATAGTGGTAAAATCTCGGGTAGTTTCTAGAGGATTAGACGTAGGTCACAAGTGGTTGGTAGCTGAACTAGGATAAACTCCAGTGTTTACTTTTCAGAACCCTTACACCTTATATTTGCTTTTAAATATTATAATTTTGATTAAATAGTTAATTATTGGCTTACTAATTTACTAGAATCCTTCTATCTTCTTGGTTCGTTCATTTCCCTTAACAAACAACTTCGACAAAATTTTTGTTCTTAACGTGTTCGTAAAAAGTTTTCAAAGAATTTTTAAACTACTCAATTCATCCCCTCTTGAGTAAAGAAGCCACTTGGTTAACAACTCTCTACAGAGCATGGCACACGAATTTTATTTACATACTAGCGTGCGAAGGTCTACTCCTGAGTCTATGACAGGACGGGTATCCGTCCAGAGCTCCTAATCTAATTAAAGACCAAGTACAACTGAAGTTTTGCCCTCCTTATCTCTCTTTTTTTTTCTTTATTTTTTGAAAATGATGAAGAAGATAATATGTACAAGTTGTTATGGTTGTGGCTCACATCTTCCTTTGGTTTTACATCCAGTAACAACTTAAATGCCTTTTATGAGTCAAGGATAAGTTTCCCATCAAATTTTCTTATAAATTGGCAAACAAGGTCTTTTAAAGTTAGATTCCTAAGGCTGTAATATTTTTGTTCATCCTTGAAGAGATTCCATAAATTAATAAGTTCACGATGCACATATCCATAAGAATGCGTATCAAAAGTCAATAAAATATCATCTAATGACTCCTTACTCAGTCCATTCTTAATGAAGAAAATTTTATCTTCTCTGTTTATGGAAACCATCCCCAAAGAATGATATCGCTTGTTATAATTTAGTCGTACATATTTGTGACAGATTTGTAACCTTCTTGCTCTTCTCCTTTTAGAATACGAACTTCGACCAAGACCTAACATGTATGAGTCAAATGAAATTGAAGACTCACTTGCTAAATGGACCTTTGATTCGATTATCCAATGTACATCTTTTGGTATACCCGTATGCAGTAACAGTCTCAATCTTTCGCATCTAGCATTGTAAATTTTTGTTAGAGCATTTTGAGGAAGAGAAGGAAAATGTTTTCTCAGGTTTGAGAGAATGACATTCATTTTAAAGGAGAATGAATCAGTTATTATCGGAAACTAAAAAACAAATCGACTTGAGAGCCACAGAGTACCGTTATTCGCCACTTAACCGAGAACACAAAGAACTACAAAAAGAAAGCAACAAAATTAAAATAAATTCTTCTTATAACAAGGATTTGAAAGGGAAATGAATTCTACATTAGCAACTCGGTTTTCCAGAAATTATTTGAGTCTTTGTCCATTGACCTTAAACGCATTATCATTCATAGGATTCTCAGTGTCTATGGTCCCATAATGATACACATGTTTGACAATAAAAGGGTCAATCCATATAGATCTTATTTTTTTAGGGAATAGGTGAAGACGAGAATTATAAAGTAGAACTTTTTCACTAATTTCAAAATAATTTCTCAAAATTGATTTGTCATGAAAAGCTTTTGTTCTATCTTTATAAATTTTTGAGTTTTCATATGCATCATTTCTCAATTCCTCAAGTTCATTTATTTGTAATTTGCGTAATATGCAAGCATCATCAAGAATTAAATTAAAAGCTTTAATGACCCAAAATGCTTTATGCTCCAGTTCTACAGGCAAGTGACAAGATTTTTCATAAACTAACCGATAGGATGATATTCCTAAAGATGTTTTGAAAGCAGTACGGTAAGCCCAAAGTGCATCGTTTAGTCTTAAAAACTAATCTTTATGATTTGGGTTAACCATTTTTTCCAAAATTTGCTTAATCTCCCTATTTGCTAATTCTACTTGTCCACTTGTCTGCAGGTGATAAGGGATGGTAATTTTGTGGGTAATACCATATTTCTTCATTAAAGATTCAAATGGTTTATTACAAAAATGTATTCCCTTATCACTGATGATAGCTCGAGGGATTCAAATCGACTCAAGACATTTTCTTATAAAAATTTAAGAACAATTTTATGATCATTGTGTCGACATAGAATCACTTCAATCCATTTCGAGACATAATCAACTGCAACTAAAATATACATAAATCCAAATAAGGGTGAAAATGGACCCATGAAATTAATTCCCCAACAATAAAAAATTTCAATGACAAGGATAGGATTCAGAGACATCATATTTCTTTTAGAAATAGAACCTAATTTCTGACAATTTTTATAACTTTTGCAAAAGGTATAACTGTCCTTAAATAAAGTAGACCAATAAAATCCACACTGTAAGATTTTCACAACTATTTTCTTTGAATAAAAGTGACATCCACATGCTTCTGAGTGACAAAATTTAATGACACTACCTACCTCACTGCCGGGCACACATCTCTGAAAGATTTGACCAGGACAATATTTGAACAAATATGGGTCATCTCAATAAAAAAAATTCACCTCAGTCAAAAACTTTTTTCTGCCTTGGTGTGTCCATTGAAGCGACATCTTTCTTGTTACAAGAAAATTAACTATGTTAGCAAACCAAGACATGAAATTAATAGAAAATAAAAATTCATCAGGAAAAGAATCGTTGATAGGTGTATTATCAAAAGGTGAGCCTGTTGTAAGTCTGGATAAATGATCTACAACAATATTTTTGGCTCATTTCTTATCTTTTATTATGATGTTAAATTCTTGAAGTAATAAGATTCAAGTATCAATCTAGGTTTAGCATCCTGCTTAGACATTAGATATCTAACAATAGTATGATCGGTGAAAACAACAGTAGAAGAACTAATTAAATTAGCTCAAAATTTGTCTAATGCAAAAATTATAATAAATAGTTCTTTTTCTATAGTGGTATAATTCATTTGTGCACTATTTAAAGTTCTACTTGTGTAACAAATCACATGAGACTTACCTTCCTTTCTTTGGCCTAAAACAACGCCAACAACAAAATCACTAGCATTACACATTAACTCAGAAGGCAAAGACCAGTCAGGAGATTGCATGATAGGAGTAGATGTCAGAAGACCAATTAATTTTTCAAAATATTTTTGGCATTCTTGAGTCCAATCAAATGGTGCATCTTTTATCATAAGATTGCATAATGGTCTAGATATGGCACTACAGTCCTTAATGAATCTTCAATAGAATCCTGCACGTCCTAAAAAGTAACAAACTTCTCTAACTATTTTGGGGGAAGGCAAATGAACAATTAATTCAACTTTGACTTTATCTACTTCAATTCCTTTAGAAGATATCACATAACCTAACACAATTCCTGAGATAACCTGATAACCACACTAAAAACATGGTTTTATATCTTTTATTTTTTAATTAATCTCCCTTGTTTTACTCTTTTTATTGTTTTTTGCTCTAATATTTTGAAAAGTTTGATTTTGGGTTGTAATTGAGCTTAGTTGATTGAAAGGATCAAGAACCCTCATTATTTTACATTGTTTATGCAGGAAAGGACTCAAGAAAAGAGGACTTAAAGCCTTGAAGGAAGATCAAGAATAATTTTGCTGGATTCTAAGCGCCCAACCACTATAGAAGCAACGCTTAGGCGCCCTTGAAGGAATCAAAAAGCATTCCCTGGAAGCTGAGCGCCCAGGCGCTCATGACGAAGTGCCTAGGCGCTCAAGTTTATAAAATAAAAATGCGCTCTGGACGTTCAGTGCCTAGGCTCTCCAGACACAGCGCCTAGGTGCCCATACCAGAGTATAAATTCATATTTTCTGACCTAAATAGAGGTAGCTGCAAGAGGATGGTTTAAAGGGAGGAAATGTGGAAAAGATTCGGATCTTCATCTACTTATGGAGTTTTCTTTATTCTTTTCTCTTATCTTAGTTTTTGTTATTGTTTCCATGTCTAGCTAAATCTCTTCCTGTTAGGATTAAGTGTATTTTGATGGATCTTGATTGTTATTGACATTGGATTCAATTAATATAAGTTGTTATTTCTATTTTGAGTTTATGATCTCTTCTCTTAATGCTTTCTAAGGATTGATCCTCTTTGGAACGATTTTAGGGTTGTACATTGAATGAAAATTTGATGTATAATTGTGCTAGGGGATGTTTTTGAACCTATTTTGAGAGCTCTAGGGTTTTTATGTGGAAAAATCTTCATCTTGAGTTTTCTTTGTTCTTTTCTCTTATTAATTGTTTCCATGTCTAGCTAAATCTCTCCCTGTTGGGATTAAGTGGATTTTGATGGATCTTGATTGCTATTGATATTGGATTCAATTAATATAAGTTGTTATTTCTATTTTGAGTTTATGATCTCTTCTCTTAATGCTTTCTAAGGATTGATCCTCTTTGGAACGATTTTAGGGTTGTACATTGAATGAAAATTTGATGTATAATTGTGCTATGAGATTATGAACCTTATTTATCTCTAGGCTAGGAATAGTCATTGATTTGCTTGTTACCTTATTCAATTCTAAATCTTAATGCTTGTTATCTCTTAGAATCACCTAAGAAATTTAGGTTTTTAATTGAAAACAAAAGGTCAATTACCTAAGGAATTATGATTTGATTATTTAAGAGAATTTGGTAACAAAATAAGAATACTAACTTGTATTAATTCCAATTGTTATGCAACAAGTGAAGTCAAATGAAACTTGATCCTAACTCTTTCATTAATTGATTATTTGTCATCTCAAATACCAAGTGTTTGCTAAATTACCAAGTACAAAAACTAAAAAATATTGTCATTGCATTAGTTCATTTGTTTCTTTTGATATTGTCATTAGTTTAAATAGTAGTTAACTTCGTATTTTGGTATTTGGTCATCGATTCCCAAGAACGATATCCGGTATCTCAACGATTTTATTACTTAACGATTCGGTACGCTTGTTGTGATACCATCATAACCAAGTAATGATATTTTTTCCAGTTTAAAACAAATCCCTTTTCTTCGCATCTTTTAAGAACATTATCCAAATTTTCAAGACAATTTTCAAAAGAATTTCCAAAAATTGTCAGGTCATCCATGAAAACCTCTAAATAATGTTCAATCATGTCACTAAAAATACTTAGCTTGCATCTTTGAAAAGTTGATGGAGTATTACTGATGGGATAATTAAAAGTTTCAAACCCAAGTGCAGGTTATTTCAAGTAATATATTCTCGGGAGTCCGAGGTCAATCCACAGGGAATTGATGAAGAAAAATTCTTTGACGTAAGGAGTAGATTTGTCACAATAATAAAGATGATATAAGTTGTTCAAAGATGAAAATGATTTACTTGAGTTACGAGATCTACTCTTAGTAATAGATTAGAAACAAGATTATTTCTTTTTATAACACAATTGAAATCATACATAATAAAGGTTCCAATCGCAAAATATAACATTCAAAGTTCAATTAAGATTATATATGTAATCATATTATGGTTCCATTAATTATCTACCAATACTTATAAATGATCTCAAGCATCCATTGTGTCAATGTCTTGTCTTCAATGAATCAATATATTCATTATACAAGAAGAGTTTCTAAATTGATTAGAAACAACATACAACACATATAAAGATCACATAAAAATATATCATTTGAGCACAAGAAGGAAATTAATCTAACCTCAACATATTACCAAGAGCTTCACCCTTTCACTCAAGCAAAATGAAAATTAGTTACTCATGAATTAAGAGGAAAGAAAGAAAAAAGAAGAAGATGATGAACATAACTTCAATTAAGAACAATAGAAAACTACATAAAGGAAACAATTAACATACAAGCATGAAAGTAAACTCTAAGCTAACACCCCAAAATGATCAGCCATTGCCTCTTTTTATAGTTAGAGGAACATAAAATGCCAAAGGAGTTAATGGATGATGAGAACAAAATGCCAAAATAATTGTTTGATGATGATGAATGGGTGAATTCTTGTCTCTGAAATGTTTCACTTCTAAACTCATGGTATGCGTCATTTGATGGCTAAGTAGTCTTCATAAAAGTTCTAGGAAATTATCTTAGCTTTCCATAGACACCGAGTTTAGCCAAATCTACCACCTATAGCCCAAGATATAGCCCAATTACTGCTCATGCGTCAAGCCCAACTTCAGCTCCTCTATTCTGACTTCCAAGCCCAATATCACCTTCAAGGAATCTGAACTGAATTTTGTAATCTTTGTGAAAGTTGTAGATATGAGTCTTAACCTTCCACTTTTAAAATTTCAGAATTGTTGAACTCCTATAGCTCGAGATATAGCCTAATGAGTGCATAGAGGTCAAGCTATCAGATTCAAAACTCTAGATTTTGCTTCAACTCCAATTTGAGTTATCCAACATGTGTTCCCAATCTTGAGGCCTTCATGAAAGTTGTAAAAATTTGTCTTAGCTTTAAAACAAGACCAAAATCACATCCATCAGATATTTGTAACTCAAATTATAGTCAGTTTACTGAAAAATTCAAGTGAGAAGATTATACAATGAATGAAATATATTACTATCAATGTGACTCTTACTATCAAGTGAATAATTATTAGAGAATTATCTTAACTTTCCAACAAGACCAGAATCACATTAATCAGATAATTGTAACTCAAATTGTGGTCACTTTACTTAAGAATGCAATCACCCAAATTAATGATAATTCAAGCAATAATTTCTTCAATGATCTAATTAAGCTTAATTTCATAAAATATAACAAAATTAACTAAATTAAGCCAAATTGAACCTTAAGAAGCCTAGTGAGAGGATTATAAAATGAATAAAATACATTGCTATCAAATTCCCCCACACTAAACTTTTGCACTCCCGGGCAAAACGCATAGGAAAAAACTAAGGAATAAAGAAAAACAACACTGACTCAAAAGCTAAAAATTCTAAAAGATTTAATGAAACAAGAAGAGTAACCAGTTATTCAAGGGATCAAAGCTTTAATGAGGTAATATTTCTTCACATCTCAAACCATTAAGCAAGGAAACTTCAGTTAAAAAGAACGAATCAAGAATGATAGATCCTCACAAGATTCACTCTCAATCCTTCAAACATTCAAAAAGTAAGTATTTCATTCAATTCAACTCATAAAAAATTGCACTACCATAAGCTTGCTTATCTTTTACTTCTCCACTACTCAGAACACATTCACACAAAATCATGAGGACTTTATTCAAGGTTGTAATAGGGTCATGGTAAAGAAGGGTGATAATATGGATTTGACAAGTTAAAAACCAAAGAGAATAAAAGAGCATAAGAGCTGAGTTCAATTAACAAGCATAAAAGTTTATCCCAACTCCACCTAATACAAATTCCCTTTACATATTCTTTTCCCTTCTCTTATTGTCTTACTGGCCCTTATTTACACATTTTTTTAAATATACACACATTTTTTTTAATTAGCCACTTTTTCCTTTTTCACCAACCATTTTGCACACATACCCCCACACTTATTCAAGAACTCATCCATTAACAAAACTAATTCTCTCTTATTCCCTAAGGTCAGGTAAGAACATAGTTTTTCATTTAAGGCACATAATGAGCTAGAAACAAAGAATTGTCAAATAAGCTTAAAGGGATTAAGCAAAGGGAAATAAGTCATTTCTAATGCCTTATGTTAGCAGGAATCAAAAAATTTTCAAGAAGTCATAAGAGTGCTTGATATTATATTGAAACAATATGCTGCTGAGCAAGGATGCCTATTTGACCACCAATCATTCTTGGCTATTTGGTTAAAGTAGCTATTTCAAGAAAAATACCTCAATCATGTTTATGTATGCATGTGAAAATATAGCCTAAAAAAGAATCAAAGCAAGTTCTAGAGTAACAATTTCATGAGTGAAAATCACACAAGAAAGAAGAGAATGGTACAAATGTTCAATCCATTTATCAATAGGCTCAAAATTTCACAAGGCATATTTCTATCATTGTCAATCCATCAATTCAATATTCATATCTAAGCATGTGATTTTTAAGAAAGAAGAAAATTTATGCTATGACCCAAGATATACTTTTTGCTACTTCTAAAACAATTATTTCCTCAACTAAGATGCATCTCAAGAGTAAAATTACCTCCAAGGCAAAATTTACTCCTTACTCTGTCATCCTTAATTGGTTTTGTTGTAAGTTTCTGACAGTCATCTCACTAAACATACTTTTCAATTTAAATGCGTCTCAGGAGTAAAATTACTCCTTACTCTGCCAATATTCATTGGTTTAGTAAGTTCATGACAATCATATCATACTTTCATACTTTTTTTAAAAAAAAAAATCCTTCCTCCCAACCAGATCATAACATTGTCCGCAATGTTAAAATATAGATGAGTAAAGGATAGAAGATAGTAACTGTTAGAGAAATCTGACACAAATTTAAACAGAAACAAAGTACAATAAATAAAACTAAAAGTAAAAGAAAATTAAAGATGAACTGTCAGATTTGGCTTTCTTTGCATGCTGCTTCCCTCATTGCTTCCTGCAGACCAATCTATCTGAGTTATTGCTTTATCAGATTCATAAACAAAAGCTTCTAATTTATCAATCAGCTCATCAATAGTGGAGGCAGAGATAAGTAGTTGTCTTATTGAAGGTGTGATAAATTTCTATTCCACAGCTTTGTCAAGAAAAAATAATAAAAGATCAAAGAAATTATAAACATTCAACAAACCAATGGGTTTATGGTGGATATTCAGTTGGGCCTAAGAGACAATTTGAAAAATTTCTTCCATAGTACCAAAATCACCTGGTAAGGCAATGAATGCATCAGAGTTGTCAAGCTTTGTTTTCATTCGTCCATGCATAGATGATACCTGAATTTCTTCTCCAACTGTCTTTCCAGTGATGTTCTTTTGAGTTAAAAGTTCAAGAATGACACCTAAAACTTGACTGCCTCCTATAAAACAGCAAGTGATACAGCCTCCATTAACTCATGGCAACCTCCCCTATATACAACATGAATATTTTTTGCAGTAAGTGTTCGACCAAGAGCGCTTACTGTATTTACAAACTCTAAACCCTTCCCATTACTTGACCCACAAAAGACACATATACTTTGAAGGTTACAAACAGGAGGTCCCATAATTTCACCTTCCCTCTGAATGATTATGAGTTGGAGGAAAGTGAAGAAAATTAAGTGTTTAAATAGGGAAAAGAATGGAAAAGGTAATGATAACACCTATAAGGTTAGGTTGACTATTGTTAGAAAAGTTTGAAATCAAGAAACACAGAATCTTTTTTTTTTTTTTTTTAACTTCAAGAAAAACATCAGGGTAAAGAAGTCTAGAAACCTCTGAACGACCCTGCTCAAAGGATCGTTTGTCCAAAACCAAAATACAACAAAATTATACAAAGAAAAAAGAAATATAATAACAAATGAGGACATACCTGTATGTACAGTTTTCATGGCATATCTTTATACTGCGCATCATGAGTGCAGTAGTGGCCTATCTTTGAGTTACGTGTCACCAGTGCAGCATAAGAACTCCACAAGGATTTCTGAATCGACAACAAGAACCTTTGAATCCTTTCCATCCTGCTTACGGAATAACAACCCTCTATCTTCCTACAAACCTAATTAAAGGCCTGTATTCTAAGAAGATGGTACTTGACTATAACCAGTCAGAACTCTCAATAGAGGCCTACTAATTAAAGTAAGTATATGACTTAGTTAACTGTTTTCATTCATTGTAAAGACGGGACGCTGCTTTCTGTACATCGGCGCTACAGAGCCTTGGATCTAAGAATTGGGAATATAGCACGCGACTCTCTACAGAGTATGGCATATGAACCTTATTTACATACTGGCGTGTGAAGATTTTCTCCTGAGCCTATGACAGGATGGGTCATCTGCCCGAGGCTCCTAATCTAATTAAAGACCAAGTACAACCGTAGTTTCACCCTTTTTTCAAGTTGTTAGAAACCTAATGAAAGGTGAGTGTATACTCACTTGAGATTGGGATAGAGGTAGTATGCTCTTTCAGCTTTGTGCCAAGCATTGTTGACCAGTATTAAATTCATTCAAGACTAGCGCAACATAGGGCTCTCAAAAGGGACAAGTGGTCATAATGCGACTGGCTGCCTCACATGTGGGAACAATCTGCTTACTTTATTTTTCGATTAAGAAGGTTGGATCAGGATGCATGCATTTCTCCATTCACGTTTTGTGTTACTAAAGCCAAACCCAAGATGTATACATACTTTTTTTTCTTTTTTTTAAAAGATGAAAAAGAAGAAGAAAATATGTACATATTGTTATGGATGTGGCTCACATCTGCCTCTAGTTTCACCTCTAGAAACAGCTTAAACAACTTCTATGAGTCAAGGATAAGCTTCTCATTCAATTTTCTTATAAATTGGGAAACAGGGTCTTTTAGAGTCAGATTCACAAGACTGTAATGCTTTTATTCCTCCTTAAAGAGATTCCACAAGTTAAGAAGTTCACGATGCACAAAACCATAAGAATGTGTATCAAGAGTCAATAAGATATCATCTAATGACTCCTTACTCAGTCCATTCTTAATAAAGAAAATTTTATCTTCTCTGTTTGCGGAAACCATCCCCAAAGAACGACATCGCTTGTTACAATTCCGTAGTGCACATTTGTGATAGACTTGTAATCAATTTGCTCTTCTCCTTTTAGAATATGAACTTCTACCAAGACCTGGCATGTATGAGTCAAATGAAATTGAAGACTCACCTTCTAGTTGAACCTTTGCTTCGATTATCCAATGTACATCTTCCGGCATACCCTTGTGCATTGACAATATCAATTTTTCACATCTAGCTTCGTAAATTTTTGTTAGAGCATTTTGAGGAAGAGAAGGAAAATGTTTTCTCAGGTTTGAGAGAATGATATCCATTTCAAAAGAAGAAGGAATCAGTTATTTTGGGAAACTGAAAAAAAATAAACTGACTTGAGAGTCACGAAGTACCGTCATCTATCATTTAACCAGGAACACAAAGAACTGCAAAACAAAATAAAGCCACAAAATTAGAGTAAATTTTTCTCATAACAAGGATCAGAAAGGGAAATGAATTCTACCTCAGCAGCTTGATTTTTCAGAAATGGTTTAAGTCTTTGTCCATTGACCTTAAATACATTACCATTTCTAGGATTCTCAATGTCTATGGCCCCATAAGGATACACATGTTTGACAATAAAAGGGCCAGTCCACCTAGATCTTAATTTTCTAGGGAATAGGTGAAGACAAGAATTATAAAGCAGAACTTTTTGACTACTTTCAAAAGATTTTCTCAAAATTGAAATGTCATGAAAATCTTTTGTTTTTTCTTTATAAATTTTTGAGTTTTTATATGCATCATTTCTCAATTCCTCAAGTTCGTTTATTTGCAATTTGCGTAACCTGCAAACATTATCAAGATTTAAAATGAAAGCTTTAATAGCCCAAAATGCTTTATGCTTCAGTTCTATAAGCAAGTGACATGGTTTTCCATAGACTAACCAATAAGGTGACATGCCTAAAGATGTTTTAAAAGTAGTACAGTAAGCTCAAAGTACATCGTTTAGTCTTAAAGACTAATCTTTACGATTTAGGTTAACTATTTTTTCTAAAATTTGTTTAATTTTCCTATTTGCTAATTCTACTTGTCCACTTGTCTGAGGGTGATAAGGGACGACAACTTTATGGGTAATACTGTGGACAAATGACTCTAGCATATTTTTATTAATGACTAAACTTAACATGATTATTACTTTGATTCACTAATTACTTGTCAAGCTTGATTTTTTCAATGAGATTTTATGGAGCAGGAAAAGTGGATGCAAAGAATCATGGAGCAGAATATTTCAATGCAAGGATCATGAAGTCAAACTTAAAGAAGGAGCATCATGAAGAAAGAATTCAAGGAAAATCACTAGGAACCTTTCTGTAAAGAAAAGACTTAGTTTAATTCTTTGATTAAGCTCTCTCAAATAAGTAAAAATGGTTTTCAAAAGTAAAAATGGATTAAGAATGAAAAAGGTTAATTAATAAGTATGTACATCTATGTGTACATCAATGTACTTTCAGTTAATTAACTAACTTTTAAATGAAAACCTCAGTGTACATCTATGTATAAATGTTATACATCTATGTATACATCAATTGATCAAAGGACTTAATGAAAAATCTTAGTGTATATCTATGTATAAGTATTATACATCTATGTATACATCGATTGATTCTGTACTTATTTGATCATTATGCATTTTTGTATCTGTACATCGATTGATGCATCTATGTATAAGCCAAAATAGAAGCAAGAATTTTTGAAATAGCCATATAATCGATTGGGTAATCGATGTATAATCTTCTGGGCTGAGAATACGAGTGTTTTTCAAGAACAACATCGATGTACTCATGTGTGTATTAATCAAGATCAAGAACATCCAAGAACACAATCGATTAAGCAATCGATGTACACATGATGTAAAAGTGAAATTTTGTTTAATACATCTATGTACTAATCGATTGACTGATAATAGAATTTTTCAGATGAATCTGTTTTGATCTTAACTGACTTGTAAAGTGTCTCCAATGGATCTATTTTGAAATATACCTATATAAGGACATTGGCAAACACTTTCAAAACTACAATTTATTCGAAATTAGAGATCAATCACAAAAATACTGAGAGCTTTTCATTGAAAGAAAACTGAGTATTTTTCTGTAGAACTTCAAGTTGTTGTATCTGATTTCATGGAATCTAAATCAATCTTTTCATATTGTGAAAGAGAGATAAGAGAGAAGGTTCTCTCGTTGATGAAATCAAGAGTAGAAGGGACTCTAAGCGCTGTGCAAGAATAGAAGGAATTCTTGTGAGAATTGCAAGATTGCTTTGACTGAAAAGCTATTATTTGGGTAGAAGGAACCTAGAAGTGAAGCTTGTATAAAGAATCTTATATATTGATTTTTCAATAGTGGATAAATCTCACAGTGGTGTGGGGACTGGATGTAGGTTACCAGAGGAGGTAGCTGAAGCAGGATAAATATCGGTTTGCAATTTTCTCTAACCCTTAACTCTATATTTGCTTTATTGTTGATTATATGAATTAAGCAATATGTTAGGGATGTTTGCATGATTTGATTAGTTTATGATCTTGTTTATATCTGAAATCAATCTTATTGTTAATATTTCTTTATAAGTTTCAAATCTTGATAGAAATACATCTTGCAAAAACATATTTTGGTTTGTTGGTTGACAAAATTCTTTTTATAGTTAAAGAAAAGAATCAGTTTTTGCAAAAAGGGGAAAAACTAAAAAAAAAGAAGTTTTATTACTCAATTCAACCCCCCCTTCTTGAGTATTACGAAACAACAACCAACAAATACTATATTTCTACATTAAAAATTCAAATGGTTTATTACAAAAAATGTGTTCCCCCATCACTGATGATAGCTTGAGGGATTCCAAATCGACTCAAGACATTTACTTTTAAAAATCTGAGAACAATTTTATGATCATTTTATCGGCATGGAATTGTCTCAATCCATTTTGAGACATAATCAACTGCAACTAAAATATATACAAATCCAAATAAGGATGGAAATGGACCCATGAAATCAATTCCTCAACAATCAAAAATTTCAATGACAAGGATAGGGTTCAGAAGCATCATATTTCTTTTAGAAATGGAACCTCATTTCTGATAATGTTCGTAACTTTTGCAAAAGGTATAGTTGTCCTTAAATAAAGTGGACTAATAAAATCCACACTGTAAGATTTTCGCAGCAGTTTTCTTTGAGGAAAAATGACCTCCACATGCTTCTGAGTGACAAAATTTAATGACACTACCTACCTCATTGTCGGGTACACATCTCCGAAAGATTTGATCATGGCAATATTTAAACAAATATGGTCATCCCAATAAAAAATTTTCACCTCAATCAAAAACTTTTTTCTGTCTTGATGTGACCACTGAGGTGCCATCTTTTCTGTGACAAGAAAATTGACTATATTAGTAAACCAAGGCATGGAATTGACAGAAAATAAAAACTCATTAGGAAAAGAATCATTGATAGGTGTGCTATCAAAAGGGAAGCCTGTTGTAAGTCTGGACAAATAATCTGTAACAACATTTTCGGCTCCTTTTTTATCTTTTATTGTGATGTTGAATTCTTGAAGAACAAGATCCACCGTATCAACCTAGGTTTAGCATCCTGCTTAGACATTAAATATCTAACAACAACATGATCAATGAAAACAACAGTAGAAGAATAAATTAAATGAGCTTGAAATTTGTCCAATGCAACATAACAACAAGTAGTTCTTTTTCAGTAGTAGTATAATTCATTTGTGCACTATTTAAAATTCTACTTGCGTAATGATAATCACATATTTTATTCATTAAGAAACCCTTATGTTTAGTCATTTATACTCTCCATGTTCTTAATTGATTGAGTTTGGTATGATTTTGTGAGTTTAAGCTCAAATTGGTCCTAATTGAATATTTTTAACATTATTGAGACTTGACATTGTTTCTGTATTTTGGCCATAACTTGAGTTCCTGATATCTGATAATCATGAATTTACCTTGTAGGAAAGCTAGGAGGAAGCTCTACAACTTTGATGAAGAGCTCGAAGTCCGAAACAGATGTCTAAGGGACCTAAGTTTACATGGAAGTCAGAATACGGGTTCTGTCACTAGAATCCGAACGGTGTGCACTCATAAAATCATACCTCAAGCTGTAATAATGGAGATGGGCTGAAATTTGGATAGTTGATAGTTAAGATTCAAATAAACAACTTTTATGAAGAACACTTTTTGAAAAAATGAAGTCTAATGGGTCAGTTTGAGCTTGCAAGTCGGAACAGAGGTGCTGAAGTTGGGTTTGAGCAACCTGCGATATTTGGGTCATATCTTGGGCTGTAGGAAGCCAAATTTGACGACCCAGATATGCATGTTATAGCCAAGACAAAGATCTACAACTTTCATGAAGAGTACTTTTCATGGATCTGAAGTATAGTTAGTCGTTTTTAGCTTCCAAGTCAGACAAGAAATTTTCATCCTCAACCACCCACTCATCCATCCACTCATCCACTCATCCACTAATCCACTAATCCACTCACTCATCCACTCAACCACCCCACTCAACCACTTCACTCAACCACCCCACTCATCCACCAATTCCCCTTTGTCATTTTGTTACCCTAGACTTCTATAAAAGGCACCATTGGTTATCATGAATAACAAGTTGTATTCTCCTTCATTTCTCTCATAGTTTCTTCTTGTTTCTTCATAGTTTCTCATAGCTTTTGTATATTTTGATGCTCCCCTTCATGGTAATGGAGGGCTAAGCTACTTTCGGTCAATTTAGAACTCTTGAAGAGATTGTGGTTTGGATTCTTGAGATCTTGGTTATGTATTGTATTTGATTTGTAATTGAATTCCTCTTTTCTTCTTCTTGATCTTGAATGCATGAATGGTGATTCTATTTATGTTGATCTGATTTGATCTTGGTTTAAGATTGAGATTTGTGATGAAACTTAGAACTGATTGATCTAAATTAATCACAGAATTGAAAAGGTTAGGTTACTGATTTGTGCCTAAGTTAATTGAATTCGGTACTTGAAATTAACATCGATCTTCAAGAATGGTGTGATTGTGGATTTGTGATTATCACTTGTTAATTAAATTCTAGACGATCGTCTAGTATGAATTCTGGATTTGATGCAGAGATCTCGGTTAGATCCAAATTAACAATTCAATTGCGCTTCAAGTGTTCTATGAAGGGTCTATGATTGAATCCACCCAATCTTGGATAGGTTTCTAAATTGACTGCTCTTTAATTGTTATTTCTTCCTTTAATTTTGTTAAGTGCAATCTTAAACTATCAAACCCCCCTTTGCTAATTTTCACTTGATTCGATTAAATTACATCTACAATCCTCGTGGAGATGATTCGGTGATGTCACTGTGCTACAAGCTTAGGTAATAACTTCGGTTATAATTTTGACTGAGTTCGGCGCTCGTCAAAATTTTGGCGCCATTGTCGGGGATTAGTAAGTGTAATCTTTTCATTTTAAGCGTTTTTACTAACTTTTGCTTTTTATTAACTTTTCTAACATTGTTATCCATTGTCTAGTGTATTTTGCTTATTTATTTGTTTTTGTGTGATGCATGACTAGGTCCGAGCCTGATAACTTGGTTGACTTTAATCCTGAGATTGATAGAACCTTGCATAGGTTGATTAGAGCTCGTAGGCTAAGTGCAAGAATTGCTTCTGAATTTGATCTTAATATTGGGAGTGAACTTGAGATCTTGAATAATTCTCAAACCATGGCCGATAACATGCGTAATAGAACTCTTAAGGAACTTGTCGCTCTCCCGATATAACTAACCAGTCTTTGTGTATTCAATACCCAAATCTTGATACTGATTTTGAGTTAAAATCTGGATTGATACATTTGTTGCCTAAGTTTCACGGTTTTGCAGGTGAGGATCCCCATAAGCATCTAAAGGAGTTCCATGTGGTTTGTTCAACCATGAAGCCACATGGGATCTCAGAAGAGCACATCAAGCTGAGGGCATTTCCTTTCTCGCTTCGATACTGACCAAGGATTGGTTATTTTATCTTTCACCAGGTTCAGTAACAAGTTGGACTGACATGAAGCGGTTGTTCTTAGAGAAATTTTTCCCTGCCTCTAGAGCTGCTACCATTAGAAAAGATATATGTGGCATAAGACAAATGACAGGAGAGACCTTGCATGAATATTGGGAAAGATTCAAGAAGCTGTGCTCGAGCTGTCCCCACCACCAAATCACCGATCAACTCTTAATTCAATATTGCTATGAAGGCTTGCTGCCAAATGACAGAAGCATGGTGGATGCTGCCTCTGGAGGAGCCTTAGTAGACAAGACCCCTGCAGTAGTGAGAGATTTGATAGCAAACATGGCAGCCAACACCCAACAATTTGGCAAACGAATTATTACTTCAACCAGAGAAGTCAATGAGATTCAATCATCTTATGTAGACCAACAGAGAATGGAACACAGACTTGATGAATTGACTTCTTTGGTGAGGCAGTTAGCAGTGGGACAACAAGCACCAATGCAAATGGCTGCAACTATGTGTGGCATTTGCTCTTGTTCATCTCATCCTACTGATGCATGCCCAACACTTCAGGATGGTGGTTCTATTTTTCCAGAGCAATCTGTTGCAGCAGTTGGTATTTTTCCTGGTAGACCCCAATATCAGCAATCACAGTAACAGCCCAGATATGATCCATTTTCTAATACCTATAACCCTGGCTGGAGGGACCATCCCAACCTGAGATATGGAAATTCTGGTCAACAATAACAACAGCCCTACCAACAAAGAAGAACCGCAGTTTAGATACCAAGCTACATGCCCTAGCAACAAGTACCAACCACCGCATTTAGGCAAGCACAACCCGCGCGCCACCCATGCGAAGGCCCCTCCAAGCCTACACTGTTCCAGCGGCCACTCCACGGTGAGCCACCTTTTGAAGACTTGATGAAACGGTTTCAGCAGAATGTCAATGCTACCATCCGAATTTACAAACTCAAATTGGGCAGATGGCAACCACTCGAAAGTGAGTCGAAAAGTCAAGGGTCGAACCAATTGCCTTCACAAACAGTCAACAACCCAAGAGGCAATGTAAGTGCCATTAGCTTGAGAAATGGCAGAGAAGTTGATGGTCCTACTCCACCACAACCTGAACTACAAGTGCAGCAACCAGAAGGTGACCAGAAACAGAAGAAAGTGGATAGCTCAGTCCAAAAATCTGTGACACAGAAGAAATGTGCAGAGAATTCAAATCTGGCCATTCCACTACCTTTTCCAAACAGAGTCACATATTCCAAGCATACTGCGTAAATAGAAATAGAAAGAGAAGTCATGGACACATTCAGGAAGGTGGAAATCAATATTCCCCTCCTTGATGCAATCAAGCAGATTCCCAAGTATGCCAAATTCCTCAAAGAGTTGTGTACTCACAAGAGAAGACTTAAGGGTACTGAGAAAATAAGCATGGGCAGAAATGTTTCTGCAATGATTCTACCAAGCATGCCACAAAAATGCAAAGATCCTGAAACTTTCACAATTCCTTGCACGATAGGTAACTCCAAATTTGAATATGCAATGCTAGACTTGGGTGCTTCAATTAATGTCATGCCTATGTCAATATATCAGTCCTTGAACATTGGCACTTTGCAACCTACTGGTATAGTGATTCAGTTGGCAAATAGAACCACTGCTCATCCTACAGGAGTGCTAGAAGATGTGTTAGTTCGGGTGAATGAGCTAATTTTCCCAGCGGACTTCTATATTCTGAACATGGAAGATGAGTCTTCAACAAACCATGCTCCATTGATCCTAGGCAGACCTTTCCTCAAGACAGCCAAGACCAAGATAGATGTGCATGCTGGCACCCTTTCCATGGAATTTGGCGACGATGTGGTACAATTTAACATTTTTGAGGCCATGAGACATCCCCTAGAGGAGCATTCTGTTTTCCATGTTGATGTGATTGATATGTTAGTTGACGATGCTTATGCTGATATTTATGCTGAATTTCCTGATATTGCTGATTTTCTGGATTCTGTTACCTGTGAAACATGTGTTGGCTGTGATATTGTACCATGTGCTGCATGTGCTGAGATTTATGTAGTTATGAGTGGTGATGTAGCTGCTGACTTGAATGATGCAGCATGTGAAAATGACAGTCAGAAGTATGTTGAATTTAATGTTGTTGAGTTAGTTATTTCAAACAGCTTGCTACCCTCCATTGTACAGCCTCCATCCTTAGAATTAAAGATTTTGCCGGACCATCTTAAATATACATATTTGGAAGATGGTGAGAAGCTGCCTATGATTGTTGCTAAAAATTTGTAACCTGATCAAGAAGAAAAATTACTGCAGGTTTTGAGGCAGAATAAACAAGCCATCAGATGGACACTTGCAGATCTTCCTGGTATCAGTCCCTCCACATGCATGCATAGGATTTTGTTGGAGGAAGATACTAAACCAGTACGGCAGCCCCAAAGGAGACTGAACCCCCTGACTCTGGATGTGGTAAAGAAGGAAGTTACTAAGCTACTGCAAGCTGGCATTATTTATCCCATATCTGATAGTAAATGGGTGAGCCCCGTGCAGGTTGTTCCAAAGAAATCTGGGGTCACAGTAGTTGAAAATCAGAACAATGAGCTACTACCCACAAGAATTCAAAACAACTGGCGGGTTTGCATTGATTACAGATGACTTAACCAAGCCACCAGGAAAGATCATTTCCCATTACCTTTCATTGATCAGATGTTAGAGAGACTAGCTGGCAAGTCGCATTACTGTTTCTTGGATGGATATTCGAGTTATTTTCAGATCCATATAGCCCCAGAAGACCAAGATAAAAATACTTTCACTTGCCCATTTGGCACATTTGCATACAGAAGGATACCTTGCAACGCTCCAGGCACCTTTCAAAGGTGTATGGTAAGTATATTTTCTGACCTTTTAGAAAATTACATGGATGTATTCATAGATGACTTTATTGTCTATGGCTCTTCCTTTGATGCATGTTTGGATAGTTTGACTCAGGATTTTCATAAATGTATTCAGGCTAACCTTGTTCTGAATTTTGAGAAATGTCATTTCATGGTGGAGCAAGGCATAGTTTTAGGGCATATAATATCTAGCAAGGGTATTGAGGTAGATCCTGCGAAAATAGATGTTATTTCATGCCTATCTTACCCCACATGTGTGCGGGAGGTTCGTTCTTTCCTTGGTCATGCAAGTTTCTATAGGCGATTCATAAAAGATTTCAGCAAAATTGCTCTTCCACTATCCAACTTGCTACAAAAATAAGTGGAGTTCCATTTTAACCAGAAATGCAAGGATGCCTTCAATCACTTAAAGCAAGCATTGACCAGTACACCTATCATCCAGCCACCAGATTGGACACTCCCATTTGAGCTCATGTGTGATACCTCTAATTATGCTTTGGGAGCTGTTCTTGCACAAAGGGTCGGCAAAATATCTCATGTCATCTCCTATGCTTCAAGAACTTTAGATCCTGCACAAGTCAACTACACCACCACTGAAAAGGAACTTTTAGCAATTGTTTTTGCTTTAGACAAATTTCGATCATATTTGCTTGGTTCTAGAGTGGTTGTGTTTTCAGATCATACAGCTCTGAAGTTTCTCCTGAAGAAGCTTGATGCAAAGCCTAGGTTGATTTGGTGGATTTTGCTCCTCCAAGAGTTCGATATTGAAATCCGTGATAAAAGTGGAGCGGAGAATTTAGTGGCTGATCACCTAAGCCGAATTGAAAGGGAGGCAGATACTTTTCCTATCCATGATGTCTTCCCTGATGAGCAGCTTTTCAAGCTGTAAGGTAACACTCCTTGGTTTGCTGATTTGATAAATTTCTTAGTTGCTGGTGTTTTCCCTGCACATTTTATTAGGGCTCAGATTGATAAATTGAAGAGTGAGTCAAAATATTATGTGTGGGACGACCCTTATCTGTGGAAATTTTGTAGTGACCAAGTCATTAGGAGATGCGTGCCTGATAATGAATTCCATTCTATTCTTAGCTTTTGTCATACACTTGCATGTGGTGGTCATTTTGGTCCCCAAAGGACTGCTAGGAAAGTTTTGGAATCTGGATTATATTGGCCCACTCTATTTCATGATGCATATGTGTTTTGTAAATTTTGTGATCAATGCCAAAGAACAGGAAACACTTCTCGAACGAATGAGATGCCCCAGAAATCCTTATTATTCTGTGAGATTTTTGATTAATGGGGTATTGATTTTATGGGACCCTTTCCTGTTTCTTTTGGTTTTGTTTACATTTTGCTAGCTTTTGATTATGTATCCAAGTGGGTGGAGGCGAAAGCTACTCGGACTGATGATTCCAAAGTTATTGTGGATTTTGTTAGATCACAGATTTTCTGCAGGTTTGGAGTTCCAAAGGCCATCATCAGTGATCAGGGTTCACACTTTTGTAATCGAAGCATGGAAGCTTTGATGAAAAAGTATAGGGTCTTGCATAGAGTTTCTACACCTTACCATCCCCAAACTAATGGGCAAGCCGAGATTTCCAACAGGAGATCAAGCGATATCTCCATTACAGTTCAACCTAACGAAGGGCACGGAGCAAGAGGCTTCGAGGATGCTTTATAGGCTTACCGGACTGCTTATAAGACACCAATCGGGATGTCTCCGTATCGGATTGTTTTTGGAAAAGCCTGCCACCTGCCGGTGGAAATTGAGCATCATGCATTCTGAGCGGTGAAAAAGTACAACTTGGACCTAGATCAAGCAGGTATGGAGAGGATGCTGCAACTGCAGCAATTGGAGGAGATCTGCTTGGAGGCTTATGAAAGTTCCAAACTTTATAAGGAGAAGACCAAAGTCTTCCATGGTAAGTTGATTCTGAGGAAAACATTTGAAATTGGCCAAAAAGTTCTCCTCTATAACTCCCGCCTCCGACTCATGCCTGACAAATTAAGGTCTAGATGGGATGGACCATTTATTGTTACTAAGGTTTTTCCTTCTGGTGCTGTTCAGATTAAAAGTGAGGTCACTGCCAAAGCTTTCCTCGTAAATAGACACCGCCTCAAACAGTATCATGAACTTCCAGAGAATGCAAAAATAGAGGTGATGAACCTTCTCCATCCGCATTATGAATAAAAAAAAGAAAAAAGAACAAAAAAAGAAAAAAAAGGGGAAAAAAACGGTTGTGTGCCCGACAATGAGGTAAGTAGTGCCATTAAATTTTGTCACTCGGAAGCATGTGGAGGTCATTTTTTTTCTTCAGCGACAACAACTGCGAAAATCTTGCAGTATGAATTTTATTGGCCTACTTTATTCAAGGTCTGTTGCACCTTTTGCAAAAGCTGCAGAATTTGGTAAAAAAAAAAGTTCTACTTTGAGATTATCATCTGCACCTACTCCTTGGAAAATTGAGATCTAGGTGGCGCGGTTCTTTTGTTGTCAAACACGTGTATCCTCTTGGGCCGTAGATATTGAGGATCCTAGGAATAGTAATGCGCTTAAAGTTAATGGACAAAGACTCAACCATTCCTGGAAAACCAAGTTCTTGAGTTCTTTGTGTTGCCAGTTAAGTGGCGGATATGGTACTCCGTGACTCTCAAGTTGGTTTATTTTTCAGTTTCCCAGAATAACTGAACCCTTCTTCTCCTTCAAAATGGATGTCATTCTTTCAAACCTGAGAAAACATTTTCCTTCTCTTCCTCAAAATGCTCTGAGAAAAATCTACAAAGTTCGATGTGAAAGATTGAGACTGTTAATGCACAAAGGTATGACGAGAAGATGTACGTACGCCGGATAATTGAAGCAAAGGTCCGATTAGCAGGCGAGTCCTCAATTTCATTTGACTCATATATGCCCGATCTTGGAAGAAGTTCATATTCTAAAAGGAGAAGAGCAAAAAAGTTACAAGTCTGTCACAAATGTGGGCGATGGAACTGTAACAAGCGATGTCGTACTTTGGGGATGGTTTCCGCAAATAAAGAAGATAAAATTTTCTTCATTAAGAATGGACTGAGTAAGGAGTCATTAGATGATATCTTATTGACTCTTGAGATGCATTCTTGTGGATTGGTGCATCGTGAAATTCTTAAATTGTGGAATCTCTTCAAGGATGAAGAAAAATGCTACAGTCTTGGGAATCTGACTCTAAAAGACCCTGTTTGCCAATTTATAAGAAAATTGGATGGGAAGCTTATCCTCGACTCATAGAAGACGTTAAGTCACATTACTGGACGTTAAACCAGAGGCAGATGTGAGCCATATCCACAAACAATCTGTACATATCATCCTCTTCTTCTTCTTCATGTCATCTTTCAAACAAAAAAAAAAACAAAAACAAAAAAAAAAAAACAAAAAAAAAATAAAAAAAAAAACAAAAAAACAAAAAAATTATGTATACGTCTTAGGGTTGGCTTTGGTAACACAAACCGTGAATGGAGAAATGCATGCATCTTGATCCAGCCTTCTTAATTGAAAAACAAAGAAGGTAGATTGTATCCACATATGAGGCCCGGTTGTATTATGGCCACTTGTCCCTTTTGGGAGCCCTATGTTGCGCCGGTCTTGAATGGGTCGAATCTTGGTCAACAATGCTTTGGCACAAAGCCGAAAGAGCAGACTACCTCCATCCCAATCTTAAGTAAGTATACACTCATCTTTCATCAAGTTTTTCTAATAATTTCAAAAAAAATGGACGTGATGTCTCATCGCACTCATGACGCCATAAAGATAAAGATACGCCATGGAAAGCGTACATACAGGTATGTCATCATTTTCTATTTCTTTTATCTTTGTATCATTTTGTTGTATTTTGATTTTTGTACAGACGATCCTTTGAGCAGGGTCCTTCGTGGGGTTTCTAGACTTCTTTACCTTGATGGTTTTCTTGAAGTCAAAAAAAAAAAAAAAAAGATTCTCAGTATCTCTTAATTTCAACCTTTTTCGACAACAACCAACCTACCCTTATAGGTGCAATTATTCCCCTTTCCATTCTTTTTCTTATTTAAACACTCCATTTTCTCCATTTTCCTTCAACTCGAGAAACACCAAAGGGAGGAAGAGTATAGAATGGGGCCTTCTATTCGTAACCTAAAAAATGTCTGTGTTTTTTTGTGGGTTGAGTTATGGGAAGGGATTAGAGTTTGTAAACGCAGTAGCACTCTTGGTCGATCACTTGCTGCGAGGAATATTCATCTTGTATATGGGGAGGTTGTCGTGGGTTAATGGGGTTGTATCACTTGTCGCCTTTATAGGAGGCAGTCAGGTTTTAGGTGTTATTCCTAAACCTTTAGCTAAAAATAACATCACTAGAAGGACAGTTGGAGAAGAAATTCAAGTAACATCTATGCATGGACGAATGAAAACAATGGTTGACAATTCTGATGCATTTCTTGTCTTACCAGGTGGTTTTGGTACTTTGGAAGAAATTTTCCAAATTGTCTCTTGGGCCGAACTGAACATCCACTATAGACCCATTGGTTTGTTGAATGTTAATAATTTCTTTGATCTTTTGTTATCTTTTCTTGACAAAGTGTGGAACATAAATTTATCACTCCTTCTAAGAAGACAACTTCTTATCTCTGCCTCCACTATTGATGAACTCATTGATAAATTAGAAGCTTTTGAGTATGTACCTGATAAGGTATTAGCTTAGATAGATTGGTCAACAGGAAGCAGCGAAGGAAGTAACAAGAAAAAAAAAGCCAGATCTGAAACTTTATCTTTAATGGGTTTGATTTTATTGTACTTTCTTTCTGTTTAAATTTGTGTTAGCTTTCTCCAACAGGTAATATCTTCTATCCTTTACTCATCTATATTTTAGCATTGAGGACAATGTTGTGATCTACTTGGGGGAAGGATAGTTGACCCAAAAAAAAAAAAAAATAAAAAAATAAAAAAAAATAAAAAAATAACAAAAATAACAAAAATAACAAAATGAAAAAAATAAAAAAATTTGTTGTTTTGTTTGGAAAGTATGATATGATTGTCATAGACTTATTAAACCAATTAGTGATGGCAGAGTAAGGAGTAATTTTACTCTTGAGACGCATCTTAATTGGTGGCAGAGTAAGGAGTTTTTTAGGTAGTAATTAATTAGTATTAAATTGTGGAAGTACTAAAGTTTTATTATTTGATTTATTTTCAGGGTCTGATGCGTCACTGACAGTGTGCTTCTTTTCTGCTTGGCATTGATTCACTTCTTATCAGGTTGTGTTGCTCTTTTCTATATCTCTCTTTCACATTGAAGGCAATATTATATTAAGTGTGGGGGGGAGATTTTAGCATTTTTTTCAAAAAAAATAAAATAAAAAAAAGGGTTCATTGCATGATTGAATAACTTTTCTCCTTTCTTGAACTAATATGCTTAGTGATGGATGATTGAATTGATGAATTGAGTTTGATGGATGCATACCTTGTGAGATTTTGAGCCTAATGGATGGATTCAACATTTATGTCATTCTCTTCTTTCTTGTGTGATTTTCACTCATGTTAATGACCACTCTAAAACTTGCTTTGATTCTTTTTGAAGCTACATTTCACTTGCATGCATGAATATGATTGAGGCCCTCTTTCTTAATTAGCCAGTTTAACCGAATAGCCAACCTTGTTTTCAATATGATATCAAGCACTCTTTTGACTTCTTGAAAATTCTCTGATTCCTGTCAACCTTGTATATTTTCCTTTACTTAACCCCTTTGAGCTTATTTGACCATTCCTTGTTTCTAGCTCATTATGTGCCTTAAATGAAAAATCGTGTTCTTACTTTACCTTAGGGAATAAAAGAACATTAGCTTGGTTAATGGATGAGTTTTTGAACAAGTGTGGGGGTGTGTTTACAAAATAGTTGTTGAAAAAGGAAAGAGTGCCTAAAAAAAAAAAGAGGAAAAATGTATGTATATAATTATGTTCATATATAAAAAAAAAGAAAAGGATTAGGAAATGAATATGTAAAGGGATATACATTAGAGTTGGGATGAACTTTTATGCTTGTTATTTGAACTCAGCTCTCATTTGCTTTTATTCTCTTTGGTATTTATCTTCTATCCATTTTATCCTCTTCTGTTACCTTGACCTCACTACAACCTTGAATAAAGTCCTCATGATTTGTGTGTGCATGTGTTTTGAGTAGTGGAGAAGTAGAAGATAAGCAAGCTTATGGTAGTACAATTTTCATGGGTTGAATTGAGTGAAATACCTACATTTTAAACACTTGAGAGATTGAGAGGGAATCTTGTGAAGATCTATCATTTTCGATTCATGTTGAAGATACCTTACTTGTTGGTTTGAGATGTGGAGAATTGTTAACTCATGAATGTTTTGATCCCTTGAACCTGTGGTTGTTCTTCTTGATTGTAAAATTTTGGGCTCTTGAATGTCGTTGGAATTTAAATTTTTGTTAATCTCTTATGTCCTTGTTTTGGTCTTGAGTTTTGCCCAGGAGTGCAAAAAGCTAAGTGTGAGGGAATTTGATAATCACATATTTTATTCATTAAGAAACCCTTATGTTTAGTCATTTACACTCTCCATATTCTTAATTGATTGAGTTTGGTATGATTTTGTGAGTTTAAGCTCAAATTGGTCCTAATTGAATATTTTCAGCATTATTGAGACTTGACACTGTTTCTGTATTTTAGCCATAACTTGAGTTCCTGATATCTGATAATCATGAATTTTACCTTGTAGGAAAGCTAGGAGGAAGCTCTACAACTTTGATGAAGAACTCGAAGTCCGAAACAGATGTCTAAGGGACCTAAGTTTACATGAAAGTCAGAATACGGGTTCTGTCACTAGAATCCGAACAGTGTGCACTCATAAAATCATACCTCAAGCTGTAATAATGGAGATGGGCTGAAATTTGTATATTTGATAGTTTAGATCCAAATAAACAACTTTTATGAAGAACACTTTTTGAAAAAATGAAGTCTAATGGGTCAGTTTGAGCTTGCAAGTCGGAACAGAAGTGCTGAAGTTGAGTTTGAGCAACCTGTGGTATTTGGGTCATATCTTGGGCTGTAGGAAGCCAAATTGGACGACCCAGATATACATGTTATAGCCAAGACAAAGATCTACAACTTTCATGAAGAGTACTTTTCATGGATCTGAAGTATAGTTGGTCGTTTTTGGCTTCCAAGTCAGACAAGAAATTTTCATCCTCAACCACCCACTCATCCATCCACTAATCCACTCATCCACTCATCCACTAATCCACTCACTCATCCACTCAACCAACCCACTCAACCACCCCACTCAACCACTTCACTCAACCACCCCACTCATCCACTCATTCCCCTTTGTCATTTTGTTACCCTAGACTTCTATAAAAGGCACCATTGGTTATCATGAATAACAAGTTGTATTCTCCTTCATTTCTCTCATAGTTTCTTCTTGTTTCTTCATAGTTTCTCATAGCTTTTGTATATTTTGATGCTCCCCTTCATAGTAATGGAGGGCTAAGCTACTTTCAGTCAATTTAGAACTCTTGAAGAGATTGTGGTTTGGATTCTTGAGATCTTGGTTATGTATTGTATTTGATTTGTAATTGAATTCCTCTTTTCTTCTTCTTGATCTTGAATGCATGAATGGTGATTCTATTTATGTTGATCTGATTTGATCTTAGTTTAAGATTGAGATTTGTGATGAAACTTAGAACTGATTGATCTAAATTAATCACAGAATTGAAAAGGTTAGGTTACTGATTTGTGCCTAAGTTAATTGAATTCGGTACTTGAAATTAACATAGATCCTCATGAATAGTGTGATTGCGGATTTGTGATTATCACTTGTTAATTAAATTCTAGACGATCGTCTAGTATGAATTCTGGATTTGAGGCAGAGATATCGATTAGATCCAAATTAACAATTCAATTACGCTTCAAGTGTTCTATGAAGGGTCTATGATTGAATCCACCTAATCTTGGATAGGTTTCTAAATTGACTGCTCTTTAATTGTTATTTCTTCTTTTAATTTTGTTAAGTGCGATCTTAAACTGTCAAACCCCCCTTTGCTAATTTTCACTTGATTTGATTAAATTGCATCTACAATCCTCGTGGAGATGATCTGGTATTGTCACTGTGCTACAAGCTTAGGTAATAACTTCAGTTATAATTTTGACTGAGTTCGGCGCTCGTCACATAACAAATCACATGAGGCTTACCTTCCTTTCTTTGGCCTAAAATAGCACCCACAGCAAAATCACTTGCATCACACATTAATTCAGAAGACAAAGATTAGTCAAGGGATTGCATGATAGAAGCCGATGTTAGATGACCAATTAATTTTTCAAACGATTTTTGTCATTCTTGAGTCCAATCAAATTGTGCATCTTTTATCAGAAGATTGCATAATAGTCTAGATATGGCACTAAAGTCCTTAATGAATTTTCAATAAAATCCTGCATGTCCTAAAAAGGAATGAACTTCTCTGACTATTTTTGGGGAAGGCAAATGAGCAATTAATTCAACTTTGGCCTTATCAACTTCAATTCCTTCAGAAGATATCACATGACCTAACGCGATTCCTGAAGTAACCTTGTAATGACATTTTTCCTAATTGAAAAAAAATCATTTTTCTTCACATCTTTTAAGAACTTTATCCAAATTATCAAGATAATTTTCAAAAGAATTTCTAAAAACTGTCAGATCATCCATAAAAACCTCTAAATAATGCTCAATCATGTCACTAAAAATACTTAGCATGCATCTTTAAAAAGTTATCGGAACATTACAAAGACTGAAAGACATTCTTCTATATGCAAAAGTGCCAAAGGAAAACGTAAAAGTGGTCTTTTCTTGATCTTCAATGCAATTGTTATTTGATTATATCCTGAATAACAATCAAGAAAACAATAGTAGGGATGCCCTGCCACTCTTTCTAGAATTTGATCGAGAAATGGTAAGGGGAAATGATCTTTCCTAGTGGCTGCTTTCAATTTTCTAAAATCAATACACATACGCCAACTGGATGAAACTCGCGTAGGTATTAACTCACTTTTTTCATTTTCAACCACTGTTATTCTAGATTTCTTAGGCACAACTTGTGTAAGGCTTACCCACTGACTATCGAAAATAGGGTAAATAATTCCAACATCAAGTAATTTAAGAACTTCAGCCCTAACTACCTCTTTCATATGTGGATTTTATCTTCTTTGAGGTTATTGTGATGTTTTAGCATTATCCTCTAAATGTATTATATGTGTATAAATTAATGGATTAATGCCTTTTATATTTGTTAATGTCTATCCAATTGTACTTTTATGCCTTTTAAGTACTTCTATCAACATACCTTCTTGTTCTTCAATAAGGATTAACGAAATTACTACTGGAAAGCTTTGTTCTTCTCCCAAAAATGTGTACTTCAACCCAGCAAGTAATGACTTTAGTTTTACTGTGGGTACTTCTTCATAGATATTGTCATTCATGGGTTTTAGCTCTTCGAATCTCGATTTTCATTCCTTGTATTCCATTGCCTGTGTACAATCAAGTAAAGAGCATATTTTAGAAATATCATCATCTATTTGCGTACCTGAATCAAATGAATTAATTAAACAAACTTCTAATGGGTCAGAAGAACTCCCTTTTAGAAGATGATCGTCAGCTTCCTCATTTTCATCATTGACTTCATGTGGTTGCTTGCACATGTTGAAAACATTAAGCTCAAGTATCATGTTTCCAAATGTTAGCTTCATCACTCCATTTCTGCAATTTATCAAAGCATTAGATATTGCTAAAAATAGGCGACCTAAAATAACAGGAATTAACTTGCAACTATTAACCATAGGTTCAGTTTTCAAGACAATAAAATCCACAGGATAAATGAATTTATCAACTTGTACTAACACATCTTCCACTATTCCTTTTGAAATTTTAATTAATCTATCAGCAAGTAGAAGAGTTACAGAAGTTGGTTTTAACTCACCCAGATTGAGTTATTGATAAATTGAATATGAAAGCAAATTAACACTAGCACCAAGATCAAGTAAAGCTTGATCAATTTTATGTTCTCCAATAATGCATGAAACCGTAGGACAACCAAGGTCTTTATGTTTCAAAACATTATTGCTTTGAATAATGGAACTTACCTGTTCGTTCAAAAAGGCATTCTTTTTCACATTTAATTTCCTTTTAACAGTGCATAAGTCCTTCAAAAATTTGGCATAAGAAGGAACCTATTTGATAGCATCTAACAACGGAATATTGACTTTCACTTATTTAAAAATTTCAAAAATTTTAGTTTGGTGGTCTAATTTTCTTGGTTTGCTTAATGCATGAGGAAATGGGGGTGGACGAAACGAGAGTTTGATCTCATTTTGGCTAGATGGCTTATCAACCTCTTCCTTATCATGGGGAATTGATTTACCATCTTTCTCACAAGATTCAGAAATTTCTTTTTCAATAACTTTTTCACTCCTAAGAGTTATCATAGAATTGACTTGATTTATTTGTTGGTTTTCTGAACTACCCTCATTTAGACTATATTGACCTTTGGGATTTGGTTGAGATTGAGAAGGAAATTTTCCTTTCTCGTAAATGGTAAGTACAGAAGTAAGTTTAGAAAGAGTGTCTTTTATGTCAATCATAGTTTGAGTGTTTTGTTTATTGATAGTCTCTTGCTTTTCTATGAATGCATTCAATGTTCCTTCAAGGTTTTCCTATATGGTGGGACATAAGGTGCATATCCTTGATAATTTTGTTATTCCTGAGGAGGCGATGGTTGCATAAATTCTGCTTGATTATTATTCCTCCAACTGAAGTTCGAGTGATTTCTCGATCCCGTGTTGTAAGAATTTGAAAAAGAAGAGGTGGATGGCTTTTTAAAATTGTTCATTGCCTTTACTTGCTCGTGTACAACTTCTTTAAAAACAAGAATATTAGGACATTCATTTGTCGAGTGTCCTAATTCATCACAAATGCCACAAATTTCTTTATTTTGAACAGATTTGACTTCTTTTACTTTTTCTAATTCCATGGATTCAACCTTTCTAGCCAAACTAGCGTACCTTGCATTTAGATATTCTTCTTGACTAAGATGATATTTTTCTTTACCAGCATTTGCAAGGTTATATCTAATTGAGTTTTTAGAAGGATTAGTACCATGCCAATATTGAGAATTGTCAGCCAAATGGTTTAAATAATCTGAAGCATCTTCGGGTTCTTTATCAAGAAACTCGCCATTACACATCATTTCCACAAATTGTTTGGTGTCAAGTGTTAAACTTTCATAAAAGAAGCTTATAGTCCACCATTTTTCAAAACCATGATGTAAGAAAGAATTTAACAAATCTTTAAAACGTTCCCAACTTTGAAAATACGCTTCATTTGAATTTTGGAAAAAAATTGGATTTGTCTTTTCAAAGCATTAGTTTTATGTGTTGGATAAAATTTCTTTAAAAACTCACTTTGCATTTCTTGCCATGAGCCAATTGATCTTAGTTTCAAAGCGTTAAGCCAAGTTTTTGCTTTATCTTTCAAAGAAAAAGGAAACAATTTAAGCTTAACAATCTCTTTAGTACAATTTTGATCATTGAAAGTAATACAGACTTCCTCAAATTCTTTTAGATCTAAATATAGGCTTTCAGATTCTAAACCATAGAAATTAAGAAGTAAAGAAATCATACCCGACTTAAATCTAAAATTATTAGCAGTGAGTGGAAAGATAAAACATGATGGACTAGAATTTCAAGGTGGTTGCAAATATGCACGCATAGTTCGCAACGATTAATTTTCCTGTTCATCATGTACACTTTCATTTTCAGCTCGTTATGTCAATTGTGTGTGATTGTGATTCAAACAAATTAATATATAAAGTACCAAGACTAATTTTAACTAAACGACCAGAATTTGAATCACGATATCAGTTAAGCATAAACAAGTGATGTAAAATAAAAATAATGTACAAGTTAGTAATTTAGAAAATAAAAATAAATGACATAAATTTAAAAGTTAGATATCATAAAAAAATGACTTAATTAAAAGATTAGATAGCGTAAATAAATGACATAAATATACTGAGTTAGGAAGTTAGTAAGCATAAAGCATAAAAAAAAAAATAAAAGCGAGAAAGCGTAAATAAAAAAATTTAAAAAAAGTAAATAAATGACATAAATAAATAAAAAAATTAAAAAATAAAAATAAATGACATAAATATAAATTTAGAAAGTTAAAAAGTATAAATAAATGACATAAATATAAAAGTTAGTTAATAAATTAGTAAGTTAGTAAATTAAAAAGTGAAAAGAGCAGAGGAAAAATATACCTGTTGGTGAAGTTTACCTACAGAAAGAAAACCTCAATAAATTAGAACTTCAAATCAAGTCCCCGGCAACGGCACCAAAAACTTGATGGGATAATTAAAAGTTTCAAACCCAAGTGTAGGTTATTTCAAGTAATATATTCTCGGGAGTCAAGGTCGATCCACAAGGAATTGATGAAGAAAAATTCTTTGAGGTAAGGAGCAGATTTGTCACAATAATAAACATGATATAAGTTGTTTAAAGATGAAAAATATTTATTTGGGTTTGGAGATCCACTCTTGGTAATAAATTAGAAACAAAATTATTTCTTTTTATAACTCAATTGAAATCATACATAATGAAGGTTCCAATCGAAAAATATAACATTCAAAGTTCAATTAAGATTATATATGTAATCATATTATGGTTACATTAATTATCTATCAATACTTGTAAATGATCTCAAGCATCCACTGTGCCAACATCTTGCCTACAATGAATCAAGATATTCATTATACAAGAAGAGTTTTCTAAATTGATCAGAAACAACATACAACAAATATAAAGATCACATGAAAATATATCATTTAAGCACAAGAAGGAAATTAATCTAACCTCAACATATTACCAAGAGCTTCACCCTTTCATCCAAGCAAAATGAAAATTAGTTACTCATGAATTAATAAGAAAGAAAGAAAGAACAAGAAGATGATGAACATAACTTCAATTAAGAACAATAGAAAACTATACAAAGGAAACAATTAACATACAAGCATGAAAGTAAACTCTAAGCTAACACCCCAAAATGATCAGCCCTTGCCTCTTTTTATAGAGTTAGAGGAACATAAAATGCCAAAGGAGTTAATGGATAATGAGAACAAAATGCCAAAATAATTGTTTGATGATAATGAATGGGTGGATTCTTGTCTCCGAAATGTTTCACTTCTGAACTCATAGCATGCGTCAATTGATGGCCAGGTGGTCTTCATGTTTTAGAAAATTGTCTTAGCTTTCCATAGACACCAAGTTTAGCCAAATCCACCACCTACAGCCCGTGATATAGCCCAATTACTGCTCATGGGTCAGGGCCAACTTCAGCTCCTCTGTTCTGACTTCCAAGCCCAATATCACCTTCAAGGAATTCGAACAGAATTTTATGTTCTTCATAAAAGTTGTAGATATGAGTCTTAACCTTCCACTGTCGAAATTTCAGAATTTTTGAACTCCTATAGCCTGAGATATAGCCTAATGAGTGCATAGAGGTCAAGCTGTCAGGTTCAAAATTCTAGATTTTTCTTAAACTCCAATTTGAGTTATCCAAACGTGTGTTCCCAGTCTTTAGGCCTTCATGAAAGTTGTAGAAATTTGTCTTAGCTTTAAAACAAGACCAAAATCACATCCATCGGATATTTGTAACTAAAATTATAGCCAGTTTACTGAAAAAGCCAAGTGAGAAGATTATACAATGAATGAAATATATTACTATCAATGTGGCTCTTGCTATCACTTGAATAATTATTAGAGAATTATCTTAACTTTTCAACAAAACCAGAATCACATTAATCAGATAATTGCAACTCAAATTGTGGCCACTTTACTTAAGAATGCAATCACCCAAATTAATGATAATTCAATCAATAAGTGAAATACGTTAGAAAATGTTAAGTTTTGAAACGTTGATTTACATCAATGAAAAAGTGATTTTGTGAATTATATTTTGAAAAAGAATTTCTTGAGTAAAGAACTGTGAAAAAATATTTTCTTGAGTAAGAAAATATATTAAATGAAGTGTAAAGTTATATTATTTTGAGAAAAGTTAAAAAGGAATTTTTAAAGGTCAAGAAATATTTTCTGTAATAAAATTGTGGTGAAAAATTATTTACGTATCTTAAAAATGTGATTTTTAAGTTACGTAATATGGAAAAATATTTCTACGCGATTTTAAATACGTTAAAATATTTCTACGCGATTTGAATTACGTTTAAATATTTTACGTAATCTAAATTACTATTGAAAAATCATTACGTGATGGAAAAGTGATGAATTATTTTTACGTGATTGTGAAAATAGCGAAAAATCGTTATGTGATTTGAAAAGTGTTTTAAATATTTTGTGAATGACGAAAAATGATTTATGCGACTTAAAAGAATGATTTTTAAGTTACGCGATTTTGAAACAGTGGAAAAATACTATGCGATTTTGAGAAACGTATATTTTTACGCGATTAAGAAAAATGTTAAAAAATTAATACGTGTTTAAAAGTGCAACAGAAGAGTTGCTGTATTTTGAAAACGTAACAGAAATGTTACTGTATTGTGAAAACGTAACAGAAGTGTCACGGTATTGTGAAAATATAATGTAAACGTTTGAGAATTTTGAAAACGTAACATAAGTGTTACGATATTTTGAAAACGTAATATAAACATTTTGGAATTGTGAAAAGCAATGTGAAACGTTTTGGAATTGTGAAAATGAAACGGAAATATTACGCATGATTTTGAAAACACAACGAAAGTGTTTTATAACTATGAAAATATGATAACATGATTTTGTTGTTGTAAATACGATTATGATTCTTTGTGGAACCAGTGTATAAACATTATGTGAGAAAATGACGTGTTTTGCACTGTGATTGGCATTTGGTGCATTATACATGCATTGAAAAAATATGCGTTGAGGCATATGATTGAACAAATGAAATTGAAAAGATTTGGCCCTTTGGGGTTGGACTGCACGGATATACTCGTGCATTGTATATATGGCCCTTGTGGTCGAAGAGGGAATGAGAATTGATAGTGAGGTCTATGATGGACCTTGGGGCGTCGAGGCGCGGCGGTCGACCAAGTGGGATGGTGGCGAAAGTACCTTGTGTCACTTGGCGCGATGCAGTCCGTTGCAACGCATTGACGATACCCGACAAGAACACGATTCTTTTCAACAATTGGAAGATTGTCTTTGGGCTAAGGTTGACAATTGAGAGCATTCTCCTCGAAATTGTGAAAACCTCCATGGAGTTATTTTTGAAAAACTGAGTCTTTGTGCACATGCATAATCTGACATTTATATCTGTGTGATATATTAATTGAGGAATATTGGCTATGACAATTGTTTTGAATACTTGGATGATGATGATGATAGTTAATTAATGTTGATTGCATGGTCATAATTATGATATAATCTATCTGTATGATATACTGTTTGTGTTATCTCTATACTGCCATGTTGGTATTGGCGTAGGTGATCTCACCTCTTAGTTATGCTGTTTGCTGTGTCTGTACTGTTAAAATAAAATAATAGAAGGATCGAGTTGTCTTAGACATAATAGGCGATGGATACTCTAAGATGGGTGACAACAATAAGGAGTGGACATTCAGGACTCGAAGGTGTACAGTGTTGACAAAGAACAGATGTCTGATGCAACAAGATGGATACACAACAGAATAAGTATGTTAAGTTTTAACGTTAGTATTGTACCATACTATTAAGTAGGACCCGTCATGGGGTTTGCTACTGTTAAAAAAAAAGAGTCTGTTAGTTGTACATTTCTCTTTAAATTGTAAAATATTAATTAGTGTCAATATTGTATATGAATTTGTTTCAATATATGTTTTTCAGTATTACATATAAATTTCAGTAAGTTTATATTTCAACAAGAAAGAAATTTTTAAACCCACGTTTTTAACTCAAACCTTTTGTGAATTTTTTTTCAGATTATGAGTCGGGAGTCGGAAATGTGATGCCCTAAGGAGGGTGTTACATTAGTTGGTATCAGAGCTTAAGGTTTAAGTGTCAGAGCACGGTTTGAGTCTTTTGGGGTTTGTGGTTAGGTCTGTTTTGCTTGTGTTGTGTTCTCTATGTTATTGTTTTCCGAAAGGAAACAATGTTGTTTATAATGGATATCAGATCCATTGTATTTCGATCCGCACACCTCGAGAAAAAAAAAATGGCTCAGGATAGTTGTACTTGTGTGGAAGTGGAACATGTTACTAGTAATGCAGCTGCAGTTACGAGAGCAACGGGAGCAATGTGGAAGGATGACTACAGGAACAAAGGACCACTGTTCAGTGGGAAAGAAATGAAAGTTGAGGTTCAGGATCTAATGGAAGAGAATCAGTCTTAGAATATAAGACTACGTAATTTTGGAACCTGGTGTTTTCTTAGGAATATTGGAAAAGTGATTGATTTCAACAGAAGATGTATTTACAACCATTGAGGAAACCAAAGGCAGTAACTGATGTGAAAGAAGGTACTTAATGAAGGAATGTACGTCAAGAAAACAAACGTTTATTTGAAATGGTTACATCTGGTTTTCATTTTATTTTGATTCGTCCATCTTTGAAGAAAAGAAATGACTCGTGATAGACGTACGCGTGTGGAAGCGAGACATAATGGTGGTGATATGAGTGCAACTTTGGAAGTAATACAAACAGTGGCTGAAGCAATTATACAGCAAACTCAGAAGATTGTTCCCCAGCAAGAATCGATTTCTTAAGCTAAGATTTTGTTAGAGTTAAATCAATCTCAGGATGAGAGACCCTGTAACGTTGGGCTATATTGGTTACGAAAAAGGGAAAATCGTAAGGTCAAGCGATTCCAATAGAAAATGTACTTGCAATCTCCAAGAAGTCAACAACAACAACAATCTTGTGGAGAAAGTACTAGCAATGACAGTGTGACATCTACACCGAAATGTAGGAAGTGTGGAAAGGAGCACTTAACGAAAGATTGTACGTCTAAGGAAATAATTTGTTTTAAGTACGGGAAGTTTGGAACACAATCTTTGAAAATAGAGTTCCAATGAAAACAGAGTTTTTGTTAGTAAAATCTCAGGTAGTAGGAAGTGTTCGGAGCGGAAGATTTAAACAATGGAGATTGTGTCATTGGAGCTAATCCTATAAACCACACTGAATATTTCTGTGAACAACTTATTCTATGTGGCATATGATTGAGTAGATCAATTATATGTTAGAGTTATTCGTAATCCTCTGATTTGTTTACTTCTGTTTCTATTCTTAGCCGATCGAGCTACTCAAGTTATTCAAATCATTGTTATAGATCAAATCTTTGTGTTAGTTTGATCTGTCGTTCAAAATTTTTGTGTTAGTTTGATCTGTTTCATAAACAGACATGATCTTTGAAAATGGATTGGTTATCTTCCAACCATATCCTATGAGATTGTCTCAATGCAGTGTTAGTATTTCAGAAAAACTCATTCTTGAAAATCAGGCAAAATCAAATTCTTGTTAAATATGTTTAGTAACATATTAGATCATTTCGCTACCTTTTCTTCCTAAACCTCTATAATGTTCTTTCATATATTGCATTTGCAAGAAAGAATATTTTACAAGAAAGGATATTCCTATTTAAAATTCATGTCATAGTATCTAGTATAAAATGCGGTTGAAAGGAGAATTCGGCTAGTGAGACATTTCCTGGTAAGAGCTAAAGCTGGAGAATAAAGTGACATGAGGATAAGAAAATTTTAAGTAATACATTACATTAGTCGGAAGTTATCTGAAAAAAACTATTCTAGGTATGAATGAGGGATGGTAGCCGCTGTATTGATATCAGAGAATTCATTCTTGAAGATCGAGTTACATCCAATTCCTTGCTGAATATGTTCGATAACATATTCGATTCATTTTGTTCTTTTCCATGATGTTTTCTTTCATCTACTGCAATTGAAGGAATATTTTGCAAGAGAGAATATTCCTATGTATATCCAGATCAGAGTATCAAAGTGGCGCAGTGGAAGCGTGGTGGATTCTTCAAAAATTGAAGAAGTCTGTCTATGGGAAAAGTTAAGACGGTAATGGAAAACTGTAGAAAAAAAATGATTGAGATATTTGTTTGATCAGGAGAAGTAAACAAAAGATAAAGAACTTTCAATGGTTTAGAATTGTTTGGAATAACGTAAGAGGTGAAACTACGTGGGGCAGAAGAAAAGATAAAGGAATAATGTCATTATTTATTTAGGGTGTGAAATCATGGTCATGAAATTTCGAGGACGAAATTTCTGTAAAGAGGAAGAGTATTGTAACACCTCAAATTTCCGTATCTCTTAAACAGTAATTTTGACAGTTAACAGAATTTCACTGTTTAGTGATTTTTGAGCGCTGTAAAATTAATTTGATTATTCCATCAGCGTATTTGATCATTTTGAGTGATTTACTCCGTGTCAGGAAAATAAAAATTTTCGGGCCGGGGAAAATTTTACGTAATTTAATTTTTACCGTTAGGTAATTAATTTACGTAATCTGATTAGATATTTGTGAATTTTATAATTTTTGTGATTTTATGTGTGATTTTGAAATTTTTATGGTTTGTGGGCCCCACGAGGTGTATGTGGCCCCAGGTGGCCATATGTGGGCCCAGGTGGGTCCCACAAAGTGAAAAAAAATTTCTACGCATAGAAAAATTTGTACTGTTTAGACAGAGACAGGGGATCTTACTAAACCTGAATCCGGAATCGTTTTAGAAAATTTTATTGTACTGTGTTTTGTACTGTATTTAATTATCGGATGATAAAAATACAATAAAAATATTATTTGTAGGATACTGAGAATAAATATTATTTGCGTAGTCAACAAAGAGAGCTTGACTTGATTTATACCCTTGGATGAGAATACTTAGTTTGAATATTAACAATTGATTTAATCAAAGGTTAAGAAATAAACTTAATAAAGAAGCTTGGATAATAACCATTGATTTAATCAATGGTGTGAGAATAAGCTTGGTTAGGAAGACTTTGATATCAACCATAGATGTAATCAAAGGTGTAGAATTGGTCTTGAAAAATGACAAAGCACCATTTATAACCATTGGATTTAGATTAAATCAAGGGTGGAGATTTAATCTTAAAAAGTAACAAAAGACCATTTATGACCATTGGATGAAGAATCAATCAATGGTGGAGATTTGGTCTTCTAAAATGAAAGACTAATTAGAAACCCTTGGATTTAAAGCTTGAAGGAGCAATCTTGGCCATTAATTTTGGAGACATCATCAAAATTTAGAATTTAAAGGAGAAAGATCCAATGGCGCAGATTAAGTCTTCTAACCTACCTAAATCTACCTAAATCCTAACCATTGAATTAATCAATGGCTAGAAATGCTTCAAATGGTGGCAAATAATGAAGACAACTTTATTGAATGCATTATGAAGAGAAGGTGATGGTTTTGGAGTGTTTAGAAACAAAGAGACATGCTTTATGTCATTGTTAAGTGGTCTTGGTCAATGTTTCATCATAATTGATCATTATTGATCAATTTGCACTCAAGAAGAATGCATTGGAGGGGAGCTACGAAATTGAGAAGCTTTAGGACATAGGAAAAAAGTTTGAAGACCATTATTGCCACCCTTGGTCATCATTAGACATTTTCAAGAAGTTAAGTTCCAAGTTTTCTCCATTTCTCTCCTTCTTCATGTTTTGGCCAAGCACTTCAAGAACACCTTCCATCACTTTTTAATTTCATCCAACTTGATTTTCTAAACCTAAACACCATTCTAAGAACATCTCTAGTTATGAGTTTTTCCAAAATCATTCATCTAGTACTTCAAATCCAAGCTTCAAGTTTCTATCAAAAATAAAAAATTTCATCTTTGTGCTTCAAGAGAAACCATTCAGTCAAGACACTCAAAACCACCATCCAATCTCTTTTAATTTCATCCAACCATAGATCTTGAATCTACATGATATTCTAAGCAACTTTCATGTTGGAGATTTTCTCTAAATCATTCATCTTCAAGGAGTTTCTTCAAGATCAAAGTTATTGGGTTTTTTAGGTGAAGTATAAGGAAACTTCATTTTCTTCTCTCTTTTTCATGATCTAAACCATGTTTGATCCATGGTTCCTCTTAATCAAACTTGATATGTTAATTAACTTGTGTTTTGTTTTGTATTTGAGAAGCCCTTGGTGGTGAAGGACTTGGAAAAAGAAACAAATCAAGAAGCTTTGGAGGATCTTCAAGAGGTAAGAGGGAGATCCATCTCACCGACCAAGCATGGTGGTGAGAGATGGTATTTTATTTGATGGATGTGGAATCCATGTGAGGATTCATATCCATGGTCATGTAATTAATTTGTGGGTGTTTACGAGCTTTGATTAATTTTCTATGCTTGATATGCTTTGCATGATTTTATAGCTTTGATGATATGCTTGATATGCTATACATGCTTTTATGACTTTGATGGTATGCTTATATTATTTATGATGAAATATATATGTATATCCCATGACTTGATGGTGGAAAGAAAATTGATTTTTGGCTCCAATAGCCAAGGAAGAGCTACGGTTTTGATGCCCTTGATTAGGGTTCATGTTGAAAATTTTCAAGAACAAAAGAATTGATTTTTGAGTACTTAGAACATGGTGGATTTCGAACAAGAAACCTCAAGATAGGTGTTTACAAAATTAATATTTTCTTGAATGATGAAAATGGATGTTTAGAAAAGTAAGGAAAATAAACAAAGAATTTATTTTTCAAAGAGTACATGAATACGGTTTTAGAAGGATTTTTATTGATTTATTTTGTGTAAAAAGTTTCTAAGTATTTTACTAAACATGAGATTTAAATGAAAATAGCAATGATAATTTTAAGGATTTACAAAGAAAGTGAAAAAGGATTTGTAAGGAAAGTAAAAATGAATTTGAACAAATGAGCTTAGTTTTTATGACCATCGGTATTTCGGTTTTGAAAATAAAGAATTTTTAATGGTTTTGTTTTGTGTAAAACCATATCAATTTAGGAGGAAAATATTTGATGGCTTCAATGGCCAAAGACTCTACGATTTTTGGAGGTTGGAATAATTTTGGTTTTTATGAAACAAAGAAATTTTAAAGTGGAAACAAAATGTTTGAACAAAATATTTTAGTATAAGGATTTTGGAAAGGGAAATCAAAGTATTTTATCACTTGAGAAATGAACTTTCATATGAAAATGAAAAAGAAAAGTTGCAAGGGTTTGAATCTTAATTTGTTTTGAAGAGAATTGATTTTAGAATTGATTTGGGAAAAATGGAGAATATAATGGTGTTTTGAAAATTTCTTAACGTATAACTTATTTTCAAGTTTTGAAATACGTTAGAAAATGTTAAGTTTTGAAACGTTGATTTACATCAATGAAAAAGTGATTTTGTGAATTATATTTTGAAAAAGAATTTCTTGAGTAAAGAACAGTGAAAAAATATTTTCTTGAGTAAGAAAATATATTAAATGAAGTGTAAAGTTATATTATTTTGAGAAAAGTTAAAAAAGAATTTTCAAAGGTCAAGAAATATTTTCTATAATGAAATTGTGGAGAAAAATTATTTACGTATCTTAAAAATGTGATTTTTAAATTACGTAATATGGAAAAATATTTCTACGCGATTTTAAATACGTTAAAATATTTCTACGCAATTTGAATTACGTTTAAATATTTTACGTAATCTAAATTACTATTAAAAAATCACTACGTGATGGAAAAGTGATGAATTATTTTTACGTGATTGTGAAAATAGCGGAAAATCGTTATGTGATTTGAAAAGTGTTTTAAATATTTTGAGAATGACGAAAAATGATTTATGCGACTTAAAAGAATGATTTTTAAGTTACGCGATTTTGAAACAGTGGAAAAATACTATGCAATTTTGAGAAACGTATATTTTTACGTGATTAAGAAAAACGTTAAAAAATTAGTACGTGTTTTAAAAGTGCAACATAAGAGTTGCGGTATTTTGAAAGCGTAATGTAAATGTTCTTGTATTGTGAAAGCGTAATGAAGTGTCGCCAGTATTGTGAAAATATAATGTAAACGTTTGAGAATTTTGAAAGCGTAACATAAGTGTTACGATATTTTGAAAGCGTAATATAAACATTTTGGAATTGTGAAACGTAAACGTAAACGTTTTGGAATTGTGAAAATGAAACGGAAATATTACGCAATTTTGAAAACACAACGAAAGTGTTTTATAACTATGAAAATATGATAACATGATTTCGCTGTTGTAAATATAGTATGATTACTGTGGAACCAGTGTATAAACATTATGTGAGAAAATGACGTGTTTTGCCTGTGATTGGCATTTGGTGCATTATACATGCATTGAAAAAATATGCGTTGAGGCATATGATTGAACAAATGAAATTGAAAAGATTTGGCCCTTTGGGGTTGGACTTGCACGGATATACTCGTGCATTGTATATGGCCCTTGTGGTCGAAGAGGGAATGAGAATTGATAGTGAGGTCTATGATGGACCTTGGGGGCGTCGAGGCGCGGCGGTCGACCAAGTGGACAGCTGGCGAGTACCTTGTGTCACTTGACGATGCAGTCCGTTGCAACGCATTGACGATACCCGACAAGAACACGATTCTTTTCAACAACTGGAAGATTGTCTTTGGGCTAAAAGGCCGACAATTGACAGAGCATTCTCCTCGAAATTGTGAAAACCTCCATGGAGTTGTTTTTGAAAAATCGAGTCTTTGTGCACATGCATAATCTGACATTTATATCGTGTGATATATTAATTGAGGAATATTGGCTATGACAATTGTTTTGAATACTTGGATGATGATGATGATAGTTAATTAATGTTGATTGCATGGTCATAATTGTGATATAATTTATCTGTATGATATACTGCTTGTGTTATCTCTATACTGCCATGTTGGTATTGGCGTAGGTGATCTCACCTCTTTGTTATGCTGTTTGCTATGTCTGTACTGTTAAAATAAAATAATAGAAGGATCGAGTTGTCTTAGACATAACAGGCGATGGATACTCACGAGATGGGTGACAACAATAAGGAGTGGACATTCGGGACTCGAAGGTGTCAGTGTTGACAAAGAACGGATGTAGTAACGGATGTCGATGCAACAAGATGGATACAACAATGTAATAAGTATGTTAAGTTTTAACGTTAGTATTGTACCATACTATTAAGTAGAACCCGTCATGGGGTTTGCTACTGTTAAAAAAAAAAGAGTCTGTTAGTTGTACATTTCTCTTTAAATTGTAAAATATTAATTAGTGACAATATTGTATATGAATTTGTTTCAATATATGTTTTTCAGTATTACATATAAATTTCAGTAAGTTTATATTTCAACAAGAAAGAAATTTTTAAACCCACGTTTTTAACTCAAACCTTTTGTGAATTTCTTTTCAGATTATGAGTCGGGAGTCGGAAATGTGATGCCCTAAGGAGGGTGTTACAACAAGGCTCAGAAATTTCTTTTTCAACAACTTTTCCACTCCTAAGAGTTATCATAGAATTGACTTGATTTATTTGTTGGTTTTCTGAACTACCCTCATTTAGACTATATTGACCTTTGGGATTTGGTTGAGGTTGAAAAGAAAATTTTCCTTTCTCGTGAATGGTGAGTACAGAAGTAAGTTTGGAAAGAGTGTCTTTTATGTCAATCATGATTTGAGTGTTTTGTTTATTAATAGTCTCTTGCTTTTCTATGAATGTATTTAATGTTCCTTCAAGGTTTTTCCTATATGGTGGGACATAAGGTGCATATCCTTGAAAATTTTGAGAATTTTGTTGTTCCTAAGGAGGCAGTGGTTGTAACGCCCCTTTTTGGGAGGGAACGTCACATTGTCAAATAAAATAAAATGCGGAAATTAAATAGCCTAACAATTAAGACCCAGTTCATTTTATTTAGTTGATGTTTAACTATATGAACGAAATTGGCAATATTTTTTTTTGTTAATAACAATAATGGGGAATGTGAATAAAAGTAACGAATGAAACAGTACACAGAATTTGCACTTGAATAGCATACATATATATATATATAGTTTAATACAATTGTTTTGCAAGTACAAGCCCAGCCATCACCAAAAAGCAAAACTATACGCAACCCAAGGCAATCATGCATATATAACCATCATGCATATACAAAATATACAGCCCACCAAAAAGTAATACATCAGGCCCCCAAAAATAAAAACACTGGCAGCCATCAGTAGCCACCAGTGACATCAATCCCTCAAATGAGGAGGAACCGTGTCAGGATCCTCAGCGGGATCTTCCTCTTCCGAGGAAACCTCCATTGGAACCACAGAAGCACGGGACGGGGCCCGAGCGGTGGAATCAAAGGAGTCCTCCCGTGGAGTGTAGTAGCGGTCGCCCCACATCTCACGGATGGGCAAGTAAAACTCTAAACGTAGGCTGACGTGGCAGGTGATCACGGGTGCCTCATGTCGTCTCCAGGCCAGGGCAATAGACACGTCTCCTAAGTAGACGCAACAGTCAGAGTTCAGGTTGATGTGCCAGCACTCTGGCCCTCCCAAGAAGGTCAGACGCACATCTCCCAGAAATCCTCGCATACGCGTCCCCATCGTCTATAGTAGGTACTAATCACGTTCGGGCCAGAAGCCAGGGAAGTCAGGGGCTTCTAACTCGTTGCCGTCGTCTTCGGTAGATGCAATATAAATACAGACAACAGATAGCAGAACACAGAAAGAGGTAAGACATCCTACATCATTACCAATTATAGCATGCTAGAAACAGAACGGCGCCACGCGCCTATATAGCAATTTAGAAACAACATACTCAAATAATAAGCAGTAATTCTAACGGTAAGCAAATAAACAGTTCCAGGCAGATAATCATCATAATGGCAATTAAATCAATTATAGTTGCAGAAGATAAGAATTAAGGATGACAGTGTATATCATGATTCACATGCATGCTCTCTCAATTCCTACTCCATGGAGCTAGACTCAACTAATCGGAGAGAAAGATCAGGAGACATGTCTGTAACTCGACTGCCGAGGCCAGTGCTATCAATAATATTCTTAAGCGCAATCATGGCATTGTACAGACATTCTACACTAGATCACGATATAGGATAGTGTCTCGGTCCGGATCGTCGGTGCGTTTGCATCGGTCTACCCCACGGGCAGGAGAGCTACCAACCTCCCATTGATGAGGAACCCGCACCCCGACGCCCCCAAGGTCATCAACGACCTACACTTGTCTATTCGCACCCGCACTAAGGTGTGTTCAATCTCCTAGGCAACTAGGCCTTACAACAGTTCACAAGGTTAATCACAATGCATAAGATACTATGCATGCACATGTATGATCCACAATCTCATACAATCTCATAATATACCACATTAGGCCGATATAAGCATCAATATATATATGGTCACTTACATAGACCCACAACAACATAATATAAATACCAAGTCAATTGATGGGTCATTAGGTTCATTATGAATCCTAACTTAGAGTTTATTTCCTTTCTTAAGGTTTATGCTCAAAATAATTTCTTGTAATCAATTTAGCGCTCCAAGGTAATTCAATCTCCTATAACTTACATTTCATTTGAGCTCTCAAGCCTCACACTCTCATGTTCTTTACCCACTTAGAATCACCTTAAGTCTTATGATGAATTCACTCTCGGTCCTTTAAAAATTTATGGAGTCTTAACTATGATAAATTCTTCTAATTTAGAAATTGTCCATTTCCTTACCTAGATCCCTAATTACCTAATTACTTATGTTTCCAAGCACTAAAACCACACTTTCACCTAATAATGCCCTAGAGGTCGTGGCCTCCTAATGGGTCCAATTTCAAATCCTTTCAAGTCATCATCTTGTACACCATTCCCTTGATTCTTTAAATTGTTCATTTGTTAAATTAACTCACCAAAAACTCTAAATTCTTGGCTTCAAAACCGTAGCCCTCATGGTGGTTTCCATTCCAAATTTTTCATCCATTAAATTCCATTTACTACATTGATTAATCTAAGTCTTACACTTGTTACACATTAACCATAAATCATCCAATTTTTTTCCACTCCAAAACCGTGGCACTCCATGTAGGGTATCCAATCATTTTTCATCCATGTTAACTCATTCAATCCATTCCAACATTCCATTGTACATAACAAATCAATCCAAGGCCACAATTATCACAAAACCAATGCATAAACATAATTAATAATCAAATTCAAGAACAACCCTCATTAGGGTTTTTCCACAAATCACACAATCAAGGTTCCTAGATGCTAAGAGAGGTTGAAGAGGAGTGTCTTCCTCTTACCTAAGTGAAGAAATCAAGAAGAACTCCAAGAATCCTCCTTGGAATTTTTGGATTTGGCCACCAAAACCCTAAAAATTGGAGACTTTGTTAGAATCAATATCAAGGCTTGAAAAATCAACCATGGATGACCAAATAGAAGACCACAACCACGAAATCAAGAGAAGAGAAAGAGTGGTCTTGAAACTTACCCAAAATGCTCAAAGTTGGATCTTGAAGATGATGATGAAAATGGAAGAATTTCAAAAAACTCCAAGAAGAAAAAGTGTTTAGAATGGTGAAAGGATTTAGGAAATGTAATTAGAAGAAATTTTTGTGAAGATTAGGGTGGTGAAGAGAGGGCTGGCCGTGTGGTTGCTAGAGAGAAGGAGGAGAGAAAAGTTGAAGAAGAAAGAAGAAGAAATGATGAGAGAGAAAGGGTTTTGTAAATTAATGAATTTTTGTGTGATAAAATGAAATAAGGAAAATCAAATTTTCCTTGCTTTGGGACTGCATTCAGCCGTGCAAAGAGAGAGAGAAGAGAGAGGGAAATTGGCTTCCAAGAGAAGCTAAAGCACATGGGTCAATGTTTGGGTCAAAGCTTCTTACGGAAGCTTTGATTATTTAACCATTAAATTTGAATTAAAGTAGATAGATTTGACATAAAGTAGATTACATTAGGATGATGTGATAGGATTTTTATTACACACTATTATCCAATGGATAATAGTTACGATGATTAAGTCAGTATTTAATTAATCTGACAGATGAATTTTTCGCTGTATTGATTTATTTTATCTGTTAGAATTTCTCGAAAATTGTGAAACTTCGTAAACTGTGTCAAGTCTCAGGTTTAGTAAGATCCCCCGACGACATGTCCATAGTCCAAGGTTCTCAGAGAAAACATCGCGTTTCTCTGGTTCTGCTCAGTGCGCACGCAAAACAAGAAATATATTAAAATATTCGACGGTTCCGGAAAATTCCCAAAAAATTCTCAAAAATTACAAATATTATAAAACGACTATTCGTCATATAATTTTCCAATTTTTTGAGGCACCACAGTCGTTTTCCTGACTCTGCTCGAGTTTCACGCAAAACGAGAAATATATTAAAATATTCATCGTTTCCAAAAAATTCCAGAAAAATTCACATAAATCACAAATATTAGAAAACGACTATTGGCGGTGAAATAATTAATTTTCGGAGCGTTACACTGACCTCAGCAATTCTCAGCTCAGTGTGCACGCAAAACGAGGAATATATTAAAATATTCATCATTTCCGAAAAATTCTAGAAAAATTCTTAAAAATAAAGAATATTATAAAATGATGATTTATGACCAAATAGGTATTTTTCAGGATGTTACAGTGGTTGCATAAATTGTACTTGATTATTATTCCTCCAACTGAAGTTCGGATGATTTCTCGATCCTGGATTGTAAGAATTTGAAAAAGAAGAGGTGGATGGCTTTTTAAAATTATTCATTGCATTTACTTGCTTGTGCACAACTTCTTTAAAAACAAGAATATTAGGACATTCATTTGTCGAACATCCTAATTCATCACAAATGCCACAAATTTTTTTATTTTGAATAGATTTGACTTCTTTTACGTTTCCTAATTCCATGGATTCAACCTTTCTAGCCAAACTAGCATACCTTGCATTTAGATCTTCTTCTTGACTAAGATGATATTTTCCTTTACCAGCATTTGCAAGGTTATATCTAATTCAATTTTCAGAAGGATTAATACTATGCCAAGATTGAGAATTTTCAGCCAAATAGTTTAAATAATCTAAAGCTTCTTCGGGTTTTTTATCAAGAAACTCGCTATTACACATTGTTTCCACTAATTGTTTAGTTTCAAGTGTTAAACATTCATAAAAGTAGCTTATAGTCCACCATTTTTCAAAACCATGATATGGGCAAGAATTTAACAAATCTTTAAAATGTTCCCAACTTTGAAAATATGCTTTATTTGAATTTTGGAAAAAAATTAGATTTGTCTTTTCAAAGCATTGATTTTATGTGTTGGCAAAAATTTCTTTAAAAACTCAACTTACATTTCTTGCCATGAGTCAATTGATCTTGGTTTCAAAGCGTTAAGCCAAGTTTTTGCTTTATCTTTCAAAGAAAAAGGAAACAATTTAAGCTTAACAATCTCTTCAGTACAAGTTTGGTCATTAAAAGCGATACATACTTCCTCAAATTCTTTTTGGTGTAAATATGAGCTTTCATATCTAAACCATGGAAATTAGGAAGTAAAGAAATCACACCCGACTTAAATCTAAAATTATTAGCAGTGAGTGGAAAGATAAAACATGATGGACTAGAATTTTGAGGTGGTTGCAAATATGCATGCATAGTTCGCAACAGTTAATTTTCATGTTCATCATGTATACTTTCATTTTTAGCTCGCAATGTTAATTTTCATGTTCATGATGTATACCTTCATTTTCAGTTATTGTGTTTATTGTGTATGATTGTGATTCAAACAAATCAATATATAAAGTACCAAGAATAATTTTAACCAAATGACCATAATTTGAATCACGATACCAATTAAGCATAAATAAGTGACTTAAAAATTAAAAAAAATATTGTACAAGTCAGCGATATAAACTAGCCATTAAATATTATGCATAAATAAATGACTTAAAATAAAAAATAATGTACAAGTTTGTAAGTCAAAAAGTGTAAATAAATGACATAAATAATAAAGTTAGAAAGTCAGAAAGCATAAATAAATGACATAAATAAAAAAGTTAGAAAGTCAGAAAGCGTAAATAAATGACATAAATAAAAAAGTTAAAAAGCATAAATAAATAACATAAATAAATAAGTTAGTTCGTTAGTAATTAAGTTAGAAAGTTAGTAAGCTAAAAAGTTAAAAGAGCAGAGGAAGAATATACCTGATGAAAAAGTTTACTTAAAAAAAGAAAATCTCAATGAATTAAAACTTTAAATTAAGTCCACAGCAACGGCGCCAAAAACTTGATGGTAATTAAAAGTTGCTAACCTAAGTGTATGTTGTTTCAAGTAATAAAATCTTGGGAGTCTGAGGTCGATCCACATGGAATTGAAAAGAAAAATTCTTTAAGGTAATGAAAAGATTTATCACAACAATAAAAGTAATAAAAGTTGTTCGCAAATGAAAAAACTATGCTTGGGTTAGGAGATTCACTCTTAGTAATAAATTAAAAATAATATTATTTTTTTATAACTCAATTGAAATCCACACATAATAGAGGTTCCAATCAGAAAATACAACATTCAAAGTTCATTTAAGATTATATATGTAATTATATTATGGTTCCTTTAATTATCCACTAACACCAACACTTATAAATAGGCTCAAGAATTCATTGTGTCAACCTCTTGTCTACAATGAATCAAGATCTCCACTTTACAAAGATGGTTTCTAAATTGATTGGAAACAAAATACAACACATATAATGACCATTTGATAATACATCATTTAAGTACAAAAAAGAAATTAATCAAACTTTAATTTATTACCAAAAGCTTCATCTTTCACCTAAGCAAAATAAAAATTAGTTACTCATGAATAAGAAAACAGAAAGAGATAAGAAGAAAAAAATGAACATAACTTCAATTTAGAACAAAAAAAACTACAACAAAAGAAACAAATAACACAATAGCATAATCGTGCTCTCTAAGCCAAGATTATCAAAATGAATAACCAATGCTCCCTTTTATAGAGCTTAAGGAGTAAAAAATGACAATGGAGTTGTTTGATGATGATGAGAAAATGCCAAAGGAGTTATTTGATGATGATAAGTGAGTGGAAAATTATTTTGATCCTTGTCTCTCCACTAGCACCAAATGATTTGGTGCTTATCTCATGGATTCCATTAGAATTGGGCAAAATGGTCTTCATGAAAGTTGTAGATAAGGGTCTTAATTGTCTTCTGGTAAAATTTCAGCTCCTACAACCACCTACAGTCCGAGATATGGCCTAATCATTGCACATTGTTTAGGCCCAACTACCGTTCCTCTATTTTGAATTCCCAGCCCAACATGACCTCTAAGACATCCGATCTGACTCTTGTGTTCTTCATAAAAGTTGTAGATTTGGGTCTTAACTTTCAAATGGCACTAGTTTCAATCCAAAATCTCTCCTATAGCTCAAGATATGGTCTGATGAGTACACATAGGTCAAGCTGTCAGATTCAAAACTCTAGATCTTACTTCAACTCTAGTTTAGATTATCCAAACGTGTGATCTAGCTCTTGAGGTCTCATGAAAGATGTAGAGAATTGTCTTAGCTTTCCAATAAGACCAAAATCACATCAATCGGATATTTGTAACTCAAATTATAGCTAGATTACTGAAAGATATAATTAAGTAAATTAAGGTCAATTCAAGCAATAATTTCTTTATTGATTCAATTAAGCTCAATATCATAAAATATAACAAAATCAACTTAATTAAGCCTAATTAAACCTTAAAAAGCTAAGTGATAAGATTATAAAATGAATAAAATATATTGATATCAGACATTAATCAACAGAAAAAAGTGGTCAATATTTAACATATGAAGGTCATTAGATAAAACTCCAGAACTAACAAGATAAAAATTATAATATAAGGAAACTCTTTTATTACTAAAGAGAAAGGATAGTGCAACTATCCAAAATAGAAATCGAAAATGAGTTCTGTAACATCCTAATACAAATATCTACATATATCCTAGATAAACAAAGATATATGAAGATAAACAGTACTAGCAATGTCACTTATATATAACTAACTAATAATATATATCCATAATCACAATCGAGTAATTACATAAAGTCTTGAGAGAATGCGGAAAACACAAACTCGTACATATATATATAAAACTTACAAAGCAAATATAAACTTTTACATCAACTTTGTCTATTGAAGCATATAAAAACTATACTAGTCTTCACGCTTCGTCTTCTCACCCTTAGCAGGGTCTGGACCTCTGTACCTGTATCTAGATTTACATAGAAGAACAATTGGGGTGAGAATTAACATTCTCAGTAAAAGCAATTCCAATACCAGTTAGATATAACATTGTATAAACAAATATAACAATTGTTATAATTCTAACATAGGAGTTTCCTCCCCTTTTCTCATAATTGCACACTTTCTAGTAGTGTAATTTAACTGATAGCATACACACTATGGATATAAACGACTGCCCATACAGCTGTAAATATCAATAGTGTGGACAATGCTCATACAACTGTCCGTAAATGCAATGAGGATGATATGCAATATGATTACACCTAAGAAAGATCCTAAAGCTATGCTTGTGCAATGTTTTGTTTTGAAATACATGCAAAGTTTTATTTTGAAAGCAAAGAAGCTTGCTAGGAACTAGTTCAGTATATTATCCAATGGCAAATAGAGGAAAAACTCATCCTCATATTATATGTATCCTGGCACGCTGAGAAATTCAAGCTTCATTCTTGCTCAAAGAGCGTCTTCGGATTTCCCATTTATCTCCTTTGGCCTCGGCACTATCGAGACATCAGGGTTATGTCCTCAAAAGTCCTTCGGACACCCATCTATCTCCTTTTGCCTCCATGAATGAACATCAAAGGATACTCACCAAGATTAATACTACTTGACCAATTCGTAGACTTACATACGTACTTATATACTTAGTTCCTTTACGACCTAAGTATATTCTAGAAGGAACTTTGGCTTCTTATGTTTACCCTTTGTAGAGAGGAGAATCTATAACCTCATACTACAAGTAACCCTAGTACTTGGTTAGAAATACTTGTCCCCTTAGGAACTTCTGATTCCTTTCCTTCTGGCTAAATGACCTTTTGTCATATAAAGTCACATTCTTCAGTAAACACTACCAATCCATCCTAGTTCATTGCATCTAATACACCACTTCATCACTCATTACATCTTAAGTGATCTTTATACAACACTATGTTGCTAAGGTGTTATATACTTACTTGTGGCAAACCATTACTCCTGGTTACACTTAGGTTCTCATAATTCCACATACATACTAGATTAACAAACTAGTATGTGAAAAACGTAGTGTTATGTTTACCTTTCACATAAACACCACATTAACATTCCTATAGACTCAACTCATTCTAGTAAAAAAGTCTATCTTAGCTAATGCCTCATTCAACCTTGTTTAAGGAAATAATAAGCATTTCAATATAACTTTGCATACTTAATGAATGTAACAAGTTTACAAGTTAACATTCATCCTATAGTATATTTTATAATGCACAAGGTCCCACTTAACTAGAGACTTAATACATAACATTCCCTCTTTTGGAAATAAATACATGACTTTAACTTATCTCCACTCAAGCAATTTAACACAAGAGTGGTTCTTACTTGCAACTCTTTGTTACTTAAGTCTATAGGTATCTTTTCAAGATAATCCACTACTCTTGGATATCCTCAAATTCATACCTTTCTCATGCTATACTAGAGTGAATACTACTATTCATACTAGTATACTTGTCTACATTGCACCATCCCATCACATCTTGAGTGACATCTAATGCAACACTAAGTTGCCTAAGGTGTTGCATCCTTACCTAGTGCAATCCTCCACTTTTGGATGCTCAAAGGCCTATCCTTTCTCATGCTTTCTAGGTAAAAATTCTCCTATGGAAACATACCCCTATTTGTGCCTCAACACACTTAGGAAAGCATATAAGAAAGATTTCAACACTTAGGAAAGCTAGTTTCCCCAAAACAACATTTTTGCCCTTTACTCAGTAAAATAAGCATAACTTGAGCTACTGAGATCGAAATGGGACGATTCTTAAGGTGTTGGAAAGCTAAGAAAAAAAGCTACAACTTTCATGAAGACCACAAAGGCTGGTTCTCACTCTATCTTGTGACACAGGCTATGTTATTTGACACGTCCCTACCCGTGTTGTTCTCCATCTGCAAGTTTCCACTAAATTTGGACTGGCAGTGAGGGACACGACCCTACCCGTGTCATATGATGTGGGCCGTGTCGTTCAACCAGAAAACATGGAAGCAACTCTACTGCATGTTGCTACTATCCCTTTGTCATTTTTTTCATGGATTTTGGTCACTCCAACTTAGTTTCTAAGTAATTATAAGTTCCTAATCAGTTCATAAACACATAGGAATCATAAATCACCAACCAAGACATGTTAATTTGGATTAAAACACCAAAATCATCCTATCAAATGACTTAAACCCCTCTTTGGGATTTCAAAGATCCAAATGAGATATTCAAAGCTTTTAACTTCAATTAATGCTATGAATAAGTCATAAAAGATCAAAGAAACTCAATCATACAATTGAAACACATCCAATATCTCTAAAACTCAATTTGACCTATCATAAACCTTAAGTGCATCTATGGTGAAAGTAGAGAGAAGAGATGAAGATGAGCAAAGAACCCTTACCTTTTGATGGCTGAGATGAAGATCTTCAAGCTCTATGCTTTGATCTTGATCCTCTTGCTCTTGATCTTCCTTCTTCCTTTCTTCTTCTTTCTTTGTCTCCCTTTCTCCTTTCTCTTCCTTACTTTTCTTTCTTTTCTTCCCCTCTGTTTTCTGGTGAGGGTCGTGAGGGAGAGGAGAAAAAATGAGAGAGGGACATAGAGGAAATTTAGGAAAAAATCTAACTTAAGTTTTTGTACTGAAATTTATATCTGCTAAGGACACCCGAATTATGCTAATTCAAGTTTTCTAGCTTCTAACAACTTTAGAATAAATCATAGGATTCATCTAAATTATTGTTTCACCATTTTCATGATTTTCTATATCTGCTGCTAGTCATTCGGTATTAAAACGCACAACCAGTATGTCTAAAAATACTAAACTGACTCTGATTCTCTTGAAACTTTAACCACATCTTACTTAGATCATTTGTGACCTAGAAACAAGCTCTCTATGTTCATTTCCCTTAACTTAGCAACTTATGCTATTATCTGAGTCATTTTAAGCTATTTTTCAACTTCTATGTTGCAACTAAGTGTCCAAATAAACTCCGTTTGTCACAAAACTTCTGAGACTTGTTAAGCAAGTAATATGCTACCTTTGTATACATATAAAAGTCTAACGTGTTATTAAGGGTATTACAAGTTCCTTCTTATCAAAAGTACAAAAATGGTGCTTTTAAACCTAAAGAATATCCATTACACAACTTTAGATTCAATGAAACAACGTCTATATACTCTACTTTGACACTAACTTCGTTTCCTACTGTGATCATCAACTCTCCTTCACTTGGCCTTCGCTATTTTGAACTCTAGTAACGAGCTCGCAAGATGAGTAGTCACAATAATATCTAACCAACATGTGTTATAAGTGACATTAACAAGATTAGATTCAAAGCACACTAGAGCCAAAAGTTCATCTTTGTTGTCCTGAATGTAATTATTAAACTTTATACAATTAACTCGTTTGAGCCAGTTCGTAAGTTTTGTGGCGCATTCACAAACACCATTCACACCATCGTGCTTAGTATACATTAGAGAGGTCACAAGCCATTCTAGATTCATCAATAGCCTTACAAAATTTGTTGTTATTATCCGCTTCACCAATACTCTCCGTAATGGCTTTGTTCATGCTATACGTTATAGTCGTGAGACAAACATTATTGGAATGAGCCCACCTTTCATGTTTCACCCTAACCACAACGAAAGACGTATATGTGGGCTTCAAGGCTCATCTTTAGTGAAAGCAACATCAATAATAGAGACGGCCAGAAATAAATTCATTGACTCAACCTAGTCCTCATAATTGGTCTCATACAACTTTATCAAAACACTTATTCTCATAAGGAAAGTTGAATCAACATTTTAAAGGGAGATTTTTCTTGTTAAGCATTTCAATATACAAGATGAGCAATAACCACAACGGAGCTCTCCCATGCAATCGCAATCATGCCTAAGGGTCTCAAATTACAACACATGAGCAGACTTCTACAGACATTAAAATCATGTTCCTAAAGCTAGCACCAAAAGGATACTAAAAACACTAAGGACGCAACCTCAATACCCTTTCAAATCACAAGAAATTATATTAATAAAGGCAAATTAATAGTGTAATCGTATTACCGACATAATCTCCAATGCAACAATAGAATAACATCTTGCACAATTGGTCCTGTGAAGGCGAGCTCGCAATTATAAAAGGTACCCAAAGCTTCACAAAACTTTAAATAGTAACTCTCATAATTTAATTGCATAAATAATAACAAATAAATAATTTTCAAAATATTTCATATTAATTTATGCACAAAAAAGCACCAAAAATTATTTCAGTAGTCAAACAATATCAACTCTGAGAGTACACAATATATATCATGTCCAGAAACATCATAATAACACAAAAAATTTCAGAGGCAAAAAAAGAGAGTATTATACATTTTTAACAATTTAAAAATCTAGAAATTTTGAAATAAATAATAATTGGGCATGAAAAAATAAATAAAAATACCAAAAAAATAATATCAGGTGCGTGGAGTGTATAGAAAAAAAAAGAATTAAAAAGTCAACTTCTTACACTATTCACGCTCCCTCACGTGCTTGGAGTGAGAGTGGGTATAGGAGGAAGATTTCATCTTCCTTGTTTTTTTTATATCGGGTCGCGCGACCCGTGTCTGTGCAGAACGGGTCGCGATAATAAAATCAATAGATCTACCTTTAACCTTAATCTATGACATATATATAAATAAACGATAATTAAGATTTTTATGATATAGAATTACCTTATATCAAAGAGAAATGACATCTTCGAGGATACACCATGAGAAAATGATAATCAAGAATCATTGTCGTCATAAAGGAGATAAATTATCCTCGTTTCTTGTATGCACACAAAACTCTTGTGGCCTCAATGGAGCAACCACAATACATATAGGATGAGAATATGAGTTTCTCCTTGTATTTACAATATGGGTTAACCTACCTATCATAGAAAACTCATACACAAGGCCCACAAACCCAAAACAACATTATCCACATGAGTTTATGCTCTTATAAAAGTCCAATAACAAAATTGATCACAAATAGGCTAAACCATTAGATACTCCACAATATTTGACATTCAATTAATTTGGGTTTTAGAAAATTAGTAACTATGCTTGTCCACACATATTAAAAAAAATCTAACAATCTCTCACTTGGATAGGATAAACACTTAATTTTAAACAAAATAACTCTCCAGATTAACGTGGCCACAAGAATGTCAACTATGAGCAAGCACTTCCAACCATAGGTGTAAAATGGATTTACAAGCACCTTAACAATGCAAAAAATGATACTCTATAGGAGTACTGATATTATACATATAAGATACTTATAACTCGGTGACCTAACAAAATATGGAATGTGGGTCAAAGGGAAAGCACAACAAAATTGCATGTCAAAAGTGTGATCAATGTGTAATTCCCTACAAAATGGCCTAAACATCTACTAAGGAAGCCTACTAAGATTCAACAAAATAACTCAAAAAAAAATATCCCACTACAACAAAATGAGACTGAGTACCAAAGTCTTCAACAATACGACATATCATCACAAAAGCGTGCACAATAACAACATATGGGAACAATAGTTTCAATGAGTCTCGAGACAATATAATAATTATAATTATAATGTATACTCTCTCACTAATCCAACATATCACAACAAAACAACAATAACAATCCCATTAGAGTTCAAAAGTTCCAAAATACTCTAATCGTAACATCATTATTAGTGGGACTGTTAGCTCTGTGGAAGACTACTCAATGTGATTTTGAAACTCATCATCTCTTTTCAACGACACAAATAACAAAATAGAGAGAAATACAATACTGCAGAGTTATCCAAAATGCGGTTATAACAACAGAAACAATATTAAGCAAATGTATACAAAATTTATCAATCATAGAGTCTTACAAAATTACTTCATTATCAACTACAAACTTTGTATTCATAATTGAGGAGATTACAAGTGTCCATATGATACTTTACAACAAGTCAACTCTTCTTTGTCTTCGCAAACACAAAACCACAAAAGAATTTTCACAAATAAGGTAATCGATACTTCACAAAATCATAATGACCACTTAAAAGACTTGACAACATACGAGTGAGATCAAAATCCCTAATGTATTACACATATATGAGATCACTTGCATGTTTTTAACAACTAACTCAAAACCCAAGTGTCACAATAACAAAAAATAATAAACACACGCACATTTGAGCACAACATTAGATTACCAGCAGCGGAAGCACATGGGAACTATACTTAACCACTATTAAGGACATAACCAAAAGACAGTCTCCAACTCTCACTATAGTAAACATTAATGTTCAACAAGAACACAAAAACCTTTTAAAAAATTTATAACAATATTTGCCTTTTGAGACAATCCATCAATATAGTATGATTTAAAAAGTCTTTATGCCTTAGACACAAAATAACATCACCAAGATTTTTCACATGACAGAAATAATTTAATATAGAATATTGTCTCTCATTTAACAATAATAGCACTACTGGCCATCAATATACAATTAGCACAAAGCATATTAACAACAAATTTGCTCTCACTTACTTATGGCAACACCTATTGATGTAAACAACATTAAAATCAATATTAAAGAATAATACCTGACATCCCGTATTAAGTCAACTTAACTTTCACTCAGGCATTTAATTGCCTCTAATATTAGGCTTTATATACAGCAGGCTATAAAATTTAGAACAAGTATTTCAAAAGGAACAACAGTTACAAAATCGCTTTCTTCTTATAAGAACTTCAATTCATATTGATTATCAGGTAATTTACAAAATTAACATATAAATACATATGGATAAAATATACACATTATTTTACTTCAGTCCAAAAGAAATGAAATTTTCCAAAGTGAATGTCATAGGTGCAATAGGTTTAACTCAAAATATATTCATTATAATTTTTTTTTGTACCATCGACAAAAGAAGTCCTTTTATAAAGTTGAACTTATTAGCACAATAATGTGAGCTAAAAAATAAATAAATAAATCATCACAAAATGATTAAACCAGAATTGGAAAAAAGGCTTCCTTCACAACAATACTTGAATAATTTTAATCCCAAGATTTTCCTTGAGAAAATTAGCAAAACTAAAAAATCTTTTGAGGGTTTTGACATTTGAATAATATAAAAGGAAATCTTCAAAGTTATCATTTCAAGGTACTAAGCCAAAATAATTATCACTATCCTATCAATAAAAATAATATTTCTCAAATTGCTACGACAATACTTATAACAAAATAAGTTCAACAGGCTAGTGGTTTAATACAACACAAACAATGGTACAAAACAGAAAAATTGTTTTTAGACCTTTACAAGCTAATTATGCTTTCAACAAGTCTTATTAAGACTAAAGCATATCAACACAACATGACAACTATAGGGAGTTCATTATATTACAACATACTTTAGGAGGCTCAACAATGATCTTAATAAGTGCCAACAAGCAACAACAAAGCAATGACAAATACAAAAGTTAGAGAAAATCATGCATTAAAACATTTATTATACTTGAGCAACTATAATTATATTAGTTTTCCCTTGTTCAATTAACTAGACAATTAATTGAACTAGAGTCCTTGCATCATTGCAATTCCACCTAAGGTCCCAGATTACAATATACAAGTTTCTCCCACTTGATAGAGCAAAATAGTTGAACTAATATTTCTATAATTTATGCACAAGCAATATTTCTCAAGATTTTCAAAATAAATATTTAAACTATTTTCTCTATCACACAAATGATTATGCCAGATAATGTCACACCGAAGGGTATATTCATTACTTACACAACTCAACATTAATTGCAATCCATTTAACATTATTAAGAAAATAATTTTTTTACTTTATTTGACAAAATTACATATCTAAATAACAAAATTCGATTGCTACATAGTATTCAACAAAAAATTTGAATACGCATAACTATGACTAACAAATAGTTGTACACATACCCAAAATCACCATCTGGCTCAACAAACGTCTTGTTGCTTAATTTGTTGCTTCCCCAGAAATGAGAACATTAGAATCACGAGAAACTGGTGACTCACGGGTACTCAGAGACAGGTCAATAGTAGGTGATCCAGAATCATATGTTGTACCATGTAGTGTATGGGAAGTATCGACGGACCGATGGTATCATAACATACCCGGGATGCAAATCTATAGTAGGTGATATTATAACTAGGGGTGGATATGATCCCAATGATTGCCCCCTAGGTGGCCTCCCTAAATTGAATCTAAGATGTCGAGTGGGTTGTTTCTCCCTTTCTTGCCCTTTCCCTTTATCTCCTCGTGACGATGACATCTACACAAATAATAAAAATACAATGTAAATATAATTTCAAACACAACACAATAATATATAATTAGTAACTACAACATATTAAAATAATTCTATCCTCACAGTTATGAGGAAACATTGTCTTCATCACTATTTGTTTCATATTCATTATTGGAAGATATTTCATCATCGTCATCATTAAAACATATTTCTTCTTCATCATTTTCATCTTGTCTACTAGAACCAACATCTTGAACAACAACAAAAACCTCATTAGTGTCTTGCAAGTAATCAATAAGATCCACATCAACAATTGGATCCACAGGAGTCATAGTATCATCTTGGAATGCAATTTCTTGGGCACTTTTAATTTCAACTCGACCTCTTGGCTTAGTCTTTATTACCACCCACCATTGGACCTTATCGATTTTCTTTCCAGGATAAGGAACGTAATACACTTATCTCGCAGAGGAAGCAAGGATAAAAGGATCAAACCTCTCATATCTTCTAGTGCATCGAACCTCAATAATCTTATAATCTTTGTGAACTCTTGTACTTCTATTAATCATAGGATCAAACCATTCACATTTAAAAAGAACAACTTTTTTTTGGTTCCCTAGGATATTCTAACTCAACCACATCTTTTAGTATTCCATAACAATCATTTTCATCTTCACTATTAGTTGAGCCTTTAACACACATACCACTATTGATTTTTTTTCTTCCTATCTGACCAAGCATCTGTGTGAAATTTATATCCATTGACAAAATACATTGGCCAAGATGTCACACATATACTAGGCCCCCATGTCAAATCATGCAAGTAATAATTATTCACCATATTTTGTGGATTATAAACCTAGAAAAAAATACAATTAAAGTTAATGATCTAAATCATATATAATGATTGGGAAAGCCAATTTAGTAAGGTTTAAGTGCTTACATAACTTCTGAACCACTCTATAAAATCTGCATTAATTCTTTCATTTGAATATTCCTCAGGAATATTGAAATATTGTAAAAAAAACACTGAAAAATAAAAAATTTATCATTTGATTGTTAGTGAGCAATACATTTGAAATTTAAATTAAATTAATAGTACTACTTACTTGAGGTATGGTTCAACTTCCTCATAATTTAGCAAGATATGCAATGTCACAAATTTCATCTCAACATCATTTAGCTACTATTTTTTTTATGTTCTATAACCTCGGTCGGGTTGATTAAAATTGATAAAGTCGATTCCATTGATATATTTTCATTTGTATCATCGTTTTGACCAACTCCAGTTCTCATTGACCTAACATGAGGCTCAAAGTAAAATGAACAGAAATGAGATATTTCTTGAATCAAATAAGCTTCACAAATAGATCCTTTAACCCGAGCTTTGTTCTTGACTGTTTTTATTATCTTGCTTAAGTACCTCTTGAATGAATACATCCATCTATACTGAACTGGCCCCCTACTCTTGCTTCATAAGGTAAATAGACTGGTAAATGTTCCATAAAATCAAAGAAACCCGATGGAAATATCCTTTCCAATTTACACAAAATCACCAGAATATTCTATTCCATTTGAAGCATGTCTTTTTCCGTCAAAGTCGTTGAGCACAAGTCTCAAAAAAATTGACTCAATTCAGTCAATGGCTTCCAAATTTGATCTGGCAACAAAGAAAAAGTAACTGGAAGCAAACTCTTTATAAACACGTGACAATCATGACTCTTCATCTTAAACAATCGTAATTGATTCATGTCCACAGATCTGGTCAAGTTTGATGCATAACCATATGGCATTTTTAAATCTTGCACCCATTCACAAACAACCTTCTTATGCTCTTTTGTAAAAGTATAATTAGCTTTCGATTTCATAATCTTACTATTTAGAAAATCAATAAGCTCCAATTCTTGTCATTGACAATATTCTTTTAAGTTCATTCTTGCCTTCACATTATCTTTAGTTTTGCCCTCAACATCCATAATAGTATTGAATATGTTATCAAAAACATTTTTTTTCAATATGCATGACATCTAAATTATGCCTAATTAAATTGTCCTTCCAGTATGGTAACTCCCAAAATATGCTCTGCTTAGTCCAATTATGATAAACACCATACCCATGTTGTTTGCACGGCTGCATTTCAGTTATTTTACTATAGGCACTAACAATCTCACTTAATTCATGTCCAGATAATCTTGGTGGAGGCAAATTAGCCACAACAGTTTTCTTCTTAAATGCATTTTTATTTCTTCTAAACATGTGATCAAAGGGCAAGAATTAACGATATCAGTCAAACCATGAATTTTCCCCCATACTTCCAAGTGAATGTCTTTGTTTGATCCATGCAATATGGACATGCTAATTTACCAGCAGTCATCCATCCAGACAACATTTCATATGCAGGAAAGTCATTTATTATCCACATCAATGCAGCCTTTATCATAAAATTTTGTTTGCTTGGCACATCATAAGTTAAAACACCCACCCATAAAATTTTCAATTCATCGATTAATGGTTGTAAATAAACATCAATCTTTCTCTTGGGATTATGAGGACTAGGAATAATGCATGTTAGGAACATGTATGGGGCAGTCATACACATTTATAGAGGCAAACTATATGGAGTGACTATCACAGGCCAACAAGAATAAGGAGAAGTAGATTGATTATAGGATGTGAAACCATCGGTACACAAACCAAGCCTAACATTTCTAGGATCAGATGCAAATTCAGGATATGTCCTATTAAAATGCTTCCATGCTTCACCATCGGATAGGTGAGACATCTCCCCCTCCTTCCTATTATTTTCAGCATGTCATCTCATGTGTGCAGATGAGCTCATAGAGGAATACAACCTCTTGAGCCTAGGAATGAGAGGTAAATAATGCATTCTTTTCACCGAAACTTCAATATTATTTCCATTACTTGTTTTACGAAGTTCGTATCTTTCAGCACAACAAAACCTACATTGTCTAGCATTATTATAGTATAACATATAACCATTTACACAACAATCTATTTTTCTTGAAGCAAACCCAAGTTTAGAAACCAATTTTTTTGTTCTATAGTAATTTAGAGGAATTTCTGATCTTGGTGGAGCAACCTCTCTTAATATCTCCATAAATGAATCAAAGCATGTATGTATAACATTGTAATCGGATTTGAGGCTTAACATTCGAACTGCTAAAGATAACTCAGAATGAGTATCGCAGCTAGGCCATAATGGTTAACTTGTAGCATTAATAGATCATAAAACTCTTCGGCCTCTGGATGTGGAAACTCCTCAATACTCTATTGAAAATGACTCCTAAAATCCCCAAAGTAAGTTCCAGCTACATCACAAACCATGTTTTGATATCTATCAACCAAGTCTTCCTCCTGTAATATAGGACTATTAGTAGTGTTCACATCAGAGCATATATCTACACTAATTGGATCAGGCTCTTCCTCTCCATGATCTGTCTAATATCAATACTTAGATTTGAATCCTTTTTTATACAAATGAACTTTCACAATCTCAGGTTTCCACAATTTCTCACTATAACACATCAAACAAGGACACCTAATTATTCCTTCACTTAAGTGATAGGAAGATCGACATGTATAATTCACAAACTTTTCAACTCCACATACAAATTCTTGTGTAAGTCCTCTACGACCCGAATGAGTCCTATTATACATCCATCTGCGATTTTCAGGAACTACCATTTTCTGCAATGATAATTTTTTACACTTAAATCAAAATACAAAAATGCAAAATGCACAACATATGTTGCATAATTAATATATTTTAATTTTATACTTGTATAAATATTTCAATCCAAATAACTATTATTTCCAAAATCCTCATCTTTCTTAACATGATATGACCCTATCACATTCAAGAAAATACTTTTTCAGCACTTGATTGATAGTACTCACAAAAATTACACATCGTATACTTGACGAAATTTCGACAACATTTCTCATTAGTCTCCAAGTGCACGACTAGAAAGTGGTGACATCTACCACGATCAAGTGTGCACCCAGAGAACATAAGGAAATGTTGCACAATAAAATTTCATCAAGTATATAATATGAGATTTAAGGAATAATTATAATCAAGTGAAGGAAAAGTTTCTTCCCAAACTATCCAACTTGGACAATTCAAGATTCAATGTAATGAGCAATACCTTCAAAAAGTACATGTGCTCACTAATATTGAATCTCAAATGGGAAACTAAAGTTTCGCTCACCATTATGATTTACCTAATGCATCAAATATATGACAAAGTAAGGATACTAAAGACAAATATATTAATATTGAGTGTGTAATTCCATTTCATTCATCACATACTATAAAATACACAATACATTTAATTTCAAGCACAATTCAAGAATCCAAGTTATAAGCTTCCAAAGCATAACCGAAAATGCTACAGTTATTAATCATGTAAATAAATTAATAGAATAGCTATTTTAATTTATTCTTAGGCCCTAAACCCTCAACTAAGATGTGTCTCAAGAGAGTGCAAATATCATTCACTCATAATTACTCTTGGTTGTGAACCACATAAAACCAAAAACCAAGCATACTTCTTCCATTACATAATGGACTACTTCACCAATTTTTCAAAATTATAAAAATAACATAATAGTATCATGGCTAAATACAAGCTCCACTTGACCCTATGTCAACCGTGTCTATTCTCATCCAAATACATCAAGATTCTCATGATCAAACATACAAATTTCAATTCAAGAATCAATGAAAAAGGAAGAACATTTGAAGCATATAATCTTCCTTAAAATTTTCTTTCAGACTTAAGAAATTCCCAAATTAAACACATTCTAAATTACCTCAACAAACAAGTGACGCGTGGTGTGCATGACGGCTCCAGCGTTGGGTCGCAGTGGTGGGTCACGGTCGATAGGCTAGCAGGTTCGTCGATCGGTGGGTTGCTGGGTCGCTGGTCAGTGGTTGGGTCTGGTGCTATCAGGCGTGTTGCTGTCAGGCTGGGTGGGTCGCAGTGTTATTGGGAGCAGCTCGGTCGTAGTGCTGTTAGGTGCGGCTCTGTCGCGGGGTCGCGGCAGTTCCAACCATTACCGGCATGGTCGGTTCCAGTATGGTGGTGGGGCGTCACCGAACAGAGAGGGAAGATGAGAAAGGTGACGTTTTTAGATAGAGGGAAGATGGAAGGTGGAAGGAAGGTGATAAATAAGATGATGGAAGGAAGATGACGTTTTTAGATCTAGAAGTGTAATTTTAAAATTACGGCAAATTTTTTGCAGTGGATTTTTTCGCCACAAAAAATCTTTTTTGAATTGCAGCAGATTTTTGCAACGGATTTTTTCGACGCAAATTATTTAAAATTTTTTTATTTTTATTTTTTTCTCCATAATTTTTTAATTATATTTATTAATTTTGGGGCTGATTTTTTTTCGTAAAAAACTTTTTTTGAATTATGACATGATGATTTTTCACCATAAATTATTTTCATTTTTTTAATTTTTATTATTTTCTGCAGAATTTTTAGTTATATTTATTAATTTTGAGGTGGAAAAAATTTTTAAAATTCAAATTTTTAATATTTTTTCCTGAAATTTTTATTATATTTTTCAAATTTGTAACGGATATTTTCGCCGCAAAAAAACTTTTAATATTTTTTTATCAAATTTTTTATTACGTTTATCAATTTTGTGGCAAATTTTTTTGCCGCAAATTCATTTTTTAAATTACGCCGAATTTTGCGGGGGATTTTTTCGCCCCAAATTTTTTATTTTTTATTTTTCTCACCAATTTTTTTAATATATTTATTAATTTTGCGGTGGATAGTTCCACTGCAAAGTTTTTTAAACCAAAAAAAAATTCACGGTGGAAATGGTGCCGAAAAAAATTTGCGGGAGAAAATCCGCCGCAAATTTATCTGCCGTAAAATTCACCGCAAATTGAAACGAATTTTATTCCGCTGCAAAATTCATCGCAATTACGACGGATTCTTATCCGCCGCAAAAAATCTACTGCAAATTCGTTGTTTTCTTGTAGTGCAATTATCTCATTCATCAAGTTTCATAAAACAATACAAATATTCAAGGTTGCTTAATTCAATTCGATAAAATACTTGACAATGAGTAACATTATATATATGTCAAAACAATTTAAGCTGCTATGTCATTATAATCCCGCCTAAGGGTCCCAGATTACAATGAATAAGTGAACTCCCATAAAACATTAAATATCATGTCCCTAAAGCTAGTATCGAGATGATACTAAAAACTTTAAGGGCATAACCATTTAATATATTCAACAAAACATCAGAAATCATATTAATAAAGACAAACCGATAGGATAAGTGCATTATTAACATAATTTCTAATGAAAAATATAACATTATTAACAATACAATACTTTGTCGTAATTGGTCCCGCGAAGGTGAGCTCACAACTATACAAAATGTTCAAAACAATTATAAATATTATGGATGGAATTCTTAGAAATCATATCTCACAAGATTTACAAAACACAATATGGGTCTTACTATAGGTTAGCATGTAACCACAACAAACTATAATAATCAATGACAAAATTGCTCATAGAGTTCCAAAATTTTCATGTCACATCAATTAGATAATTTTCACACACTCATACATAATTGCATATTCTAAAATAGGCATAAAGAAGGAGAAGAAAACCTTAAGAACAAATTTCTCCACTTATACAATTATACAATATGCCAATAACCATATAAGTTTTATAACTAACCTCATATGGTGTGTTGCCCATTCTTGTGTGTAGAGCCAACAAAAGTGGATGCTAACTTAGTGGTATTCAAATCACTAGAACTTTATACAACTCTCACAAATGATTCACAAAATAAACATTAGATGACAACAACAAAATCTCTTTGAAATAAGTTATACTTCTCAATTTTATGAAATATATAAAACTTAGTCACAATAATGACTTAATATAAACTTGTCATTGCTTTAAATGTTTCTCAATAATCAAAATTATTTTAAATAATATTCTCATAATGGTCATATTGAAAGAAATTTATATAAATTTGCAATGGCACATTATATAATAAAATTGATCATATGCAACTGTACTTTAATTCTTGATAACATATATCAAAGGACTTTAATATTGCTAATACACAAATGTCTAATACTAAAACAATTATATACAACACATGATATAATATCATGCTCTTATAACGACAAAATTATTTCAAGAATAACTCCAGGAATCAAATTTCACAATTTATGATGTTCAACAAACTTAACTAATTAAATTGGTTTCAACAATTAAAGAGGAGCAAAATATGCATAAATAAATAAATTTTAATATGTCCAAGCTTATTTAAATAAGCCTTCTATATATATAAAAAAAAAATCTCAACAACAATGAAGGGCACAATCAACATGAATCTTTGGCATCAAAATAATATATTTATTGATATCAATGCTCATCATAGAAAAATTATCCAGATAATAAAATATCCAAAATTATCATTTTAATTATAATTCTCAATTATCTAATATATGTAGCGGATATAATCTCAATAATTATCAAACATCATAAAGGATAATATTCAACATCAAAGTGTCCATAACTATGTGAGAATTAATTACAAAATTTTATTTCATGATTCCAGTGAGACTTCTCACTTCATCATGCGCTTAGGACATGAGGAGCTACTCATTTATTTATTCATTTATCGACGATATAACTAATGGCTATGAGCAAAATTATTCAAAATAACTCTAAATATACCAAAACATAACATGACTAGTAATTGTTGAAACATATGGAGAGCCCAAAAGCAGGGGAGATTTCCATCAATGGGCTAAGTGGGAAATCACAATAGTGGGTTTGACATCATATCTTGACCTAAAATCTTAAAACAATGAGTCTATAAATTTTCCCACTTATATACTCTTTACTTAATTCATTCTTTACCAATGTGAGACTTCAATACTCGCACTTAAATTTTCAACATTCTCGCCCTCATGTGTGAGTATTCAGAGGGTTACCAACCAATACCCAAGTCTTGTTAATATACTCCACAACATGGGTTAGGGATGAACCCGAGCACCAACCACCGTCTCCAAATACTCGGCCCAGATGATCCATTGACTCTAATATCACTTGTTGAAACATAGGGAAAGCTCAAAAACATGAGAGATCTCCATCAATGGGCTAAGTAAGAAACTACAATAGTGGGTCTGACGTCATATCTTGACCCAAAACCTTAAAACAAAAGGAAAGGGACAAAAGCATATTAATTTGATTCAATAGAATCTAGTTTCCCATCTTAGGCTACGATACTCAAAATTAAAGGAACCCTTTTACACATGCAAAAATAAAATCACGAGTTACCGAACCCAATTTGTCTTCTTATATAAGATGATAATCTTCTTATGAAACCATACAAAATATAGTCATAAACAGGATTAAAGGACTCTCTGATACCAATTATTGAAGCAGATGAAATTTTCATCAATAGCCCAAGTAAGGAATCACAATAATTACAATAGTAGGTCTGACATCATATCTGGACTCAAAATCTTAAGGCAATGAGTTTATGGATTTTTTCACTTATATACTATTCACTTAATTCATTTTTTACCAATGTGAGACTTCAATACTCACACTTGAATTTTTAACATCCTTCCCCTCAAGTGTGAGTATTCACAGAGTTACCAATCAAGACTCAAGTCTTGTTAATGTGCTCCACAATATGGGTTAGGGCCGAACCCGAACACTAACCACCGTCTCCAAATAATCAACTAAGACGATCTATTGACTCTAATACCACTTGTTGAAACATAGGGTGAGTCCAAAAACAAGAAAGATCTCCATCAATGGGATAAGTGAGAAACCACAATAGTGGGTCTGACGTCATATCTTAACTCAAAACCTTAAGACAATGAGTTTATGAGTTTTCTCAGTTATATACTATTCACTTAATTCATTATTTACCAATGTGAGACTTCAATACTCACACTTGAATCTCTAATAGATTTCACCTTCCTTACCTGTTTTTTTTTATATCGGGTCGCGCAACCCGTTTTTGTGCAAAATGGGTCGCGGTCGGTTCCCTTGGTGCTACAACAATGAGGATTGTGTTCTAAAGGGAACTAGTAGATAAAACTTTATTAACCATGATTTTTTTATATCACTTTTTTCTCACATCACTTTTTCATACTTAATCACAACTATTAAAAAATATGATAAAAAATAATATAAATAAAAAAAATATATATAAGAACATCATTTTTAAACTTTATCATATCACATTTTTTATTAATGTTAAATGCCATGACAGCACCTGGACCCATAAAGTTGTGGCTCATTGACTTCTTTATTGGAGGGAATATCAAAATAAATTATATCAATGAGGAAAACGTAATTGAATAGTCATACATCAATTTCTTTGACATGCAACCATTCACTGATCTTTATGGAGGTTATCCCCAATTGGTTGAGCTGTCTTGCATTCTACTGGGCTGTATAATTAATTCTCTAGCTAATATCTGGAGTTTCTGCTGTCTCTTTTTTTAAAAAATTTCATGCAATTTGTCAATGCTATTTTCCTTGTGTTATAATCCAGATTATGACGTTTTAATGGAACCTTTATAATTATATTGATTTTCATAATTTTATAGCTCCATATTCATGAATACTTAAATTGCTTTGAAGATTGATGCCATTTTATGTGTATATGAAAATTTTGATAACTTCTCAAGAGAGCTGATGTTGCAGTGGCAGTCATTTTCACTTGGTGTTCTGCATGATGGATGGTCAGGTCATCTCATCGGCTCATCCTGTGTGACCCTTTTCTTATGGTGTGTTTGCCTTTTCTTCTTATGCGCAATTTCAAATAAGATATTACTATTTTTTTGTAGAGTCATAACATCATTTGGCATTATAGTCCCCATTCATTTATTGAGTCTAATGGTTTGGCACTAGCCACTTGGCAGTCACACATCGTTATTACAATAGCTCTTCTTCTCTCTGTTTGTGTCTTCATTTAATTTTTCTGTCTTGGTAATTTTTTCCTTTGAAACTTAAACTTGAGAAAAGAATTATATATTTATTTCCTTTAAAATTTATGTATATATTCAATTTTCTAATATTTCAGTTTATGTATATTTCCTTTAGATCATGGCCATTAAGAAGATAGACAACGCAGAACTGTCATTACAGAAGGAAGACAACTTTCTTGAAGCTGTTTCAAATATGCCACGCGTGCGGCACCCAAACATTGTTACACTAGCGGGATAAATTGTAGGTAGTTCTTTGATTTATATGCTTATAAATCATAAGTTTGCATTTTAAAAACTGTAAATGGTTGCGAGGTTATCAAGTGGCACATAATCTTCCTTTTACTGTAAGTCTTTTTCTTATGCAAATTGAATAACACTCATTTTTTCATTTTATTTTGAAAAAATTGTTACAGTTTCCTTAAACATGGAGGAATATTGTATAATACATATATATGTGTGAGTGAGTGTGTGTGTGTGTCTGTGTGTGCGCGTGCGGGAAGGGGGTGTTCAATTATTGAGTACATGGTGCACCAACAGAGTTGGTCACCAAACCAAAAGGAACCAGACAGTTGACACTTTTAGATTTGGGTTCTACCTGTTGTTATTACACAACTGAGTGGTGCATCATGATTAAGTTAGAATGTGGAAATTTAACAAATAGCTGATATGAAAATTGTGAATGATTCTTGTTTAATTGTTACTTTTTCTTTCACAGTTTGGTAAGCACCAGTTGCATACTGTTTTATGCTAACTTCTGTCCTCAAATGTGCTTCTTTTTTTTTTTTCACAGGAGGCAATGAAACAGACTTGTCAGAGAGCTATCAAAGAAGCAACTAATTTTGGTAATTTGGTTATCAAAAAGAAAGTCCCGAGTAAGTGCTTTCTCCATAAATGTAACACTGCTATCAATCTTTGTGCTCTACTTACCAGAAATAATGCCCTACTAATAGGCTTCCTAATTGATTAGCTCTCCCCCTTTCAGTTGGCTTTCGGCTTTCCTCCCATAGAACAACTACATGACCTCCCTCCATGAAGAGACCTGAATTTCTTAACTTATTCTTTATATTGCCAAACTTTGAAAAGTTGTAAGCAGTCATAATTCAAATTTGTTGCTTGCTGTATGCTTCATTTTCTCTTGCTTTTGTTAACATGCTGATGATCAATAACAACCCTGCCACTTTGTGCTTTTAATTGTGGATCTTTGATGCCTATCTCTTCAATTTTGATTATTAAAATTTCCAATTTTATTAAAAATAATTGCTTAAAGTTTCTTTCTGTTTGGATTCAACAGGGGAAGACAAACATGTTATTCTTATGTCAGGGTGAAGTGTTATGAGCGACTTCTCATTGATCATATTACTGGGCATTTAGGAGATGAGAAGGTTTATCCTGTTCATTCAGTTTCAGCTTCGTATCTCTGTGTTATTCTTGTAGGGAACTTATTAGCTCAACTCAATTATTGGACCCCATTTCTGTTGTTTTACGAGAGGTTTTATTCCTCAGTAAATGACATATGATAGTTGTCAGTTCATCTAAGTTGAGTGTTAAGTTAGTGATTGATCATTTGGTCTTGCTTATTATTATAATTGTAATTTGGCAGCCAATTGGAAAACTATGGTGATTGATCTTTTATCGTGATTTTTAGTAAATTTAGTTGGTTTTGGATAATTATGTATGCAGAAAAATATAATTTTATTTTTTTAATTATTTTTTTAGTATTAGAGATAAATTTAGAGGTGAAATTTTTCTTCTCTAATTACAAAGTTAGATACGAAATTTGGTAGGAAATTAGTGACGGAAATTAGAAATTAGAGAATTAGAAATAAGCATATACAGAGATAATTGTATATACAAAAATTTTTATAGATTTTAATTAATAATATTTATATATATTCAGGTCTATACACACACTCATATCACTTTTTTAATAAATAATTGTATATACAAAAAATTTTATAAATTTTAATTAATAATATTTATATACACATAAATTCTCATACACCTAACTAAATAAAAAAAAAGCACAAAAGTAAAAAAAAAAAAAAAAAAAGACAAGAACCAATGAATTTGACGTGATGTGGCATGGGTGTAAAAAATGATGTAGATAAAAATGCAGTGAGAATATCAGGATTGACATGGATGTTAGTAAGGACAATAGAGAAAAGGAAGAACACAATGCGTAATCATTAAAATTTATTGTGTGTTTAGATTAGTTATGAAAAGTTGATTAATATATGTATAATTGATTATTTTTATAATCGATTATAATATAATCGGTTTTATATTTGGATATGTTAATTGAAAATTGATTTTAAAATAATTTATTTTGTTTGGATAGTATAAAAAGAATTAATTTATGTATTAAATTACTAAAAGAAATATAAAATAATTAAAAAACTTATTTGATTGAAGATAAAATAGTATTTTTGTCAAAGCTTTTTAAATAATTTATAATCAAGAATCAAAAGCTTCAAGTTTATAAAAAAGATTATTATAATACATTGAATTTTGTGCAAAAAAAATTTTTAAGTTGCCAAACATGTTGAAAAAAATCGATGAGATGGGGAAAAAGCTTTCCCAAACATGTTAGATTAACTGCAAAAAAATTATTTCAAAAATTGATTATAATATAATCAATTTTATATTTAGATAATTTAATTGAAAAATAATTTTAAGATAATTTATTTCATTTAGATTGTCTCAAAAAATTATTTTTTAATAAATTACTAAAAAGGATGTAAAATAATTTATTGATATTATATAATATTTTATATTTTAGAGTTACTGTTGGAAATAGATAATTATGTTAGAATTATGATATAATTATTATTCCATTAATTAGAGTTCATTGTATCTTAGAATTCATTGTATCCTTAGGATTCATTGTATCTTGGGAATTAATGCTAGAATTAATTCCCCTTGTAAATCGATCATGTATATAAATAGATTTTCTGCTGAGTGGATTATTCACTCAAGCAATTCAAAAATCCTCTCTAAGTTCCTTTGATATTCAAGTTGGTATCAGAGCGGGTTGATCCTCGCTCGGTCTCTCAACTGTATTGTTTCAAAGACTTGTTCACGACTATTCCCGTCATTGTTCATCATGCGGATTCATTCTTGTTTATGTTTATGCTACTGTTCACGTCACTATTTTGTTACTGGGTCTAAGTGCTCTTGGAGCCTCTGTCATTCGGTTCTTTAAGTATTTCTATTTCTGATTTCTTTTCTACCAAATGGCATTAGCAACAAGTTCTGACATGGGCCAGAAAAGTCCCATCTCATTTGCCTTTTTAGGAATTGTCAATATGTCACAAATGCAAGCACCGGATACCGTAAAGATGAATGATCCTCCACAAGAAAATAAGATTCTCTTATCTGATAATGAGTATAAGGAGTACCTCAAGTTAAAGACAGCTTCTAATAATGTCTTATCCTTAATACCTCAATCTCGTAATTCCACAGTTTGTTTTTCTCAATCTTTGCCTTTTGGATCTTAGATTTTGGACTCTAGTACATTATATCATATTGTTGGTAATCCTTCATTATTTTCAAATTTTTCTCTTACAAAAATTCCTCATTCAATAACCCTTGCAGATGGTTTGAAAGTTCAGGTCACTGGCATTGGCAAAATTTCTCCTCTTCCCTCTTTAAATTTAGATTCTGTTCTTCTCATTCCTAGTAGTCCTTTTAATCTACTCTCAGTTAGTAAATTGATTCACACTCTTAATTGCTCAGTAACTTTTCTTTCTGATTCTTTCTATATTTAGGACCGGAGTACGGGACAAATGATTGGCAAAGGCTCTGAATCACGGGGGCTCTATTATCTTCAACCTTCTTCCTCAACCATTTGTGTTGTGGTTGATTCTCCAAGTATCCTTTATAATCGTTTAGGTCATCCAAGTTTAAATAAATTAAAGAAAATGGTTCCTAGTATTTCTCATTTACACTCCCTTCAATGTGAATCTTGTCAACTTGGAAAACATGCTCGTTCTTCCTTTCACAATAAAGAAACAAGTCAATCTAAGTCTCCTTTTGAGTTAGTTCACTCAGATATCTAGGGGCCTAGTCGCACTAGTTCAATTCTAGGCTTTCGTTATTTTGTAATTTTCATTGATGACTACTCAAGATGTACTTGGATCTACTTAATAAAAGATCGGTCTGAACTGTTTGAAAACTTTCAGAAATTTTGTTCCGAAATTTCTACTCAATTTGGTCGTATAATTCACATTCTAAGAAGTGATAATGCTAAAGAGTATTTTTCTACCTCATTCAAGTCTTTTATGTCCTCAAAAGGTATGATTCATCAATCTAGTTATCCACACACACCACAACAGAATGGGGTTGCAGAAAGAAAACACTGACATTTGCTTGATACCACCCGCACCTTGTTACTTCAAGAAAATGTTCCTTTAAAATTTTGGGCAGATACGATTCTTACTGCATGTTACTTGATCAATAGGATGCCATCTTCTGTGTTGGATAACCAGATTCCTCATTCCATTTTATTTCATGATGAATCTACATATAAACTTCCTCTACGCATTTTTTGTTGTACTTGTTTTGTTCATGATCTGTCTCCAGGAAAAGATAAACTCACTGCTCGTGTAATTAAGTGTATTTTCCTTAGATATTCCAAAGTACAAAAAGGTTACAAGTGTTACTCCCCTTCATTACATCTTTTCTTTGTTTCTACAGATGTCACTTTCTTTGAAGATTCTCCATTCTTCACTTCAAAGGAAGAAACAGTCACTCCTTCTACAATTTTACCTGTTCCTTTTCTCAGTCCATTGACCACCACTCAAGAAGATAATTCTCGTCCATTGGTCACTTGTCATCGTTGTCATCATGAACCTTCCACATCTCCACCAGATCTCGAGCCTAGTATTTCAGTGCTTGAACCATCTTCTCAATTGTCTCCGAATCCGCCTTCACCCATTTCTGACTCCCCAATTGTTGTTCGTAAAGGTATTTGTTCCACTCGTAATCCTTACTCTATTTATAATTTTGTTAGTTATCATCGTCTTTCTCCTGTTCAATATGCTTTCACCTCTTCCTTGTCTTCTGTTTCTATTCCTAAAATTGTCCAGGAAGCTTTTTCTCATCCAGGATGGCGGTAGACAATGATTAAGGAAATGCAAGCTTTGGAATCCAACCGAACTTGGTCTTTGGTTCCTTTACCTTCAAGTAAAAATCCTGTGGGATGTCGCTGGGTCTTCACTATAAAAGTTAGTCCTAATGGTACTGTGGATCGTCTTAAGGCTCATCTTATAACCAAAGGTTTTACTCAGATTTTAGGGTAAGATTATGGTGATACATTTTCTCCTGTTGCAAAAATGGCCTCAGTCAGGGTGTTTCTATCCATGACAGCCATGAATCAATGGCCTCTACACCAACTAGATGTCAAAAATGCTTTCTTGCATGGCAACTTGACTGAGGAGATCGATATGAAGCAACCTCCTGGGTTTGTTGGTCAGGGGGAGTCAGGTTTAGTTTGTAAACTTCACAAATCACTATATGGTCTTAAACAATTTCCCCAATGTTAGTTTGGACGATTCAGCTTGGTTTTACAAAAATTTAGAATGATCAGCAGAAGTGCAGTGGATCACTCGGTATTTTATAAGTATTCATCTAATTTGTGTATCTATCTTGTGGTTTATGTGGATGACACTGTCATAATAAGAAATTATCATGCTGGAATTCATCAATTGAAGGAGCATCTATTTCGTCACTTTGAAACAAAGGACTTGAGCAAATTGAGATATTTTCTGGGGATTGAAGTTGCTCAGTCAAAATCGAGAATTGCTATCTCCCAAAGAAAGTATGCTCTTGATATTCTTGAAGAAACTGGAATACTAAATTGTAAAGCAGTTGAAACTCCCATGGATCTGAATATTAAGCTCCTTCTTGATAAAGGTGAATTATTTTCAAATCTAAGCAGATATCGAAGATTAGTAGGAAAGCTTAATTATTTTACTGTTACCAAACCAGACATCTTTTTTGTTATTAGTGTGGTGAGTCAATTCCTAAATTCTCCTCGTATTGATCATTGGAATGCAGTCATTAGAATTTTGAGATTCGTTAAAGGATCACCAGGAAAAGGGATGGTATATGAAAATGGAGGGCATAACGAAATTATTGCCAACACTGATGTAGATTAGGCTGGATCTCCATGTGATAGGAGATCCACCTCAGGATATTGTGTTTTCTTTGGAGGAAATCTCTTTTCATGGAAAAGTAAGAAATAAAATGTAGTCACAAGATCAAGCGTTGAAGCAGAATATCGAGTTATGATTCTCACTACATGTGAACTAATATGACTAAAGTAGTTCATTAAAGAGTTAAAGTTTTGTGAAGTTGGAACTATGAGATTAATTTGTGATAATCAGATAGCTCTCCATATTGCTTCTAACTCAATCTTCCATGAACGAACTAAGTATATAGAGGTTAATTGTCATTTTATTCATGAGAAGATTGTTTTGGGGAGATTACCACATCCTTTATCAACTCAAATGACCAATTGACTAATTTGTTTACCAAAGCTTTTTAGGGATCAAGGATAGCTTATATCTGCAACAAGCTTGATGCTTTTGATATCTACGCTCCACCTTGAGGGGGAGTGTTGGAAATAGATAATTATGTTGGAAGTAGGATATAATTATTATTCCACTAATTAAAGTTCATTGTATCTTAAAATTCATTGTATCCTTAGGATTCATTGTATCTTGGAAATTAATTCTAGAATTAATTTTTCTTCTTGTAAATTGTATTGATCATGTATATAAATAGATTTTCTGCTGAGTGGATTATTCACTCAGGCTGTGTTTGGATGGAGTATTTTGAAATTTCAAGGTATTTAAAATTCAAAGAATTTCTATTGCATCAATTCAATTTCTTTTATTTGTAAAATATTTTGTTTGGATAAAGCAATTAAATTCTCTTAAATTTTAAATTCTTTGTTTGGATAAAGCAATTCAATTGCCTTCATTTGAAAAATTTCTTTTTAAGATATTTTTGTAAAATTAGGATTTCAATACAAAATTTTACAAAACAAAATAAACATTATATAATTTTTTTTTATTCATGGTAAAAATAAAAATAAATAAAATAAAATAAATTTAAAAAATTAAAAAATCTGCATAAAATAAAAAAATTAATATATCATTTTTATAAATTATCATTAAATTTGTGTTTGGATGGAGTATTTTGAAATTTCAAGGTATTTAAAATTCAAAGAATTTCAATTGCATCAATTCAATTTCTTTCATTTGTAAAATATTTTGTTTGGATAAAGCAATTAAATTCTCTTAAATTTTAAATTCTTTGTTTGGATAAAGTAATTCAATTGCCTTCATTTGAAAAATCTCTTTTTAAGATATTTTTGTAAAATTAGGATTTCAATACAAAATTTTACAAAACAAAATAAACATTATATAATTTTTTTTATTCATGGTAAAAATAAAAATAAATAAAATAAAATAAATTTAAAAAAATTAAAAAATCTGCATAAAATAAAAAAATTAATATATCATTTTTATAAATTATCATTAAGATAAACTTCCTTGGCAACAATTTACAATACTTGTTTCATGGTGAGTCTATGTTAAGTTTTATAAATTAACAAATCACACAATCTAATTGCAATGTAAATAAAATGAAATGATACGAACTTAAATATAACACTATCTAATATAAATTGGACTAGGCAAAAAAAAAATAGTAACAAATATTGAAAAAACACCTCAAAACTAAGCCTAGCAGAATCAATATAATTGTGATATAAATTAAACACAATGTAAGAAACAAAATAGAGACTGAATCTGCAATTTAATATCTCAACTAACGGTATTTTTAAATCTGTAATTCCATATATATAACTAGTAACATATTTAAATCACACTAATAAATTTTCCACATGTTCTCCAAAGCTTAATACGATTCTTAACATTCTCTCCAACAAGCTGAACTTTGAAACGAGTAGATAATTCTTGAGCTGCAGTGTTGTATGCCATTGTTTTCCAAGCTCCATCATTCTTGTTGCCCAAATTCCTTTGATCTCTAAGTACATCAGCCAGTACGTGTTCCATCTCCAAATTCCATACGAAGTAACTTCTCGTATCCTCTTTCTTGTCCTCCATGTTGTTTTCTGTCATCTTTCTTTTTCCCTTTGTCTTGCCTCTTCCTTTGAATGACTCCATAATAGTTACAAAAACAGAAAATGCACAACCTAACCACAAACCAGAAAATGCAGTTATAAGTTACTATTTAAACAACCAGTTTTTATATATTATATAAGTTACTATTTTGTTGCAACTCATCCTAATAGGAATGAAGCTCGATAATTTTTGGAGACTAAACGAGAAGGGAAGAAAAAGTAACACACGCTATTAAACCAAATAATAGTAATTACATGCCACTATTAAGAAAGACTAGGTTTCTTCTGAACTGGCAATACTTGAGAAACCAAGTTGGAAACAACCCATCGAGTTACAACATATATGCGGATCAACTTAATGTGAAGTGAAAAACTCAATAACAGGGCATCCATACCAGCTACAATAGCCAGAAATTTTCAGAATATAATCTATAAACATATAAGTGTTCATGCCACAGAGGTACCATCATTTGGAATAATGATTAAATAGGTTACCAAAAAGAAAAAGATTGATGAAAGAAAAATTCAATGCATTATTTGGCTATGTCCACTTTAGGACTTATTGCGCCAGGAAAGACTGTGGTGTTATTTAAATTAAAAAGCCCTGTAAGGACAAGGGGAATCATTTTGACAAATTATTTAAAATCAGTGAATGATAAGCACGGTATTTGATATAATAATAGGTGTGCTCATGTAAAAGGTGGTCTAACAAGCAAACATATTGTAAATTGGAAAAAAGGCTTGGGATTAACTAGTAAGCAAACATCTGAGTTACACAAACTCTCATAAATTTATTTAGACCAAAAGCATTTCTTAAACAAAATACTTGATAGTCTCCAAAAATTATCGAGCTTCGTTCCTAAATAAATTAGTCTTACAGAAGCTGAAATGTTTCTGAATTTGATACATAAAAGAACATAGAGATATACATCAAGCTTACATGATCTTCTCAATAGAATCAAATGGTTGTCACTAGTGAAAACCAAATCAAAGAATGACTATAGCAGCTCATTTATCAAGTTAAATTACACACCTCTAACTACAGCAGACCAAAAAGAAAACGATAGAGAAAGAGAAACCAATGTAACATGACAAACTACAATTATAGAAATCGGTTATAGAAAGATATAACAGAAATGTTCCCAGGATGGAGAACAATTTAAGACAGACATAAAATAGCCAGGGCACAAAATCAGTTTAAGAGGAAAACCAGAGGTGGAATGAAATCGGATTAGGATTTTAAGGGATATGAAATTTTTTTTATGTAAGCTAAAGCTAATAATGGACTGTACGAAGAAAACTGTTGCTTGGCATTCCATAATCCAAATATAGTAACAGTACTACAATAGCAGTACAACCAAAATTGTTTCTAACACCTAACAATCCTCTGGCACGATTTAATTGTGTCACATGATCCACTAACTAAAATTAAAAGCTTTCGAAAATCCGTCGAACATGTTTCAAAATTGAATGGAAGGATTATTATTAGATATATCGACAATAAGATAAGAAACACAACACTCATAAATGCACGTACGATGAAGACAAGTTCAAGAAAATCAGTTCAAAATTCCAAAAGAGTTGATTCATAATTATATCCAAGACAAGGTCATGGACAAAAAGTGGAGTGCTACCAGACAGAGATGGAGAGAAAGGTTAGAACATCAAACCAGCAACTTAAAGAAGAAGAAAAAATTAAGTAGGGTAAGAGATCACCTAACGGAGGCTGCCAATAGCTCTATGTATAGAAGCTTTGAGCATCTGGATAAAAGCCACAGAGATGTACAAATAGGCAGTGTTACCAAAGCTGTTGCAACCAAAAACATATTGCTCGCATAAATAATTGTTCCTTCAAAACAATTGATATTAGTAGGCATGTGAAAAGAGGATGTCTAAAATACAAAAATAATAGTGCTTACAACCAAAGTAACCTTTCAATAATACAAATGAACAACCATAATTTTGTAGAAACATCATACTTTGAATAGGTCCAAATGAGAGAAAATGAACAAATCCCAAATAATGGTAGGTGGTAATGGAAAGTAAACTCTAGTTTATGTGCAATCATATTAGATAATAAAGATAAAGATAGGGGGTTTTAGACTGTCATAAGCCCATGGTTGCAAATTGAAGTATACTGACCAAATTTTATGGATAACCGAATCCCAAAGAAAATAAGATTAATAGGAAACCAATTTAAAAATTTACACCAAACACAGCAAGCTTAATTTCCAAATGAAGTTTCCTGGTAAATACTAAAAGGCCTTTTACCAAATGCCTCTTAAAGCCAAATAAATATTCCTTACTATGTCCTCTCGATATCGAACATTGCTTACATAAATATCCAGCTATTTCTTGCAATGCAAATTCAAATTCAAACCACATTTTGTCCAAATTGCTACTCCTTCTACTTTCACCGCATTAATCAAAAACCAATAATATTCAAAGTCATTCAAGTCCTAAATGCTTACACTTCACACTCACATAAAGCAAAACCACCTAAAACCAAGGAAAATACCAAATTATAAAGCTTCAACAGCTACAGAAAAATATATTACAAATTCATGTCAAAAGTTAAGTTGTTAACAATATTCTAGCTCCTTAATTAAAATAAAAAAATCACAGCTTTGACTCCAGCCATGGAAGCAGGAAAATTTCCAAATTTCCATCTCCTCTGGCTAGGGAAGATTTTATAACTAGAAGTAAGAGACACAAACAAAAAGCAAAACAGTCAAGAATGAAACCAGAAAGGGCTCATACAATACGAAGAAAACAAAGAAGACGCAACACATCTTTTAATAGGAATTGTGTGAAAATTCCAAATAAGTGTCTAGTTGAATTGTAGCACCATTTTATCTGCAAGGTCTCCCACCCAATCATGAGATAGATAGAAAATATTGCTATTTTGAGCGATTTGGGAAGATAATCCACCAAAAAAAAAAAAGCACTTCTCCATTCACAAATGTAAAAATGTTAACTTGGTCTCAATCTAAGATGAACCTTCCCAAATTCAGATATATATAGAGACCCAACAACGTGTATTACAATAAAGACACCCAATCCTCAATACCCCATTTACTGTTTATCACAATGAAGAGAATGAATAGAACATTTACCTGCTAACGGATTGATGAAGGTACCGTGGTGGTGGGTTGGGTTCAAGATGGGCGGCGCGATGTGGATCTGGGCGCGACGGTGGTGGAGTGCGGCGTGGATGGAAGTGGCGAGCGGCTGAGACGAGAGAGAAAGGAGAACAGGCAGCGACGAGAGAGAAGGGAGAACGCAGACGAGATAGAAGGGAGAACGGAAACGAGAGAGAATGGAGATGCAGAGAACGGGATGGGCTGAGACGAGAGAGAGAAGGGAGATGCGGAATTTCCAAATTCCAGCTAATTAGGTGAGAATTAAAATCCCTTCATTTTAACTGATAAAATACCTTCTAAAAATACTTAGAATTTTTAAAATGATTTCTTAAAATATCCAAACAACTTATTTTATCATAAAGTATTTTGAATTCCTTATAAAAATACATTACCTCTTTCAAATACTCTATCCAAACACACCCTCAAGCAATTTAAAAATCCTCTGTAAGTTCCTTTAATATTCAAGTGTTACTTTAGTAAAAATAAAATATAATCAACTTTTGAAAAAAAAATCTAATAATGCTCAAATTGTAACTTATCATGAAAAAGTTTTACATCCTAAAAAGTTTTTTTTTATCAATTTAATCAGATTTATCTAAACATCTCACTTTTATCTCAAAACAACTTTTATCTAAAAAAAATCTTTTTAAGTAATAATTAATTATTACCAAACACACGTTTAATTTGTATTTGTATTATTTTATTTTTAAAATAACTTATAATTAAAGTGTTAGAGAAACTTTCGTTGAAAAACTTCTTTTAAGTATGCATAAATATTTTGATTCTAAAATTGTTTGAAAGCAAAATAAGCTACTCAACGCGAGAACTTGTGATTGAAAAGTTTTTTTTTCCTTTTTTAATACGAAATGAACTAAACTAAATATAAAACTATTATAAATGAAATGTTAACCTTTGATTGACAACCGCCAATTTATAAAATGCTAGTATATGATACTTAAATGTTCAACTTTTCTTCCACTTATAAATAAGAACATGATTGGAGTAGAGAAATAAATAAAAAATCAATTATCTGATTTTATATAACAACTAGCAAGTGGATATAATTTAGTCTTTTATTTAGCATTTTGTGGATTTACTAACGTTTGGTTTGAGAGAAAATAAGAGGAAAGAAAATAGGAGAGGAGAAAATGGATAGAATATTTCATTTTCTCCCGTTTGGGAGAGCAGAGAAAACAAGCAGGAAAGAAAAAAATTTGGTGGGACCCATGCAAAAAATTTTTTTCACTGATGAACGAAGAAAATGAGGAAACCAAGGCTCAAAATGTCAAATTACCACTCTGTCCCTACAGTTTTCTCTTCCACTATCAAAGCAGGCAACACAATCACAGTACCACCATTGTCATCTCCGGCGGATGGTACTGCCACATCCCCGACACGGCCCTTCTGTATGCTTCTTCTTCGCATTCTGGCAAGTTCTCCGACCGCATACCCGTGGGCCGCCGCCGTTGTCTCTCCTCTCATCTAATCGTGTGGCGTCCTTGCTCCGTGGTGCAGGCTTCGCTCAAATCCAGGTCACCCGCTCAGCTACAGTCGTACGACGCCCTTGCTTGTGTGTCCTCTGTTGCGATGTCCTTGGTCGTTCGTCGTTGCTCCGCTCAGATCCGACGGCGGAGCTTAGATCCAGGCACACTGTGTAAATCCAGCCGTGCGAGGCCAACGCACTGCTCCATCGCACCACCACGCATCGCTACGTCTCGCCGCTCGCCGTCTCACCGTTCGACCAGCAGTGGATCCGGATCCAGTACCGCACTGTGTCACGCCGTTTCACGCGGCCTACGTCCCATTGCGCCGCACCGCTCCATCGCACCGTCAAGCACCGCTAGCCACCGATCAAAGTTTGAATCCTCCTCATGGGTGTTGGATTGAGGAAAACAGGAAAATGAGAAGGGGAGAGGGGCGTTAGGGATTGGGAAAACGGGAATGGGAAAACGTAAATAGGAGGGGGTGGGGGGTCGTTGGGGAGCTGATGAGTGTTGAAAAAAAGTAATAGTGAGATAAATTTTTTAGAAATGATTAAAAAAATACATGATAAAATTGTTTTATTTAGTAAATATATTAATTAATTATATTAAATTAAATTTATATACCAATATTATAAAATTATAAAAAATTAATTATAATTTTTTATTAAATAAAATTTTAAATCAAATTTGTAAGTGAATTTTTTATGTGAGACTATGTAATTAATATTTATTATAAATTATAAATTAATTTATGTAATTTATTAAAAAAAAACTAGTTATAGATATAAAATAAATATAATATATATTTGTATCTCATTATAATAAGGGCATATATATAATTTTATATAACTACAATTTTTTTATTTTACTTTATTCTCTTAATTTTTATTTTCTTTCTCTTCATTTTCTCTTCAACGAAACAATATGAGAGAAAATATATTTTTTCTTTATTTTTTCTCTTTTTTATTTTCTCTCTTCTCATTTTCTCTCCCCATCCAACCAAAGCATAAGAGTAGGATCGTATGATTCTTCAACGGAAGTGGAGTAGTATGGGGACCACTAGACTTCGAGAATTAACATGTTTTTAAGAGACAATTAAACTAATCAAACAAGGACGTCCATTTATACTGAAAAAAGAAAGAAAGAAGTGTATAGTAATAAAAAAATATCACAGAATAAAATAAATTATAATTGACATTTCATATAATATGTAAAATTTACATAAATATCCACTTTAAATCGGGATATTAATTTGGCTCTGTTATTTTAAATTTCATAACATAGCTGGACATCTCTTCTATTTAAAGGGAAGTTTCTTTTTTTTAACCATTTTAAAATTTCAAGATAAGAGAATGTTCTTTGGGAATGTTTTTTATTATAACATTAGAGTAAATCACTAACAAAATTTATAATAAGATTATAAATTATTTATCATCAAAAGAACTTAAAAATCGAATTTAAATAATACAATTATTATGAACAAAAAGTTTATAAAGTGAGTCAACCTTTATTCAAAAGAGAGTTTTTATATAAGTTTTGATAAACTCAAATTGACAAATATAGAAATAATTTACTCAAAATTATTGGTGTTTTAATCTCCATGTGGAGATCAGAAACAGGTCTAAACAAATTGGAGAATGAATTACTTTATTGAAGAATAAACAATCCTTTAAATAGGCATATAAAAGAAGTAAAAACAGAAAGATAAGCCAAACTTAGAGATAACTATACTTAGAGATAACTGAATGAAAAATAGATAAACTCCTAAACAACCTTAAAACAGAATCCTAAAGATAAGATAACATAACAAACTCAACAAATCCTTCCTTAAACTAATTGCAGTCATGCAATTTGTTTAATTCTGGAACTTCACACACTCCAAGCTGCACTCGAAGTTTTTGAAAGGAATCCAACTTTAAAGATTTGGTCATCACATTAGCTACTTGGTCTTGTGTTCCACAGTGAACAAGCTCAATTTCATTATCTTTAGTAAGGTCCCTAAGGAAGTAAAACCTCACATCTATGTGCTTACTCCTCCCATGCATAACTGGATTCTTGGATAGCTTTATAGCAGAGCAATTGTCACACCTTATTATTGTGCTTCCTTCTTGCTTATAGCCCAGCTCCTTCAGAACTCTTCTCATCCATACTGCTTGACAGGCACACCCTGCTGCTGCAATAAATTCGGCTTCTGTTGTGGATAGAGTAACAATTGGTTGCTTTCGAGATGACCAAACAACCGAGCCTTCACTCATTATAAACACATATCCCGAGGTCCTTTTCCTGTCTTCCAAATCTCCAAAGATAGTCACCGTCGGTGTAGGCTAGTAATTCCTCGTTCCTCCCTTTTTATACGAGTAATTCCATAATTCTCGGTACCTTTCAAGTACCTAAGAATCCTCTTAGCCACTTTAGCATGCATTTTTGTTGGTGAGACATATACCTGCTAATTAAGCTTACCACAAACATCAAATCGGCCGAGTGGTTGTAATATACATCAAGCTGCCCACCATTTGTTTGAATTGAGTTTCATTTACTTTGATTCCTTCTTCATCTCTGCATACTTTGTAACCGGGCACAATAGGATTGCATACTGGATTGCTTTCTTCCATGCAAAAACGCCTCAGAATCTCCAAAGCATATTTCTTTTGGCATATGTAAATTCCATCTGAACACTGCAACACTTCAATTCCTAAGAAAAACCTTATTATTCCCAAATCTGTCATGTCAAACTCTCTATGCATAGACTTCTTAAAGTCTTCCATCATAAGTTCATCATCTCCAGTGTATATGAGATCATCTACATAAACACTGATGATGAGAACTTTACCAAGTTTGCTCCATTTGAAAAAGAGTGTCTGCTCATTCTGACTTTTTGAAAACCTGCATAAAGTAACAAAATAAGACTCAATGCGGCTAAACCAAGCTCGTGGTGCCTGCTTTAGGCCGTATAAAGCCTTGTGTAGTTTATACACCATATGCTCACTTCCTTTCTTCTCATATCCCTTTGGTTGTTCAACATATACATCCTCACTCAAGGTTCCATGAAGGAAGGCGACTTTACATCTAGTTGAAAGATCTTCCATCCTCTTTGTGCAGCAAGAGCTATAATCATTCTAACTGTGTCCATTCTAGCAACCGGAGCAAAAACCTCATTGTAGTCAATTCCATGCTCCTGTGAATATCCCTTAGCCACCAGCAATGCTTTAAATTTATCAACCTCACCATGTTCATTCAGTTTGGTTTTATAGATCCATTTGACTCCAATTTTTTTTGCATTCTTTGGTAACTCAACCAGCTCCCAGTGGTATGATTCTTCTCTATTGCTTTGATTTCAACCTCCATGGCTTGTCTCCACTTAGCACTCTTTACTGCCTCTTCAAAATAAATGGGATCAGAATTATCAATCTGAGCCATGTTAATGACATCTTCACCATCTGATAGCCCCTCTCCCGAAACATAATCATTCATCCAACTTGGAGCATGTCTCACTCGCCTTCTCCACTTGTGATATTCTCGAGTTGTGTTATTTGAAGCTGCATCCCGATCGGTTTCACGTCTTTTCCTTCTTTTTTTGTGTTGATATCAACTGCATTCACCTTGTCATTTTTACAAATTCACTGTCCTCCCATTCTAAGTCCTCTTGTACAGCCTTCTTTGTTGTTTGTGCTCCAACTCCACTGTTTATCTTCCTCAAAAATAACATCTCGGCTTATTAGTACCTTCTTTAAGACTGGATCATACAACTTGTACCCCTTAGATTCATCACTGACACCAAGAAGAACACATCTAACACTCTTGTTCTCCAATTTTGTTCTCTTAACATCTGGAATGTGCGCATGCCCCACACATCCAAATACTCTAAAATGCTCAACTGAAGGTTTTTTACCACTCCATGCTTCTTCAGGTGTCATTCCTTTAACTGCCAAGGTAGGAGATCCGTTTCGTAACATATATTGTCCACTTTACGACTTCGGGCCGAAAGTCTTTGGAATATTTTTTCTCGACAAAGATTGATCTCACAAGATTCATCATAGTCCTGTTCTTGCGTTCGCCACTCCATTTTGTTGTGGAGTGTAGGTTGTGGTCAACTGTCTCTTTATCCCATTCAGCTCACAGAATTCATTAAACTCTGAAGAAGTGAATTCTCCTCCTCTATCTGTACGAAAACTTTTAACAGGCAGACCACTTTCTTTCTCAACAAGTGTTTTGAAACACTTGAAGTGATAGAAAGCTTTTGATTTTTCCAAAAGAAAATAAGCCCATGCTTTTCTAGAATAATCATCTATGAAGCATAGGAAGTACCTCTTTTGGCTGTTAGATCTTTGGAGTAATTGGACCACATATGTCTGCATGAACCAGCTGCAACTTTTGGCTTGCTCTCCACTTACTTTTCTTAGACATTGGCTCACGGTGCTTGCTTGCCTTTGACACAATCAGTACATACAATTGTAGAGGCAGGTAGCTAAGGTAATCCACGTACCATATTCAAGGTTTGAAGCCGTTTCAATCCTTTGTAACTGAGGTGAGCATACCTGCAATGCCACAAATGAGGAAGATCCTGTGTGATAGTGTTGAAGCATGCTTCTTTCTTCTCTGGAGTTCCAGCAGACAATATGAACATCTTGTTAGAAGTCATATTGGTATGTAGGATTAGTCCCTTGTGTGGATGATAGATGCTTGCATGTTCCTGACTTAATCATGATGATTAGTCCCTTCTCTTGTAGTTGACCTATACTCAAGAGATTGTTCTTGAGTTCAGTACATAAAAGCATCTTGTATCACATGAGTGACACCATTTATGCTTAGTTTCACATTGCCTTTGCCAAGCACATTCATCTTTGTGTTGTTTCCAAGCTTCACTGAATGCCTGAAAACTTCATCCATCTCACTAAACTTTGATTTATCTCCACACATATGATTTGAGCATCCCGAATCCAAAAACCAAGCCTCCTCCTTTTCTGCATGATTTTGAGGTAGATCAACATAGGACATGAGCAATATCTCTTCTCCTTCATCAAACTCTGCATAATTCACCTCCTTGTCCCATAGTGGACATTCATTCTGGTAGTGGCCTAGCTTGTGGCATTTGTAGCATTCAATTGTGGCTCGATTGATGCTTTGCCTTCCTCTTCCTCTCCCTTGACCTCTGCCTCTGCCTCTTCCCCTTGTGTCAAATGAGTTTTCTGAACTCACTTTTAGTGCCTGCTCTTCTCCACTTGGCTTGATAAACTTTTGTTCATGAACCACTAAAGAACTTTGTAGTTCATCAACAAAAAGTGCATCAATATCCTTAGATTCTTCTATTGAGACAACAATATAGTTAAATTTCTCAGTCAAAGTTCTAAAGACCTTTTCTACGATGGTGACTTCCTTCATGTCCTCTCCATTGCTCCTCATCTTGTTGGCTATGGCCATAACTCGAGCAAAGTACTCAGTTATGGTTTCACCAACTTTCATCTCTAGTACTTCAAAATCTCTCCTCAGTGCTTGTAGAGTTGAGCGCTTCACTCTTGCATTCCCTGCAAACTTTTTCTTCATTGAGTCCCATATCTGTTTGACTGTGTGCTTCTCTAGGATCTGTTCAAGAATTATCCTGTCAATGGCTTGAAACAGGTAATTCTTAACTTTGAGATCTTTCATCATCAGATCCTCCAACTCCTTCTTCTGCACCTCAGTTGACTCTACTCCTTTTGCTGGTTCTGCATAACCAGTCTCCACCAAACTCCAATACCCCTTTGATCTCAAGAGATTTTCCATAAGCAAACTCCAATGGTCATAGTGACCATCAAAGCGTGGTATGGCGGATGTCATGAAATTCTTATCCTCACTCATTTTGTGAATCACTCAAAGACTGTTGCTTTTTGTATATCAGGCCCCAGGATGGAGCTCTGATACCAATTTGCAGAGATCAGAAATAGGTCTAAACAAATTGGAAAATGAATTACTTTATTGAAGAATAAACAATCCTTTAAATAGGCATATAACAAAAGCAGAAAAATAGAAAGATAAGCCAAATTTAGAGATAACTATACTTAGAGATAACTGAATGAAAAATAGATAAACTCCTAAACAACCTTAAAACAGAATCCTAAAGATAAGATAACATAACAAACTCAACACTCCAACCCTAATAAGACAACCACCAGATAGCCAAACATCAGCCGCTTCAGATTTTGACTATTTTATAAACCATAATGTTTCTTAAGCTCTTATTGTAAATAATTGATTCAGTAGAAGGTCACATCCTTGCTTTCCTTATCAGATTAATTGGTGATAGACAAAAGCAAATATATCGTACTTCTTGTTGTTATTGATCCTGTCCATCAATACAAGTCAACTTGTACACGGTTTCCTGTTCAAAAGGGCCCCGTTAATTAATTGTAATTAATTATCAAAAGACACATAGCATGCATATAACCTTACCGTAACCAGTCAAACTTAATAATTCAAAGGATCATGTATTAGTGACCTCCTTTCTCATAAAAGACATTGACTAATTTTTGTTTTGTATGGGTACAAGAGGTTATCCTCCTCCACTTCTCAACATACACACAAAACATATATACCTGCATTAGTTAAAACCCAACAGAAGCATATGCGTAATAATCCACCAAATATGGGATTGGTATGGTAGTTTTTTGGATTTAGTATTAAGAATAAGTTGTTAAATATTTATTCACTGATAATTTTGGATATTGGACAGCACCAAGCACGGAAGATCTTACTCATTCATGACGGATCCAGAAAAATTCAAAATAATATAAAAATTATGAATCATATTATTAAATATAAAAAAAATTAAAATTAAAAATTTAAAATATATTTATTTTTAAATTATTTAAAGAATTAATAATAAAATATATTATTTTAAAGTAAATATAAATATTTTTTATTTATTTATTTTGGAAGAATATTTTTTTTATTATATAAGAAAATTTATGAATAAAGTAAAAAAATTAAAAAAAAATATTTATATTAGATATTAAATGCATCACAATAGTAATTTTTTTATATCATCATTTTTAAGCAATATTAAGTTTATATATATATATATATATATATATATATATATATATATATATATTAAAAAAGGAAGAAAGTGAAATTAAAAATGAGAGAAACTAGTAGATTTATTATATAAAGATTAAAAATTAATAAAAAATGAGTTGAAATTGTAATATTAATATATATAAAATAATCATGAATCACATGTTAAATATATATCAAGTATAAATTCTTTTAACTTTATTATTTTTATTTTTGGTATAATTATATTGACCTCTCTTGATATTATTGCTTATAATATTAACACTATTTTTGTTTAAAAAATTATTCATATTTTTTTATTTTATATTTTTAATAGAATTTTATATAATATTTATATATAAAATAAGAGAGATATATATAATTTTATAAATAAAAAAATATTAGAATATAATAACAATATATAAAATCAGATATGTGTATAATTTTTAAATAAAAATATTAATATAATAAATATTAATTTTATAAAAAAATCAATACAATTATATTTTTATTTTTTAATAAATTTAATTAAATTATTAATACTTAAAAAAATTAATAAAAAAATGAGGTCAAGACCCATGTTCTGCCCCTTGGATCCGTCCCTAACATTTGGCATCCTACAACCGATCTAACCACCCTCCTTAACTGGCTACATAAGGACACAACAAGCTCAGCCGAACTCTCCCAACAGACAAGTAAGGCCTCCATAACAAGAAGACCCACGTAACAAGTATAGCCGATTATACAAAAATTTTAGCTTTGTCGAGGATACCCATGCCCAAGTGACGCATCCCAAGACACTGATTTTATAATATAATTCTACTAACAAAATTGAGAGGTGGTAGCGCCAGTTGATATGTCATAAGAATAACAAAATTTCTCTCCACCATCACAACAATCATGAGGAGGGGTTAAACTACACATCCCCACAGTTACCCCCGTGACCCTTATATATTGTAGTGGCTTCAGCATAACCATGTGAATTCTCTTTTTAACCTATACATTTTGTACTCACTTCTTTCAAATTCTAACTTAAACGTCTGAGTGTTTTTTTTTTGGTATCCCTACTGCTGTCTCTGGACTTGCACCAAACCTCTTCCGAGGTGACCAAGCCAGCAGAAGACCACTCCAAGTGTGCATAGCAAGAACAGGTACCAAACTCAAGAAAAAAAAAGGTGAGTACCAAAAAAATGTTCATAAAAGACAAAGTTGAAAATCTTCTAGTAACATGCGATTAGGATCCTCTGCATTTTATTAAAAACTGGAAAGAATCCTATCCATTAAATTTATTTTTTTACAAAATAAAATATTAGAAGCAAATACTAGAGAAAATGATTTGCACCTTATGCAGTTCCAAAAAGAAATGCAAAGATCTGCTTCTAAGAATAACTCTTAATTAAATACGATTTATTATAAATATTTAAATTAATATTTAATATATATATAAAATTATAGAATTTATGATAAAAATATATCTATAATTAATAATATTTTTATATATATTAAATAATAATTTAAATATATAAAAAAATAATATAATAGATTATACCTATCTAAAAATCTTTCCGGCTTCCGGTGGCATGACGTGTATGTGTATGTAGCAACAAAGAAGTGTGCCCCACAATTTTGATTCCAGCAGGTAATTAATGGCCATACAACTCATATGAGAAAATGAGCACAAGCATAGGGTTCAAGAAAGGAGAAATTTTCAAAATTTCAACTGCCCAAAGCCCAAGCCAGCCACTCAAACATGCCTTGTATGGAATATGGCTGCGTCTCTTGAGTGGAGACAAACAGAGGCATGAGCATAGGATCCTTTTTCTCTGTATCTTTGCAATATTTAATACTAACAAGAATGTGAATCAAGTTAAAGCTGGTGCCGTAGCCGCTGGGACACTATCCTCTTTGTTTGGGTTGGGGAGGTAATACCAAACATCCCTTTGTGTACTCATGCGAGTGCTTGCAAGCAATGTGTCTCAAGGGAAACCACCCACATTGAAATGAGATAAAAAGGAAAATGCTAGTAGTATATCACATTATTCACATATTTGTATAGAAAAATAATGTTTTTACTTTACTTTTTATCTTATATTATTTTTTTATCATACTTTTTAATGATTGTGATTAAAGTGAAATAAAGTGATGAAGAGAAAGTAATATAATTAATTATATATAAAGTAATGTAAAAAATAATATGAGAAAAATAAATAATATAAAAAAATCATAGTTGATTTGTATATCACATTACTCACATTTAGTACATAATAAAATTAGAATATAAATATATAAAAAATAATGTGAGAACAACTATAATTAAATAATAAAAGTATGCATATCTCAAGTAATATTAATTTGTGAGTGTGTGGAAAGCATTAACAAGACAAACAAATAAAAACACCAATTGGTCAATAATCAAAAGTTGTGACAAAAGGGAAATTTCATTCTTTCATGTCAAATTTTTACATGATGTCGGTAGAATGCCTCACAAATCAGTGGGCTGGTTATTGAGTTTTTTTTTTCTCTTCTTCCAACTTGTTTTATCTCTTGGGCCTAATGGGATAGGGAAATAAAAGAGATGCTTATAACCTTCTGTTAATTCAAGTGTAGAATAGGATATATATGTGAGAATCAGAAAAACAGAGGAAGGACGTTGGAAAGAAAAGAAACACGATCGACAAGAGAAAACCAGAGAAAGGTGGGATCAAGGGTTTGTGAGAAACCAGAGATTGAAAGGCTTGGGTTTTGCTGTAGTTCTTCTTGAACGGGAAAGGGGCAAACTAAGGGGATTCTCTGTTGTAATCTTGATCCAGATTCTTTGATTCATAATAAAGCTGCTCTCTCCCGTGGATGTAGGTCACATTGACCGAACCACGTAATTCTTGTGTGTTCATTTTCTCCTCTCAATCTTTAACTGCATTCTGTTTTCGTGTTATTGGTTTATGCAGTTTCTGCATACTGTTTCGGCGTTTCTGGTTTATCATTTTCTGCATTTGCATTCTATTTTTGCAAGAACTGGTTTGTGTGCATTTGTGCTTTTGTGCTATTCTTGGTACTGTTGTGTGCTTGTTTGTTTGGTTTAATTGTGTGCAAAGGGATTCGTGGCTTCTTCATTGGTTTTGTATCAACAAGTGGCGCCGTCTGTGGGAACAAGGAAGAAGATCGAAAGGCTGAACCATGGGTACCAAATACGACATTGAGAAGTTCTCCAGAAATAATGATTTCGGGTTATGGAGGATCAAGATGGAAGCCATCTTTACAAGGAATTGCAGAAGCATTGAAGGGAGAGGCAAAAATGTCTTCCACTCTTTCTTAAAAGGAGAAGAATGATATGATTGACAAGGCAAGGAGTGCTATAATTTTGTGCCTTGGTGATAAGGCACTAAGGGAGGTTGCAAGAGAAAAGACAGCCGTTGCAATGTGGGTCAAATTGGAGTCTTTATACATGACAAAGTCATTGGCAAACCGACTATGTTTGAAGCAACAACTCTACTCATTCAAGATGGTGGAGGCAAAATCTATAGCGGAGCAACTAGCGGATTTCAACAAGATTCTTGATGACCTGGAGAACATTGAGGTGAAACTTGATGATGAGGACAAAGCTTTGCTCCTACTCAACTCTCTACCAAAATCATTTGAGCACTTCAAGGATGCTATCCTATATGGCAACAAACTATTACCTTGGATGAGGTTCAAACCTCAATTCGGACTAAGGAGCTTCAAAAGCAACAAGAATCGAAAACCGAGGATAATGGTGAAGGCTTGAATATCTCAAGGGGAAGAAGCGAGAAGAGAGGGCCAAAGGGGAAGAAGTCTAGATCAAAGTCAAAGAATCACTCAAAGTCAAAGTTCAAATGTTTTAATTGTCATAAAATCGGTCATTTCAAGAAGGATTGTCCCGAGAAAGGGGGCAAGGAGTCTGGAAAGTCAGTAGATTCCGCAGATGTAGCAGTTGTTTCAGATGGCTATGAGAGTGCAGGGGTGTTGGTGGCATCAATCTCAGAAATGCAAAGGAATTGGGTTATGGATTCTGGATGTACTTATCACATGTGTCCTATGAAGGATTACTTCGAGACCTTAGAGCTTAAAGAAGGTGGAGTGGTGCTTCTAGGCAACAACAAATCATGCAAGGTGCAAGGTATGGGTACTATCCGGGTTAAAATGTTTGATAACCATGAATTCTTATTGCAAGAAGTGAGGTATGTTCCTGAACTTAAGAGAAATCTTTTATCGATTAGTATGTTTGATGCATTAGGTTACTCTACTAGAATTGAGCATGACATAATTAAGATTTCTAATGGTGCTTTAATAGTTGCTAAGGGAACTAAGAGAAATGGTTTGTACATTCTTGATGGTTCTACTGTTATTGCTCATGCATCTATAGCTAGCCAAACACTGCATGATAAAACCAAGTTATGGCATTTGAGACTAGGGCATGTTAGTGAAAGAGGTTTAGTGGAACTAAAAAAACAAAACTTGTTGAATGGTGATAAATTGGATAAACTAGATTTTTGTGATCATTGCATATTAGGTAAATCACATAGAGTTAAATTTGGAACTGGTATGCATGTTTCTATTAAACCTTTTGAGTATGTTCACTCGAATCTTTGGGGTCCTTCAAGGGTGATGACTCATGGAGGGGGTTCCTATTTTCTCACCTTGATTGATGATTTTTCTAGAAGAGTGTGGATTTATATTTTGAAAAACAAATCTGAAACATTTCATAAATTTAAGGAATGACACACTCTTATAGAAAATCAACTGGGAACTAAACTGAAAGTTTTAAAGACTGACAATGGCATGGAGTTTGTTTCAGAGCAGCTTCATGAGTTTTGCAGGAAACATGGAATCAAAAGGCACGGGGATCGTGACAAAAGGAAGAGAATGGCTTAGCCGAGAGGATGAATAGGACTATTCTGGAGCGAGTGAGATGTATGCTTTTGACCGTAGTAAGATAGCTATAAACTTCAAGACACCTATGGAAGTGTGGAGTGGTAAACCGGCAAACTACTCTAATCTGAGGGTATTTGGTGCTCTGGCGTTTGCTCATGTTAGACAAGACAAACTTGAGGCTCGGGCTGTGAAGTGTATCTTCATTGGTTATCCAGAAGGTGTGAAGGGTTACAAGTGTGGAAGTTGGATCCTAGAGAGTCAAGATGCTTTGTTAGCAGGGACGTCACATTTGATGAGACCAGAATGAGGATGATGTACAAAAGCATGGAAGAAAGCAACTCAGAAATGACAAAGGAGAAGGCTCAATTTGAGGTAGAGTCTCCTACTTGTACTACTAAAGATGATAGTCCTCCACCAGCAGATGTAGTAGATCAACAATCACCGGCAGAATCAGACTATCAGTTGACAAGGGATAGGACTAGGAGGAGCATAGTACCTCCTAAGAGATTTGGATATGCTGATCTCATTTGCTATGCTCTTAATGTGGCTGAAGAAATTCAAGACTCAGAACCGAGGAATTTCAGAGAGGTTATAGAGAGCAAGGATAGTCATAATTGGTTGCAAGCGGTACAAGAAGAAATGGCGTCCTTGAATAAAAATCAGACTTGGAAGCTTGTGAATCTACCTAAGAATCAGAGGGTCATTGGATGCAAGTGGATCTTCAAGAAAAAGGAAGGTATTCCGAGTGTGGAGAAGGCAAGGTACAAGGCAAGGCTTGTGGCAAAGGGTTTTACCTAAGTGGAAGGGATTGACTATAATGAAATCTTTTCACCTGTGATAAAACATTGTTCTATAAGGATTTTGATGTCGATTGTGAATCAGTATGATCTGGAGTTGGAGCAATTGGATGTCAAGACAACTTTTCTTCATGGGGATCTCGAGGAGACTATCTACATGCAACAACCGAAAGGATTTGCAGAGGATAAGTCCAAGGTATGTCTCTTGAGAAAATCACTTTATGGCTTGAAACAAAGTCCACGTCAGTGGTATAAAAAATTTGATGATTTTCTCTTGAGATTTGGATTTCTGAGGAGTAGTTATGATAGCTGCGTTTACATTTTAAGAAGAGGAGAGGAATATGTTCTTTTCTTGCTTCTATATGTGGACGATATTCTTATAGCTAGCTCTAGCAAGGATGAGATTGGTAAGCTCAAAGAGAAGTTGAATTCAGAATTTGAGATGAAAGATCTTGGCATTGCGAAGAGGATACTTGGGATGGATATTGTTAGAAACCGAGGGGGAATTGTTCTTATCTCAACAAGGTTACTTGAAGAAGGTAGTGGAACGGTTTAGGATGCATCAATCCAAGCCAGTTAGCACACCTTTGGGTCATCACACGAAGCTCTCTATCACACAAGCTCCTAGCACCGAAGAGGAAAGGAGCAAGATGAATTCTATTCCCTATGCTAGTGGAGTAGGTAGCATCATGTATGGTATAGTTTGTAGTAGACCAGATTTGTCTCATGCGGTTAGCATTATTAGTCGGTTTATGGCGAATCCGGGTCAAGCTCATTGGGAGGCTTTGAAGTGGGTGTTGAGGTATTTGAATGGTTCTCTAAAATCTGGTTTGAGGTACAAGAAGACAGCTCAAGATGAAAATGCTATTGTGGGGTATGTTGATGCGGACTATGCGGGGAATGTGGATACTAGGAAATCACTATCCGGGTATGTGTTCACTTTGTTTGGGACCGCTATTTGTTGGAAAGCAAACTTACAACCTGTGGTAGCTCTATCTACAACTCAAGCCGAGTACATTGCTCTTGCGGAAGGAGTAAAGGAAGCCATTTGGTTAAAAGGGATGATTGGTGAATTAGGAATTACGCAAAACTGTGTGACAGTTCATTGTGATAGTCAAAGTGTCATACATTTGGCAAACTATCAAGTGTATCATGAGAGGACCAAACACATTGATGTTCGTCTTCACTTCATTAGAGATGTGGTAAAATCTAAAGAAGTTCACATTGAGAAGATTGCTTCGGAAGACAATCCGGCGAATATGTTCACTAAGTCACTTCCTAGATCAAAGTTCAAGAATTGCTTGGACTTGATCAATTTCTATGAAGCGTAATTTCGTAAGTGGGAGAGCAACACATTGATGATTGGTTTTGATCGTTTTCTCTGATTAGGAGTCAAGGTGGAGATTTGTCGGTAGAATGCCTCACAAATTAGTAGGCTGGTTATTGGGTTTTTTTTTTCTCTTCTTCCAACTTGTTTTATCTCTTGGGCCTAATGGGATAGGAAAATCAAAGAGATGCTTATAACCTTCTGTTAATTCAAGTGTAGAATAAGATATATATGTGAGAATCAAAAAACCAGAGGAAGGACGTTGGAAAGAAAAGAAACACGATCGACAAGAGAAAACCAGAGAAAGGTGGGATCAAGGGTTTGTGAGAAACCAGAGATTGAAAGGCTTGGGTTTTGCTGTAGTTCTTCTTGAACGGGAAATGGGCAAACCAAGGGGGTTTTCTATTGTAATCTTGATCCAGATTCTTTGATTCATAATAAAGCTACTCTCTCCTGTGGATGTAGGTCACATTGACCGAACCACGTAATTCTTGTGTGTTCATTTTCTTCTCTCAATCTTTAACTGCATTCTGTTTTCGTGTTACTAGTTTATGCAGTTTCTGCATACTGTTTCGGCGTTTCTGGTTTATCATTTTCTGCATTTGCATTCTGTTTTTGTAAGAACTAGTTTGTGTGCATTTGTGCTTCTGTGCTATTCTTGGTACTGCTATGTGCTTGTTTGTTTGGTTTAATTATGTGCAGAGGAATTCGTGACTTTTTCATTGGTTTTGTATCAACACATGATTTTGCCACGTACAAAGAGATAAATACAAAAAATTAATATATGATCTCACACATTTTAATATGATCTCGTTATTTAAATTATTTGTATTTATCTCTTTTTTCACTTCACAATATCATATAAAAATTTAACAACTCCCGACAAAAAGATCACGTCCTTCAATCTAGTAGTAACTACTTTTGTACGCTTTATGGCGTGTAGGGATTAACAAATTGAGGAAAAAGTTTCAATTACAAGGGAATTTGTTGATTTTGATTATGTTTTACTCATTTTCCCCCTATTTCTTATTAAGTATAAATTATTTATTAATTGAATGTTTGAACCAATTAATTATTAAAATTGTAATTAGAGCGTTATTGGAAAAGAATCGAAGTTATATGACAGGCCAATTTGCTTAGGGTGTGTTTGTGCCGATTTCCAAGCATCTGTCTAATTAACTGTACGTCCCTTATAATTATTTTCCCCCGCAGCAAAGAAAAATGGTGATGTGCATCGTCGGATATACCCTATCTTTTTTTTATATATATAAAATTTAACTCTAATTTTAAGAGGAGTTATTTTCTTTTAATTTTTCTTAATTTACTGTTATGTATTTATTAATTTAATTAAGTGATATGAATGAATAATAAAATAAATATATAATAATAAATTAAATAAATTAAAAGAAAATAACTCATCTTAAAGTTGATGTCAAATTCTTTTTTTTTTTACCATGACCATATGAAAAGGATAGCACAGTAATTCAATTCAAAGCTACTGTTAGTGATAGAAAATGAGAGAACACAATCATATGCTTTGAATTCACGGCGGTTGAAGCTTCTTTCGCTGAGTTTTTCTAGTTTCTACGTTTGCATGCACGTGAAAACAATGGAAAACAGCAAATCTTGGACCGAAAAATCTCTTATCTATCTCAGTTTTAGAAAACAAGCAAGCATCATAATTAATGTCTGACTCTGACCACACATCTATCTGAGGTTTACTATTTGAAAGCGTATGACTCTGCCCTCTTCAATTTCTCAGTGCACATGGAGCTGGATTAATTTGTTAGGTATCATTTTAATAACATTTGATTCAGCATAAACGGGGCAGATAGGGGAGATCAATTTTTTTCAAGATGTGTAATCAAAATTGGCGGTGAAAATAGGTGTGATGTGAGACCCTTGATTGAAACTTGAAAGCAATGAAGACCGTGCTTGATAATATGAACAAGTAAATAACTATTGTCTACCTATTTGCCTGGGGCCCCGTGGTAGTTAAATTTATACTGTTTCTTTTATTTAGCTTAGTCATCTAAAACAGATGGATACATTCATGTAAAAAGTGAATGAAGGAGATCGAATCATCAATAATGTTTGGTTGGTAAACCGAAGTTTGGAAACCTAACGAATTAAGGGAAAAGTTACAAGCTTTCTAAAAAAAAAATAATGATCTCATATCACTTTTTTTCATATAATTAATTTTTTATATAATTTTTTAATAATTGTAATTGAGTAGAAAAAAAGTATTAATATATAAATGTTGATCCCAATAATATAAAAAATGATATAAAAAATAATATAAAAAAAAAGTATGACGAGAAAATTGAAGTTGATTCCAAAATTTGAACTACATAAATTAACTTATCATTAACTACCCTTTCTTTTGCTGAGGTGTGATTTGGCAAACAAATGTTAACCACTTTCCTTAATTAACAAGTTGGAAAATATGATATTGATATTGGTTGGTGGACTAATCCTTGAATGATCCTCAGAATTACCTTTAATTAATCCTTGGCTTACACTAAACTAAATTCTTAAATATAAAATTATTCTCCTTGTGTTGGGTTGTGATTTCTTATATTATGGTATACTAGCTAGCTATTCAACATACGTTATGCATGTGCCAATATTTACCACGTACTTACAGTAATGTATATGCATGTCATTTTGAAAGAGGAATTAGTTTAATTTTTTCCTTTTTGTAGGATACGTGGTATAATTAATTTGCCATTTGTATTGATGAAATTTGGCATTGTCTTTCAGAAAAATCAGTGCGTCTTTTGTTAAAATATTTAGAACATATTTTAGAATTAAATTAGAGTTGATTTTGTATTATTTTAGAGATCTAATTTCTACATAATTAGATATATTATTTTGAATATATTTTATTGTATTTTTTCTTTATATAGACTTTCTCTCTTATAAATAAAGAATCCTCTTATACACACTAATTAATTCAGAAATTCAGAGATTAATTCAGAGATAATTCAAAGAATATATAGAAACATTCTCTAGACTTTTTCTGTGTCCCTATTTTTCTATTTCTAACATGGTATCAGAGCGGTACCATCCTTCGTGACCTGTCCCACATCGTTATTCTGCTGTATAGTTCTCAAAAATCTAAAACTCTGATTAGTCACATCTCATGCCATATTTTAGATATTCTGACAATTCATTCGCTCACCGTCACCATTTTTTCATCACTCGGTTCCAGACTTAGTTGCTACAACCACTGTCCTAGATTTCAGACTCTGCTCTAGATTCTGATTGCTATCCTAGATTCCAGACTCTGATTACTGTTCTAGATTTTAGTCTCCGATATGCATCTCTGATATGCATCTTTGTTTAGTTTTGTCGATCAATCTCATCTGATCTAGCATCTCTGATAGATTGACTTTGTCTCCGTTGTTTCAGCCAAATGCAGATTGACATCCCATATGCAGTTTGACTTTGTTCTTATTGTAGATTTTTCTAAATGCATATGGTCCCATCCCAAATGCAATTTGGGCTTCTTGACTTCTCCAAGATTTTGACGTTGTGTTTTTAGAATATTTTTAGTTTATTTTATTTTCTTATATCTAATTGTAACAAACTAGCTTTACCTTGAAGGTGAGTGTTAGAATATCTAAACCATATCCCAAAATTAAATTAGACATGATTTTGTATTATTTTAAGGATCTAATTTCTACATAATTAAAGATATTATTTTGATTATATTTAATTATATTTTTTCTTTATATAGATTCATTCTCTCATAAATAAAAATTATCTTATACAAACTAATTAATTCAAAAATAATTTAAATAATATATAAAAATTTTCTTTTAACTTTCTACGTGTCCTTGTTTCTCTATTTCTAATATCTTTGACTTTACACCATTTATAATCATAAACCTCTGCGGTTTTAACTCAAACAAAGAAAGAGGTGATATGGACTAGTGTTTTCTTGTGAGCCCTCAAATGGTCGGGCGACTCCTCCAACCCCATGTCTTATATGTCAAGGAATCAAAGGTTCTGCGCATTAAAGGTCACAAGAAATGCAACCCCACGTCTCGCTGTGCTTCTTCCTTACTAGGACCACAACAAAAAAAAAAGGGGGGGGGGGGGGAGGTTGGGAATAAAACTATATTACAATATATTGCAATATAGAAATTGATGAAGATAACAACATGTATAAGCTAGCTGGCTTAAGGAAGGTTGAAGCTAAATATACTTAAACCTACACCATATAGCATAGGAGCTAAGCCACCTAATGTTTACATTATATCTGGAAATCGAAGTTTTTAATTTGTTTGATTGCAAAGTAAGTCAATATGAAATTTAATATATGCATATGTATGCGCCAACCATTAGTTTGACCAAATAATGATAGCTATTCAAGGATCAGGAATGGATTCTATAGTTGTTAGTGTTCTTTTTATTATTTGAGTCAACTATAAGACCAGCCGACTAAAATTATTTTTTTATATACCCGACTAAAGTTGATAGATCTAGCACATTCTTCCAAATTAATGGTCCTCTCCACAGTGAAAAGACTATCTACATACCACATTATATATGTGTAGCAAAAGATGCAGTATTTGGTCAAGACTCACAGACTAATGTATTTAAGAAACTCTGAGTATAACCTCATTTCTTGTTGAAATCCAACCTTGTAGTAATAATTTTTTTTTAAAAAAAAAACAAGCACATATATATATATTAATAGCCATTTTCAACTTGAATTGTGAGTGACTGATTTGAGATTGAGAGAAAGAGAGGAGGGACAGAAAGAGTAATGCATAGCATGGGTCCCTGCGTGATGCATTTATGATGCTGCTTTCTGAGTTCTCAACGGCTATCTGATCTAAGTTTCAATTTTCTTGTAGGACCATCTCTCTCTCTCTCTTCACACAGATATACACATAACAGAGAGGAAAGGTCCACCCTCCACAGGGATGGCCAACTTGCAGGCTCCTGTGTGTAGTAATACAGCAATATAGCAAGGGCAAGTCCAACCTATTAGTAACTTATAATTGAGACATTGACATCCTCACCCAGTTCTAGGCAGTTAATATCTCCATTCACAGATATATATAACCTGTCTTGCATATAATTTCACCCTTACCCATCTCTCTTCTCTCTCTCTCTCTCTCATACAAACAACACAAAGTAGTAGAAAGAAGAAAGAAAGAGAGATAGACGTTATTATACTGCACCTTGAGCTTTGGTGTTATTTATGAACATGGAAATAAAGGGTGCAATGATGACATTCCAAACAAAGGCCCATCTCTTCTTCCTGTGCTTATTAATCTTTTCATCTTCATCTATTCTTGCTGTGACAAAGGAGCAAGAGCTGGATCGAATCTCGGCTCTCCCGGGGCAGCCACCAGTGACATTTTCTCAGTTCTCTGGTTATGTTACTGTCAACGAGCAACATGGCCGAGCACTCTTCTATTGGTTCACTGAGGCCACCACTTCCCCAGAGAATAAGCCTCTTGTTCTCTGGCTCAATGGAGGTTAGTTTAATTTCATATTTTAACATATATATATAACTTCAATTTCGCACCTTACACCTTACATGCTAACTTCATTTCTATTAGCTTAATTTGTGAGTTTCATTTATTTTACTCTTTTTTCTGGGCTATGTTTTGTGCACCATTTGTGTCCGTCTTTGACTGCAAATATAAATAGCTCAACATAATTTAACCAGAAAGATGGAAACATGTATATAGAGCCAAATGAATGAAGTATATATCAATCCATATAAAACTCTAGTTGTCTTCAAAGTTCTTTGGAAATTATGTTCCTTCTTTAATTGTCTAATTCCATGCATAGTAACAGTAGAAAAACTTGTCAAAAGAGCAGAAGGGTACTGCTCTTCCCAGCACAACGAGGGGAAAAGGAAGGGGATTGAATACTGCATTATAATGATGAAGAAATAGAAGATAGAATTGAAAACTATTTTTTTTTGTACATATAGTTTAGAAGATAGAATTGAAAACTATTAGTCATGAATAATTATCTAAAACAGAAAGCAAAGAATGCTTACCTCCAAAAACTGTTTGGTATTTGGGTGAGATTAATTAGATTCTTTCCTAGGAAATAAGGATTATGAATCATAAACGTTGATATAAGTATAGAGAAAGTAACATAACAAATTAGCAAGTAAATGGAATTTGCATGGGAGAAAACAGAAAGTTAAATCTTAGAAACTAGGAGTTACAATGCTAAAAAAAGGAAAAGCAAATCTATAGTTATAAGTTTTAAAGCGAGTCATTACTCATTAAAAATGTTAGCTACTTCAACTGACAAAATATCTTGTAATAATTCTTAGAATAAGACTATGCTATGCTAGACATGAAAACTAATAATAAAGTAGCCATGAATGTCATCGTTGAAAAATTGAGTGCAAGTCACCAACTATATTTTAATCTTTACGGTCTTATTATAATTAGTCACGTGTTAAATCGTTTTCTGCACACTTAACTCTTATTCACAGCTCACTAAATCTTAGTTATGTGGGGACATGTGATGTGGTATTGAACAAAACTTAATTTTAATTATTTTTTTTATTTTTTTAATTCTTTTAATTATTATTTATTTATTACTTTTAACTCTACTTAATTGAATTAATGTATATATAAAAAGTGATTAAAGAAGTTGGAAACTTCGAAGGAAGAGATAGAGAGAAAAAGTCAAGTAAGTTTTGTTCGATTGTATTTTCCATGCTCAAAACTGTTTCCTGCTTCTCTCCTCCTTCAGCTCTGGCACCCTTGCACGTGTTGACCAGCCCGTAAATCCTATCTAGATTGGCCTGTTAACACCCCTGGCGCACTTGAGTTAATGTGTACTGTTGCCTGCTAAGATACGCTAAGTCACCATCACTGATTCTGAGGAAGAAATTGAGAACAACTGGCTGTAATTAAAACGTAGTAGTTGCAGTATAGTTCTCCATAAAGAGAGGAGGAAAACAATTATTAAAAAAAATAAAATAAAACAAGGCATTCCCACATGGGTCCTCGTGATCTCTCTGTGTCTGTATCTTTTTTGAGCTTTATTCCTTCTATTACTGATGTCTATTCCCTGTTTGGAAGAAGTAAGAACCCCTTTACTTCAGAAGCAAACAAAAAGAAAAGCTCACTTGGTATCTTTTCTTGTTCACTTTCTTTCTTTTAGTTCTCTCCATGGTATTTGTGGGGAGAAAATAAACAAAGAACAAAGACTAACGCAAAGTGAACTAACTTTTCCACTTTGTCCCTCTAAAAAGATGCTCATTCCCCTTTCTCATTTTTTTTTCCTCTCTGTGTCTCTTTTGCTTCACCCCAAGCACGCGCATACAGATCCCACAAAGGGGATAGTGATCGTCATGCTGCATCATGGCACTGTGGGGCTATTCAAATTCCGTGACCCTCAAAGTTTGAGGTCTCCATCACTTCACATCTGTATTAGAGCCATGAAGGTGAAATTTATGAAAACAAGTTGCAAACAGTGCACAACTGCACATTCACATCCACACCACTTCTCAACTCTAAGAATTGAATACTGAAGCCATTAATGGTGTGGACCTAAGTATTTTAAAAGATATATAAGTTCAAATTTCCTAAAAACTTAAGGGGACGTCCAAATTTTTTTTTTTTTTTAATTGATATATTTTCATTAATAATTATAAAAATACTATATTATTTTTATTTTACACTTTATTTTTTTATTTTTTGTGAAAAAAATGATAATGTAATAATAACGAAGGAAATGCAATAAACAAGTTTATAATGAAGTTTATATGTAGAAACATATTTATTATTAAAAATATAATTTAAAATTATAAAATTTGTACATATTATGAATATAATAATATTATTCACACATATTTATACACATATTATTTTATATATTTACAATTTTTATCATTTAATTATAATTAAGCTCACTTCATTTTCTATAAACTTACATTTTAATTCTATCAATTATTTAAATGGAAATGATGTAGTTGTAACATTTTTCTTATCAATATATTGTCAATGTACAGGATTCATCAAAATCTGAGTCTATAGTCACCACAAGTTAATAATATATCTTATTGTTCTGGTTCAGGGCCAGGTTGCTCGTCGGTGGCATACGGGGCATCAGAGGAAATTGGGCCATTCCGTATAAAGAAAACTGGCCCTTCTCTATATCTTAACAAATATGCATGGAATAGAGGTAATGGCCATCAAAGTTACTCTGATTTTTAATTTCTTATTTTTCACCATAGCCCAACACATCTTTTAGAAAAGACAATAGCTGAAAAGACAACTTTTTTGTTTTTTTTTTTTTTTGAACTGGTCTTCAGAAGCAAATATCCTCTTTCTTGAATCGCCTGCTGGAGTTGGTTTTTCATACACAAATACCAGCTCTGACCTCAAAAATGCTGGGGACAAAAGGACAGGTAGAATTTGATGCGTTGTTGAAGTTTGTTGAATTGTCACCATCCATTTTCATTACTATCCTTGCTATGCTATATTATAAATTAATATGAGATTTCCAATTTTGTGAAACAGCTCAGGATGCTCTGATTTTTCTAACTAGATGGATTTCAAGATTTCCACAGTATAAATATAGGGAGTTTTACATTGCTGGGGAGAGCTATGCAGGTACTTGTACTAGCAACAACACCACCAACTTACAAATTTTTGTAAAATTTTATCCAATTTTCATAATGCCCTAGAAGCTAACATCCCATTCTATTAATTATCTTCTGATAGGGCATTACGTCCCCCAGTTGGCTAAGAAAATCCACGATTATAATAAAGAAAATCCCCATATCCTTAATCTTAAAGGGTTCATTGTAAGTAAATTCTTATGACTCTACTATATTATACCCATCCTTCACAATTATATTTGGAAAAATCTTATTTGCACACCTTCATTTATATATATATATAAATATAAAAAGTGTTGCACCTTCTTTTTTGGGAAAAAAAGAGAGAGAGAGTAAGGGTTGAGAAATGTATTTTCCTCTTTTGTTTACCAAAAAACGAAGGTATAAAGTTTTGATGTAACAAAAAGGTACTCGCAAATCTATCCTCTTAAATGTACTTGCTACTTGAAAACTACAGGTGGGAAATGCTGTGACTGATAACTACTATGATGGGGTTGGAACTGTCACATATTGGTGGAGCCACTCTATGATATCTGATCAATCATACAAATCTATACTCAAATACTGTAATTTCACTGCAGAAAAAGCAACTAAAAAATGTGACGATGCTGTGAGTTTTGCGGTTAACCAAGAATTTGGAAACATTGATCAGTACAGTATCTATACCCCTACGTGCACAACATCACACAACAATACTGTAAGGCACATAAGGCTTAAGAGTACAATTTTACATAGGATTTCTGGGTATGATCCGTGTACTGAAGATTATGCAGAGAAATATTATAACAGTCCTGAAGTGCAGAAAGCAATGCATGCAAATGTTACAAACATTCCTTACAAATGGACTGCTTGCAGGTTTGCTTTCTGACCATGTTATATTATACTATTAGCAAAAATAAACTATGCTTTTACAAATTGAAATGAAGGTTCAATTCATCTAAATTTCTTAAATGGGAAGACGTTTAACATATATCTTCTGTTGATTGAAAAACAGTGATGTGCTCATAAAACATTGGAAGGATTCTGAAGTTTCTATATTGCCCATATACAAAGAGTTAATTGCAGCGGGTTTGAAAATCTGGGTTTTCAGGTATAGTTTAATTTGTAAAGAACTAACATAAAAAGGAACACTAACAGAGTTTAATAACACCAAAATAGAAATGAAAAATCCTTCCCTGTCTGGTAAAAAAAGTGTTTTAAAATTTCGGTTTTGTGGAATTCGGAATTTGTGGGTACTAGATTACAAAACTAAAGTCTAGCCCACAAGGTATACCAGGCAGGAAAGAAAAGCTTTGACTATTTTTGCCAAGTTTGTCTTGAGCCTTTTTGCCTTGTGATATACATTTTGAGAATCCATATGTCCACACCCCAAGTATATGCACTCGGTAAGATAAATAATTTTTAATTTTACATTATATTTTATATTATTTTTTGTACATTTCAATATGTTAAATTTTTCACGCGAAAATTATATAAATTTTTATACAAAATTTAAAATGATATAAAATATATGTAAGAAGAGAGTGTTGTGTAGAGCTGACAAAATAAATTGATCCGGCCTAATCGGACTTGGCTCGAGTCATGTATGTTTTGGGTTAGCAAAGCGAGTTGTGGGTTGGACGGATTAGTTTACTAGTCTGACAATTTTTTTTTTTTTTTAAAAAATTAATAAATTTAATCTTTAAAATATTAAATTAGTGAAAAATAAGAAATTTTGATTACTTAATTTTGAATTAACAATAAATAAATTAAATAACTAATTTAATTGTCAATGAATTTTAATTTTTTAAAAAATATAATTTTTTTTAAGTGTATATAATTAGATTAAATTAAATTAAATTAATAATTAAAATTTGAGGCAACGAGTCAAATCAATTTTAGACTGAGTTAGACCAAATTGAGTCATATCAAAACAAATTAAGTTTAAGCATGATTTTTTTTACCTTAACTCGTATTTTTTGTCATGTTATTCAAATTAGTCCATCGTATTCGATCATTTTGACAGCTTAGTGTTGTGCAAGGATCATGTTCTGTTCGCAATGTTTGCTGTTTAAATTATACAGCTTTATACTTTTTGTTTTCTTTTAAAACTTTTTTATATATAAAAAGTGAGCTATATTTTTTAAAGTATTTTTAAAAAATATTTGCTCATGACATAACTTTTTGACTTTGAAATTCTGAGTTAGTTTTTGTGCAAAACTGGTACTAGTAGGTCTCTTGTATATATCCTTTAAGAGGCATTAAAAACAAAATTAACATAAAATACTAAAATTAGCAGAATTTATATTTATTTTTAAAAAGTAATACATTTTAGACATGGAATTTTTTGGTGAAGGAGAAAATCGTGTAGGAACTTGAAAAGAGAAAACCATTTGTCTTTTATAAGGTCATTTTTCCTTTTATTCAATGCGAAAAAAGGATGCTCTTATCTTATAGACATAATATATATTCACACACATATCATTTTATATTTACACAATTTTTATTATCTAATTACAATTAATTTCACTTTAATTTTTAAAAGTGAGAGATGTGAGACAGCAAGTGATGTGCATGAAGTATTATTCCTTATCTTATATAGTCTTGTCTTCCCTCTTCCCCATTCCTCCCTCATCCATATCTTGCTTCCCAAACATCAATTTTAAAAGGCATTTTCACATGATACATCAGTACTACTACATCCATAACTATACTACTACATCCATAACTATGTGGGACCCGACATGTTTATTTGTTGAAGAGTTTAACTAGTTTGCATGACTTCTTCATAAATCCAATGCTATGTAACGTAATAGTATTCTTCAATAAAGTGAAGTGTGTGACAGCTAAATCAGTAAACTTTCCATCAAACCTAAGATAATTATACCTTATCTACTTGATCTCGCATATTTTTTCCTTACGACGGCTTCCCACACCTTTTAAACGTGAGAATATTCTTCACTAGCATCTTTATTTGAACTTTTTTTGTATTATGTAAATTCTTATAAAGTTTAGATTGCTTATTGCTCACATTTCTTGTATCAAATGTGAAACAATTATCCTTGTTAATGTTTAGATATGAAATTAACAGTCCCGATAAGTCATAAGTTTAACAACTTGGGCTTATTTATGACATGGGTCTTACCTCGTGGTACCAAGTGGTTTCTATTAAACTAAAAGCATAGCACTTGAGATGAGAAGCATGCATACTAACCCAAAATATTGTTTGGAAGTTCCTTGGATGATTATGGAGAAAATCTGATCTCTGTATAATAAAAATTCAATATCATTGCTTTTGTTATAATGCAGCGGGGACACAGATTCGGTGGTTCCAGTAACAGCCACTAGGTTTTCTCTGAACCATCTTAACCTCACTATCAGAACTCGTTGGTATCCATGGTACTCAGGTGAACAGGTATTTACCAAATCTAAAACTCAACGTTAAATAAACTCACGTTTCCAAAGCCCTCTTGAATTCATCATCTGGAAGCTTTCTTTTGGGTTTATATAGGTAGGTGGATGGACAGAGGTGTATGATGGACTAACTTTTGCAACAGTGAGAGGAGCTGGGCATGAGGTACCTTTGTTTCAGCCAGAGCGAGCTTACACACTTTTCAGGTCGTTTTTGGCAGGGAAACAGCTACCAAAATCTTGACATGTTACGTGTTGAACTGTGAAATTTTATCTGTTTATCTTTTATGCAATTCAATTTAATTGGTGTCCATAATCCCATGGAATTGGTGGGTGCAGGTAGCAGCCCTGGTAGAAAACCACAATTATTTATTCATATTAGTGTCTCTGATTTGTAAACAATGTTATATTGCTCAACAGTCGATGAGCAAAATCAACAAAAGAAATTAACTGTTGGTTTTTAAAAATGTGTGCAAAATTTGCAAAACATTCTTATCACCAGAATCTATCTAGCCACCATACGACCAGCATAATCTCAGAATACATATTTCACCACAAAAAAATTTTAAAAAAAAATACTCCAATGTTAATTTTAACAAACAAGTTTGTCGTTTTCCTTTTTGCAAACATTTATGTAAGTCATCCATATCTACAAAGCCTCTATAAGTCTTACTTTTTTCTATCATATATTGGATTCTAATCCCGCCATGAAGGTAAGTCTAGAAAGCCTATGTGAAAGACTTTCTTCTACGGTTCTACCATCTACTGGATTCTAATGCCTCAAATGAGGTCTCAGTTTTAGCTTTAGCTAGTGCATGAACAACCTCATAACGTGGCCCAGGTTTTTCTTTATTGACAAAGACTAGGATGAATTGATTTTTCACCATTCAAAATAAATAGGACAAGGACAATGGAAAAATAGGGGGGGGGGGGGGGAAAAGCTCCTCTAACGTACACTAGTGTGTAAAGTAAGCAAACAAGCATGTATCCAAAGAAAAGGATTGTGACTTTTAACCCACTAAATGATTTACTTGCTTACTTTAGAGGAGCATTGTCCATGGAAAAAGAAGGTCCACCACCATTTCAAATAACTCCAGGCTTACATTTCTGAATAATCAAGATTGCAAATTCAAGGACATAGTAAATGAAGAAATAAGCATATTTGCCATGTTTTTGTATGCAAAATTGAGGCCCGTGTCATAGTTTAGAATAAAAATATTCATCACTTCAATCCTTCACCAAGCCCCGGCGGCATTCCCAAACTCTGTGCAAGATCACTCATCCTTTCCTTCATGGCCTAGAAACAAAAGCAGGAGCATGTTTTTTCAATTAAATAACCACAAATGCAAATGTATTTTTATTCTTCCTCCTGAAAATAGAGATTTGTACCTGGACACTCTTCTGATGTGCATCCTTGTATGCCTCAGTGATTAAAAGCGAAAGTTTCTGCAACCCACATATGTTTGATAATAAATAGCAGTTTATCTTCATGTACCAAAAAAAACATACTTATCTTTGGCATTCAAGTTCATATTTTGGCTTACAAAAATTATCAGCTATCTGCCCCGACTCACAATACATGAAACCATATCTATCACTCATATCCATTCCCATAACTCAGTGATCTAGGCAAATGGGAGAGCTAAGTTATGATTTCGTTAAAGTGGACCCTGTTATCAAAATTATAAATTTTGGTTTCTCAACCTATATATTTGAAAATTTTTAAGATTTTAGTAGATACTTCCAAAACATTGTTCTTGACATGCAGGGAAGAAAATTAAAATAAATTAAAGGATCTTGACATGGTGTTTATTCCACTCTCCTCTGTTGGTAGTGCAGAAAACCAATCGAAGAAATTGTATTTGGTATCTCTGAATATCTGTTTACTTTTTGAAACATCCAATCCTATTTCAACAAATAGTTGTGTGCTATTGATATATAGTCTGGCAGAAAAAATGTATATATAATCACAAGATCACTTGAATTATTTACTCACCTCTGGTCCCAATTCCATAGCTGCCTCCGTAATTTCTGTTCGTACAGGTTGCTGGTTCCCAGATAGTGTTACCTAAAAATTAAATTTCATTAAAAGTAAGTTATCAAATGAAATCAAACTTATGTTGATAATGTAATTCAACACATCATGATGATGAATGGAGCTAGAAAAGGAGTTATCAAACATTTTTACATTAAATAAAATAATTTTCCCCCTTTTAACTTTTAAAAGGAAAACTAAAGGGAAAATCAAGGACCAGCCAATTCTGCTTGGAAAAACAAAAAGAAGTTAAGACAATATACATATATATATATATATACAGAGAGAGAGAGAGAGAGTAAAAATCATACCTTTACTAACTCACCCTCACAGTAACCATCAAACTCTGCACTGCATAATAGAAAAAGACAAATAACTCATTGAGAAGAACTTGTATAACTCAGAAATACAAAAGGAAAAGCTATAACACAGCCATACACAGCAAGTTCTTTCTGCACCCTCACTGCTTCAACTTGGACAACCATTTGCGCCTTCTTCACAGTCTCATAAAGATTTTGCATGTTACCAAGAATTCCTGCCTAAAATAAATCCATGATAAAGTGAAACCCATCAATTATGAATATCACTCAATCGACAAAATACATACAACCTACCAACAAAATAAGTGTAAAATTAAAGCTTAGAATATGTGTGCGTGTGCGCGTCAGTTGGGGGGGGGGGTATCTATCTATGGAAAGCATTAATATAATGTGAGAATGAGATGAGTAAATCCTAACCGTTGGCAAAAAGTAAAAAACCACTTAAAAACTCATGGCTTCTTTAAATAGCCACATGACTTGCTGTTTTAATCCTCTAACCAAAAACGTTCAGACACATGGGATTCATTGTTCAGCTTGTTTGGTGAATGTTGAGCATGCCCTACGTCCTTGGACCAAAGTTTGGTGACTAGCTTTAATGGTTTGGTAGAAGTAAAGAGGCTAAATTTTTATGGCAACATGCAATCTATGCTACTATTTGGTGCATTTAGTTGGAGCGTAATATATTTATGGAGATTTCTTTGGCTCAGCTGATTTGGGATAAGATTTGGCATTTTGCAACTATGTGGTGCAAAGCACAAGGTCTGTTCAAGGGGCTTTGCCTAATAGATATGCTGAGGCCTGAGGGATTGGGTAGCTTTGCTTCATTGATGTTTTCTCTTTTTCTTTGTTGTTACTTGTTTTTGTTTTCCTTTTATGTAAAGGAGGATCCCCTATCCTCCAAATTCCTTGTAATTTTCTTCTCTTCAATCTTCATCTTAATGAATTTCTTCTTATATATATTATATATAAAAAAAAGATATTTCATCTGGAAAACAATGTATCATATTAGCCATCTACTCCTAGTTCACATAGACCACTTCAAGAATGCCAAATTAAACAATCTGTGTGATAATGCTATTATAAAGTGACTTGTATTTATTTCTGGGCATGGCCCGACATATAACCTGATCTGAAAAGCCCTTAGTGCAACCCATAAGGATTTTTCATGCAGATTAGTGGTGGAAGCGGAGGGACTATGACCATATAGTAAAACCAGTAGTTAGGTTGCACAGTGTAGTAAATCTCATCATCAGTGAGGAATAGGGATGTATTGGGATTAGGGTTTGAGCACCTTCTCTTTATATTCTTCATCAATCATATTGAATTTTCCGTGTTTCACTCATGGAAGTAGGCCTATAGTTTGCTGTAGGTTAAACCATGTTAAATTTTGTCTCTATCACTCTATTGTTCTTCTCTCTGTTAGAATATTAGGATTCTTATTATTTTACAAGTCTTATTATGACTGTAGTGTTATTGGGACTAGTTGTACTACACTAGTACTTGACCTAGAATATTTCTATAAATACAAGCATTAGGTAAGGGCTTTATATCATATCTATCACATCCATAATATCAAAACATCACAATTATTCAGTCTATCACATCCAAATATCACATCTATTAGTGAAATATATTCTATCTTCTCTCTTTTTCATCTGATCCCTATAATTTCAGCAATCCCTATTTTCTATTTGTGCACCTAGCTATAACAAATGCCATAAAGGACAAACTAATGTCCATAAAGGTGGAGGCTTAAGTTCTCAAGGATGAAGGAGTTTGAATATGAATTCATTGGCCCCAAGCAAAGTAGTTAATGACAGAAAACAGTCCAAAGCGGCCACCTCCAAAACCGCTATAGCAGCATAGCTGATCGCAGTGCAGCCACTACAGTGAAGAAAGAGGCTACAATGGAAAAACTTCAAAAAAATTTGTTAAAAAACACATATTAAGACAATTCAAATGTAACAGACTTCTATATCAATATTATCACCAGTTGGGCTTTACCATAGAAGATGAAGAACAGCTCTGTGATTGTGCTGATGCCATAGGGAAAAGGACAAGGTCTGTTTAGGAAATATGAAGAAGCTGTGTGTGAAAGGAGTGGTGTTGAGTGTGAAACAGGGAACTACACCTTATCAGCTGAAGGAGCTGCACTGGAAACTGGTTGTGTGCAGAACAAAGCTTTGGTGACGTTTGACAGTGTCATTGAAGGCCAGAGCCCTGAAATTAGTTTCAGTGCGTGCAATAGAAGGTCAGAAACCTAAAAGTCCCTAATTGTCAGCCCAGGTGGGCTTTAGTGAGGATAAAACAAGGAAATTCGCCCCTTGTAGAATAGCAGCCGCTATAGTGGCTATTGTTGGCCGCAACAGGCTACTGTTGTGGCGTGGAGTGCCGCAATAGCCAAACACTCTGCCACGAGTATTCAGGAACAGGCAAGCTCCACCCCACTTTGGCACAATAATGGCCACCTATAAAACACAGGTACTTCATAATGTCTGTCGTACCCGTGTCGGATATGTACCTGATATCATATACTCAGATACTTGATAAATGTTAGTTTAATTTTTTAACAAAAGCTATATCCTCATACTATACCCATGTCGTATCCGATACCTATACCTGTGTCCGTGCATCACAGGTGGCCACTATACACTATCCTGGTCCCAAGCTCATGAATACCACAGTAGTTAATCTTGGATAGCAGCGCTGAGTGGCCAACCCCAAAATCGCTATAGCGGATTGCGAAGCGGCTGCTACATCGGAGATAGTGGATTCAACACAAATAATTTCTGATAGACATATATATGTATGCACAAAACTCAAAAAGTACTAAAAACTTTATAAATATTCATTATTAATACTCATAACTCATAGCTTAAAGACACAATCATCATTAATTTAAGGCATAAATAATAACAATAGGTCAATAACAACACAAAGAGGCTGAAGGGAATAGAGCAATGGGAGAAAAGGCTGGGCTTGCTGAAACAAAGCAACAGGGCAACAGAGGCTGGAGTTGCTGAAACAGAGCAACAGGGGCTGGAAACTTGAGATGGATTTGTGAGACAAAAGGGACTGGGAACTTGCAAAACAGAGCAGGGGTTGGCCAGAAAAGGGCTGGGCTGCCGGGACTTGGCCAGAAAAGGGGCGGGTTTCTCCGTAGAACTCATGGGCTACTGGGTGATGGCCAGAAAACACGTGGATGTGTGAACCAGAGGTTGCAGCTGCTGGGTTGCTTTTGAAGGCTGAAGGTTGTAACCCTAAAATCTTTCTGACGGGTAAAATGGTTGTGAATGGCAATTTAGTCCCTCAATACTGAACAAGAGTGAGGGTTTTAGTGTGGGTAAAACAGGAATTTTTCCGCTATTCAGCATTGCAGCTGCTACAGGCGCAAAATCAGCTGCAATATGCCACTATCTCAGCCATGACACCCACGTCACAAAACCATGACATGACGGGCATCCAGTAGTGGCCACAGGCCGCAACACAACGCAACACTGCTATAGCGGTACAAAATGCCGTGATTGACTACCCTGATGAATACCCCAAATATGAAACAATAAACTGCAAATTTAAACTTATAGACATAGATAATAGCATATTTGAAATCAGAAGTCAGGTTAATAGATTCTGCTTATGTAGGTAAAATACATAATTTATTAAATCTTCAGAATAGAGTTGGCCCAAGGAATTTTAACAATGGCTCACTCAAGTGCTAATTGCTAAATATGCCTGAGAGTTGCCATGACATTATTGATGGAAAAGGAACTACACATCTTGACACTGCACCTGCAAGTTGTCTATCTAAGCTCTCTTAGTTTCCTCCTAGGACCTCATAAATAGTGGTTTGCATATAGCCACAGGCCATCAGTCTAATCATATTTACTCATGTAGTCTCCTTTCAAGGAACTACACATCTTGACACTGCACCTGCAAGTTGTCTATCTAAGCTCTCTTAGTTTCCTCCTAGGACCTCATAAATAGTGGTTTGCATATAGCCACAGGCCATCAGTCTAATCATATTTACTCATGTAGCCTCCTTTCAAGGACTCCTTCAGACTTGGTAATGTTGCAATCTTAGGCTTAGCATCAGTGGAGAACTGAAAGGTTCTCTTATAGTCTGATTAATAAATAATAAGAAGCACTACTTCCTTCAGACTGCACTGTTGCTTTACAGTTACTGACTCCAGAGTCTAGACTAGGGGCTCATTAACAGTGATTTCCATATAGCCGCAGGCCATCTGTCTAATCATAGTTATTCAAGTAGTTGCATTTCAAGGACTCATTTGGACTTGGTAATTTTGCAATCTCAGCTTCTCTGAAGAACTGAAAAATTCTCGGAATAATATGCCCTACTTCCTTCAAACTCTACTCTTGCTTTCTAGTCATTGACTATGGATTCTAGACTACGGGCTCACAAGCCAACAACTCATCTAAGTTGAGCCTACTCGATCACTTGAGAGAGTTACCTAATACAAAGCAAACCACCGATTAAAAAAAAACTAAGGGAGTGTTTGGTTTATTTTTTGTTTTCATTTCCAGTTGATATGTTTTCATTAATAATTGCAAAAATGTCACCTTGTTTTCACTTTATTTTCTATTTTCAGACTTTTGTGAAGGATCCAGTTGATATTTTTTACTAATAATTACAAAAATGCCACCTTGTTTTCACTTTATTTTCATCATTTCCTTCACAAAAGTTTGAAAACAAGAAACAAAGTGAAAACAAGGTGGCATTTTTGTAATTATTAGTGAAAACATATAAACTGAAAATGAAAACAGAAAACAAGCCAAACACCACCTAAAATAACCTAACCCAGATACTTTGGCATTTTCTAGCATGCAGCCCATATGCACATGATCATGTACAATTGAACAAGTCCCTAACCTTCTCCGAAATATTAGTGATTTCTTGCATTGAACTTTTAATTAGAATAATAGAATTTTTGTGCACATGGGTAATATAAATTTTTTGCAATTCAAAATGAAACAAGAACTACTTTAATTTAATTTAAGATGAGCAGACAAAGATGAGATTAGCACGAAAAGAGAGGGAAAGTGAAGATACAAATAAGCTGTTATCCTAAGGTTCCAGATTAATAATTTATATCCAATGAGCTGGCAGCAGAGAACATATAGAAGAAAGAACATTTGACTTGGAAATGACATTACAAATGAAACAAATAATGAATTTCAGTCAATCTAATACACCCAAGCATAGCTACTGGATTCGCTCAACCACCATGCGAATCGTGTATCGGATTCACCATACCGCGTACCGCATTTGTCATAAAGAAAGTCTTGTAATATAATCACAAGAAGTGACAAATCATGTACCCATACCCGTACTGTGTATCCTCACGTACTGTGTTTCTGGTAACTATGCACCCAAGTCAAAGAGCCTCGCCATCAATGTCAGCATTTTCACTTTGGTAAGGTAGTGAAAATCTGTGATGAATCAATATCACAAATATAGGTCCCAATTAAGAACCTTACATAAGTAAATAAAAACACTGCACATCTGAAAACTATGAAATAGTGTTCCTACTAGCACAACAAAATTATGAAGTTCTTAATAGTGCTTCCATGGATCAAGAGTCTTGGACGCATACAGTGAAACAATGTATTAAGACATAGTTTGCGCAATCCACAATGTTTATGTTCAAAAGTTTACTATAGTTAATAGTTATCACAGCTAGAGACCAGGAGGTGAAAGTGCAATGGTTCACTTCCCCATAGACAGTCGAACAGCTGTGTACTTTGTAATTTTGAAATAGAGAATCAAATGTACCAACTTGTTCAAGGCCAAAACGAAACCACATAAAATCAATTTGATAGGCAGAGAGAATCACCATATGTTTCTTTCACCAACCTTCAATGCAATATGCTGCTTTGATCCAATTCCTCTTTTATCAAAAAGGAAAAAAAGAATACAATACACACAGACGCAGGGCAGCACAACCAATAAACCAACAAACACTAAAATAACCTTCACAACAAATTATTAGCTTGAAAAGTGAAAATCATACTTTGCAATTATATAAAAGGATAATTTTTCAATTGAAAAATAGGCATCAAATGGAGTGAGGGTGATGCATATGGAAAACACTGAACGTCCCTAGAGAATTCAACCAGGAACGTACCAAGTGTATGTAATGGAGTAGGTCCCACTTATGTGGACCCCACCCACTTTATGGGACCCACAATTTTTTTCCACCTATCCGGGCTCCTTCGGTATCATTGTTTCTGGGCTGAGTAGCATATCTCAATGCATAATAGATTTAGGATAATTTATTATCATGAATTCATGATAATTTAGGGATTCTGATGTCTTTCCTTACTTTTAGAGTGTGTTTGGAATGTAACAACTAGGAAATTATTAGATTTGTAAATCAAATCTAATTAAGTCTTGTGTTTGGAATGTTAAAAAATATGAAATGATTTGATTTCTTAAATCCCATGGATTTCATTCCTTTTGTTTTAGAAATTTCATCAAATTTGATAGGATTAGTAAGAATTTGATTTGATTTGAAATAAATAAACCTTTTACTCTTAGTAACTACCTCTCATAAGGATAAAAATGTAAAATAATAAAATCAAATCAAATCAATTCCCATTTTAATGAGTTCAAAACACAATTTGATTTCTAAATCAATTCAAATCCCATTTTTTTTTAATAAGTTCCAAAACAAAATTTGATTTCTAAATCAAATCAAATCATTTTCAATTTTAATTGATTCCAAACACTACCTTAGGGATTTTATCTTTTAAAGATATTTGTTTATAGGAAACTATTATCTGATTAGGATTTTGTATTCGATTGGGCATTGGGGTTTTGACTACTCTTGCTTGGGTTATAAATACCCTTCTAGGTGCCTATGTTATTCAGACTTTGATATTGATAACAAAGATTATTAAGTTTGATTCCCGAGGATTCTGTGTTTTTGGACTTCTGAGAATTCCTGGTTGTTGGAACCCCAAAGGTTCCTAGTTCTTGCTCTAGTTTGCTCTACATCAAGGGGACTGGAAGGTTTCATGTCAGGTACTTGGGAGAATCTCATACCAAAAAAAGTCAGAAAATAGATTCTCAAAATGTGTCTTTCTAAGGAACTTTTCTGCACAACATATGAGGAGTTCTCATAAAGGATAAGAGATAAGTTATCACTGAAACTCATGCTCTTTGGAAGAGAACACTCTGTTGAGATATCATGTCATGAGTGTTCTGCTCATCTTATACTTCTTATCTCAATTATTCATTTCTCTCTTCGACAAAATATAAGAAATATCCATTATCCAGTTTAAACAAATGAGAGAAGATTAAACACGTAAGCAAAAGAAACCTATAATGCTTTGGTCAAATAAAGATTTCGAAGAGAACAATTATGTTCAGTAACCATTATCTTGTATGTGAATGACATATCACATAAGTAATCAGATGAGAAAGAGGGATACCAAAGAAAATTTGTGATCCTGTGAGTATACACATAACATTGACTGCAAGAAAAAGCTAAGTAAGCTAACCTTAGAAGGTGCATCATCACTTTTCCCATTATTTTCTTTTTTCCCTCCAAATAGACCATATACTCGGAAACATCTTTGGCCATGTCCAACTTTTCGACAACCACACCGCGATAAAATCCTCATGTCAACTATATTTGGACAGGAGTTTAGCTTACCTATACAATAATAGCCAATGATGAGTAACAATTTAAATTTGACAGTCACAAGTATATGGATTCATCTCATATAACCTGGTTCTCAATCTTGCCTCTTATTATGTTTATATTCTTGGCTATATTATAAAAATAAGCATACTTTTAGACAGGAAGCTCAAAATTTTGAATCATGATGTTCCTGTTCTGATTTAAAAAATTACTCTTTGAATAAAAATCCTCGTCAGGCACTAAATTACTCACAATAAGAATACACCTATGATTAATTTACATCATTTCAGGATAAATTCATTCTTCATCAGAATTAAACAAATAGGAAACACACTGCACTGCCCCATTGTCCATCACACCCATAATAATACAAACAACACTGACACAATTTACACAACCACAAGCTAATCTATATCTGATCTATAACCCCCCCTCCCAAAAAAAAACTCATTAAATTTAAAAAAAAAATAAAGAGAAAGACAATTTACACAAGCAAGTTCATAACCCTACAAGCTAATTTATAGTCTGCTCTATAAAGCAAAAAATATCCAATCATTTCTTTCACTGTAAATTGAAGGATCATTCACATCCAAGGCAAAAAGTCCCCAACTTGATGGACTTTCTGAGCACCCAAATGAAAATGAATGGAGAGGGAGACTTACAGAGAGAAGTTGATAAAAGACTATGCTTTTTCCAGTCATTGAGTCCGAGTGCGTTTGACAACTGGCCAGTTAGAGAGACTGTGGACACCATTGGCTTCCACGCGTAGGTAAAACGAAGAAGAAGAAGTTGTTTAACTTGAAGTTTAGGTTTTGATTTTGAAGGAGATGAAAAATGGTGAGAGTGGTGTTATTGGATAAAGAAGATTTTTATGCTTGTATCTATTGGGTCGGTTTGGAAGAGTGGGGACTCGTTGGTGCAGGGTCGGTGAATTTGAGAGGTATGCCTGGGGTTGGTTTGACACTTGGATTTATCACCAAAGCATCACTCTAGGCTTTTGTTGGGATGTGAAGAAAAAAGAAATTAAAAAAATAAAAGGAGAAAAAAATAAATTGAACTGAGAAGAAATATAGAGAAAATAATAATCTTTAGCTCCTTCAATTTTTTCTATCTTTCCTTAACTTTTTCTTCATTCATACCAAAAAAAAAAAAGAGATTTAAATTATGTCTTGTATATTTTCCTTTTAATTCGAATATAGGAATTACGTGTTTTTTCAGAGGTAGTCATAGTATTGTCATGTATCAAGTTATTTTTTTTCTTTTTTGTAGTTTGGGACATCTAAATTCTAAAAGAATCAAGTTGACTCATAATTTTTTTTTATATATATATCTGAACTCGTGATCAACTAATTTTTCTTATATTTACTCATTAATGAATATATAAATTTTTTAAAAAAGTTATACATGAGCTTAAAAATAGTCTCTTTTAATCTCCACTCATTATCAAATAAATGCATTTACTTAAAATTTTTACATGAACTTAGACATAATTTCTTATGTTATATAATCATCATAAAATAGCAAAACCGATATTCTCACAGCATTTTTACACACATTCTACATCATTAGATTACTGATCAAAGAGAAACCCGCTTATTCCCTTTTCTTTTTTTTTTTTCATTTCCCTCTCAAATTTGTCCATGTTCTCTCCGTTATCCTCTTCTCTCAAATCACCCTCTTCTCCTTAATTGCCAAACCCACACACACTTTTCTTTCTCTTCAAATTTTCCTTCCTTCCGTCAGATGGATCTTCTTCTCTTTCTTTTTCTCTTTTATTATATTTATATGTTAGATCTGGTGTGTTTCATAATATTAGTATTCTTAAATTGATGTCTTTGATCTTCAACTCTCATAATGACTTCGTGAGACTGCATTATATAATCCCTATTTGTATGATTCAACAAAGTGTTTTTATTTGTATTGGAGTGGCATTGGAGTCTTTTATGTCTTCTGTTTTACTACTTAGTCTGACTTCTTTACTCTTTACTTCATTTCTTTTTGACATATAAGCCTTACAACTCCTATTCACACTAATTTTTTACACTTGATTAATAAGGTATAAATTTATAATTAATTACATATATTTGATGGTTAATGGCTTAACCATTAATCACAAATCTACTCATTAACCAATATTTATATGTGATTAATCACAAATTTTTATCTCATTAATCAGGATTAAAAAATAGTATAAAAAATTGGTGTGAAATGATAATTATTCTAATCTAAGCCATTTTCACTCCTTCTCTTTACTATAATTTTGACTCATACATAATATAATTTTGTTTAGACAACCATGTCTAGTTACACTTGTACAAAAGATGAAAGAACATGTGTAAATATACCTTATAGTTGCTTTGGAAATTTTACTGACAAATGATCTCTAAAATGCCTTCCACTTGTTGAATTTTTGGATGGTAACATGAGTTTTGCATGTGCAGGTTAATGTAGTTTGAAATAATTACTTCCATGGAGGATAAAAATATTGTCAATGATGGTGAGGTGTTAGATGATGTTGTTGGCGGTACTGAATCCCATGAAGAAACAAATGAAACTGAGTTAATTATAAGTGACAGCTTGAATGAGCAATTTGAACTTGGGGTGTTAAATGATATTGTTGGCTGTGCTAAATTCCTTGAAGAAACAAATGAAGCTGAGTTAATTATGAGTAACAACTTGAATGAGCAATCTGAACTTTGTGAGCCTACAACAGGCATGTCATTTCCTTTAGTGGCTGTCGTTAAGTCATTCTATCGGCAGTATGCTAATACAAAGGGATTCGATTTCATGACCAGAAATTTAAGAAAAAGGACGTGATGGAGAGTTAAAATCCTTCATTCTATAATGTTCACGAGAAGAGAATTGTGTGTCAATAGTACCAAATGAATTGAAGATATATCCAACAATAAAGAATAACTATCAAGTGAAGATACCAGTTTTGTTGAAAAAAATGGACTTTGATACATAAAGAAAATTGTACTTGATCACTTCCATGATCTTAGCCCTGTGAAGGCAAGGATGTTCCATGGAAACAAAAACATCAGCATACACGTGAAGAGAAGAATACAGATCAATAATGAAACAGACGTGAGACTGAACAAGACTTTCCGTTCTCTTGTTCATGATGTAAGAGGGTATGATAATTTACCATTTGTTGAACGAGACATGAGCAACTATGTTGGGAGGGAAATATGTGCAATTGAGAATGAGTGTGATGGTAAGGCTCTAAGGAGTTATTTTTTACAGATGCAACAACAGAATAGTAATTTCTTCTATTATATAGATTTGGATTATGACTTTCATGTGAAGAATGTATTTTAGGCTGATGCAAGAAGTAGAGCTACATACGAATCATTTGGAGATGTTGTGACATTTGACACAACTTATTTGACAAATATGTATGATATGTCATTTGTTCCATTTGTTGGTGTCAATCATCATGGGCAATCAATTTTGCTAGGATGTAGTCTACTATCTAGTGAAGACACTCAGTCATTTGTGTGGCTATTCGAATATTGGCTTATTTGAATGTCAGGAAAGGTTCCAAAAGGTATTGTCACTAACCAATGCAAGGCCATGCAAAATGCAATCCAAATAGTGTTTCCTACTACTTGCCCTCGATAGTGCTTATGGCATATCATGATGAAAAAAATCCCAGAGAAGTTTTGTTATGGCGAATATAAGAATATCAAGAATGCAATAAAAAATACAATTTATTATTCCTTGACAGAGACTGAATTTGAAGGAAAATAAGTTACTTTCATCCAACAATTTGACCTACAAGGCAATGAATGGTTGAGTGGGTTGTACAATGAGCGGTATAAATAAGTCCCAATCTTTTTGAAGAAAGATTTTTGGGCTGGAATGTCAACCACTTATAGGAGTAAAAGCATACACGTTTTTTTTATAGGTATATAAACTCAACAACAACTTTACAACAATTTGTAAGGCAGTATGATAATGCTTTCCACGATAAGGTAGAAAAGGAAAATGAGGTAGATTGTTGATTATTTAACAACATTATTGCTTCTGGGTCAAACTCTATATTTGAAAGGAAATTCCAATATGAGTACACTTATGCGAAGTTTAATGAGGTTCAAGCTGAATTTAGAGGTAAAATGAATTGTTCTATTTGTATTAAGTGTGTTGAGGATGGAATTTGTACTTATGATATATTAAAGGATATGGTAGTAGTTAGAAGTTCCAAGGAAAGAATACTTGAAGTGATATTTAATCGCGACAATCATGATGTTAGATGTCAATGCTTGTTGTTTGAGTTGAAAGGTATTATGTGTAGATATTCCCTTATTATTCTTGTGCAAGAAAGGGTGAAAAAAGTGCATTCAAAGTATATTTTGCCAAGATGAAACAAAAATATAAGAAGGAAACATGTATATATCAAAAGCAGTTATGATATGAAACAGTTGCAGCCTCAAATGCAAATGTTTGATAATTTATGCAAAGAGTTTTACGAGGTTGCCAAAGTTGTGGAATTTGAGGATGCGAGTGATTTTTTTCTCCATAAATTGTGTGCATGTAAAGAGAAGCTGCAGTCTATGACTACAACAAACCACAATAATCTCACACGTCATAAAGGTCAAGACAAAACAAACAATGTGATTGCCATTGACAAAAATCAAACCAAGGAGCCATTGAGTGAGATTCATAGTCCGTTACATGTAGCAAGTAAAGGTCGTCCTCGATAAAAAAGGAAAGTATCAAAAGTTGACCAAATTGTGAGGAAAAAGAGAAAGACAATTAATCAAAAACCACACATATTCACAATTGATGTACGTGCATTTGAATTTCTTTTATTTATGGATGGAAAATCGTGTACTGCTACTTCTTTTGGAAAGAGTGCATATATTATCACCTATGTTTTTAACTTATTTCTATTGGTTTATGAAGGAATGCATTGAGGGAAGCGTGAGTCAAATCAATGGAAACAAGTTACATGTATGCTCATCTATAGAAATTATCACTCCTAGAGAACGAGATGATGATTATACCATGGTGTATGTATACACGAGAATTAAATTTAAGTTGTAACTAGTGTTGTGGTGATTGTTATGTTTCGGGCTAATATTGTTAAAGCCATTCTTATGTGTAAAGTATTATAAGAATTTATATATTGACTTTGGCTATATTCTTGCCTAATAGTCAACAGTTGTTGACCTCAATACAAATATTGTTGTTTATAAAGATAATTGTTGGACTTCGCGGCTAACAAATAATCCAACACCAAGTTTTCTATCATTAATTACTTGAAGCTTTTCAGCCTGATGTCACTAGAAGGCCAAAAGCATGTTAACCATATGCTAATTAAGGTCATATAAGTGATTGTAGTTGACTTATTTAAATGTTTTTTTTTCAGAATGCTAGTAGTGAGATTCCATACATGGATTTTTCTATGAGTAGTAATGCTAGGCAATTTGAAGATACAAGGTCGAGGAATGTGATGTTGTACTTAATTATTTTAATTATTTATTATTTTAACAATTTTTATATGGGTTAATGTTATGTTTTAAAGACTAAGGCAATTAACTTTAGTGTTGTAGGTTGATGGGGCAAGTGTCGATTTACTTGTAATTTGTACAAAGATTAGTGATAGCACAAGTCAGTATTTTTTGGCAAAGTGTGCTGACAAACTTGATGGTGACAAAGTGTCAACTGTGATGACATAGCAATATGTTAGAGCTATTTATTATTTAGTTGAAAAAAAATATTTTGCTATACCAGAAGCAACCTACCTAGGTATTTTTTTGGAGTAAGTTGTTTGTGTAGTTTTTAGTATTTATTATGTGTACATAATTATATAAGGTTATGTAAACAACCCTAGTTTTCTTACCACTTTTTTCAACATCACTTTTTATACTGGTTAATGAAGTATAAATTTGTGGTTAATCATGTATATAAGTTGATTAATGGATATTCTATTAACCAACCAATATACATGATTCCCGTTAACCAATCAATACACATGATTAATCATGAATTTGTACTTCATTAACTAATGTCAAAAGTGGTGTAGAAAAAAGTGGTGAGATTATTTTTTTATGTAAATGGTCAGGTATTATTTTTTGGTAGAGGGTTTATAAGGGTGATAATAAAAATTCTACAAGTTATGGATAAAACACAATTATATCTTTTGGTACATATTATGTGAATGTGTTTGTTTGATTATTTGTTTGGTTATATCTAATACAAAAAGAATAATTGTACAAATATGATTTACATTATATAGGCTTATATTAATACTTGTTTGCCTGTAATAGAGCTAAATTACAAGAAATAATTTTGTCCTAATACAAGAATAAATTTGTCTTAATAAAAGAAATAATGAAATAAATTAAATCTATCCTAAGATATCATCCATGATACTCTAAAAATATTTCAAGATATAATAAAGATATTTTGATATATTTTTCAAATATTCTAACAAGTATAACCCTTACTATGCTCAACATTTTCTTGAGAAAATCTTTTCTCTTCAAGATTAACACTGAGTAGAACAACAATGGGAGGAATTCAAAGAGATTCATTGTGAATAAGATGAATGACAATAAGAATATAATTGAGACTAAGGTATCATAATTGCACATATACTAATCATATTTTTAGTTTTTCTTATTCGTTCTTCGACAGTGGCAACTGACATATGTTCTTGGTCTCTTTAAGCCTCTCCTGGTTGAAAATTGATCATTTGATCGAGTATTTTAAAAATAATTATGGGATATCCTTTTCATATTATTCAAAAAACTTAAATATGTTTTTAACTCTTATAAATATATTATTTTTCTGGTATTAGTTCTTCATTAATTTTAGTTTTAGTTTGAGTTCTACTTTTTAAAAAATTATATCATTTTAGTCCATATTGTTTGGAGAGTTCCAATAAATGATGATGTCATGGTTAACATGCTTCCAATTCACACTTGTCACTTGTTTTGTATACCTATGTGACATCACACCATTTGCCACATACCTACCATTTGCCGTATTACTACCCTTCACCTTTAATCGTCTTCCTCTCTTCTCTCTCTCTCTCATACACACAACCATTTGGTTGAGTATTTTAAAAATCATTATGAGATATCCTTTTCATATTATTCAAAAATATAAATATGTTTTTAATTCTTATAAATATATTAATTTTCTAGTATTTTTAAAATAATTATGGGATATCCTTTTCATATTATTCAAATAACTTAAATATGCTTTTAATTCTTATAAATATATTATTTTTCGGTATCAATTCTTCGTTAATTTTAGTTTTAGTTTGAGTTCTACTTTTTCAAAAATTGTATAATTTTAGTCCCCATTGTTAAATGATGATGTCATGGCTAACATGCCTCCAACTCACACTTGTCATTTGTTTTGTATACCCATGTGACATCACTCCATTTGCCATGTAATTACCATTTGCTGTATTACCTCCCCTCACCTTTAATCGTCTTCCTCTCTTCTCTCTCTCTCTCTCTCTCACACACACACACACACACACACATGTAACATGACCACAGTCCAAACAAAGCACCCTATAACATCCTAATATAATTAATTCAATATATAAACATATATTAAATAATCAGTATTAGCTATGTTACTACTAAACTATTTGATAAACTATCTCATATCATTTAAACTAATAAATATCGAGAGCCACGATAAACATAAGTTATACATATTTACATCAAAAGCCACAAAGGCAAATGTAACATATAAACAACACAAAGTAATATATATTACAAGTGTTGCTATCAAAAGATTAAAACATAACATCAATTCTATCTATTCTTGAGTCTTTTTCATCTTTTTCTTTTTATTCTTCTTTGCATCCTCTGAAGTATCTTGACCTGTTAACCATGAAATACAAAAAGAGTGAGAATATAAAATTCTCAATAATAGAATAATATTTCATTGCACTAATATAAATATATACAAGGCATAAATATAAAGATATACTCATAACTTACTACTAATATTAAACAAATGTAAAACATCAACCTCGATAAGTAAAATGCTCATCATTTATCTAATCCTTAGACTAGACTTAGATTCAATATCCTTAGCCTAGTCTCGAATAACTAATCATTTCGTGAAACACTTCAGTGTCACTACTTTATTAGGCTTACCCGACAATGATCGCTACTTATATAACTATTCACAACTTCACCTTACAGTCACAATACTATTGGTTTTATAAGTCACACTAATGTGATAAAGGTTCTAAGTAATTATTTTAAACAAGGCATATTCTTGTATAATTTGGAAACTTCATTTCTTCTCATATACTATGTGGTTTGTTTCCTTGATAAAATATTCCTAAAAGTGTTTTAATATACTTAAGAAAGCATATATAATTGATCCCAACTGATAGGGAATTTCAAAACATCAAGAATATAACTTTGTAAAACTCTGGAACTCACGCCTAGGCGTGACTTTCCTTCGCCTAGGCGTCGTTGCCTCACACCTAGACATGGAATTCCCACGCCTAGACGTGACACTCTCTGTCTCACCTGGACTGAAATCTGAGTGTCTCACGCCTAGGCATGGAAATACTGCTCCTAGGCGTGATAATTCTGCAGAAAAATCTACAGAAACCGAGCCATTGCTCTAATGGTGCCAAACCAATCCTACTCTTCCAAATCTTGGATTTTAAGCATTTTCCAGCCCTAGATATGATCTCTAATCATGTTAGAATCATTATACACTACTTTCAACTCATTAAACCTAGGTTATGAACAAAATAAAATCATTCAAAACCTAGTTCTCAACTTTGGATTCAACACCTAAGGAGGTGTTTCTAATCTCAAATCAATCACCAAGCATGGGTTAAACAAGAACCAAACCAAACTCAGTCATTGAAAGTCGAAATTAACTAAAGAAACTATCTTTACCTCAAATATCTCTTTTTCCCAAATCCATTCATCCATATATATAAACTACAAGGAATGGAGAGGAAGGTTAGGTTTAAGGAAAAACACCCCTACCTCTTGCTTGATTGATGATTGCAAAGTCTTGCTTCTCTTGTTGGACTTCTTCCCTTTGCTCATCTTCTTCCCTCCTTCCTTCGTTTTCCTCTTCTTTATTTTTTAGTTTTCTTTCTTCTGTTTCCAGCAGGAAACATGTGAAGGAGAGAAAAATAAACCAAAGGATAAGATTAAAGGCTTCTTAACGTACATTGATAAATCCATATTTGTTATAAACACTTATATTTTACTAATTCAAGTTTTTCAACTTGCAATAACTCTGAAATAAATACTATGATTCATTAAAATTATTGTTTCACTATTTTTCCAAATTTTCATATCTATTGGGGGGTCAAACCAACATTAAAACACACAATCGATATACTTAAAAATGCCAAACAAACTCCATTGCTCTCAAATTTTAACTGCATCATTTTTACCATATTTGTGACTTCGAAACAAACTTCATAGGTTTATTTCCTTCAAATTAACCATTTATACTCTCTCTGGGTTATTTTAAGCTACTTCTTGCATTCTAGGTTGCAACAAAGTGCCTAAATGAACTCCGTTTGTCACAAAACTTAACTAATACATTTTACAAGTATAGTAGTATCTCTGAGACTATCTACAAGTTTAACATATTTCTTGGGATGTTGCATTTCTCCCCTCCTTTTAAAAATTTTGACATCAAAATTGCTTACCTCAAATAAACATTTCTGGATAGTTTTGTTGCATCTAAGATTCTAACTCCCATGTAGCTTCTTCTGTACCTACTTCACCCCAGATCACCTTTATTAGAGGAATCTGCTTATCTTTGAGCTCTTTGACTACTCTGTCTACAATTCTTACCGGTTTCACTGCATAAAACAAATGATCTCTTAACTGTATAAATTCATTTCTTATGATGTGTGAATGGTCTGGATTAAATCTTCTGAGTTGAGACATGTAACATTCCAAAATTTGCTATTTTACAGTAATGACTGAATTGTACAGTTTTGTGATTTTTGTGTGCTGCAAATTTATTTTGAATATTCGATGATTGTTTTTTATCATTGTGTGTGATATACTCCAAGTCAGGAAAATAATAATTTTTGGGCCGGAAAAATTCTTTACTGATTTATTCGGAGCCGGGGGAGCTTACTAAACCCGAATTCGAGAGATACGTGTCTCGATCTTTTAATTTTTAGAATTTATTTGTGAAATAAAAATATTCTGTATTTTATTATCCAGCAGACAAATACTTACTGACTTGTGAGCAGTATGTTCTATCCATTAGGTAATAATTTCTGTAACTATTATCCATTGGACAATAACCTTTAGAGAAAGTTTTGATGACTTGTTTTGTGAACCAATTAGAATACTTGAAGCTTGATGAAAACCAATAGAAAGTGGTCAACAAAAATGACTAGACTAGTTAGCTATGTAACTAGAGTAGATGAAACTAGATGAGTTAAACAAAGTTAGCTTAAAGCCTATGTAATAACTAAATAGAACAAACTTAGTTTGCTACTCTTTAGGGCTTCACGATTTTAGGGAGGTTCTATCACCTTCTAGAAATTCATGACTCACAGTTAAGTAACTAAATGGTTAGTAATGTAACTAGGTGATCTAACTAAGTTAGCTTAATTTAGTTATGAACCGATTGAATCAAAACTTGGTTAGCCTTTTCCATTGAGCTCCATGGCTAGGAAGCTTCATGCACCATCTAGAATTAGGTAATTCACTTGCATGGCTCTTAGGTTTAAACCAATAGAAAACTACATGATTAAAGCATGATCAATTGGTGACATTAGCCATGTGCTAATTATCGCGACCGTGATCGCGGTGGGAGTGGCGAACAAATAAATAAGTTAGGAGTTGCCACCAATTTTATTTAAAATAGAAAAAATTAGAAAACCTTGTTTATAACATGGTCTTTGGAACCAGATTGGATTCGGAAGTAGGTTATGCATAGGAAAGGGTGGAGATTTAACCCCACAGTACCCCTAACACATCTATCCTAAAACGATTACCCTAAATTAATTATGTAAAACTTAATAATCTCATAATATGTTTGTATTACCTTTTTTATTTAAAAAAAACTACAAAAATAAATAATTTATGAAAATTTAAACTTTGGCTTAACAAAATAAAAATTCCGCTCCTACGTACCCTCAGGTGTAATGAGGAATTCAATGTCACGTAGTTCTTTAGAAAATAAGTATGGGTTGGTTAATTTTATTTAAAGGAAAAGATTTAATTTTTAATTTTTATATAAAAATTTGAATTAACAGGTCGTCGCGACTCTGTTAATCAAATTAAGATTTGAATAGGTGAAGCTCGCGTCACGCTAGAGACGTCACCCATTGATTATTAATTAATTTGAATCATTAGGTTGTCACAACTCAGATGATCCAAAACAGTTATAAGATTAACAAGCTATCACAACTCGGTTAATCCTATTTTATTTTTATTTTTATTTTTTAAAAAAATTAATTTATATTTTTTACCCTTTTCAATTTTTTTTTTATTATTAGTATTATTTACCTCTTTTCGTTTTTAATCTTTTTTTGGCCCAAATTTATTATCCTAAGCCCATTTCACTTAAAACAACCAAAATTTTTTTTATCAGAAATAAAAAAAATGAAAAGAATAACAGACTTACGAAAAAGCAAGACAAAAAAAGGGAGGTTTTGCTTCTTTCTTTTCAGGTATTTACAGGAAGTGGGAGACCAAAGCAGAGGAGCGGCGGCGCGAGATGGTGGACTGGCGAGGGTGGCAGCGTCGGATCTGGTCGGCGATGAGGAGTTGTGCGAGCAGGTTGTAGGTGACGAGTTGGTTTCACGATGCCGGATTCGATGTTGTCGGTGCGGTGGTTTGGGCGGAGGTCCTGGTTCAGGTTCGTCGGCGATCGGTGAAGGCCCAGTCTGGGTGGCGGCTCGTCGAAGGTTGCGTGGAGCGGTAATTCCAGATTTGGTGGGTTGCGTCGACGGTGACTTTGTGGAGAGCAGTTGGAACGAGTCGTGCGGCGCAGAGGGACGATGTGCGGTTCTCGCGGCTCGCCAGTTCTGGATCTAGTTCAACGCGCCGGGCAGGTGAGGCATGGCTGGTGGTGGGTTGAAAGGATGGTGGTTTGAAAGGATGGTGGTTGTGGTTATTATGGTAGGTAGTTAGTAATGAGGAAGATGATGGGTGTTTGATGGTGGGTTTAGATTGTTGTTATGGAAGCTTTGGGTTGAAGCTTTGGTTATGGAAACTTTGGGTTGATGGTAGCTATGGTGAAGTGAGTGTGACGTTAATGGTAAAAGAAGATGATGGAGTTTAGAGGTTGAGGAAGGTGTATGAAGGTGAAGGCAAAAGAGTTTGGGTGATGAAAAAACATGAACATGATTGCTAGAATGTTTAGGCAAAAATATGTGTGTAAGTGTGAGTTCATTACGAGAGAGTCCAAAAGTCTGGTTATAGGTTATGGATTTTATAGAAGGGGATTAGGTTAAAGTGTTTGAGTTGAAGTGTGATTGGGATCTGTTTAAAATGATAAGTTAGGGTTAGTTTAGGATGAGTTTTAGAGTTTGTTTAGGATGAGTATTGTGATTTATTTAGGATAAGTTTAACTGATGGGGTTTGTTTTGGGTAAGTTATAGAATTAGTATAGGATGGGTGAACGGGTCAAGTTATGGGTTGATGGATCAATTGGGTTGGATAATGAGTTAATGAGTAGGATAATGGGTTGATAGACCAATTGGGTTGGATAACGGGTTATGGTTCAATGGGTAGGAAAATGGGCCAAAGATGAGTCTTTTTTTTTAATTTTTTTATTTACAAAATGCCTTGGACAAAATTGGGTGTTCACACTAATCATAATTGTTAGCAAAATATTTCACTCACCTTTTTCTTCACTCTTCCACGGTATTCATTAAGGGGATAGGGCATCCATTTCATTTATATCTCATTTTGAGACCATAAGCTATTCTCTCCATTCTCTTTCATCTAAACTTGAACAAAAACTCTATTTCTCTTCATCTTTGAAGCTCACGGCCTCCACACCAAACACCAACGTCCAAGCTTCCAAAATTTCATTTAACTTCATTTCCTAAACCTAAACACCCTTCTAAACACTTTTCATGTTGTGAACTTAAGCTAGTTCATCCATCTAGTGCTTGGAAATCAAGCTTGAGTTTTCTACTCTTAAAGGTAAAAGCTTTGTTTCTTGATTCAAATTTTGGTTCTTGAATTTCTAAGTCATGTTTGATCCATGGTTTCTCTTTGTCAAGCTTAGTTTATGACTTGTATTGGTTTAAGCTTGTTAGGGTTTTCTTTGGAGGCTACACGAAATTCTTTGGAGGAAACAACTTGAAGGATTTTGTCTTCCTTGAGGTAAGAGGGAGATTAACATCATCAACCATATATTGGTGGTGAGGAAATGACTTGTTTATGGTGAGAAATCCATAAGGATTATTCACTTGTGTGATTTCAAGCTTGCTTTGTTTATGATGATTTTTGGTTGGTATGCTTTATAGCTTTGATTATATGTTTGTTTATGTGATTATAGAAGCATGTTAAATTATTGTACAAAGTAGGATGTGATTTATATGATGAGGAGTTGTATGAAGGTTCCAAAGAATAATAGAAAATATTATGTTAAGAATTTTTAGTAGAAAAATAATCTAAATAAGGCCAAAATGCCTACATAATGTAGAAAATTTTATAAATAAGTTTAGAAAGCTAAGAAATATTTTACGCAAGTGAAAAATACTATAAAAATCTTACGCGATTTAAAAATAATAATTTTTAAACTACGCGATTGAGAAAATGATTTAAAGTCGCTACGCGATTGAGAAAACATTTAAAAATTTCTAAGCGATTTAAAAAACGTTTGAAAATATTTTCGCAATTGGAAAAACTTTGGAAAATACTTATGCGATTTGAAAACGTAAGAAAAATGTTACGCGATTATAAAAACATGATAAAATGTTTACGCGATTAGAAATAACAATAGTTTGCTGTCGGACTATTGTGGTGGATCCAGTTATGTTGGAATATGATGTTGCCAAGAGATGGCGTGTGTATATGGAATACTATGAGAATAATGTTTGTATGTATTTTTGAATCATACATCATGCAGAGAAAAGCATGTCAACTTATTTGGTTAAGACAAGTGTACCTAGGAGATTGAAATTACACTTTCGTACGGGTGGGAATTGCGTAATTATGATCTTCAGTGATCTTGGAGATGTTAGGGTGTGGAATGTCATATGTGGCCAGTTGGTAGCACCACTGCATTGTGGTATCCTATGCAAACACACTGACGGTCTTGACAGAGTTGCTATTCTTTTTGTGATTGGTTGAGAGTGTCTTGTATTAGTCATGTTGCACACCATGATATGATATATTGGCACATGATTTGAGGCTAACAATATACAGACATGTACTCTTTATCTTTCTCTCCGAAATGTTGATTAGCTCCATGAAGTAGGATTTGACCTTTGTGCACATGCATAATGAGTCAGCATATTGATATGATAATTATGCTTATCTAATATCTTATCCGTGATGTGATAATATGATTGTATGTGAAAATATTTTATTTGTATTATTTACTGATATTTTCTATACTGCCTTCTCAGTATTGATGCAGGGGATCTCACATCTTTGTTGTATTATATTTGTTTTATTGTATATGTTTGATGAAGACCAAAGAGACGAGGAAGCTGGTAATTCTGTTTACCAACAGTGATATACTGTGTTGTGTTTGTTTGTATGGTGGCAAGACATCAAGTTTTGGGTTTTGTTACATTACAGTTCCATGGGAGAACTGACGCTTGGAGATTTGATTTTAATAATGAACGCTTTGTTTACACCAGGGACTTAACTCTAAACCTTAGTGGTACTAGGGATGGGACTCCTGTTCTGACGCAACATGCTTCTGTGTGTCTTGAGTTCACTATGCCGATACGTGAGCTCTGGGATGGTAGTTTCTATACCCCACAGGAGGATTCTATGGTGTCGTCAGCTAGGACGCTAGCTCGACGTGTGTTGTATCTGCCAGGGTTCTTTAGTGATGATACATCGGAGGAGGATCCTGCTGAGGGCCTGAATCCTTAGTCTGGTTTTAGAGATTATGGTTTAGTACTTTATATTTTCATCGTGTGTATTGTATATATTATCTTTTGGGAGTAAGTGCATATTTATGTAAATTATTTGTAAATAATGTTTCTCTATGTATGTAAATTATGGCGAGTTTATTTTTAGTTACGTTTTATGTTTATGGTTTTATTTTCAGTTATTCCACAAACGAAATTTTAAAATCAGTGTTTTACAATATGAATTCTTTACAACTTGGGTAAGTTATATTAGAATTAGTCTTAAATGTGATACCCTACTCTGGGTGTTACATTAGTTAGTATCAGAGTCCCAGTTAGAGTCTTTTGAGTTTTTGTGGTTAGGTATGTTTTGCTTAAGTTGTGTGATTCTCTGTATTTGGTTTTCTAAAGGTTACATCTGACTTTTATTGTGTTTTGATTGCTGGTGAAGAAAGTATGTCTCATAACAGAGGTGCACATGTGAACGTGGGACGTAACGAGGACCCAATGACAGTGGCAGCAACAGTAATACAGCGTATGGAAGACGTAATTGTGCAACAAAATCAACGAGCTGCACAACAAGAAGAAGCAAATGCTGATGTCCAGAATTTGTCTGAATTCCATCGGAATAACCCACTGCAGTTTAGGGGCAAGTTTGACTCGAAAAAGGCAAGTCTGTGGATATGAGAGTTGGAGACAATCTTCGAAGGAATAGGATGTGCAGATGACCGCAAGGTGACTTATGCCACTTTTATATTAATGGGTGATGGTGAAAATTAGTGGAAGGCAACTCGAAGAGTATTATAAGCAGAAGGACGAGAAATCACATGGGAGGTATTTTGTGATGTATTTCTGGAAAAGTATTTTCCGGATAGTGTAAGGCATGCCAAGGAGATGGAATTCCTTGGATTAAGGCAAGGTGGAATGACAGTGAATGAGTATGCTGCGAAGTTTGAGAGCTTGTCTAAGTTCTCACGGTATCTCCAGATCCAGCTTGACGAGGTTTGAAAATGCCACAAATTTGAGGAAGGTTTAAGGGTTGAATTGAAGAATGAAGTATTGCCAATGGGAATGAACCAATTCTCAACATTGATGGATATGTGTTGCAGACTCAAAGAATTAGAGTCATCGCGAGATTCAATGAGTTGTAACTTTGGACCATCTTGTGGTGTCCCGGGGCCGACGAGGGCGGGAAGTGGACTCCAGTGTAAGAGAAGCACGTACGAGGAGCGGCTCTTGGCAGGCTTCTAGGCGAAGGGTCCCATGAATGAATTGAATACGCACCGAAATAAGAGGGATTCAGAGACTGTGCAGGTATGGGACTGCATAGTTGAGGATGACTTAAAGGAATTGATTAGGCATAGTCATATCAACAAGTTGTAATTTTTTTTCGGGAGCCTAGAACATAAGAACTTCATGGTTAAGCGTGCTTAACCTGGAGCAATTGTGGGATGGGTGGCCTCCTGGGAACTTTCCTAGGATACGTGTGAGTGAGGACAAAGCACGCTGAAAAGACCCATGTTAGTTTGTGGAGACACTCATCAATCCTACAGGCAGTCCCGGGATGTTACAAATGGCATCAGAGACGGGACCTCTCCCAGTACGGTGTGGTTCGGGGACGAACCAAGCGGAAGTTGGTGGGCATGTGGTGTCTCGGGGCCGACGAGGGCGGGGAGTTGATGCCGGATAAGAGAAGCACATACAAGGAGCACCTCCTGGCAGGCTTCTAGGCGAAGGGTCCCATGAATGAACTAAATACGCACCCGAATGAGAGGGATTCAGAGACTGTGTAGGTATGTGACTGCATAGTTGAGGATGACTTAAAGGAATTGATTAGGCGTAGCTATATCAACAAGTTGCAATTTCTTTTCGGGAGCCTAGAACATAAGAACTCCATGGTTAAGCGTGCTTGACCTGGAGTAATTGTGAGATAGGTGACCTCCTGGGAAGTTTCCTAGAATGCGTGTGAGCGAGGACAAAGCACGCTGAAAGGACCCATGTTAGTGTGTGGAGACACTCATCAATCCTACAAGCAGTCCCAAGATGTTACATATCTAGTTTCCAAAGGGGAGGAAGCAACAACAATAATCGGTTTTAGCGGAAACCATATTCAAGGCCATCGGGAAGCCAACAATAACAACAACAACAACAACAACAACAGCCACGTGGAGGAAGTCCTAGTGGCAATCATTTTGGCCAGACCATGGTACCGCCAACAAAGTGTATGAAATATAGAAATGGTCATATGACGAGGGACTGTACGATTAGGGGAATCATTTGCTTTAGATGCGGAAAACCTAGTCACATCTCGAGGGATTGTAGAGGTGGCAAAACGAGTTCAATCCGTTGGGTTAACCCACGAACCTGCATAACCCGCGGGTTAAGCCGGGCAGGGTAGGTTGGTTCGTTGGGTTGAGTTTTTTTTTTTAAAAGTGTTATAAATAAGTCTTTTTATTTGTGTTTGTGATATTTTTATAGGTATGATACTAATTTTATTTTTTTTTATTTTTTAGTCTCTATAAATTTTTTTTTTTTTTTTTTTTTTTATTTTTGTGATTTTTTTTATACATTTTGTTTTTGTTTTTAAGTGGGTTGACTGTTAACCTACCTACTTTTTCTCATTTTCTCCTTTATGCGGGTCAACCCACCAACCCGCCAACCCATCCTAAAATAGGGTAGGTTGGCTCTTCCAACCCATTTTTCAAAACGGGCCAACTCGCCCTGCCCCGTATTTTGGCAGGTTGAAAGTGGGGTGGATGGAGTGGGGCGGGTTGGCTTGTTTTGCCACTTCTAAGGGATTGTAATCAAGCGAAGGTGGAGCCTTCGGTGAGCAATGTTCGTGTTACTAAACCTCAAGCTAGAGGATGAGTATATACAATGAGTGGAGCTGAAACCTCTCAGTTTGATGATCTTATCAAGGGAGAGGGTGTCATATCAGGTAATCTTTTAACTGTAACATATGATTCGGGTGTAACTCATTCATTTATTGCATATGACTGTGTGAATCATTTGGAATTGCCTGTATCTTCTTTGAACTTTTAATTGTTTATTTCTACACCTACAGCCAAGTCTATTAGTACTTCTAAAGTATGCCTAAACTGTCCTGTTACTATCAATAATAGAGTCTTTTCTCTTGATTTAATTTGTTTGCCTCTTACTGATATAGATATAATCTTAGGAATGGATTGGTTATCCTCTAATTATATCTTGTTAGATTGTTCTAAAAAGACCTTAGTATTTCCTGAAGATGAGGTTTCTAGATTTTTGACTGCCAATCAAGTCGAATCTTATGGAGCCCAAGGATACATGTTGTTATCTTCTTTAGAAGTCAATAATGAAAAATATGTGAATACTATTTCTGTCGTAAATGAGTACCAGGATTACCACCTGATAGAGAGATAGAGTTTTCTATCGATCTTGTACCAGGAGTGGGTCCTATTTCGATTGTACCGTACTGAATGTCGCCGTCAGAATTACTAGAGTTAAAGAAATAATTGGAAGAACTGTTAGAAAAATAGTTTGTGAGACCTAGTGTTTCACCATGGGCAGCTCCAGTGCTGCTAGTCAAAAAGAAGGATGGATCTACGCGTTTATGTGTTAACTACCGCCAGTTGAATAAAGTCACAATAAAAAATAAGTACCCACTTTCAAGGATTGACGATTTGATGGACCAGTTGAAAGGAATAACTGTTTTCTCTCAGATAGATCTGCGATTAGGTTATCATCAAATTCGTGTCAAGGTAGAGGATATACCTAAGACAGCTTTTCGAACGTGCTACGGTCATTATGAGTATCTTGTAATTTCGTTTGGAGTAATGAATGCTCCTACAAGATTCATGGATTACATGAATATGATCTTTCGTCCATATCTAGACAGATTTGTCGGTGTTTATATTGATGTCATTCTGATCTATTCTCAAAGTCAGGAAGAGCATGCTGAACACCTCAGTATAGTTATCCAGATTTTAAAGGAGAAGAAGTTATATGCAAAGCTGTCAAAATGTGAATTTTGGTTGGACGAAGTTCAGTTTTTGGGTCATGTGATTTCTAAGGATGGAATTGCAGTGGATCCAGCAAAGGTGGAGACGGTTCTTCAATGGGAAAGGCCAACGACAGTGATTGAGATCCGAAGTTTGGTTGGATTAGCCAGATATTATCGGAGATTTATTAAAGGTTTTTCCAAGATAGCCAGACCTCTTACACAACTCACAAGGAAGAATCAAGCTTTTGTTTAGACAGATGAGTGCGAAGAGAGTTTCCAAGAGCTAAAGGGAAGGTTGAATACTACACCAGTGCTGATTCTACCAGATCCGAATGAATCTTTTAAAGTATATTGTGATGCTTCTTATCAAGGGTTAGGATGTGTTTTGATGTAAAATATAAACGTGGTAGCATATACTTCAAGACAACTGAAGGTACATGAAAGGAACTACCCAACGCATAATTTAGAATTAGCCGCAGTTGTTTTTGCATTAAAAATTTGGAGACACTTTCTGTATAAAGCTACATTCAATGTTTTCAGTGATCATAAAAGTTTAAAGTATTTGTTTGATCAGAAGGAGTTGAACATGAGGCAGAGAAGATTGTTAGAATTCTTAAAGGACTACAACTTTCAGCTTCAATATCATCCTAGAAAGGCGAATGTCATGGCAGATACTTTAAGTAAGAAGATGCTCAGTGTTTCTGCTATGATGATTAAAAAAGAACAACTGATAGAACAATTTAGAGATATGCGGTTATCGGTAGAGTTAGCGCCAGCAAGGATTCGTTTGAACAAGGTCACTATTCTGAATGATTTGCTAGAAGAAATCTGAGAAAAACAAGAAGATGATTAGTTTTTGCAAAAAGAAAGAGAATTCTTGAAGCAAGGTCGTGTAGCAACGGTTGAGGAAGGATTTGACGGAGTCTTAAGGTTCAAGGGTAGGATTTGTATACCCAGTGATTTCGATCTTAGGAAGGCGATTCTCGATGAAGCTCACAATAGCATGTTGAGTATACATCCCGGAATGACCAAGATGTATCAAGATCTGAAATGATTATTTTGTTGGCCTGGGATGAAGAGAGATGTTGCTGAACATATGTTATCATGTCTTGTGTGCCAAAAGGCGAAGGTTGAACATCAAAGACCAGCAGGTATGTTGCAACCCCTAATTGTTTCAGAATGGAAATGGGATAATATTGCAATGGATTTTGTTACAAGATTGCCAAAGACTAGAAAAGGATATGATTCTATATGGGTCGTTGTTGATAGGCTTATGAAGTCTGCTCACTTCTTGTCAATCAATATCAGGTATTCTATGGAGAAGTTGACCCAGGTGTACATTGGTGAAATCGTTAGACTTTACGGTGTGCCCACTAGTATCATTTATGATAGAAATCCAAGGTTTACATCAAGGTTTTGGCAAAGCCTACATGAAGCAATAGGGACTAAACTTCGTTTGAGTTCTGCCTACCATCCGTAGAGTGATGGTCAAATGGAGAGGGCTATACAGTCATTGGAGGATCTATTAAGAGCTTGCGTGTTAGAACAAAAAGGGAGTTGGGATAAATTCTTGCCTTTGGTAGAATTCACCTACAATAACAATTTTCACTCAAGTATAGGGATGGTACCCTATGAAGCACTATACGGGTGACGATATCGATCACCTTTGTGTTGGTATCAAGATGGTGAGAGTATGACCATCGAACCTGAAATGGTACAACAAACGACTGAGAAGGTGAAAATGATTCAAGAGAAAATGAAGGCAACTCAGAGTAGACAAAAAAGCTATGCTGATAAAAGAAGAAGGCCTCTTGAATTTGAGGAATGTGAGCATGTGTTTTTGCGAGTCACACCCATGACTTGTGTCGAAAGGGTTATAAAATCCAGAAAACTCAGTCCTAAATTCATTGGACCTTATCAAATTATTCGTCGGATAGGTCCAGTCGCATACCAAATCACTTTATCACCTTTTCTTTCCTACCTTCATAATGTTTTCCATGTATCCCAGTTAAGAAAGTATATTCCCAATCTAACTCATGTCATTCAGCCCGATGAGGTACAATTGAAAGAAAATTTGACGTATGAGACACTTCTTGTTAAGATTGAAGACAAGAGGATGAAGCAACTCAGAGGGAGGACATTTTGTTAGTGAAAATGATTTGGAGTGAAACAACTGGAGATGCTACGTGAGAGTTGAAAGACAAGATGAGGGAACAATATCATCAATTGTTTTAAGGTATGACAAATTTTAGGGACAAAATTCTTTTTAGTGGGGGAGAGTTGTAACATCCCAAAATTTGCTATTTTACAGTAATGACTGAATTATACTATTTTGTAATTTTTGTGTGCTATAAATTTATTATGACTGTTCTGTGACTATTTTTGATTGTTGTGTATGATATACTTCGAGTCAGGAAAATAATAATTTTAGGCCCGGGGAAAATCTTTACTGATTTATTCAGTCGGGGGAGCTTACTAAACCCAAATCCGAGAGATAAGTGTCTCAATCTTTTAATTTTTAGAATTTATCTATGAAATAAAATTATTATGTATTTTATTATCCAGCGGACAAATACTTACTGACTTGTGAGTAGTATGTTTTGTCCATTGGGTAATAATTTCTGTAACTACTATCCATTGGACATTAGCCTTTAGAGAAAGTTTTGATGACTTATTTTGTGAACCAATTAGAATACTTAAAGCTTGATGAAAACCAATAGAAAGTGGTCAATGAAAATAGCTAGACTAGTTAGCTATGTAACTAGACTAGATGAAACAAGATGAGTTAAACTAAGTTAGCTTAAAGCCTATGTAATAACTAAATGGAACAAACTTAGTTTGCTACTCTGTAGGGCTTCACGGTTTTAGGGAGGTTCTAGCACCTTCTAGAAATTCATCACTCACACTTAAGTAACTAAATGGTTAGTAATATAACTAGATGATCTAACTAAGTTAGCTTAATTTTGTTAGGAACTAATTGAATCAAAACTTGGTTAGCCTTCTCCATTGAGCTCCACGGCTAGGAAGCTTCATGCACCATCTAGAATTAGGTGATTCACTTGCATGACTCTTAGGTTTAAACCAATAGAAAACTACATGATCAAAGCATGATCACTTGGTGACATTAGCCATATGCTAATCATAATCGTTAGCAAAATATTTCACTCTCCTTTTCCTTCACTCTTCCACTGTAATCACTAGGGGGGAGGGCATCCATTTCATTTATATCTCATTTTGAGACCATAAGTTATTCTCTCCATTCTCTTTCATCTAAACTTGAACAAAAACTCCATTTCTCTCTATCTTTGAAGCTCACGGCCTCCACACCAAACACCAACATCCAAGCTTCCAAAATTTCATCTAACTTCATTTCCTAAACCTAAACACCCTTCTAAACACTTTTCATGTTGTGAACTTAAGCTAGTTCATCCATCTAGTGCTTGGAAATCAAGCTTGAGTTTTCTACTCTTAAAGGTAAAAGCTTTGTTTCTTGATTCAAAGTTTGGTTCTTGAATTTCTAAGCTATGTTTGATCCATGGTTTCTCTTTGTCAAGCTTAGTTTGTGACTTGTATTGGTTTAAGCTTGTTAGGGTTTTCTTTGGAGCCTACACGAAATTCTTTGGAGGAAGCAACTTGAAGGATTTTGTCTTCCTTGAGGTAAGAGGGAGATTAACATCATCAATCATATGTTGGTGGTGAGGAAATGACTTGTTTGTGGTGAGAAATTCATGAGGATTTATTCACTTGTGTGATTTAAAGCTTGCTTTGTTTGTGATGATTTTTGGTTAGTATGCTTTATAACTTTGATTATATGCTTGTTTATGTGATTATGGAAGCATGTTGAATTATTGTATAAAGTAGGATGTGATTGATGTGATGAGGAGTTGTATGAAGGTTCCAAAGAACCCATGGAGGCTCACGGTCTCAACACCACAAAGAGAGCAAAATATTTTAAATTATTTTCCTAATTATGGATTAAATGATTTAATGATGAGAAATTGGATTAAAGGTTTTTACAAAGAATTATGTGATAGAAAAAGATTAAATATGATTTATAAATGGATTTTTGGCAAACTTGCCAAAGTTTAGTGTTTTAGATCCAAAATTATTTTCCTAAGTGTAGACTTAGGTAATTAATTAACAAGAATTCAATTTAATAGATTTTTAGTAGAAATGAGAAAGTAGACTAAATGTTTAGAATTACATTATTATATTTAAGTTATAATATGGAATTAAATTAAAACTTGAAATTTGCTAACGTATAGCTCACCCTTTAGGTTTTGAAGCGCATTAGAAAATTTTGAGCTGTAATGCCTAATTAAATCAAAGAAATGCAATTTCTGTAAAGAAAAGTAGAAAATATTACTTTAAGAATTTTTAGTAGGAAATTATTCTAAACAAGGCCAAAATGCCTACATTATGTAGAAAATTTTATAAATAAGTTTAGAAAGCTAAGAAATATTTTACGCAAGTAAAAAATACTAGAAAAATCTTACGCGATTTAAAAATGGTGATTTTTAAACTACGCGATTGAGAAAATGATTTAAAGTCGCTACGCGATTGAGAAAATGTTTAAAAATCTCTATGCTATTTGAAAAACATTTGAAAATATTTTTGCAATTGCAAAAATGTTAGAAAATACTTACGCGATTTGAAAACGTAAGAAAATGGTTACACGATTATGAAAATGCGATAAAATATTTACGCGATTGGAAATAACAGCAGTTTGTTGTCGGACTATTGTGGTGGACCCAATTATATTGGAATGTGATGTTGCCAAGAGATGGCGCGTGTGTGTGGAATACTGTGAGAATAATATTTGTATATATTTTTGAATCATACATCATGCATAGAAAAACGTGTCAGCTTATTTGGTTAAGGTAAATGTGTCTAGGAGATTGAAATTACAAATTCGTGCGGGAGAGAATTGCGTAGTTACGATCTTTAGTGATCTTGGAGACATTGGGGTGTGAAATGTCATATGTGGCTAGTTGGTAGCACCACTGCGTCGTGGTATCCTATGCAAACACACCGACGGTCTTGACGAAGTTGTTACTCTTTTCGTGATTGGTTGAGAGTGTCTTGTATTAGCCATGTTGCGCACCATAATATGATATATTGGTACATGATTTGAGGCTAACGATATACAAACATGTACTCCATATCTTTCTCTCCGAAATTATGATTAGCTCTATGGAGTAGGATTTGGTCTTTATGCACATGCATAATGAGTCAGCATATTAATATGATAATTATGCTTATCTGATATCTTATCCATGATGTGATAATATGACTGTATGTGAAAATATTGTATTTGTATTATTTACTATCATTTTCTATATTGCCTCATTGGTATTGAAGTAGGGGATCTCACCTCTTTGCTGTATTATATTTGTTTTATTGTATGTATTTGATGAAGACCGAGGAGACGAGGAAGCTGGTAATTCTGTTTACCACTAGTGATATATTGTGTTGTGTTTGTTTGTATGGTGGCGAGATGTCAAGTTTTGGGTTTTGTTATAGTACAGTTCCATGGGATAACTGACGCTTAGAGATTTGATTTTAATAATGAATGCTTTGTTTACACCGTGGACTTAACTCTAAACCTTAGTGGTACTAGGGATGAGACTCCTGTTCTGACGTAACATGCTTTTGTGCATCTTGAGTTCACTATGCCGATACGTAAGCTCTGGGATGGTAGTTTCTATACTCCGCAGGCGGATTCTATGGTGTCGTCAGCTAGGACGCCAGCCCGACGTGCGTTGTATCCACCAGGGTTCTTTAGTGATGATACAGAGGAAGAGGATCCTGTTGAGGGCTCGAATCCTTAGTATGGTTTTAGAGATTATGGTTTAGTACTTTATATTTTTGTTGTGTGTATTGTATATATTATCTTTTGGGAGTAAGTGCGTATTTATGTAAATCATTTGTAAACAATGTTTCTCTATGTATGTAAATTATGGCGAGTTTATTTTCAATTACGTTTTATGTTTATGGTTTTATTTTCAGTTATTCCGCAAACAAAATTTTAAAATCAGTGTTTTACAAGATTAATTCATTTACAACTTACGTAAGTTATATTAGGATTAATCTTAAATGTGATACCTTATTGTGGGTGTTACAAGACACATGAAACACATCATGAAGGTTTGACAAACTGGGCGAAAAAGCTATCTGGTAGGCTACAAGTCCAACTTTTTTAAAGATCTGATAAGGACCAATGAAACGATGGTTTAATTTCCTTGTTCTCAATGCTCTACCAATTCCAGTTATAGGAGTGACTCTTAAGAAAACATGTTCCCTTCCTCAAACTCTAAAGGTCTTCTCCTTCTATCAACATAATTATTTTGCCTACTTTGAGCTATAGTCATTCTATCCCTAATCTTTCTAATCTATTCTGATATTTGTTGTACCAACTTAGGTCCTAGAATAGCTTTTTCTCTAATTTCATACCAACATCATGGTGACCTACACTTTCGACCATAAAGCGCTTCATAAGGTGTCATTCCAATACTGGTATGGTAACTGTTGTTGTAGGCAAACTCCACTAAAGGCAAGAGTTTATCCTAACTACTTTACTGATCTAAAATACATGCTTTGAGCATATCATCTATGGTTTGGATAGTCCTCTCTGACTGCCCATTTGTTTATGGATGGTATATTGTACTAAAACTTAGCCTAGTCCCATAGGCCTTTTGCAAAGCTCCCCAAAATCTAGATGTGAGTTTAGGATCTTTATCTAAAACTATGCTAAGGGAGATACCATGCATTCTAACTATCTCCTGTAAATACAACTGAGCTAACTTATCTAAGGAGTAGTCAGTCTTAAGAGGCAGGACGTGGGCAAACTTGGTTAGTCTATCCACTATGACCCATATAGCATCATTTCCTAGCTAAGTTCTAGGTAAATCTGTCACAAAATCCATTCTGATATAGCATCAATTTTCTTTTTCCTATTTTATCTTCATTTTTTTTTGGGCTAGGCAAACACAAGGCCTTGTGTCTTGTGCACCGTACATCGTGCACCGCTTCGCACCTGACCTATCGCCTCTCACGTTTCATTCTGCACACACGCATATCCTCTGCAATTTCATTCACTCTGCATAGACACATATCCTCTGCATTTTCACTCACTCGCACACACGCATATCTTCTCTGCAATTTCACTCACTCGAAGACTCACCCACTATCACTGCTCTGCGAGAGCCTCGCACTCTCATTTTTTTCTCCACTCTCACACACACATTCACAAAGGGCTTCAAGGCGACTTCATTTTGATGGGAGGGCTCTTCATTCTCTTTTGGGACCTTAACCATCTTGATTTTTTTTTCTTACCTTCACCCTTACAACCTCCAAACCACCAAAGCGTAAGACTTCCCTCTTCCACCCCGTACCTCCACAAAACAACGACCCATCTTTGAACTCACCTCCAATCTCTATATCCTTCCACCCCGTACCTCCATCCACCATTCTTCATCTTCCACCCATCTTTACCCTCACCATCAAAAAAAAAAAAAAACCATCACATCCCCCAAACGAAAACTCACCATAACCATCACACAACCACTTTCACCACCATCACCAAGCCTTCATCATCCTCTTCCACCACCTAACAAATAGCCACCAAAGACCCACTACCTTCTTGCTGCCATCTTCAACAAAAACCATCTCCACCATAACCATCACACAACCACTTTCACCACTATCACCAAGCCTTCATCATCCTCTTCCACCACCTAACAAATAGCCACCAAAGACCCACTACCTTCCTACGCCATCTTTAACAAAAACCATCTCCACCAAGCCATAACAACTTTCAACCACATCACCTCCATCAAGCTTCATCTCAAAGCCATCCAAACCAACCAAACCCATTCACGGCCTCCACCCATCCACCACAACACCATAACCCATCTCCAACCACCCCTCACGGCTCCAATTTCCCTCACATAAGCCACCACCCTTCCATTTCTCACCTTCTTCCCTCACCACCTTGCACTACTAAGCTTAACCCACCGAGTTAACTCGGTTTCATCATCACCATATCCAAACCATGGACCCTCAAGTTTCAACCACCCTCACCAAGCTTCACCATCTATCTTCACCATCAACCCTCACATTTCCTCCATGCAACGTCACAACTCACCATAACCAAGCATCTCCCTTCACCTCCACCCTCTCATTTTCACCCCTTCCACCCAAACAATCAAGCTCCTAACCCACCTTCAAGCTCTCTCACGCAGCCACCCTCACCGTGAAACCCACCACGTGAAGTTACCAACAACCATTTCCTCACCACCACCATTTTCTATCTCTCATTTCCACCTTCACCACCATAACGTCATCCTCATTTCCTACCACCCCTCACAGCAACCATTTCCGGCGGCTCCACGTCGTTCGTGCTCTGCCATCACCGCACCAGACCTCCAGCACCCCGCATCGCATAACACAACTCCGCACCACCCCCTCACTCCGACCGCAATGCAGCACCGTCACCTCCGGTTAGGGAGCTCGCAGAAGCCACTCCTCCAGCCACGCGGTACTTGAACTGACCAGGTCGCACAACTCGCGACCCATACCGCACGTGACCTCCGCCTCTGCCTCGCCGTCAACACTGCCCTGCAGCTCCACCATCACCGAATCCGTCACGTCCAAACCTGTCGTCATTCCGAACCACTGCAAGCACACAACGGACCACCCCGACCCGCGTCACAAGCTCTGCCGTCGAGCTCCGCACCTCCTCCACACACCACCGTACGCGCCCCAAACCGGAGCACCACCACGAACCAGCCGGACACGTCTCTGCCGACCCAACCTCCGTTTTCCCCCCTGGTGAGTGCTCTGTTGTTGTCTCCAGAAGCCATTATGGCTTTTCATGGTTAATGGAGTTTGTTATTTGGCTTTTGTTTTGAAAATTTGAAACTTAAAAACTGAATCACGTGGGCTGGGCTGCTGCTACTTTTCAAGTTAGGGACATGATTGTCTTTTCTTATTTTCTTTTAAAAAAATGAAGGGAAGCATGATGGGCTGCAGCATGCATGAAGCCCATACGACGTGGGTTGGTGTAGTGAAAATAATGAAAGGAAAATGTGGTTGCTGTAGTGATAGGTTCTAAAAAAGAAATGATAAAATAAGAAAAGCAAAAAAAAAAATATAAAAAACTGAAAAGATGAAAAAATAAAAAAATAATAATTTAATCAATGCAATGATTAACGATGGTGATTGAATAGCGGATGCTATCTTCAATGTCGTTTGGATCATAAGGGTTTATTGAGTAGCCTAGTGCTAACTTGAACCCTGTGCAAGAATGATTTCATTTTCAAACAATAAAATTTTCTTTTCAAAAATCTTTTAATTAAAATCAATCAACTCACACTTATTTTATACAGAACTACGTGACTTTGAGTTCCTCATTGCACCTGAGGGTACGTAGGAGCAGAATTTTTATTCTGTCAAGCCAGAAAATAAATTTTCATAATTAGGTTTTCTTTTCTTTCTTTTTCCTAAAAAAGTAAAAATAAAATAATTATAAAGTCTTTTTAAAAGGGGTAAAATAAATAAATTTGAGATTATCAAGTTTGCACAATTGATTTAAGGTACCGTCATAAGACGGGTGTGTTAGGGGTGCTGTGGGATTAAGTTTCCACCCTTCCCTAACCATAATCGACTCCCGAATCCGATTTGGTTCCAAAGACCATTTTTTTAAAAAGGATTTTTTCAATTTTTCCTAAATTTAAATAAAATTGGTGGCGACTCCATATTTCAATCTTTTTTTTATCACGTGAGCTGCTATTTCACCGCGATCTCGGTCGCGACAGTGACTCTTAGATGGATGGTGTATTGACTCCTATGAGCTTCTTCTAGGATTTTCTCTTTGATAGTAGAGTTTCTTGTAATGTAAAGTTTATCTCTAAACTTAACCATTCCATCATCCGACATGTCAAACTCTATTTGATCCCTTAAGAAGATTTGTTCTCTTATCTTCCCTAGGGTTTCATCCTCACTTTGAGCTTCTAAAATATGAGCTCTTAGATCACTGACTATGTCCACCCTACTCATAAAGAGACTTTGTGGTGTCACAACTACTCTAAGGCTCTAATCTCTAAATTTTTCAAGAAGCTGACCACCTTGAACCATTATCCGGGACACATGTAGGGATTTCCTACTCAGTGCATCAACCACTACATTGACCTTACCCAGGTGATACTTAAGCTCAAAGTCATAATCATTTAGAAACTCCATTCATCTCATCTGTCTCATATTTAACTCTTTTTGATCAAATAAGTATTTCAAACTCTTATGATTATTAAACACTTCAAATTAGACTCCATAAAGATAGTATCTCCAAATTTTTAAAGAAAATACTACTACAACTAATTCTAGATTATGAGTGGGATAGTTCTCCTCATGAGGCCTCAACTGCCTCGATGCATAAGTAACTACTTGTCTATGTTGCATGAGAACACACCCTAAACCCAATCTAGAAGCGTCACAAAACACCTTATAACTTTCCTGAGCATTTGGAATCACTAAAATTGGTGTAATTGTCAACTTTCTCTTAAGCTCTTGGAAACTATCTTCACACTCTTGAGTCTATACAAAAGTACTACATTTCCTAGTTAATCTAGTTAAGGGTAGTGCTTTTTTCGAAAATCCATTGATAAATCTCCTATAGTATCCAACTAGGCCTATAAAACTTCTTATCTCAGTCACATTGGTGGGTCTCTCCCACTGTAACACTGCTTCTACCTTATTATGGTCTACTGAAATTTATTCTTTAGAAATCACATGTCCTAGAAATTGAACTTCTGAAAGCCATAACTCACACTTGGAAAGTTTGACATACAACTTCTTTTATTTGAGAATCTCTAAAACTACTCAAAGATGCCATTCATGCTCTTCCATTGCCTTTGAATAGATTAGGATATCATCTATAAATACTACTACAAACTTATCTAGGTATGGTCTAAAAATCTTATTCATGTAATCCATGAATACAACTAGTGTATATGTTAACCCAAAGGACATCACGAGATATTCATAATGTTTATACCTAGTCCTGAAAGCAGTTTTAAGATTATCTTATTCCTTAACTCTTATTTGGTGATATCTTGATCTTAGATCAATTTTTGAGAATACTGATGCTCATCTCAATTGATCTATCAGATCATCTATCCTAGGCAATGGATACTTATTCTTGATGGTTACCTTGTTTAACTGTTTGTAATCTACACAAAGCTTCATGGTACCATCTTTCTTCTTTACTAACAAAATATGTGCTCCCCAAGGAAAAACACTTGGTCTGATGAATTATTTCTCTAACAATTCTTTTATCTGCTTTTTAAGCTCAGCTAGCTCTAGAGGTGCCATCTTATAGGTGTTATAGAAATAGGTCCAGTTCTCGGTACTAAATCTATAGTAAACTTTATCTCTCTTGTGGGTTGCAACATTATTATATCCTTTGGGAACACTTCTGGATACTCTGTCACTATTGGTATGTTTTCCAAACTCTGCTCAACCTCTGAAGTTAGAGAGAAAAGAAGAACATATCCTTGAGCGCCCTCCTCTAAACAATGATGCACTTGGTTAGCATTGAGAAATACTGACTCAGAACCTTTTGTAGATATATCTTACATAAAAGCAAGGGTTTTATCTACATAATTTAAAATCACATGGTTGGTGGACAACCAATCCATTCTAAGAATGACATCAATATCTATAAGAGGTAAATATATAAGATTTACAAAGAAAATCTTATCTTCTATCCTGATACAACAATCTAAACAAACTTTAGAGGTTATAACAGATTTACTGATAATTCTGTAGAAAATTCTGCAGAAACTGAGTCATTGCTCTAATGGTGCCAAACTAATTCTATTCTTCCAAATCTTGGATTCTAAGCATTTTCCAGCCCTAAATATGATCTCTAATCATGTTAGAATCATTATACATTACTTTTAACTCATTAAACCTAGGTTATGAACAAAATAAAATCATTCAAACTTAACTTTGGATTCAACACCTAAGGAGGTGTTTCTAATCTCAAATCAATCACCAAGCATGGTTTAAATAAGAACCAAACCAAACTTAGTCATTGAAAGTAGAAATTAACCAAAGAAACTATCTTTACCTCAAATACCTCCTTTTCCCAAATCCATTCATCCATATATATAAACTATAAGGAATGGAGAGGAAGGTTAGGTTTAAGGAAAAGCACCCCTACCTCTTGCTTGATTGATGATTACAAAGCCTTGCTTCTCTTGTTGGACTTCTTACCTTTGCTCTTCTTCTTCCCTCCTTCCTTTATTTTTCTCTTCTTTATTTTTTGTTTTCTTTCTTCTGTTTCCAGCAGGAAACGTGTGAAGAAGAGAAAAACAAATCAAAGGATAAGATTAAAGGTTTCTTAACACACACTGATAAATCCATATATGTTATAAACACTTTTATTTTCCTAATTCAAGTTTTTCAACTTATAATAACTCTGAAATAAATATTAGGATTTATTAAAATTATTATTTCACTATTTTCCTAAATTTTTATATCTGCTTGGGGTTAGTCCAACATTAAAACACACAACTGGTATATTTAAAAATGTCAAACAAACTCTGATTGCTCTCAAATTTTAACTATATCTTTTTTACTGTATTTGTGACTTAGAAACAAACTCCCTAGGTTTATTTCCTTCAATTAGCCATTTATGCTCTCATCTGAGTCATTTTAATCTACTTTTTGCATTTTGAGTTGCGACAAAGTGCCTAAATGAACTCAGTTTATCACAAAACTTAATTGATATGTTTTATAAGTATAGTAATATCTCTGAGACTATATACAAGCCTAACATGTTTTTTGGGATGTTACACACCCCATGAACCATGGTGCCATACCTCCCCCAGTTAAGACTCGAAATGGAGCACCCCATGAATCACTGCACCACTCACAGACCCATAGCGACCATCTTTAACCACATATAACAGCAACCTTGACCAATAACACCACTAAATCCCCACGAATCCATAAGTTCTATGGCCACCCAAAAATAATCACCACCATTGGCAACCCATTTTTGAGACCACAACCAATCATCGTCTGCAAACCCTCGACAAACTTAGAACCCATTGCCAGAAATGAGAAAGAGCAAAACCAAATGATGATGAAGAAACATCTAATTAAGATGATAAAAATATACTAGAATATTATAGTGTGAGTTTTGAGTAACTAATTAAAATTGAGAACAGTTTATATTTGGTTGAAACACTACACATACAAGAACAATAATTAAAATAAGGTGAAAACCAAGCTTCTATATGTGGTTACCTAGCAAGGGATCATGTAATGAATAAGTTTTGATGACATGGGGAGGGTTGGACCACAAGACAAGATAGGGATTGGAAGAGAATAAGAATAGAATACATGACAAACAAGTGGCTGCATAGAGTTAATTGGCTAAGAAAACAATTTCAAATGTTGAAGCCTTGGAAGGAGGAGTAGTGGCTGGCTGCATGAAGGGACAAGAACATGTGGGAACTACTCATGCACAAGGCCATGCTAACCTAAGCAAACAAGCCTAGGAGAACATGTTAGCTAGGCATGCTTAAGTGCATGCAAGAAGCCATTAAGAAATTTCATAAAATCCTCTATAAAAGCCATTCACTCTCATGATTGCAACCCATACTCATAAATATTTAGTCACATTATGTTGAAGGAACGAGAGTACGAGAGTTGAGAAATAACAGTATTCAACTGGTCCTAGAAGGAGAGAAAGTGAAGCTAAGCAAGCCTACGTAGGAAATGAAAATTTCACTTTTTTCTTAGAAATCTTAAAACATAGTTGTACACTTGTTTCTCACAGTTCCTTCTCATTCTTCCTCATCTTATATTCTATTTTAATGTTATAAAGTCTAGCTTTAGCTAACTCTTCAAAACTATTTCAGTTTTGTTCTACGAGGAGCTCTTAGCCACGAACTAGCCCTTTAATGACTTGCATGAGCTACTAGATACATGTTTAATTTTTTGTACTTTATTTCAATCCCTTTAATGCTTCATGATTTATTTTAAATTTTGATTACATGCTATTTTGATGCCCATAATTTTTACTCTTCAAGTTACATGAGTTTTAGACTCAAAACAAAGGAGTGGAGTGCAAGCTGAGGCCATAAAAGTCGTCACCCCATGAAAGGCCATATTATGAGTGAACTTAGTCTAGGAAAAATGAAAGAAAATGAAGATGAAACTCTTAAGGATATTGGCCAAGAAGTGGCCGTATACAAGCCAAGAGAAGGTTCTTAAGGAACCCAAGAAAAATGAAATCTTTGGAATGTTTTGAGCTAAGGATGTAAACTAGTCTATTCTATGCATTTTGATGATTATATGATCATGTACAACCTTGATTTTTCTATGGTATCACAACTAGAACCATTATGAGGGCATTCCAAATGTTTTTTTTTCATTTTCATTTCCTACTAAGAAACTTGTTTTCTTACTTTTCCATGATGGTTTTAGATTGAAGTCCAACCAAGATGTAGACCTCAAGTCACCTATAATGATTGAAATAAATTATGATTGGCTATTTATTCCTAAAGAAGAAACCTAAATGAAGATCATAAAGTACATCCATGTCCACTTCATTAATAACTAGTAGCTTCCATGAAGGTGTAGTGTAGGATAAGGGTCTTGTACTAAGCATGAGGGGGGAGAAGTTGTAGTATACTAACTTAGGGTAGAAAGGAGTTAAACCCCACATTACCATACTAAATAATGTGCAAGGCCCCTAAGTAGGTGAGCTTTTGGTGGTTCTATGTATTTTGTGTTTAAGTGTGTGAGCTAGAGTGAACTTATATAGTCTTTCCTACTAGACTATGGAATGGTAATGACTAATGATACTTATGTGCGTTTAATTAAATTGTCTTAAAGATTATAAATTGGTAAGAGCCAACAAGGCTTCTCCAAGATATTCATCCTGGTTACCAGTCTCGGACCACTATTAAATTCCCAATTGTGAGAATGATTCCTCTGCCGTGACTGAGGCTGTGGGGATGGTAGAGCACTAAGAATCTCTACAGAAACACCACTATTTTGCACAGTCTCCTCATTATTCCTCTTTCACAATGGTGTTTTCAAAAAGAAGAAAAAGGTGGAGAATGAGAATACCTTGGGATTAAATAGTGAAAAAGGCTTGAAAAGAGCTAAAAATCATTAATAATCGCCACTGAAAATCTGTCAGAAATTCTCCGGTGGGTTGCGTATGTCGAGGACGACTTAACATTTTTCTGGGTTGACTTCAATACCTCAATTTGTCAACAAAAACCATAGAAATTTGCTTGCCTATACACCACAGACGCATTTCTCTGGGTTCAACCTCATGTTATGTTTTCGAATTTAGGTGAACACTTCTTCCAAATTCTTGATGTGATCACCGGTCTCTAGTATCTTGACAATCATGTCATCTATGCAGACTTCGAGCATCTTATCAATTTGGCCTTCGAAGACTTTGTTCATCATTCGTTGGTAAGTTACCCTTGCATTCTTCAATCTAAACAGTATGACACGGTAACAATAGTTTATCATCTCGGTTATCAAGGTGGTCTTGTCTTCGTCCTCCGGGTTTATGGGAATTTGGTTGTATCTGGAATAGGCGTCCATGAAGGAAAGTCGCCTGAATCTAAACGAGTTGTCCACCAATTTGTCTATGTTGGGAAGTGGATAAGGGTTTTTTGGGCACGCCTTATTCAGATTAGTGTGATCGATACACATACGCCACTTTCCAATAGCCTTTTTTGACCAAAACCATATTAGAGAGCCAAGTGGTATAAGAAACTTCCCTGATGAATCCGGTATCCAAGAGTTCTTTTACTTGTTTTTGGATTACTTCTTGCTTCTCAGGTTCGACTTTCCTTTCTAGTTGGGCCATCAGCTTCGCATCCTTGATGATAGAGAGTCGGTGGCAGATGAATTCTAGGTCTAGCCTTGACATGTCTGTAGAGGTCCAGTCGAAAAGATCTTTGTTTTTCACCAGGAACTCAGTTAGCCGGGCTTTTTCTTCCTGATTCAAATGTCCTCCAATCTTGGTCACGTAGTCTAACTTAGCGCCAAGTTGAAGGGGTTGCAATTCTCCATTAGGTTGAGGGCGTGTACCATGGATCTCTTCACCAACATCCAGTTTAAATAAGAGGACATTGACAAGGTTCGTAGTGACTGAAGTTGTATTGTTGTGTTGGTCTGTGGTCCGAGGCTTCTTGGTGATTTTCAAGCTTTCATTATAACATCTTCTCGTCGTGGCCTGGTCTCCTTTGACTGTAATAACCCTGTCATGCTGGTCTAGAAACTTCATGGTCAAGTGGGATGTGGAGATCACAGCCCCAAAAGTATTGAGTGAAGGGCGACCTAGTATGATATTCTAGGTCGAAAGACAGTCAACCACTAGGAATTTAACCTTGAGTGTCTTGAAGAGGGAATCTTTCCCAATGTCAAGTAGGTCTCGATGTATTCCATCGAAAATCGCCTCTGTTCGTTGGAGGAGAAGAGCATAAATGTCAAAGAAGGAGAAAGTTTCTCCCCCACTCCTATTTATAAGCAAAGAAAACATCCTCAACCGTTGTCATGAATGGGGGGTAAAAACTTCTCTCCTATTTCATTTCGTAATTTGAAAATAGCTAATTATGACGTTATGAATCCCAAATGGCGATTTTCACTATTCTTCAACCACATGGCGTATTATTTCTGAATAAAGCAGTTGAAAGGACAATGCTCAAAACGTTCAAAATTGAAGCGACACATGATGTTATTGAAGGACATTCAAGCCGGATCACTAACTTACATCATGATATCATGATCATTTATAACACGAATCTTAGTTCATAACCGAATTACTCTCAAAATTAGATGAGCCCCACAAACAAATCCATATGGGGACAACCTACTATGCATCTCGGGTAACGATATGATGATTTAAGTAGAGTGATCTATTTCAGATCATAGCCTTACTCATTAATACTAGAGGCATTCTATGACACACCACGAGCCTCGACCTTTGGAAAAAAAAAATATCGTAAGATCCAATATTTATGTTATGACTTAGATCTCTTTGTCCTATACATGTCGTGTGCTCTAGCTGAACTTAGATGTCTTGACACTTAGCTGTCGCATCTAAGCACCAAGCTAAAGGCAACTGTTCGAGACCAGATTTTAGGTTAGCGGTTTAAGAAGCAACCCGACCCAACAGAATAAGATACTAGATATTTATGCGGGCTATTAGATAAGTTAATCTGCCTATTTATGAAAAACAAATTTCTCATAGAATCCCTCATAGATATGGACACTAATTATATCCCACATAAATAGAAAAATTAGTTATAAGACATAACAATCTCATGGATTCTGATTATAAATAATAGCATTTAATTCAGATTGAACTATAATTTTTATCACCCAAGACGCTCCTATAAATACCTTGTAAAGTCTCAAAGGTATGCATCTAATTCCAAACACTAACAACCTTATGCATGACCTAACTTGAGTGTTGTAGTGTCTTTTGTAAGTACTCACCCCTCGCACCTCCGTCACTGTCGCCATGCTATGGATGACTACATCTTCAACCACCAATTCAGGTATTACTCTAAACCTTGTTCAGAACAACACCAAAAAGAAAATTGCTTTTCTTGATCCTAATAGAGGTGTTGTTCTCATTAAGCTTTGAGCTTGCCATGACAATGTAGAAGTAATTACCTTTTAATGAATTCCTATTTTAGTCCTCCAAAAATATAAGTCTTATCATTCTGGTCATTCAAAGAATTTTCACATTAATATAGTTTCTTAATTATAACTCACTTAGAGTGAGTTATCAAACATTTATTAAATATTAATTTCATAATAACTATTTAAAATTCTATTAAATATAACCAACAACTAATCAAAAGCTTGACAACTTGCTCTAGATATCATATATAGGAAAACTAGAGAAACACCCCTCAATCAAAGAAAATGAGGTCAATTTAATCCTAAAAAATGATAAAAAATGATATTAACTCAGTCTTTTTATTATACAAATCTGACATTAATTTAATTTCTTAATCATAGAAAAATGGGGTCCATATATAGAAGAATAATTTTGTATCAATTTTCATGATGAAGGACAAAATCAGTGTTAAAATTCTTTTAAGTGATCAAAGTTATGGTACTTATATCTTTAGAAGAGTAAAATAAAAGTTTATTCTTACCTTTTTGTATAGTTAGACCGAAGGTTAACTTGGTCAAGATGTTGAGTCATCGGGTTAACGATTTAACCATGCAAATTAAGTAATTAAATTAAAAAACCTAAACAAATAAAAAAATTAAAAAGAATATTATATAAAAGAGTATTTCATATAAACAATACAATATAAAAAATATCTCATATAAAAAAATATTATATGATGTAATCAAATTAACGATAACAATAGTCTAAACTTATGTTAAAAAATCAAATTTGTTGGATGGTAATATAAATTTAAAAAATTAAGAATATAACTCAATAAAAATATATAGTTTAATGATATAATAAATTTTATCACAAAAAGTCATATATTCATGTACCAAGTTCAAATATTATGAATAGTATTTTCGAAATTTTTATTAAAAAAATAAAACTAGCTTGACCTGAGTCATCCGTATTTGACTAAATCAATAAAAAAAAAAATCGTCATGAGTATGAATCAATGCAAAACCTGAGTCGCATGTTTCTTGGTCCGGCCAACCAGGCCGATGCTGAACATTTAACTATGCCTTTTTGCCATATTTCTCAGGTAAAATGAAGGGAAAAAAAGAGGCTTTTGCTTCTAACTTGAGACAGATCAACGAATCAGACCAACAAGCCCACTTCTTTTTATGCACAAACCCAGGCCTTGTACATGCCAGAACGCTACACATCTTTGTGTTCATGGAATTATAATTTTATTATTTAATAAGAAAATAATTATTTTATATTCTTAAAAAGAGTGTAGATATTATTTATATCATTTTTAATAGATATAATTAAATAAAAAAATAAAAAATAAAAATATATAATAAATAATATTAAATAGAATATAAAAATATACTATTTAATATAAAAATATAAAAATTATATTTAATACTAATTGCAATGCAGGACAAGGAAAAGGGCAAATGGGGTTGGCAAATGGCCTCATTCTCACGCATACACGCACTCATTATTACAGATGCAGTGATGCATAAACCAAACTCCAACAGCAACAGGCACCAGCAGCCGGTCTTTCTACCTAGACTGCTGTTTTCTGTTCACAAATCAGAATCTTCACTTTAGCAGACTCTAATGCAATTTCTCTGTTTGTTTTGAATTCATATTCTTATTTATTTCTTAGCATGGTTGTAGTGGGTGGGTTAACATTTTGTACCACTAGTACTAATCACATGACGTGGGAGACATTAATCAGATTCCCCCTACTACATGGTTGTAAGAAAATGGCAAAGCTACGCGTTTGCTGGAAGTCAGCAATTACAATGTCAAAATCCGGAGAAATTCTTAGGAACTGCATTTTCTTTTTTCTTTTGTTTATTTCAGAAGGGAACCGCATATCATATCACACGTGTAAGGGCATTTTTTAAAGGCCATGCTTAGCTAGGAATTCATGAAAATCTGTGGCACTCTACAATAAAGAAATGAAGGGCAATGGAGCTTTCAATCAATCAATAGTAGGTTGTAAGGTAGTGGCCATTAAGGCAGCAGGTAGACTGGTGTCACGCACAAAGTCCTGAAACTAGGGGTGCTGGTGGTTACATTCTAATTCCCTTTCAGGAAGTAGAAATTATTCTATGCTGTTATGGGGTTTAGATTGAGTTTATAATATTCATATTTTAATATTTACTAATGATAGGATTTATTATTAATAAAAATTAAAAAATTAAAATATAAATAATATAAATACAAACTTATATAACGTTTAAAAACATATAATTTTTCTAAAAGAAGATGAGAAAACATTAAATACATAGATAGTGATTCATCAGTTGGGTGTAGATGATAAAATTCCAAATCCACCCATCAAATGATAGAGAGAGAAGAAGAAAGTAGGAGGAAAATCAGGCACTTTGTATGATATATCCTCCTTTTCCGGATCATGCATTCAAAATAATGAAGGCAATTGGCAAATGGGATTTTTCTCTGGCTTGAAGCCAAATTGGGATCTCTCATCTTTACTTTATCCAAATTCATCATGAAAAAGCCAGGTTGGGTTTTCTCCACCCAGGACAAAATGGGTGAAAAGCAGCAAAAGAGAGCATCTTCCTTTGCATCAAAGGAACTGAGAAAAAGGGTATGCATGTAAATGCATATCAAATTGACCCTGCATATACTAGTAATAATGGAAAATGAAATGAAAGGCATCTGTGATGTTTGTATGCCAAAAAATAAGGTGCCACCAACAGGAACAACTGCTACAAAAGCAGAGCAGAGAAAAACAGTATCATCCCATTTTTTCATTTACCCCCCCAGCCCCTAATCTTCAATACCTTTCTCTATCTCTCTCTGACCCATTCTCTCTTTCTCTCTCTAGACAGAGGCCAACACCAAAATAACAATCAAAGAAGAAACATGGAAACTCCACGCATCCTCACATCCAAACCAAGGAGTCCACACACCACAGCACACCCTCTTTCTCTCTCATCAATGGCCCAGCTGGACCAAAATTTATGTAGAAGAAAAACACAAAAAGAAACAAAGAAAGAATGGGGAAACAAAAAAGAAAGAGAAGTTAGCTAGATAGATGGCTTCAAATGTCCTCCAACAACTATACCCACCTCACAACCTCTTTCTTTCTCTTTCTCTATCATAAAAATATGTTCCCTGAATTACCCTTCTGCAAGACCCCAAAATCTCAATCTTCATTCATCACTGCTGTCTCTCAAAAGAACAATATTTTTCACCGAGTTATGTGGGCTTCTTTTTGGGTTTTCTTTGTCTTGGTCAGAGTTTCACAGAGAAAACAGGAAAGCCAGAACCTTCCTATCTCTTACCTCTTCCCTTTTCTCTCTCACTCTCTCTCCTTTCTCTCATTCATTCATTCCTTGTTCTCTTTCTTCTTGTGTGCCTCTTTTCCTCTCTGCCTTATCTTATATCTTGTTCCATCATCTCGCCCACCTTCTACTTTATCTGCCTTTTATCCTTAGTTGTTGTTGGTTCTTTGGTTGTGGGTTGGTCTTTTATTTGCTGATCTGATGAAGAAGATGAAAGGGGTTGTCTCTTTAGAGTCTCCTTCTTATCCTGTGTATGAGGATCAGAGGACAAGGTTGAGGCATCAGAGTCTCTTGCAGGACTATGAAGACCTGCAGAAGGTAACCCTTTTTCCCAGATTTTAGTAAAGTTTGAAAATTTTTATTGTGGGTTCAATAGATCTGGTGTTTTCCTTTGTTATCCTTGCCGGTCTTGATTGATTTGGCTTTATGCTGGTTTGTTGTTGGGGAAGACAATACAAGGATCTTATGTTATAATCTGCTTGTTTGATATTTTGTTTGAATAAAACCTGTTTATGTTAGGATCATGTGAGATGTTCATTCTTATGGGTATTTCCTATCTCTTTTTTTATTATTATTATTATTATTATTATTATTATTATTATTATTCTTAATTTCTCAGTTTTGGTTACCTCCCCCACCAACATCAAAAACAAATTTTTAGACTCCAAAATCCTTCCTTTGAGTGCTTTAATAAACGTGAAACAACAGTCACATAGCGGTGTGCTCATGTTATTTCGCCCCCCTCCCCCCCTCTTTTTTTGGAGCCTGTGATTCACATAGTGAAGTCTTTTGGGTTCTTGAAGCTAATTGGTTTTATTTTGTTGTTTTATATCATCTTTTTGTAGGGTTTTTGAACTTCTTAAATCATGAGCTTATGAATTAGATAGATGATTCATTGTTAAGTCTTCTATTTTTGGACTCACTTTGCTGAGGAACTAAGTTTTGTCAAAAGAATTTCGTTTGTTTGTTTTTCTCCATCTAGTCTTGTTTTGGTTGTTAAAGTTTTTCTTTTTTTTTTTTTTTGGAATACTCTAATATGTTTATGATTTGGAAAATTTTTAATTATATTTTTAATATGTCTAGGAAACAAATGGCATGAGAATGAAATTGCAGGCTGCAAAGCAGAAAAAGTTGATACTGTCGGCGGAAGTTCGGTAAAATCTCATGCCTTTGATGAAAAGTCTTCTGATTTTTAGTGGCTTTTCATAGTTTGCAATTTTTTATCCATGGGGAGTTTATCCTCAGAACTATCACCCTTGCAACTGCAGGTTTTTGAGGCAACGTTACAGATACTTGATGAAAAATCCTTCTCCAAAAGCTCAACCAAAGCAAGACATTTCACAGCCACGAAAGCTTAAAATCCAAGCTCCCATTCCTTCGAAAGGCCGGAATTACAATAGAAAGGAATCTACTTTGCGGCCCCCCATTCCTTTTCATTTGAACTCAAATGAAAGGATTTCCAATGGGGTTGAGATCACATTGCAAAAAAAAGCTCATATGTTTGATTTAAACCAGAGTGCTAGGAGTCTTAGTAAACAAGATCATTCTTTTCTCAGTTCTGCTCCGGCGCTTGAATTGAATCACAAAGATAGGATTCATGGCGGGAAAGAAGCTGCAAAGAAGAGTATTACTCCATTTTTTGACTTAAACCAGATTTCGGTAATTAATTGCACACACTGTGTTTACGTGATGAGTCCTTTGTTTATGTTTCATTCTAGTAGGCACTTACAGTTTCCATCTATTTTGGTGCCATACCATGCAGAGAGAAGAGGAGGAATTGCTGGGCAATATTGAGCCCTTGAGGATTGAAGAACCAAAGAGAATTACACAAAGAGGTGTGAGCGAAGAGCAGCACAATGACATCAAGTTGTCCATTTGTAGAAACGTTGGGAATGGATCAAATAGGACAGTGAAGAGGAAGATCTCATGGCAAGATCAGGTAGCATTAAGGGTTTGAACTAGTACAGTAGGCCAAATTCCTACTGATTCGGAATGTGTAGTCTGTCTTGATAATATGTAGCAGTCTTATGACATCTACTAAACCATTCTAGTTTTATTTTCTTTTTGTAAAGATAAAATATAGCATTATATGTTCAATATATATAGTTGAAATGGAGAATTTATTCCTAGAAATTATGTCATTTTGAATTGTTTTAATTTGTCTTCTGCAATTCAAAATGTAGACCAAGTTGTTTTAATCCCAAGGCTGTTATTGGAGGGTTTGTTTTATTTTTATTTTTTTCTCCCTATTTGAGACCTTATTCAAAGGTTTGGGACTGGGGGCGGTTGGTTTGTCTTAGCAACTCAGTATTTGTCTGCTCATTTTTTATTGAAATTAATTAACTAGCATAAGATTCTCCGTTTGGGCCTCAAGCCGTTTTCTATATTCTATCTTGGATTCCTTGTCAGTCATTTGGAGGAAATCTATGTAGAAAAGTCAGCTACTTGAATCAAATTTGTGATGCTAACATTGGCTTAGGCAGAAGAAAATCAAGATAGTTTGAGATGCTCTCTGAAGAAGTTGCTTAGAAATCAGAACAACTTGACCAGTTTTATTGAAAATCAAGTCTTATATTTTTATTACAAATAGTATATATATATATTTTTTACACTTTTTTTAATATCATTTATTATATATATATTTTTTATATTTATTTTTTTATTTAATCAACACCTTTGAAAAGGGTATTAATAATTTGTACACTCTTAAAAAGAGTGTAGGTGGATCATTTTTCTTTGAAAATAAATGTTTCTTACGTTTCTCCAATTGATGACGTCTGGCTGCTTTGCCACCATCCCTTTCCATTAGGGGGCATAGGGGGCATTTGGATTATTTTTTTTTTGCAAATTTGGACGTTTATTTAGCATTTGTGCATTTGGATGCATAACCTACAAATACTAAACAGAACACAGAAGACATTGGCTTTCATGGAGGTAAAGTGCAACATGGTTTAAGCCTCGTTCAAGTTCAAGCTTGATTTCGCAAGATCATCCACGAGTTGCTTTTTTGGCTTTTTAGCAAAAAGTTTTTTTTTTTTTGCACTCATGTTTACTTACGAAAAGAAAATGACCTTTTCATTTTTTTCTTTTTTTCTTTTTCGTCTAAAGATTCTAGCAGAAAAGGCCAGAAATACATTCATTATCCAGATTGAAATAGGCCCTGGTCCATCCCAAACACTAACAGACAAAGCATAACAAAACACTTAATTTCTCCAAGATACACCTTAGATATGAAATGACAAAAGTAATTGTTCACAAATCTAAAGCATATCCAGGACCTTCTTATGCCATGTACAGTGACGAGGGGGGCCTCCATGAGTTATGTTTGATCACCTGATTTCCTCAGTCTTCAACCTGCATAGAAACTGGTTTGATTGCTTTGTGGTATTCAGTTTGGATACTTTGCGCTTGGTGGAGAGTAGTCATAGGATCTGGTGCTTTATGTTTGAAAATAACTCTCTTCCTCATTTTCCAAATGACCCATGTGGTGCAAGCCAGTAGACTTTGATAGTGCCTCATGTGCTTTTTGTCTCCTTGTAGTAACTTGATTCTTTCCTCCAGCCACACATCAAACTTTGTGATCGTATGCTCATTAGGGAGGCACTGTAGTTGAGAGCCGAACCATACTGGTTTAGTCCATGGGCACAGCAAAAGCATATGTTCTATAGATTCATATTCTTTTGCGCAAATGGGACAAAGTGGGCTGTTTATTACTTTTCTCTTAAAGAGATTTTCCCTGACTGGGAGGGCATTATGGCATACTTTCCATAGAAACTGTTTGATCTGTTGAGGAACTTCTAGAGCCCATATCACCTTCCGAATGTCTTCAAAAATAATTATCTCACTATTTTTTTTACATCACTTTTAATGCTAGTTAATAAAGTACAAATTCGTAATTAATCATATGTATTAATTAGTTAACGAGAATTATGTGTATTGATTAGTTAATAAGATATTTATTAATCATAAATTTATACTTTATTAATCAATGTAAAAAGTGGTATAAAAAAATGATGTAAGAAAATTGGGTTGAAATGTGTTATGAAAATAGATACAGAGGGTTGTTGTTGATTTTCCGCAAGTGCACAGATCATACAAGTAGTAAATAAAGATCGTTCCAACGAGGATCGGTTAATTACTAACTCTTACGGCTACTTCGATTATTTAAGTGAATAAAATCAATGGTAAAAGCTAAATTAAAATAAAAATAATAAAGAAAGCAAATAAATCAAGAAAAGTCAAGATTCAACCAAGGTTTAAAGGCCTAGGACTAGGAATCCACTACACTATCTCCTATGCTAAATTGTAATATTATATTTGTTAATGTTCAATTATGTTTTTGAAGGCGATTTATCCTAAATTCTTTAAAGTCCAATTTCTTGGCACTAAAAACGTGCTAAAACTTCACTAATATCATTCTCATGCCAATTAATCAAAGTTCTAACCCATTAAAGATTCATGACAATCGTTTAACCCTCAAAGGATTTAAGCCTATGTCTAGGTCTCAATTCCTAAGTTCAATTCTTATATTATCAAGCAATTAGATTTCATCTTTTGATCCTTCACCTAAAGCCTAAGATCATGTAAATATGACCGGCAACATACCACAAGCATTAAGAACACTAAAAATGAATCAAGAACAATAATTTCATTAACAAAGAATTAAATTAACAATTCAACATAAAGAAATAGAAAGTTTCATCCCAATCCTAGAAAAATGGGTTTAGCCACTCATGGCAATTGAAGTACAAACAAGAACAAAAGGTAAAGAAACAACCATGATTCTAAAATAAAAGAGAAGATGGAGAAGATGAAGATGGAGAGGATGTCTTCAATGGTTGATTAATGCTATTGCTCTTGTCTTCAGAACCCTAACCTCCAATCCTTGTGCCTCTCAAAGTTTCCTATAGCCTTTGTACCCAAAAGTCCCTTTAGGTTTGATGTTTTTGTCCAATTTATAATAATTTGGGGGCAAAATTCTCTTTTTTTCACATTAGGAAGGGTCACACGGTCGTGTCTCCCTTCGACATAGCCGTGTGAGCCTTAAAAACAGCGTAATTTTGACGTTCAGGGGAGACACGGTCGTGTGTCCAAGAGACACGGTCGTGTCTCAAAGTCAGAAGCTTCATTTGAGTTAGATAGGGCCGTGTCTAGTGGCAGAATTGCGTAACTTCAGCGTTGTGGGGAGACACGTTGTGTCTAACTCCTGAGTAGGAATTAGCTCTTGTGGTCTTCATGAAAGTTGTAGATCTTTTTCTTAACTTTCCAATGACACTAAGATCACCTCGTTTCGACTTTTGTAACTCAAGTTATGCTTATTTTATCGCGCAAAGGTAAAAAACTTTACGAATCTTAGCAATATAAATTCTGAGCTCAACTCCATTGCAATGGATCCATCCAAAACTTCATAAAACCATGTAAAAACATCTCTTTTGGACCTAAAAACATTGAGAAAGATCAATCATGAGATACCAAAGATAAATAGAATAAATGTGGCATAAATTCTAACATAAATCAATCAAAGCACACCTAAATCCACCTCAAATCAAGCACAAGATGTGTATATTTTATCCACACATCAAATTCCCCCACACTTGAACATTACTTGTCCTCAAGCAAAGAGTAGGAATCAAAATCAAGATTAAACTCAACATCAAGAAACATGAATCAAGGGAAATTCTACAATGTAAAAATTCAATTAAGCTCAGCAATCAATCCAATCAAGCGAGATAGTTTAGCACTTAATACAATTAGAGGCTTGAGTCTAGCTTGCATCTTTTTTTTCTTTACCAATCATTTGAGATCACTCATCTTTCCATCTCTCAAGTGTTTAAGGTAAAAAGATCACTCAAATTTCTCTTAACAAATGCATGACTATAAACTTGATTATCAATCTCATCTCCATTTTCAAGTTCACATACACCACATGAATCAAAAGGACTTCTATTGGTTGTAATAAGGCCAAGGGTTCAGTAAATGGTAGAAAAAAATGAATAAAGGTAAAGAAAGTTTATAGATAATAAAGCTATACAAAGCAGAATCAGGTTGAAAAGACGATTAATAGAGCATAATACACAAAATCATTCTCACTTTCAACTAAATTTTTCTCATAATTCTTCACCGACAATCCTTTTTATTTCTTTTTTTTCCTTTCATCATTTCATTATCTTTCTCTTTTTTTTTTATTTAACCATTGAGAATGAAAACAATCTTTTTATAACTTCTCAGTTACCACATTAGCTGCTTAGAAGAAATTCAACTTGATTAATCAATAAGGTATCCAAGAAAATCAATTTCAGGCTCAAATTGGACAACTAAGGGATCATTTATCAATGCAATTCTAGAAGTCATGAAAGAATTAAGCCTAGGTGTCTCAATCATGTTCGAGTATATATGTGAATCAATAAAATCTCAACAGGATATTGAATCAAGTTCTAGCACACATAAATCAACAGAAAATTCACTCCAGAAGAAAAATAAGATTTTGTTATGAAAAATCCAATCAATCAAAGCTCAAAACTCACTTTCTAACTAATGTTAATAAAAAAATCAAATTAAAGCAGACATGACTAATTTCCCAAATAAAATGCTAAATGTTTCAATACTCAATTGAAAAAGATTGCCTTGCACAAAAATCAGTTCATTAGCAGCGGACTTCCCTCTCAAACGTATCTCAATCAGCTCAGAAATCATCAAGAAATTAACACACAATTCCAGCTTGATTCGATGCAATACTCAAGTGTTCATCGATTCCCCCATACACTTGAAATAAACATTGTCCTCAATGTTTAATTAAGAAAAATAACAGAACAAAGGACAACGAAACTTTCCTGAAAATGGAGACGTAAGATCACAAAGGTGGTGGGAGAACATGGGAGAGGGAGGCGTGTAGCCATGAACTCGAACATCTGGTCTAAAACCGCATAAGAAAAATAAATAAAAAACTGAAAAACAAAATAAAAGAATGAAATGCAAAAATAAAGAAAAACTAAAGGAAATAAAAGAAAAATCTTTTTGGCGGCCGATAGCTATATACATCCCCTACAAAGGCTCCGAACCGAGGGAGGAACCTAAGCCGACTCAACATTAGCTAACTTCAAAATAAAAACAAAAAATTTTAATCAATAAAATAAGTAATAACAAGGTAAGAACAAAATAAAAAATAAGAGAGTAAAGAAAAAAAGAGAAAATTTTGGGTTGCTTCCCAAGAAGCGCTAAGTTATAGTCATTAGCTTGATTATGGGTTAGTTCTATGCTCAGAAGATGTCAATGGAATGGTGCTTAGTCCCACTCCTTCTTTATAGTGTTTCACTCTTTGGCCATTTATCATGAATGTCTTATGGCCTTCTTTCTTTACCTCAAGCACACCGTACGATAAGACTCGAACAATCTCATATGGTCCAGACTATTTTGACCACAACTTACCAGGACAGAAACGTAGAAGCAAGTTATCAACAAGAACTTTATCCCCAAGCTTAAATGCACGCTTCTTGACACACTTGTCATTTCGCTTCTTTGGTCCCTTCTTGCAGGGCTTGACCTTCTCAAAGTTAGTAGTGGCCTTGGGTAAAGTCTTTTCTAGCACATCTTCAGCAACATATTCCTGCATATCTGAAAGTACTATACTATTCACAACATCAGTAACATCTATGCGATTATATGAATTAAAGGAACTAGATTTTTTTTTTCAGAATTAAAAACATCAAACACTACTTCCTCATTATTCAATCACATAGTTAATTTTCCTTTGTGGACATCAATGATTGCCCTTCCAGTGGCGAGGAATGGACGCCTAAGTATGATTGGGATCTGAATATCTGCCTCCATGTCAAGCACAACAAAGTCAACTGGCACAAAAAACTTTTCAACCTTCAAGGGGACATTCTCTAGTATCCCAATAGGACGTTTGATTGACCTATAAGCCAATTGGAGAGAGATGGTGGTCGGTCTGAGCTCCCCAATATTAAGTTTCTTGCAAAGAGAAAGGGGCATCAAATTCACACTTGCCCTAAGATCACACAAGGCCTTGTTAATGTTCATGTCCCTAATTGAGTATGGAATTGAGAAGCTACCTAGATCCTTAAGCTTAGGAGGAAGCTTGTTCTGAATGATTGCACTATATTCCTCAGTTAAAGCAACAGTTTCATAATCCTCAAGCTTTGACGAGCGCCGAACTCAGTCAAAATTATAACCGAAGTTATTACCTAAACTTGTAGTATAGTGAACAACACCGGATCGTCTCCTCAAGGATCGTAGATGCAATTTGATCAAATCAAGTGAAAGTTAGAAAAAGGGGGTTTTGATGTTTCAAGGATCGCATGAAGGATTTAAAGAGAAATAACAATTAAAAGAACGGTCAATTGAGAAATCTATCCGAGATTGGGTGGATTCAATCATAGACCTTTCAACAAACACTGAAATACATTTGAATGGTTAACTTGGATCTAACCGAGATCTCTCGCATCGATCCAGAATTCATACTAGACAATCGTCTAGAATTCAATTGACAAAGTGATAAACACAAATCGCAATCGCACCATTCATGTAAATATATGTCAATTTAAGCACCGAATTCAATTAACTTATTCCCTTGGGTTGGCCTCCTGCTGATTAGGCACAAATCAGTAACCTAACCTCTTCAATTACGTGATTAGTTTAGATCAATCAGTTCTAAATTTCATCACAATACTTAATCTTAAACCAAGATCAAATCAGATCAAACATAAACAGAATCACCATTCATGCATTCAAGATCAAGAGAACAGAAGAAGAAGAGAAGAGGAATTCAAATATAAATCAAATACATTACATAACCAAGGTCTCAAGAATCCAAGCCACAATCTCTTCAAGAGTCCGAATATGACTAGAAGTGACTTAGCTCTCCATTACAATGAAGGAAAAATATACAAGAACTATGAAAAACTATCTTTAACACTAAGTGTATGTTGTGTTTAGAGCTCTCCACATGCTTCCTTTTATAGAGGATTCAGAGTAGTAGTAGATGGGTAGATGAGATTAGTAGGTGGAATTAGTAGGTGAGCTTGGTAGGTGAACTTGGTAGGTGAGCTTGGTAGGTGAACTTGGTAGGTGAGCTTCCTTGTCTCCGAAAGTATTCATTGCTGAACTCATTGATTTCGTCATTTTTGAGCCAAATGGTCTTCATGAAAGTTCTAGGAAATTGTCTAAGCTTTCCAATGGCTCTGGAAGCACCCAAAAATTCGTCCTACAACCTAAGATATGACCCAATTACTACAGACTGCTCAGGACCAGTTTCAACACCTCTGTTTTGACTTTCAGACCCAATATCTCCATCAAGGAGCCCGAATCAAGTTTTGTGTTTGTCATGAAAGTTGTACATATGGGTCTTAACTTTCAGATCACCAATTTTCAGCCCATTCTATAAACCCAAACTCGAATTATGTTCTGGTTACTACACACTGTTCGGGTTCCAGTCACAAATACCGTATTCTGATTTCCATGCCCAATTAGCTCCACTAAATGTCTGAATTTGACTTTGAGCTCTTCATCAAAGTTGTAGAGCTCTCTTTTATCTTTCCTACAAGGTAAAATTCATAATTATCAGACATTTAGAACTCAAGATATGGCCAAAATACAGAAACAGTGTAAGACTCGAATAATGCTTTGAAAAATCAATTAAGTCCGATTCGAGTTCAAACTTACAAAACATAATCAAATTCAGTCAATTAAGTACATGAAGAGTGTAAATGACTAATAATGAGGGTTTCTTAATGAATAAAATATGTGATTATCAAATTCCCCCACACTTAGCTTTTTGCACTCCTGGGCAAAACATATAAAACTAAAGTTAGAAGACAAAGACAAACGACACAAACTTAAAAGTTAAAAACTCTAAAGGACTCAATGAAGCAAGAAGAGCAACAAGAAATTCAAGGGATCAAAGCATAAATGAGGTAACATTTCTTCACATCTCAAACCAAAATGCAAGGAAACTTCCGTTGAAAAGAATGAATTAAGAATGATGGATCTTCACAATATTCCCTCTCAATCTCTCAAGTGTTTAAATGGTAGGTATTTCACTCAATTCAACCCATGAAAATTGCACTACCATAAGCTTGCTTATCTTCTACTTCTCCACTACTCAAAACACATGTACACACAAATCATGAGGACTTTATTCAAGGTTGTAGTGAGGTCAAGGTAACAGAAGAGGATAAAATGGATATGAGAAGATAAATACCAAAGAGAATAAAAGCAAATGAGAGCTGAGTTCAAATAACGAGCATAAAAGTTCATCTCAACTCTAATGTATATCCCTTTACATATTCATTTCCCCATCCTTTTCTCTCTCTCTTTTTTTTTTATATATATGAACATAACTATATACATACATTTTTTTTTCAACAACCATTTTGTACACACACCCCCACACTTGTTCAAAAACTCATCCATTAACCAGGCTAATGTTCTTTTATTCCCTAAGGTACAAGTAAGAACACGATTTTTCATTTAAGGCACATAATGAGCTAGAAACAAGGAATGGTCAAATAAGCTCAAAGGGGTTAAGCAAAGGAAAATATACAAGGTTGGCAAGAATCAGAGAATTTTCGAGAGGTCAAAAGAGTGCTTGATATTATATTGAAAACAAGGTTGGCTATTTGGTTAAACTAGCTAAGAAAGAGGGCCTCAATCATGTTCATGCATGCAAGTGAAATGTAGCCTCAAAAAGAATCAAAGCAAGTTCTAGAGTGGTTATTAACATGAGTGAAAATCACACAAGAAAGAAGAGAATGACATAAATGTTGAATCCATCCATTAGGCTCAAAATCTCACAAGGTATGCATCCATCAAACTCAATTCATCAATTCAATCATCCATCACCAAGCATATCAGTTCAAGAAGGGAGAAAAATTATTCAATCATGCAATGAACCTTCTTTTTTTTTTTGAATTTTTTTTTTGAATTTTTTTTTTAACAAACGAAAAGAAACAGAAACATGCTAAAATCTCTCCCCCCACACTTAATAGAACATTGTCCTCAATGTGAAAGAAAGAGATAGAAAAGAGCAACACAACCTGATAAGAAGTGAATCAACGCTAAGCGAAAAGAAACACACCTGTCGGCATGACAAACCCTGAAAAGAAATCAAACAAGAAAACGTTAGTACTTCTACAATTCAATACTAATTAATTACTACCTAAAAAAACTCCTTACTCTGCCACCAATTAAGATGCGTCTCAAGAGTAAAATTACTCCTTACTCTGCCATCACTAATTGGTTTAATAAGTCCATGACAACCATATCATACTAAACAAAACAACAACAATTTTTTTTTTTAAATCAAACCCATTAAAGAGAAAGTTTCAGATCGGGCTCTTGTTTCTTGTTACTTCCTTCGCTGCTTCTGTTGACCAATCTATCTGAGCTGATACTGATCAGTACATACTCAAAAGCTTCTAATTTATCAATGAGCTCATCAATAGTGGAGGCAGAGATAAGAAGTTGTCTTGTAGAATGAGTGATAAATTTACGTTCCACATGACTTTGTCAAGAAAAAATAACAAAAGATCAAAGAAATTATTAACATTCAACAAACCAATGGGTTTATGGTGGATGTTCGAGTGACTTGCACACTCACCCAAGAGACAATTTGAAAAATTTCTTCCAAAGTACCAAAACCACCTGGTAAGGCAATGAATGCATCGAGTTTTCAAGCATTATCTTCATGCGTTCATGCATTGATGATACTTTAAGTTCCTCCCCAATTATCTTTCCATTGATGTTACTGTTGAGCTAAAGTTTCGGGAATGACACCTAAAATCGACTGTCTCTTACAAAGGCGAGCAAGTGATACTGACCCCCATTAACCCACGACAACCTCCCCATATACAAGATGAATATTCCTCGCAGCAAGTGATCGACCAAGAGTGCTAGCTGCATTACCAAACTCTAATCCCTTCCCATAACTCGACCCACAAAAAACACAGACATTTTTGAGATTACGAATAGAAGGCCCCATTCTATACTCTTCCTCCCTTTGAGTGTTTCTGAGTGTGAAGGAAAATGGAGAAAATGGAGTGTTTAAATAAGAAAAAGAATGGAAAGGGAAATAATTGCACCTATAAGGGTAGGTTGGCTGTTGTCAGAAAATGTTGAAATTAAGAGACACAGAATCTTTTTTTTTTTCTCTTTTTTTTTGTCGACTTCAAGAAAAACCATCAAGGTAAAGAAGTCTAGAAACCCCGAAGGACCCTCGCTCAAAGGATCGTCGCACAAAAATCAAAATACAACAAAATGATACAAAGATAAAAGAAAAAGAAAATGATGACATACTGTATGTACAGTCTCCATGGCGTATCTTTATCTTTGCGCGTCATGACATGCAGTAGACATCACGTCCTTACTTCATTTTTTTTTTTTTTTTGAAATTGTTAGAAAAACTTGATGAAAGATGAGTGTATACTTACTTAAGATTGGGATGGAGGTAGTCTGCTCTTTCGGCTTTGTGCCAAAGCATTGTTGACCAAGATTCGACCCATTCAAGACCAAGACCGCAACATAGGGCTCCCGAAGGGACAAGTGACCATAATACGACTGGCTGCCTCACATGTGGGATACAATCTACCTTCTTTGTTTTTCAATTAAGAAGGCTGGATCAGGATGCATGCATTTCCCCATTCACGGTTTGTGTTACCAAAGCCAACCCTAAGAAGTATACATTTTTTTTCATTTTTTTTTTCATTTTTTTTTCATTTTTTTGTTTTTTGTTTTTTGTTTTGTTTTTTTTTGTTTTTGTTTTTTTGAAAAATGACATGAAGAAGAAGAAGAAGATGATATGTACAGATTGTTTGTGGATATGGCTCACATCTGCCTCTGGTTTAACGTCCAGTAACGGCTTAAACGTCTTCTATGAGTCGAGGATAAGCTTCCCATCCAATTTTCTTATAAATTGGCAAACGAGGTCTTTTAGAGTCGATTCCCAAGGCGTAGCGTTGTTCTTCATCCTTGAAGAGATTCCACAATTTAAGAATTTCACGATGCACCAATCCACAAGAATGCGTCTCAAGAGTCAATAAGATATCATCTAATGACTCCTTACTCGATCCATTCTTAATGAAGAAAATTTTATCTTCTCTATTTGCGGAAACCATCCCCTTAGTACGACATCGCTTGTTACAGCCCATCGTCTACATTTGTGACGGACTTGTAACCTTTTTGCTCTTCTCCTTTTAGAATATGAACTTCTTCCAAGACCTAGGGCATATATGAGTCAAATGAAATTGAGGACTCACCTGCTAATCGGACCTTTGCTTCAATTATCCAGCACACATCTTCTGGCATACCCTTGTGCATTAACAGTCTCAATCTCTCACATTGAACTTTGTAGATTTTTCTTAGAGCATTTTGAGGAAGAGAAGGAAAATGTTTTCTCAGGTTTGAAAGAATGACATCCATTTTGAAGGAGAAGAAGGGTTCAGTTATTTTGGGAAACTGAAGAATAAACCGACTCAAGAGTCACGAAAGAACCAGTATCCGCCACTTAAAGCAACACAAAGAACTCAAGAACTTGGTTTTCCGGGAATGATTGAGTCTTTGTCCATTAACCTTAAGCGCATTACCATTCCTAGGATCCTCGATGTATCGATCTTTGAAAGGATACGCGTGTCCGACAACAAAAGAACCGCGTCACCTAGATCTCAATTTTCCAAGGAGTAGGTGCAGATGATAATCTCAAAAGAACTTTTGACCAATTTCCGCAGCTTTTGCAAAAGGTGTAACAGACCGTTAATAAAGTAGGCCAATAAAATCCATACCGCAAGATTTTCGCAGATTGTTGTTCTTGAAGAAAAAAATGACCTCCACATGCTTCGAGCGACTCTACCTACCTCATTGTCTGAGCACACAAACTTTTTTTTTTTTTTTTCTTTTTTTTTTTTTTTTTATTCATAATGCGGATGGAGAAGGTTCATCACCTCCACTTCGCATTCTCGGAAGTTCATGATATCTTGTTTGAGGCGGTGTCCATTTACGATGAAAGCTTTGGCGGTGACCTCACTTTTAATCCGAACAAAGACCAAGGAAGGAAACATTAGTAAAAATAAATGGTCCATCCCATCTAGACCTTAATTTGCCAGGCATGAGTCGGAGCGGGAGTTATAGAGGAGAACTTTTTGACCAATCTCAAATGTTTTCCTCAGAATCAACTTATCATGGAAGGCTTTGGTCTTCTCCTTATAAAGTTTGGAACTTTCATAAGCCTCCAAGCGGATCTCCTCCAATTCTTTAGAAATTTGCAGCTTCCTCTCCATACCGCTTGATCTAGGTCCAAGTTGCACCTTTTCACCGCCCGAATGCTCGATGTTCAATTTCCACCGGTAGGTGTGCTTTTCCAAAACAATCCGATACGGAGACATCCCGATTGGTGTCTTATAAGCAGTCCGGTAAGCCCATAAAGCATCCTCAAGCCTCTTGCTCCAAATCCTTTCTGTTAGGTTGAACTGTCTTTTGGAGTATCTGCTTAATTTCTCTGTTGGAGACCTCGGTTTGCCCATTGGTTTGGGGGTGGTAGGGTGTAGAAACCTTGTGTTAGACTCCATACTTCTTCATCAAAGCCTCCATGCTTCGATTGCAAAAATGTGAACCTTGATCACTAATGATGGATCTCGGGACTCCAAACCTACAGAAAATCTGTGATCTAATAAAATCCACAACAACTTTAGAATCATCAGTTCGAGTGGCCTTAGCCTCCACCCATTTAGATACATAATCACAAAGAAGCGAATGTAAACAAAACCAAATGATACGGAAAAGGACCCATAAAGTCAATACCCCAAACATCAAAAATCTCACAGAATAATAAGGGTTTCGGGGCATTTCATTCCTACGAGAAGTATTCCTCTGTTTCTCGGCATTGATCACAAGATTTGCAAAACATATATGCATCATGAAATAGAGTGGGCCAATATAATCCGAGTCTAAAACTTTCCTAGCAGTCCGTTGAGGACCGAAGTGGCCGCCACATGCAAGTTTATGACAAAAGCTAAGAATGGAATGGAATTCATCATCAGCACACATCTCCTAATTACTTGGTCACCGCAAAATCTCCATAAGTAAGGATCATCCCACACATAATACTTTGACTCACTTTTCAATTTATCAATCTTAGCCTTAGTGAAATGTGCGGTATTGCTTTAGCAACCAAGAAATTAATCAAATCAAAGAAACCAAGGGATGTTGCCTTGCGACTTGAAAAGCTGCTCATCGTGGAAAACATCATGGATGGGAAAAACATCCGCCTCCCTTTCAATTCGACTCAAGTGATCAGCCACCAAATTCTCGCTCCACTCTTGTCACGGATCTCAATATCAAACTCCCTGGAGGAGCAACATCCACCTAATCAACCGGGGCTTGGCATTGGGCTTTTTCAGAGAAACTTCAATGCCGCATGATCCGAAAACACAACCACTCGGAACCAAGCAAATATGATCGAAATTTATCTAAAGCAAAAACAATTGCTAAAAGTTCCTTTTCGGTTGTGGTGTAGTTGATTTGTGCAGGATCTAAAGTTCTCGAAGCATAGGAAATGACATGAGATACTTTACCGACCCTTTGTGCAAGAACAGCTCCCAATGCATAATTAGAGGCATCACACATCGCTTAAATGGAAGTGTCCAATCCGGCGGTTGGATGATAGGTGTATCTTGGTCAATGCCTCGCTTCAATTGATTGAAGGCATCCCGGCACTTCTTGTCAAAGTGAAACTCCACATCTTTTTGCGTAAGTTGGATAGCGGAAGTGCAATTTTTGAAATCCTTTATGAACCGCCGATAGAAACCTACATGACCAAGGAAAGAACGAATCTCCCGCACGCATGTGGGATAAGATAGGCATGAAATAACATCTATTTTTGCAGGATCTACCTCAATACCCTCACGAGATATCATATGCCCTAAGACTATACCTTGTTCTACCATGAAATGACATTTCTCAAAATTTAGAACGAGGTTAGTCTTAATGCATCTATGCAAGACCTGAGCCAGACTATCTAAACATGCATCAAAGGAACATCCATAGACAGTAAAATCATCCATAAATACGTCCATGCAATTTTCTAAAAAATCGAGAAAAGATACTTACCATACACCTCTGAAAGGTGCCGGAGCATTGCATAGACCAAAGGGCATCCTCCGTATGCAAATGTGCCAAATGGACAAGTGAAAGTAGTTTTCTCTTGGTCTTAGGGGCTATATGAATCTCGAAAATAGCCCGAATATCCATCCGGAAACAATAATGTGACTTGCCGCCTAACCGCTCCAACATCCGATCAATGAAGGGCAGCGGGAAATGATCCTTTCGGTAGCCTAGTTGAGCCGCCTATAATCAATGCAAACTCGCCAACCTGTTTTGAACTCGTGTGGGCACAAGCTCATTGTTCGATTCGCAACCACTTGTGACCCCGCATTTCTTGGGAACCACTTGCACGGGCTCACCCATTGACCGGTCGATATGGGATAAATAATGCCACTTGAAGTAGCTTTGTAACTTCCTTCTTCACCACATCTAGAATCGGGGATTTAGTCTCCTTTGGGGCTGTCTAACTGGTTTGATCCCTTCTTCCAATAAAATCTTATGCATGCATGTGGAGGGACTAATACCGGGAATATCTCTGCAAGAGTCCATCCGATGGCTTGCCTATTCTCGCCTCAAAATCTGCAGTAACTTTTTTCTTCTTGATCGGGTTGTAGGTTTTTAGCAATGATCACCGGAAGTGTCTCACCATCTCCCAAATATGCATATTTAAGATGGTCTCGGTAAAGTCTTCAACTCCAAAGATGGAGGTTGCACAATGGAAGGTAACAAGTGATCTGAAACAACTATCTCAAAGAACATTAATTTCAAAGATGGTATCGACTTCATTCTCAATTGTTGCATCATCAAGAAATGTATCATTACTCATAATGAGAATAAATCTCAAGACATAAAGACATGGTTCAACATCACAAGTGGCACATGTATCATAAGAAACAGAACCAAGATAGTCAACAATATCGTGGAATTCAAGATATAAATCAAGATAGACATCATCAACCAAAGATCTCAATCATATCAACATGGAAAATGTAATGCTCCTCTAGGGGTGTCTCATGGCATCAAAAATGTTAAATTGTACCAAATCGTCGCCAAACTCCATAGAAAGGGTGCCAAAGACGCACGTCTATCTTGGTCTTGGCGGTCTTGAGGAATGGTCGCCTAGAATCAATGGAGCATGGTTTGTTGGAGACTCATCTTCCATGTCCGAGAATGTAGAAATGCTGGAAAAATCAACTCATTCACCCGAACTAACACATCTTCCAAAGACACCTGCAGGATGAGAGCGGTGGTTCTATTTGCCAACCGAATCACGATACCATGGGTTGCAAAGTACCAATGTTTAAACACTTATACACCGACATGGGCATGACATTGATCGAAGCACCCAAATCTAGCATTGCATGCTCAAATCTAGAGTTGCCAATTGTGCAAGAAATTGTGAAAGTTCCAGGATCTTTGCATTTCGTGGCATGCTTCGCGTAATCATTGCGTAAACATTTCTTCCCATGCTGATCTTCTCATCCCCTTTCAACCTTCTCTTATGAGTGCACAACTCCTCGAGAAATTTAGCATATTTTGGAATTTGCTTGATTGCATATAGGAGGGGAATATTGATTTCCACTTTCCCGAATGTCTCCATGACTTCTTTTTCCATTTCTCGCTTGCATTGTTCTTTTGGATTGTGTGATCCTATTTGGAAAAGGTAATGGAATGGTAACATCTGAATTCTCTCGCAATTTTCTTCAAGGGTAATGATTTTTGACCGAATTATCCATTTCCCGCCGTTTTTGGTCAATTTCGATTCTTTGTAAGGTTGGAACATCAACTTCTTTGCCACTTCTCAAGGTAATTGCACTTACGTTGCCTCTTGGATTGTTGATTTGTTTGTGAAGGCAATTGGCTAGAACCTTGACTCTTTAGCTCGTTCACGAGTGGTTGCCACCGCCCAATTTGAGTTTGTAAATTTCCGAATGTTGGCACCGACGTTCTGCCGAATTGAACCGAATGTTATTTGTGGCTATTTGTTTCATCGAGGTCTTCCAATGATGGCTCATTTGGAGTGGATTGACGACCGCCGAATGAAAGCGTTCTTTGTGTCGAATGCAGGGGTATTTGTTGGTATTTGTTGCTTGGACCTCACTTGGCATCTAAATTGTTGTTCATGCTTGGTGGGGCCGTTGTTCTTCTTTGGTGGTGGGCCGTTGTTGCTCGCTAGAATTCCCATATCTCAAATTGGGATGGTCTCGCCAACCAGGATTATAAGTGCTAGAAAATGGATCATATCTAGATTGTTTCTTTGTTGTTCTTCGATATTGGGGTCTACCAGAAAAACACCACCGCAAAGAACACATTGATCTGGAAAAGCGGAACCATCTTCCTGGAAGTGTAGGGCATGAATCAAGTAGGATGAGATGAATTAGAGCAAATTCCACACACCGATGCAAAGTCATCCGGATGGGTGGTTGTTGACCCATGCTATCCGTCTTACCAAAGAAGTCAATTCATCTAGTCGTGTTCCATTCTTTGTTGGTCCATATGAGATGCTTGAATTTCATTAACTCTCGGGTTGCGGTGATGATCCGCGAGCCAAATCGTTGGGTATTGGCCGCCATGTTTGCTATCGATCTCTTGCGGCGGTAGGAGTTTTGTCTACTAAGGCTCCTCCGAGAGGCAAAGATCGATCATGCTTCTATCATTTGGCAAAGCAAACCCTCATAATAGTATTGAATCAAGAGTTGGTCACTAATTTGGTGATGAGGGCAGCTCGAACACAACTTCTTGAATCTCTCCCAAGTATTCATGAAAAGTCTCACGATAGGAAAGACATCCGTCTCGATGCCACATATATCCTTCCTAATTGCACGGCTCTCGAGGCGGGAAGAATCTCTCCAGGAACAACCTCTTCATGTCATTCCAACTTAGTGAACCTGGTGAAAGATAAAACAACCAATCTTTGGTCGCATCGACAAGTGAGAAGGGAAATGCCCTTAACTTGATGTGTTCCTCGGAGATGCCTTGTGGCTTCATGGTTGAACACACAACATGGAACTCTTTCAGGTGCTTATGAGGATCTTCACCCGCAAGACCATGAAACTTTGGTAACAAGTGTATCAAACCAGATTTTAACTCAAAATCTGCATCAAGATCGAGGATATTGAATGCACAAAGATTGGTAAGATACATCAGAGAAAGCAAGTTCCTTAAGGGTTCTATTATGCATGTTATCAGCCATGATTTCAGGATTACTTAAGTTATCAGGTTCACTCCCAAAATTAGGTTCAGAATTAACTCTGGAATTTATCACACGAGCTCTAATTAATCTATGCAAGGTCCTATCAATCTCAGGATCAAGATCAAGCAAGATATCAGGATTGGACCTAGTCATGCATCAACTAAAGCACAAAAACACAAACTGCAACTAAGCAAAATACACTAAACAACACTCAAAATATGCAAAAATAAATCTAGTTAATATGTCTAAACATTTTTAAAAATTATGGAATCAACACAGAACAAAATCTACATAAAAATGAAACTAGAAAATGCAATAAAAAATATTAAAAAATTGAAAAAGTGGTCTAAATGATAGAATTTCGAAAAACCAGGGGTGACCTCACAGTTTACTGTGAGTCTTGTTTATCAGGCTGTTTTCCTTCAACCGACCAAGTTTCAGCTCATTCTGGGCATGTTGCAGTTCGAAAATTGCAATAATTACCCGTAATCACTTGTTTTCCGTCTTTCCTAAATCAGAAAAATTCAAAAGCTAGGATAAAAATGTTAGTATGGTATGAACAATGTTAGTAAATGAAAAATAACTGTTAGAATAGGTAAGAAAGAACAAAAATTAGTAAGGTTACTCAAAATGAAAAGATTACACCTACGAGATCCGTCAATAGTCCGCCAAAATTTTGATGAGCGCCGAACTCAACTCAAAATTATAACCGAAGTTATTACCTAAACTTGTAGTATAGTGAACAACACCGGATCGTCTCCTCAAGGATCGTAGATGCAATTTGATCAAATCAAGTGAAAGTTAGAAAAAAGGGGGTTTTGATGTTTCAAGGATCGCAGTACCTGTGGATTTAAAGAGAAATAACAATTAAAAGAACATCAATTCAGAAATCTATCCGAGATTGGGTGGATTCAATCATAGACCTTTCAACAAACACCTGAAATACATTTGAATGGTTAACTTGGATCTAACAGAGATCTCTCTGCATCAGATCCAGAATTCATACTAGACAATCGTCTAGAATTCAATTGACAAGTGATAAACACAAATCTGCAATCGCACCATTCATGTAAATATATGTCAATTTAAGCACCGAATTCAATTAACCTAGGCACAAATCAGTAACCTAACCTCTTCAATTACGTGATTAGTTTAGATCAATCAGTTCTAAATTTCATCACAATACTTAATCTTAAACCAAGATCAAATCAGATCAAACATAAACAGAATCACCATTCATGCATTCAAGATCAAGAGAACAGAAGAAGAAAGAAGAGGAATTCAAATATAAATCAAATACATTACATAACCAAGGTCTCAAGAATCCAAGCCACAATCTCTTCAAGTCCAAGAATTGACTAGAAGTGACTTAGCTCTCCATTACAATGAAGGAAAAATATACAAGAACTATGAAAAACTATCTTTAACACTAAGTGTATGTTGTGTTTAGAGCTCTCCACATGCTTCCTTTTATAGAGGATTCAGAGTAGTAGTAGATGGGTAGATGAGATTAGTAGGTGGAATTAGTAGGTGAGCTTGGTAGGTGAACTTGGTAGGTGAGCTTGGTAGGTGAACTTGGTAGGTGAGCTTCCTTGTCTCCGAAAGTATTCATTGCTGAACTCATTGATTTCGTCATTTTTGAGCCAAATGGTCTTCATGAAAGTTCTAGGAAATTGTCTAAGCTTTCCAATGGCTCTGGAAGCACCCAAAAATTCGTCCTACAACCTAAGATATGACCCAATTACTACAGACTGCTCAGGACCAGTTTCAACACCTCTGTTTTGACTTTCAGACCCAATATCTCCATCAAGGAGCCCGAATCAAGTTTTGTGTTTGTCATGAAAGTTGTACATATGGGTCTTAACTTTCAGATCACCAATTTTCAGCCCATTCTATAAACCCAAACTCGAATTATGTTCTGGTTTACTACACACTGTTCGGGTTCCAAGTCACAAATCCCGTATTCTGATTTCCATGCCCAATTAGCTCCACTAAATGTCTGAATTTGACTTTGAGCTCTTCATCAAAGTTGTAGAGCTCTCTTTTATTTTTCCTACAAGGTAAAATTCATAATTATCAGACATTTAGAACTCAAGATATGGCCAAAATACAGAAACAGTGTAAGACTCGAATAATGCTGAAAAATCAATTAAGTCCGATTCGAGTTCAAACTTACAAAACATAATCAAATTCAGTCAATTAAGTACATGAAGAGTGTAAATGACTAATAATGAGGGTTTCTTAATGAATAAAATATGTGATTATCAAGCTTCCTCTTATTAGAGAAGATCTCTTTCAAGAATTTAGCATAAGTGGGCATTTGAGAGAGCACTTCCGTAAAAGGAATATTTATGTAAAGCTTTTTAAGTACCTCTAAAAACTTTCCAAATTGATGATCAAACTTCCCCCTTTGAGACTTTTGAGGGAATGGCAAAGGTGGGACATATGCTGGTGGAGGGACATACTTTTTAGTGCTTTCTTTGTCTTCTTCTTTGTCCTTGAGCTTCTCTTGCTTTTCTTCATTGTCATGGGTTCTCTTTTCTTCTTTAGTGGGGCTTTCAACTTGATAGCCACTTCTCAAGAAAATTGTATTAACTTATTCCCTTGGGTTAGCCTCCGGTTGACTTGGGATTCGCCCTTGAACCATATTGAACAAGCTTGCTTGTTGGGCTATTTGAGTTTCAAGCATCTTAGAATGAGTCGCCATTTGATCTAGACAAATATGAATATGCTTGATGAACTCCCCATGTTGTTGCACTTGAGCTTGTATGACTTGATTATGCTCTTTTTGAGTGACTATGAAATTTTCCATGAGAGTTTCTAAATTGGACTTCACCCATTGAGAAGATTGTTGAGCTTATTGGAATCTGGGTGGGCCCCCATTATTTTGATGACCGCCGTATAAGAGATTTGAGTGGTTTCTACAGCCGAGGTTGTATAAGTTAGAGAAAGAATTCCCCTGAGCCTTGAAGTTGCCATTCTGGACATAGTTCACTTGCCCCAATGATGGGTCTTGAGAATATGTCTCCACTGCATTGCATTCCGAAGTCAAATGCCCTCATCCACATGTTTCACAAGTTGCTTTTGGAGTATTTATAACATTGACATTCAACTTTTCAAGTGTTTTAGCCAAAGTGTCAAACTTGGCACTCAGCATGGAAATGACATCAAGCTCTATAATTCTGGCTTGCTTCCTTAAAGATGATCTCTCACTTAGCCATAGATAAATATTGGAAGCCACCTCATTAATTAAGGCCCTTGCCTCTATTGGAGTCTTGGCCATCAAATCACCGCCAGCTGCGGCATCAAGAGCTGCCTTTGTAAAGAAAGACAACCCAGCATAGAAGGTCTGGATGACAACAAAATCCTGTAGGCCACGATGTGGACACTGACGAATAAGATCATTATACCTCTCCCACGCTTTATAAAGAGATTCATCTTCATTTTGAGAGAAGGTAGTGATGTCTTGGCGGAACTTAATTGTTTTTCCAATCAGGTAATACTTATCCAAGAAGGCCTGCTCCATCAAGTTCCAGGTGGTAAGTGAATTAGGGGCCTTTGAGTGAATCTACTTCTTGGCTTTCCCCCTAAGAGAAAAAGGAAAAAGTCTGATCCATATAGCATCCGTTAAGGGTGTAATTTGGTTCGGGTAATCCGACTAACCCGACCAATCTGAACCAAACTAATTGATTTGGTTCGGTTTAATTCGGGTATACTTATTGGTTCGGATAAAATCTGAACCAATTGAAGCTTGTTTGGTTTTGTTCACGGGTTCAGAGTTTCAAACCCGTGAACCGAACCGAACCATTTTTTTTTGCTAAACTCGCGAAGACGTGAATATGTTACAGGAATGCTGAAGCGTAAGCTCAATCCCTTTCAATTTTTCTCGAAAGCCAACCCTAACCCTGATCCCCTTGCCCTCGCCGCTCGCCCTCGCCCTCACCGCTCGCCGCCTCACCCTGTCGCTGCTCGGCTTGCATTCGACGCTCTGCCAAACGTTCACGTTGTAGGCTCCTCACCGTTACCGTAGCTCACCCTCACCGTAGGCTTCTCATCACAATTCACCATAGGCTCCGTCACAGCTTGGGTCACACCAGATCTGCTCCGCCAGGACCGCCACAGCTCACTGCCTCACCATCCTTGCTCGGTGCTTTAATCTCGGTATCCCTATCCTGCTCTCTCTTTCTTTCTCTTTTTGCAGTTTCAGCCAGATCTGTTCTTTTAACTAGTATTGAGCTTGTTGAGTAGAGTGAGGAAAAAAGGTCTTCATTTCAAGCTTGGAAATGAGACAACCATGGTAGTTCTTTCTTTATTTTTCTCCTTTCTTTATTTTGTGAAGCTCTGTGAGTCCCTTTATTCGGAGCTCTGCGGGTCCTTTTGTTCGGTGAGTCCCTTCTCTATTGATTTGGCCGAGCTCTGAACAAATGGACATCCATTTTTTCAGTGAATCCCTTCTTTATCGATTTGACAGAGCTCTATGAGTCCCTTTGTTCTGTAAATTCATTATAGTTCTTGCATTTTCATATTGGAACACCTAAGATTTCTAATATAGGCTTCAAGGAATTTTTAGTTGGCATCTTTTTGTTTTTGACCCTTTGTTGATCTATTATGTGAATTGTATTTATGAATACAATGTGATGCTTATAATATCTTCACTTCTTTACTATAGATTTAAGCTCTTTGCAAAGCTTATCTGGAAGTTTAGAACATTTACAAAAGAAGAAACTGCCATAGTCACTTATTCAATTTAAGTGTCTCTACCTTGCTGGGGATTGATGTTTTATTTGTAAACTAAGGAAGATGTCATGCTTGTCAGCAACCTAGATTTATGTGGTTACTTTGAATAATACGACCCTGTAGATAATGGCTTTTGTGGATTGAGTGTACCTGACTAACTTACGCCCAATATTTTTGGAGTTTTGGAGTGTGATTCTTCAATTGCTTTGATATTCTTGATCTTTTGAGAAACTGTTCCTAAATCTTTTTGATTGATCACTTGACATGTTCTTGATTAGTTTATCCTTGATTTGTAATTGTAAAAATGTAAAAATGTAAAAACCATACCGAAAGCTAGCATGCTTATTTATCTTAGTTGATATCATGAAAGGTATTGGCTTTTCTGACGTTGTTTTCAAGTGACAGATTTAGGACTTCGACAATCAAGGTTGGAAGGTGAAGAGTATCTATCAATTGTGGATGAATTCATGGAAGTTGTTTACGCTCGATAGCCTAAGGCTATTGTGCAGGTTTGTATTTATTCTAGCACTTGTTACTCTCAGTGTTCGCTTTAAATTTTATCAATTGTGTAACTTGATTGTTGTGCTAATTTTGTCAGTTTGAAGATTTCCAAAGATGAAGTGGGCTTTTGAAACTCTGGAACGTTATCATAAAAGGTTTTGCATGTTTAATGATGATATACAGGTGAGAAAGTGTTATTAAATATTGTTAATGTAGAAAATCTTCAAGGTGTTAGTTACCTAATGCACTGTATTATCGAAGCAATTTTCCTTCATGTCCTATAGGGCACTGCTGGTGTTGCACTTACGGGATTGTTGGGAACTGTAGGAGCCCAAGGTCGACCATTGTCCGATTTTGTGAACCAAAAGATAGTTGTGGTTGGAGCTGGGAGGTACTTGCAAAACTGATTATGATGGACATCCAGTTTCTTTTGTTGTTCTATCACTTTCCTCATTATAGTTACTTTCTGCCTCAAACTTTTCTTGCCTGGCTTGCAGTACAGGGCTTGGTGTTCTAAAAATGGCCATCCAGGCAGTTTCAAAGACGACAGGGTGCAGTGAATCAACTGCCAAAAGTCAATTCTTTTTTATTGATAAAAATGTATGCTTCCACAATCTTTACTAGCATTGTCAGTCCTTTAAGTTGCAATGCTTGAAAACCATAATTGTGTTGACTATCATAGCCATAATAAAATATCCAGTTCAATCATGATTTTGACTGAACTTCATGTAATCCAAACATCATTTTTATTTTATTTTTTTGCATCATTTTCTTTTCTTGATTTGTCTTCATATCTAATGTTGTTGGCATAAGAAAAGAAATAAGTAGTTTTGTGCGATCAATTTTTGGATGTTGTTATTTCATATTTGTATGTTGTTGGGTTATGTCTGATTACAATGCCATCTCCATATTCAGGGTCTTATCATGACTGAAAGTAACAATCTAGATCCACTTTCCTTTAGTGATGCTAATTTTAAAGATTATGCACACTTACTCATGTCCATCCTTTAATTGTTGAACCTATTGATCTTTAGGTTAAGAAGGTCAAGCCACATGTGCTCCTTGGTTTGTCTGGGGTTGGTGGTATTTTCAATGAGGAGGTAATTACCTTCTAGAATTGCACTTCTATCATGTCCTGTTCCTCAGTGAAGTATATTAAATAAATAAATGTAATAGTTATGTTTGAAATATATCTTGGTTTGACAGCTTGAATTGAACGTATGCACTTTTCTATAATTGAGTTTCTTAATTTTAATGGTTGAGATTCAATTCAGGTGCTTAAGGCAATGAGAGAATCTGTTTCAACAAAACATGCTATCTTTGCCATGTCTAATCCCACCATGAATGGTTTGTTTGTACAAGGCTCATTATGCACTCACAATTCCTTAATGATGTCTATATTTTTTCATTTTGACATTTTCTTGTGCATTATTATGGGGACAACTGAGTGCACTGCTATTGATGCTTTTAATCATGCTGGAGAAAATATAGTGTTTGGCACTATTTTCTTTTCTCAATATTTTGGTATTTTGGGTCTGATATAAATAGGAAATATAAAAAATCAATGATTATGTGATTCAACTTGAAATTAAATGTTCATTGCCTAATGGAAGGACAAATGTTAGTCTATGTTCTAATATTATTTAGAATTTTGAATACATTATGTGTATTTTTATGTATTACATGTATAGTTATTTAATTAATTTTTGCGCTAAAAAAATAATGGCTAACCCGATCACCTGAACCAAACCAAACCATAGATATTTGGTTTGGTTTAGTTCAGATTTGGCTATCAAAAAATAAGAAAACTGAACCAAACCAAACCAATTGATTTTGATTGGTTTAAATTTATTTTTTTTCAAAACCCGAATCAAACCACCCACTTACACCCCTAGCATCCGTTGAAACCCTATTAATTTTAATAGTGTCACACAACTTTAAGAACTCATCCAAATGTTCATTTGGGTCTTTAGTTGGTGACCCGCTAAATTGCAATTGTTGGGCCATCTGGATCAATGATGTCTTGATCTCGAAGTTATTGGCTTTTATCTGTGATCTAACAATGGAAGACTGACGAACATTAGCATTGAGAGTTCCATAATCCCTCAACCTATGCTCTGGATTGGCGACTTGGTTAGTGTTGTCCGCCATGTTGTCCTCATCAAAAATTTGTGTTCTTCTTTCTCTTTTGATATTACAAAGTGTCCTCTCGATCTCAAGATCATTAGGGATAATAAGATTTTCTTGACTCCTCGTTCTGCGCATAAGAAAGAATCAACACCTGAAAATTCAAAGAAAATAAAGTGAAAATAAAATAAAATAATAAAATAAAATAAAAGTGCTCAAATTAATCAAATTACCGCTCGTGTTAATATCAACACGATCCCCGGCAACGACACCAAAAACTTGTTATTAATTTTCTGCAAGCGCACGGATCGTACAAGTAGTAAATAAAGATCGTTCCCACGAGAATCAGTTAATTACTAACTCTTACAGCTACTTCGATTATTTAAGCGAATAAAATCAATAGTGAAAGCTAAATTAAAATCAAAATAATTAAAAAAGCAAATAAATCAAGAAAAGTCGAGATTCAACCAAGGTTTAAAGGCTTAGGACTGGGAATCCATTACACTATCTCCTATGCTAAATTGTAATCCTATCTTTGTTAATGTTCAATTATGTTTTTGAAGGTGATTTGTCCTAAATTATTTAAATCCCAAGTTCTTGGCACTAAAAACGTGCTAAAACTTCACTAACCTCACTCTCATGACAATTAGTCTAAGTTCTAACCCATTAAAATTCATGACAATCGTTTAACCCTCAAAGGATTTAAGCTTATGTTTAGGTCTCAATTCCTAAGTTCAATTCTTATATTATCAAGCAATTAGATTTCATCTTTCGATCATTCACCTAAAGCCTAAGATCATGTAAATATGGTCAGCAACATACCATAAGCATTAAGAACACTAAGAATGAATCAAGAACAATAATTTTATTAACAAAGAATTAAATTAACAATTCAACATAAAGAAATAGAGAGTTTCATTCCAATCCTAGAAAAAGGGATTTAGCCACTCATGGCAATTGAAGCACTAACAAGAACAAAAGGTAAAGAAACAACTATGATTCCAAAATAAAAGAGAAGATGGAGAAGACGAAGATGGAGAAGATGTCTTCAATGGTTGATTAATGTTCTTACTCTTGTCTTCAGAACCCTAGCCTCCAATCCTCGTGCCTCTTAAAGTTTCCTATAGCCTTTGTAGCCAAAAGTCTCACTACAAGAAATCAGTAAATTAGTGACGGACTTTTCCCTCGCTAATCCCTCGCTAATCCCTCGCAAATTTTATTTGCGAGGGATTTGCGAGGGATTAGTGAGGGAAAAGTCCGTCGATTTTTTTTTGTCGCTAATTAGCGAGGGAACGTATTCTCTCGCTAATCCTCACTAATAACAAAATTTCCCTAAATCCCTCGCAAAATTTAAAACAATAAAGAATTGTATTCCTTCGCAAATTTGCGAGGGAAATTCGGTCGCTATATAAAGAATATACGCACCAATTTTGAATCTATTACAATCAAAATTCCTCGCTATTCTCTCGCTAATCTCTCGTTAATCCCTCACTGATTTCCCTCGCTAATCCCTCGTTAATCCCTCGCTAATTTCCCTCGCTATTTCCTCGATTAATCCCTCGCTAATTTCCCTCGCATTTCGTCGCTGTACCTCGCTAATTCCCTCGCTATTTCCCTCTCTATTTCCTCGCTAATCCCTCACAAATTACGTTATATTTCCTCGCTATTCCGTCGCTAATCCCTCGCAAATTAGTTTTTTTCACCAATATAATTAAATACATTTTTAATATATCCAATATACCTGTAAATCTTTTCAATCAAGATTATCCAACAAATAATAAAAAACAACAAAATACAAATCCAAAATAAATATACTAATGATTCAAAGTTATTATAAGTTCAAAACAAAATACAAATCCAAAATAAATATACTAATGATTCAAAGTTATTATAAGTTCAAAATTTCATACAATATCGTACAAAACAAGAATAAAAGAACATGCAATCAATCTAAGTTTGCTTCGTCTTCGTCTTCATAATCATCATCCTCTTGACCCTCCCCAGTTGCTTCACCTTGCAATGGTGCTTGTGGAGCAATATTTGCTGATTGAATCGTAGATAGGAAGGGCGCAAACATAGGGACTAGTTGAGTCTGGACAAAAGATGCCATTCTTTGTTGCTACTTGTATGCACTTTACTTACAGATTTACATACCGTATTTTTTCGTTATGTCCTGTGTCAAAGGTGTAGAGCGAGAAGGACCCATAACCTCCGAGGATGAAGCATGCATGGAGTTATTGTTAATGTGTAAATTGTTACCTATGCCATGCACTCATCCCTTCTTGTTAGGACCCGCTGCATCCAACCATACATGCGGTCAACCATAGGATGAGTGGAAGTGTTTTCTCCATATTTTTCTGACATTGCGGTGTCATATGACTCCTAAAATAACAAAACAAGAAGAGTATTAACCAAAAAATCAATAACTTAACAAAATATAAATGACTTAAATTATAAAGACACCTACAATGAAGTTCCTTGAGCGCTCGAGACATAACTTCCATCTTTCTTCTTATGAACTTTGGCATAGAGATCTCTCGTAAGAAACTGGATGCTTTAACTCGCCTCCTGTAATCACATATAGAAGAATATATGATAAACACATATCAAAAGTAATTAGGCAAACCCTCTAAAATACCAATGTCTTTATGTCATATGCAAGATAGGCAAATAACTCAAGTAATTACAAAAAATAAAGGTGAGAGTCTTGAGCATTTGAGTTAAGGAAAAATGAGATTTTCATGAATTAAAGAGTTGCTCAAGTAGCATCAACACTTAATTTCTAAACCACTATTTACTTCAGCCCGAGAAACATGCAACCATTTCAATTACACAATCTATTCAATAGATTCATATATACACATAATCAATACATTAATAAAGAGCTTCCATGATAAAACATGAAATTTTCACTAATCGAGGATTGTATTCATTTTACCCACGCTATTCTATTTCATGTCAAGATGATCTCCCTTATTCAGCCATAGCATAATCCTTTCATATAGTGCATGCTTTGTCATGAGACACAATCAAACAAATAAGGGGCAACACTATGAATCAGTCTCAATTTCAGATTTTACCTATCACAAACATCCTCCAATGGGGGTTTTATACGTAAAATGTGGTCTCTAACTTAGAGTTTGGCTATATCTCCTTTAGGGAGTTTAAGAAGAAATATGAGATATCTAAAACCCACAAATAGCGACAAAACACACACATGCAACCCCTTATTTCTTAGATAATAGATAAATGAAAATTCTTTTTGATATTCTAATAAGTTTATATTCACAACTTAAAACTTTAAATGATTTTTATATTACCATCTTGTTCTTATGTTGGCCAAAGGAAATCGACCTCCATTGTATGCTTCAAGGCATCAGCATAGTCGCCTGTTCCTTCGAAAGCTTCTTCGTACTTCCGCATCCATTTTTCTCGTCACCAAATGTCCACCAAATTCCATCCCACTCTTCCGTCCTAAATCCTCCTGGGTCCATGGCCCTTAACATCAGCCAAGTTATTTGAATTTGCTTTCTCAAAGGCCTTCTCCCGCGCTCTGTTTAAATGGTCGAATAACGGTCCATGCAAGTTCGTTCTCATGCACAACTCTAGCCATGTCGCGATTAGAATCGGACGCGAATCGATGCTTATCCTACACAAAAGTTATGTAAGTATATTTATTTTTTAATGAACATATAATATATAATTCTAGAAACACAATTACTTACCATAAAATCTTTAAATAGTATTTCCTTCATTTCATGAGGATAATCTCTCCACGTATTAGCGGAATAGGCATCCTTGTCATGACATTGTACATAATGTCTCGGGTCACACTTGATGGGAAAACCTTCTCCCGTAAGTACAAAAAGTTAATGTTAGTAATATAAAAGTAAATAAATGTAATAAAAGATGATAATCACTATTACTTACGGTTTAGGGACAGTTCCAAATATATAAGTTCCCTGCTATCGTTTCTATATAAGATTCTCCACTTGAAGGCACCACATTCGGGTGCTAGTTGGTGGGTCAACAGGGGTGGCATAGAAAGGGGTGGGTCAACTGAAGGGGTGGGACAAAGGCCGATGTGCCTCCAAGTGGTCAATGGGACATACATGGTAAGCCTCGCACTGGTCAACGGGCCAAGCCATCAAGTTGCACCTAACATAATTATAGATAAACAAAAAATTAATATTATATATATTACATTTTTATAAACCAATAGTTAACAATAATTAAAAAGATTATCCTGTGTATACCTGGGAGGCCGAGAAGGTTGTAGTGGTGGAGAAATATGATAAGATGGAGAAGGTCAGTGGAACATTACGGCCTCTCCCACGATCCGCGTCCATTGCCTCTACCTCGAGTTACCATGACGAATATCTCGCATACGTAAACATAATGAAACATGACGAGGTAATAAACTATATGTCAATAAAAATCTCAAAATATAATAATGTATTTTAGTATAAATACCATTAACAAAATTTATTGAACAAGATTCAATTGTAACTACTTGAGTCCAAGCAAAAGATTCCTCATCTTCATCCGAGAATTCATTAATTTCATTATCTTCGTTGTCATTAATGAACTCATCATCAACCGGAACATCCATTGGATTATGTATATCATGTATGTTCACTTCTTCCATCTGGGCACGTGCATCAAACAAGGAAATTTCTTCATCATCTATGACAATATTGTGTGTTCCAAGGGATCCATCATGTTGGTAATAATCAGAGAGTGCCTAGCTCATTCAATTCATCACCTTCATCGTTCAATGTCTCACCACGAAGAGTTTTGCTCGACTTTGCAAGTGCCCACCATTCACCATTAGCTCTATTCCCGCTTTGTGGGTATCTTGTATAGTACACTTGTTGTGCTTGTTCACCAAGACGAATGGCTCATTTGAGTGAAGTCTTGATTTATGCTTGATGTCAACCAACCCATATCTCTCATCAACATTGACTCCATTAATTGGGTCAAACCAATGACATTTTAAAAGAAATACTGTTATGATTTCCTACATATGATAATTCCAATATTTCTTCAACGATGCCATAATAGTCAAGTCATTCTCACCATATATACTACCTCTAACACACACGCCACTATTCATGGTAGCTTTATTTTGTCCGTACTCTTTAGTATGAAATCTATACCCATTAACTATTAAGCCACAAAGAAGAAGTCACAGACTTGATTGGACCATAACTTATCTCTCGTATCATTTGATCCTCAACTTGACCTATATTAACCTGTATCATTACATAAATAATAAATAGATAGTTGTAACATTTAGCATAATGAACATACCATTTTAATATGATAAATGTGATTATGGACAAAAGGACTCACTAGATGTTTTAGCCACCTACTGAAGTCTTTATCTCGAGCTTCCAATATTTGATCATCAGTGATATTGGGATATGTTTCCCTTAACGAATCTTCGAATTGTCTAATCGATATAATAATTAATATTTAGCATAACATAATTAAAAATTAACAAAATCTTTAGTTAGGGAGTAGACTTACTGGATATAAGGTTCTACTTCTTCACAATTTACAAGCACATATGTCTCAGCAATATGAAGTTCCACATCCGTCAAGAATCTATTTCGACCTCTCCCGATAGGACGACATGGATGTTTAAAAATGGAAAACCGTTCATCAATTGTATTTTCTCCACCGTCGTCATTCCGAGGAACTTGAGTGCGTTGTGGTGCTTTGTTGGTTGGGGTGGGGATCAAAATACATGGAAGCAAAATTGGAAATTTCTTCTAAAATATATGCTTCAAAATGGATAGATCCTTCAACTTCGTTATTTCGGACCTTCCTTTTCAAGTACAACATACATTTTAAAAAAGGGTACATCCATATGTAATGTTGGTCCTCCAACCTTAGCTTCAAAAAGTTGGAGATGCACAACTAGATGTTCCATCACATCAAAGAATAATTGGAGGAAAAATCTTCTCTAACTTGTAGATGAAGATGCTTCAATAATTCTAAGCTAGATTCTCCATGATGGAAGCACAATTGCCGTTGCACAAAGTTCTTTAAAGAACAAGTCGAGTTCTGTTAATGGTCCCCATATAGGTTTAGGCAAGATATCACGAAATGCTATAGGAATTAACCTTGCATAAAAACATGACAATCGTGACTTTTCATTCCATATATCTTGCTTTTTCTACATTGATGCAACGTGCAATATTCGATGCATAAGTGGAAATTTCAACTGTTTTATCCACTCACACACCATTCTCTTTTGATGGCATCCAAAACATATGTCGCCTTTGGTTTTTTACACTTGCCATTCTCAACTATCGCCTCCAAGGTGGGACGTTTGTAAATTATCTTCAAATCTTCTCTTTAATTTGTTGTCTTTTGTCTTGCCCTTTATGTCCATGACAATGTTGAAGATATTGTCAAACACGTTCTTCTCGACATGCATAACATCTATATTATGTCGTATTAGATTAGTGGACCAATAAGGCAATTCCTAGAATATGCTCTTCTTCAAATAATATGGTGTATACCAAAGCCATCTTGTTTTTGTTTACCCGATTTCATAAATTTAAAAAATGACTTCCTTAAGTTGATTCACTCTATTCAAGACGTATCTATCCCACTAAAAATATGCGGTGGATTATATTTTCTATTGTTGACCTCTTGAAAAGAGTTTGATCTCGGCGAAATGGATGATCAATAAGGTAGAAATTGGCGATGAGAATCAAACTAAATTCTAACATTTCCTACCGTGTTTCAATACAAATGACTTAATCTAAGATTCATACAAAGCTAGAGACAAGAAAGTCTTCCAAAGTGCTCAATTGAACAACATTCCAGAGAAAAGGCGGGAAAGTCACTTATTGTCCATAACAAAGCCGCTTTCATATTAAAATTTTGCTTCTTCCAAGCATCATAAGTGTGCACCCCATCATCCCACAATTTCTTTAGATCGTCAATTAGGGGTCTAAGATAGACATCTAAACTTTTACCTGGTGACTTTGGTCCAGGAATCAAAAAAATGAGGAATATGTATTCTCCTTCTCATGCACATAATGGGGTAGATTGTACGGTGTGACAAAAACAATTGCCAACATGAATATGGTGTGGCCGAAACCGAATGGATTAAAACCGATTTCCGTACAAAGGCCAAGTCTAACATTTCGAGCCTCTAGTGCAAATGTTGAATGGGTAGCTTGTCAAATAGTTTCCAAGCCTGAAGATCAGATGGATGCGTGATCATTGACCTTCATCTTGACGCACTCCATCTTCATGCCAACTCATATATTAATAGTGTTTTTGGACATAAATAGACGTTGGAGTCTAGGAATAATGGGAAAATATCGTAACACCGAGTGCGGCACATCCTTCTCATTCAATGAACGTCCCGCCTTCGTTTGAATCGTGGGTGTCCACATACTAAGCAAATTGAGTACAAACTCTTGTCAAAGTATTCTTTGTAATACAACATGCATTCGATTAGACACGCATCTATCTTCTTAAATATCCTAATCCCAACTCACGAACCATTCTCTTAGATTTGTAAAAGTTTTGTAACCTTCGAGCCTGGAAGCATGCTCTTAATTATGACAATCATTCTATCATAACAACTCTCACTCATGTTAAACTCGACTTCAAGTTCAAAAGTTGAGTTGTCAAGACCGACAATCATTAATGTGCTTATGGCAACCATCCCATAAAGGTTCGTCACCTCTCTTAACAAGTCATAAAACCAAAGTCGACGGATTTGGATCTTCTTCTAAATCTTGAGCTTCGGATTTAATCTATCACCCGCAGCATCCATAACCATATCCACAAACATGGATTCCTAGGTTCCACTTCATCATCATGGACAATGGATGTTGAGTCATTATCCCCCCATCTATCCTCACCATGAATGGTCCAATTTACAACCATCCACAAATCCACTTATACAAATGTCCTTCTACCCCAAAAACTCCCTCCAAACACGATTTTTACATCTAGCACATGGACAAAGGATGCGATTGAATGCATCGAATTGTCGGGTCTCCTTGAGCAACCTTAATGAAATCATCAACTCCATCTTTGAATTCTTCACTTACATAGCCAGTAGGATCATTTCTTGTAACATCCAACTTCGATCGGGTCTCATGATTGCTAAAATTTATCACAACACATTAATACAATCCCTTTCAAAATCTTCACCTCTCTTTAAAATGGTATGACTTTATCCCATTCGAAAAGACATTTTTTTCAACACTTTGGTTCATAGAATTCAAAAAATCACACATCCTATACTTGTTTTAATTTGTTTGCTTTCAATAGCATTTTTTTGGTCTCCAAGTGCACGACATTTCTCTCGAACATGGTGACATCTACCACGATCAAGTATGCACCCGTGAGAACAAAAGGAAATGTAACAAAACAAAATTTCATCAAGTATAAAATATGAGATTTGAGGAATAATCCGTTAACCAAGTAAAGAAAAAGTCCCTTCCCAAATACTGTCCCACTTGGACAATTCAAGATTCAATACAACGAAAGGATTTCACATTGGGAAAAAATACATGTGCTCATTAATATTGAATCTCAAATGGGAAACTATTCAAATTGTTAAAAAAAACATTAATTTCAACCATGCAACATGTAGATATGTAAGTACTTGAGATGAGCCATCTAATAAGGCTATGGTACAAAACACACTATAGAAGAATTTTACAAAACACACTATAGATTTTACAATAGTTGGCTTAGAAGAATTTTACTTTTGCTTTTGAATTTGCACATTTTCTAAGTTAGTTGTGTTTTATAGTTTCTAGTGTATTGGGTTAGGTTATGTTTGACTTTGGTTCTGCTTTGTGAAGCTTGCACATTCATTCACATTGAGATAGTTTCATTTTTCTTCATTTCTTCTGAGTCACTCAATGTTCAAAGCCTCCTAAGTTTAGGTTTCATGCTCTTTATATATCACACGTTAATCAGTCTTGAAAAAAAAACTCTATTTTTTCTCACTCACTCTTATAAGGCTACCCTTCCCCACCTTTCCAATCCCCTCTATATAAAGTGAAAAGGCTACCCTCACTCACTCACTTCCTTCTTCACACTCTCATTGGGTACTTTGCTTAAACACTAGTATTGGCCCATTAACTTTTTCTTGTTTTTTCGTCATATAGATTGTGACTTGTCGGCGGTGTAAGAGAGGAGTTTGCTACGTGGTGCTTGTTCTCATGAGGGAGTTCGACTAAAAAAAAAAAAAAGACACAAAAAGAGACAAAACAATGTCCCCCACTTTCATCAGGGTATGATATTTAATTACCCAACTATTATTAATCAATGTCTTTTTTTTTTGCCCCCCTCCCTTTTATCTATTCTATCAAAAAGAAAGCAATCACCTTCCTTCCCCCCCCCCCAAATTCTCTTCAACTACATAGCACTTAATTACCAACACAACAGTCTTTCTCACCAACTTTTCACACTTAAACAATAACAAAGCAATCATAACATCAGTCTAATTGTTGATTATTGATTCATGTATCAGGTGGCTTAGATGGGTGAAGAAATAGTGGGAATGATGAGAATTAAGAATACCAAAGTTATCAACTTTTTAACTACATGTCAATTAATTAAGGGTATTGAGTTTGTTTTGGTTCATTTATTTGTTTTTCTAAAGCCAATGTTCATTATAAGTGTGTGTAGCTAAAGATAATCGAAAAGATCCAGGGTTGGTCTAATGGTTAAGGAACTATGGTCAATTTCACTTAATTATTATTAGTTAATTATTATTATTAGTTATTATTAAATTATTATTATTATTATTATTAAGGGTGATTATTTTCTTGTTATTCATTTGTCCACTTCTCAAGTCAAAAGAACATAGTTTATTTATTTATTTTTTGTTTACAACAACATAGCAAGTCTATGAATAAACAAAACAATTATTAATTTTAAAGTCAAAGTGAAAGTGATAAATGAAAGTGAAAGCTTCCTAAGTATCTTAAAAGGCATGTGCTCTTGCGCATTTAAATTGATAAACTATATTAGAATCCATGATTTTTTAATCTATATATTCTTCATATGGTTCCGTGGATTGGGTATTATAATTTTTATTTTTATTCTCCAATTATAAAAGCATAAGAGAGAAGTTGATCATTTTATAGCTTGAAGGCATATAAAAGATCTTGGGCTTGAATATTCTGGATGAGAAAGAGTTAAAAAGTTTTGGGGTAAATATTCTGGATGAGATTCATTGTATCTCTAAATGTAAAAAGTTTTGGTTCTAGTTCTACTTAAACTTTAAGACCTTTGAAACTTAGAATTAGCAACTCATTAATTTAAAGCAATGAAGCATACCGCAATAGGGACCAAGTGATTTTTGCTTATGAACTTCTCCAAAGGAAGATTCACAATGTGTTATGAAAAACCAGATACCTATCAAAAATTTGTTAAACCAGTATACCTATTAAACCATTTGTTAAACCAATATTAGGCAAAACCCTGAGTTTCACTACAAAAGTGATAAGGCAACATTTAACATACCTTAAGTTTTGAATCATGTAACCTTTTCACAGTAAATATTAAATCCTTAGAAGGGATTGTACCATCTGTAAGTGTATGCAACACCTAACATGATCAATGTAAAAGTATCAATATTCAATATATTATTATAAATATCATTGTGTATATATATCATTTATTTTAGACCTAACTAAAGGATCACTTGAAAGATTGTGCCAACTTTTATCTAAACTTTTCTTCAGATATAATAATGCTATAAAAAGTAAAATTACATGCATATCTAAATTTTTTTCTATCAAGAAATGATTGATATTAATGAAACTTTAGACTAGAGTAGCATTAAATTTTGAGTATAACTTTAGTTGACTCTAAATTACTACCCTCAAATCATAGAAGAATCTCTCCAAATTGAATGCATAAACCCCACCCATAATGTAATCCTTCCTCTCGTCCGTCCAGAAGGGCATGCTTTAAAGTGTTAATAGACTTAATCTCAATCACGTAGAAGTTCATTTTTTAAAAAAATTTTTTTCGTTACTTCAAAAGTTCTAACCATTAATTCTTTTTAAAAAAATTATTTTTATTGTTAATATAGCATAAGTTCTAACCATTACAAGTTTCTCTAATATTTGATATAATCTAGTAAGTAACTTGGTACCAATCGAGTAACTTCTTTTGATGTAGGAAACATCTATCCAATCATCAGGACACATTATATAATATATATAACTGTCAATTATCTTTTTTGCTTTTATGATTGCAAGTAAAAAGAACAAGCACAAACTCATATGAATCTATTATTTACAGATCCGCAAAATCTAAATTAGCTAAAGAAAAAAAGAATAGAAGAAGAATCATTAATTAGGAAGAAGAAGAGTTTGTAAATGCATCAATCCCTTTTTATTAGCTATTAAAAAAGAAACACTTTCAGGCTTTATATAAGCACCACAAGCTTTTTGTATCACCGAGTACTTTGTTTAGGAATCAATATCGCATTTGATTACTTTCTACAAACTTCAATTGTAACCTTGCCTACTAAGCTTTTCTCAATTACTTGTCTAGCACACTGCTGCAAAGCATAACTACATAAATATGAGACATCCACTAAGCCAAGTATCATTTCAAGCAATGCATTGTCATACTAAATCCTGAGATTCTGCTCATATGGGCAACAACTATAATAAAATTGAACAGATTTTGTTTAACTTTTTAAGCATTTCACTCCTATGTATTTTCTTTCAAATCACGGATTTATCCTTAAAAGACTTATAATTTCCTGAGTAATACACTAGCCCTGATAAACTAATATGGCTATACTTTCTACAGGGCATATACAAAGGAATAGTCCAAGAGGAAGAAGAACACGTTAAAAAAAAAAGATTGAGAAAGATTGTGACTGCTTTCCATCTCTCAACATCTAAATCTAAATGCAAAAGGCTAAAAAACAAAACCAAGGATAATGGGGCATCATAAATACTAAATTAAAAAAGGACATTATTCTAATTAGTATAGCTGCTAAAAATCTTGTTAACCAATCTTCACAAAGAAAATGAAGACAACAATGAGATGTTGCTTAATTGGTAAATTGAGCTCTATATGAGCACCTAAAATTGATTATTGCTATTTGCAAGCATACATCCACACGTAAGTAATTAAATGACATCCCTCCAAGTTCCAACTAGTTCTTTGGACACAGTCCGTATTTTGTTTCAATTGGAGCAAAATCAGATATCAATGATGCATGATCCCACATTGTTAAATGATAAAGAAGCATATGCATTATAGGTGACACAAATAGTACCCATCATCTAACTTTCTCTACCCTTATATCAAATGGGAGAAGATGCCATGAAACCCAATTTCAAACTTCTCGATAGCCTTATAAGTGAGAATAACCTTGAAATACTTTTGATATCCACAGATTTTTGAAAAAAAATCAAAAGAGGGAAAAAGAAAAAAAGGTGGGTTGTGATATGAAATTTCAATAACTCACTTCTTGTTGATGTGGTAAGTAAGACCAATTCAATGCGACAAATATCAAGTTATAAAAAAAAGAAAAATAAAATAAGTCCTCAAATCGTGCATCTATTATTCATTACAGTGCTTTGCTAGAGGGGGAAAAACATCTGGGGGTGATGGATGAGAAGTTTTAATCTTACAATTATACATACCAAAATTAAACTACAACCGTTCACCAATGTAATAACTAAAGAGTGTTGTGATAAATAGGGGACAATTGACTAATACAGAACTTAAAAATCTTAAGTGGTAAAAGTAGTTATAAGATATATATTGTTCAAAGCAATTACAATCTAAACACCCAATATTTGTCTGGCAAAACAAAAAGGGAAAAAGAAAAAAAGAAACAAAGGACATACAATACAACCAAGGAAGATATGAACATGAGGATGCTATATGAACTTAAAATTATGACAAAGCAAAGGTAGCTAGCTACACCTACACGGGAGGTATGTTAGAGAAAGAGAAGCCTTTGTATCCCTTGTAAGCATAATATGCAATCCCCATGTGTAGTAGAAACCCATGTATGAACAAGATCGTGCCAATCATTGCAAAGAAGAGCCTCCATATATCATCCATTCCAAACACAAATTAAAATCATGAACAAAAAAAGAAAAGAATAATTCTCTCCTTTGATGAAAGACACAATTTGTTTAAAATAAAATTAATTTGATTATAACCCAACAAGTAGATCAATAGTTTACCTAACAAATTGAATGTCTATTCTCTAATAGGATGGTCCTATAACCGGAGAGAATCTTTACCCAAAAGAAAAAAAAAAACCCATAACGTGCCTAGTTTGTTATCTCTCTGACCGGTATTTGCTAAATTTCGACCATGGAATAACAAATAGAATATAATAAAGCATGGAGCAGATCGACCGCAAATGGTGGTGGAGAGTCTGCTACTGTGTGGCACGACGGTGGGAGAGATCATGGACGAGAGAGGAGACGGAGAAGGAGATCCGGGCAGCTTTGAGTGTGAGGGAGAGGGAGAGCACGAGAGAGTGTGTGTGAGAGAGAGTAAGAGTGTGAGTGAGAGGGGCACCGGCCCGTGGGTGGGGTTTTCGCCGAGATGAGAGGGAGAGAACGAGAAAGGTGATGAGGGAATTTCAAAGTGAATGTGAGAGAACGAGAGGGAAGGTCCTATATGCGACAATTTAGAATTCTTTCCCTATTTTAACTTATCGGGAACAAAAATTGGAGGGATTTGCGACGGAAATATCCCTCGCTAACATTTATTGTGTTTCGTCTTCGCGAGGGAATTTTAAAACTCCTCAAACACAAAAATTAATCTCGCTAAATTTAGCGAGGCAAATTATCCTCGCATTTCATCCAAACGATTTTAGCAATGAAAGAGACCTGAGAATTCCCACGCTATTAACTCGATATTTACTCCTCGATTTATTTTTGAAATTTAGCGAGGACTTGGAATGGTCTCCGCTAATTTTCGAATTCCCTTGCTAATTAGCGAGATTAGAGAGAGAAAGAGAGAAAGATAAGAGAAAAAAAAATAATGAAAAAAAAAGATAACCTAAAAATCAAGTTGCCTATAATAATTATCAGTTATAGATGTATTATAAATGTTAAATTCTTACAAATCAACAGTAAAAAAACATGAAGCACCTATGCTCCAAACTCCATTAAGAGTATTTAAAACATTACCATTACTCTTTATTTTGGGGAGACATGATCGTGTGCAAAGACACGGCCTATTCTTCTTCCATCATGAGACATGGTCTTCCTTCAAAAGTCAGATGCAACATATCATTGCCTCTACTCTATCTTCCTCTTCTCCATTGTGTTCCTCATTGTTTTTTTTTGGGGGAGCTCACCATTTCTCCCATAGACACGGTAGTGTCTAACTCCCGAGTAGGGTGAATGCTTACCTTTTGCTTAGTCTTCATGAAAGTTGTAATTTTTTCCCTTGTTTAAAGATGACCTACACCAAAATCACCTTGTAGACTTATGGGCCTCCCAAGTTATGCTTATTTTATCGCGTAAATGTAAGTTACTTTTAAAGAAATAAAATAATATGAATTTAGCATCCCCAAATATTATAATTTTTTTCTATTTACCCCTCTTCATAAAGATCTATGTAAAAACATCTCTTTTGGTTCTAAATAACACAAGTTGATACGGGTCAAATAGCTATGATTGGATCAATGACAAAAACTGTTCATATCATTAACCAAACTGGTCAAGAGATCGATTTATAGGTTTTTCGATTGGAACAACCAATCCAATCTATACCACCATGTATATAAGCATTATTTTCAAATAGACCGGATTAGTTAGTAAAATAAAAAAAATCGAGAACTGATCCCACAATCAGTCCAAACAACTCTTAAAAATTACAAATTCAGAAATTGGTATTTAATCGAAAAATCACGACCAAATTGTGTGATACGTTCACGTCACAAAGTTCGACCGATTGAAGCGATCTATATATATAATTGTTTATCCAAGGTATAATCTCAAATGTGTTGGACTTAAAAATGAAGATTTGGAAATTCGTTGGTTGGATGATGGTATTGAAGAAATTTTTTAAGTATTGAGCCGACAGAAATGCTAAATGGTGAAATCAACAGAAGTGTCCGACAGAGATGTTAAATGGTGAAATCGATAGAAGTGTTGAATAGGGGGAAGACTTTAATGTGGCAATTAGGTACTAATGTTAGTGAGAAGACTTATTCGACGTAAAGATTACATTGAGTCAACAAAAAGTAGTCAAAGTAGTTAAGTGGATTTGTCGGAAAGTGGGTAATACTTGGTAATGCAAAACCGCTAAGACGTGTTGATCTTTTAGGGTGTCAGTTATTTTTAATTTTGTCTATAAATATCAGTAGTCACAATGTAAATGAAGAGGTTATTTGCTGATACATAATCCTAACATCTCAACTCGAGCAGATTAAAGGATTTTTATCTAAGTATGCCTTTCCTTTTCCATTTCATGTTATTTAAAATTAATGCAATGTTCTTTTAAATTCATTTACTTTTCAGTCTTGTTCTTTAAATTTCTTTACATTTCTTTGCATTTTTACTTGTTTTTCTTTTCTTTTCTTTTTTCCATTTAAATTTTGTACTTTAATTTGCACCATTTATACGCTTTTAATTAATCTTCTCGCATTTTTAAATTTTTGTTCGTTTCTTTAAATTTCTTTAATCTTTTCAAAGTTTCTTTTCTCGCATTTCTGTTCATTTACTTCAAATTTCTTAAATCCTTTTTGTTTACTGTTAAAACCATCTTCACAACGAGATTACCACATAACTTGGAACTCACTTTCGTTTTGATTAATTTATTTGTTTATCGGAATTAATACAAAATCTTCAAACCAAAATTCCACTTAAACAAATTGGCACGCCTATTGGAACGAGTTTAGAGTAACTCGTAGTGTCATAGGAAATAGTTTTATGCGTTTAAGGAGTGGAAGATTTATCTACTCTTCTCAGAATACGCAAACCATGAGTAATGTAAGTAGTCAGATGTCGGATATACCTTCGACAATCGTTACTGTGCCACCCTCAACTGTCGTTAGTACTGGTTTGGTGGATGATGTTATAGCAACTGGTGCTCTCCGGAGTAATCCAGTAGTAGAACAGGTGTTGCCTGGAATGACTCAGTCATCGCCGAGTCAGCCAAGTAACCAAAGCATAATAAATTCAAATTCAAGGTTTGTGGCCCAATATGGGTTGGCATCGAATTTTGTGCCTCCTGTGATGGTACAAATGGGACTTGGCTCCACTTTAGCCAATACTGTCGGCCAATCAGTAGCTTCACAAGGCTAACCATAGATAAGTTCGGCCTTGGCAAGTTTTGGTATCCAAAGAGTAGGGGTTGCATGTACAAGCAATCCAACTCTCTTTCAACAAGAGAGATTGAATTTGGGACCAGTTTTCCCAAATATGTCGAGAGATAATCCCCAAAGTATAATAGGGCCAATTATGAATTCTTTGGTCAGTTTTTGACAACAAATAGATGAAAGCAACCATGACATGGTGCATGTGTTCACTCAACAAATGGGAGTCGTGATTACGCCAATCATGGAAAATACAAATAATGTTTGCAGTGCATTGGCCCAGCAAATGGCAAGGCTAAACCAAGCCTTGGGAGTAGGTGATTTGACCAATGACAATACTCAAGGAACCCATCCTGGGGTAAATAGAGAAATGGTTGCACCTCAGGCAAATGTGGGGCAAAATCAACAAAACTTAGATCAACTTGGGCAAAATGATCAGCCACGCTTGGAATATGGAAATGTCCATGTGCTCCGTCAAGGAAATGAAGATCAAATGGCTAGAAATGATGTAGCCATGAGATTGCTTCGACAAAATCTTGGGGGGCACCAAGTGGTCGAACAAAATGTAAATCAAGTAGTGGAACACGTGCTAAATAGATTCGGACTTAATGTTGGATATGCCAACTATCCCTATTTTGTTTTAGCATTCCTTGAATGGGTACAACAAGCAGAGTTGCCTAGAGGAATAAAGATTCTTAAACTTTCTAAGTTTGCAGGAGAAAGTAGAGAATCGACTGTCGAACATATTGCACGGTTTACGATAGAAATGGGGGAGTTGGCCACTGTTGAAGGCCTTAAAATGAGATTCTTCCCAAGTTCTCTCACAAAAAATGTTTTTTCCTAGTTCTCGACATTGAGACCAAATTCAGTCCACTCCTGGGCTCAATTGGAAAGAAGCTTTCGTGATCAATTCTTTCGAGGAGATTTGAAAGTGGGACTTACAGATCTCTTTAATATCAAAAGGATGTATAATGAAGCTGTGGATGACTATCTTGCTAGGTTTCGACAAATGAGGAGTAGATGTTTTACCCCTATACCTGAGGTCAAAATAGTAAAGATAGCTACAGGTAGTCTAGATTATTATATAAGAAAGAAATTAGTGAATCAACATTTGGTTGATCTTGCCCAACTAGGTGAAAAAGTTAGGCAAATAGAACAACTAAAAGTTGAAAAGATTCAAAAATAGAAAAGATTTCTTAAAAGAGAAAAGGTGGCATTTGTCGGATTAAGTGAATCCGACAATGAGTTTGAAAGTAGCGATGATGAGTTCGAAGTTAACATTGCTGAACTTCAGAACGGTCCTCCTTACGTTTGTTAGGCCTTACAGCCTATAAGAAATAAGGAGAAAATGAGTTATGTTAATAGGAAAATATATACATTCGACGTAACCAAAGCCGACAAGATTTTTGATTTGTTATTAAAAGATAAACAGATTAAATTGTCGGAAGGTCATAGGTTACTAAAGTTTGATAAAATTAAAAACCAAAAATGCTATAACTTTCATAATAGTTTCGGTCATGTTACTAATGAATGTGTTCGTTTCAGAGACATAATTCAAAAAGCAATAATGGATGGACGTTTAAAGTTTACTGACAAGCTTAAAGCGGATATGAAAGTTGACACAGATCTGTTTCAGGCTGAAGTATCTTGTGTTGATCAGCAAGTTCCTTTAAATGTTGGGATGCTCAACATAAGGAAGTTGCAAGAGTTTGACGTGGATACAAAAGATGCAACCGATATATATCCAAAGCCAGGTGAGTCTCTCGAGGCATTTCTTGAGAGAAAGAAAGAAAAGGGAAAGGTAAAGTTGTGCCCAAGATGTAACGCGGTATACGATGAATTTGCTGCGAAGAAAGTCCTTTGAAGAACAATCAAGTATCCAAAGCAGATAAGAAAAAGGTTCTCGACAGAAAACACGAGAAACATGAGAAACTTTTCATGCTCCAAGGCCAAACCGTTTATGTGCCTAGGCCTAACATAAATGGTTGGTTAGTGGAATCACATGGGTTTGTGGGAAAATAAAGGTTATGTTGGACCAATTAAAGACTAGAGTGTCACCGCTAATGTTGTCGTGGATAGGTAGATAAAGAATTCTGTAATGGCTAGACATACGTATTTTCGACGAAATGTACCTGCCAAGAGGAGTAACTTTCAAAGGGATCAACCTTTTTAGAATGAAGACTATAAGAATGGTAGGATCAATCCAGGAAAAACCTCGATTGGCCAAGATGTAGCAGGACCATCAAAGGTTCTTCCTATGTCGAAGAGTAAGAAAAAGAGATTGCAGAGATTAAGACAAGCACAAAAGAGAAGAGATATGGTTGAAGGATTAGTGATCAAGGAGCAGCCCGTAGAAACAGGTTGTTTGGTGGTCGAAAAGAAACCAATGCTTAATCAGAATAAAGATGGTAGAAAGCTAAAAAGTGTTGTTACCAAGGGATCGTTTCCAGGGGAGCTGGCAACGAATGTAGTTGGACGGCTTGATATGGATGATAAATCCCGACGAGAAAGGATGGCAGAAATAAGAAAGGGTAAGTAGGTTCAAAGGCCAATTCCAAATAAAACAAAGAGGAAATGACCAATTGGATTAATAGCAGCAGAAAAAGAGGCAAGAAAGAATAGTTTACCAATCGAGAAGGATAAGGAGTTAGTCGGCTCAAAAGTTAAAAAACTGACAATGGGAAAGGAGCAGACTAAGGACTTAGGAACTGGAAATAATAAGAATGTTGAAGACTGGTTGAAAGAAGAAATCAAGAAAATCTTAGAGGATCCTGATCAAGATGTTGAATGGAGGAAGATAGTGCTCAACGTAAATAAAGAAAGAGAAAGATTGGCAAAGCCTGATTGCCAAGATATGGACTTAATAACCGATGAAGTTATTGAGGCCTTAAATGATCCAGATGATCTATTAGGCCTTGGTGACAATAAGTTCGATATAGACATCAACTTGGAGGGGGACTTGGATGATATCTTGACAGCTATGGATAGTAGCTTGTCATCGGAAGATTATTTCAGGGTTGGAAGGCATGTAAGTGATGAAGAGCTGTCCGATGAGGAGGAATTCTTGAAGTCAATGAGTGTGAACTTAGTTTCGGTATTACCTGCAGATTTCGAAGGGTATCACGAAATTGAGTACACTGGGAAGAATGAAGAGGATTTAGATGACTTAGATGATCATTGGCTTCTTTTCTAGGACAATATGGTAACAGTTTTTGACAATACGGCTCAGCTCAAAAAATCGACAGAAGACCAGAAGGCTCATTTACGACCATTACACATCAAGGCTCTATTAGAAGGAAAGGCCACCAATAGAGTTTTGATCGACCGGGGAGGGGCAGCAATCAATCTAATCCCATGGGCAATGCTCAAAAAACTTAGGAAAGATGAGTCAGATTTGATGTCGACAAACATGATAGTCACATATTTCAGTGGTAAAATCTCCCCATCAGACGAAGTGGTGATGTTAAAAGTACAAGTCGGATCTGTTACAAGGCCGACACTATTTGTGGTAATTCCGACGAAGTCAAGTTACAATCTTTTACTAGGAAGGGATTAGATTCATGCCGTCGGAGCAATACCATCAACGGTTCATCAGAAGCTCATTCTTTAGAATGAAGATGACCAAGTTAAAGTAATAGAAGCAGATGACAGTCCTTGCTATCTCCAGCAGCTTCATGTCGATTTTAGAATATATGCTCCAAGTGTTAAACCAGTAACAGCAAGTGGTGGAGTAATTAACAAAGATGCACTCGAAGTTTGCTTGAGGGATCAGTTTGGTATACGACTAGTGAAGAAGGCTGAGGAGGATCAGTCAAGCACTAATTATAAGTGTTAAGGATTACTCAAAAAGATTGTCAGTTTATTTAGCCGACAAAGTAGTATACACTGCTGAAAGCATGCTGTCAGATTGTGTAATTGATGATGGTCCTTTAGGATTTGAAAAAGGGCTTGATGAAAAGCAAAATGTGGAAGTAGAAGATCCTTTGGAAGAAATAAACTTGGGCACTGAAGCAGATAGGAGGCCTATTTTTGTGAGTTCATTTCTGCCAAAGGATTTCAAAGAAAAGCTTGTCGAGTTAATTATGGAATATAAAGATTGTTTTGCCTGGGATTATGATGAAATGCCTGGATTGAGTAGAGATCTTATTGAGCACAGATTGCCTCTAAAAGAAGGATGCAGACCTGTCAGGCAAGCCAACAGGAGATTTGCACCTGAGGTGATCTTAAAGATAAAAGAAAAGGTCGAAAGATTGCTCAAAGCCAAATTCATCAGAACAACCAGGTATGTCGAATGGCTTTCTAATATTGTTCCTGTAGTTAAGAAAAATGGCAAGTTGAGAATATGTGTAGATTTTAGAAATTTGAACACTGCTACACCTAAAGGTGAGTATCCTATGCCAATTGCGAACATGTTAGTTAATGCCGCATCTGGACATGAATTATTAAGTTTTATGGATGACCATGCAGGTTATAATCAAATTTTTATAGCTGAAGAGGACATGTCGAAAACTGCCTTCAGATGTCCATGAGCCATTGGGACATTTGAATGGGTAGTCATGCCTTTTAGTTTAAAGAATACAGGGGCCACCTATCAGAGAGCCATGAATACAATTTTCCATGATGTCATTGAAAAATTTATGGAAGTTTACATTGACGATGTCATTGTCAAGTCAGAAACGAAGGAAAGCCATTTGACAAACTTGAGGCAGGCATTTGACAGGATGAGGAAGTACAGCCTTAGGATGAATCCAGAAAAATGTGATTTTGGAGTGTCAGCTGCTAAATTCTTGGGTTTCTTAGTTCATAAAAAAGGTATAGAAGTGGACAAGAATAAAGCCAAGGCAGTTTTGGAGGCCATGCCACCGATAAACAAAAAAGAATTGTAATCTTTTTTAGGAAAAGTTAATTTCCTGAGAAGATTTATATCCAACTTGTCGGGAAGAACCAGAGTTTTTGCTCTATTGATCAAGTTGAAGGCTGAACAAGATTTTGTGTGGGAACCTTGCCAGCAAGAAGCCTTCGACCAGATAAAGCAGTATTTGACAAAACCACCGATCATGATGCCTCCAGTGCCCCGTCGACCGTTGAAATTGTATAGATCAACATCAGAAGAAACCATAGGAAGTATGCTGGCTCAAGAAGATGTGAATGGCGTCGAGAGAGCCGTGTATTATCTTAGTCAAGTTTTAAATAATGTTGAGAGAAGATATAATGCGATAAAGAAACTTTGTTTAGCATTGTACTTCTCATGTACTAAACTTAAATATTATATGATGCCTTGTAATGTAATGGTTATGACAAAGACCGATATAATAAAATATATGTTATCAAAACCAGTGTTAAGTGGTCGTATTGGAAATTAAACTATTGCTTTGTCAGAATTTTCTTTACAATATGTACCAATGAGAGCAGTAAAAGGCCAAACAATTGCTGACTTCTTGGCCGACCACCCTTGTTTGGATATAGATAACATAAATGTTGTCGGTCTAAAACCTTGGTGTTTATATTTTGATGGTTCAAGGCATCAGAATGGGATTGGAGTGAGGATTCTAATTGTTTCTCCTCAAGGTACTCTAACTAAGTTCATGTTTGAACTTAAGTATACTTGTTCCAACAATGAGGCTGAATATGAAGCCTTGATTGTTGGATTGGAAATACTAGTGGAAATGAAAGCACATAATGTACATATATTTGGTGATTCACAGTTGGTCGTTAAGCAACTTGCCTAAGAATATAAATGTGTTAGTGAAAATCTAATGAAATATTATATTGTGACAAGTAAGTTAATGAAGCAATTCGACGACGTAGCTGTCGAACACATTTCTAGAGGTCTAAATGAAGAGGCTAATGAATTAGCACAAGTAGCCTCTAGATATAGAACTTCATCCAAGGTTCTTACAAATCTAATGGAAATAAGGGAACTTTTATATCCATTAGAGGAAAGAGATATACTACAGAATACATTTCGATGATTAATGACTGGAGACAACCAATACTAAGTTATTTGGAAAATCCGAGTTTAGATATGGATAGAAAACTCAAGTACAGAGCATCGAAATTTGTGGTATTAGGGGGAGCCTTGTATAGAAAGTCTGTCGATGGAAATTTAGAGGGTTGCCTGAGTGAAGCAGAGGCTTATATTGCCTTGGCAGAAGTCTACGAAGGAATTTGTGGAGCTCATCAGGTAGATGTAAAGATGAAATAGGTCTTTCGACGTCAAAGGTACTATTGGCCAACACTGGTTAGGGATTATATAATGTTTGCTAAGTCTTGTGAAGAGTGTCAAGACATGGCCATATACAAAATGTTCCTGCTAGTGAGTTACATGCTATAGTTAAACCTTGGCCTTTCAGAGGGTGGACCTTAGATTTAATTGGCCAAATTCATTCTGCCTCGTCGAAAGGACACAAATATATTCTAGTAGGAGTCGATTACTTCACCAAATGGGTTGAGGTTCTAGCCTTGAAGGATGTAACCCAGCAGGATGTGATTGATTTTATTGAAGATAATATAGTTTGTCGGTTTGGAATACCACAAACTTTGACAACCGACCAAGGATCAGTATTCATTAGAAAAAAAGTTGTCGAATATGCCAGTTTAAGGAAAATTAAAATGCTCACGTCAATGCCATATTATGCTCAGGCAAATGGCCAGGTAGAGGCCATGAATAAAATAATCATAAGTATGATTAAAAAGCATATTGGTCAATAGCCTAGGAATTGGCATAATACTCTTAATCAAGTTCTATGGGCATATAGAAATTCACCAAGAGAAGCGACGGGCACATCACCATACAAATTGGTATATGGTCATGATGCAATTTTACCCGTCGAGATTAATCTTCAATCAATTTGTATTCAGAAGCAAGATGAGTTACCAGTTGAGCATTATTGGGACTTGATGTTTGATGAATTAAACGAATTAAGCAATGAAAGATTAATTGCTTTGGAACATTTGATTCGATAGAAGGAAAGAATTGCAAAGTTTTATGATAGTCGAATTAAGTATAAATCTTTTAAAATTGATAATTTGGTTTAGAAGGTAATTTTGCCCATGGATAAGAAGTGTCAAGAATATGGAAAATGGTCTCCGAAGTGAGAAGGACCATTTAAAGTGACTAGAGTATTTTCAACAAATGCTTATGCACTCGTCGAAATTAATTCTGGTTTAAGAATTAAGTCGATTAATGGCAAATACTTAAAGCCATATAGACCGACAATGTGTGAAGTAAAATTGACAATAAAATGAAGTCTTTATTCATGTTTGGCGATTACAAGTTACATTGTCAAAATAAAAACGCTGAACAGATGTTACAACTTGATATTGCCAAAGCTTTACAAAAGAATTAATTGACAATTAGCTAGAAATGGAAGAAAAGCTACTTAGAATTTTTGAAGAACCCCTCAGGAGTCTTCCAAAGACTGTTTGTCGGAACAGGCAGTTTGATATTCCGCTTCAAAGGAATTTATTTTTGCCAATATAGCTCTGGCTTCGACAGCCCATTGTTTGGTATTATTGGCAATACTTTGCTGTCTGGCGGCCCTTTGTTGCAATGCTGTTTGAAGTTTTTGTTTGCGACGATGGGTTGCCTCAAGTTTTTTTCTCTAAATCTTCAATCTCTTTATCGAGCTTTGCCTCGTTGGCTTTTCCCTTTACAAGATTTTCTTTCAAAGTGGCATTTTCACTTTTTACGTCGGTCAACTGCTTCAAAATTCTAGACTTTTCTAGAATCTCTTTTGTATAAGTAGGAATAACTCGACAAATGACTGGCATTTTTGCCGTTAGGCTTTGAAGAAAATCTTTAACAATTGTAGGAAGAGCTCGACTGGTTATTGGTAATTGCTGAGCAAGAGGCTCAACTTCAGTTACGATTGCCACCATTCTTTCTTGGAGAGGTTGGTCAGAAATTAAGTGCTCGAAAGAATAGGTGAAGGCATTCTTCAATTTAGTTAATAGTCCAGTAATATGGGAATCATTGGAGTCTTGTCCAAGTTGTGTCGAAGAACGAGCCAATTGAGGAGAACTTCTATGGCCGCACGACAACATAGTTATCAATTTGTCTAAATCTGCCTCCATATCTTCAGTATCTTCTGGCACAACAACAATTAAGTTGGCTGGAGGAGATGTAGGTGGATCAATTGGGGCGAATTCTGCCATCAGAGTATCCATGTCGAATTCTCCTGAGAGAATTTGAATAGGATTGACTTTGTCTGAATGAGAAGGACCCTCAATACCTGGGGGATTGGAGTTTTTTCCAAGGCTTTGACAGTTTGGGTTTCTGTTGGAAATGGTGAAGAAACAGTAGATGTAGCAAAGGCTAGGGAAGTGTGAGATGCTGGAGGATTCTTGGGTATTCGTCTGCCAGTCCAAAACGAGCACAAGGAAAAAGCACTGACTTTGGAAAAGGGATTTGAAAAGGTTCAAGCCGTGCTATAGGGCTTTTTTATAGAAACTGAGAGAAAATTGGTAGAACATTTTTCCTTGTGTGCTCGTTTTAGCTTGGCCACGACTTCTTCACAATGTCGAACAATTAAGCTAGGAAACCTGAAGTCCCACTTGATTTTGTAATATTTTTCAAAAGCCCTAATATCTTGAATATGTTTACCTTTCGTCTTTGATGAAGAATCTTGACCTTGCACAGGAATCAATGTTTCAGTAATACGGCTTCGACAGGTCTCAATGTCGACATGATAAGGACTATAATATGTAGTCCACCAATCGACAAAATCCTTTGAAACTCCTCTGCAGGGGGTAAATGCAGAGATCTCGAAATGATGCTTATGCCATTCATTTTTTGAAGCTACTCGAACTAGATCCAACATGGTTTGTAGGTGACCATTGATAAGGTGTTCTTTGGCCCTATGAGAGAAAGGTGCTGGAATAGCTTGACAAAATCCCAATTGTCAAGCTACCGTGTTTGGCAGACACAACTCTAAAGATTTATCTATCGAACCAGGGAGACCAGCCACTAGAACTTGTTGGTAGAGAACATTCGAGCAGACAGAAATATTGTCGGCATGAATAGAAGGGTCATTGGAAAGAATTAGTCAAGTGAACCATTCGGGACCAAGAGAACGATCAGCAAATGGAGCAAAGTATATGTCTTTAGTATTAAAGGAGATAGAATGAAAGATAATGAAAAAATGCATGAAATTTTCCAAATTCTGTTTATGGACTTTTTCATGTTTTACATGGCAAAGTTTAATGTCATATGTAGCAAGAGAGACTGTTGGAGGAGAAGAGTCGACCAAGTAATCTCCTAGTATGACATTCAACCAAAGTTGGAGTAGCCACATTGGACCACCAGAATTGGTTTTCTTTACCTGAGCTCTGATACTTTGGACAATTTCACCTATACTTAAATAGAGATTGGCAAGGAGAAATTGACCAAGAGCTAGTGGTCGACCTTCATGAAGAAGGCTAGCAAGATGAAGAAAGGATCTAGATACTTGTACCGACTTAGAACCTATAGCATAGGCTGAAAGCCAGAGAAGAAGGAAAGATATGTGTTCTTCGTCGGTCACAGGACCTGATTCAGGGGAATAAAAGCTAATGAAGTTGGAAAAGGAAGTTAGGGCTTTTGAATATACATCGATGATGTTTGAAGGTTGAAGAATAGGCGTAATGATTTCTCCATCCGGTCGAAGACCAGTTATGGTAGCTACGTCAAAAAGTGTTAGACCCATCATGCCATAGGGAAATTGGAAGGAGTTGGAGGTTTTGTTCCAGAAAAAGAAAGAGGCACCCAACATGCAAGAATCCATTTTTATGGAATAACGAGAAAGTTGGATGCAATAAAAAATCCCTATTTCCTTCCATAAGCTTTCTTTAGAAGCTTGAACTCTGTCAAGCCACTCAAGATACCCATTAATATGGGTAGGGGGATTTCTAAATAGCCTTTTAGATTTTCCGAAATAGCTGATAGGAATGGAAGAAAGGGAAGCCAAGATAGCTTCTTGGGAACTTTTACAAGGGAAGAAAGAGTTTATTTCATCAGTAATAGATTCCTTAGGAAGAATTGGGCCCAAGAAAGCAGCTGGATGGTCCAAGGAAAATGGAGAATCGTTAATGGGGAGAATTACCTTCGAGAGATGCCAGAGTTTAGACTTTTGTAGAATTGGGTCTTGAACGATGGCATGGTTACCCAAGTTTGCTGTTGGCATGTTTGGAGTTTGAGAGCTGGAAGCCATGGGAGAAGGCAAGAGTTTGTAGAGAAAATGTGCGGAGGTAAAGTTGAAGGTGATGAACAGTAAAGAGAGGTGAGAGGTTGAAGATGGTAAACAGTGATAAAAGAGTAAAAAGTCACGTGAATTTGAAAAGTTGTTTTTCTGCGAGAAAATAGGGGTAATTATGAGCCCTATTTATTATGAACGACTATTTATTACTTGCAATGATAAGCTTGATCGTGACCGTCCAGATACTTGTGAAAAGTTTTGTTAGATTTAAAATATATATATAGTCAGTAAGAGAAATAAATTTCAAAATTTGACAAGTTGAGAATTGGATGATTCCATTTTCTTTGAAGTGCTTCAGTGATATTGAACCAGAACCAATTAAGACATATTCATAAAACAGTTGGGTTTTAATAAGTGTTTTGGGTTTGAACAAGAATCCTGGCGGGAAGATTCTTTCAGCAGCAACTTTCAGATTGATGTCCCAAAAGTCACTTTCCATTTGGAAAACAGGAATGACACATTCTGTTTTAAGAATATAGGATGTTTGGGATTGGATTGGGCTAGGTTGGGATGAGACAACCTGTTTGCTAGGGGAATTGAAAACAATTTCCTTGTTTTTCTGTTTCTGGATGAGGGTTTCAAGGTCATCTTGAGAGGCTATATCAGCCCATAATTCTCTGGGAAGTTTGGTAAGGCCTTGTTGTTGGAAGGCTTGTAGTGTTTGGATAGTGTAATCGTCAAATGTTTGTTTATGCGGTCTAGATTGAGAGGTTTGAATCTGAGTAGATGACTCTGGAAGAGTAGAAGACTCAGAAGATTGTTTTTTAGTTAATTCTGAAAGAACTAACTTACCTTTACCCCTCTCGCGAGAAGGGAACGATGAGGATGAAGAGCCTCCTCGAGGCATTTTACTACTTTCCCTGAAGATATTCACGAGTAAGGTAGTCTGGTAAAGTGTTTGGGGTTCCCTTGATATATTCAACATCAAAATCAAAGATAGAAAGGATGGTTTGCCATCTTGCAAAAATTTGTTTTGAAGCTAAATTCTTAACATCTTTTAATAAAATGTCTTTAGCAGATTTGCAATCCACACGTATTAAAAACTTTTGGTTTAAAAGGTCAGACTGAAATTTTGTAATGCATAAAACAATTGCCAAAATTTCTTTTTTCACAGTTGAATAATTCTGCTGGGCAGAATTCCAATGTTTTGATGCATATGCAATGACATGCTCTTTATCTGCGACACGTTGTTTAAGAATGCCACCATAACCAATGTCAGAGGCATCAATTTCGACAATTTTAAAAGCCTCAGCATTGGGAAGGTAAAGACATGGAAAAGACTTCACCTGGGATTTAATTTGTTTGACAATACCTGTATGGATGTCTGACCACTAAGGTGGATTGGTTTTCAGATGATCATGCAGAGGTTTAATGAGATTACTAAGCTGAAGGAAGAAGTCAGCGACATCGTTTAAACAACCAAGAAATCTCTGAAGTTGATTTTTATCAATGATTTGATTGGGAAATTTATCAGTAAATTCAATAACTCGATTGATAGGATTAATAGTTTCTTGATAAATGTTATGGCCAACAAATCGAATTTGAGTTTGAAACAAGTTGATCTTTGATTTAGATACAGCTAAACCGTTTTTCTTGATTACATTAATAAGAATATTAATGTGCTTAAAGTGTTGGTCAATAGATTGGGAATATACAAGAACATCATCAATGTATACTATCGTAAAGTTTGAATATGAATTGAAAATTTCATTCATGATTCTCTGAAACTCCGAAGGAGCATTTTTCAGACCAAAGGGCATTACATTCCATTCATATTGCCCAAAAGGCACAGTGAAAGCCGTCTTGTAGCGATCACTCTCCTTGAGTTGGATTTGCCAAAATCCTGACTTCATGTCGAACTTAGAAAAGATTTTACCAAAATGAAGTCATTTGAGAAGATTTTTTTTATTGGGAATAGGATACCTAATCCATTGAAGAGCTTGATTAAGTGGTTTGTAGTTTATTACAAGGCGCGGAGCTCCTCTTTCAATCTCAGCAGCTTTGTTGACATAAAAGGCAGAGCAAGACCAAGGAGACTTACTCTTACGGATGAGACCTTTAGATAGAATATCATTGATTTCAGCTTTATAGAAATCGAGAAATTCATGACTCATCTGTATAGGACGAGCTTTGGTTGGGATCTGTCGATCGTTGAAGTCTTTCTCATATGGAAGATCAACCATATACTTCTTTCTTTCCTAAAACGCATTAGGAAGGTCAAAACAAATTAAACCTTAGATTTGGATATGAAGGAATTGGATGGGTTTCTGAACCTGAGGTTGAGAAAGTTGAGTTTCAATGTTCTTATAAGAAATTTCTTCCTTAAGGTATTTTATTTGTTTTTGTTTATTATTAATTAAATTAACAATTGGATTAAGAGTCTTGAGAATTGGTTTTCTAAGAAATGGAAAACAAATGATTTTGCCCATATGTTGGGTAATAATACCTTCGTCGGTGATTTGCAAAGGGAAGAGAGACCTTATGAATGGAGTACCAAGGATGACTTCACCTTTGAGATTTTTGACAAGCAGAAATGAAGTTTCGATGTGGAAACCTTGGTTTTCTATGATTGCGGATGAAAGTTTGTACTGTATTTTAAGTTTGGATCCATTAGCGGTATTGATCCGCTCAATAGTTTTCTCGAAGTACTTTGTCGGAACCATTCCCTATAAAATACAGTTTGAATCTGCACCGGTATCAAAAAGTGGAACAGTGTTTAAAACAAAATCATCGATTTTGATATTAATGTTAGTGAAGAATTTTTGAATTCTTAGTTGATTAATAATGTCACAGAATGCATCATCATCAGATTGTGAGTTTGGCTTGATTATAATTGAGGATTCAGGAACTTTTATAGATTTTTCAGATTCTGAGTCCGAATGCATATCTCCTAACTGGGAGATGAGAAGCGAATGAAGTTGTTGTTCTTCTTTAAGTTTTTTAACTTCAATTTTAAGATTATTAATCTCAGATTGAAGATCTTGAGGAATGACAGGTTTTTTAGAAGTTTTCTCAAGCTTCTTGATAGTTTCTTTGATATCATATTTATTTCTTATGATCTGGTTTTTCATTGTTTTAGAAGAGGATTCTTCAATAATTGATTTAAATTTTTGTAAGAAAACACTACATTCTTCAGAGTTTTCGGCAGAATTAAGAACTTCAAACAGAAGATCTTGTTCTTTGGTTAAAACATTAACTATTGGAGAGTCAGAATCAGATGATGAGATATCATCATCTTGGATTTGATTTAAATCTTCAGAAAATTCTTTTTCAGAATCTTCTTCAGATGATTCAATTAGAAGATTATTAAGTTGTTCTTTAGCAACTTGATCAAGATTTAAGGCTTTTATTTTCTTTTTAAGCCGATAGTATTTACTAATGTAACCTAGTTTGCCACAATTATAACAAATGACATGTTTCTTAGGAATATTGACATTGTCAATGGGAGGTTTAGACTTAAATTCTTGCTTAAGTCTTCTAGGTTTAGTTGAGGCTTTATGCTTAAAGTATTTAGATTTTTGATTTTGTGGATGAATCTGTTTCGGTTTAGTTTTCTTCTTCCTAGCACAAGGAAGACCAAATTGTTTGCAAAAGTTTCCAACCTCCTGCTTTGTTTGAGCTTTCTCTTTAGCAAGCTGAGATTGGATTTCATCGTCTTGACAGATCTTTAGGGCAACTTTCTAGACGAAAGCAATGAGTTGTCCGTAACTCAACTGCTCATAAGGGATTTCTCTATTAAGAGATTGACTACGGATTTCATCTCTAACTTTATCACCTAGAGATTTAGGAAGACCTGCAAGGAATTTCTCCTTCTAGAAAGGTTGTTGACAGTCTTCACGAGTATAAACCCTAGTAAGGAAGGTATCACGGTACCACCTAAAATCAGCTAAGGTTTTACACTTAAGATTAGACAAAAGTTCAGCAGATCTATCACGCCAGATAGAAGGATTGCCAACGAAATGTTGAACAATGGCGAAGATTAATGAATTAACTCCGTCAGGGATAGGTTTACCATCGCTAAGGATAAGATAGCCTTCTGGGTCGATTTTTACTGCATTTTGAATATCGTTTCGCTGTGTGTCAGTGAGATAATGATCCCACCAACCTTTGAGCTGTCCAATAAAGCCAGCAACTAGGACTTCGCATATAATTAAATCGCTACAGTCGTAAGAAGTTTGATAAGCTGTAGAGACCATCGTCATTTCTTGAAGAGTATTAAGGATTTGATACTCAGTTTTACCATCTATATCCCAGACATAGACATTGTTGGCGCTAAAGGATTTAAACGTTGGATCACGTTCTTCAAGCAACAGATCAGGAGGAGTTGCTCTCTGATAATAGAGTTTAGAAGGGTTTTTCCAGTTAAGAACTTTGCTAATAACTAGGTTGACTTTGATGACAGAACTTTGTTCAGATTTGCAATATGGTTCAGACTGGGAATCAAATTGTTTGAGTGTGTTGATAAACAAGGGTTTAGAAACCCTAGAAGTTTCAGATTGAGGTGTATCTAGGATGACAGCGTCAACAGGCGGAATGCGATTAAGTTTTGAAACAATTTCACTGACAAGATCAGTATTTGGATTAGAATTTGGATTACCAAAATTCTTATTTTTTAAGAGTTTGATAGATTCTTTTAATTGTTTAGAAACTCTAAACGGTTTGAAGATGGGTTTTTCGATTGCAGTTTTATCAGTTTTGGTTCCAGAAACTGAAGGTTTATCTTCAAGTTGTTTTTATTTATTCTTAGGTTCTTTATTTAAGATTTTTTCACCTAAGACTTGGAGATATTTGTTTGTATAATTATTTTGTTCCATAAGACTTTTAATATCCTGAGATCCTATGGGTTCATCGTCAGCTCTAGATTTGAATGGAGAGGCAACGACAGGTTTATTGTTTTTATCTTTCTTATCTAGAAAATAAGAACTTTGAGGAGGAAGAACAGATTTAATAAGGGTTTCGTCCTTGCGATGCTAGATTGTTAAGACGTTAACAGACAAATCCTCCATAAGACTGATGCTCCACGGATAAGGAATTTCATTCCTAGTTAGATAAGCATGAAACCAGTCAAAGAAAGGAACATTAGTTTGAATGTTTTTCATAAATGTATACCATTTATTCTGGATTTCAATTTTCTTTTCACCCTTATAATTTTTAAAAAACCACTCCCGTTGAGGCGTCCATGCCTCGGAAAAGAAGTCTTTTTTAAGGGTTGGCTTATCAATTACGAATGGTGTACTAATCATGGACATCATTCATATTAGAGAAAGTTGGAGAGAGAATAGATCTCTGGTCTTGGTTATCTTCCTGTCGGTAGATAGACTTGAGAATGGTTGACGATGCGTCCATGACCTAAGCTTGTTTCTATGGTTCCAAGCAGTGAGTCGTGGAATTCGTTATGACGAACATCTCTTAGACAGAGAAGGATAGATGCATTTAACCCATCGCGGATTAAAGGCTTGACAGCAACCTGCACACAAGCAACATGCAGAAAGTTATATTTTGATTTGTGTTTTTTAATTGATTCTTCAGACAATAAGTAAAATTCTTCACCGTCCAATTCAATTATGATCGTTTTCTCTACAGTCCTAATAATATAATTAGAACTCCTAAAGAAACTACCTTCAGGTTTGTAGAGGTTGTTTGTGGAAATTTTTGGAATTTCCCAGTTGTCAAAATCTTGGTTAATGTCTTCAAAATGAATTTCTTCATTAAAGATGTCAGTTTTAGTTTGTTTCGTTTGTTCTTCAGAAAGAGAAGAAGATGATGGATGAGATGATTTGATTGAAAGTTTGGAGAAAGCAGAAGACAAGGAACGTAACATCGTTACAGAAGAGAGAAAAGCAAAGCAGATATAAGAATAAATATAAGAACAGAAATATAAACACAGAAAATAAAGATCAGAAGCAGATACGATGTAAACACCACCAATATCATAGCCATCATGTAGTTCCATAGAAGCAGAAATGAGGAAATTTAAGTTTCATTTATCTTCTGAACTAGATCTTACGATTTCCAAATTATTTTATACTTTGATTTAGATCTGAGATGATTAGTGGTTATTAAATCATATTTTAACCTTTTAAGTCTTTAATTATGTCCAGATCTATAGCCACCGCAAGCATTTACCAGATCTTGGTTCAAGATCACCACAGTACCCAAACTATCACTTCCTATGGAAGCATCGTCGAATTAGACTTACTGCCCTTCACTACTAGGACTTACTGCTACAGCCCCACAACAAAGATCCAACATGGGTATTATGTACCATCCAGTCCAAGATAGAGTAACATAAACTGCGTACTTTCCAGATCTAGTAATAATTTTCAGTTTTAACAGGTTATAACATGATTTAACAAAGAAATAAGCAGATTAGATAAATCTCAAAGCATTATAATATAACAACGTTAATATCCAGTTCAATAAGATAAAAGCAACTTAAACTCCGTTCATTTACTTTCCTACTTCCCCATCATGCTCAATATATATATATATATTGAAAGGATTTTTGATTAAAAATTTATCTTTCTCCTGTCGGTGTCAAAAGAAAATTTTTGGGGGGCATTTGTTGGACTTAAAAATGAAGATTTGACAATTCGTTGGTTGGATGATGGTATTGAAGAAATTTTCTAAGTATTGAGCCGACAGAAATGCTAAATGGTGAAATCGACAGAAGTGTCCGGCAGAGATGTTAAATGGTGAAATCGACAGAAGTGTTGAATATGGGGAGGACTTTAATGTGGCAATTAGGTACTAATGTCAGATAGAAGGATAATTCGACAGAAAGATTGCATTGAGTCAACAAGGAATGGTCAAAGCAGTTAAGTGTTGATTCAGTCGGAAAGTGGATAAATGCTGGTGGCATAATTGCTAAGATGTGTTAGAACTTTAGGGTGTCAGTTATTTTGTAATTTTTTCTATAAATATCAGTAGTCACGATGTAAAAAGGGAAGGTTATTTGCTGATACATAATCCTAACATCTCAACTCGAGCAGATTAAAGGATTTTGATCCAAGTATCTTCCCTTTTCATTTCAAGTCATTTACATTAATAACGATATTCTTTTAAATTCATTTACTTTTCAGTCTTGTTCTTTAAAATTCCTTTACATTTCTTTGCACTTTTTACTTGTTTTCTTTTACTGTTTTCTATTTAAATTATGTACTTTAATTTTGCACCATTTACACACTTTTTAATTAATCTTCTGCATTTTTAAATTTTTGTTCAGTTTCTTTAAATTTCTTTAATCTTTTCAAAGTTTCTTTTCTGTATTTCTGTTCATTTATTTCAAAATCATTCTTGTTTACTGTTAAAACCATTTTCACAATGAGATTACCACATAACTTTGAATTCACATTCATTTTGATACATTTATTTGTTTGTTAGAATTGTTATTAAATCCCTAAACCAAAATTCCACTTAAACAGTATCTATCAACTCGCAAACCTTCTGTGGGCTAGTAGTCTGATCATGTTCAATAGTTTCCCCGTTGCATAGCCATCTGTCCTTCCAAATATCTACCTCTTTGCCATTTGCAACCATCCATTTTCCATGCTTTTTTCAGAAGATCTCTCCCTTGTAGCAAAGTTTCCTTGCCCGCTTGATTAAGGAGCTTCTCTTTCCACCCGTCTAGCTTGTTAGCTACTCTCTCCTTAATCCAAGCTAGCGTTCTGTTTTTAGACCTCCCCCATTCCACAGGCAGCCCAAGGTATTTCCCTGGGGTATCCCAAATAGGGATGTTTAGAATCGCAGCAATTTGCTCTCTAAGGTTGGGCTGAAGAAATTTACCTCCAATTAAGCCAGATTTTGAAGTGTTTATCCTCTGCCCAGATGCTAGGGAGAAAGCGTTTAAAATAGTTATCACTTGATAGGCCTCCTCAATAGAAGCTTTCAGGAAGAGGATTGAGTCATCAGCAAAAAGGAGGTGTGTCCGGGTGGGTGCATCACATGCTAATTTGACTCCTGAAAATTTCCCATCCTCATTAGCCTTAAGTAACGTGTGGGAGAGGGTATCAGCTGCGAGAATGAAAAGGTCGGGGGATAGCCCTTGACTCAACCCTTTTTAGGAACCACGGATATTTTATAATATCTGTTAAATTCGTGTTGAATACGTATTTAATATTATGTCAAATATTCATATATTTAATAAATATTTATTTAATTTTTTAACAAAAATCTTGTCCTCATATTATATTTATATCATATCCGATATTTGTACCTTTATATTGTATATGTGCATCATAAGTTTTAGGCATGCGCTTAAGCAGGCATTAATCTTGTACCTGTAAGTAACCCCTTTGACTAGCTTCATGACCAACTTTACCCAGTGCTCGTGGAAACCATAGGCTAAAAGAACCTTTTCCAAAAAAGGCCACTCAAGTCTGTCATAGGCTTTGCTCAAGTCTAGTTTGATGGCTACACTGTTAGAACCTCCTCTGTTTTTTTCTTTTTAGAGCATGGAAGATTTCCTGGGCAATGATTTTTTTGTCTTGGATTTGTCATCCTCCAATAAAAGCATTAGGAATTTTTGCATACATATGTATATATTTTACATACACTAACATGAGGTGAGACTCATCTCATATAAGTGGATGTAATATATATATATATATATATATGCAAGAATTTTCTTAAAAGCACTCTTATTTTGGGTGACCAAATCTCCAATGAAGCCTCTCATCCTCATCACCATGATTCTAGAGATACGAAGTTACAGCAGCTGATAGGTCGGAGCTGGTTGATACTTTCCGGCATAGGCACTTTAGGAACTAGAACCACTTGAGTTTCGTTTATGTCTTCTGGTAAGGCAATTTTTTTTTTTTCGTTTCTTTTGGCTCTGGAACTAGGGAAGTTGCTGCAACTAAACCAAAGACAATTTTTCTTCGTCAGAACTCCAAACTACCACACAAGGAATGTCTTATGAGATAGAAGTTGACAATAAAAAGTCCATTTACGCAAGCTGTTTAGATGAATTACATAGCAGATTAAAACTCTCACCTTGGTAAAGATATAATGATACGACAGTTAACGTGAGTCAACAAGTGGTCAATTTTCAAATACAGCAAACATAATATAAAAAAAAATGATACAGAAAAATAACTATTGAGCATCATAACTATTCAGCTCACACCCCAAACCTTTCACCCTCTCTTACTTGTAAAGATAGCATCATAACTCTTCAGCCCAAACCCAATCCAATATATATATATATATATATATATATCTATATCTGGCAAGCAAAGCTTGTTCTAACTTAGTTAACACATTTATTCACCAAAAAAAAAAACTTAGTTCTAACGCATTTGCTACTATTTACAAACATTACAACTAAAAGAAAATTTCAAACATGCTGTTGGGTTTTTAGTCTTGACGATGGAAAGGTTTTGTTATTTGAGCATATACTTTATATTTGAATTTCAAATTAAATCCTATCATGTTAGTTAAATGGTGCAGCTAGTTGTTAGCATGTACTTTATATTTGAATTTCAAATTAAGGCTAATTAGTTTCTATTGTTGAATCCATGATTTAATATGCTCATTATGTGAATGTTTATTTATGGAAAATCTGGAATTAATATTTGATAATGGAAATAATTTTCTACATCATTATGATTAGGCTCCACCGTTAATGAGGTGAGTTCTCCATTCCAACTTTCAAAAGCTTGCAAATCTGTTGCCATACAAAAACTAAAGAAAAGGAGCAATTAAAGAAGCAGTTATTAGGCAGAGGAGCAACTACTATAAAACAGCAAGAACAACTAGGAAATTCTGCACGTGACTCATTCATAAGGCTAGATACACATATTCTCTTGTCTCTAATCACTCTAACGGCTAGCAAAAATCAAGGGAAACAAGTCTACTACAAAAGCAAAGCATTTTGGAAGGATCAAAGATTACTCTCTCATCCAAAATCAAGAAGAAGTGCTGCAACTTGTTATTATCTATTCTTCATCTTTCTTGTGAGCTTCATATTAGCCTATCTACTGTAGAAAGAGTTGCGAATTTGTTTTAACTCGATTTATAAGAGCATTTGAAAAAGAGGATCTCTTGTTCTAGTGAAAATGGGAAGAGAGTGTGGGTGGTATTCTACGAGCTTCCTTTGTGATCGAGGTACTCTATTGCGATTTGAGATAGAAGGAGATTTGGTAGTATCATTGGGAAAAAAAAATTGTTGTATATTCTTCTTTGGATAGAAGTTGAGAAAAGTTTGGTGGTATCTTTGGGTGAAAGAAACTACTATTATTTTGCTTTGGGGATAGAAGTAGAGAAAGATTTGGCAGAGTCCTTATAAGCAAAAATTTGATAAGAAATGAAGAAAATCTCGAGCGATTGCTTAAAAATTAGACGTAGGTCAAGTTTTGTGGTCAAACTAATATAAATCATTTGTACATTTTTCTCAATCCCATCTTCTTTACTTTTAAGCATTCGTAGTTAATTGTGTTGCATTTGCTTAAGTTTTAAATTTTATAATTTTCTGTTATTAACACAGAACCAATTCACTCCCTCTTAGTTTTATGGCATGCAAAGGCAGAATTTTATTTTTTTTTGACATCATTATCTCTTGGCAAAGTTTACCTTCATCTACTGTGTTCCCTAGCTAGCTACTTGGTCATCATGTTTGAAAATCGAGCAACTAGCTAGCTCATGCGTGCATCAGCAAATTGCTCAGCATTCATAAATTAAATATAAATTAGATGCCAAAGATAACTCTGCCATCATAAGAAGGCTTTGAATTAAGGAGGGTAAACTCAACGAAAAATGTCATTCAAATGATACATTCAACTAATAAACAATTTTAGTTCTCCAAGTCATTTATACAATTAGCTAGCCAATTACTTATGACTAACTAATTAATTAACTAATTGTCTAACTAACTCACTAATAGTAACAACTAACAATTACAATTTATATCAATTACTACCCCTAAGAGTGTGTTTGGAATATAAAAAAATGAGAAATGATTTAATTTATAAATCAAATTTAATTAAATTTTGTGTTTGGAATATTTGGAAATAAGAAATGATTTGATTTCTAAAATCTCATGGATTTCATTCCTTTTGTTTTAGAAATTCTATCAATTTTGATAGGATTTGATTTGATTTGAAATAAATAGACTATTTTACCCTCAATAACTACCTCTAACAACCTTTTATAAGGGTTAAAATATAAAATAATAAAATAAAATAAAATCAATTCTTATTTTAATTAATTCCAAACACAAAATTTAATTTTTAAATCAATTCAAATTCTATTTTTTAAAAAAAGTTCCAAACACAAAATTTGATTTTTAAATCAAATCAATTCAATTCCATTCAAATCAAATCAAATCAAATCATTTCTTATTTTTATTCGTTCCAAACACAACTTAATTGATATTCTTCTGAAAAGGATCCAGCATGAAGTTAACAATGCCAAAGCTGCAGGACAGTTTTGAGAGTATCAAGTGGCAAGACATTTTAACATCTAATAAGGAATATTGATGATTCAATTGATTAAGACAACTATCTAGTAATGTGTCTACACGTTAAGTTGTCTACACTATGTGATGAATTACATAGCATGGCATTACTGTTATGATAAGACATTTTAACATCATTCAAAAGAAACATCACATTAATGGTAAATTACATAGCAGATTAAAACTCTCACCTTAGTAAACTATATAGATACGACATTAATGTGAGTCAACATAGTACATAAAATGCAACATAATTAGTTTTGTTAACTCCATAATTTGCAGCCCTTTTCATGTGATCATAGTCCTTCACCCGCTCTATCTCCACTTGATTCAAACACTGGAGACACACCTGATTTATCTGAATCTGGAAAACTTTCTGCCATCTTTATGATTGTTCTTTCTTCAGAACACACGTCATCTCTTGGTCTGTTAGGGTTAACAGTATCTATATCTCTGATCAACCCAGTAGTTTCTAGTGATGCAGTAGAAGATGTGTGTGAGGCACTCCTATCCTTTTGACCAAGTTTCTTCATTCGAGCCAAGTGTTTTCTCCCTTTTTTCTGGCTTTCCATCACAATTTATGAGTTAGTTCTAACTTGACAAATTTCACACCAAAAATCAATCTTCCTCCTCTTCAATGCATTTATTCTCGATACTTCTTGCCATGTTGCAGTGCCATTTTGCTTCTTTAAATCTTCTGCATTTTGATTTCTCTGCTCACGCTGCTCCTCAATTTTAAATTCCACTATGCCTTCATCAACCACCGTTTGATTTGATTGCTCCTCTTTAAGGCCTTCACAGGTTATAGGTTTCAAAAAATGGCCCACTACGCCTAGCTAATGTGGTCGCGACAAAACGATTGCCACGGCCGCTACTACCACTACTAGTTACAATTGCACAGAGCGAGAGTCCTTTATAGGTTTTTGAATGCTTTTTCGGTTTTCTTCACCCTTACAGCCTACTGGCGTGCCTGGCTTTGGCCTAAGGAGCAGTTTTTTTATACCATGTTTTGTTTTAAATTGATGTGAATGCAAATGGGAAAATTTAGCTTCTCCATACATTTTATACTAGGCAATTTTTTTTTTTTTTTAGTTTGGTCAAACTCTCTTTTGTTGTGCTTGAAAATCTAGCACCAACAAAGCAATAATAGTTTATGAGAACAAACCCCAAGTTTCTATTTGGGATATCATATTTTGCCATTTTGTTTTAAATAAAATATAAATAAAAAAGTTATGGGACCAGCTACAAATTAAGACTAGGCGGGATGCACTTGGGTTCCACCATTCGAGCATTGAAATATTTTCCATAAATTATCATAAATTCTTCATTATACAATTACATTATCAGAAGTTAAATATTTCTTATATAACAATTTTTGTATACGCAGTCACAATTGTTCTATTATATTGCATCAATATGAGCTCTAAAAGAAAGTTGAGAGTATATATTAGATATGAAATGATATTTTTAAAATCCAGATTGGCCACCTCGACGGCAGCCAACTTAACTAGAGCCTTGCACTGCTACTGTTCATTTACAGCCAGCCATGACTTTCCATCCTATAGATAAAGAAGAAGAAGAAGAATAGATAGGATGAAGACTAGTGAAGGTAGAGGAAGATGCAAAGAGTGGAGGGAGGGTGGGGAAGCACGGTAAGGAAAGTGGGGAAGAGAGAAAACATAGAGGAATATAATTCCTAAGATTGACATTCCTAAGAGTCCTATTCTCAAGCATAAAAAATCAACTCTTAAACAAAAAATCCTAAAGATATGTGAGGAAGTAAGAAACGACAGGCAACACTTAGAAGAGGAAAAGTTATGGGAAGTGAAAAATTAAACTTGGATGTGATAAGAGATAGGGGTGTCAAAATAGGTCAAGCCCGATAGGTCGGTCCGAATAGCTAGACAAAATGGATGGACTGGATTAGTAAAATGCCTGCTCGAAACTTACATGACTCAAATGGGTTGAGCTCAAATGGGCCAGGGCAGTCCACTCTTTTAACACTACATAAAACTAAATGAGTTACACTGGACTGAGCTAGCAAAATGTCAGTTTGAAATTTACATGACCCGAATGGGCCGGCCTGAAAATGGCCCGACCCCGAATGGGCTGGCTCGAATGAGCCAGGTCGGGCCGTTTTGACACCCCTAATAAGAGAGGTTGAAAAGTATGTTGGATTCTGGGAAAATGTGCAGCAAGAAAGAGAAACATACAATGAATAGAATAATGATAAGGTGAAAATTTAGGTAAAGTCTTTTAGTGTATGTTAGGGGTGTCAAAATAGGACAAGCTCGATGAGCCGGCCCAAATAGCCTGACAAAATGGAGGGGTTGGGCTAGTAAAATGCCAATCCGAAACTTACATTGTTCGAATGGGCTAAGTCTTAATGGGTTCAGCTCGAATAGGTTAGGCTAGCCTGCTCTTTTAACACTATATAAGGCTAAATGAGTTGGGCTGGGCAAGCAAAATATCAGCCCGAAACTTACATGGCCTGAATGGATCGGCCTGAAAATGACCCGAATGGATCAGCCTAAAAATGGCTCGAACTCGAATAGGCAGGCTCGAATGGGAAGGCCCGGCCCATTTTGACACCCCTAATGTATGTAGTGTTGTTTTTTAATAAAATTATGACATATGTATTATTTTTTAATTACTTCATCTTTTTTTTTTAAAAGTTTTTTTAGGTTAAGCGTAAATAATAATACATATGTAATAATTTTATTATAGAACAATAAATAATTTTACTTAAGTTTTATCTTAATGATAATGTTGTTAGTTTTTTTCTAAAAAATATAAAATTAAATTAGATAAGACGGAGTTAAAAAGTAAAAATATTAAAATATATATTTAAATTAAAAGTAGACATATATCAATAATTAGATATATTTTATTTTTATGAATTTAAATTATATTATATTTTTTGTGATTAAATTTGTTAACATACATTGTAGATAATTATTATTTAATTATTACATCATTTGATTCAACTACCAGTCTAATCGGCTAGACCGATCAAACTATGATCCGAAAGCCACACCGATTCGATCTCTTACTGGTTTGATTTTTAAAATATTGATATGAAATTATGTTTTTAATATTAGGAGTGAGAATAGGTGACTAAAAATGAAAATTACATAAAATGTGTTATCATTATATCATTTAAATCTTTAAACATAGCAATGTGAAATGGAAACTCAAAAAATAATACATTTGTAAAAGATAGCAAATAAATTGCTAGATACATTCTCTATGATAAAAGGAATAAATAATACCTATACAACCCATAAATGCTCCATTTAAGGAGGAAAATAATCCTAAAGATGATATCATTGAAAAATATGTTATTTACCTATTGGACCTCCTAAAGTAATCTAAGCATCCAAACATAGTAAAAATGATAAAATCTTAATAAATTATTAAGAAATGAGTATACCATAAATGATACTAGGAACTATCCTTAAATGTTTATCATCCCCCTACCCAAAGCCATGCTTAATGGAAAAAGCATCGATGGAAAACCCTCTAAAAATAGATCTGGGTGTGCATGAGAACTCATCCACAAGAAGAACCCAACTCGCATGAACATCCAACCAACTCGTTTCGGAGCAACCCAAGAGAGAATAGAAGAAAAGATGCAATAGAGTTGTGCGGACTCTCTGATGCACAAAGAAGATAAACAATATTTTATCTCAAAAAATAAAAGGTTGGAGAATATAAAGTGAGTTGAATAAATGTTGAATAATGGCCCAACATGATGGAGAATCATGTTTAATGAATAGAGAATTAGTGTGCAGCCCAACAATGGTCATTTAAGAGTCACAAATTGGCTAAAAAAACAAGAGACTCAAGCAAAACTAGATTAGACATAAATGAAATAAACTGCTAGATGCATTTTCTATGATAAAAGGAATAAATAATACTTATACAACCCATAAATGCTCCATTTAAGGAGGAAAATAATCTTAAAGATAATATTATTGAAAAATATGTTAATTACTTATTGGACCTTAAAGTAGTCTAAGCATCCAAACATAGTAAAAATGATAAGTTCTTAATAAATTATTAAGAAATGGGTATACCACAAATGGTACTAGGAACTATCCTTAAATGTTTATCATCCCCCTACCCAAAGCCATGCTCAATGGAAAAGGCATCAATGGAAAACCCTCTAAAAATAGATCTGGGTGTGCGGGAGAACTCATCCACAAGAAGAACCCAACTCATGTGAGCCTCCAACCAACTCGTTTCGGAGCAACCCAAGAGAGAATAGAAGAAAAGATGCAATAGAGTTGTGGGGACTCTTTGATGCACAAAGAAGATAAACAATTGGTTGAATAGATGTTGAATAATGACCCAACATGATGAAGAATCATGTTTAACGAATAGAGAATTAGTGTGTAGCCCAAAATGGTCATTTAAGAGTCACAAATAGCCTAGAAAAACAAGAGACACTACAAGAAAAATCGCGATTTGCAAAGGATAAATTCACTGCAAATCACATAAAATCTGTCGCAAACTATCAATTTGAGGCGGATTTGCAGTGGATTTGTGATCGTCGCAAAAACGGTCATTGCAATATAATTTGCGGTGGATTTTAGTTTTCGCCGCAAATTTGCTGCCGAAACTCTTTGACGATATGCCAGATTCGTTGCTGGAAATGGGCTATTTGTGGCGAATTTTTTCGCCGCTAATTTGAGGTAGATTTTTTCGCCGCAAATTAGCTACGGATTTAGTGGCATATTGGCAAAGCGAATTTAATTCGCAGATCTATTTAGCGGCTGATTATGCTAATTTTGCAGCAAAAATATCCGTCGCAAAATTTTTGGTTTAAAAAAATTAAATTAAATGTTGAAAAACCACAATTACATAACAAATCTTATCAATGCAATTCCTGTCAATGATTACAACCAGATCCATAAAACAAACATAACAAATTACAAAGTTTGTTCAAATACAACATAATCCATAGAAAAGTTTAAAAGAAATATAAGAGAATCCATACAACACTCAATGACAAATAATTGAAAATGTGCATAATTAGTAGCAGTACCAACACTCAAACATGACCACTAAATTTGAAGCAACTCAAGGGTGAGGGTGTGGAGCAGCGGCTGCCGGCGGGAATGGAAGAAGGTGAGCGCTGGGCGCGGGCGAGTAGTGACGAGGGAGTGGGTGCGGCACGAGGTGCAGTTGGTGGGTGCGGTCCTGGGTCCCCGGCTTGGTGATTGTCGCGGGTTGCACGGGAGAGAGAGAGGAGAAGATTTCAGCAAAGAGAGAAGGAAGAAAATGATAAATGAGAATAGAGAAGGGAGAACACGTTTTAAAGCTAGAAGTTTGTTTTTAAAATGGCGGCGAAAATCCGCCGCAAAATTATTTTTGAATTGTGGCGGATTTTTGCTGCGGAACCATTTTTTTAAATTTTTATATTGAATTTTTTTATTATATTTATCAATTTTGCGGTGAAATTATCAGCCGCAAATTTTTTTTAATTGCAACGGATATTTAGGGTGGATTTTTTTGCTGCAATTTTCTTAAATTTTTCTTTTTTTTGCCGAATTTTTTTATTTTATTTATCAATTTTGTGGTGGATTTTTTCACCTCAAATTTTTTTTTCTAAATTGCGGTGATTATTTTAGTGATTTTTTTCGTAGCAATTTTTTTTTATTTTTTATTGATTTTTTTATTATATTTATCAATTTTGTTCGGATTTTTTTCTGTAATTTTTTGTTTGCCAAAATTTTTTATTATATTTATTAATTTTGAAAGATTTTTTGGCAAATTTATTTTTTAAATGGCGGATTATTTTGAAGTTTTTCCTTCGCAAATATTTTTTTTTTTACCGAATTTTTAATTATATTTTTCAATTTTCGTGAGAAATTTTTAAATTGCGGTAGATTTTTTCATTTTTTCGCCGTAATTTTTTTTTTTTTTATCGATTTTTTATTATATTTATCAATTTTGTGGCGAATATTTTTGCCTCATTTTTTTATTTTTTATTTTTTTTTATTTTTCTCTTGAATTTTTTATTGTTTTTATTAATTTTGCGGCGGATAGTTCCACCGCAAACCTTTTTTTACAAAAAAAAAATTTTATGTCGGAAGTGTCGTCGAAAAAAATTTGGGGGGAAAAATCCACCACAAAAATCCACTGCAAATGGATTCATCGCAGAATTTTTCTCAAATTGAGACGGATTTTAATCCGCCGCAAATCGCAACGGATTTGAATCCACCGCACAATAGTTATTTTCTTGTAGTGAGACTCAAGCAAAACTAGATCATACATAAACATGAGGTGGGGTAGGCGGTGCGTGATTTTTGACTAAGGTCAAGTCTATAATCTAAACATTTTTTTTCTTAAATTTTGGTAAGACATAGAACTCACTGAAAGAATCGTATCCTGCTACTCTCTCTACATATTTTTAATTCTTATCAATTAAATTGCCAACACATGACATTCCATAGTCCAAACTTATTTCATAAAGTATTATTCTAATGCGTATAGTCATATTTAAGGACTCACCTAGAGCCTTACCTAAGCTATGTGGGGCTTGAGCTTTCCAACAATACAGACACAATTGATTCTAAGTTTGAAATGCACTATATCCACAAAGCACAAACATTTTGTGTACAATAGTCTTATAGAAGTAAGATTAGCCAACCATCAAATTGATTTAACCACTTAGCACTTTTAGTTAACCACTTATAGAGGTGGTAGAGGGTAGTTGATTAATCATTTGTCAAAAATATTTAACCAATAATATACCTCTATATATATATATATATAACCAATCAATTTAAATGGGACTAATAAGAAATTCGTGGCTTCAAGAAGTTGTTAACTATAAGTGATTAAATCAGTTTGAGAATTGGTTAGTCTCACTTTTGTGAAACTTCTGTAAACAAAATTTTTGTGTAGCTATTATTTCTCTTTTTATTTTAGGAAAATAAATAAAAATATAGTTAAGTGAAAATAAAAGTTGGATAATGTTGTCTTTTACTTACACTACAGACAACATGTGTTTTTCATTTTTATCAAAATTAATATACAAAATAGATGGAAGGGAAAAAGTTATAATAAGTTGTGCTAAAGTGGAGAACAATCCAAGAAGTAGACCTAATGGCTAAGGAAGTGTACTTCCTAGACTCAAGTTTAAACCACTTTGGCCAGCACCTAGTGAATTACTTAATTAATGCAAAAGCTAACTCAATAATACCCTACCATATATAACTAAAAATTAAAAAAAGAATAATATGCTTAACTTAATAAATTGGGGTAGAAAGTAAAAGAACAATGATATTTACACACCATTTCTATTACACATTTCTTATACTACTTCCTTTTTAAGTTATAAAATAAGAAAGACACACTTTTTAATATATATTTTGCCTTTTGTTCTGATGTAGAACCAGAGGATGTCTGAAGAGACACGTGTACAGTGGTTTCCTCCTTCTTGTGCAGCCGCTGCCACCGTGAATCTTGAACAGGGGGTTGGGTACCTACAAAGGGACTCCAACGCTCAAGTTAGGTGATGCACTAAGAAGAAATACACTGTATGAATTTCAATTACCTTACTAGAATGGTATATCCTGATATTTGTAGTGCATATGCGGTGTCCTTGAGCATTCGTCGCAGAGTGCAAGTACATTGAGATCGTGGCCTGATAGAGGGGGGTGCCTCCTCACACGATCGTTCAGCCAGAGCCTTGACGGAGTGTGTCTCCCTTCCACGATCATCTAGGCAGATCCTTAGAATCTTGGGACTGTCGCGTTAGTGGCCACCCACTTTTTACAGGTAGTTATGGTCCCCACACTCTAAAGGTCATAATGGGTAGATGTCAGAATCCTCACAAACTTATGAAGTATTGTTTGGGGATACGATTAGTACCCGTGTACGGACATCTTACCAGGGTGCATACTCCAGAGCCTGGTGGTGTACATGTCGGGTCTGACCTTTAAGGGCGAGATCCCAGACTACGGTATAGAACAGTTACCCCCAACTTAGCGTTTAAGTGGAATAATTAAGTGTCAAGGTATTTATACTAAGGACGAGATCGTTGCGTTGTAAGAATCCGTAAAGGCCGACATTCGTTGTCTAGGGAGTACCCCCGGGGTTGGCATATACCACCACCCCATAATCTGGGGTACATCTTTTACTCCTTTGCCTGGTTCTGTGGGGTCTTTTGTTTTTTTTTCGTGCTTTGTAGGGATACTGAGCTTCCTTGGGAAACTACTTGTTCTAACTTTATTAGGAATTAAAGACCCATTAATTTTCTAATGTTTCCTAATTGCACGCTTCCCCTTCGCCCAGTCAGAATTGAGGAGCGTTAAAGAGTAGCGTACCTCACGCAATTGGTACATTACTCTTGGGTCCAATCGGAATGCCTTGCTTCTCCTATAAAAGAGGAGTGTTTTCATTTGAAGTTTGCACTTCTTTTGTTGCATTCCTCTTGTTTTGCAACTTCGCTTTGAGAGTGATTTTATCTTCATAGCTCTCTTTGCATTTCACTCATGTCCTAAGAGGGTTCTGCCCACTGCAAGGGCCATATTCCTATTTTTTTTCAAAATGCCTAAAACTATTTTTCCATTTTGCGAATGTCTCTTTTAAAGGGCGGTTTACTTTCCCAGCGTAATTATAGAGGGCAGCTTACTTCCCTAGCGTACCCTGGTTCCTTGTTTGATATTTTGTAGTCGTTGGGAGGTCCGAGATGTCTGCTATGTTGGACGGGGGTCTTCAAAGCTGGGGTACTCACTCTCTTTGTTCTTTCCCGGGGATGTAATGGTTGCTTTGCCCTGAACAAGCCCTCGGGTAAGTAGGAGGGACTATTGAAGCTGCTCTGTGCTTTGAAGCGACTTGGGAGAATCGTGAGACCGACTAAGACTTCGGTGGAACGATTTCCTTCATGAAAGGTTGCGCCCCGTCCATTGAAGGAAGATGCATCCCAGCCTTTATTAGTGGAGGCAATGCAGAAGATTTGGCGTCTTGGGTTCCTGATGCCGGTTTGCCAAAACCAATCCACTTTTTCAAGAGTCCGATACGGATTTCGGGAAGTCATGGTAGTGGTAGCGACTCTTCGTACCATGGGAAAAATGTGGATGCGACATGGCCCAGGATGCCGTTGACGATAATGTTGGTTCCTTCCTCTGGGATCCTTTTTCTTTATAGATTTCGTGTCTCTATACTTTCTTTTCCCTCTATTTTTGATGTAAGATGATGTATGGAATGAGAATAAGATTCTTTAAATAGAAATTCTTATCTTTGTATATTCTTTCCTTCTTTTCCTTCTTTCTTTCCACTGTCTAAAGTTTTTATATTCGACCGGGGTGAGTCCAATACTTACTCCAGGGTAGCGCTATTTCTTTTTGTCTATCCGAGGTCCTTTACGTTGACCGGAGTAAGTAAAACGCTTACACTGTCATGCCCCCAACTTGGTGCTTTGTCTTGAAAAGTCAAAGTGACAAGTTTTAAAGCCGTTATTTGTGGTCTTTGTGTTTAAAGCCGGGGTTCAGAGGAAAATTTTTGGACTTCGACCTTCGGAGGTTGCTTCTCGTTCGAATTGTTGTGCTACTGTCCTTGCACCTGCACAAACGTCTTTTCAACTGCTTTTGTAACTGTGAAGGTTACCTGGCACGTTTTTAGCGGATGGACGTGCCTAGAGCCTTACATGCCATAATGAGCACGTTTTTGAAGATTGGGCCGTGAGGACAAAAATGCCCCATAACCATTTTAGCCTTTATAAATAAGGGTTAGGGGTTCATTGTTCACTTTTTGCCATTTCTGAGTAATCTTTTGAGAGCTTCGCGTTGTAGCGAGGTGATTCGCGAAGGTTCTCAGGCATTTTCCACCCATTTCAAAATAGTTCCAACATTTATTCGAGGTAACTTCTTTTTTCAACCTCCTTGGTGTTTTCTTTTTATGGTTGCCTTATACCAGCACTGGGTAGTAGGATGGTTGCGCGTTCCTTAGTGGGATGCATTTCTTATTCCTGTTGCGCCTTTGAATTTCTCCTTTTTCCCCTGGGAACTCTGTCTTCGTCGCGCCGTACACGGCAGAGGTATCCTTTTGAAATTTACAATTTTGGAGGGAAAGGAAGCCAGTACATGGGATCATTGTCTCCGTGTCTGAATCTTTTATTTAAATGATTCTAACAATTACTCACCGGCATCTTTCGATGTTCTCAGGGTTTTTATGGCAAAAGGCAGAAGAGGGACTAGGGCCAGAGTGCCTGTTTTTGAGGGTCGTACTCTGGCTGAGGATGATCAAATTCGGATCCGTCATGGTCTGGGGCTAGTATACTTGTGGGTACGGGATGATGTTTGGAGACATCTCTCCAACTTTTCTTCCGAGGCCGTTCTCAGGGAGTCGATAGATTATATTCACTTGACGGACGAGAAGAAAAAGGACAAGAAGTTCCTGACTGTATACCCTGAATAGAACAAGAGAGTGTGCTCCAGTCGGGAGGCAGACTCACACTTCATGTTTCTGTATGAGCCATTTTTTGTGAAGCTAGGGCTTCGGCTTCCATTCTCAGAGTTTCAGATGGCTATCCTCCGTACTCTTTATGTAGCCCCAACCCAGGTTCACCCCAACGGCTGGGGTTATATTATAGCCTTCAAGAGGTTTTTTCAGATAATGGGGCGAAGGTATTCGGTCAACACCTTCTTCTACTTTTATACCCAGTTAAGTCCCCAAGGTTTAGCAAAACATAAGAATTGGCTCACCATTCGGTCCAGAAGTGGTCGTAAGTCCTTTGATGTCTTTCAGGATAGCTTCAAAGGATCTAAGACCAAGTTTTTCAAGATGATGGCGGTAGAGGGATTCTATCCCTTTTTCTTGAAAGCTGATGGGGAGTCGAAGTTTACCTTGTATTGGACACTGGATGCTTGGAGTGCTTCGATTGTGCCTTTGGAGAAAGAAAATGACGAACTTAACTCGGATGAGCTTAAGACGGTTGACTTCATATCCCGATATGCCGAAGAAAACATGAATATCAATATCAGAGATGTCCTTGACACCCCTAGTGATGACCTTCTCTTTGCTTTATTAGGTGGGAAGTAGAGTACCATGGATTACCTTGAGTTGTGTGTATGGGATTGTTTTTGTTGCCTGTATAATCTTAATTCTTTGCTTTCTGATATGCTCTTCTTTTTTTGTTTCAGTGAGCGATATAACATCAGGACTTTCTGTTGCAGCTTTGCATGCTTCAAGGGCGAGGAGAAAGGGGGTGGGTTCTTTGAGTGCCCCTTCCGCTGCTGCTCCGACACCTTCTGATTGTGATGTCGTTATTAAGGAGATCTCTGATGACCCTAGGTCTCCTTCTCAAAATCCTCGATCGAGTAAGAGGAAAACTGCTGAGGACTCCTCCAATCGGGGTAAGAGGGTGGCTCTGGATGGCGGTTCCGAGGAGAGAGCGGGTCTCCTGCCTATTATTACGGGGAATTCTGACCCCAGACCATTTATCGGCGAGCATTTTATGAATGGTGAAGTAATGTGGCACATATCCTAACAAGGATTAGTTCAAACTCTGACTGAACTACAGGCCTTGACACTTCGCGCTACTGCCGATGTCCAATATATCGAGATAACCATCGAGGAAATCGACAGGAAAGCATTGACTGATCTTAAGAGGATGAATAAAGAGGTTGAGGAGGCCGCACAGAGGCTTAACATCGCCCTTAAGCTTAATGAAGATGCGCAAATGCGGATTACTAATGTAGAGAGGGCGTTGGTCGAAGCTGAGGCAGATAAGAAGAGGCTTGAATCGGGTAAAATTGAGGCCGAGGAGGCCAATGCTGCCCTTCATGTTTGTGTAGTTCAGCTGGAGAAGGATGTGGATGAGCTGGACGGGATTTCTGAAAAAATCGGAGGAGAGCAGTTCCAGAATGTCGTGGCTTAGATGCAGCACTTCAATCCTGATGTCACCCTCGCCTTAGAGAATTTCAGTGTTGAGAAAGTCTTCTATGATGAGCAGCTTATTTTTGTGAAGGACCTTCTTCAGGCCGGTTCCAGGGATGCTTCGGGAGTTGTCCAGACTCTGGCAACTGGCGAGGCTGAAACCTGAGTTCTTCTTCTTTTTACCTTTGAGGGGTTTTTAATATTTTGTAAAGACAATTGCCCCGTTGGTTGGGGTTTTAAATTTGTGCACCTTTGTTTCTTATTCATCTGTCTGTTTTTTTGCTTTTCGTGGTTCGTTTTAGGTCCAATGCCCATTATGGTATCTATCGTAACCATGTTGTGGACTTACGAAACTTTTAAGTAAAAACATGGGAACCATGGTCCGGGGTTCCAGAACCACAACACTGGATATATAACATCCCTCTGGACTTAGGTATAAACAACACCTTAGTCTATAATCCAGTCACTCATAATGACGAGTACTTTGGAAATTTGGACTTAGGTAAGAATAAATACCTTAGTGCATGATTCATCGTTTATAGTGTTAAACTTTTGGAATTTTTGAACTTAGGCATAAAAAATAACGCCTTAGCTTAGGATTCAATATCCGAAAGGCTTGGCACTTCTGAATTCTTTTACCTTAGGAATGCGTTGTTATTTAGACCTTACCCGAGGTCTTATGCTTGTTTGACAAGATCCCACCTGGCTTAGGTATAGTAGTGGACTGCGGATCATTAGACCCGTATTGCCGTTTATCTTCTGGTTGGTGTCAAGAATCGAGGTTGGGTGTTGACCCTATAACTTACTACCAAAAGTTGGTGTGTTATACCTCTTATCCTGAATTTTTGACTTCTTGTGAAAAATAGTATCTAGGTAACTCTTTTTCATAAATAAAAATTGAAGGACAGAGGTCCGTACTGCATCGGATCAAACATTAGTTCACTAAGAGACTAGACCGTTATGGGCATCTAGCTATAGTATCTCCTAAGTTTGTCCGCATTCCAATAGTTCTTGATCTCCTTTCCCGTTAACGTTTCCAGTATATAAGCTCCCTTGCCGATGCTGGTGATGATGCAGTAGGGGCCTTCCCAGTTTGGGCCTCCCTTGGGAAGCATTTTTCCCACTGATGTTCGCTCTACGGAGCACCAAGTCTCCTGATTGAAAACTCCTTGGGACCACCTTCTTGTTGTATCTCGCTGCTGTCCTTTGTTTAAGAGCTACATCACAGATATAGGCTACGTATCTCCTTTCTTCTATTAGGTCCAGGTCTTCACGGATTAAACCAGAATTGTTGTCCGGTGAAAACTGCTTATAGCACCAACTTGGTTCCCCAATTTCTACTGGGATCATGGCTTCACATCCGTAGGTGAGTTTGAAGGAGTCTCACTCGTGGTGGAATGTGGGGTAATCCGGTAAGCCCAAAGGACGTGATCAAGCTGCTCAGCGCAGTTTTCTCTAGCTTCATCTAGTCTTCTTCTAATTCCCTGGACAATAATTCTGTTAGCGGCTTCAGCTTGTCCGTTTGTCTTGTGATTTTTTACGGAACTGCAATAGTGTTTTATTTTTAAGCCAGCCAGAAGCTCTTCAAAGCCATTGTCCTTGAATTGTGTTCCATTGTCTGTTACGACGGACTCCGGAACTCCAAACTTGGTGATATATAGCGCCAAGTGAACTTCTGGACTCGGGCAGAAGTGATGGTGGCTAAGGATTCTGCCTCGATCCACTTTGTAAAGTAATCCACCGTGACTGCCAAATACTTCAGTTGACCTAGGACTTGGGGGAATGGACCTAAGATGTCCATCCCCTATCTGTAAAATGGCCAGGGCACGGACACTATGGACAATTCTTATGGGGGGGCTTAGTAGTGATCCGAGTGGTGTTGGCACTTGTCATAGATCTAGACATGTGCAATGGAATCAGCTTCCATTGTTAGCCAGTAGTACCCCGCCTTTAGTGCTTTCAGGGTCAGTGCTTTGCCTCACAAATGGTGTCCGTAACTTCCTTCATGAATCTCGACCAAAATGTATTCTGTTTCTTTTGAAGTGAGACATTTGAGGAGGGGAGAAAAGAAACCACGTCGGTATAAACGATCGTTGTAGATGGTGTACCTCACTGCTGTCTCTATTAGCTCTGAGGCTTCTTTGGGATCTGAAGGCACGATTTCAAACTACAAGTATTCCATGATGGGTGTGATCCAAGATAGTCCTTCTTCTTCTACCCGAAGTATAGCACAATCCATGATAGAGGGCTGAGAAAGGGTCTCTTGGATTACTAATCGGTTATTGCTAGGGCTTTTGGTGCTAGCAAGCTTGGATAAAAGGTCCGCTCTAGAGTTCTGCTCCCTTGGTATGTGCATAACTTTGGTCTCTTCGAAGCCCTTTAGGAGTTCTCATACTTTAGCCAAGTATCTCTGGAGGAGTGACTCCTTAGCTTGGTACTCACCCTAGATTTGGGAGGTTGCCAACTACGAATCATTACAAAGTGTGATCCTAGTTGCCCCCATGTCTTTTGCCATGGTTATTCCGGCAATGCATGCTTCGTATTCAGCTTGGTTGTTCGAGGTAGGGAACTCAAATTTCAAGGAATGCTTCAGTGTCAATCCTTCTGAATTTTCCAGAATTACTCCGGCTCCACTTCCCTTGGGGTTTGAGAATCCGTTTACAAAGATAGTCCAAGAAGTTCTTTTGTCACCTAGGTCTGAAGTAAGTTCTACTAAAAAATCAGATAACGCCTGACCTTTTATTACGAGTTGTGGTTCATAAGCGATTCCAAACTTAGAGAGTTCGATTGACCAAGCTCATCCTTCCTGCCAAGTCTAGTTTGTGTAACACCTGGCGGATGGGCTAGTCTGTCCTTACTATCACGGGGTGGCACTAGAAGTACTGTCGCAGTCTTCTTGCCGTGGTGATCAGGGCAAAAGCAACCTTCTTGACTTTTTGATACCGGAGTTCTGGTCCTTGAAGGACTTTTCTTACGAAGTAGACTGGTTTTTGACCTTTGTTCGTCTCTAAGATTAGTACTGAGCTTATAGCCTCTTTGTGAACTGAGAGGTACAGGAAGAACGTTTCTCTGTTGTTCGGTCTCGATAAGATAGGAGGGGGGGACAAAAGCTTTTTCAAGGATGAAAAGACGTCCTCGCACTCCGGGGTCCATTCAAAGCTCTTTCCCCTTTTTGAGTAATTTGAAGAAAGGAAGAGACTTATGGGCTGCTTTGGAGAGGAACCGCGTGAGGGCTGCTACCCTTCTTGTCAGCTGTTGTTCTTCCTTAACACACCGAGGGCTCCTCATGTCGAGTATAACCTGACACTTGTCAGGACTGGCCTCAATTTCGCGGTGGGTTAGCATGAACCCCAAGAATTTTCCGGCATGGACCCCAAAGGCACACTTCTCTGGGTTTAGTCTCATATTGTGCTTTCGAAATTCTGCAAACACGTCATCGAGGTCTGTCGTATGCGATCCACCACACTATCATGTCATCGACGTAGACTTCTAGCATCTTTCCCACTTGATTCTTGAAAACTTTGTTCATCATTCTTTGATAGGTGGCTCCTGCATTTTTCAATCCGAAGAGCATAACCCTATAACAGTAGCTCACCCTTTCAGTGATGAAGGCGATTTTTTCTTCATCTCCAGGGTACATTGGAATCTGGTTATACCCAGAGTAGGCATCCATGAATGATAGGCACTTGAAGCCTGAAGAGTTGTCAACCAATTGGTCTATATTGGGAAGTGAATATAGATTTTTTGGGTAGACTTTGTTTAAATCTGTGTAATCCACATATATTCTCTACTTTCCGTTGGGTTTTTTCACCAGGACTATGTTAGACAACCACGTGATATAAGTAATCTCCCTGATGAACCCTCAACTTAGCAATTCCTTTACCTGCTCCTCGATGACTTGCTGCCTTTCAGAGCTGACCTTCCTTTTCTTCTGATCGACTAGCTTCATATCCTCACTAATGGACAAGTGGTGGCAGATAAAGGAGGGGTCAAGTCCTGGCATATCGGATGACGTCCAGGCAAATAGGTCCTTATTTTTCATCAACAGCTTAATCAATTGTTATTTTTTGTCCTCTTCCAACTGAGCTCCGATCTTGGTAACCTGATTTGGCCTGGCTCCAAGTTGGAGTGGCTGCAACTCATCCTCTGGTTGGGGTCAGATGCCACGAAGTTCCTCTCTAGCATCCAGCTCGGTCATCAGTATATTGACCTGATCTAGGACTGGGCTAGGAGTAACAGACTTTCCTCTTTCTAGCGCCCTGCAGATTTTAAAACTTTCGTTGTAGCATTTCCTAGCGGCGACTTAGTCCCCTTTTGATTGGAGTTGATTTTTATGACTTTTTATTATTTAACTGCTTGTATTTAAGAGTGAATGTTAAATGAATCTTCATTAATATCTTCGTTTTTGCAGTATTGAAGGAATTTAATACATTTGAATGAAAATAAGCAAAGATACCGAGTTTTCGCAGCATATGCGTGTTTCTATGTCATTGATTACATCATGATGATATCATGATGATGTCATAGATGACATCATCACCCAAATTTTCCTATAAATAACAAGTGTAGATGCAGCACTCCGAGGGATGGGAATTCACGGAAGTTTCTTTCCTTCTTCATTCTTAGGTTCTGGTTCCCGTTCCAGGAGCTCTCTCCTTTGTTTTCCTTTTCTTTTTCTTTTTTTCTTTCTCATGTGTAATTAATCTTCATTTTGCTTGGGTGAATGAGTGAAGCTTTTGGTAATAAAATGAGGTTAGATTTATTTCTTTCTTGTACTTAAATGATATATTATTAAGCAGATATAATATGTGTTATATTTTGTTTCCAATTAATTTAGAAACCCTTCTTGTATAATAAATATCTTGATCCATTGTAGACAATAGGATTGGCATAGTAGATGTTTTTGATGATTTACAAGTATTGGTAGATAATTATTGGAACCATAATATGATTACATGATTGAACTTTGAATGTTAAATTTTTCGATTGGAATCTTCATTATGCATGATTTCAATTGAGTTATAAAACGAAATAATCTTGTTTTTTTAATTTATTACCAAGAGTGGATCTCCTAATCCAAGTAAATCCTTTTCATTTGTAAACAACTTATATCATCTTTAATTTTGTGACAAATTTTCTCTTTACCTCAAATAAATATATTTTTCTTCATCAATTCCCTGTGGATCGACCTCAGACTCCCGAGAATTTATTACTTGAGACAACCTACACTTGGGTTTGAAACTTTTAAATATAATTATATCCTATCAAGTTTTTGCACATTGCTTGGGACTTGATTTGAAGTTCTAATATATTGAGGTGCTCTCTTACGTAAGTAAACTTCACTATCGGTATATTCTTCCTCTACTCTTTTCATTTTTATTTATCTATTTACTAATTTACTAATTAACTTACTAACTAACTTATTAACTAACTTTTCTATTTATGTCATTTATTTTTATTTTTTTTACGTCATTTATTTACGTTTTATTTTTATTTTTATTTTATTTTTATTTTATTTTTTTTATGCTTTTCGCTTTTATTATTATTATTATTATTATTATTATTATTATTATTATTATTATTATTATTTACGCTTTATGCTTGTTAACTTTCTAACTTTTAAATTTCTCATTCATTTTTCAAATCTAACTTTTAAATTCTATCATTTATTTTTCTGTCCTCTAACTTAATGAAATAATCTTTCTTCTTCTCTTTCTTTCACGTAAACTCTGTGGGGTTCGCTACTCTCTGGTTTTCATAATTTAAATTTATTTTCTGTAAATTTTTTTTCACACTTTATTTTTCGCATTTTATTTTCTATATATTATTAGCTCTCTAACTATCTAACTTTTTATTTTATCGGTTATTTAACTTTTTACTTATTAATATATATATATATATATATATATATATATATATATATATATATATATATATATATATATATTTTAGTGACGGTTTATACCACACCCTTGTTAATATTTAATGGACGGTTTATACCGCCAGCTTGTACATTACTTTTATTTTATTTTACGTCACTTATTTTTGTTTATTTGGTATCGTAATTCAAATTCTGGTTATTTAGTTAAAATTAATCCTGGTACTTTATATATTGATCTGATTGAATCACAATCACACACAATTGACATAATGGATGAAAATCAATCTCCAATAGCTGAAAATGAAAGTGCACATAATGAACATGAAAATCAAACATTGCGAAATATGCGTTTATATTTGTACCCATCTCGAAATTCTAGTCCATCATGATTTGTCTTCCCAACTAATGCTAACAATTTTAGATTTAAGCTGAATATGATTTCTTTACTTCCTAATTTTCATGGTTTAGAAAATGAAAGCCTATATTTACATCTAAAAGAATTTGAAGAAGTTTGTATTATTTTCAATGATCAAAATTGCACTGAAGAGATTGTTAAACTTAAACTGTTTCCTCTTTCTTTGAAAGATAAAGTAAAAACTTGGTTTAACACTTTGAAACCAAGATCAATTGAAACATGGAAAGAAATGCAATGTGAGTTTTTAAAGAAATTTTTTCCAACACATAAAACAAATGCTTTGAAAAGACAAATCCAAAATTTTTTCCAAAATTCAAATGAAGCGTATTTTCAAAGTTGGGAACGTTTTAAAGATTTGTTAAATTCTTGTCCACATCATGATTTTGAAAAATGGCCGACTATAAGCTTCTTTTATGAAGGTTTAACACCTGGAACTAAACAATTTGTGAAAATGATGTGTAATAACGAGTTTCTTGATAAAGAACCTGATGAAGCTTTAGATTATTTAGATCAGTTGGCTGACAATTCTTAATCTAGGCATGATACTAATATTTCTAGAAATTCAATTAGATCTAACCTTGCAAATGCTAATAAAGGTAAATATAATCTTAGTCAAGAAGAAGATCTAAATGCTAAGATTGCCAGTTTGGCTAGAAAAATTGAAGTAATGAAATTAGTGAAAGTAAAAGAAGTCAAATCTGTGCAAAATAAAAAAATTTGTGGCATTTGTGATGAATTAGGACACTCAACAAATGAATATCTTATTATTCCTGTTTTTAAAGAAGTTGTGCATGAGCAAGTAAATGTAATGAACAATTTTAAAAAGTCATTCACATCTTCTTTTTCAAATTCTTACAATCTAAGATGGAGAAATCATCCGAACTTCAGTTGAAAAAATAATAATCAAACACAATTTATGCAACCACCACCTCCTCAGGCACAACAAGATTCTCAAAATTCTCAAGGATATGTACCTTATGTCCCACCATATAGGAAAAACCTTAAAGGAACATTGAATGCATTCATAGAAAAGCAAGATGCCATTAATGAACAAAACAATCAAACCATGATTGACATAAAAGAAACTCTTGCTAAACTTACTTCTGCACTCACTATTCACAAGAAAGAAAAATTTCTTTCTCAACCTCAACCAAATCCCAAGGGTCAATACAGTTTAAATGAGGGTAATTCAGAAAGCCAACAAAATAGATTTAGTCAATTCTATGATAACTCTTAGGAATGAAGATGTTGTTGAAGGAAGCAAGGAGATAAAGAGCCAAATGTCCAAATTGATGAACTCCTTGAGTGTGAGTGAGCTAGAGGATGTGGAAAATAATCAAGATAGTTGTGATGTCAAGTTACCCAAGGAACCTGAGGTGACAAAGAATCCTGTTAAGCTAGAAAATAATGATAAGGGTCACCAAACATACATGATTGACTCAATCATGGAGAAGGGACTTTCTACAACCTTTGATTTTGATCCCCTTGAGAATCTTCTTGTTAATTCTGAGTCTAATTTTATTAGTAATCCATCTAATGTATTTGATAATTGTACTAACTTTTATTTAACTCAGGATCATGACACTCAAGGATGGAGTCCAAAGTTTAAGAAGTTGTTTAATAAAGGTTGGAGTTTTCCTGATAAAAAATGTGGTCATCCCCTGGTCTGTTCTCATGAAATTAAATTGGAAGAAGGTAATTGGTCAGCAGTTGAAGCCATAACTTGAGTTGAAAGATCCAGATGTAGTTGAGACTTTGGTAGAAGATCCTGTCTACCAAAGTTAAGGTAAGGTTTTAGTATTTCGTTTGTATTTTTATTGAGTCGGCTTAAGTGCCTCGCAGATTTCGGAGCCTTTGTATGAGTTGTAAATAGTGTCGGCCAAAAAAAAATTTTTAAAAAAATTATTAGAAGGAAGAAGTGAAGGAAGCAGCATGAAACATAAGCCAGATCTGATACGTTATTTATAACTTTTCTTTACCTTTGGTACTTTATTTCTATTTAAAATTGCATCGAATTTCTCCAAAAGGTAATATTTTTTATCCTTTACTCATCTATATTTTAACATTGAGGACAATGTTGTGATCTGGTTGGGGGGAAGGATAGTTTTATATAAAACAAAAATTACAGCTGTGGAATGTTTGATATGATTGTCAGTAACTTACTAAACTAATGAAGGGTGGTAGAGTAAGGAGTAGTTTTGCCCTTGCGGTAATTTTATTCTTGAGACACATCTCAATTGGTGGCAAAGTAAGGAGTTTTTAGTTAGTACTTAAATAGTGTTGATTTATGGAAGTAACAAAGTTTTTGTCTTTTAAATTCCTTTGAAAAAAAAAATCAAGTGAATGCATTTTCACATCCTTTTAAACAATTGAAATTCAAGGATCATATCATGATAGCATAAATTTTCTTCTTTCTTAAAAATCACATGCTTGGATTTGAATGTTGAATTAATGGATTGAGAATGATGGAAACATGCCTTGTGAGGTTTTGAGCTTATTGATGAATGGATTGAACATTTGTACCATTCTCTTCTTTCTTGTGTGATTTTCACATGTGAAATTGTTACTCTAGAACTTGCTTTGATTCTTTTTGAGGCTACATTTTCACATGCATACATAAATATGATTGAGGCATTTTAAAATAGCTACTTTGACCAAATAGCCATCATTGTATATTTTTCCTTGTATAACTCCTTTGAGCTTATTTGGTCATTTCTTGTTTTTAGCTCATTACGTGCTTTCAACAAAAAAAAAGAACATGTTTTTACCTAACCTTAGGGAATAAAAGAGCATTGACTTTGTTCTTAAACAAGTGTGGGGGTGTGTGTGTAAAAATAATTAAAAATAAATAAAGAAAAGTAAAAAAAGAAAAGAAAAGAAAAGAAAGAAAGTGACCATCTGATACATTATGTGACATATCCATATTTAGAATAAAGATGGATGCTTGGAAACAACAGGAAGAGAAGGAGAAAGTTTATGCCTAACAATGAATTTAACTCATCAATTTGGGATTGATCTTCAATAAAACATTAGTCAAATATTGGTCATTGTCCTTTATGATGAATGTTCTCAAATATCTTTTCCACTCTAACTGTACCATAATGCTCTTTTATTCTTTTTGGTATTTATCTTCTCATGTCCATATTATCCATTTTCCTTTACCATGGCCTCATTACAACCTTGAATAAAGTCCTCATGATTTGTGTGTGCATGTGTTCTGAGTAGTGGAGAAGTAGAAGATAAGCAAGCCTATGGTAGTACAATTATTCATGGCATACGCAATGACTTTTTATGACTTTTTATTATTTAATTGCCTGTATTTAAAAGTGAATGTTAAATGAATCTTCATTAATATCTTTGTTTTTGCAGTGTTGAAGGAATTTAATACATTTGGATGAAAATAAGCGAAGATACCGAGTTTTCGCGGCATACGCGTGTTTCCTCACACCGTGGCGTGACTACAAAAAAAAAATTTGATTACATCATGATGATGTCATTGATTACATCATGGATGACATCATCACCCAAATTTGCCTATAAATAACAAGTGTAGATGCAGCACTCCGGGGGAGGGGAATTCACGGAAGTTTCTTTCCTTCTTCGTTCTTGGGTTCTAGTTCTCGTTCCAGGAGCTTTCTCCTTTGTTTTCCTTTTCCTTTTTCTTTTCTTTTTCTTTTTTTTTTCTTTCTTATGTGTAATTAATCTTCATTTTGCTTGGGTGAAGGAGTGAAGCTTTTAGTAATAAAATGAGATTAGATTTATTTCTTTCTTGTACTTAAATGATATATTATTAAGCAGATATAATATGTGTTATATTTTGTTTTCAATTAATTTAGAAACTCTTCTTGTATAATGAATATCTTGATCCATTGTAGACAATAAGATTGACACAGTGGATGTTTTTGACGATTTACAAGTATTGGTAGATAATTATTGGAATCATAATATGATTACATGATTGAACTTTGAATGTTAAATCTTTTGATTGGAATCTTCATTATGCATGATTTCAATTGAGTTATAAAACGAAATAATCTTGTTTTTTTAATTTATTACTAACAGTGGATCTCCTAACCCAAGTAAATCCTTTTCATTTGTGAACAACTTATATTATCTTTAATTTTGTGACAAATCTTCTCTTTACCTCAAATAAATATATTTTTCTTCATCAATTCCCTGTGGATCGACCTCAAACTCCCGAGAATTTATTACTTGAGACAACCTACACTTGTGTTTGAAACTTTTAAATATAATTATATCCCATCACCTTTACAGTGACAACCTCACTGTGTTTGTTTGGGAATTTCATGACAAGGTGGGTGGTGGATACCACGGCACCAAGAGCATTTAGAGAAGGATGACGAAGGATGATATTGTAAGCCGAAGGGCAGTCTATGATCAAGAACTTCACCTTGAATGTTTTGAAAAGCTTAAAGGAATCTAGGGTCAAATGGGTTTTGTAATACCCAACCGGGGTGATCTTCTCACCTGTGAATCCTATGAGTTCCCCGTCATAAAGGGTCAAATCCGACCACGGGAGTTCTAACTTCTAGTAGAGGTCCAGAAACATAATATCTGTCGAGCTTCCTTGATCCACGAAAATTCGGTGGACCTCAGCATTAGAAATGATCCCGGAGATGAAAAGGGGATCGTTATGATCCGAGATGATTCTGCTGTAGTCCTCGTCCGAAAAGGTAATGCATGACGTCTTTCTTTTCGCAGTGCTGAATTTGGATTCAGAGTAGGAGACATTGAACACCACCATCCTTAACGTTTTCTTTCGTGCTCCATTTGACAGCCCTTCTCTAGCGAATCCTTCTGCAATGGTATTGATATTCATGTTTGGTTCGAGATGACAATCGTCATTGTCATTGGGTGAAGAGTCCCTGTTCCTTCCTTGCAGGTCATTGTCATTCTGGCGAGGTGGCGTCTGGGATCTTCCCCTCGGACTTCAGTTTCTCCTCCTGTGGGGAGGAGATGGACTCCGTCACTTATCCTCTCTGTGCCTGCTGCGATGCTCATCATTTTGGGCATGTAGGACATATTGCTGCAATCGTCTGGCCTTGATCAGGAACTCAATGGCATCGCGCAATTGGTAGCAACCTTCAGTGTCGTGGCCGTAACCTTTATGCCACACACAATGTTTGGAGTGGCCTTTTTGCTTTTACTTTTTAATGGGGGCGTGATAATCACATATTTTATTCATTAAGAAACCCTTATGTTTAGTCATTTACACTCTCCATATTCTTAATTGATTGAGTTTGGTATGATTTTGTGAGTTTGAGCTCAAATTGGTCCTAATTGAATATTTCCAGCATTATTGAGATTTGACACTGTTTCTATATTTTGGTCATAACTTGAGTTCCTAATATCTGATGAACATGAATTTTACCTTGTAGGAAAGCTAAGAGGAAGCTCTACAACTTTGATGAAGAGCTCGAAGTCTGATTCAGATGTCTAAGGGACCTAAGTTGACATGGAAGTCAGAATACGGGTTCTGTCAGTAGAATCCGAACAGTGTGCACTCAAAAAAATCATATCTCAAGATGTAATAATGGAGATAGGCTGAAATTTGGACATTGGATAGTCAAGATCCAAATAAACAACTTTCATGAAGAACACATTTTGAGAAAAAGAAGTCTAGTAGGTCATTTTGAGCTTGCAAGTCGGAACAGAGGTGCTGAAATTGGGTTTGAGCAACCTACGGTATTTGGGACATATCTTGGGCTTAAGGAAGCCAAATTGGACGAACCAGCTATCCATTTTATAGCCAAGACAAGGATATACAACTTTCATGAAGAACACTTTTCGTGGTTCTGAAGTATAGTGGGTCGTTTTTGGCTTCCAAGTCAGACACAAAATTTTCGTCCTCAACCATCCACTCATCCATCCACTAATCTATTCATCCATCCACTAATCCACTCATCCACTCATCCACTCATCGACTAACTCACCCACTCATCCACTCATACACTAATCCAACCACTTAACCACTCCACCCACTCATCCACTAATCCATCCACTCATCCATCCACTCACCCATTCATGTCCATAATTTCCCACTCACCAAAAGTCCTTTGGCATTTTTCACTAATTCAACCACTCAACCATTCCACTCACTCATCCACTAAACCAACCCACTAATCCATCCACTCAAACACTCCACTCACTCACCCACTCATCCACCCACTTCCCTTTGTCATTTTGTTACCTTAGACTTCTATAAAAGGCACCATTTATCATGAACAAGATGTAATTCTCCTTCATTTCTCTCTAAGTTTCTTCTTGCTTCTTCATAGTTTCTCATAGTTTTGTATATTTTGATGCTCCCCTTCATGGTAATAGAGGGCTAAGCTACTTTGGGTCAATTTAGAACTCTTGAAGAGATTGTGGTTTGGATTCTTGAGACCTTGGTTATGTATTGTATTTGATTTGTAATTGAATTCCTCTTTCTTTTTCTTTTTCTTCTTCTTGATCTTGAATGCATGAATGGTGATTCTATTTATGTTGATCTGATTGATCTTGGTTTAAGATTGAGATTTGTGATGAAACTTAGAACTGATTGATCTAAACTAATCACATAAATGAAGATTGAGATTTGTGATGAAACTTAGAACCGATTGATCTAAATTAATCACGAGTAATTGAAGAGGTTAGGTTACTGATTTGTGCCTAAGTTAATTGAATTCGATACTTGAAATTAACATAGATTTTCATGAATGGTGCGATTGCAGATTTGTGTTTATCACTTGTTAATTGAATTCTAGGCGATCGTCTAGTATGAATTCTGGATTTGATGCAGAGATCTCGGTTAGATCCAAATTAACAATTCAATTGCGCTTCAAGTGTTTTATGAAGGGTCTATGATTGAATCCACCCAATCTTGGATATGTTTCTAAATTGACTGCTCTTTAATTGTTATTTCTTCCTTTAATTTTGTTAAGTGTGATCTTAAACTGTCAAACCCCCCTTTTTTGCTAACTTTCACTTGATTTGATTAAATTGCATCTACGATCCTTGAGGAGACGATCCGGTGTTGTCACTGTGCTACAAGTTTAGGTAATAACTTCGGTTATAATTTTGATCGAGTTCGGCGTCATTCGTCAAAATTTCGCGCCACAAGTCGGGAATAATAAGTGTAATCTTTTCATTTTAAGTGTTTTTACTAACCTTTGCTTTTTATTAACTTTTCTAACAATGGACCATGCATAATGGAGTCAAAACTTGAGGAGTTGACTTCTTTGGTAAGACATAGTAGTGAGACAACAATTATCTGTGCAAAAAGCTACACTTATGTGTAACATTTATTTTTGTTCATCTCACCCCACTTATGCATGCCCTACACTTCAGTATGGTAGTTCTATTTTTCCAGATCAATTTGTTGCAAAGAAATGGTTATTTTCCTGATGAACCACAGTTCCAGCAGCAACAACAAAGTTATGACCCCTTCTTCAACACATACAACCCTAGCTGGGAATACTATCCGGATCTGGGATATGGCAATACGGCATCACTACAGCAACAATCATTTCAATATGAGCACCATTCCAAGAGATAACAAGTCCATCAACCACAAAACTTGAGCCTTCATGGGAGGACTTGATGAAAACCCAAATTGAGTTCCAAGAGAGTTTCACCGCCACTATTCAGATTTAACAACCCAAATGAGCAGATGATAACCACTATTAATGAAGCGAGAAGTCAAGAGTCGACCAACTCTCTTCCCAAACAATTCCCAACTCCCTGCATTCTAATTGTCATATTGATTTACTCCGCAGATTTAGTTAAGGAAACTCATGATGAGTTGTGTCTTTGAATTTCCCGATTTAATTAGTTTTGATGATTCTATCAATTGCAACTCATGTACTTGATTGTGACGGTGATATAAAATGTGTTATGTGTGCTAAGATTTCTACATATTTGAAAGTTGATGATTCTTTTACGCAAGATCTAATGATATTGAAGGGTCTATCAACAATGCAGTTGCAGAATCTGAAACACATAGGGAGGTGGAATTGAAGGCCATTGAGGAATTTTCAAAAAGGAGGAAAGACAGCATATGACAGTAACTACTAAAGTGGATTTTGTTTTTGGGCCATGGTCCAATATAATCAATGAAAGCAGAATTGTAAAATTACACGTATTGCATGCCATTGGTGAAGTCAAGGAAGACCAATGGGACCCTAATGGGAGCCCTCATGCTTCAAGCTTAACTTGGTCATTACACTTCAACCAATGGGACCCTAGTGAAAGCTATCATGTTGTGTCAACCATAACTTGGTCATCACGTTTCAACCAATAGGATCCTGGTGGAGTCTTTTCTCCAACCTCACTTAATAAGACCAATGGACACCATCTCAAGCCGAAAAATGTGGAAGTGAAAGTGATGGGCTTTTACCATCCACATTATAAAGATGACTAAGAAGTGTCCCAACGTCGAGCTAACGACGTTAAATAAGCGCTTATTGGGAGGCAACCCAACTAGATTTGTTTTCAAGATCTTTGGGGATGGTTTTCGCAATCTGAGAAGATAAAAACATACTTCACTTTAAATGGCTGAGTAAGGAGTCAGTAAGTTATACCTTATTGACTCTTGAGACGCATTCTTGTGGCCTGGTACATCATGAAGTTCTTAATTGTGGAATCTCTTCAGAGATGAACAAAAGTGTTACAGTCTTGGGAATCTGACTCTAAAAGACCCACATTTCCTCTTTAATTTTATATTATTCCAGTCATGTTATTTTGGTTTTACATTTTACTCATTTGTTTTGTGAGTTTTCGTGTTCATTGCTTGACTTTGATTTTTACTCATCTTTTCGCTTGCCATTATCTCGCCCCTCATCAAAGTTGTGTTGCTCTTTTCTTTCCGTTTTATTTATCACTTTCACATTGAGGACAATGTTTATATTAAGTGTGGGGGAGAGATTTTAGCATAAAAAAAAAGGGGTTCATTGCATGATTGAATAACTTTTCTCCATTCTTGAACTGATATGCTTGGTGATGGATGATTGAATTGATGAATTGAGTTTGATGGATACATACCTTGTGAGATTTTGAGCCTAATGGATGGATTTAACATTTATGCCATTCTCTTCTTTCTTGTGTGATTTTCACTCATGTTAATGACCACTCTAGAACTTGCTTTGATTCTTTTTGAAGCTACATTTCACTTGCATGCATGAACATGATTGAAGCCCTCTTTCTTAATTAGCTAGTTTAACCAAATAGCCAACCTTGTTTTCAATATGATATCTAGCACTCTTTTGACTTCTTGAAAATTCTCTGATTCCTGCCAACCTTGTATATTTTCCTTTGCTTAACCCCTTTGAGCTTATTTGACCATTCCTTGTTTCTAGCTCATTATGTGCCTTAAATGAGAAATCGTGTTCTTACTTTACCTTAGGGAATAAAAGAACATTAGCTTGGTTAATGGATGAGTTTTTGAACAAGTGTGGGGGTGTGTGTACAAAATGGTTGTTGAAAAAGAAAAGAGTGCCAAAAAAAAGAAAAAAAAATGTATGTATATAGTTATGTTCATATATATAAAAGAAAAAAAAAAAAAAAAAAAAAAAAAGAAAAAAAAAAAATCAAGTGTTTAAAAAAAAAAAAGGATTGGGAAATGAATATGTAAAGGGATATACACTAGAGTTGGGATGAACTTTTATGCTTGTTATTTGAACTCAGCTCTCATTTGCTTTTATTCTCTTTAGTATTTATCTTCTCATATCCATTTTATCCTCTCCTGTTACCTTGACCTCACTACAACCTTGAATAAAGTCCTCATGATTTGTGTGTGCATGTGTTTTGAGTAGTGGAGAAGTAGAAGATAAGCAAGCTTATGGTAGTGCAATTTTCATGGGTTGAATTGAGTGAAATACCTACCCTTTAAACACTTGAGAGATTGAGAGAGAATCTTGTGAAGATCTATCATTCTCGATTCATGTTGAAGATACCTTGCTTGTTGGTTTGAGATGTGGAGAATTGTTAACTCATGAATGTTTTGATCCTTGAACCTTTGGTTGTTCTTCTTGATTGTAAAATTTTGGTCTTGAGTTTTGCCCAGAGTGCAAAAAGCTAAGTGTGGGAGAATTTGATAATCACATATTTTATTCATTAAGAAACCCTTATGTTTAGTCATTTACACTCTCCATATTCTTAATTGATTGAGTTTGGTATGATTTTGTGAGTTTGAGCTCAAATTGGTCCTAATTGAATATTTTCAGCATTATTGAGATTTGACACTGTTTCTGTATTTTGGCCATAACTTGAGTTCTTAATATCTGATGAACATGAATTTTACCTTGTAGGAAAGCTAAGAGGAAGCTCTACAACTTTGATGAAGAGCTCGAAGTCTGATTCAGATGTCTAAGGGACCTAAGTTGACATGGAAGTCAGAATACGGGTTCTGTCAGTAGAATCCGAATAGTGTGCACTCATAAAATCATATCTCAAGATGTAATAATGGAGATGGGCTGAAATTTGGACAGTGGATAGTCAAGATCCAAATTAACAACTTTCATGAAGAACACATTTTCAGAAAAATAAGTCTAGTAGGTCATTTTGAGCTTGCAAGTCGGAACAGAGGTGCTGAAGTTGGGTTTGAGCAACCTACGGTATTTGGGACATATCTTGGGCTTAAGGAAGCCAAATTGGACGAACCAGCTATCCATTTTATAGCCAAGACAAGGATATACAACTTTCATGAAGAACACTTTTCGTGGTTCTGAAGTATAGTGGGTCGTTTTTGGCTTCCAAGTCAGACACGAAATTTTCGTCCTCAACCATCCACTCATCCATCCACTAATCTATTCATCCATCCACTAATCCACTCATCCACTCATCCACTCATCGACTAACTCACCCACTCATCCACTCATACACTAATCCAACCACTTAACCACTCCACCCACTCATCCACTAATCCATCCACTCATCCATCCACTCACCCACCTTCTGCAATGGTATTGATATTCCTGTTTGGTTCGAGATGACAATCGTCATTGTCATTGGGTGAAGAGTCCCTGTTCCTTCCTTGCAGGTCATTGTCATTCTGGCGAGGTGGCGTCTGGGATCTTCCCCTCGGACTTCAGTTTCTCCTCCTGTGGGGAGGAGATGGACTCCGTCGCTTATCCTCTCTGTGCCTGCTGCGATGCTCATCATTTTGGGCATGTAGGACATATTGCTGCAATCGTCTGGCCTTGATCAGGAACTCAATGGCATCGCGCAATTGGTAGCAACCTTCAGTGTCGTGGCCGTAACCTTTATGCCACACACAATGTTTGGAGTGGCCTTTTTGCTTTTACTTTTTAATGGGGGCGTGATAATCACATATTTTATTCATTAAGAAACCCTTATGTTTAGTCATTTACACTCTCCATATTCTTAATTGATTGAGTTTGGTATGATTTTGTGAGTTTGAGCTCAAATTGGTCCTAATTGAATATTTCCAGCATTATTGAGATTTGATACTGTTTCTATATTTTGGCCATAACTTGAGTTCCTAATATCTGATGAACATGAATTTTACCTTGTAGGAAAGCTAAGAGGAAGCTCTACAACTTTGATGAAGAGCTCGAAGTCTGATTCAGATGTCTAAGGGACCTAAGTTGACATGGAAGTCAGAATACGGGTTCTGTCAGTAGAATCCGAACAGTGTGCACTCAAAAAAAATCATATCTCAAGATGTAATAATGGAGATAGGCTGAAATTTGGACATTGGATAGTCAAGATCCAAATAAACAACTTTCATGAAGAACACATTTTGAGAAAAAGAAGTCTAGTAGGTCATTTTGAGCTTGCAAGTCGGAACAGAGGTGCTGAAGTTGGGTTTGAGCAACCTACGGTATTTGGGACATATCTTGGGCTTAAGGAAGCCAAATTGGACGAACCAGCTATCCATTTTATAGCCAAGACAAGGATATACAACTTTCATGAAGAACACTTTTCGTGGTTCTGAAGTATAGTGGGTCGTTTTTGGCTTCCAAGTCAGACACGAAATTTTCGTCCTCAACCATCCACTCATCCATCCACTAATCTATTCATCCATCCACTAATCCACTCATCCACTCATCCACTCATCGACTAACTCACCCACTCATCCACTCATACACTAATCCAACCACTTAACCACTCCACCCACTCATCCACTAATCCATCCACTCATCCATCCACTCACCCATTCATGTCCATAATTTCCCACTCACCAAAAGTCCTTTGGCATTTTTCACTAATTCAACCACTCAACCATTCCACTCACTCATCCACTAAACCAACCCACTAATCCATCCACTCAAACACTCCACTCACTCACCCACTCATCCACCCACTTCCCTTTGTCATTTTGTTACCTTAGACTTCTATAAAAGGCACCATTTATCATGAACAAGATGTAATTCTCCTTCATTTCTCTCTAAGTTTCTTCTTGCTTCTTCATAGTTTCTCATAGTTTTGTATATTTTGATGCTCCCCTTCATGGTAATAGAGGGCTAAGCTACTTTGGGTCAATTTAGAACTCTTGAAGAGATTGTGGTTTGGATTCTTGAGACCTTGGTTATGTATTGTATTTGATTTGTAATTGAATTCCTCTTTCTTCTTCTTTTTCTTCTTCTTGATCTTGAATGCATGAATGGTGATTCTATTTATGTTGATCTGATTGATCTTGGTTTAAAATTGAGATTTGTGATGAAACTTAGAACTGATTGATCTAAACTAATCACATAAATGAAGATTGAGATTTGTGATGAAACTTAGAACCTGATTGATCTAAATTAATCACGAGAATTGAAAGAGGTTAGGTTCGATTTGTGCCTAAGTTAATTGAATTCGGTACTTGAAATTAACATAGATTTTCATGAATGGTGCGATTGCAGATTTGTGTTTATCACTTGTTAATTGAATTCTAGGCGATCGTCTAGTATGAATTCTGGATTTGATGCAGAGATCTCGGTTAGATCCAAATTAACAATTCAATTGCGCTTCAAGTGTTTTATGAAGGGTCTATGATTGAATCCACACAATCTTGGATATGTTTCTAAATTGATCGCTCTTTAATTGTTATTTCTTCCTTTAATTTTGTTAAGTGTGATCTTAAACTGTCAAACCCCCCTTTTTTGCTAACTTTCACTTGATTTGATTAAATTGCATCTACGATCCTTGAGGAGACGATCCGGTGTTGTCACTGTGCTACAAGTTTAGGTAATAACTTCGGTTATAATTTTGACTGAGTTCGGCGCTCGTCAAAATTTTATGCCGTCTGTCGGGAATAATAAGTGTAATCTTTTCATTTTAAGTGTTTTTACTAACCTTTGCTTTTTATTAACTTTTCTAACAATGGACCATGCATAATGGAGTCAAAACTTGAGGAGTTGACTTCTTTGGTAAGACATAGTAGTGAGACAACAATTATCTGTGCAAAAAGCTACACTTATGTGTAACATTTATTTTTGTTCATCTCACCCCACTTATGCATGCCCTACACTTCAGTATGGTAGTTCTATTTTTCCAGATCAATTTGTTGCAGCAGCTGGTTATTTTCCTGATGAACCACAGTTCCAGCAGCAACAACAAAGTTATGACCCCTTCTTCAACACATACAACCCTAGCTGGGAATACTATCCGGATCTGGGATATGGCAATACGGCATCACTACAGCAACAATCATTTCAATATGAGCAGCCATTCCAGCAGATAACAAGTCCATCAACCACAAAACTTGAGCCTTCATGGGAGGACTTGATGAAAACCCAAATTGAGTTCCAGCAGAGTTTCACTGCCACTATTCAGGATTTAACAACCCAAATTGAGCAGATGATAACCACTATTAATGAACTGAGAAGTCAAGAGTCAGACCAACTCTCTTCCCAAACAATTCCCAACTCCCTGCATTCTAATTGTCATATTGATTTACCTGCAGATTTAGTTAAGGAAACTCATGATGAGTTGTGTGCTGAATTTCCTGATTTAATTAGTTTTGATGATTCTATCAATTGCAACTCATGTACTGATTGTGACGGTGATATAAAATGTGTTATGTGTGCTAAGATTTCTACATATTTGAAAGCTGATGATTCTGTTTACGCAGCATCTAATGATATTGAAGGGTCTATCAACAATGCAGTTGCAGAATCTGAAACACATAGGGAGGTGGAATTGAAGGCCATTGAGGAATTTTCAAAGAAGGAGGAAAGACAGCATATGACAGTAACTACTAAAGTGGATTTTGTTTTTGGGCCATGGTCCAATATAATCAATGAAAGCAGAATTGTAAAATTACACGTATTGCATGCCATTGGTGAAGTCAAGGAAGACCAATGGGACCCTAATGGGAGCCCTCATGCTTCAAGCTTAACTTGGTCATTACACTTCAACCAATGGGACCCTAGTGAAAGCTATCATGTTGTGTCAACCATAACTTGGTCATCACGTTTCAACCAATAGGATCCTGGTGGAGTCTTTTCTCCAACCTCACTTAATAAGACCAATGGACACCATCTCAAGCCGAAAAATGTGGAAGTGAAAGTGATGGGCTTTTACCATCCACATTATAAAGATGACTAAGAAGTGTCCCAACGTCGAGCTAACGACGTTAAATAAGCGCTTATTGGGAGGCAACCCAACTAGATTTGTTTTCAAGATCTTTGGGGATGGTTTTATAATCTGAGAAGATAAAAACATACTTCACTTTAAATGGTGAGTAAGGAGTCGATAAGTTATACCTTATTGACTCTTGAGACGCATTCTTGTGGCCTGGTACATCATGAAGTTCTTAATTGTGGAATCTCTTCAGAGATGAACAAAAGTGTTACAGTCTTGGGAATCTGACTCTAAAAGACCCACATTTCCTCTTTAATTTTATATTATTCCAGTCATGTTATTTTGGTTTTACATTTTACTCATTTGTTTTGTGAGTTTTCGTGTTCATTGCAACTTTGATTTTTACTCATCTTTTCTGCTTGCCATTATCTCGCCCCTCATCAGGTTGTGTTGCTCTTTTCTTTCCGTTTTATTTATCACTTTCACATTGAGGACAATGTTTATATTAAGTGTGGGGGAGAGATTTTAGCATAAAAAAAAAGGGGTTCATTGCATGATTGAATAACTTTTCTCCATTCTTGAACTGATATGCTTGGTGATGGATGATTGAATTGATGAATTGAGTTTGATGGATACATACCTTGTGAGATTTTGAGCCTAATGGATGGATTTAACATTTATGCCATTCTCTTCTTTCTTGTGTGATTTTCACTCATGTTAATGACCACTCTAGAACTTGCTTTGATTCTTTTTGAAGCTACATTTCACTTGCATGCATGAACATGATTGAAGCCCTCTTTCTTAATTAGCTAGTTTAACCAAATAGCCAACCTTGTTTTCAATATGATATCTAGCACTCTTTTGACTTCTTGAAAATTCTCTGATTCCTGCCAACCTTGTATATTTTCCTTTGCTTAACCCCTTTGAGCTTATTTGACCATTCCTTGTTTCTAGCTCATTATGTGCCTTAAATGAGAAATCGTGTTCTTACTTTACCTTAGGGAATAAAAGAACATTAGCTTGGTTAATGGATGAGTTTTTGAACAAGTGTGGGGGTGTGTGTACAAAATGGTTGTTGAAAAAGAAAAGAGTGCCCAAAAAGAAAAAAAAATGTATGTATATAGTTATGTTCATATATATAAAAGAAAAAAAAAAAAATAAAAAAGAGAAAAAAAAATCAAGTGTTTAAAAAAAAAAAGGATTGGGAAATGAATATGTAAAGGGATATACACTAGAGTTGGGATGAACTTTTATGCTTGTTATTTGAACTCGGCTCTCATTTGCTTTTATTCTCTTTAGTATTTATCTTCTCATATCCATTTTATCCTCTCTGTTACCTTGACCTCACTACAACCTTGAATAAAGTCCTCATGATTTGTGTGTGCATGTGTTTTGAGTAGTGGAGAAGTAGAAGATAAGCAAGCTTATGGTAGGCAATTTTCATGGGTTGAATTGAGTGAAATACCTACCCTTTAAACACTTGAGAGATTGAGAGAGAATCTTGTGAAGATCTATCATTCTCGATTCATGTTGAAGATACCTTGCTTGTTGGTTTGAGATGTGGAGAATTGTTAACTCATGAATGTTTTGATCCTGAACCTTTGGTTGTTCTTCTTGATTGTAAAATTTTGGTCTTGAGTTTTGCCCAGGAGTGCAAAAAGCTAAGTGTGGGAGAATTTGATAATCACATATTTTATTCATTAAGAAACCCTTATGTTTAGTCATTTACACTCTCCATATTCTTAATTGATTGAGTTTGGTATGATTTTGTGAGTTTGAGCTCAAATTGGTCCTAATTGAATATTTTCAGCATTATTGAGATTTGACACTGTTTCTGTATTTTGGCCATAACTTGAGTTCTTAATATCTGATGAACATGAATTTTACCTTGTAGGAAAGCTAAGAGGAAGCTCTACAACTTTGATGAAGAGCTCGAAGTCTGATTCAGATGTCTAAGGGACCTAAGTTGACATGGAAGTCAGAATACGGGTTCTGTCAGTAGAATCCGAATAGTGTGCACTCATAAAATCATATCTCAAGATGTAATAATGGAGATGGGCTGAAATTTGGACAGTGGATAGTCAAGATCCAAATTAACAACTTTCATGAAGAACACATTTTCAGAAAAATAAGTCTAGTAGGTCATTTTGAGCTTGCAAGTCGGAACAGAGGTGCTGAAGTTGGGTTTGAGCAACCTACGGTATTTGGGACATATCTTGGGCTTAAGGAAGCCAAATTGGACGAACCAGCTATCCATTTTATAGCCAAGACAAGGATATACAACTTTCATGAAGAACACTTTTCGTGGTTCTGAAGTATAGTGGGTCGTTTTTGGCTTCCAAGTCAGACACGAAATTTTCGTCCTCAACCATCCACTCATCCATCCACTAATCTATTCATCCATCCACTAATCCACTCATCCACTCATCCACTCATCGACTAACTCACCCACTCATCCACTCATACACTAATCCAACCACTTAACCACTCCACCCACTCATCCACTAATCCATCCACTCATCCATCCACTCACCCACCTTCTGCAATGGTATTGATATTCCTGTTTGGTTCGAGATGACAATCGTCATTGTCATTGGGTGAAGAGTCCCTGTTCCTTCCTTGCAGGTCATTGTCATTCTGGCGAGGTGGCGTCTGGGATCTTCCCCTCGGACTTCAGTTTCTCCTCCTGTGGGGAGGAGATGGACTCCGTCGCTTATCCTCTCTGTGCCTGCTGCGATGCTCATCATTTTGGGCATGTAGGACATATTGCTGCAATCGTCTGGCCTTGATCAGGAACTCAATGGCATCGCGCAATTGGTAGCAACCTTCAGTGTCGTGGCCGTAACCTTTATGCCACACACAATGTTTGGAGTGGCCTTTTTGCTTTTACTTTTTAATGGGGGCGTGATAATCACATATTTTATTCATTAAGAAACCCTTATGTTTAGTCATTTACACTCTCCCATATTCTTAATTGATTGAGTTTGGTATGATTTTGTGAGTTTGAGCTCAAATTGGTCCTAATTGAATATTTCCAAAGCATTATTGAGATTTGACACTGTTTCTATATTTTGGCCATAACTTGAGTTCCTAATATCTGATGAACATGAATTTTACCTTGTAGGAAAGCTAAGAGGAAGCTCTACAACTTTGATGAAGAGCTCGAAGTCTGATTCAGATGTCTAAGGGACCTAAGTTGACATGGAAGTCAGAATACGGGTTCTGTCAGTAGAATCCGAACAGTGTGCACTCAAAAAAAATCATATCTCAAGATGTAATAATGGAGATAGGCTGAAATTTGGACATTGGATAGTCAAGATCCAAATAAACAACTTTCATGAAGAACACATTTTGAGAAAAAGAAGTCTAGTAGGTCATTTTGAGCTTGCAAGTCAGAACAGAGGTGCTGAAGTTGGGTTTGAGCAACCTACGGTATTTGGGACATATCTTGGGCTTAAGGAAGCCAAATTGGACGAACCAGCTATCCATTTTATAGCCAAGACAAGGATATACAACTTTCATGAAGAACACTTTTCGTGGTTCTGAAGTATAGTGGGTCGTTTTTGGCTTCCAAGTCAGACACAAAATTTTCGTCCTCAACCATCCACTCATCCATCCACTAATCTATTCATCCATCCACTAATCCACTCATCCACTCATCCACTCATCGACTAACTCACCCACTCATCCACTCATACACTAATCCAACCACTTAACCACTCCACCCACTCATCCACTAATCCATCCACTCATCCATCCACTCACCCATTCATGTCCATAATTTCCCACTCACCAAAAGTCCTTTGGCATTTTTCACTAATTCAACCACTCAACCATTCCACTCACTCATCCACTAAACCAACCCACTAATCCATCCACTCAAACACTCCACTCACTCACCCACTCATCCACCCACTTCCCTTTGTCATTTTGTTACCTTAGACTTCTATAAAGGCACCATTTATCATGAACAAGATGTAATTCTCCTTCATTTCTCTCTAAGTTTCTTCTTGCTTCTTCATAGTTTCTCATAGTTTTGTATATTTTGATGCTCCCCTTCATGGTAATAGAGGGCTAAGCTACTTTGGGTCAATTTAGAACTCTTGAAGAGATTGTGGTTTGGATTCTTGAGACCTTGGTTATGTATTGTATTTGATTTGTAATTGAATTCCTCTTTCTTCTTCTTTTTCTTCTTCTTGATCTTGAATGCATGAATGGTGATTCTATTTATGTTGATCTGATTGATCTTGGTTTAAGATTGAGATTTGTGATGAAACTTAGAACTGATTGATCTAAACTAATCACATAAATGAAGATTGAGATTTGTGATGAAACTTAGAACTGATTGATCTAAATTAATCACGAGAATTGAAGAGGTTAGGTTCTTCGATTTGTGCCTAAGTTAATTGAATTCGGTACTTGAAATTAACATAGATTTTCATGAATGGTGCGATTGCAGATTTGTGTTTATCACTTGTTAATTGAATTCTAGGAGATCGTCTAGTATGAATTCTGGATTTGATGCAGAGATCTCGGTTAGATCCAAATTAACAATTCAATTGCGCTTCAAGTGTTTTATGAAGGGTCTATGATTGAATCCACCCAATCTTGGATATGTTTCTAAATTGACTGCTCTTTAATTGTTATTTCTTTCTTTAATTTTGTTAAGTGTGATCTTAAACTGTCAAACCCCCTTTTTTTGCTAACTTTCACTTGATTTGATTAAATTGCATCTACGATCCTTGAGGAGACGATCCGGTGTTGTCACTGTGCTACAAGTTTAGGTAATAACTTCGGTTATAATTTTGACTGAGTTCGGCGCTCGTCAGGGCGGCCTCCGGATATTCTGGAATTTGGTCTGCATTACCTCCCTTAAGATCGTTTCTCGAGGGGCGTTTAGGGGGTATAATCAGAAAACCTTCTCCGTGGTGGACTACCTTTAGGACGTCGGGACCGTGAGGAATTGTGATTGGGTTTTTGATGAGGGCGCTTATCTTTATCCCATCTCCTCTGGTCCTCCGTTGCTTCTTCGAGGTTGACGTACTTTTGGGATTGTTTCTAGAATTCCCCCAGATTTTTTGGTTTCTTTTTTACCAAAGATGCAAAAAACTCAGAACCCACTCGGAGGCCGCTCCTGGCATAATGAAGGGCTATCTTGTCATCAAAACTTTCCACGTTGGTATATGCCGCCATAAACCGTCTCACGTAATCACGAAGGGGCTCATCTCGCCCCTGTCTAATCTTGGCCAGGGATTCAATGGACTTGGGCTGCCCCTTACTAGTGGTGTATTGGAGCAAGAACCGTTGTTTTAGGTCTGACCAATATGTACCACGGATTTTCGTGGTAGACTAAAGAACTATTTAAGGGCTCCCTTTTTAAGGGAGAGGGGGAAAACATGGCATAGCAGCTCCATGGATCCGCCATGAAAGCACACGGATTGCTTAAAGGCGTTTACGTGCTCCTGGGGGTCCGTGGTTCTATCATAAATCTCCAGGTTGGCAGGGAACTTAAAGTTCCTGGGGACTCGATACTCCATAAGTTGGTTTGAGAAAGGGTGTTCCTGGATGCTGCGGTTCGAGTTGTTATTTCCAACGTTGGATACCGTGGCTTCGGTATGACCCATCTTTTGATTGTTCTCCGCATTACATCCTTCGTTAGGATGGTTCGACCTGGGCTGGTTATCATGCATGGCTCTTTGCATGTCTTCCAGTTTTTAATATTGCTCATTCAGCATGGTCATGTGTTATTGTAGCATGTCCTGGAATTGATGTTGGGACATATGGGACTGGCTCCCATGTTCAAAATGAGATACTCGGTTGCCAGCATCGCCATTTGGCATTCCCAAGCGTTGACGCACTGGGATTTTGTGTTTTTGGATGTTGGGGTTTCCCCCTTGGCCTTGGATTCCAAGTCTATCCCTTACTGAAATCCTGCACGAGGGGTTGTGACTCTCGTTTGAAATCGAAGTGGAGTGTCCATCGCCTTGGTACTCTGTGTTGGGTGCCTGGTTTCTCGCGGCGGAGGTTCCAACGGTAGGTGGAGGGACAGGGTGGGGAGGATGTTGCGTAGCAAAAACCTGTCTATGGTTAGCAGAAGTTTGCGTAACGTCTCTCCTTGAGTTTTGTCTCATGTTCACTATAACTGGGTGGGATTAGAAGTTTACGGATTTCCCACAGACGACGCCAATGTTCTGATGTAGAACCAGAGGATGCCTGAAGAGACACATGTACGGTGGTTTCCTCCTTCTCGTGCAGCTGCTGTTACCGTGAATCTTGAACAAGGGGGTTGGGTACCTGTAAAAGGATTCCAACGCTCAAGTTAGGTGATGCACAAAGAGGGAATACACCATATGAATTTCAGTTATCTTACTAGAATGGTATATCCTGATATTTGTAGTGCATATGCGATGTCCTTGAGCATTCGTCACAGAGTGCAGGTATGTTAAGATCATGGCCTGATGGAGGGGGGTGCCTCCTCCCACGATCGTTCAGGAAGAGCCCTGATGGAGGGTGCCTCCCTCCCACGATCGTCCAGGCAGATCCCTAGAATTTCGGGACTGTCGCATTAGTGGTCACTCACCTTTTGCAGGCAGTTATGATCCCCACACTCTAAAGGTCATAATGGGTAGATGTTAGAATCTGCATAGACCTATGAAGTACAACTAGTATTCGTGTAAGGACATCTTATTGGAGTGCATATTTTGAAATCTGATAGTGTACATACCGAATTTGACATTTAAAAATGAGATTCTAGACCACGATTAGAATACATTTTTTTTCAAATAAGTATTAATATACGTAAAAGTATAAAAAAATGACTTGCAAATAACTTTTTCCAAAGTAAAATAATAAATCATGGGATAAAATGCATTTTCCCTTTAAAAAAATTTAAAATATGAAGGGCTTTATTAAATTAAATATGGACAAAAAACGAACCTTCACAAAAGAGGCTTAAATATTAAAGCATGAAATGAACGAGTCCAAAATAAAATAATGTAAAGTCCTTATCAGCGTTAAAGACTTTTTTTTTTTTGGCCTTTTTGGGTGGAAATCAAGGTTAACGACTTTACAAAATAGAATGAACGACCGTGCCTTAAAATATAAGCATTGAATTGAAGGCTTTTTTTTTAAGGTCTGGGTAAACGAAACTTCAACATCATTATAAAGTTGTAAGCAACCTCAACATACTTCTTCTGCCCACTAAAATCAATTATTATAATGCAACAAATTTGTACAAAATGTTATTATTATAAATTACATGTTGGAACTTCCGAGATAATTAAGTATTTTATTGTGATTAATTATAATTAAAATTAAAATTAATTTTAAAAATAATTATAATTAATTTAATATATTATATTATATTATATTATATTTTTTTTTTGTACAACAAATTTTTTATATAAATAAAAATTAATCTTTTTATATACCTTCATTAAAAAGTATACATAAATTCACATGTATTTGTGACAATGTTCCAATGGCTATCAATTCAATATAGCTAAAAAAACACATAACATAACCGCCCGTGTTTCATTTACCATTTCAGTTCCCGTCTCAAACGAAAGTAGCAGTCCCATAAGCGCAGCCAAGGCACAAACCAGATCCAATCTTGTCTCTCTTTCCAGATTCATCGTAAAACAACACTGTACGAGGACTGAAAAAAATGCCTACTCGCTGTGAAATATGCTGTGAGATCATGATCGCCATCTTGCTCCCTCCAGTGGGAGTTTGCTTCCGCCATGGTTGCTGCAGTGTACGTATCACTCTCCTATATTGCTCTCCATTACACATTTCACCATATCTGTATTATGATATAGACTATAATATAATACCACATATCGCTATGAGTTCTCTTCGAATTTGGCTCCTTCATCTAAGACATAAAGAGCCTATTTTATCATTTTTGTTTTTTTTTTTAATCTCAAGATCTATTCTCCTTCTATAATCTTTTTTCTGCTTTATATCTAGTTCCTGGAATTTTGTGCAACAAAATAATTTCACATTTCTGCAATATATATATAGACAGAGATCCAATAAGGAGAGTAGTTTATTGTGAGAGGTGAGAAGAGTAAATATTTATCATTAAATTATATATAAATAATTAAAATTAAAAGTTAATTTAAGTTCACACGATAAATTTAAAAAGTAAGTGAAATGATGACATTGTGAATATGATTTTATTTCTTTCTCTTTTTTTTTGTTATAGCAAGTAAGTGTATTAGAATTTCTTGATTGTGACAGAATTACAGAGAATGTGATTGCATTGTTGCAGGTTGAATTCATCATCTGCTTGCTCCTGACTATACTGGGGTATATTCCAGGAATTATTTATGCCCTCTATGCTATTGTCTTTGTTGATCGTGATCAGTATTTTGATGAATATAGGCGTCCCCTGTATGCTGCATAACAGCATAAGTCATGATAACTACACGGTGTTTGCTCCTCTTTTCATCGTCTATGCTGTTGGTTATGTCATGTTTCAAACTCTTAAGACTGCAACTGGAATGGAGCCCACTTGAACTATATTCTTATTGAGACTAGACTTGGCCAATTTGTGATTTACATCATTTTATCTTGTAGCATCTTAGCTGAGAACAGCATCTGAAAGTATTCAAGTTGTGGACAATTATCTGGTAATGTGACTGTTAATTGTATGGCTATATTTCAGTTACTCATATAATCAGATTATGGGAAAAAAAATAAAAAACTTGTTATTTATCTTGTTATAGATATAGATACTTGATACAGTTGATGATAGAGCTAGAAGCCTAGAAGTGATGTTGATAGCTTGCTCAATAGTTGATCATACCATAACTATCAGAAATGAGTTTACATATGCAATTTGTTATGTCTCGAAACTTCAATTTTGTGTACTCATGATTCTTCTGTGATGCTCTGTGTGTGCCTTTAGTTTGTACCTCTTGGTTTTGCACAGATCTAATTCTCAAGTAACAATCTCTCTAAATATTCAGTTTTGCAAAGGGGTTTGAAAGCTAAACCATATATTTTTGGGTCTGCTAGAAGTGATTCAAACAGGTAAAAGAATATATTCTTTTTTTTTTTTTTTGTATTTTGCCAACTGAAAGAAACTTCATACGTGCTATCCCTTGATTAGGTAAGTCTTATCCTTTTCAAACCTTTGCATGTGACCTTTTTCTACATTATATTCCCTAGTTTATCGCCTTACCTATTTTATATCATATATCAACCTTAATTGAAACTCTATATACATTATTTGTTTAAGGAGATTTGGCAGCAATTATCAGCCTTAAAAATATGATTAATTTTTTTGTTCCTTCCGTTTCTCTCTTTCTGTGGGAAGGGGGTTGAGTGGACCTTATAACTCAGAAATATGTGAATATGCAATCAATTGAAGAACTTAATTCTTATAAATTTTGGATGATGCAAAACTCTTTTTCAATCTTACTGATTAGTGTTATACTTCTCATGAATATTTTAGTTTTATTCAAAGTCTAACCTAGATTTGATTATCTATAGCTTTGTTCTTTAAATGTATTAGGTACTTCTAGTAACTGAACTTGTCTAGTGATTTTGAAAACGCACATAAGGTTCTTTCAGGTGAAACATGAAATTTAACATGAAACATTATGTGATTATGTCAATTGTTACTTTTGTTTGTACTGCTATACCTTACCTAAATCTATCTGTATTAAAATAATAATAATAATAAATGGTTACATTGTCACGAGTCACGAAGAGGGTAGATTGGCTTATCAAGCAAGTATACACAAAGGAATGATGTTAGGATCCAATGAGATTCTAGTGTGGAGTTTATATGACCTTTGACTCTCTCACCACAATGGCCAGCTTTTGTAGTGTGATTTTTCCAAGTTTCGTATCAAATAACTTACAACTTATGCCTTGATTCCTCAGCTTCAATTGTATTGAACCATTTCAAAAACTTTTTAATATACCTAAAGTTATGGTTTATGCAGTAAATCTGCACTAAAAATGCAAAGACTGAGAAAATGCTGAAAATTAAAATCTGAATGGAACACCATTTGTTTGTCACTATAACTAATTTTGAAGAATTAATCAAGATGCACGTTGGTGAATTAATCAAGATGCATTATGCAGGCAAACACAAAAACACACACAAATGTAATGTAGTTTGGCCTTTAACCTATTTCTAATATACTACCTTAGGGAATCAAATATGTCGGATTTTTAAAAGTGTTGAAAAACTGATATAACACGATGCAAGGTTTTTATATTAAATTTCAAAAAAATAACCTAAAACAAAGGCAAAAAGGCAGCTATTACATCATATCATATGCAGTAAAAAGAATATGGAATCTGATTCCATGAACATGAATGAAGCATCTGAAAGGTGGCAGTGAATTTTGGCTGCACTAGCAGTTATTGGAAAGAGAGTTGATCAGGAGGAATCTGATTTCCTGATGGCCCTAGATTAAGCTTGCTGAGGAAGACCAAGATGATAATAAGGTATATTTGAAAAAAAAAAAATCATCTAATTATATTTAGAAACATACATGTTTCATTCCACTTAGAGGGACCCTGTGCCAATTTTATGCTTTGTATTATTCTGATTGGATTTTAGGTGTGAATGTTGAAATTGTTTATGCTCTGATTTTTCAATATTTGCCCTTGAGAGTGATCAGGCAGAACTGAGTGTCACAACGTGACCCAATACGTACTGCGACGAGAAGCAACTTAATTGCATTTAAAAAAAGTTTGTTCAATTTTTATTTTAAAAAAATAATTAGAAAACGTTTTCATTTTTTTTTTTGATAATGTCAAAGACACACTTCATGCGCCTCATAGAGGAGCCCTAATGAGAGGCTCCTAAATGACCCCCTAATAAAACTCAAGAGAGGGGTGAAAAAATAAGAGAAGAAAAATTAAGATGAATAATGTTTGTAAGAATCAATTTTCGCTACTCTTTTTCTTTAACCAAATGAACTATTAACACATGGCATTTTTCAATTTTAAAAATTAGTTTTTTGAAAAGAAATTAAGTTCAAGAGTTTAATTATACACAAAGAAATGTGAAGACTTAATCATCATTATATTCCTGATACATTCCTCTTAAAATAATTACTTTAAAATTAGTTGTGTAAATTAATTTATAACCTTGACAATGTTTATTTTATCTTTTAACAAACAAAAGTAAAAATTTATTAAAAAAGTTAAATTTCATAAATATTAATTTCAAAAGATTTTAAAAAAGATATTTTATTAAAAAAATCCACTTACACAAAGTTTAAGTTACAATCAAACTATTCAATAAATCTTTATGAACCAAAGGACAACTAAAGATAACACTTGATACTCAATCAACATCATTAGTGATTGCATGGATAAAATAAGATTTTTTTAAATGATTTTATTCGATAATTAAAGAAAAATTGAGCAATATTACAAATTCAAATAAATTACAGTTCAATGACACATTTAAGATTACAAAATACATAAATATAATCACTAAAAGTAAGAAATTAAAGAAGACAAATAACGCGAGAAACAAATAATAAGCAAGCTAAAACAACAAAAGAAAAGACTAATCTATGAGATCCTAAAAACGTGAAGAAAAACAAAATGACAATATAACTTCTGGGCCAGATTTCATTCAGCGTAATAGGCATCATAGAAATTCATTTGAACCAAATTTATCCAACAAAATAATCATTTCCATATGCATTCCTTCCACGGACATGATTTAAGAACTCGGTAACAGTTCTTTCATATATGTTTCAAAGTCGGTGGGGACAACAAAAATAGAAAAAATAAAAAATCAAAGAACAATAGTTGAAAGAGGCCAGGACAGTGAGAAATGAGAATAGTTCCACGGAGGACCAATTTCACGCACCTCATATTGGCAAATTTGTACTTGTCGAGCCACTGCTATTAAGTTTCGTGATCGCTTAATACCACCGCATCTCTTTTTCAATCTTTTCGAAAATATTACATTTTTATCAATTTTATTAAAGAAATATATTTTTATATTTTTTTAAAAATATTATATTTCCTTTTACACAAATATATAATAAATATATAAATATTAATAATTAAAAAAAACATCACACAAATTATATAAGATTTAACACGTAATTTAATTAATATATTTACATTCACAGATTAAAAAAGTCAAATTTATTATCAAAATAAATTTAACATACAAGTTTTATAAGATAATCTCTCTAGACTCTTATTTTCACTCTTATAACACTATCAATTCTCAAATATAAATATTTATAACAAATTCTTCTTAATTTATCATTGTAAATAAATTTATCATAAATCTTATTCATATCTCATTAATCTTTAACATGTTTTTTAAATCTTTTAACAAATTTTTAATATATCTTTGTATATATCTTCTTATAATTTATATTTTCACAAATCTTTTATATCTTTACAAAATAAAAAATTAACGATAATAATTTTTAATAAAATTTGGTCCAATTCAATAAATGATAGAAAAGTATGGGTTCTTTGTTTATGACTTTGGCTTGTTCTATAAGTGAGTTTGGTTTGAGAACTTTGGTGGTGATGGTGATTTGAATTGGTTGAAGAGTTAGTGTTGTTTGGGTAGTTGTGTTTGTGGCTGCAAGGGTAAAGGTTGGTGGCTGGATTTTATGTGGTGGAGGAAGGTGGTTGCAGGTTATTGTGGGTGGAGGTTTGGTTTGCCTGTGTGTTTGTGGGGTGTTGATTTGAACTTGAGAAGCTGCTTGCTATGGCTTTGGTTGAGAGTCTTGTGATCTTTTACTGTCGTGGAGGGTGGGTTTCCAGAGGGTGTGTCCGTTCGGTTGGTCAGAGAGAGCCCCTTAAAATGAGATCCAATTTTCATTCTATGCTTGAACCTGCAGCTCCGTCAACATGGGGAACCAAATTTCCATTTTTTTTTTCTGAAAAGCTTACTGTGCACTGGTTGCTTGTGTGGTGAGAGTGAGCATGTCAAAGTGTAATGTGAATGAGGTGAAAAAAAAAATGAGTGAGAAAGTGCTGAAATGTGCTGGGTGAGATTAAAATGTGAGTGTTAAGTGCTCTGCTCTGGGTGAAATGTATGTGACCGTGAGTGAGAACTTATGAATGAAAAGTGAGAATGTGCTAGCAACTGTGGATATTTTCAAAGAAATTAACTTAAAACACTTTATTTTATTTTTCATCTTTTCTAATGAAGCAAATTGATTTTGGAAATGACCTTTTAGTTGCAATTAATTTCTTTTAGAAATGGCAAAAAAAATAAAGATTTTTTTTAATTATTAGTATTTTTTGAAATTGAACTAAGATGTAGAAGAAAATCAAATAAAGTGACTTAAAATTTGAGTTTTGATTTGAGCACATTTTTCAATTTTTTATTTAATAATTTTTATTAATTTTTGAAAATTTTATTTGCTGGGATAAAATACGGTGTTTACTATGAGAACAGGGTATTAATTCTGGAACTGGGGTTTGCTAATTGCAGTACTTTCAGGTTGCAATTATAGTAGCTGAGTGTTTTGTGGTGGTTTAAAGGATCTATTACTAATATCAGTATATCACATTTGAGCGGCTTTTAGCCTTATTTTATGTGTAACGTCTAAAGCCTCACCTTGTGTTTTGTTTTGTTTGTTGTTGTTGCTCAACTTGTGTATAAAGTATATAACTGAATTTGAGATGCCCAAATGATATTTAAGTTTTGTCAATCAGAAGCCGCCCTTATGTTACTGATGACTCTATCTATATAATAGATTTCAGGTGTCCAAAGCTTAGGGAATTGGACATCAGCTACTACTGTGGAATATCACGAGTCATTGGTGTTTATTGGAAGAAATTGCCCCAAACTTAAAGTTCGGTAGCAAAATCTCATGAATTGGCTTGAGCCTTCACCCACACATGGGAATTGTTCCCTAGTGAGTGTCCAAATGCTTGTCCACAAGATGGAGAGTCTGAAGGTGCAGCCATTGCAAATTTTATTCTCTTCAGATTGAGTAATTTTAAGTTAAGTATTGTCTACTATAAGTATTCATTTTAATATTAAATATGTGTAAAGTTATAGGGTCCATTTAAAAATATATTAATTTTTAAAAAAATACTTTTATCTATGTTAATTATTGAATGAAGTGTCTAAGAGATGATGTGTTAAGACGTATTTAACTAAAAATTACTCCATAAAATACCTAAGAGAAAACGTGCTAAGGGAATTTCTCCTTAAGATTATCCAATTTCTTGGATTTGTTTGGGTGTGCTAACTTAACTAGTTGCAATTTGGGGCACTTGAAAGATATTGAAAATCCAAATTTCTATAGGCTCAGGTCCGTCTTTCAAATAATAAATTGTCTCATGAATTTATGTTCAGCTTCATATTTCCTTCCTCCACATTTTAGTACCCGCCTATCAGAACTGTCAGAGCATTAAATTGGTCATCAATGGTGATATGAACCTTGCGAGCTGCGAGAACTGCATCCCAAAAGCTAGCCGTTAACGAGACCCAGGTCTTACACCTTGCAATTAAACCGTAACAAATGGATACTTATTTAGTAATTCGTTGAAGTGAGTTGTGATTTTGAAGATCAGGACACTGTTTCTTATTCAGATTACTAGCAAGCTGTGTCTCATCATTCTTGATGAAGTGATGTCTATACAATGAAGCGATGTAGATATTGAGCCAATTAGTTATTTAACTTGTAAAAAGAGAGTATCGTTTTTTTTTATTTCTTCCTTAGGATTTGTTAGATGTTTGCATGGGAAATTCAAATTTTTACAAGGTAACAAGTTGTTGAATTAAGCATATCCCATCATCCCATGCATGCTCCTAGCTGATGCTTTCGGAGTAGTTTTCTTGAGAAGATAGTTCTTTTCCTTGTCTTTCTTGTTTTCAGTTTCTTTTCCAATGCACCAAAAAGCGCTTATCAAGGCCAAAATCTATAGCTAATAGCAATGTGCAACTTTATTTCTTTTAGTTTCTCATATTCGTAAATACATCAAACATTAATGACTACATCCATTATAGGTGACATGCAGTAGGATGTTAAGCCACACGAATCTTAAAGAGATTCTGACTAAATAAACCCAACACAAGGGTTTCAAAAGAGGAAAACTTCTTACCAAAAGGAAAGGTTACAAATGCAGTTCTCTGATTATCAGATATGTTACTACAATACACAGGCTAAGAAGAGCAGGAGTGTCTGTGTATATAATACAAATCAAAAGTAGGCTGCTGACACATCATATAAGCATCATTAGCTAGTTTATGGTTGTATCTTCCCTGGAAATAAGTGGTAGCTTGAAGGCTAGGAATTCAAAAGAAGCAACCAACCAGAAGCAATCCGGGGATGAGATGTTTGAGTGCTGCCATGAACAGGGATGAAGATTTGATTGAACAGCTTGCACTTTTCTTACCCTTATGTGGAGTCCTTGCGTTATTCGCTCCACCACCATAAACTGTCTTTGTTTTCTGTGACGTCTGTGTATGTTGGATAACATGCAATCCTTGATATGCCCTTTGAGTTCTTGGTTTGCTTGATTCCATGATCATACCATACATGGCTGCATGCCCCAGAAGAAATTGTTAGTGATCAAAATGAATATATGTTTTATGCAATTTGAATTTGATTTTGATACATAAAATCAGATGAAAAAGAAAAAAAATGGGAGAAAAAGAGAAACTAGCAAAGAAGCTCAAAATTGGTTACATTTAGGCTCCTCTCGTCGCTTGGAAGTCCTTAATTCTTCAATTTCTGCTGTGTATGTGCTCCCATAAACTGAAAACATGAGGATGTTGATCAACAAAAAGAACCATAATAGTATTGTTTTGATCATTTTTTCAACTTTTTTGAAGTAACAATCAAGTGATTGGAGGTGTTAAGTGAATGGGAAAGTAAAGTTGCTTGTGAAGAGGCACTTGAATTAGCAAAAAATTTCATTATTTATAATGGGTTTCTTACTAATTAAAGATGCTTATAATGAAATTCAAATTACCAAAATTCCAGGTTTTGCCCACTTTGAAAGGGATTCCTTACAGGAATATGCTTAATTTAATTCCTTGTTTGGTTTTATTGAGTTATAAATTTGAATTTAATTAATTGAGTCTAGAAAGCTTAATTAATATAAGGTTTGATATTAGCTCATTCAATTTGAAAAATTCGTCAGCTTTAAGTTAAGACGTGTTTGAGCGAAAAAAATATACTCAATTTCTTAATGAATTGAGACTAATCAGGCCAAATTTGATTCAGTTCGACTTATTATTGGCCCTTAGTCAGAAGGAAATAGCGTATAGTTGGTTTTGAACATGAACAGAATATGTTCTTTCAAAAGTGTGAAAACATAAAAGTAAAGGAACATAGATACCCCTTCGAGAAAAAAGAAAGAACAAGTTCTAGTAACCGAAAAACGAAAAGGATATGTTCTTATAACAAAAAAGAGTAAAGAACATGTTCTTTATCTTTCACCAAGATTAAGCATAAGGCAAGCAAGATTTGTATACATTTTTGTCGGGAGGATGATGTGCTACAAGGAATATGGCTACGCTGTGTTTTCGTAATGCTCCAGTTTGCTACATGATTCAAGTTTTACCACCGCATTAAAATTTTATTGTATACGGATTCCAGAATGTTTGACTCGTAGAAACCAAAGACATCATGTTCTGTAGAGTTTTGGATTTGCAATTCAAAAACAACTCGACTCACTAAAATAGGATCTCAAATATTTATGTTGTTATTAGATAAATTGATCTACTTATTTATGAGGTACAAACTTCTTATAGAATCCTTCATAGATACAAACACTAATTACATTACACATAAATGGATAAATTAGTTATAAGAGATAATAATCTCATTGATTCTGATCCTAAATAATAACATTTAATTCAGATTGAACTACAATTCTTATCACTCAAGATGATCCTATAAATACCCTGCAAGATCTCAAAGGTATGCATCTAATATCAAACACTACTAACCTTGTATACGGTCTAACTTGAGCGTCAGAATACCTTTTCCAAGTACTACCCCCTCGCACTTCAGTTGCTGCCACCGTGCCATGAAGGATTCTACCTTCAACAACCTATTCAAGTATTATTTTGAACCTTGTTCAGAACATTGATGCCGTCTGTGGGAAAAATAAATTTCTATTCCCATTATCACCATCATGGGTACCACGAGGAGAAATCAAGCCTCTACCAATCAGAATCGCGCATGTGCTGTACAGAACTAACTTTGCTCTGATTGTCATCTGACATTTGCCTTTGCTCATGAACCAATCCAAGAACTAGTCGTTACCCAACCAGAACCTAGGCAGGATGGGGTGGAGACTTCTTATACTGGTGAGAATCTCCCCCATTCGCCCACATAAATTTTAGTGAGGTAACGTCTCAGTCCACAAGGAGCACCTTCTAGGGATGCTAGGCCGCGGGTGTCGGCGTTGTAGCGCCTAGGAGCTTGGATGGAGAATGAATAAGTTGGGTCTTATCATGCTGAATCCGTTCTCCCGAAGCTATCCAGAGCATAACTCTTCTCTCTAATTAGACTCCAGGATGAACACATTCATAACCTGGAGAAAGTTGTCAACTAGGAGAAATAAGGCAAAAACTGATCTCCAAGAAGGGAGAAAGCTCAAGACTGGGTTCACCATCCAGAGTGTTCCAGGATTGCAGAACCCAGTCAGAATGCTGAAATCCCTATTCGAGGAAAAAAGGAACAAGAACACAGAGTAAAGAACTCGATTTCACAAAACCAACCTTTCTCCGATAAGTTGATGGCCTATGAGATCCTTAGGCGTTTCAAATATCCCAGAAATATTGAATCCTATGACGGGACCACAAACTCTCAAGGGCACGTAGATGCTTATGTTTCTGCTCTTCTATTTGCTAGAGGAGATGACCCACTCATTTGCCGCGTTTTTCCTTTGTCTCTAAAGAATGCCGTCTTGAGATGGTTCACTACCTTAACTCCTAAATTCGTTGTTAACTAGGAGAGTTTGTCCTCGAGATTTATGCTGCACTTCACCACCAACAAGGTGCAGCCGAAATCCATCTTATACCTTTCCCAAGTCAAACAAGGAAAGGAGGAGACTCTCCAAAACTTTATATTCTGGATCAACAAAGAGATAGTGAATATACGTGACTGGGATGAAAGACTCAAACTACACTACATGAGGGAAGGACTTCACCTTGGACCCCTTTCCATCTTTCTTGCTAAGAAGCAGCCCAAGACCATAGACAAGTTCCGCACTCGTTCTAACAAGTACATCAATGTTAAAGACGTTCTCTAGGCTATGAAGCATCTCAAGAAAGGATAATATGCTAAACCTAAGTCTGGATAACCCTATCAACAAGGCCAGAACTCGAAGCCACCTTTCAAGGGAAAGTATGAGAACTACACTTCCCTCAACACACCTTGGACTCAAATTTACTAAGAAATGATGAACACATAATTTATAGATGTGCAAAGACATCCCCTTTGAAGAAACATGCATAGAGGGAAAAATCTAAGCATTATCTATGGCATGATAATCATAGGCATAATATAGAGCATTGTATTAACCTCCAAGATGCCATTGAGTCACTAATCTGAGATGACCGCTTGGGAAACTATATGCGTCAATCTCTGAACAACAATCAAAGGGGATGACAGAACTATAGAAAACTGAGTTATAGCCCACGGAGAAGCCCAACTCCACCCTACCAAAGAAGAAAGTCTCCTGTAAGGAATGATAACCCTGGTGTAGGCCCATTCCAGGGTAATGACCAAAATCAAGAAAGGTCATAACCCCGGGATGACGATCAAGATAACGATTGTCGTCACACCGAAGTAACCCGGATAATCAACACCATCTTGAGGGGCTTTGTGGGTGGTGGTAAGTCAAGTAATGCCAAGAAGAAAGCACTTCAGGCTGTACTGAGTGTGGAATCCCTCTCAGGGACTAAGTTGGATAGAAGTGTGAGAAAAACCCCACCGATTTCATTCTCTGATGAGGATTATGGATGCACAATCCCGAATCACGATGACTCCATGCTGATCTCGGGGATAATCATCAACGTTGAGGTTTGCCGAATATTCGTTAATCAGGAGAGCTCGACTGACATCATGTTCCAAGACATGTTTGAGAAGCTAGGATTATCAAAAAAATGAACTGATCCCATACACCGGCGAGCTGATTGGATTTACTGGAGATAAGATCACCTCGGTAGGATATATTGAGACATACTTGACCTTGGGGAAAGATTCTCTCTTCAAGGCACTCAAGGTTAAATTCCTTGTGTTTGACTATCCCTCATTCTACAATGTCACATTGGGTCGCCCTTCTCTCAACGCCTTTGGGGTCGTGATCTCCATACCTCACTTGGCCATGAAGTTTATGGACCAACATAACAGGGTTGTTACTGTCAAAGAAGACCAGACCACTACGAGAAGATGCTATAATGAAATCCTAAAAATCGCCAAGAAGTCTCGGACCACGGATCAACACAACAACTCAACTTCAGTTGGACCTCGTCAACATCCTCTTGACTGAACTGGATGTTCGTGAGGAGATCTGTGGTACATGCCCTAAACCTAATGGAGAACTTCAATCCCTCCAACTTGATGCCAAACCAAACCAGGTGACCAAGATTAGAGGACATTTGAATCAGCAAGAAAGAGCCTAGCTAATTGAGCTCTTAGTGAAAAATATAGATTTTTTTTGCCTAGACCTCCGCGAACATGTCGGGACTAGATCCAAAATTCATCAACCACCGACTCTCTATCACCAAGGATGCGAAGTCAGTGGCTTAACGAAAAAGAAAGGTCAGAATTGAGAGATAAAAAGTAATCCAAAAACAGGTAAAAGAACTCCTAGATGCCGAATTCATTAGGAAAGTTTCTTATACCACTTAGCTCTCTAATATGGTCCTAGTAAAAAAGGCCAACGGGAAGTGGTGTATGTACGTTGATTATACTAACCTGAACAAGGCTTGCCCAAAAGACCTTTATTCATTTCCTAACATAGACAGATTGGTGGACAACTTGTTCGGATTTAGGCCACTTTCCTTCATGGACGTCTATTCTGGATACAATCATATTCTTATGAACCCGAAGGACGAAGACAATACTGCCTTTATAATCGAGATGGGAAACTATTATTACCGTGTCATGTTGTTTGGATTGAAGAAACATAGGGGCAACTTACCAATGAATGATGAATAAAGTGTTTGAAGGATAAATTGGTAAGATGCTCGAAGTCTACATAGATGATATGATTGTTAAGACAACGGAGATCGGTGACCCATCAAGGATCTGGAAAAAAGTGTTCACCTAGATTCGAAAGCACAACATGAGGCTGAATCCGAAGAATTGTGCCTTTAGTGTTCAAGTAGGTAAATTTATGGGGTTTTTATTAACAAACCAAGGTATTGAAGCTAACCCATAAAAAGGTCAGTTCGTCCTCAGCATACGTAGCTAGTAGCCCGTGAAAAAAAGTGTAACAATTGATAGGTCGAATAGCGGTCCTCACACGCTTCCTAGCCAAGAATGCTAAAAAATCTCTTCCCTTCTTCCAAACCTTAAAAAAAGGGAAAGAATTTTAAGTGGACCCCAGAGTGTGAGGCCACCTTTTAAGAGTTGAAGAAGATGTAAGCTCGAAGTCCGAATTCAGGATACTTTCTTTCATGGATGCCTATTCCAAATACAACCAAATTCTCATGAACCCAGAAGACGAAGACCAGACCGCATTCATAACCGAGATGGGAAGCTATTGTTACCGTGTCATGTCTTTCGAATTGAAAAACGCAGGGGAAACTTACCAACTAATGATGAATAAAGTCTTTGAATGACATATTGGTAAGATGCTCGAAGTTTACAAAGATGATATAATTAAGGTCAGAGGCCAGTGTAGTTTGTCAGTAAATTCCTGTAAGTCCTCGAGATCTGCTATTAGAAGATTGAGAAACTGGCCCTAGCTTTGTTGATTACTGCAAGAAGATTAAGACAGTACTTTCAGTGTCACCTTGTCATAGTGAGGATAGACTAACCAACCGGGCAAGTACTGCATAAGCAGGATCTCGTTGGGAGAATGATTGTTTGGTTAGTAAAGCTCTCCTAGTTCAGTATTACTTACGAGCCAAGACCAGCTATAAATGCTTAAGTATTATCCGACTTCTTGGTTGAGCTTACACCGGATTCCAGCCACCCTAGAGCGTATTCCTGGACCATCTACGTCGATGGATCCTTGAATCCCAAAGGGAGTGGCACCAGAGTAATGTTAGAAAACAAAGTCAGCCTTGTGTTGGGACATTCTCTGAGGTTTGAGTTTCCAACTTCAAACAACCAAGTTGAATACGAAGCATGTATCATAGGAATCAACATGGCAAAGAAGATGGGAGCCACGAATATAATCCTATGCAGTGACTCACAGCTGGCGACAACCCAAATTCGGGGCCAATACCAGGCTAGGGAGCCTTTTTTGTAGAAGTATTTAGCCAAAGTCAAGAAGTTGATGGAAAATTTTGCTAGCATTAAGGTAGAGCATATCCCCATAAAGCAGAACTACAGAGCCGACATCATACCAAAGCTTACCAGTAGCAAGAGCCTTAACAACAATAGGTTCGTGATTTAGGACACCTTACTCACTCCCAGTATTATAGACAATGAAGTACTTCTACTGGAAGATGATGAAACCTGGATGACGCCTATAGTTGCTTACCTCTATAATGACTCATTACTTGAAGATCAGAAGGAAGCTCAGAAGATAGTACGAATAGAAACATAGTACACCATCCTTGACAACCAGTTGCATCGTCGTGGATTCTCTTCTCCTCTCCTTAAATGTCGTGGATCTAAGGAGGCAAAATACGTCTTGACCGAGATTCATGAAGGAAACTTTGACCATCATCTTGGCAAAAATTCCTTAGCACGGAAAGCATTGAGGGCAGGATAGTATTGACCCACTATGGAAACTGACAACAAGGAACACGTACAGAAATATAACCAATGTCAGTGCTACTCAGACATTTATGTAGCCCAACTAGAGGAGTTATCTACGATGTCCGTTCCCTAACCATTCTACCAGTGGGGGATGGACACCCTAGGTTCTTTCCCCCAAGCACCAGAGTTGATCAAGTACTTAGTGGTAGCTATTGATTACTTCATCAAGTGGATTGAGGCAGAACCGTTATCCCACATCACCTCTGCATGAATCCAAAAATTCACTTATAAGAACATCATCAGCAGGTTTGGAATCCCAGAGTCAATTGTTACAAATAATAGAATGTAATTCATAGATCTGAAGTTCAAGGATCTCTTGGTCAGTCTCAAGATTAAGCAGTATTTCATATCAATGGAACATCTAAAGATTAACAGGTAGGTTGAAGCCACCAACTGGGTTATAATTAGAGGGATAAAAAAGAGACTTGACAATGCTAAGGGGAATTGGGCGGAGCAACTCGATCATATCTTATAGGCATATTTGACCACACCTCATTCTTCCATAAGAGAAACTCCTTTTAAACTGACCTACGGTTGCGAGACAATAATCCTGGTGGAAATAGGAGAACCAAGCTAGAGAAGACAACTTTTCTGAAGCTTTTAACCTAGATCTCATCCACCATGATTTGGACTTGTTGGAAGAACAACGACATATCTCTCATGTCCGTGAAGCCGCCCTTAAACAACGCAACATGATATAACTCTAGAATGATTCCATGACGATTTAATCCTAATGACCTCGTAATTCGTAGGGCAAATATCGAAGGAAAAAACATGAAGGATGAGAAGTTAGCTTTTAATTGGGAAGGTCCATATACATGATTATATCCAAAACCAATTCATAAGCCTATACTTTAGAAACTCTCTCAGGTAAAACTATCAAGAATTTCTGGAATGCAAACAAGCTAAGGACATATTATAGTTAAATGTCTTAAATTGTTATTTTTATCATGTAAGTAACGTGTTTCGACATGAATAAATAATTTATTATTTCTTTAACATTTGTTTACTTTATTCATCTATGACTACTACAACCTATAAGCTTATCACACCTTGGAAATGTACAAGGAATACAAGGTCCGAAAAGGATTAGATATTCCAATATCCGTATATAACGACCAAATAGGGGAATCCATTTGACCGGTATCTGAGTTCAAGGAGTGCATTCAAGGGTTTAAACCCGTACCCTTAATGAGTCTAACCTTAAACCATAAACTGAAAAAGTTTACAAAGGTTAAGCGTATCCGACCATAGCCCAGGACAATAGACTCCACACCAAGAGACTTTCGTGTCAACTATATTCTATAATTTCAACAATAAGCCTAAAAAAAGTTTAACGTGGTTATGAGCATTAAACTGTTGCCTGGGATAGTGGACATCACTCCAAGAGGCTTTTGTGTCATAACTTTACACCAAAAATTTAACTAAGTGTCAAATATTTCTAAGCGGACTCGATCACTTAGATCTAGTTTTTGACCCATCTTAATTGGGAACAGCATGAGCGTTCACAAAGTCTAAAATAGCCATTGAGATCGAGCATTGGACTCATCTCAGTGAAGAAAGAGAAAACGCAGCAAGAGTATGAGAAAAAATACCATGTACTCAAATTAAAGGGACGCTCGAGGGGGAAAATGAAAAGCAAAAAAAATAAAAGAAAAGTATGATCAGCTGTCCTCTGGGGTTGCCTCCACGACTGTCTCTGAGGTCCTCACCTTTGTCTGGCCGTCCTCTGATGCACCATCCTCCTTCTCTTCATTGACCTCTACCTTGGGAGTAACTTGGTCAATAAAAGTAGTCACAGAACGACATCTACAATTTGACCATCCCAGACTAGCTTCATTAAACCAATTCCCTCCTCATTAAGGTTTGGGTTCAGAAGGCAGAACTGGGCGAGAGCATTCGCGAATGATTCATCTACAGACTTAGCCCATTCATCTTCAAGAACCATAATCTCTTCATTCAGCTTGGCTTCAATATAGTGAAGAAATTCATTTTCAGCTCAAAGGGTGGTTAAAGTAGTCTATGTAACATCTTCCATAACCTATTAATTTTAATCATAGTTAAGGAAGCTCAGACTCTAGCATAACTTCTGAAATGATAGAAATAAATATAAAAAATTTATTTCTAGGTTATAAATGATTGGAAAGAACTGTGATAAATTTTGGAGAATCAACTGACCTAGTTTGACATTTTTAATGATACTGAGTAAGTGTTTAAATGTCAAAATTAAGCAGAAAAGCAGCTCAGAAGATTATAAGATTTTGAGCAAATGTTAAAGAGAGAATGAAGATTAATCTGGAAATGGAAACAAATTAAAATGGATACTTGAAAGCTTCTTAATTCAATTCCATAGGTTAAACTTAACCAACGGAAGAATAATAAAGCTTATGACTGATAATGGTGCATAAGAATAGTTGTTGAAAGAGGAAACTGAGAATTGAATAAAATCTTAGAATTTTCTATAATACCTATGAAAGTTAGAAAAATCATTAATAGAATATAAAAAATATCCTTAAGAGATATAAAGTTTTCGGTTGGATTTTATTATTTCCTCTCATTTTTTATCATCCACTGCCTCTTCCTCTGTTCTCTTATCACTTTGTTGACTTTCTTTCTTCTCTTTCTCACTCATTCTCTTCACTCTCTCATTCTATCTTGGCTCAAGCAAAAAGAGAAAATAGAGAAAGAAAAAAGAAAGAAACAATAGAGAAGCAAAGAGTTGGTCATTCGAGGTAAGAAGGAGGAAGGAAAGATAAAGGAAAGAATAAGGTGTCTACAAGCTAGGTAGGAGTGTATTTATTTAGTTCTCTTCTATTCTTTCATGTCATCATGTTGTATATTTGATGGTTTTGAGAGAAAAGTGTGTTTTGTATGCTTAAATGATGTGTTCATGCCATGAGAATTATTTTCAAGCTTAGGAATGGCTTAAAACTCCATAGCCATGTAGTTGTTGAAACTATAGCATGGTTTTGAGTGGATATGTATGTATATGAATGAACACAACCACAAATGATTGTTCTTGATGATTTCCCACAGTTTTACAACTTGGTTTTTAGTTTAAAATTGTATTAGTAGTAAAAGAAATGAAAATATATATGAATGAAACAGAGACCGTAGTTGTTCTGTTGCACCAGAATTGCATTTTGGTATGCTTTATTCGAATAAACCAATTAGTTATTCGAATAACACATCACAGAATGCATCAAGAAGTGATTTTTGTGGGTTTTATTCGAATAAGCCTATAGGTTATTTGAATAACATAAGTCAAAATGCAATAGATCAGGAAATTCTGGAGAGTTATTCGAATAACACAAAGTGTTATTCGAATAAACCCATTCAGAATGCAAATAATTTTGCATTCTATTCGAATAACAACGAATGTTATTCGAATAGAATTGCCCTGTTTTAAGAATTTGGAGGCTCCAATGGATACAAATTGATGTGCTTTCAAAGGTTCACTAAACTTAGTGATTTAACCTAGAAATGAACACTATATGGTATAGTTGAGCATCGATTGAACTCTAGAATCGAAATTATGATGCATTTGGAATTATTGAGCATGGGAAGTAAAATATGTTGAATTATTTATGGATAATCACTATATGTATATAATTCTTGATGAAATGAATTTGATGTACACTTGTTATAGCTAATGGGTGTACTAGTAATGGTATTGCTCCTTTGAAACACAAAGTTGAGTCGTATTTGTATAAATTTGAGAATTTGCTCTTTCTATTTCTTAAGGTTGAGCTAGAATGAAATTTGTATTTGAAATTTATATCATTAGTGCTCATAGAATTTGAATTTGAATTGTATATGAGATGTTGGACATTTATCCTTGAATGAGAAAGAAAATGGTCCTGATATGCTATTCCCACCCATGAGTATCATTTTGAATTAAACTATTAGTTCACCTGGCATTGACGAATTTTGGAGATGATCCTGTTTGGGGGAAGGGTATTCAAAATCCTATGAGAATTATGGAGATGATCCTCCGTAAGGAAAGGAATCCTATATTCTTGAAATTTCTCATTATGTTTCCTCACTTGCCTATGTTTCCCTTATTTATTTAAGGGTACTCGGAATAGTTCTGTAATGACAAAGAAATACATTGTCATAAATAGGTTGGAGTGCACCAACCTAAAAGTAGACTATTACCCTATTAAGTGGTAGTGTGAAACCCTAATTCACACCCTACTACGAGTATACAAAACCCGAGTTATATGAGGTGACTCTTACCTATTATGGTACAGTGATATGGGTTATGTGAGAATGAGCAGATATTTAAATGAGCACTGAAGTGGATTTTGTATTTGAATGTCATATTATGACAAGTTATCATATAAGATCATAAAGATGGATTGAGAATATGATATTGTATTGAATTGTTTTGAAAGTATTTATGAGAATAATTTATGATTTTTGATAACCAAGGTTTTTTAGAAGTGCTAATGATTAAAATTCTGTTTCAGGAAGAGAAATGACTTAATTTGATTTTTATCACCTTTCTAAAGTATAAGTTGAGTTTTATAACTAGTTTTCTCTAAAACAGCTAGAATTATTATGATGACGTCTTTTTATAATAGAATTATTGAGAATTTAGAATTCTCACCCCGTTTTTGTATTATTATTCCATGATAATTCCATGGATGAATCTTGCGGCAAGAAGTCGAAGAAGAAGTTGTAGATTATTTTGATATTATTTTGTATATGGAATGTATAAATATTGCCTTGGAGGCATATGATGTAATATTTGTATTATGATGTATGTTTTTGTATAAAGATCCTTTCATTATATGTATATTATTTCACCTATTCCAGGCTCATATTTTTGTATACCTTGTTAATGTATATTCAAATTAATGTTATTAGTCTTAAGTGATGTGTTTAATACTAATTACTAAGGTGTGATTCTGGATACACTCTTAGTATTAGTATTGAGGATGTTACAGTCTCGGTAGAAGATATATGATCCTTCAAAGTGTTTTCCCAAGCCACTCCTTCGGCGACTTGAGCCCAGAGTGCGATCACCTTGGCAGCCTCCTCAAAAAGACAAGTGACCCTAGTATGGAGCCTAGAGATCTTGACCTTACCTTGAGCTCTTGAGTGACTTGAGCCAACTGCCCGTTGTTTTGGCCAACTGCCAGCTCAAGACTCTGATTTTTAACCCAAAGGGCATTGAGCTCTATTTCCAACTCTTGAGCCCCACAAATGGATTCAAAAGCCCCTTCCAAAAATTAGAGGGTGAAGGCATTGTGCAGACACCATACTTGAGCATCCTAGAAAAGCTCCACCATGTCATGCTCTATTAGCACATCTGAATTGGCAGAAGACAAAAGGGCATTGTCAATGATCCTTGCAGGATCAACCTCTTTTCCCCACACCGACCCAAGTGAAAAATATAGTAGAGCGCCCTCTGGGATTGCAGACCCTGGACCAAAAGGAACCTCAGCATGAGCAGCTTTGGCAACTGGCCTCTTACCCTTATGCTCCCTCCTATTGTCAACTTTTCTCTTCCGTGTTCGAAGGGGCCGCATTGGGGAATCGGGCTCCGCTTCTTACACTATAGGTGGAGGTGGAGGAACCATGATCGTGACCCTTGGAGCTGCGGCCGGTGCCCGTGATCTAGAAGCTCCCCTTCTCCGGGTAGCTAAACGTTGGGCAAGGAGCTCGAGGCCACCGAAGGGCGCCATGCTTTATGCAAAAAAAAAATAAGTGTTACAACTCTTAAGAAAATTTGAAATATAAGTAAGACAAATATATGCAGGACGAGATACCTAATATGACCTTATTGAGTTAGTGGGCTCATCAAGGATATCTTTACAGTATATGGCCATACTTGTGTCGGCCCATTCAACATGAAAATGAAGGACCTCAGCCTCATCCTCAGGGAGCTCGGAGATTGGATTTTCTATCTTTTCTATCCTCTGTTTCCATATAACTTAAGTCCAGTATAAATAAAGATAGGGTTTGTTATCCGAGATAATTAAAAAATGGTGTTGACCTCGGAGCCCCCTCGATTCTGAAGAAATCTTTTTTTGAAGTTTTTGAATGATTCCTAATAGGGCTTGAACACTTTGCGTCTGGCCTGTGCTCTGAAAGTGACCCACCCTTTTTTTATGACTATTCCTATAGGGTAAGAATTGGGTAAAAAGGAAGAAGAAAAATATGATGGGATATGGCCAGACAACGAGTTCGAAAGCCCAGATGAACCCGTAAGCATTTGGGTGGAGTTGGGTTAGAGCCACACACAAATGGTTGAGGACACTCATCTTGAACTCGGTGAACGGAAGCCGAATCTCGATCATTGTAAAAACTGCCTCGTACATATATATGAAGTGATCACCTTCTATTTGCATAGAGCATATTATTTCTTCCTCAAGCGGATGGCAGATGGCGGATGGCGTACTCTCTGTCTCTTAACCCGTCAGTAGCCAATTATAAGTACTGTTGCTTCTCATATGCGTCCTTAGCACTTATTACACTTAAGGGAGTGCCCAAGACTTCTCGGTCGATCCATTGATATAGGCCGATATCCCAAGGAAAGATGAGTTCCTTATGTTTTGATGGAGTCATTCTTTGGGTTTGAGCCATTACATTACCTACAGAGGCCGCACTCATGTTAGATTCAGAAGAGGACTCACTAAGGTTCCCTAATTCTAGCTGAGCTCAGAGAGCGGACGTGCTAGTCTTTGCCTTGCCAGCTCTCTGGCATAATCCACCCTCTAGATCACCTCTAAGATATTCATCATAGTTACCGGTGTCTGACCACTATCAGACTCTTAGTTACAGACACATCACTATTTTGTATTGTTTCCTCATTACTATTCCCCGAAATTTTCCTCTCACAAAAAGGTGTTTTCAGAAAGGAAAAAAGGGGTAAAGAATGAGAGTACCTTGGGTTTAAACGGTGAAAAAGGCTTGAAGAAAGTTTAAAACCACCAATAATTGCCGCTGGTACTCGTCGGAAATCTCCTTGGTTCGTTGGAGGGAAAGAGTAGAAATGCTAGAAAAGGAAAAAGTAGGGGGAGAAACCCCCACTCCTATTTATATGCAAAGGAAACCTCCTCAACTGTTGTTATGAATGAGGGCAAAAATGTCTTTTTTCCTTTCATTTTATAATTTGAAAATGACTAATCATGACGTTACAAATCTCATACGGTGACTTCTACTATTCTTTAACCATATGGCATATTGTTTTTTAATAGAACAGTTGAAAGGACAATGTTCAAAACATTCAGAGTTGAAGCAACGCGTGATGTTTCCAAAGGACTCCCAAGTCGGATCAGTGGCTTTCATCAAGATATCATGGTAAAACCATAACATGGATCTCGGTTTGAGACTGAATTACCCTTAAAATTGGATGGACCCCTACAAACAAACCTATGTTGGGGCAACCTAGTACATATCTCAGATAACGGTGAGATGACTTAAGCAGATTGATCCATTTCGGATCTTCGCCTTACTTATTAACACCAGGGGCATTCTATGACACATCACAGACCTCAATCCTTTGAAAAAAAATATTGCGAGATCTGACATTTATGTTATGAATTGGATCCCTTTGTCCTATGCGTGTCCTGTGCTCCTGTTAAGCTCGGATATCTTGACACTTAACTGTCACATCTAAGCGCCAAGCTGGGGGCAATTGTTCTAGATTGGATTTTGGGTTAGCAGTTTAGGAGCGACTCGGCCCACCAGAATAAGATCTCAGATATTTATGCACACTATTAGATAAGTTGATCTACCTATTTATGAGATAGAAATCTCTCACAGAGTCCATCATAGATACGGATGCTATTTACATCTCACATAAATAGGAAAATTAGTTATAAGATATAACAATCTCATGGATTCTGAACCTAAATAATAACATTCAATTGAGATTGAACTATGATTCTTGTCACTTAAGACGCTCTTATGAATACCTTGCAAGGTCTCGAAGGTATGAAGGAACTTTAATTCAAACTAAGTAACGACATGTCAAAATTTCTAAACCCATTTAACCCCAAATTATGGCAAGTACAAAATATAATAGACTAGAGAATTAGGATATAGAATTACCTTATACCAAAGAGAAATCACATCTTTAAGGAGATACCATGAGAGAAAGATACTTAAGAATCCTTATCGTCATAGAGGAAAGAAACTACTCTCATCCCCTATATGTACAAAACCCTTGTGGCCTTAATGAGGTAACGACAATACATATAAGATGATAATATAGGTCTCTCATTATGTTTACAATATAAGTTGACCTACCCATCATAGAAAACTCATACACAAGGTCCACAAACCCAAAACAACGTTATCCACATGAGTTTAAGTGCGTATAAGAGTCCAATAACAAAATTGATCACAAATGAGTTAAACCATTATATGTTCCACAATATTTGACATTTAATTAATCTGAGTTTTAGAAAATTAGTGACTATGCTAGTCCACACATATTAAAAAAAAATCTAACAAGGTATGCATCTAATTCTAAATACTACCAACCTTGTGCACGGTCTAATTTAAACGTCGAAGTATCTTTTGCAAGTACTCACCCCATCGCACTTCAGTTGCTGCCACCATGCCACGTGCCACAAAGGATTTCGCCTTCAACTAACTTTTCAGGTATTACTCTGAACCTTATTCAAAACACATCATATAATTCTATACAACTTAGATATTAAGAGAAACCATTTTAGACAAAAAGCCACATAATATTCTCTAACTTTGAGGAGAATATTAGAGATATAAAATAATTTATGTGTCTTCAACTAATCACTTAAATTTTTTAGACAATTATTTCATAATATAGTATCAGAGCTTCTATAATCAAGTGATTTAGAGTTCGATCAAGCCTTTACGTGAAGGAGCATATTAGAAATATAAACAAATATGCACATTTTTGCATATTAGAAATATAGACGTACATATATGCACATTTTTGTTTGTTTTTAGTTGATGGTTAAGGTATGGGTTTTATCGATAGAGAATATTAGAAAAATGAAAGAGTGAAGTAAAAAAAAACAATAACAAGTTTTTTTATTTTTATTTTTGCACTTATATATATGCAGAGGATAAAAAAAATTGATGAATTGTTAATGTAAAAAAAAATTATACTTACATTCAATGATGTGTTACTATATTATTTAATATCAGACTTATTAAATAATGTGATAACACATTATTTATATTAATAATGTATCAAAATTAAATTCTTAAAATAATGAAAGAAGATTTTTTTCAGGGGCAGATCTTTTAAAGGGCAAAGGGTGAAGCTGCTGCCCAAAGTTTTCCAAGATTTTTAAAAAGTATATAAGTAATTGTCTTCTTAAAACTTTATTAGATGTAGAGATGCATACTTTATAATGGCATTATTAATTTTCAGGGTTAGTTTATGTTTAGTTATCACTTTTTTTCTTCTTTATTTTAACCATATACAATCGTCTTAGTACTTCATTGGTCTTGAGAAAGGAGAGAATGACTTATTGTACAATAAAGCAATACTCTCGTTAATTCTTTTTCATTTTATATTTTGAAGAAAAAGACAAGTGCCTTCCTTATAGCCATTTAAGGGAATTCAGAGATGATAAAAATTTAATAGAAAAATACATTCCATTGGTCATATAAGTCTATCGCCTTTTTCTTTTACTATATATAATGGCTGCAAAATTTGGAAAAATAATTTTTGTGAGTCTTTACATTTAAGAAAATTGATGGCTAAACTGCCAAATTACTGTTTTGTGATAGTTTTAAGAACTTTCTTATAATTAATGGCTTAGATTATTACTGTGACTAGAGAATTAAAATATAAATATGTTAGTCGCAATAGTATTTGAATGTTAATTTTATAGTAATGCTTATGGGATATTTGTTCAAAAACCAAAATATAAATATGTTAGAAGTTTTGGGATTTTAAGTTAACTATACTAATCCGCGTTATAATGTTTTAAACTTTTAAATATTGAAACTCGACCTAAAATTTTTACATTCCAAAGTTTTTGGTCAAGTTTCTGCTTTACCCTTTGTTTGACTGGGAAGAAAAAATAAAAAGAAAAAAAATGAAAAGAAAATGAAGAGAAAATATCATTTTCTCTCTTAGTGTACCAAACAATTTTAAGTGTATATCCCACTATTGGTGGAATAGAAATCTCATTTTTCTGTCTCATTTCTTGTTTCTCTACTAAAAATTTGTCATGTCAATTAAAAATAACACCTCATCCTTTTCGTAGTTTTAACAAAACTTAACCGCTCATTTAACGATTTACCGTCTCTACTTATGGCTAGCTGCGCCGCACCGCATCGCTTTAAAATATTGAAAAATTTCTCCTTTCACCGCTTCAATTCATCTTCGCGGTAATTTATCACATGTACTTATTCTTTTGTTTAATTTCAATGATGGTCTTAAACGAATATTGGTTGGTGGGTCTAGAGATGGCAATTCTTCCCGTATTTCGAAGATTCCTGTGGGGATCGTCTCGAATAGAGTTTTGAATATGGGATTTTTCTTCCCGCGAGATGGGGACGGAGAGAAAAATTTCTCTGTGGTATATTCGGAGACGGGGACGGGGACCATACTTCCCGTCCCGTGGAGTCTCCGTTCTCAAAAAAATTACTAAATTATCCTTTATATATATATATTATATAAATAAATATATAATTTAGTAATTTTATTTTTAAATAAATTTTATATTTATTTAAAATTAAAAATATTAAAATAATTTATTTTATTTATTTCTTATTTTTTTAATTTTTAATTTTTAATTTTATTTTATTTTTTAAATATAACGAGAAATCTCCACGAATATCTCGGGGATTGAAAAAACGGGAATAGAGGAAAAAATTCTCCGTGATAAAAAACGAATTTGGGGGACAAAAATGGGGTTGGGGTGCGGGGACGGGGACGGGGAGCAGGGAGGCACTGCCCGCCCCCGCTCCCGCCCCGCGCGAGTGCCATCCCTAGTTGGGTCCAAGTAGCGAAACGTTGTTTGAAAATATTCAATGTCTTTGGTGATTTAAGCTTTGAGTTGTGGGTTCGCAGGAACCCTTCGATTTGGATAATTAGGGATAAAGATCTAGTTTAGCATAACCACATCGTTTACGTTCGAGTCTGTTTCCACTATCACGCTTCTTTCAAAATTGTTCATCTTAATCACATTTCTGACTTCCTGTATCTCCATATATATATATATTAGCAGTAGAAAAGAATATAAATAAAGGAATGAACGACGTTAAGTTTATTGGTTTAAACTGTGAAAACAATGAGTTGTTATTTTTAATTAATGTGGCAAATTTTTAGTGGAGAGACAATAAAGGAGTAGGAAAATGAGACAGACGATTTCTATCCACTATTAGTGAATGATAGCAAATAAAAGTCAGATACTCATATGCTTTAGTCTATCTCTTTCTTATTATCCCAGAACTTTAACTCATGTCCATCATCTCAGTCCCAAGCTTAGCTATATTAACTAGACTCAAATATCGTTTGGGTAAAAATTCTTTGACTTGCAAAATAAATAAATAAAAAAGATTTTCAAATATAAAAAGTGTGTTTAGAATGTAACAAAATAAAAAATATTTTTATTTGTAAATTAAAATCTTGTGTTTCAAAAATTAAAAAATAAGAAATAATTTAATTTTTAAATCTCATGAATTTTGAACTTTTTGATTTAGAGATTTTATTAAATTTAATAAGATTTATTATAATTTAATTAGATTTTAAATAAATTAATTATTTAACCCTTGCTAAGTACATGTATGTCTAACTGCTTATAAGCGTAAAATTGTAAAATAATATTAAAATAAAACAAAATAAATATTTATTTTAATAAATTTTAAACATAAAATTTTATTTTTAAATCAATTCAAATTTTATTTTATTTATAATAAGTTTTAAACACATAATTTAATTTATAAATTAAATCAAATTAAATCAAATTATTTTTAATTTTAACTGATTCTAAACACAATTAAAATAATAACACATATTTAAATTGAATCAATGTGGAGCAAGGGCACTTGGATCCCGCAAAAAGAAAATTCCTTTTGTCGATTTTGATTTGACTCTACTAAAGTGCGTGGTGCATTTAAAAAATAAAGTACAATATTTTGATTATTGATAAAAAAAAATCAAGAATTTAAAATTTTTTACAATACAAATACCTGCATAGCAGATAATATATGTATTATAATATACTTTTTTATTTTCTTACCAAAGATTAAAATTTTACACTTTGCTCTACTCTCCTGCACCCTAATCAAATCCTACGGTTTTACCTAAAATTTTTCGTCAGTACAGTGTGCTGTTTAGGCATTAGGCTATAAGCTGTGATTGTTTTTAATTATATTTTTTTAGGGGGTGTTTAAGTGGCTTTTTTTTTTTTTTGACGGGGTGTTTAAGTGGCTATTTGCTGTTTTGAGTAGGAACTTCTGTCTTCTAATGTCGTTTATTTTTGAGTTTGTGAAACCATTCATTTTCACCGTCTAGAAATTTTTAAACTCGATAAATTAATATTTTTTATGTAAACCTTAATCCTATTAAAATATAGGTTAACGTTAATATATACGCCGACCAAAGTAGCACTATTTGACCGATTACTTGAATAAAAAGAGTAAATTATATATTTCATTACTTTAAGGTTTCTATGATAGCTAATTTCAAATTTTTGCTTAGATTTTAGAGAAAAAATAACTTTTTTCCGCTCAAAAGCCCTCTCTCAATAACACTTTAATTATAAACTATTTTAAACACAAAATAAACTAATTCAAATCAGTATAATAAATTTGCTTAATTTTCATGGAAAAATCACATTTTTCTCTAAAAGCTCTCTCAATAGAATTTTGAAAATAAGTTATTTTGAATACAAAATAAGCTAATCTAAATAAACATACTTTATTATATTTTTTATTTTTGATTAACTATTGAGTTAATACCATTAAGTATTTAAGAAAAATCACTTATAATTAATTATTAGTAAGCTCCATATTAAAAACACAAAAAAGTTTAAGCTTGACCTTATGGTTTCCTTTACAAGGCCAAGTTGGCGTTTACATATAAATGTGAAGAGGATATGATTTGACAAATGTTATGAAAAAAGTATAATTCATATATGCATTCATTTTATTCTAACAAATAAATAAAATATTATGTACGTTATAATGTTAAAAATACTGCACTCTCATTTTCTTATTTTATTTTCTTTATTGAGTTATCTAACTCAACTACTTTTAATAGAAGGCCATATACTTTCAATTATTATTATTTATTTAAATATGATTTTAGTCTCTAAAAATATAATTTTTATTTTATTTTGATCATTCTTTAATTTTGGGTTTAATTTGCGTTCAACTTTTTTTTAAAAAAATTAGTTTTAATACTTGTCATTAGTGAATCTCCATTAATTACTTATGTGACAAACGGAACTAGTGACACATGTATCATTGAATAGGACCTTCGTTTGTCATGTAAGAATATTTAGAAAAGGTTAGATGCAAACCAAATTCAAAGTTAAAGAAGAATAAAATAAAAAAGTTTCATATTTTTAAAGACAAAAAACGTATTTAAACTTTTTTTTATTTACTTTTACTTCAGTTTTTAAATTTATCTCTTAATTTACTTAAAACTTTTTTTCTAATATCACTAGTCATAACCTTGTTAATAACACGAAATCATATAATTACACAGTTTTGTTATATACAATAACATGGAAATTTAAAATTCAATGATATTTTGAAGTTTGTTCCCATGACCACGTAGGAGTGAAGGAGTGCAAGGAACACAAGGTTCTAAATACACCACTCGGAACCAAAAAAAGAAAAATACAGCACTCAAAATCCAGTCTTAGCATCACGTACGGATTCTAGACAATCTTCAACAAACAAATGAAAAAAATGCAAAATCCATAAGATGCACAACACCAAACTCACACAAAAAGGGAAGATAGACAAATCGTGCAGAATTAATTATGAGCATATATGAATGACGACATGTGCCATGAGGAAGAAACCAAGTAAAAGGGATCTGCGAAAATTTGAGTTGGTGTGGGAACTGTGGGATCCGGTATTGGCAGTTTAATGTATATTCAAATTTGTATTCGTCCTGAATTCTGATATTGTTTTTGTTGTTAATGTTTTAGGGAGATATTTGAATAACCTTGGTTTGAGTCATTAGAAAGTCGTAAAAAAGGTCATGAGATATTTGTAGGGAACCAAGAATTATTTATTGACTTATAAGAAGTCTGATCAAGTCATTAATTATTCTGATTCTGATTTCGACTAGATATTTTGCGTTGTGAATTGAGATATTATCCTTATTCATGACTAGATAATAACCCAAGAGATGTCGGCGTTAATAATATTGGCGTGTCGACTTCTACGCCAATCCAGGAGATCTCTGTTTAGGCCATCGTTTGGGCATTAATAAGCCTAATAACTAGATCAATTATAAATATAAGATTATAGTATCCGGATGTTCCATTTCCACCGCGGCTCGCTAATGATTTTATCCCACAAGTTCCCGCGAAACCTGACACCCCTATTCTTTTGTAAACTCGAAGCTTGCCATGGTTTGCAATATACACGATCTTCTCTACGAGTTGAAGTTGATGGCTAAGAACCCCATTTGTTTGTGTATTGAAGGTTCCCTTATGTCCCTCATCAGCTGTAGATGGCACCCAATGGGACAATAACAAGAGAGTTTATGAGGGAGGCACACAGCATGGTTCTTGTCTGTGTCATTCCTGCGAGTCTGCCAAGTGCTATAAGTGAAACAATTGCACCTACAATCCTTGTGGTATAATGTCATGAAATATTATATATATGCCTTTATCTAGTACTATAATATGATATGAGTCTGGAACTCACACAGGTATAAATTGTGAGAGCTTTATCATATAAAACAATGGCAGTTTTAGAGTATGACACACCACGATTTGATTCCTTGTATATATATGTTTCTCCTTTGTCTTGGTATTCAGCTAGGATCTTGTTCTACTAACTTATTCTTTAATTAGGATAAGGGTTTTTATCAGATAGTTTTTGAGTTTCTTGTCATAATTAAGTTACAACATATTACTATACGAGGATTCGAATTGTGGTGGACCGAGACCTGTGGTGAAAATGCCCAACGGTATATGTAACAAAATAATTATTTTGAATAATTTTCAGATGTACGGTGTTTGGTTATCAAATTAAATTTTTTTTTTTTACTTCAAATTTGTCCATATTTTTATTTTTTTTCGTTCTCTTTTTTTTTTTCTCTTGTTTTTAAGGGTAATTGTTAGATGAGATAATTATCAAGAAGTTAGTAAACATGACAACTTTTTTGAATTTAGATTATCACAGCCTTTCACTTATTGAAATAAGTTTTGAAGTATATTGAAACTAAACCAAGCTCAGTTTAAAGCGGCTTATGGAAATGTAACCGATTCCATCTTATACCATTTTAAACTAATTTTGAAAGTTTCCACTTGTCCAAATTTTTGCAATCTCTCACTCCTTTTCAATCTCCTCTTCTATTTTATTCAGCTAGATTTAAAGGTGGGTTGTTAGATAAGATAGAAGAATAGTAGGATTCATTCATCCATCCGAGAATCAATTTTGTCAAACTGATCGAAAATTATTGTCCCAGTCTAATAATTTTTTATTTAATTATTATATTCATTTATGTAAAATAAAAATCTTTTACTTAAAAATAAAGAAAAGATATATTAAATAAAAAATCTGAGACGAACCTATTGAATCTTAGGAGATTCACACACCCGTACAATAAAATTCTTGAAGGCAGTGTCTTCCCACACGCCTCAAGCTATTCCTTTGATCATAATTTGTTACGTTGTCACCTCATTAAATAAATAACAATATATAGTTCAAGGAGAGGACTTAAAAACCATATATTACAGATACGAAAGAAGCATTAGGACATATCTCGAGCATGGTAGCCACATTTGGGTGGATCATTCTAGAACCTTTCGTCATTCCTCCGACTCTGACCTTAGTCCCTCCAATCTGACCAATAATCGAACAATTATATGAACAAGATAATCTCTCTCTTTTTTCTCCTTGTTTTTGAAATTAATAAGCAAATATGGACATGTGGGGTAGATGTGACATAATTGGTGAAGTTAATTCCCAAAACTCCAGAGTTAAGGTTTCTGCTTGTGGAATTAAAGGTTCACATAATTATGGAAAGCTATCTACATATGAAGACTATTTTCTGTTGAAACACCCTCTCTTTCTTTTTAGCAAGTATCAACAAGCTACACAGGTCATATTGATGTTGAAACATCTAATTATGGCTTGAAGAAGTACAATGCATGATTGCATAGAAAATTCCAAAACAATCAAGTTGTTGATTTGTTTTGCCATTAGTCAAATAAAACGCCACTTTTGGCATCCAAGTGAACTAAAAACATGGCAATATTTAATGATTTATCTACATTCCACAAGACTAAATCCATCTGTGTGTGTGTGCGTGTGTGTGTATGCTGATAAACCAGTTAAATATGTGTTGGTTGCATGAACTTAAAATTAGTGAGCAAAGTAGGAACAAGTAATACTAGAGACTCAATTGCCACACTCTTGCTAACAAGATCTGCTGTGTTGATTGCCACTGCTGCAGAATCTGCCCTGTATGCAAGCAAAGATTTCAGGAAGAAAGGAATGAATGAAGGATTGAAAAGTAGACACAAGTGTTGGTCAGGGTTAAATACTTCTCAGAATTTTGAAACCAAAATGGTTAAAAGAATGGGAGGGAAAAAAACAAAAAAACTACATGAATAGAAAGGTTATTTAATAATCTACACAATATATAAACGTGTGGGTTTCTTAACATGAAAGCATATTAATTATAAAAATTAAAAGTTAATCATAAAATACAGGAACTACCCTTCAACTGAACATGAGAACTAGTACGGGAAGTGAATTTAAAAGTGCCCCCTTCAAATGAAATGAGAAGCTTATAACATTAAAAGCAACAGAATTTATCAAATAGATAGTCAAACAAGCTTGTTGGAGCACTTTTCAAATGGTTTGTGAATGCATAGTTTGCAGAAATCAACATCACAAAGGACACAACCAGACAAAACATAACACCCATTGCACAGAATCTCTGCATTTACCTTCTTTATTCTGTGACCAATTACACCAATGGATGCAACTAGTACTTCTTCTGGCTTCATGTTCAGTAGCTGTAATTATGAACATTCACAGTAAAGACTAAGCACAAACCCCTTCAACACGGAGCACTATAAGGAAGATCAGTTCAGCTCTCTGAAAGGATGCATACATTAGCAAGGCTTTCCACACATTCTATCACATCATGGTAGCCTGCTTCTCCTTGGAGATATGAAATGCCTTAACCACTAAAATATTTATTAAATTTCACAAAAAGAAGCATACAACAAGGTTAAATGAACAAAGTTCATAGCAAAACATTCATCAAGGCCCTAAAGTAATTAGAGTGAAACTACATTTCAGTAGACTATACCATTGAATATTACCCACAAGTACATGAAACAGAAATAGTGTTGGTAGCCCTACCGTAGCTGCATTTGCTTGACCTACATTAATTAACACAGCACGTGCCTGACAAGTTGCAAATTGGTTTGTTAGCAAGCAATCAAGCAAGCAAGAAAGATTGACTATCAGAAGTGTAACAATGCAAACATGTTATGCTGTTGGAATCTTAGCTAATGGATGAGAAAACATCCATGTCCTGATCCAATAAATGGATATTGACAAGGTTAGTTGTAGCATATGCTGTGTAATGCATTCAGTACAACAAGCTCAATTCTATCTTAACTGGAAAGTCTCTTTTACCATTTTTGAAATGTCTAGTATCCTTTTGCAGTATAACACTGGTGCAGCAGCAACCACATTTGTTGTAAATGACCCTGAAAGAAATTTGATCACATAAAGTGTGTTCCAAACCCCAAATCAGCAAGATGAAAAGCTAACTTGCAGATGTGGCATTAACGTCGAATGTGATAAGTGCAAGATCAGGCTTTTCTCCTTTGGCACGCAACCCTCCTTATATTCCTGCAGCTTTGAGTCCCTCTACAGCAGTAACTCCTCCCCTGGAATCTGGAAACTCCAAATCAGATATTCAGAAACTAATAAACACGCTTTGATAGTAACAGTAACTCCAGAAAGATCCATTAGAATAGAGACTGACCTGCTTCCAAGGTTTTTCTGGAAGAACCAGATGAGTTAAACACCTGCAGTCAAAGATGAAGCAAAAAAGAACCAAAAAAAAATTGTATTTTCCTTTCCCTGCAATTCTCAACCACCAAAGACGCTTTGATCAGAGAAGAAAGTGTTGAAACACTGACCTTTGGTCTTTAGGTATACATGAATACATTTCTATCAATGAGATCAAGTCAAATGGACTCTCCTTATTATTTCCCTCAACTTTCTGATTCACAATCACAGAATTGTTTTCTTCCAATAACATCTTTATTAAATTCAAATAATCATAATATTTCACATTAATATGAAAAAAATGAATATTAGAATTGATTTCGAACTAGTTTTGGACCAAAGTCACAACAAGGAAATTAAACAAGCTAACCGCGGTGCAGCCATTTCTAGCATTGGAAGGCCTTTCTACGGCTGTTACAGCCAACCACTGGAATAATCGCTGCAAAATAATTAGCGACGTTTTTGGCGGTGGTTCTAATTGTCGTAGATAACCTAATCTAAATTTATCCACCAAAAAACTATAAAAAAAAAATTAATTTACTTTTGCATTTTGGTAGTGGGTTTTGACCGCCGCTACTATTAAAAAAATTACTTTTACCATTTTGGCGGCAGTTTGCCGCAATTATTTTCTAAAATTTTATGTTATTAAAATGGCAGCACTTTGTAACCACCGCAAACATTTTGAATTGAATTTTTTTTTCTCTTTTTTTTTTTAATATTGCATCCGTTTGTATATTTTCAAGAATATTTTCAACCTTTTTTTTTTTGCATTTTTAATTTTTACATTCACTATTGATTTTAAATTTGTTTTAAATCATCAAAACATTAATTGATCTAAAACATCAAATTCATTCACTACTTTAAATAAAATCTACATAAAATCCATATCATAAAAAAATGAAAACTACATAAAAGTATTTCTTCCTAACATAAATTCATAGTCAAGTAACAATACACAAAATGCAAGTCTAGTAATCTTACTTAAAAGTGCTAAGTAGCATACCAATCTATGAGGTATAGATACGGACACACTAAATTTAAAAAACTATAGGACATAGACAAATATATATATATATATATATATATATATATATATATATATATATATATATATATATATATATTTATTTATTTATTTATTTATTATCTGGTGAGAGGAGTGTTTAAGTCAAGTAATAATACACAAAATGCAAGTATAGTAATCTTGCTTAAAAGTGCTAAGTAGCATACCAATATATATGTACACGACAATATATATATATATATATATATATATATATATATATATATATATATATATATATATATATAGTGTATCTGGTGAGAGGAGTGTTTATTGTAAGAGGTAAGAAGAGTGAATCTTGACCATTGAATCTTATATGAATGGTCAAGATTAGAATATAAATGCATGTGATTTTTTAAATGGTCACATGACTTTTAAATAACTTTTAATCTTGACCATCCATGTATGTTTGTATGGTCAAAATTTACTCATTTCACCCTCTCATAATAAAAGATTCTCTCACTAGATGTGTGATCACTCATGCACAAAAGAGAACCTCACCTTTTATCTCAAAACTCTCAACCAGCAACATAACAACGTTACAAAGTTTTCCACAATTGAAGGAACACTCGAGAGGCCAAACTACTAGTATCATTATTATTATTCAACACAATCACATTAGCCAAAACATGATTTTACCTTATTGACTCTAGAGTTGGGAAAACTAGGCGATAATATATGCTCGGAATTTTGCAAAAGATAAGCAATTTGTTGTTGTAATTCTTTAATGGTTGAACTATTTGCTTGCATTTCTAACTTCAATTTTTCATAGTCAACTTTTGATGGGGCATCATAAGATGAAGAAGATGTTGATCCTCGTTATAGACAAATGGGTCCAAAGACTTGAGATGAGCATCATCAAAAGAATAAAATAAATGAATTACTAGCTCATACTTCTTTCTAGCAATTGTCTTCGATCCAAGAGTGTGAGGAATTGTTTGCTTTTGTTAGTTGGAAGCATTTTTATCACATATGGTAACATCCTATTCTAATTATTTTTTTTAATTATTATATATATATATATTAATTTCTTTTTTAGAACAACACGTTACATAAAAACTACTGTCATTTTCATTATTTCATATGATATTTTATATTAATGGAATTAAACCCTTCAAAAGTTAAGTTTGTACATACAACATATCTAAGTTAGGCACCTATTTAACAAAAAACTTTCATAAGGTGCTACTATTTACATATTTACAAGACTCATTTTTCTTTTCATTTACTACTCATCGAAGAGTAGAATTATCAGAAAAAGGTCTCCAAAGTAACTGTAAACACATAATCACCAAACTCGAGCATATATGTTTGCTCAACATGAAAATCAATCATAACTCTAATTGTTGGCATTATCTGAAATGTTAAATCACAAAGGAGTAAGATACAATCTCAGTAAGAAAGAGCAAAAACTAATATACATTTACCATTCTTTGCAATTTTCTATTTCTAAAATCATATCAAAAGTCCAACAAAATTAAATAAACAATTCAATATTTGAGAAAATAAAATTTGAAGTTAGTAACACAATAAAATATTTCAAGAATAAGATAAATAACTTCATAATAAAAGAGTAAATAATGCAATGTAAAAGTGAGTATCTCAAATTTTTCTTATTATCATTATTATAATCATCTTCATCATTATCATCGTCATCCCATTTCAATACTCTTTACCAAGTATGCATCTTTCTCTTCATTAGGACGTCCCCCAATGCTCTCATCATGACCACAATAATTTGATTAAGGACTCCCTTAATCCTTTTATTATGACCACAATCATTATTAATGATTAAGGTGTCCCTTAACCCTCTCATCATAGTCACAATAATTTGACCAAGGCGTCCTTTGATCCTCTCATCATAGTCACAATAATAAATTTGATTAAGGCGTCCCTTAATCCTCTCATCATGGCCACAATAATTCTCTTTTCTTTGCACATTGATTTATTTTTATCCATGAGATGATATTACAAAAATATTTTCTCCATAAAAATAACTTGTATCAAAGTGGCTATCAACATAGTATAAATAATGTAAAGAAATAGAAATACTATTAAAGAATCAAAATTAACCTAGAAAAATAATTTATAAGACTTTAAAATAATGAAGAATTTAAAAGAATAAAGTATGTCAAAAGAATGATAAAGAAAATTATTTGTGTTCAAAATTTTGTTTGAAGGAAGTTTATTCGAATAACATAAAGTTTATTAAGATAAATCTCTTCAAAAACTCATTTTTTAACATTCTGTCAAATTTTATTCGAATAATGATAATTTTATCAAAATAATTCTTTTAGAAAAACAACACTAGAAGTATTTTTTGACAAAGTTTATTTGAATAAATCCTAATTTATTCGAATAAAACAGTCAAAAATCACATTGCAGAAATCAGTGAAAATCATTTTTGCCATTCTTTCTTCAAGTTTAAAAAGAGAGCAATGAAAATGGATGCAAGGAATGAATTAAATAATATGGGTAGAAGAAATAAATAAGAAAGAGTAGGTTTTTGCTAATTTCTACCTTTTTCACAGAATTAAAATAGATAGAGAAAGTGGTTGAGAATGGAGGAGGTGTGTTGCAGAAAGCAGAGCTTCTGGTTTTGGTGAATTGGATGAGTGTTTTTGTGACGAGAAAGGGAGTGTCGTAAGGTATTTATAGAGTTAAAATGGGTTTGCCTTACGTAGGAGATGATGCAAAGCATGATATGAGGTGTTGTGCTATCAAAACGAGATGTACTCCTAAAAAAAATCCCCCTCTATAATCAATGTTATATTTATAGAATTCTCTCTATAGCATTGACATGCTTGACTTATGTTATTCAGTTGCATGACACTTGTTTAAGCCTTAACTCACCGTAATCATTGTTTATCCCTTAATCAAGATTTTCCAGAATTCTTTGAATCTTATGACGTGCATGGCTAACTATTTTGCCTTTTTGTTTCATTCATTTACTTGACACATGTATTTGTAATCATTGTTTTTCAAACTTTCAAGATTTTCAAGAGTTCCTCTGCTGACACATGTCTCTTGCTGATCTCACTTAATATCACTCCATTAATCATATGGTTCCATTGGAACTAGTTGATTTAAAGAACCAAAGAAAGAACTTAAGGAAGAACTGAATTAAATGGAAAATTGGTTTTTCATGTTGTTACAATGTAACAGACTTTTCCATTTGTTTATGTTGAAGCCTGTTTATTCGAATAACAGAAGCTTTATTCGAATAAAATTACATGTTTCCTCATTTATATTTACACATTAGGAACTCTATTCGAATAACTGATTAGTTATTTGAATAATATGACTTTTATTTGAATAAAATTATATCTTATTTTGTTTATTTTGTTTTATAAGTTATTATATCATTTTTAATTATATTACATATATATTTTTAGGGATATTACACATATCACCTACATTATTAACAAAAATAATAATAAATGGTAAGCATAGCTAGAAAGTTTTCAATGTATGCTTATTACCATAGTTTCTTCACTCAATCTGTAGTTCAGATAAGCAGCCCAATGCTATATAGGAGTCCTATATGGGTGCAAGTCAAGATTGGCTTCCCAACCAAGATCTGAATTATAATGATCATAAAATAACCTATGCCAATTGTCCCTCCATTTCTTTCCAAGGTTTTCAAGTATATACTTTTTGTTATCCCCATCATCAACATGAAATATTTTCCTAAAGGCAAATATAATAAATTAAATATTAGTAAACAAAACCAATAAGAAATCAAATTTATTCAGTTAAATATAATTCATACCTTTAGAGTTTGATTTCAGACATTCTCCTTGTATGTCAATGGAACTTTATGCCAATTTTTATAAATAATAAGAAAATTATCAAAAATTCTTGTAATAGCCCCTAAATGTCCTCCCAATTGGCCACCAACCTTTCCAATTGGTTGACCCTCCGCATTCCATTTTGTCATCACTTTTTCCCCTGTAGGAAGCACAAGCACATCTTGCACCTTCAAACGTGTTTCTTTTACAATATCCTTCTCATCTAACACGTAAAGTTAACCAAACTATTAGTTTCCAAAAATATAATGCAATGAAAAATATTAAATCAAAACTAGTAAGTTGTAAATCACATACCAATCACATCAACTGTCTAATACTTGTTAGACTTCCTCTTATAAGTGGATGGTGGATCTTCAGCTTCATCAGGTTCAATGTATTGTCAAAGGAGAAAATAATATTTAAAATCCACACTAATATTGAAGTCAATTAAATTTTGTCCATGTTCTTTAATAAGTATGGACACAATGTCTATAAGGCACGAAAAATGCATCATACGAGTTTGCAGTTTGTGACTACTTATAAAAAAGTACTTTGCAGTGCCTGCTTATCAAACATCACCACCATCACCAAGATAGATGAGAAGATAAAGAATAATTATATTCTAGTGCCATTTTATTATTATTTTGTTGGTAGCTTCCAGTGCCATTTTATGAGACCCATATGAAACGCCTCAGCCCTGTGGCTACAAAAGAATAGAGCTACGCAGATGCAAAAAATAACATTGCCTGTCAATGGAGTTCTAGTTTAAATATACCAGTATATAGCTAATTTCGTTATTATATATACCATCCTAATTCCTAATCCTGTTCACATATTTCACTTCTTTGTTTCTACCACCCAGAGAACTCAAACTTAAATTAGAGTAATTTTGTGCCCAAAGAGCTTTTTACCCTCTCATAAGTCATCAGAACAAAATATGAGAAAATTTATCTAGAACTACACTCGTGAAAGAAACAACTTTTTTTTAATAGGGTTGAAAGAAAAAACTTTAAGTGAAGCCAAATGGGGAAATTGCAAAGCATGATTATAGACCTCTTAAGATGATATTGGATACAAATATGCTATCTTTCATCTTTTCCAATCATGACTTCTTTTATCATCAAGCAAAGAAATCAAACCAACACAATGACTCATGTTAGTATCATAAGGAATCTAATATATGTTCAAATCATTAAGCCAAGAAATAAAACCATCAAATATCATCATTTGATCAAACCATTCACTAAGAGTGTGTTTGAAATGTAAAAAAAATAAGAATTGATTTGATTTGTAAATCAAATTTAATTAAATTTTGTATTTAGAATGTTTAAGAATGAGAAATGACTTGATTTCTAAAATCTTATGAATTTCATTCCTTTTGTTTTAGAAATTCCATCAATTTGAATAGGATTTGTTAGGATTTAATTTGATTTGAAATAAATAGATTATTTTATCTTTAGTAACTACCTTTAACAATATTTTATAAGGGTTAAAATATAAAATAATAAAATCAAATCAAATCAATTCTCAATTTAATGAATTCCAAACACAAAATTTGATTTCTAAATCAATTCAAAACATATTTTTTTTTAAAGTTCTAAATACAAAATTTAATTTTTAAATCAATTCAATTCAATTCAAATCATTTTTCATTTTTATTCATTCCAAACACAACCTAAAGGATAATCAACAGTCATTAAAAAAAACTCGTAGCACGCGCATATAGAAGGAATAAATCAAAAGCATTTTAGATCATCAAGACTTAGTCGTTCAATAAAATGGTCACAAGAGAAGCTTAATAACCTAGAAATTGAAGCATAAAGCTAACAATTGGTGAACCCAAAAACTTAACAACCAAGTATCAAAGCAAACAAGGATTTTGGAGTTCAATCTTTACATCGAACAATATAGATTTGTGTAATTCAATATTTTCATTGTTTACATCCTTGAGTGTGTTTGGAATTTTAAAAAATGGAAAATGATTTTGATTTGTAAATTAAATTTAATTAAATTTTGTGTTTGAAATGTTTAAAAATAAAAAATGATTTGATTTCTAAAATCTCATTGATTTCATTCTTTTTGTTTTAGAAATTCTATTAAATTTGATAGGATTTGTTAGGATTTGATTTGATTTAAAATAAATAGACTATTTTACTTTTAGTAACTACCTCTAACCACCTCTCATAAAGGTTAAAATGTAAAATAATAAAATCAAATTAAATCAATTCTCATTTTAATGAATTCCAAACAACAAAATTTGATTTCTAAATCAATTCAAATTCTTTTTTTTTTAGAGTTTCAAACGCAAAATTTGATTTTTAAATCAAATCAAATCAAATCAAATCAATTTAAATCAAATTATTTCTCATTTTTATTTATTCTAAACATAACATTAATTAATCAATATTGTTAAATCTCCAAAAAGAAAAAGCTTCCTACAGTATTTGTGTGTGTGGAGGGGCCTTTTTAAAAAAACACTTTCTAAAAAATTCATTCAAAGAAAAAATAACGAGTAAACGTCCACTTTGGTCCCTGAAATTGTATGTACCAGTCACATTCGTCCCTGACATATGAAAAACACTACTTTAGTCCCTGAAACATCAATCCAAATGATTAGTTTGGTCCTTATTGGGGACTAATGTGATTGGGTTTAAAAGACCAAACTGACTATATGGGTTGATGTTTGAGGGACTAAAGTTGAGTTTTCCATATTTTTGGGACGAATGTGACCAGTGCATACAATTTCAAGGACCAAAATGGAGGTTTATTAAAAAAAAAACCCTTTGGATGATTGAAAAGAGTAATTTGGGTGCATGTCATTAACGCTTTAGAGATGCAATAAAAATAGTCACAACCCATAACCCACATCAAAATTTCAAATGCACAAATTTCTCATATGAAACCCAATGCACAACAAATAAGAAGAAGATGCACAGGAGTGAGTTAGCTTAATTGTGTTAGTGCAGCCATGGTTGTAGAGTTTAGAAACCTAAAATAAAATGAAAGCAGTGAGAAGTGATGCACATTATAGTTAGGCAGTTCAATTAGTTTACACAAAACTCATAATTCCATAATCGTTTGGGTTTATTAGGGATTTGGGGGATCTCAAAATTTTAAGGATTTATATTTTAAAAACACAGAGAATCAAACATATGAATAGAGATTTTAGAGACTCACCTTCTCGATTTGCTGCTTGGGTGGAGATTTGTGCTACTTCACAGCGTGGATGGTGGTTCACGAAGTGCACATCCGCAGAGTGGATGGTGGTTCACAGCGTGGGGGTGGTTCACGGCATGAGGGATGGTTGTTCATGGAGTGGGGGATGGTACTTAGTGGCTGCTTCACTATAGTACATAGGGGATGATTAAAGGGTTGGGGGAATTAGAGTGAAGGAAAACTGAAAATCGTAATCTAGGTTTAAATTTTTTTGTTTTTTCTCTTTATGATGAAAAATGCCACTAACGTATACTAAACTACCACTAACATATGATACACTCAGTGGTTATCACAACTACCATGTAAATCGGCGCTACATGTCTATAAACTGCGATGGTTATGACAACCGCCGTGTGAACCACCACAAAGTTAAACCTTGTGGCAGTTTACAGTAACCGCCACTGGTTCCTAGTTTTCATGTAGTGACTCAACTTGGTTACGAACTTTTATTAGGGTACAACTAGTTTTTTTATATTAGCATGCATGATTTGAATCATCTAAAGTGTGAGGTGCACTTTAAAGAGCAAAGTACAAAATCTTAATTGTTGATGAGAAAATCAAAGGAGTGGATAATCACATATGTATCATCTGCTATGTAGGTGCATGTATCTTATAAAATCTTAATCTCCTTAATTTTCTCATCAACAATTATGATTCTACACTTTATTCTCTAAAGTGTACCCCACACTTTAGAGATTAAGGGTTTAATATTTTATACGATACATGCACCTGTATAGCAAATCATACATGTGTGATCACTCACTCCTTTGAATATCTCATCAACGATTAAGATTCTACACTTTACTCTCTAATGTGCACCTTAGACTTTAGGTTATGTTTGGTATGTCAAATAAGGAGGACCTGATAGTATAAGTTAATGCTATCAGGCTTTATCAAGTGTTTGAAATGTCCATCTGATAGGATAATCAAATCCGGTCAAAGCTTTTTATCTCACTCTAATAGTATAACAATATCCTCCCCATGACCCCTTTTATATAACCTGATAAGATTTTCCTTCACCAATACCCTCCACTTTTATACCCAAAAATCAAACAACCTAAAACGGAAACCCATCATGATCAGAAAACACTCCCCCACCACCACGTTCCTCACCACCCCAGCTGTCGTTCCTCACCACCACTCTGCCTCACTCCTCCCTGACCTAAGCCATCTTTAATAGCCAACCTTGGCCGCCATCACCACTATGCAAGGGTCATCATCCCCTGCCTCGTCCCTCACCTAAACCATGTCGTCACCTCAAACCGAGTCGTCGGCAACCCAATCAGAATAGTTCCTATGGCCAGCCACCCAGACCTGCCTCATCCTCAACCACCCAGACCCGCAAAGCCACCTAACTTGAACCACCTCAAACCCCCTTGCCATCTCGCCTGCAACCCACAAGCTTTACTGCGTCAGATCTGCGACCAACCCCAAAACCGTCCTTCGTTGGCGGTGGCCATGGCTGCAAATACCATAGACCACCCAAACCTACTTATAGCGGTGACCCAAACCCATAAGCACCATATCTCCCCCAGCATGAAGAAGTCGCAGATTTGCAGTTTGATGATGTTGGCAGTGACCTAAACCAATTTGCACTAAATCTCCCTCACCCAGTTTTTACACTTAGTGATGCAGAGTTACAGCAAATCTGTAATTTTTTTTTTTGAAAATTTTGCTTGGTGGCTGAACTCATAAATCTAATTGGAAAAATGTAGTTTATTTTTTATTTTTTTATATTAAAGGGTATTATAGACATATTAAATAATTATTATACTATCAGGATTCTTATACTATTGGGCATCATATATATGATTGTATAAGAACTAATCAAGTCCTTTTTATTATCAGTATTTATCCTACTATCTTGTATTATTAAGTCTTATACTATTATGTACGCCAAACACAGCCTTAGATGACCCAAATCCATGCATGTAACTAGTTGCATCTTATACCATTTCTTAATAAGTTATTACCTATCATTTGCAAGGATTATTATTTTTTTATAACATAATGTTAGTAAAGATAAGTTATTCAAATACTATCACTCAGGGCATCAATGACATGGTTGGGACCCCGAAGGGCAAGCAAAGGTACAAACGTTGCTTCTAGGAAACATACTCAAAAGATTGCTGCACATAAAAGCTATTCACCTTGTGGAGGGAACCAAGTGAGACTACTAACCAAGGGAGGATTCAAACTCGTGCACTTAGGGAATGTAGAGCCTTATCAAGAACCCTTGAGTCTGATCCAGTCGTGCCAATACATGTCGGTGCAAGGACCTTCTATTTAATATAGCTCTATAGGGAACTATAGGATCAAATCCATCTCTCTTAACAAGCAAATGCTAGCTTCCTAAAAATTATTCTTGAATGAAAATCTTTTTCGCTCACAATTTAGTGCTTAATATAAATTACATCACGATTTATTATTTAAATTATCCATTTGCTATCTATGATAAGGACTTATACAAATAAAGTTTGAATAATTTAGGATTGAATTGTACACTTCTCTTATCTTCTTTCTCTCTCTCTCACACACACACATGTTTATATGGTTACTAACTAACTAAATAACTATATATATATATATGATCTTACTCTGGTGAAAAGAGTGTTTATTATAAGAGGTGAGAGGAGTAAATATACTATTGGATCTTACATGAATGGTCAAGATTAGAACATAAATGCATGTGACTTTTTTAAATGGTCACATGACTTTTAGGTAACTTTTAATCTTGACCATCCATGTATGGTTGTATGGTAAAAATTTGCTCCTCTCACTAGATATGCTCCATATATATATATGATGGTAAAGCTCAAACGTAAAATTATAGATGATAGTTTTTTTAAATTGCAACTCGAGAAAGTGCTCACAATATAACCCATTAAGGATAAGTTTAGATTGAAGAGTTTTGAGGGAGGAAGAAAAGAAGGATAATTTTATTTCAAACAAATGTCCTTATTTGAGAATTTTTCAAAAATGTAGAAGATGTTTCAAGCAAGATTCTAAAAACTAAAACGATCATTGAACCAGTCAAGACTCTAATTCAAGGTTTAATGGCCCAACTATGGTTGAACTTGTAAGCTTCAAAGTTTTAAGACCCTTTTATATATGCCTTAATCATTGTTATTCTTATAAGTTTTGATGATTAACAAACTCACTTCTCTAGGAATCTCATACTGATCTTTACATCAGAAAACTCATATGCTTAGCATTGCTCACTAATCTTTATTCACTCTTATAATGCATCTTTCTGTTTAACCTTCTGTAAACTCAATTATGTAAGTTGTTCTAACTAACTTATTTAAATGTGTTAAGGTTTCAAAAGTCACATATATTAGGGAGGACTTAGCTTCAATTAGAATCCTGCTCAGATGAATGTTCAAAAAGCTCTAGTTCAGAAAGTTAAATGTTTAGAAAGCTCTCCATCAGAAAGCTCATGTTTAGAAAGCTATTTTGGGGAAGCCCAACTTAAAACTTTAGAAGTACTTTGGAATGCTATTTAGAACGAAGAATATCAAAGATATTCTCCTAATATAAGTACAAAAGTGGCAGCAAAAATTGAAAAAGTTGTAGACTAAAAGACAAAATAATGAATACTTACTGAAACAATTATCAAAGGTTTGTATATTCATATTTAATGCATACCAATGGCTAGAATTTGTTTGAAGCCTATAAATTGAAGTTAATTAAATTCATTTATGGCTAGACACTTGGTTGGCAGCGAAGTTGATGTTGTGTCAATGTGCTACACTCTTATTCTGGAAGCTTTCTGATAGTTCTTTCTACTGTGTAACTGCTTTCTAATAGTTGAAGCTCTCTCTACTTGTATGTCTTGTACATTCTTTGTAGTAGAGTTTTCTTGCTCTAATATGAAGTTTTGTATATTCACTTTGTGAGAGTTAGAGTGAGCAAACACAAACTAAAACAATTCATCCAATTGTAACCTTGACCATAGAGGTCTTTGAGGTTTTTGAGTGAGCTTAAAGTGGCTATGTGTAAAAACAATACTTGTAATCTAACTTGGAGAGGCTAGGGTTAAATGACTACTCGAAATAATAAAAATCTCGACTATGTGCTAAGGATTGAAAGTAGGCAAGTGCTTTGACCAAACTAGTATAAAATCCTGTGTCGAAAGTTCTCTCTCATCCCTTTCTCTATACTTTTTGAACTTACTCATAAGTACTCTTATCTTTCTTAGTTCTTTTTGTTAAACAGCAATGTTAGTAAAACTATTTTCTGATCTTAAGAAAGTTATTAAAGGTTTTTGAAACTAATTAAGAGAAGATTCTAAAAGCATTCAACTATTTTCTAAACTCTAAAATATCTAGGTTTTTGATATAATAGTTTCTTTAAGGTATTTGCTTTAGTCAAGATTTTTGAATTGTTGGACTAACTTTTTGATCAATATATCCAAGTTATAAGACTTGAGAGAAAGCTTGTTTTGAATTTCAAAAATAGTTTAGAAAATTTCAAAAAAATGAACAATTCAACCTCTTCTTAGGCAAAGAGCCATCTTCAAAACTAGTGTATGTGTGTACACATGTGAGTGTGTGTACTAATTAAATAAGATAGCAAACCAGATGGCCCATCATTCAACAAATATAAAAGCCATAAAAACATGTCTTCACAAAGTCCCACTTTGGATAGCTCAAAAGGCATCAAAGCCATTTAGCAAATGTAAAAGCCAAGAAAAACACACCTTTTATGAGTATCACATCGAAGAGCAAGTACATAATCCAACCTTTGAGCAATTACAAAAGCCAAGAGAAGTTCTTCACAATCCATGCCTTCCTTGACCTTTAACTTTAACGTGGGCCATTGACTTTATTGGCATTATATTTATTTTCCTATTGAGACGGGCTAACTTGCTAATGGGCTTCCTTTTGTTTTTTTTACAAAAAAGGCTAAAAACAGGGGATATGAGAATTAAAAGAAAAAAAAATAAAAGATAAGACTATACAATAGTGTGGATTGTTCTCGAGTTGACAAGTTTTTCTAGTTCATGACTGGTGTACCAGTTTTTGACTAGAATGGTTTATATGTAATGACAGGACTGGTAAGGTAGTTGGTTTCTGATCTAACTAGTTCAACCAGTCGATCCAGTCTGATTTTCAAAACATAGGTTTCAGGTATGATATTAGAGGTCAAAGGAGTGGAATCAACCTATCAAAACGGATATTTAATACTTAGAATAGAATTCGCCCCTAAATATGAGTTTTGGGGTAGAAAGATCAATTTTCCAAGAATGTGACTACATTTGGATCCAATTTAATCTTGAGATGTTGAGGGATATAGACAAAGATAGAATAACAAAAAACTTTAAGGGAAAAACTAGATGTTAGCTTATTGTTTGGATGTGTTTCAATCAAAACCTATATAGGTTTTTTGAACCATAAAACGTGAGAAGGAATTCTGTTAATGAGATAGGTAGTAGTGAGGATAACATCTCCCTATAAACAATTGCAAATATGAGATCTAAATAGGAAAGCACAAGCAACTGAACAAAGATGATGGTTTTTTTGCTCAATTCTCTCATTTTGCTAAGGAGTATCAATGTAAGTATTTAGGTGGACAATCCTTTTTTCAACTAGATAATTTCCAAGCGTAGACTGGAAGTCATTGTCAATTCAAAGAACTTGGGTGTTGGTCATGGAATGAAAAAATTTAAATATAATGGGAATAAATATAAAAAACTTATTTCCTAACTATAAACGATTGATAAAAGCTGTAGAAAATTTTGGAGAAGCAACTAAGACAGTTTGGTATTTTTAAGGATATCAAAGAAGAATTAAAGGAACAATAATGGAATAATTAAGTAACTCAGAAAATTATGAAATTTCATAAAGGTGACAAGTAAGATATGGAGAATAATTTGCTATAAAATACCAACTAAGAAAAGTATCAGAAAGTATATTTACTTAATCCCTCGGTTTAATTTAACTTGGGACCAAATAATGAAGCTTAACTAATAAATAGCAATAAATGAAAGATTATGGAAAAATGAATCCAAGAATTAAGTTGAGTTCTAAAATTCTCCATAATACTTATGGACATTTGAAAACTTAGCTTTGGAAGATTAAAGAGTGTTTAACAGATATAAAAGTTACAGCACTTAAAATCTGGTCACTTTTGACCTAGCTCCAACACCTCTTTATTCTCTAGATTTCTCTAGTTTCTTTCTAACTTTCTTGCTATATTTTCACACGGCAAAACAGGGCCAAGAACAGAGGGAAAAAAGCAACAACTACGTTAGGAATAAGGAGGAAAAGAGAAGAGAAAAAAGAAGGGAAAATAAGAGAAAAAACAAGGAAGTTTAAGGAACCAAGGCTAGGAGCAAAGGTTGAGTTCTGCCTTTGTTATGTATTATCATTCAAGGCTCCATTTCAAGTACAAAAGCAACTATAATTCAACCACAAATAAGGTAGCACCTTTGCCATATTTTCTAGTATAATTCAAGCGACAAATGCAAGCATTAAAACAATACAAAGTGTACTTATAAACTGGGCATCAAGTTGCCATAGCAATTCAGTCCAAAGAATACAATAGAATCTCCACTTTCTAATCATATTCAACATCATAATTCAACACAAACCTTAATAGAAATTAAATGAACATTTTAAGGAATACAAGCACCTTCAAAAGCAAATCTAGTCATGAGGCATGGAGTATCAAAGCACAATCAAAATATCAAACTTATACTCATGAATTCACTAAAGAAATAAAACTAGAGCAAGGTAAGAATAGAAGCACAAAAATATTCAAAATATATGTTGTTTTTCCTTGGTCTGGCCGTGAGCTACATGAGTTCTAGGGAGCAGATTTTTAGCTCAATAACAATGAGAAAGAAAGGTTAGGTTAAAGATAAGAACCCCTACCTTTGCTCCTAACCTTGGTTCCTTGAACTTCTTTGCTTTTTCTCTTATTTTTCTTTCTTTTTTCTCTTCTCTTTTCCTCCTCCTTCCTCATGTAGCTGCTGTTATTTTTCCTCTGTTCTTGGCCCTGTTTCACCATGTGAAAATATGGAAAGAAAGTGAGAAAGAAACTACAGAAATCTAGAGAATAAAGAGGCGATGGAGCTTGGTCAAAAATGACCAAATTTTTAGTGTTGTAACTTTTATATCTGTTAAGCACTCATTAATCTTCTAAAGCTAAGTCAAAGCTAAGTTTTCAAATATCCATAAGTATTATGAAGAATTTTAGAACTCAACTTAGTTCTTGGATTCATTTTTCCATAATCTTTCCTTTATTGCTATTTATCAGTTAAGTTTCATTACTTGGTCCCAAGTTAAATTAAACCGAGGGATTAAGTAAATATGCTTTCTGATACTTTTCTTAGTTAGTATTTTATAACAAATTATTCTCCATATATTACTTGTCACCTTCATGAAATTTCATAATTTTTTGAGTTACTTAATTGTTCAATTATTGTTCCCTTAATTCTTCTTCGATATCCTTAAAAATATCAAACTATCTCAGTTGCTTCTCCAAAATTTTCTACAGCTTTTATCAATCGTTTATAGCTAGGAAACAAATTTTTCAAATTTATTCCCATTATATCAACTGTTTACACTACATCATATTGGATTCAAGCTCTCATGTAGCTTCCTCTAAGTCACCACATTCCCATAACACCTTCACTAAAGGAATTTGTTTCCCCTTGAGCTCTTTCACTGCTCTATCCAAGATCCTTACAAGTTTAACTACATATGTTAAATCATCTTTTAATTACACTGATTCAGTTTCTATGATATGTGAAGGATCTTGATTATACTTTCTGAGTTGGGAAATATGAAAGACATTGTGAAGGTTTGACAAGTTGGGTGGTAAAGCAATTTGATAGGCGACCAGTCTAATTCTTTTTAGGATTTGGAAAGAACTAAGAAATCTAGGGTTTAACTTTTTGGTCTTTATGGCCCTACTAACTCTTGTAGTAGGAGTAATTTTGAGGAATGTATGTTCTCTTTCTTTGAATTCTAGAGGCCTTCTTCTCTTATTCACATAACTCTTTTGCCTACTCTGGACTGCAACATCCTATCCTTGATCACTCTAATGATGATACATAACAAGGGCAAAATGCTATCCTGTTTTTAACTTAAATGTGGATGTTTTTAATGTATGAAATTATGGCTTGAATTGTGGTTGAAAAGCAAGGTTGAATGCTACCATGTTAAACCTTAATTTGAGTATATCTTTGTTATGCATTCAAGCTAAGTTTTTTTATTGAAAATGTGACTTTGTGATTAGATGGTAGCTATGACCAACTTTGTCATACTAAGGAACATACTGAATTGTGTTCAAGTTATTAGTTGTATGAAAACTTAATGGATGTGGATTTATTGAGTAGCCCTTTGGTATTTAATATGGCCAAAGACTAAAATATGATATGATCCCCATCATTGGTTAGAATGGAAGTGCGAGGATGGACATTCCTTCCCTTCTAGAGTAGTTGAGGTTGAGGATGGACATACCCTCACTATTTACTCAAGTTCTTCCTAGTTGATGGAGTTGATCCTAGTTTGTGATAGTGTGAGGATGAACATTCCCTTCCTAACTTAGTAGTTGATGATGGATGAGAATGCATGTGTCTTGAAGCATGTCAATTGGTTTTTGATGATAACAAAGACAAAGATGAAGATCAAAGAGCAAAAGAGAAAACCAAGATCAAAGGAAGAAATCAAGAGGTTTAGATATAGGCATTAGTACATCAATGTTAAATGCTCCCAAAGATATCTCAAATGGTTTTTCAAAAAATGATTTGAATCAATATGATTTTCAAAGATCAATTCCTAAAAGAGAACTTCTTTTACCTTGGATCATGCCAAACAATGTTCTATATTGTTTAATCCATGTTTTCTAAAGTTAGGAATGATATAAATCCGTTTTAAGGCTTGAAAAATGAGTTTAAAGTATAGTGTAATCGATTACCAAGGTTTAGTAATCGATTACAAGCTAAACAAAAGCCTTGTAATCGATTACACCATCACCGTAATCGATTACCAGAAAGTCAGAGAATGTGTAATCGATTACACAAGTCATGTAATCAATTACCATGTTCCCAGAAAGCCAAGAACACGATCAAAAGGGCCATATAATCGATTACATCAATATTGTAATCGATTACCATGAAGTCAGAAGGCGTGTAATCGATTACACAAGTCATGTAATCGATTACCACAAGCCCAGAAAGCCAAGAACACGTTTTATCTTCCATGTAATCGATTACCAAAACCTTGTAATCGATTACCAAGGTGCTGACATGCCCAACGACTATATTGAATGTATTAAATGCTTGGCTTTAACCACCCCCAACGGCTCTTTTAATGAATGGGCTTTAAATACAATTGGTGGGGCTTCATTAAGGGTTGTTCTTGAACCTTAAAACATTATAGCAACACATCAAACGAGAATCAAACTCTGAAATCACTCATTGCTCTGTTTTTGTCCAATCTTTGAGATATCTTTTGTGAGCATTATTAGAGCTTCAATTTGTATCATTTACTCTAGTGAGAGTTTCTCTATATCAATCTTAATTTCTGTATAAGAGAGAGAGGTGAGGTATCCTCTAATTTGTAAAGGTGAGGCATCCCTTTGTTTGAAGAGACTCAAGCTCAAGGGTGAGGCATCCCAAGGAGTTGAGGGCTCAAGTTTGTAAAGGTATTCAAGCACCTATTGAAGCTTGGAGAAATAGTAGAAATCTCAAGTGGTTGCTTGAGGACTGGACGTAGGTCACAAGTGGATTAGTGGCCGAACCAGGATAAATCACTTTGTTTGATTCTCTAAATCCTTCTCTTATATTTGTGCATTACTTATTTTCTTGCTTGATCACTTCTCTCTTGGTTGGTTATTAAGCAATATACATTGTTCTTATCAATTCATTCATTTCAATTAGTCAATAGCTTCAACGAAATTCAATAGTCAAGTGTTTTGCGAAAGAATTGCGAACTTGTTTTATAAACTCAATTCACCCCCCTTCTTGAGTATTGAAGCCACTTGGGAACAATGGACATTCCCTCTCTACTCATAACTCTTAGTTGAGGATGGACATTCCCTCATTAAAAGTGACTTGGTTTACTCATTACTCGGAGTAGTTCTGTGTGACTGACGAATGGTCATAAATGGGTTGAAGTACATCAACCTAAAAGCAGACTATTACCAAGTGATTTAAATGAGCATTATGATGAAATTGAATGTAATTGTTAAATTATGATACTTGTTTGAAAATGTGTTTTTGAAAATATTTGTAGATGCAAATTGTGACGGTTGTTAATAAATGTTTTCAAAAATTATTAATAATTGGATTTCTGTTTCGGTAAAAGGAAGGGCTGGACTTAGCTTTTGCCACCTTCCTATGTTATAAAATGAGTTTTAACAATTGTTTTTCCCTGAAACAGCTAAAAGTATTACAATGTCACTGATTTTAATTGTATTATTGAGAATTCTTTGAATTCTCACCCCTTTTCTGTGCATGTTTCCGTAATATTTCCAAGTACGAGCTTTCCAGCAAGAAGATAATCGAAGAAGAAATAGAATAGTTCTTGATGTTATTTTGTATTTTCTTATGCATAAATAATACTTGTGATAAACTATGTAATTTGAGCAATGTAAATTATGTCGTATATTATCATTTTCAGTATATGTTCGTTATATTATTTCGCAAAAGCTCTTATTTTATATATATCAATTAAATATAATTGAAAGTTATTTTGTTAATTTTTAGCGACATGCTTAATTTTATTTGTTAATACATAATTTCGGATACGTTGTTAGTAATGTTATTAAGGACGTTACACTTATCATGAAGCAAAGGTTCATTTTAGTCATTTTTCCTCAGAAAACATTATTTAAATAATAACAATGATAAAACAATGAGAATGCACATATGAATGCAATGCTTATGATTATGTACGTTCAATTCACAAATTTATGCTTATTCCCTTTTTCATTTTGAGGAAATTACTTTATCATCTAGTAAACATTTAGGGGGATTGACTCTTCCTCCATAAAAAAAATCTGCTTATCATGCATGAGCTAGCTCACTCTAAGTAGTCGTACTGTGCTACATAGAACCTATCCCTAGAAAGGTGAATTCATCTCCTTGATCTATTGTAAGGCAACCTTTACTTAACATTTGGGAAAAGCATACAGTTGTATGCGTAGTTTCATAATGTAGAATGAAATCATAGTTTATAATCACTCTTTGCTTTTCAAAGTATGGTTCAACATTATCAATAGTTCACAGTTTAGATACTCAAAGCTCAATAGTAAGCATATGATATAAGTATGCTTTCAATAATCTTTAGTTACTAATATGCAACTTTATGCACATACTCAAAGACTTAGTAAGTTAACTTGGCTACCAAGTAACATAATATTATCAACCCTAATTCATAAGAATCACATTATCCATCCTACTCAACTCTACGAGGTCACAACCTCTTGAATCAATTCACCATCCATTCTTCAACAACAATAGCTCAATTAACATATATTTTAACCTCTTAATCATACAGTTAATCTCTAAGTACCTAATTAGCACTTTAAGATCTCAATTCATCTCCCTAAGTTCACGACCAAGCAAAGCACCCTTTGGGGTGCAATTTAGCCACCTTTTTCCATGGCCATCTGCGGCCATCAGCAAAAAACCCCTCTTCTCTTGGCGACTTATGGTGGCAATAACCACCACCAAGAACAAACCTTAGCCTTCAATCTTGTTGTGGCCAAACCGCGACTGCTACCACCATGGCCACCACCTTGAGGCCATCTCCTCCATGGCCATCTGTGGCCAACCCCTATGAGGCCACCGCTTATATAGTCACCCAAAGTGGTGGCAACCATTTTCCCATGTCAAACCCTAATCCCTCATCTAGTGGTGGCTAACCCACGGCCACCACCACCCAATTTCTCCCAAGGTTAGCCACTTAGGGTAGTGGCCACCACCTCAACACCTTAAGGCTCCAATTAACCCTCTTCTCCACCTGATGATTAAGCTAACTTGTAGCCAAAGAGCCATCATGGCCATAGCTCCAATAACTAATTTTGCAGCCTCAAAGAAGAAGAAGAAGAAGAGGAAGAATGGAAACAATCCCATAACTCTCGCCTTAGCTCACGATGGTGCAAGGTTGAAATGGGTGGATGGATGATTCCAATTAATGCAAAAGGAAGAGGAAAGTGTGGTAAAACTTGCTTCCTTCTTGAGCCAAGTACAACTCTGATGCCTTAGCCACCATGCAATGCCCTCAAACCACAGTGGTGCTCCTCCAATTCTCTTTCTCCATCATTCCTTCTCTTTGTCTCTAACTTTCTTTTCCTTCTCTCTATGTCACCGTGTGTATGTGTTTGAGTGAAGGAGTGTGTTTAAGTGAGTGAATGAGTGTCAGAGAGGTGTTTGGTGGATGTGTGTGCATCATATAAGTGGTTGAGTGAGGGGTGGTGAGGTAGCTTAAGTACAAAGTTATGAGTGTAGAAGATGAGTTCAAGGGAGTGTTCAATCGTATAGGGTAATCGATTGAGATTTAGGTAAAATTTAACCATTCTAGGGTAGGCCATTATGACCCATGCATACTGTAAATCACATTAGGGTTCTCTTAAAAAACCCCATGCAAACCTTATAACCATTGTGCATTAACCCTAAGTAACCACAAAAATCTTAAACCAATAATAACCAAGTTAAGTGCTACCTTACCCTTGCATGAAATATCATTGGTTGATAATAATCATTACTTTTCTTTTCAATAATCATATATTATCTAATTTAATCATTAACTAATCTATCTTTATGCATTTTCATTGGTCATCACATATTATTATAAATATTCTATTTATTTATAATAATTATTTTCTTAATTAATTTAGCTTATTTGCTAATTAATCACTAATTAACTCATAAACTAATTTATTTAATCTTTTAATATTTATAAAAATTAATTTATACTATATTAATTACAAATAATTAATTTATAATTATTTTGCTTAATTTTTGTAACTTAAATGTGAAAATTCTAAATTTTAAATATTATACCAATTATTTGATAATTTTATGAAATTATTTTAATCAGTTTTAGGAACTAACTTGCTCACTAAGTTACTGTTCACAAACACAAACAACAAGAACATGCGCGTAAAACTATGCAAACACATAAAATATCAAATTTTATATTCTGCTAGTTCTATAAGCAAGTTGGAAGGAACGATGTTACACCAGCAACAATCGACAAAGATCTATCTACAGTAATTACTTAATAATTTCTAGAGCATGGTAGGTTAAAATGAAATAAAGAGGCAAAAAAAAAAAAAAGAACCATGTGATTCGTGGCACCTTAGTCAATCACCTATGAACAATTTTTCTCAATCTTGCTATTAAGAGTGGTTGGGAAGATGTCTTTTTAGGTTGCAGACCCATGACCAATAACAGAGGAGCTGACTTGGTAGATAATTCTTTGGAGAAGAACCTGTTGTCCCTTGCTTAATGGAGTGTTGTCAATGGTAGGTTTATCATCACTAGTTGCAAAAAACCTATAGTCTTCTTGATCAAAATTTGGTTTATTTGGTTTCAATCAATCAGTATACCATGAATTTTTCAGCACCCCTCCTTTGTGTGTCCAAGATGATAGCAGTGATCACACCAAGGTCTTCCTTCATAAGGACGATTATTACCTCCCTGATCTTACGTTCCAGAGCTGTAAGAGTAGAGCTTTCTATTGAGATGATGTTTCCTTGATTTCCCATCATAATTTTTCTTTTGGTCTCCTCTCTTTGAACCTTTGAGAATTCTTCCTCTTACTTCATTAAGATCTTTGTTAAGACCTAGCAAAAACATAAAAATAATTTCTTTTTCTGTCATCTTATCATATTACTTTTTATCTTGCTAACAGTCCTAAGAGGTATTTTCAAACATATCCAATTGGTTCCAATAATGAGCAAGAATATTATAGTACTGGGTTACAAAGGTTTCACCTCGTTGAAGACTGTAAAGAATACCTTTGGTTTTGAAGAGTTTAGAGGTATTTTTGTTATCGAAGTATGCTTCTTTGACATTGTCCTAGACTTTCTTTGCAATAGAATAGAACATGAAATTCTGACCAATTTTGAGGTTCGTGGTGTTCATCAGTCAGGACATAACCATGTGATTCTTGGATTTCTGTTGTTTATAATTGGTATCATTTCTTGGAAGGGAATTCAACTGCTTCGATGAGGTAGTCATCTTTTCCTTTGTCATTGATGAACATGAGAACTAATTAAGAACACTTAAGATGATTTTGACAATTGATCTTTTGCTTCATAATGGGAATAATGGAACTTTTTAAGTTTCCATGTGAATTGGTAACCATGTCCTCTACAATAGAGGTCATGTTGGAAGAGTTGCTCTTTTTTGTAGCCATAGTATGTTATATTTGTGAGAGAAAGTTTTGATACCATAAACAATCAGGGGATGACTTTCATTGAGTTCTTTTATTTATTTTTATCAAAATACACACACACACAATATATATATATATATATATATATATACATATATACATGTAGAAAAGAATCACCTAAGATTTCAGGACCCAAATCAGGTACTACAGAATCAAGAATAGAATTATAAACTTCCCACGAATTTTTTTAGATCCAAGGAGAGTCAACTCAGCTAGGTTTCTCTTGCTTTGCAGGGCTCAAGATGGGCTCATCGAGGGAGAAATGGCTAATGCGACATCATCAAGGTCAACTGGTGCTATGGTCATCCCTAAACCCAAGAAAAGCAAAACCTTAAAATCGTATACTCAAGAAGAAAGAAATGCACAAGCAGCCCATCATTAATGTCAGCTTATTTTGAAGTACTCTCTCAACAACAATTCAAGTGTGGAGGGAAGGGTTGTAGCTAGCCAAATGCTCAATCAATACTGTCTAGTCACCTGACACCTCTTTTGGTGGTCCAGCGGCCACAACTTAGGATCTTGCTCCTAGTCATATGGGAGAATCTTCCTAACTAGAATCTTACATGGGTGAAGGGAACATCACATATGCTTTTGATATGCAATTAGTCCATGAAGCTATGATGAGGTAGGCAGTTTGCAATGAGGAAGACCTCATCTAGTACTAGTACACTAGTGGCTTACGATTGATGGATTATGCCACTTTCTTGAGAATTTATGTGAATTTAGCTTTATATTACTCAAAGGATAATCTAAGGCACTACTACCATGAGATAGGCCTTCAGGAGGGCCTACTATGTGAAGTGAAAATGGGACTTAAAAAGGGGGCCAATGATTATTGTGCTGCAAACATGGAGTAGGATTTCAAAAAAACTTATAAAGAAAAGACGATAACAGTTTGGCAATAGCTAAGAAGGAGCTTGAGGGTATTCATACTAACCTGGTTAGGCTATGCCTCATATAATAAAAGAAACAAGCAGGTACTACTAAAACTTGAAGAATAACATCTACATCAAACAATCAAAGTCATGTTTAGGGTTTTGAAACCACCCTTAACCAAGATAAAGATATAGACTAATATGGTACTAAGAGCCATGAATACAATCAATATAAACATAATAATAACAAGAGTTCAAAAGTAAGAAGGATAGAATAGATGGTGTGATGTCTCTTGAATCTCTTTAATCTTCCTCTTGAGGTCGCCTTAAAATTCCAATCTCTCAATAGCTTCCAAGCTATATTATCCATCTAAGCACAAGCTCTACTCTAATGATGTCTCGCCCTCTTTAGTTGCCTTTGACTTTCTTATATAGTGTGTCTTAGGTCTAGCACTTCACTTTTCAAGAGTTCAAGCCTTATTGGATCTCTCATGCAACTTCTATGTGAATAGGACAACCTTCTTTATTTTAATGAATTGGATAAGCATAAGCATGACTAAGCATGTTTTTTCTTAGGGTTTCATAGCTATTATATGTTGGAATGATTGCTTGTATGGCTAAGTTGTGCTTTGAGGTTAGAAGCATAGCCATGCCATGTCTCCTTTCATGTTTATTTACTCATTTCAAACGTTGGAATTAATCCTTGGGGTGAATAGGAGAGTTGTAACTCTTTTCTTAACTTTCTCTAGCCTTTAGAATTACTCGATTTGGACCTTTATAACTCAAGATATACCCAATTTACTACACCAAGGTCAAAAATCAAGCAAATCTACTACTAATTTGTCCTCAAGCTCAACTTTCTTTGAATTGCTCATCCTATGTTCAATGGATCTGTACAAAAATCGTCTATTTTAGACCAAAACTAAAGATAAAATCAATAAATTCTTTGGAAAGAGGTTTTATCAAATTATAGCATAAAAAGTATAGAATCTTCTTGATTATTTCCTAATTCACATCAAACTAAGCATTAATCATATGTTGCAACTGTCACGAGGTTCATGGCTCATCCATGTTGGCTAGCGATATTTTGGCTGAGTTTGAAAAGGTTTCGGGTTTGAGTCCTGTGAGTGTGCATGGCCACTGCCATGCCAAGGCCCCTGATATCCAGTGCTTCCATTTTGAAATAAGACATAAACTTCTTAAGAGACTCGTCTTTTTGCTACTTGAATGCTACCAGGCTGATGCACATATTTTGGTGTGCCAAGCTAGTGAAGAACTGTGTTATAGAACTGATAATTCTATCTTTTATTATATTTTCATATTATTTTTTTAGTAGGATTTATAGTTTTTTTTCCTTTTCTTTGGGATTAAATTATTATTTAATTAATTTTTTTATGTAGGCCAGAACTCCAAATTTATGTGAGATCAAAAGAAAAAAATTAATAATAGTTGGGCCCACAACTAAAGAAAGCCAATGGTTTGTTATTGAAGGAGGTGGGTCTCCTAAGTTGGGGAAAAAGCAAAACCTAACCTATAAATTAAAGAAAAGATAATGCTGCACATGGGGAGAAGTAAGAATGTTGTAGTAGAAGGAGAATAAGAGAGCACTAGAGGTAGTGAAGGGACTCTTTCTTAGTTTTTCTTTCATGAACTCTTTGAATTTATTTATTTATTTATTTTTACTTTATGAACTAATTTTATTTTTCTAAGGTAGAGATGTAACCTAGTTACAAAAATATAATTTTCTTGATTCTTGTTATTCCATATTTAATTTTCCATGGTTGAGTGTTAATTATTGTTGTTAATGTTTTTGGGTGCCTAATCATCATTCATTTGTTTTGATGTTCATAATAAAATCGAGAGGTAATTTATGAAATTTGCTTCTTATAATAAATATCACAAATTAAGCGAAAGCTAAGGATAAGTAAACACGATTCGTGTGACCTTAGTGGGAAATCATTAAGCTTAATAAGCCTTTGTTTCTCAAATTGCACTAAGAGATTAGGCATGTTAGTAGGTAAAGACAATTTGGCATAACTTTAGAAAGAGTGTTGTGCTGTGATGTGAAAATCGACAAGTGCACCGAATTGCAAAAGTAATAAAAAGTGAGTAAGAGTATCGTCCCACAATGATTAAGTTATCGATTACTAAATTTGTTGAAAGTAGCACTATTCAAGCTAACGAAGAAGGAGAGTTATTGCAAATTAAATTAAAAATGAATATAAGAAAGCAAAACAATAAATCAAAGGGATGAAAAACAATGGTATTAAAGTGTTAGGGTTCATACTTCACTTGACCTCTTTAAATGCAAAGTCAAATATTAGTTTAATCAAGTTTTATTCTAACGATTCATGATCAATTTCCAAAATTAATCAATATCCAATTCATTGGTATATTAATCCTCTTACACTGTTTGAAATTAACTTAATTCCTTAGTCTAACCCCAAATAAAAGGGCATTATCAAGAACGAAAGAATTAAAAGAAAGACCACATAACTCACAACGTCTATTCCTAGCGATTGCAGAAATTATGATATTTATCACAAGTTCTAGGTTCATGCAAATTTTCTCAAATCATACATCAACCTAAAAAGCATTCCCAAATTGGCTAGATTTAGAAAAACATTAAGAAAAGAGGTAAACACATAAATCATGAAATAAAAACATTGATTAAACCTATAAAAGAATTTACATCATACAAGTATTAAGATCCATCATCACCCTAACAAAAGGAAATTAGTTACACATGGAAAAAGAAGAACACAAAAAAAGAATATGACAAACTCCATTGTAGCAAGGTGGAAAGGTTGAAGAAAATTCCTAATCTTCAAGTCAAATTGTGCCCACACCACATTAGGGTTTATGCCTCTTGACGGCTGCTGCGTTCTCTCCAAGTGTGTGCTCAATTTGGCATAACTTTTGTATTTATAAAGAATTAATGTGCTCTGTTACGTGTTCAATGCTCAAGCGCTAACTTTCCAGCACCTAAGCGCTAACCCACTAATTAGAACGCTCAAGCGGTTGAGCGTTGAGCTTCTAAATAGATTTTCTTCCTTTTTTTTGCTCTTCAAATGCCCAATTTTTTCCATATGCAATTACCTACAAAAAAAATACATAAAACACATAATAAGAACACATTGAAAGATAATAAAACTTGAGAACAAAACTAAATAAAAAAGAATAAAATAGGATGAAAATCCAAGATTTTGAACCGTAAAAATATGAATTTTTGCATGTTCATCATGTTGAACAAAGGCCATTGCTATGGTGCACTAGGTCAAGTTATGGTGCACCATACACCATTGACATTACCTGCTATTGCAGGTTTTTTTTTTTGCAGGTTGCATGTTTTTTAGGCTATCATTGTTCATCGTCGGCAGATTGACCGGAATTACTGTTCACCACTGTCTGTGTCGATTTTTACTGTTCATTGACGAAAGAATCACTGTTCACCGCCGGTAAAAAAATAGATCCAAATAACTGTTCATACCTACCGGAATCACTGTTCACTATTGGCTTGTGCTGTTATTTTTTTAAAGTTGCATAATTATGTAGATACTTCTAGTTAAAACTGTATTAGTCTTTATATTTTTTCATAAATAATTGTGCATACTGAAAATCTTACAGTATGTGTAAATATTACCAGTTAAAATTTATAAAATTTTTAGTATATTAAAAAAATAAAAGACTGATACAGTTTTTACTAGTATTATTTTAACTGGTATTATTTATATAGTTGTGCAACTTAAAAAAATAAACAGTATAACCTTAAAAAAAAGTGGTGGCGACTATGGTGGTTAGCGGCGGTGGTGGGTTACGGCGCGGCGGTGGCGGAAAAACCATAAAAAAAATAAAACTAAAAAAAATATAAAACCAAAAAAATATATATAAAAACAAAAAAAAAACATACTTAGCAGGTTTTTGTATTTGATCCAAGCCATTAATTATTTTCATAATTAGATCAATGACTTAGATCAAGTGGTGTATGATACACCCTCCTTTAGAGGATGCACCTTAGAATTGGCCGTTGAACAAAGTAGGGATTTCAATCTTCAATAAGGAGAATTTTATCGGAATAGCAAGAACTAGAAATTATATTGGGTTTAACTGGGTGAAATTGAATGCTCTAATGTGTTCTCTTCTGAGTAAACTAATATTAAGTTTTAATTTTAGCATTTTTTGTTTTATTTATTTGCTTTATTTATTTTATTTTATTTTTTATTTTACTTTTGGCAATTAATTTCACAAAAGTTTGGTTCTTCGAATAGTATTAAAATTAGTAATTTCAGTACTTGATAAAGTACTTTCCTTATAGGATCGACCTTCTTGAATGATTTAATGCACATCCTAAGATTCAAATCAGAATCTATAAGAAAGATCATTCAAGTCAAAGATGAAGTTGGGAAGCAGGGAAAAGAACCATAATAAGGCTACTTTCCTCAATGTTCCCAAGAAAGCTTAACATATAATTCTAAAGTTCTAAAAGAAGCATGGTCAAGTTAAATGCCTCTATATTGTCATGGGTAATAACTTCATAGAATGTAGTTATTTGTGCCCTATCTCTTTGCACTATTAGTTACTTTGTCCTTGTTGTGATGCATTATTGGAAGACTTTAGCCCATTTTCATGTAGAATTCATGTTGAAGTCTTCCTCTCAATCTTGCTTTAATTTTTCCTAATCTTTGATTGGTTTGAGCTTGATTACATTTGTATTTGACTGGTTGATTTTTCAATTGTAGGATGATCCTAAAAGAACCAATTCGAAGCAAGAAAAGAGCCTGCACTGAATGAGGAATCACAAGGCAAGCTCTAGTACATCACGTCGCGGCGCAAGAAACTTTACGTCGCGGTGTTTTACTCTCTGCCTATGCACCCTGATAAACCCGAGGCTTAAGCACCGTGGCACAATGTAACTCACGTTGCGGCAGTGGTACCCTAATTTTTGCGCACCGTGGTGTGTGTTATATAACGCCGCGGCGCGATCTGTTCGTCTTTAAATACTAAAGCTCAGGTTTCAGTAAGAGGCACCTCTCTCTTACATTTTTTTTTGCACTTCTCTCTCTTCCGTCTTTCATAGTATATTTTGGGGCTTTTGCCCATTGGAGAATCTAGCAGCTAGGAAGATATTGCGAGGTTGAAAGAGGGTTGAAGGAATCAAGATCTAAGCTTCAAGGCTCAAGCTATTATGGCTTCTTCTTCTATTTCCTCTTCTCTCTCTTCCATTTATCTTGAATACTGATTTTTGTATGACATTCTCATGTTCATTGTGTAGCTAGTTGTGTTTAGATTATTCTTTGAATCTCCTTTTGACATTGAATAATTTGTACCCCTTTTGAGTTCATATGAAAGATTCGGGTTTTGTTCTATTATATTGTGCTTAATGCTCTTATTTGTCTGATCAACTTGTGGGTGATTTGTTGAAATCTATTAAGCCTAGACATAAGATTTTAAGTTTTAGATTATTTGTATGGTAGATGTACGTTTGACTTCATTCCAATGGTTGAATAGGTTGATTCGTTAATATGATAGACATATATATATTAGTCATGCATAGTCTTAGTGAGAATCGATCTTAATGCTTATTGTTTGCTCTGGTTCTCATGGACGTATAGTGAACTAGGTAAATAACATAAGGTTAATTGTCATAGACATAAGCTTTTAACTAAGTTAGTTTCTCAGGCTAATCTAATATAATCGTTTGTATGCTTGTAGGGATTGCATGTTTTCAGTTTAAATCAGAGGTGAAAAAGGATTCTCTAAGTTCTCAACCTATCTTTGCTTTTCTTTATGTCTAGTAATTTATCTATTAACCAATTTTTCACTTTACTTTTGCTTGAATAGAATTAATTAAGCTATAAATTAATACTTAGCTTTGGAAATTACCATAGTCCCTGTGGAGACGATCCTACTCATCATTCTTATTACTTACACGACTCGTGCACTTACTGTTAACAAAAGAACAGTTGGTTTCTAACTCAGCAGAGTCAGTGGAGCTATTGTATGGTTCTAATTGGCAGGTGGCTAAACATTAGCAAGAAACAAAAACGACATTATTGAAGTTTGAAAACAGGTGGCCTAGAGCCCCTTGGCGAGGTTCTCGTGCCAGGGCGTTGACGAGAGTGGGCTTCTCAAAAGGAAAGGAAGAGCTCCCTTCGTATAAGGAAGGCTAACCGTGATGATGGCATTGATGCTAAAAGTCATGGTCTTGAAAATTGGACTAGGCCGATTCAATCATGAACTAGACCACTAACCGATCTGGTTATGTCACTCAAATCGATATTTCAAGAACCGATCTTAGAACCGTTGAACCGAAATTGGTCAACTGCTTGGACCAATAGTTGTTCAACTAATGAACCGATTCTCTTTATTATAAAAAAAAATTACAAAATTCCATGAAGATAAGATTCAAACCTAGCCCCTTCATGTTAAGTAACATGTGACCAACCATTGGGCTACATGACTTTGACTACTATAATGCAAATATTATAATATATATTACATTTTGTTTTCAAAAGGTAATTTAAATATAATTTACATTACTTTGATAAAAAAATTTATTAATAATATTATAACCAATAAGTCCTTTATTTATTTATTTAACACCCATTTTTATAATATTACTTACTAATATTATTCATATTAATAGAATGATGTTCTACTTTTAAATTGATAAAACAATTGTTTAAATTATTAAATTCATGCCATAAAAATTAATGATACTAATAATAAAGAAATGGTAATTTTTAATATATATATATATATATATATATATATAGGCATATCAAGTGAGAGGAGTTTTGATTGTGAGAAGTGAAATGAATAAATCTTGACCATCCAACTATACAAGGATAGTCAAGATTAAATATTATTTAAAAATCATGTAACCACTTAAAAAAGTCACATGCATTTATATTCTAACATTGACTATTCATATAAAATCCAATAGTCAAGATTTACTCATCTCACCTTTTACAATAAATATTACTCTCACTGCATACACTCTCTCTCTCTCTCTCTCTCTCTCTCTCTCTATATATATATATATATATATATGTCAGTCCTTTTTGTGGTTCAACAACTGGTCAAATTTTCAAAACTATGTTGACAATAGGGACTACCTTGCTACTGTTGTTCTAGGATGTTTATTTGGTATGGAAAATGATGGTTATACATTATTTTTCATCTCACATTTATTTTTACACTTATTTTAGATAGATATAATTAAGTGAGAGAAAATAATAGAAAAAAATAAATATAATGAATGATATTGAAAAAGGTATAAAAAGAAGTGTATGCATTTATGTTCTAACATTGACTATTCATATAAAATCCAATAGTCAATATTTACTCATCTCACCTTTTACAATAAATATTACTCTCACTGCATACGCTCCATATATATATATATATATATATATACACGTGATCCTTTTTGTAGTTCAACAACTGGTCAAATTTTCAAAACTATGTTGACAATAGGGACTACCTTGCTACTGTTGTTCTAGGATGTTTATTTGGTATGGAAAATGATGGTTATACATTATTTTTCGTCTCACATTTATTTTTACACTTATTTTAGATAGATATAATTAAGTGAGAGAAAATAATAGAAAAAAATAAATATAATGAATGATATTGAAAAATGTGTGAAAAAAAGTGTATGCACTATTTATGATAAGAAAATAAGAGTTGATTTGGTATTGAAAGATGTTGTCGCAACCGAAATCGCGATGGGACGATCGAAAAAGATTATTGTCTTTTGAAAATCAATGGAGTCGCCACCAATATTTATTTAATTTGGGAAAACATTAGAAAAACCCTTAAAATAGGTAAACTGGTTTTTTAGAAAATAAGTTTGGGTTCGGGAGTCGATTACAGGTAGGGAAGGTGTTAGCACTCGCCTTGCTTTGCGCCTGCTCCAAGAACGACACCTTAAGTTAGTTGTGCAAATTTTAATAATATCAAATGTATTTATTTTACCTTTTTTTTTAAAAAAATAAAAAATAAAAAATAAAAAGAAATAATTAAATTATGAAAATTTATTTTTTTGGCTTGACAGAATGAAAATCCTGCTCCTACGTACCTTCAGGTGCAATGAAGAACTCAAAGTCATGTAGTTCTGTAGAAAATAAGTATGGGTTGATTGATTTTAAATAAGAGAGAAACTTAAAACTTTAGAATCAAATTTGTCAGCAATGGATTAACTCCAACTTACCAAAAGAAAAGATGCTCACAAGAACGGAAAAACCTGTGGTAGTTGGCGGAGCAGATCTGGGTGGCACAGAACTCGACGATGTCGGTGGTGTAAGGTGGTATTTTGTGGTTATTTGGTGTTGTGGTGGTTAAAAGTTTGTGGATAATGGTATTGAAAATGAGTATGGTGAGTTGAAGGTGATTATGAAGATTATGGAGTAAGGTAGTGATGGTGGTAGGGTGATAAGTTGAAAGTGAGTGAGAGTGGTAGAGATGAAGGTAAAGATGGTGAGTTGATGGTTATTATGAAGATTATGGAGTAAGGTGATGATGGAGGTAGAGGCGAAGATGGAAGTTTAGTGGTTGTTAGTTATGGATGGTGGTATGTGGTGGTGGAGGTGAAGATGAAAGGTGGTGGTTGTTTGAGGTTGATGATTGGGGTTATGATGTTGCTAATGGAAGGTATGGTAAGGAAGATGGTGAGGGTGGTAGGTGTGGTGGTTTGTGGTGTGGGGTTGTTAATGGAAAGTGAAGATGAGATGTGAAGATTATGGAAGATGGAAGTGGAGGTTGGAGAGCTTGGAGTGGAGAAATGAAGTGAATGTGTGTGTGTGTGTTGATGATGGAAGGTGGTGAGTTTGAAGGAGAAGATGATGAGTTGAGTATGAAGATAATGGTGGATGAAAAAATGAAGAGAATGTGGGGGGAAGTCCTTGGAAGTTCAAGATGAGTGAGGATTATATATAGGAGTAGTTGTGAAGGAGTAGTTGAAGATGAGTAAGAGTGGTTGAGATGATTGGGATGATAATGGAGGTGGAGTGGTTGTATGTGTTTGAAAGATGATGAGGTGGTTGAGATGATTGGGGTGATTGGGATGATAATGGAGGTGGAGTGGTTGTATGTGTTTGAAAGATAATGGGGTGGTTGAGATGATTGGGGTGATAATGGAGGTGGAGTGGTTGTATTGATTGGGAATGGGTTAAGTTTTTTTAAAAAAATTATAAATATTTTTTTATTTTACCAATAATTCAAATAAGATATAGGTAAATAAAACCTTAAAAAAATATTTAGTATATTGTACTAAAGCATCTTTTAACACAATTATTAATCCACAAATAAAAATTTTATGGACAAAATTGAGTATCAACAGCTGCCCCCCTTTGCTTTACATTTAGAATAAATGGAAAGCAAATGAATTGATTAAATTTGTCCATAAAATTCTTGTGCGGATCAATGGGTATATGTACCCAGAGACTTAAAAGAAATAGGTACGGGGACCCATTGTAATTTGATTAAAAGATAAAAACTTACAGAATCAGGTATCCGTCGAAGTTTGACATGAACATGGTAAAGAGCTTGCAGAGTCGGGTATCCGTCAAAGCTTAACAGGAACAAGGTAGGAAGCTTACGGAGTCGGGTATCCGTCGAAGCTTAACAGAAAACTTAAAAAGCTTGCGGGGTAGGGTGCCCGTCGAAGCTGGACAGAGAGATAAAGAGCTTGCGGGGTAGGGTGCCCATCGAAGCTGTACAGAAAGGTAAAAAGCTTGCGGGGTAGGGTGCCCGTCGAAGCTGGACAGAAAACTTAAAAAGTTTGCGGGGTAGGGTGCCCGTCGAAGCTGGACAGAGAGATAAAGAGGGTAGGGTGCCCATCGAAGCTGTACAGAAAGGTAAAAAGCTTGCGGGGTAGGGTGCCCGTTGAAGCTTGACAGAAAACATAAAGCAATGAGTGCGAAAACCCGAAAACTAAAGGCAGATAGGTGTAGGGACCCGGAGACTAAAGGCAGATAGGCATAAGGCCCTGAGAGCTAAAAAGGGGGTTTTTTTTTCGTAAATGCATGTGATGCCTGAGGTGATTCTTGATGTAATGGATGCATAATGATGCAGTGGGTGTATGATAATGTAATGGATGTGATGCTTGAGGACATTGCAAGTGATGCTTAAGATGATGCATGATGCAATGGATGTCCTACTATAGATATTCTTATGGACAAATGGGTAAACAAAGATTAATACATCAGAGCTTTAGTTGGATTGTTCTTGGTTTCACAATACTCTTAAGAACTTCTTCCCATAGCAAGATCAAGGTTGAGCAATAATAAAACTTGATTTATGATTTGTCTGGTTATTCTTCATTTTCTCATCAGTGCTCTTAAAAGAGATTCATCGCATATCCCATGACCTTTCAAGATTGTTAAAACAAAACTGCATGCTTTTGCAATATGGTCACATGTTTCACATCTCAATATAAATCTATCATGATAAATGCATATTGAATCAACAATAGGTTACAATGAAAATGGATTATTATTATGGAAAGGAACAGTACAGGAAAGGCGATACCACAAAGGTTAGAATTGAAAGGTTTACAAAAGAATGTTGGTGTAGATTTTTTCAGCTCTTCCAGTGATGCTCTCTAGGATTATCAGTGCTAATTTCCCATGAATAAGACCTTAAACACCTCATTTTCTGTTTCTAAGAACATGATTTGACCCAGTTTTTACGCATTGGGAGCGTAAAAGTTGCTCCGGCATTCTTCAATCCGAACGGCATCACTTTATAGCAAAAAGTCCCCTACAGAGTGGTGAATGTGGTCTTCTCCATATCTTCAGGTGCCATCCTGATTTGATTGTATCTCGAGAAGCCATCCATGAAGGAGAAAAATGCATGTTAAGCAGTGTTGTCCACCAAAATGTCAATGTGAGGTAAAGGAAAATTATCTTTAGGACTGGCCCTATTCAAATCTCTATAGTCAACGCACATGCGTACTTTCCTATCTTTCTTCGGGACAGGTACGATGTTAGCAACCTATTGAGGGTACTTTGCAATAGCGAGGAAACCTGCATCAAATTGCCTTTTGACCTCCTCTCTAATTTTTAGCGACATTTCTGGCTTCATTCGTCTTAACTTTTGCTTGACGGGAGGATATTCTAGTCTTAACGGCAATTTATGCTCAACTATGCTAACATCCAGCCCCGGCATGTCTTAGTACGACCATGTGAAAATGTCACGATAATCAGATAGGAGCTTGACCAATTTGCTTTGCTCATCTTCTTTCATTGAAGTGCCAATTTTAACTTCTTTTTTATCATCTTCTGCCCCAAATTAATCACTTCAATTGGCTCTTCATTGGGTCGAATCTATTTGGCCTCTTGTTCTATTAATCTCATTAGCTGAGAAGAGGGCTCCCAATTGTCATCATCATCCTCATCAACATGATTAATGGGATGGTCAAAATTATACAATGGGGTCATAGCACTGTCAGTTTCAAGAGAATCACTTTCAGATCTGCATTTATTGATGTCAAAACAAGTAAAAAAATGAATAAAGGCTAATGTAATGGTTGAACATAAAAACTAAAAGGGAAGATAATTTGAAAATGCATTTTATTGATAGCGAATATTGAAAAGGAAACATGTGAGCCCATTTTTACAACATATTTTCCTAAAGCCTTGGGCATAGCTATATGATTAGCATTATCGAATTACTTTGAATCAGTTTCAAAAGTCATGGGAAAATCGACGATCTCCCAATTGTTGAGCTCTGCATCCGGGGAACAAGGGTACACCAGACTGACACCATGGTCGATGGATTGATCATCGTTGATAGCGGTCACTTGGTTCAAAAACGCCAATCCTGCACTTCGGAAACTCTGTCGGATGTCACAGATAGGAATCCCCTCAGTTTTAGGCTCCCGATTTTCTAACCGAGCCAACTTCTTCTCTATTTTCTCTTCTATGACCCTTCTCTTGTCAGCTTTAGTCGGTTTATACCCTAACCCGAACTTGTCCTTGTTTTCACATGGCTGCAGAAACTTTGCAATGCCTTGTTTATTCATTTCCAGTCCATTTCCACTTTGATATCCTCTTTCAAGCATAACCTTGGCCATCATTATGGATGCGCTAGATAATTGTGGTTTTGGAACTCGAGCTCCTTCTTTTACATAGATAGCATTGACGACCTCGGACGCTTGGAATGTTGTTTCTAGAGCTTCTTCTGTAGCTTCAATGTAAGGAGTCGATGGGAGCTTACTTACCAATAGGTCTTCCTCACCCGAGACGATCACTAACTTATTGTCAACTATGAATTTCACTTTCTGGTGCAAAGTGGACGGCACCGCCCCAGCGGAATGAATCCAGGGTCGTCCTAAGAGGCAAATGTAAGTCGGTGTGATGTCCATCACCTGGAAGAGTATATGAAAAGTAGTAGGTCCAACCTGAACTGGGACCTCTATTTCTCCCATCACTTCTCTTCGGGTCCCATCAAAAGCTCTCACAATCATTGTACTAGGTTTCATGTAAGTCCAATCAAAAGGTAACTGGGAGAGAGTTGATTTTGGTATCACATTCAAAGATGAACCATTATCAATGAGCACTCTAGCCATTATATGATCTTGGCATTTGACGGAAATATGCAGCGCCTTATTATGTCCCATTCCTTCAGCAGGAATCTCATCATCGGTGAAAGTGACATAATTATCAGCAGTGATGTTGCCAATAATACCACTCAACTTGTCGACTGTGATATCATGAGAAACATGAGCTTGATTTAGTATCTTCATTAAAACTTTTCTGTGCAGCTCAGAATTCATTAACAAGGACAAGAGAGATATCCTTGCGGGGGTGCGATTCAACTGATCAACCACCCTATACTCACTTTGCTTGATGAACTTCAGGGACTCATAAGCTTCTTCATCAGATACCTCTTTCTTATACTCATTTGGCTTTGTCAACCCTCCTTTTTCTTTCACATCACTCTCCATGGAAGTCTCTCATATCTTGCTCTTCCCCTTGTAGTTTCTTTTTTCTTCTTCTTCTTACCCCTTTCGCAATTCCTCAGGAGTGTAAATGCGACCACTTCGTGTCATCCCTCCAATCCCCGATATATTAGTGACAATCGAGGTCGAACAAGATAAAATTTTTGACTGATCGTTTGTGAGATTATTTCCAAGGACTTGTACATCATAATTCCACGGTACTGCTCTGGTGTCTTTAAATGGAAAAGGACTAGGAACTTGAATGGTGATGGGCCTCGGGCCACATGGAGGTAGCGAAGGCGCATTTGCAGTGTAATAGATAACCAACGGTTTGATAACCAGATTTGCAATAGAAGGGACCAGAGAGTTTATGGCTTCTTGACCTTCTTGAAATTGTGGAATAGCACACTCATCCACCATGCTTATGCTACTATTGTCACATAGATGACCTATTTGCACTAGTTGCATGTTCATTAGATCTTGGAGGATTTGTCTGAACTCACCACATTCTTCAATAGAGTGCCCCACATTCCCATGGAGATTGCACCTTATTTCATCTTCGTCGCCCTTTTTATTTTCAATATGAGCTTCCATCATCCCGGATTTGCACAGCTCTTCAAAAATGACCCTCATGGGGGTTTTGATATCTATTGCTCGTTTTAAGAGCCACTGGGCAAAGCACTTATCTATAGCATTGACTGTAGGATTCCCATGGTTAGGCAAAGGATTGTGGCCCACACTAGGAGTATTTGACTTGAAATTCAACCATTTGGAATTGCTTAGATCCTGCACCTTAAACTTAAGCGCTTTGTAATTCTCTGTGGAATGCCCTGCGGCTCCTGCATGGTAATCACACTTAGCGTTAGGGTCAAAACCTTTAGGGTATAGGGGTTCCAATGGCTTCATCGGGCAAGGAGCCAAGAGAGAGTTATGGATGAGTTGGGGTAGTAACGCGGTGTAGGTCATAGGAATTAGGTCGAGGTGGACAAACTTCGTTTCTTGGTTATTTGGTGGTCTTCTTTGGTTCGTGTTTGGATTTTGGGTCCATGGTTGAGCTGTTTGAGGCGGTAAGGTAGGGAGTGTCTGGTATTGAGAATGAGATGGCATTTGGTGAGGCCTCATTGGGTGGTGAGGTTGAGGTTGAGGATGAGGAATGTGTGAAGCATTGGTGACATGGGGGTAATAAGGCTGGGGATATGGAATCGGTGGAGTATTGGGAAAGTACGGGTGGTAAGGTGTGAAAGGGGTTTGGAAGGATGATTGATGGTTCACTGGTGTTTGGCTATATCTTCCTTGGGTAAAGTTTCTTTGGTCGAAGGTAACAGCATGGGTTTCTCCTTCTCTTTTCATCCCCATCGGGGGCCTCTTCGCATTAAATGTCCTTGCTGAACTTTCAACGATCTTCCCACTTCTCATTCCTCCCTCAACTCTCTCTCCGATGATGACCATGTCTGAGAAATTTGATGACACGCTCCCTATCATTTTGTCATAGAAGGGTGATTGTAGAGTGTCAGTGAACGTGGCCACCATTTCTCTTTCTGTCGATGGGGGCTCTACTTGAGCAGCCATTTCTCTCCATCGCTGAGCATATTCCTTAAAAGTTTCAATATCCTTCTTAGTCATATTCTGCAATTGTAGTTTATCTGGTGCTGTATCAATGTTGTACTTATACTGCTTCAAGAAAGCGTCAGCCAAGTCTTTGAAACATCGAACATGAGCACGCTCAAGATGCGTGTACCAATTCGAAGCGACTCCAGTCAAGCTGTCCTGGAAGAAATGAATTAGCAGCTTGTCATCGTGAGCATACGAAGTCATCTTGTGGATGTACATGGTCAGATGGTTCTTTGGACAAGTGATCCCCTTGTATTTATCAAAATCTGGAACTCTGAACTTCGGTGGGATCACCACATTAGGGACAAGGCAGAGTTCTGAAGCATCAAGGAGACCGTAGCTACTTGCCCCTTCTATGGCTCACAGTCTCTCTTCCAGAGTTTCCAACTTCTCTTTAGACTGGGAATTTTCAACGGAGGAATTCAATGGGTATTGTGGCATAAAAGTGGAGATAAAATGTTATGCCGAGAAGGTTCCGTCGGCAGGTGGTTGAGTTGTGCTCAAAGAGTTAGCAGTGGGATTGTTACCGTTTGGGGGATTAGTCACTTGTGGTGGTATAAAGCTGGCAGGAAAATCATATGGTGGAAGAAAGAAGGGGAATGGGTGCTGTGTTTGTGGGGTTTCATTAGCACTTGGCTGGGTAACTTGGGTTTCAGTAGTATTTGACGGGTTTGTGCCATTATCAAGGGGATTTGCGGCCAATGGTGGTACATACCCGGGAGGAAGGCCATATGGCGGAAATAGCGGAGCCTGAGTTCCCTGCGAACTAGTGACAGCAGGTTGAGTGCTGCCGTTTGGATAAACAGTTAACGGCATCATAACTCCTTGAGGATTAACGCCTTGATATTGCAGAAGGGCTGGAGAGAAGCCAGGCGGGTGAAGAGGTGTGACCGAATGTCCTTCGTTTGCCGCTGAGGGATTCCCATCTATGTTCCTCCTACTTTCCATGGATTGTAGCATCTTCATCATCTTGGACATTTGTTCTCTAAGCTGGTTCACTTCGTCTTTCAACTCTTGAGTCCGCTCTATTTCATCCATGATCCTGGCTTGGAAACGAGTTCTATAAGGGTGTCGTGGAAGCTGCTTTTCTGCTATTGTGTCTACTTTTCCTATTCGAGCAACCATGATGTGAATATGCAAATGTTGATTGAACAAAAATAGTGACATGCATGTATGCAAAGTATTGCTTTTGATTTTTTCTGCTAGAAAGTAAAAAGATTGTGGCCTTATTATGAATTTGTTTACACTACGTGAGTATGCTTGGCGGTCGTGGAAAGGTTCACACAAATATTCGATAGCAAGGCAAAATCCCTACATTCAGCACTAGGGCATATTGCTCCTTAGGCAAAAATGTGGTTGATAGTGAATCCAAGGGAACATTCATTCCTCAATGGATACCATCTTCTCTATTATTCACTGGCAATGCAATCGTAAGACCAGACTTCCCATGCTTTCAATCAAGGATGAATTGTCTCAAGGCGGAAACATGATTGACGATTTATTCAAGGGAGAATTCACACCTCTATGAATAATGTCTTGATAGAATAACCAGATTGATATTTGAAACAAAACACAACAATGAGCATCTATTTTCATTTCAAACTTCAGAAGTACAAGATTTAGTTCCCACAAAATGAAGCACAATTACATCAACAATTTCATTTGCTTCTTTTTAAAACCCTTAGCAAGACCTCAACAATACTTCATAAAATCAACTATCTTTGATGGTAGTCGTAACCAGGGGTTTATGTGAGCTTGAATGTCTGCTTCTTCAAAATGAGTAATTAGTTATGCGGTGTGATATTGTAAGCTATCAGACATGTCTTCAAATTTTTTCTTCCATTCCTCTTTTCAGCCCCTTGATCTTGTGCTACTGATTGCCACGCCTCTGCACATTCTTCTTTTTGCCTCAATAACCTTTGGGCTTCAATTCTCCACTGTTCATGGTCTTGCCCCAACTCTTGAATTTTCAGCTTCAAATGCTCATTCTTTTGGTTTGCTTCCAAGAGTGCATCGTGGTATTTGGTAGATAATGCCTGCCCTTAATCAGAGCGATACTTTGCTTCAATCAGGGCCTCTTGTAAGGCTTGTACTCTACGATCTTGTACCCTAGCTTTTGCTTCCAACTTTTCTTTCTCTCGCAAGATCATCACCATTATTTTTTCCTGAGCGCTAATCTTTGCTCGTAATTCATGAACTTCAATTGTGGTCTTTTCATATTCTATCTATTTTCCTCTCCTTGCTCTTTTTACTTCGGCTTGGAGTCTCAGCAGCATCTGCACACGCATCTTTTAAATATTCAACTTCATCAGCTAGCTTCTGGCATCGACTCTGGTGGATAACTACTTTTAACTCAGCAGCTTCTTTTCCTTGTTCCAAGACTTTCATCTGTGCTTCAGTCTTTCTATCTCGGTTGCCATTTGAGGTATGATTTGAGGGTGACCTTTATTGTCTAAAACTGTCTTAGGGATACTTTTCTGTGCCCTTCTTGCCTCCCTCTATTGCAAGTATTCAGGGGTACAAATCACCACATACTTCCCTAATTCCTTTGTTCTTGCCATATGAATCTTCTTCCAAGCCACTCTAATCTCTTTTTCCCTCTTAGTAGTGCTTCCATCTTGCTGGTATAAGAAGCTGAACCCTCCAAGCTGATTTTCGTTTAGCACATGTTAAGTCCACCGGAGTTGTCTAAGTACAAGGATTGGCGCATATGATACACCACCTCTAGGGCCCATCAAAGGAACATTAGGAAAATCACCACAGCTGAAAACTATTTGTTCTCCATGATACCATGGGCATACCCATTTAAAAGAAGCTAGCCTCATCCTCACGAACTCATTTTTCCATTCAATAGCTTTTTGTTGCTTCGCTGGTATGCGACCAAAATTCCTTAACGGGTCAGGTAGGAGTCCCAGGCGATTTTGTACATCCGTATGCGTCATGATCCAGACGTACAACATATGTGTACAACATCGAATCTTTCCACCACCCTTTTGATGACAGACTTCCATTGTCAAGAAAGTATCAGCAAGGATAGCAGGGACTGGATTTGCTTTATACTTCTCGAACTTGAAGAATACATCCATCGCTGCTTAATCTACCATATCTGAGGTAAATAGGAACAACACTAACCCAAATATGGTTAATGCCAATGTTTTGTTGAAGAAATCCTACTTTCCTTGTTATGCTAGATACTGAAGATGTGCTTCTAGGTAGCTTTTCTTCAAGCCTTCTGTTCCTCCCTTTTTTTCCATGCCTAATTGATTTGCTTGAGCCCCTGTCAGTTCTGCTATCTTCCCTACTGATACATAATACCCTCCATAAAGATGAACATTTGGGTGCTTGTTCATTAGAAGCCTCAACATGATTGCATACTCCTCTATGGTTGGTGTAATGTCCAAGTTAGGTAGCTCAAAACATTTCAGAGAATAGTTCCAAAATTGAGCAAGGCCACTCAAGACGGGCTCCTCCACTGTAATGCGTAGCAAATCCATAATTTGCCTATAACTTCTTGAGAATTTTGATCGAGCCTTAAGGGTCATTTGTTCAGTAATGTCCTTCACGTGCCTCAAATTGCTGCCATTTACTGTAACCCTTATACTCCTTTTGAGGTCGATTGCATGGTTGGAGTTCTATCCTTGACATGCTTCTTCCATTCCTTGCTATTGATGAGTACTAACCTTTTCACTTTACCAAGAAAACTCACCCTAAAAAAAAAAGAAGTAATGAAGGGAATATATAAGCAAAACAGAAAAAAGAATGCACTCTAAGGATTCCTCTCCCCAAAGGGTGCATTGTCTCTTTTTTATTTTTTCTTTATTTTTTCTTTTTCTCTTCTAAATGATGAGACTGTTATGCAAATGCAAGATGACGTGTACTTTGTTATGCTGAAATTTTTTTTTTATAACAAATGCAAGAATGAATGAAAATGCAAGCCATAAAAGTGCAAGATGATGTATTATTTTTATTTTTAAGGATGCTAAGAATGCAAGGAAAATGCAAGTCATAAAAAAAATGCATAAATGAGACATATGAGGGAGAGAAAAGTAAAGAAAGAGTATGCTCCCTTTGTGCCCTAGTAAGGTGGAGCCCGAGAAACTTGATATTCTTAAAGTCGTGACTCTAATTTTGGTTGTCCCTATGTTTAATCTATCAGTGCAAGGTTTTTCAGGACAGATCTAAACTTCTAAAAAGTCATGGTCCCTAGATTGCCCCTATCTCGAAAGACAAGGACCCAATTCATGAATTAATCACAAGTAGGGATAAATCCTCTCAATATGACTAATCCATAATATTGGTAACAATCTGAGTGATGTCTCAACGAATGTCAAGTGAGCATAAAGCCCCTCAATAACAAAATTCGAGACTCCTCCTATTCCTCGGGTTCGCACAGACTCGGGTATAGAGCCCAAAACTGTGTGAGGTAAGTGATGGTGATGTGTGTGTGGGAGCATACAAACCTGTACAAAAAAAAGACCAAATTACCCCCCAACCTGCAAAAGTATATATATAACAACCAGCCAGCAATCATCTACCCTAAAGTTTCCACAATTAAGCACAAAAAATATATACAAGTAAATAAATAAAAAAAAACACAGAATAATGCTAGCAAATATTTATATACAAAAAATATTCACAAATAGATTAAAAAAAAAAAAAGACAAAAAGGGTAAAATAAATAGATAGAAATTATTAATAATTTGCACAACTAACATCAACAGGCTTGACTCTCATCGAATCCCCAGTGGAGTCGCCAGCTGTCGCAATCGAAATCGCGATGGGACGACCGAAAAAGATTTTTGTCTTTTAAAAATCAATGGAGTCGCCACCAATGTTTATTTAATTTTGGAAAACATTAGAAAAATCCTTAAAATAGGCAAACTGGTTTTTTAGAAAATAAGTTTGGGTTCGAGAGTCGATTACAGGTAGGGAAAGTGTTAGCACCCTACACTATCCGTTCCAAGAACGGTACCTTAAGTTAGTTGTGCAAATTTTAATAATATCAAATGTATTTATTTTATCCTTTTTTTAAAAAAATAAAAAATAAAAAATAAAAAGAAACAATTAAATTATGAAAATTTATTTTTTTGGCTTGACAGAATGAAAATCCTGCTCCTACGTACCCTCAGGTGCAATAAAGAACTCAAAGTCACGTAGTTCTGTAGAAAATAAGTGTGGGTTGATTGATTTTAATTAAGAGAGAAACTTAAAACTTTAGAATCAAATTTGTCAGCAATGGATTAACTCCAACTTACCAAAAGAAAAGATGCTCACAAGAACAGAAAAACCTGTGGTAGTTGGCGGAGCAGATCTGGGTGGCACAGAACTCGACGATGTCGGTGGTGTAAGGTGGTATTTTGTGGTTATTTGGTGCTTGTGGTGGTTAAAGGTTTGTGCATAATGGTATTGAAAATGAGTATGGTGAGTTGAAGGTGATTATGAAGATTATGGAGTAAGGTAGTGATGGTGGTAGGGTGATAAGTTGAAAGTGAGTGAGATTAGTAGAGATGAAGGTAAAGATGGTGAGTTGATGGTTATTATAAAGATTATGGAGTAAGGTGATGATGGAGGTAGAGGCGAAGATGGAAGTTTAGTGGTTGTTAGTTATGGATGGTGGTATGTGGTGGTGGAGGTGAAGATGAAAGGTGGTGGTTGTTTGAGGTTGATGATTGGGGTTATGATGTTGCTAATGGAAGGTATGGTAAGGAAGATGGTGAGGGTGGTAGGTGTGGTGGTTTGTGGTGTGGGGTTGTTAATGGAAAGTGAAGATGAGAGGTGAAGGTTATGGAAGATGGAAGTGGAGGTTGGAGAGCTTGGAGTGGAGAAATGAAGTGAATGTGTGTGTGTGTGTTGATGATGGAAGGTGGTGAGTTTGAAGGAGAAGATGATGAGTTGAGTATGGAGATAATGGTAGATGAAAAAATGACGAGAATGTGGGGGAAGTCCTTGGAAGTTCAAGACGAGTGAGGATTATATATAGGAGTAGTTGTGAAGGAGTAATTGAATATGAGTAAGAGTGGTTGAGATGATTGAGATGATAATGGAGGTGGAGTAGTTGTATGTGTTTGAAAGATGATGAGGTGGTTGAGATGATTGGGGTGATAATGGAAGTGGAGTGGTTGTATTGATTGGGAATGGGTTAAGTTTTTTTTTTTTTTAAATTATAAATATTTTTTTATTTTACCAATAATTCAAATAAGATATAGGTAAATAAAACCTTAAAAAATATTTAGTATATTGTATTAAAGCATCTTTTAACACAATTATTAATTTATAAATAAAAATTTTATGAACAAAATTGAGTATTTAAAGATGTTATTTGGGTTGGTGATGAACAGAGGTAGATATGATGGAGTGTAGTTCGTTTGCACCCCATCTTAATGGTGTTGGCTGCTCATTTGGATTGACTTTGTCGCTAGTATCGCCGGTGACTTCTGGTTCTGAGGGAGGTTTAGTTTTCTGGGAGTTGTTTTATTAAAATTCTCACTAATGAAGTTAATGTTCTCGCCTAGTCCAATAGGTCTCTAAACTTCGATGTACTAATCATGAACGTTATAAGGGTAGAGGACTTCGTAAAAACACTTTGATGCCTAAGTCAATAAAGAAAATGGTATCTAGGTTTGTAAAAGTGAGGGAAGACCATACCTGGCATTGAAGTAAGGCTTACCATTCCACCTTGTGTAGCCTAATGATGATGCGTGCCTTTCTTATCATAAAGTAATGATTATGGGATAGGTCACAAAGTGGGTTAGTAATGTGGGCGCTAACTCCTAAGCTGCAAGTGGGGGCTTGCTTGTACAAGAGGGAAATATATTGTACAAGTTACCATGAATGAATTTCGGGCTAGGAGAGAACATCTGCCCAATTTTAGTCATGGGGTTTTTATGGGGTTGGGGGACCCTTATACCGAACACTTAGTGTAGATTTTTTTTAATTTTTTTGCACTTACAGCTACCAAATAGTTTCATGTCATGGCCATTTATGAGTTTTATGTTTTTCCTTTCTCTCAAAGTTATTGTATTATAGACCCAAAATTAAATTTTTGTTGAGTTAGTGTAAGTTGTCTTTTTGGAATCTTCATTTTAGCTTTGGTTATTTTTACTGCTCAATTTCATTATCTTCTCAATGTGGCTAAAAGGAAGGATGTGAGCAAATGAGAAAATGACTTTAAAGAAAGAAATTGAACATTTTTTAAATCACCCTTGCCAAGTTCGGTATAAATCATTCTAAAAAGCAAACTGAACTAGCCAAGCCAACAATGAACGAGTCCATATGCTGGTCTAATCAAGCCGATAGTTGTGAACTGGGCTACAAATTGGTCAAATTGTGTAGAGTAATCTAAGTTTAATAGGTTAGCATGTTCAATGTTTATTCATGATAAAATGCATCAGGTAAGGGATGTGGGAGTCGAACATGAATCTTATCACTGGATATGGGAGATTTCAACAACTAAGTTTATGTGATTTTTTGCTTTATACTAAAAGATTATATAATCTTAGGAAAAAATTTTCTTTAGAGTGAGTTTGTCTTTAAAATAATTATGTAATAGTATATTTATCCTTAATTTAATCTAAAATTATGTATCGTGATCTTAATTAATTAATGGTCCAAGTGAAAGGGGCTCATATCATTTAAATATGTAATCCTGCGTTCGTTTTTGAATTTCATGTATATGAAAAGAATATCGTTAGAAAAGATTTCTACTTAAACGTCTAACAGTATTCTAAGAAATTAATCTCTCATACTCTGAGAAATAAAAAAAGAAAAAAAGTTTTTTAATAATGTACACACTATTACTTGCTTCCTGAGAAGCCTTTTCGATAGTCATATATATATATATATATATATATATATATATATATATATATATATATATATATATATATATATATATATATATATATATATATATATATAGTTAAAACTTGTAAGTCGTGAATTCATCTTTTTATCAATTTAATGATGGATTCGGATTTTAGAATTTTGATATGAATAAACTAGATACCCATACCCACAATTCGAAACGCTAGTGGGAGAAATAAAAAATGCAAAACTATAATGAAATGTAGAAGAAAAGTTAGTTATGGAGAAAAAGTCTACAAGTTGATTAGCTGAACGTGTGCCTAGTTGTTCATTAAGGAGACGTTTAACTTGCACCTAAAACTTTTGTGAGCACTGGTGCTCCATGAACCTAGTACCGTTGATTTAGGTAAAAAGTTAATCCATGGCAAAGATTGAATACTTGTTACCTTCAAAATAGGTCAGGCTTGAAAGGATTCATCTGGTGGCAAATATCATACATGGAGACGTTCATCGTCGACTCATCCTCCATCACTTGCTGGAATCTACCATTGTGCACCATCAAGACCATCGTCTCCAACTCAAAGCTTCTTCTATGACTGTTTATGAGGAATTTTGGTTCAAAGATTCAGAATTAATTCCAACAAACAAATAAATATATCAAAACGAATGTGAGTTCACGAGTTATGTGGTAATCTCGTTATAAAAATAGTTTTAACAGTAAACAAAAAAAATTTAAGAAATTTGAAGTAAAATAAACAGGAAAATGCAGAAAGAAAAGTTTGAAAAGATTAAGGAAATTTAAAGAAACTGAGCAGGAATCTTAAATGCAAAAAATTATTGAAAGCATGTAAATGACACGAAATTAAAGTGCAGAATTTAAATGGAAAAACAATAAAGAAAAGCATATAAAAGTGTAAAGAACTGTAAAGAAAATTTAAAAGACGAGACTGAAAAAGTAAAGAATTTTAAAGGAATATTGCATTAATTTAAATGACATGAAATAGAAAAGGAAGGCATACTTGGACAAAAATCCTTTAATCTGCTCGGGTTGAGATGTTAGGATTTTGTATCAGCAAATAACCTCCACTTTTAAATTATGACTACTGGTATTTATAGACAATATAAAAAATAACTGACATCCTAAAAAGACCAACACGTTCGAGCGGTTTTATTCTTCAGCAAGTACCCAATTTTTGACGAAACCAGCACTCGACTACTCTTAAACAGTTTTCGTCGACTTAATGCAATCTCCCTGTCAGATACTTCTTCTCACTGACATCAATACCTTAACCTCATTAAAATCTTCCTCTTTATCCAATGCTACTGTCGACTTCTCTATTTGGCACTTCGTCACTCAATATTTCAGAAAGTTTCCTCAAAACCTCCATCAACCGTCGAACTGCCAAATCTTTATTTTTACTTCCAACAGATGCCCCCCAAAAAATTTTCTTTCGACGCCGACAGAAGAAAGAAAAATTTTATGAGAATCGAAAGTCCTTTATATGGATATATTCAAATCCAATCAGAACTTTTCAATACTTGAACGGTCATAATCAATCTTATCATAGCAAATAATAAATAGTCGTTCCTAATAAATAGGGCTCATAATTACTCCTATTTTCTCGCGAAAAAAAACTTCCTTTTTTTTTTTAAATTCACGCGACTTTTCACTCTATATCACTGCTCACCGTCTTCAAACTTTTCACTTCTCTTCACTGTTCATCTTCTTCAACCTCTCACTTTCGCATGTTTCCTTTGCAAACTCTAACCTTCTCCAATGGCTTCTAGCTCTCAAACTCTCAACGCACTAACAACAGATTTGGGTAATCATGCAGTCTTTAAAGACCCAGTTCTGCAAAAGTCTGAACTTTGGCACTTCTCGAAGGTAATACTCCCCATCAACGACTCCTCATTATCCTTAGATTCTCCGGCTGCTTTCTTGGGCCCAGTTCTGTCCAAGGAATCTATTACGGACGAAATAAATTCCTTTTTTCCTTGTAAAAGTCCTCAAGAAGCTATCTTGGCTTCTCTTCCTTCCATCCCTATCAGCTATTTTGGAAAATTTGAAAGGCTGTTCAGGACTCCCCCTACCCATATCAATGGGTATCTTGAATGGCTTGACAGAGTTCAAGCTTCCAAACAAAGTCTATGGAGGGAAATAGGGATTTTCGATTGCATTCAGCTCTCTCGTTATCCCATAAAAATGGATTCTTGCATACTAGGAGCTTCTTTCTTTTTCTGAAACAAAACTACCAACTCTTTCCAATTTCCCTATGGCATGATGGGTCCAACACTTTTCGACGTATCTGCCATAACTGGTCTTCGACCAGATGGGGAAATCATTACGCTTGTTCTTCAACCTTCAAACACTATTGACGTATATTCAAAAGCTCCAACTTCCTTTTCCAATTTCATTAGTTTTTATTCCTCTGAATCGGATTCTGTGACCGACGAAGAACATATAGCTTTTCTTCTACTCTGGCTTTCAGCCTATGCTATAGGTTCTAAGTCAGTTCAGATATCCAAATCCTTTCTTCAACTTGCCAATCTTCTTCATGAAGGTCGACGACTAGCTCTTGATCAATTTCTCCTAGCCAATCTCTATTTGAGCATAAGTGAAATTGTCCAGAGCATCAGAGTTCAAGTAAAGAAAACCAACTCTGGTGGTCCAATATGGTTACTTCAACTTTGGTTGAATGCCATACTAGGAGATTACTTAGTCGACTCTTCTCCTCCGACAGTCTTCCTTGCTACATATGGCATCAAACTTTGCCATGTAAAACATGAGAAAACTCACAAAGCAAGCTTGGAAAATTTCATGTATTTCTTCAGTATTTTTCATTCCATCTCCTTTAGCACTAAAGATATATATTTTGCTCCTTTTGCCGTTCGCTCTTTCGGTCCTGAATGGTTTACTCGACCAATTCTGTCCGACGATCCTCTTATTCATGCCGACAACATTTCTATCTGGTCGAACTTTCTTTGTCGACAAGTTCTGGTAGCTGGTCTCCCTGGTTCGACAGACAAATCTTTAGAGTTGTGTCTATCAAACTCAGTAGCTCGATAATTAGGATTTTGTCAAGCTATTCCAGCACCTTTCTCTCATAAGGCCAGAGAACACTTCATCAATGGCCACCTACCAAGCATGTCGGATCTCGTTCGAGTAGCTTCAAAAAATGAGAGGCACAAATTTCACTTCAAGATCTCTGCATTCACCCCCTACAGAGGAGTTTCAAAAGATTTTGTCGATTGGTGGACTAAATATTATAGCCCTTATTATATCGACATTAACATCTGTCGAAGCAGTATTACGTGTCGAAATTCTGATTCTGTGCAGGGTCAAGATCCTTCATCAAAAACCAAAGGTATACATATTCAAGATATCAAGGCTTTTGAAAAATATTACAAAATCAAGTGGGACTTCAGGTTTCCTTGCTTAATTGTTCGACATTGTGAAGAAATCGTAGCCGAACTAAAACGAGCACACAAGGAGAAATGTTCTACCAATTTTCTCTCTGTTTCTATAAAAAACCCTTTAGCACGGCTTGAACCTTTTCAAATCCCTTTTCCAAAGCCAGTGTTTTTTCCTTGTGCTCGTTTCGGATTAGCCGACGAATTCCCAGGTAAACCTACAAGGGCTAGTAACTTCCCTATTTTAGATAGGACCTATTCTGTGAGTAATATCTTTCTTACAAGAACTCCAGAAGTCAAGTTTACTCGTTGGTTTGCCTTGTCGTACGAATAATTTGCCTGGAACACCCGAGTCATCACTAAAATACCTGAAGGTATTTTCCTCCTTACATTCTGCTACTTTTAATTTTACGCCTTATTTACTAAATATACCTTCCGTCCTACAGCACCCTTATTGAAGAGACCTTTAGAATACAAACAGCCTCAAGGAAGTGACGATGATGAAGAAGATGAAATTACTTCTTTAAAGAAAAAGAAAAGCAAAAAGGCCCAAAAACCTCCTGTTCCCAAGGCTTCAAAGGCCAAATCTGCCGCATCAATACTGACAAAAAGTCCTTTGAAACAAGACGCTACCAAATCAAAAACCCTCAAGGTATATACTTTTCCGACCATATATTAAGACTTGGTTTTTTTAAACTTTGTTCCAATCTAAATTATTGTCGGATTCAGATTAGCGAATCTGCTCCTGCTACCTTGGTTTCTCATGTCGAATCTTCAATTCCATCTCCAGTACATCCTCCAAAGGTATGCCTCATTATTGTACATTCCTTAATATCATGCAACAAAATCTCACCCTTTTTGTCTCCACAGAAAAAGAAAAAGAAGACTCAAACCAGCATTTCTACTTCAAAGCCTCCTGTCGAAGAAACAGATACCATTTGTCTTTCATCTGAGGTAGATTAACATGCTTCTTTTCCTTAAATTCTTGATTCCTACCACTTATTTGACACTTAATTCTATCATTTCAGGATCTAGAAGATGAACAATCTACAGACCATCCTCTTAAACCAACTGTCGAACCAAGAACTGAAGATCTGATTCAACAATCTCCTGAGGTAATGTATCTCACCTCATTCAACTATTTTCAATGTATTATTTATTCTGAAATTTCTTCTATTCATCTTCAGGATTCAACAAGCTTGGCTATATACGACAGCCCCCAAAGGTTAGGAACCAAGAATCCTCCAGGATCTCACACTCCCTTGATCCTTGCTACATCTACCGTTTCTTCACCACTTCCGACAGAATCCCAAACTGTCGAAGTCTCAGAACAAACTCCAATCCCCCCAGGTATTGAAGGTCCTTCTCATTCAGGGCAAACCAATCCCGCTCAAATCATCCCAGAAGAATTCAACATGGACACCCTGCTGGCGGAATTTGCTCCAATTAATCCACCTCCATCTCCTCCAGCCAACTTAATGATTGCTGTGCCAGAAAGTGGCGAGGATATGGAGGTAGACTTGGACAAATTGATTATAATGTTGTCGGGCGGCCACCAAAGTTCTCCTCAATCGGCTCGCTCTTCGACTCAACTTGGACAAGATTCCAGTGATTCTCATATTACTGGACTCTTAACTGAGTTGAAAAATGTCTTTACCTATTCTTTCGAGCACTTGATTTCTGACCAACCTCTACAAGAAAGAATGATGGCAGTCGTACTTGAGCTTGAGCCTCTTGCTCAACAATTACCCATAACCAGTCGAGCTCTTCCGATAACTGTCAAAGATTTTCTTCAAAGTTTAACGGCAAAAATGCCAGTAATTCGTCAAGTCATTCCTGCTTACACACAAGAGATTCAAGAGAAATCCAGGATTTTGAAGCAGTTGACCGACGCAAAAAGTGAAAGTGTTACTCTGAAGGAAAATCTGATAAAAGGAAAAACCAAAAAAGAAGAGCTCGACAAGGAAATTGAAGACTTGGAGAAGAAACTCGAGGCTGCTCGTCGTCGCAACCAAAAACTTCAAACAAAGACATTAGAACAAGGGGTTGCCGGACAATGAGTATTGCCAATAATACCAAGTAATGGGCTGTGGAAGCCAAAACTGTATTGACAAAAATAAATTCTCTTGAAGCGGAATATCAAACTGCCTGCTCCGACAAGCAATCTTTAGAAGATTCCTGGGGGGTTCTTCAAAAATTCTAAGTATTTTTTTTTATATATATTGTCGGTCTATCTATTCGACAGAATTTGTATGGCCTTCTAGGCCAATACTTAATAAAACATTCTTTTTGATCAATTTCCAATACCCCCCTTTTTTATTATTGCTCTATAATTCTATATATTTTAAATGCTCTTTCATTTTGTTTCTTTTCAATGCATCTCGTAACTATACATCATAATTAATTTAATTAATTATAACGTAAGTTACAAAATGTAAGTTAATAACCTATTCCACAAAAAATCCCTATAAATAGTGTCCTCCGAGACACCAAGGTTCAAAGAGTATAACCCAACCCTTCCTTTCTTCCTTTTCAATGAAATTTACCATGTCATCAGAAAATTTCATCTTCTTTCAATGGGAAAAATGGAAGAAGGCTTCTGTATTAATGGTGACTCTTATTTTGAGCTTCAATAAGAATCGTAATATTCTTGATGAGCTTCAGTAATCATCGTAATAACCCAATGTTTTTAAAACATGGTTATTATGACGAGAATGGCTCATCAGGGAGTAGACGACCATCCAAAATCTCGTCCAGGACAAGTTAAGGGTCGTCTCGCTCCTTCCTCTTCCTCAGGTCCTACGAGCTCAATTTAGAACACATTCAGTTGGGGAGAAGCTTCTGGTTTATTTAGAATAGGTTTATTTCTCTGTTATCTTCCTTGACAATCTAAACCAAATGTAACATCAGTATGCAATTTGTATTTGTCGAATATATGAATGAAATTTCATTTTTACTCAATTTTTATCTTCACTTCATACATTGTCTGTTTATATGGCTTTAAATATTTGCCATTAATTGATTTAATCCTCAAACCAGAATTAACCTCGACAAGTGCATAAGCATTCCCAGAAAATACTTGAGTAATTTTAAATGGTCCTTCCCATTTTGGGGACCATTTTCCATATTCTCGACAATTCTTATCCATGGGCAGAATAACTTTCCAAACCAAGTCATCAATCTTAAAATATTTATACTTAACTCGACTGTCGTAAAACTTTGCAATTCTTTCTTTCTGTCGAATCAAGTTTTCTAGAGCTACTAATCTTTCATCACTTAATTCATTTAATTCATCAAACATCAAGTTCCAATAATGTTCAATTGGTAACTCGTCTTGTTTTTGAATTCGAATGGATTGAAGATTGATCTCAACTAGTAACACTATATCATGACCATAAACTAACTTATATGGTGAAGTGCCCGTCGATTCTCTTGGTGAATTTCTATATGCCCATAGAATTTGATTAAGGGTATTATGCCAGTTTCTAGGTTGTCGACCAATATACTTTTTAATCAAATTTATGATTATTTTGTTCATGACCTCTACTTGGCCATTCGCCTGAGCATAATATGGCATCGACGTGAGCATTTTAATTTTCCTTGAACTGGCATATTCGACAACTTTCTTTCCAATGAATACTGATCCTTGGTTAGTTGTCAAAGTTTGTGGTATTCCAAACCGATAAACTATATTATCTTCAATAAAGTTAATCATATCCTGCTGAGTTACATCCTTCAAGGCTACAGCCTCAACCCATTTGGTGAAATAATCGACTCCTACTAGAATGTATTTGTGTCCTTTCGACGAGACAGGATGAATTTGGCCAATTAAGTCCAAAGCCCATCCTCTGAAAGGCCAAGGTTTAACTATAACGTGTAACTCACTGGCAGAAACATTTTGTATATGGCCATGTCTTTGACACTCTTCACAAGACTTGGCAAATATGATACAATCCCTAACTAGTGTAATACCTTTGACGTCGAAGGACCCATTTCATCTTTTCACCTGCCTGATGAGCTCCACAAATTCCTTCATGGACTTATTAACCGCAACATTAGCAGGCGGCACCTTAGTCTTGAATGGTCTGACATGAGCTTTGTTTCCTACAAACCTCTGTGATTCGACTAACCAACCATTCATGTTAGGCCTAGGCATGTAAACTTGCTTTGGCCTTGGAGCATGAAAAGTCTTCTGTAGTCTCCAGATTTTTCCGTCGAGAACTTTTTTCTTACCTCGTTGGATACTCAGTTGTTCTTCAGCAGCTTTCTTCGCAGCAAGCTCATCATATACTGCATTACACCTTGGGCACAACCTTACCTTGCCCTCATCTTTCTTTCTTTCGATAAATGCCTCAAGAGACTCACCTGGCTTAGGATATACGTCGGTTGCATCCTTTGTATCCATGTTGAACTCTTGTAACTTCCTTATGTTGAGCATCCCAACATTTAAAGGAACTTGCTAGTCAACACAAGATACTTCAGCCTGAAACAGATCTGAGTCAACTTTCATATCCGCTTTAAGCTTGTTGGCAAACTTCAGACGCCCATTCATTATTGCTTTTTGAATTAAGTCTCTGAAATGAACACATTCATTAGTAACATGATCGAAACTATTATGAAACTTACAGTATTTTCGGTCTTTAATTTCATCCAACTTTAACAACCTATGACCTTCCGACAATTTAATCTATTTGTCTTTTAATAACAAATCAAAAATCTTGTCGGCTTTGTTTACGTCGAATGTATATGTTTTTCTATTAACGTAACCTATTTTCTCCTTATTTCTAGTAGGCTGTAATGCTTGACAAACATAAGGAGGACCGTTCCGAAGTTCAGCAATGTTAACTTCGAACTCATCATCGCTGCCTTCACACTCATTGTCGGATTCATCTAATCCGACAAATGCCACCTTTTCTCTTTTAAGAAATCTTTTTTGTTTTTGAATCTTTTCAACTTTTAGTTGTTCTATTTGCCTAACTTTTTCACCTAGCTGGGCAAGATCAATCAAATTTTGATTCACCAATTTCTTTCTTATATAATAATCTAAACCGCTTGCAGCTATCTTTACTATTTCGACCTCAGGTATAGGAGTAAAACATCTACTTCTCATTTGTCGAAACCTAGCAAGATAGTCATCCACAGTTTCATTATACATCCTTTTAATGTTGAAAAGGTCTGCAAGTCCCACTTTCAAATCTCCTCTAAAAAATTGATCATGAAAACTTCTTTCCAATTGAGCCCAGGAGTGGACTGAATTTGGTCTCAATGTCGAAAACTAGGAAAAAGCATTTTTTGTGAGGGAACTTGGGAAGAATCTCATTTTAAGGCCTTCAACAGTGGCCAACTCCCCTATTTCTATTGTAAACCATGCAATATGTTCGACGGTCGATTCCCCACTTTCTCCTGTAAACTTGGAAAGTTTTGGAATCTTAACTCCTCTAGGCAACTCTGCCTGTTGGACCCATTCAGGAAATGCTGATACAAAATATGGTTGGTTGGCGTAGCCAATGTTAAAACCAAATCTATTCAGCACTTATTCCATTACTTGGTTTACATTTTGTTCAACCACTTGGTGCCCCCCAAGATTTTGTCGAAGCAATCTCATGGCCACATCATTTCTGGCCATTTGATCCTCATTTCCTCGATGAAGCATATAGACATTTCCATATTCCAAACGGGACTGATCATTTTGGCCTAATTGATATAAGTTTTGTTGATTTTGCTCCACATTTGCCTGCGGTGCGACCATTTCTCTATTTACCCCAGGCTGGGCTCCCTGAATATTATTATTGGCCACATCAACTAGTCCCAAGACTTGGTTTAGCCTTGCCATTTGCTGAGCCAATGCACTGCAAACATTATTTGTATTTTTCATGATTGGCATAATCACAGCACCCATTTGCTGAGTGAACATATGCACTATATCATGATTACTCTCATCCATCTGTTGTCGAAAACTGGCCAAAGAATTCATAGTTGGCCCTGTTATACTTTGGGGATTGTCTCTCGACATGTTTGGGAAAACTGGTCCCAAATTCAATCTCTCTTGTCGAAAGGGAGTTGGATTGCTTGTATTTGCAACCCCTACTCTTTGGCTACCAAAACTTGCCAAGGCCGAACTTATCTGTGGTTGGCCTTGTGAAGCTACTGATTGTCCGACAGTATTAGCTAAAGTAGAGCCCAGTCCCGTTTGTGCCATAATAGGAGGTACATAATTCGGTGGCAACCCATATTGGGGCACAAACCTCGAATTTGAATTTATTATGCTTTGGTTACTTGGCTGACTCGGCGATAGCTGAGTCATTCCAGGTAACACTTGTTCTGCTACTGGATTACTCCGGAGAGCACCGTTGCTATAACATCCTCTACCGAACCAAGATAACGACAGGTTGAGGGTGACACAAGAATTACAATTTGTCGAAGGTATATCTGAAGCCTGACTACTTACATTACTCATAGTTTGCGTATTCTGAGAAGAGTAGATAAATCTTCCACTCCTTAAACACAAAACCATTTCCTATGACACTACGAGTTACTCTAAACTCGTCCCACCGGGCGTGCCAATTTGTTTATGAGGAATTTTGGTTCAAAGATTCAGAATTAATTCCAACAAACAAATAAATATACCAAAACGAATGTGGGTTCACGAGTTATGTGGTAATCTCGTTATAAAAATGGTTTTAACAGTAAACAAAAGAAATTTAAGAAATTTGAAGTAAAATAAACAGGAAAATGCAGAAAGAAAAGTTTGAAAAGATTAAGGAAATTTAAAGAAACTGAGCAGGAATCTTAAATGCAGAAAATTAATTAAAAACATGTAAATGGCACGAAATTAAAGTGCAGAATTTAAATGGATAAAGAAAAGCAGATAAAAGTGTGAAGAACTGTAAAGAAAATTTAAAAGACGAGACTGAAAAAGTAAAGAATTTTAAAGGAACATTGCATTAATTTAAATGACATGAAATGGAAAAGGAATGCATACTTGGACAAAAATCATTTAATCTGCTCGGGTTGAGATGTTAGGATTTTGTATCAGCAAATAACCTCCACTTTTACATTATGACTACTGGTATTTATAGACAATATAAAAAATAACTGACATCCTAAAAAGACTAACACGTTCGAGCGGTTTTATTCTTCAGCAAGTACCCAATTTTTGATGAAACCAGCACTCGACTACTCTTAAACAGTTTTCGTCGAATTAATGCAATCTCCCTGTCGGATACTTCTTCTCACTGACATCAATACCTTAACCTCATTAAAATCTTCCTCTTTATCCGATGCTACTGTCGATTTCTCTATTTGGCACTTTTGTCGGCTCAATATTTCAGAAAGTTTCCTCAAAACCTCCATCAACCGTCGAACTGCCAAATCTTTATTTTTACGTCCAACGATGACACATGGATGTCATGCGATAGATGGAGATCACTGTCCATTCCCTCTACAAGGCCAAGCTCATCCACGGGTTCCGCCACCTCTACAACAACTAAGAAGCCATTCTTGTTGGCATGGAGTATGTGATTGTCGAAATTGCAAGAACGAAAAGGATCGAAGCCATAGGCACAAACTGGAAGCATCCTGGACTAGATTCGTTTGGGTGGTCTGGTTGGACACATCTGAGATCAGATTCATTTGGGTGGTCATTAGTAATGGCGACGTCGTAGCAGGTCGAGGAAGGGGTGGTGTGGAGGAACCTGTGAGGGACCGTCAAACCCTACGAACCCAGCACATGAGCCACCAATGGTTCCCTTTTCTCTTTTTTCCCCCGTAATTGAATCTTACTAATTTGATCTCAAATGTTTCCCCTTTTTATATTCAAATTTTGTTCTTGGTTGATTTCTTTTTCTTATTGAAATGAAAATCTTAACTGTCATCTACAAATTTGTCAAATCAAAGACAAGTTTGTTTTTCTGAGTTTGCTCTCCAATCATTTTCCAAGTTTGTGTTTAGATCCAAAGTACCTTTTTTTTTTAATTGGGGGGGGGGGTTTGCACTCTCATAAATGAGGGAGTTGTAGGGGGAAGAAAGCAGCAAAAGAAAAACGATGCAATAAAGGGAAGGAACTCCAGAGCACTTGGTGAAAGCATGTTTGCAGAGGTCAAATGAGATTGTTGTTGCGTGTCTTTGATTTTGGACAAAAGTTAATAATTTTTTATGATTTAACAAATTCAAAATTAAAAAGTCAACGATGTTTTACCTAGTATATCGGGTAGTTTCAATGGAGCAACGATACTCACAAAAGTTTTTGGTGTAGGTTAAATGCCTCTTATCAATAATACTTTTAGAAATTCTTCACTCTCACTCCTACCAAATTAAAGTTATCTTAGTTAAAGTCCACCAAGAAAGTTATCTTATTTAAAGTATTAGTTACGTCATTTCTATACTTGAAATCCTATACATATTAAATGAGTTAGTTTATTAATTAATCGATACAAGGTGTCAGTCCGTTTGACATATTTTAACATTAATTCACTCATCATTAACAAATGTTGGTTAGGTGTGAACTTTTAATTGTAGAGTAAAGATTTTCCTTAAACAAATTTTGGCCCCATTTTCCCATAATATCCCAACTTTGTCTCAACAAATGCAAATTTTTCTTTTTAACTAAACTCAACAAATGTAAAAATATTAAACTAAAGCGATGATAAGAATATGGCCTAAATTATGCCATGTGTGATTGTGTTATGAAGGAGGATAGAAGAATCAGTAAAAAAAAAAAAGTAAAATATGGGTAAAAAGAATATTTTAGTCTCTTATCTTTTTTTTTTTCTTTTTTAATTTGGTTCCGTAATTTTATTTGTAAGTCAATTTGGTCTCTTAAGTTTAGAATTGTTATTCAATGTGATCCTTCATAATAATTTCGTCACCCACATTAATGAAAATGATGATATGTCATTAGCGGTGATAACGTGTTATTAACAGTGATGACATAACTATAACATGACTATAACATGGAGGTGATGCAGGTATGACATGGCATTAACGTGGCTAAGGGTGTTTGGTGGGTTGAGGCAACTCACGAATCCACGGATTTTGACCTAACTCAATCCACCAAATGTGAGTTGGAAAACACTTCAATCCGCAATGTACAAGTTAAGTGGCAGATTTGGAAAGTGTCAACCCACACAAATCTAACCCACTCAAGTATTTTTTTTTTCCAATAAAAGTCATTTAGTCATGGTGACATTTTAAGTTACTTTCCCTTAACTTTTCTATAGTGTCAATTAAGTTGTGATGAAAATCCAACAGTTGTTTCAATGACAAAAAATATATCAAAAAAATTGAGAATAAAATAAATATTTATGTCAATTCATATGCGATATGTGATGAGTGATGAGTTTATTACGTTTGTGTGAGATTGGTTATGTAACATTTTAGTTTATTTGAAACATATATTGTTATTAATTAAAATGTGTTATGTGTTATCATTTTTTGATTTTATATTTTGAAATTAATTTTAATAAATTTTTTTAATGTATGTCGGATTTACGAATTTGACCCGATCTAATCCATTCTTTAGCGAGTCAGATAAGGTTAGGTTGAAAAAAAGAAATCTCTCAACCCAACCCAATCCATTGATTTGATGAATAGGTCAAATCCAAAAAAAAAATCGTAAAACTCATCCAACGGATACTCCTAAACGTGGCCATCATCGATTTTTGATATGCCATCACTCTTGCTAGTTAGGTGGCAGAATCGTTACCAAATACCATATTAGTTGACAATTCTAAATTTAAAAAACCAAATTGATAAAAAAAAAAAGGAAGAAGAAAAGGTTATAAAACCAAATTTAATAAAATAAATAAATATAAAGGACCAAATACCCTTTTTGCGTAAAATGTAAACTAAGTGTTAAAATTGAAATTCTGAAAAGAAAATCAAATGGACTCTTAGAATCTGAAAAGTAAATCAAATTTGGACTCTTATAACGTTCATTGGCTTGTGTGCATGATCTTTGAAATCACTATGACTTATTCATGCCTGCTCTTTGTTCGTTGAGACTTGAGTATCATGGGGTTGCTGCCTAGTGCTTTCTGCTTACTGATGCTAGTTCTGGTTTACCCTTGTGTAGCAACAAAAGTAATTCATTTACTTTTTATTCAAACAAATAAATAATATATTACATATGTTTATTATGTGAAAAATAGTGCACTCTGATTTTTTTATTGAGTCCTCTAATTCAACTACTTTTAATAAAAGACTATAATTTCAATTATTTTTTTCATTTATTTTTTTGTAGTTTTTTTTTTTACTTATTTCTTAATTTACCTAAAAGCCTTTCTTGTATCATAAATTACAACATTGTCTAAGAACATGAAATCCCAAAATTACACAATTTTGTCCAATATATAATAACATGAAAATCTAAAATTAAATCATACAATTTAGTAAATTTAAATTCATGCATATTTCATATTTTGAAGTTTGTTCCCATGACCTCGTACTCACCGACTACAAGGAGTGGAGGAGCTAGGGCAAGGAACACAAGGCTCTACTACATATAGCACTCAAAATCCATTCTGAAACCATAACGTACGGATCCTAGTTCCTAGACAATCTTCAAAAACAAATGAAAATAAAATTTATGCAGAATCCATAAGATGCAAAATACCAACATGAATACAAAAAGGAAAGATAGACAAATAATGCAAAATTATGAGAAGATCATATGAATAACGACATGTGTACTTAGATGAGGAAGAAACCAAGTAAAAGAGATGTGCAAAAAATTGAGCTAGCGTGGGATATGGATATTTGACTCTGGAACGCTGACGACTTTTTCCCATGCTTATGCTTTTTCTTCTTCTTCTTCTTCTTTTCTATTGAAAATCCAAGCTTTCTCTTGTGAAGGTGGAAGAGGCTGTGGTCTGCCAATGGCTTCTTCTCTATAGGTTGAGATTGATGGCTAAGAATCCCATTTGTTTGTGTATTCAAGGCTCCATGTCCCTCATCAGCCGAAGTTGGCAGCAAATAGGACAATAACAAGAGAGTGATGAGGAAGGCACACAGCATGCTTCTTGTCTTAGTCATACCTTCGAGTCTGCTAAGTGCTAAGTAAAACATAATGCTCTAACAATCCTTGTGGTGTGATGAAGATCACTTTATAAAGTACTATCATATGATATGAGTTATGAACTCACACAGGTATAAATTGTGAGAGCTTTATCATCAAAGCAATGGCAGTTTTAAACTTAAAGTAATGACAAACCATAAGATTTGATTTCTGGTGTGTTTTTCCTTTGACCTAGTATTCAGCCATAGACCTTGTTCTACGAAAACTTATCCCTTAATTAGGATAAGGGTTGTTATCAGATAGTTATTGAGTTTCTTGTCTTTTTTTTTTTTTTGTGGATTTTGAGTTTCTTGTCTTAATTCAGTTACAACATATGACGAATCAAATTGTGGTGCGCCGAGACCTGCGGTGAAGATGCCCTGCATTATAGGTAACAAAATAATTAAGAGAAAATCACCACATTAGTCTTTCAATTTTTTTTTGACCAAATAAGTTTATTAAAAATATAAAATGTCATCACATTCATCTTTTTAGAGGACTAATGTGGGGCAACAAAAAGAATAAATGTGGTGACGTTTTATATCTTTAAAGAATTTATTTGATGAAAAAAAATTTGAAAGACTAATATGGTGATAGTGTGACCTTTGGTGGGAGTTTACTCAAATAATTATTTAGCTACTCATTTGTATATAATTTTTAATTTTAATTTGACACCACAATTCATGGGATAATTAGTTATAAAACATTATTAATTATAATATAAAGCGAAATCACTAAGATTTAAGAGAATATTTTGTAAAAATACTTGCGTGACAGTTAGCATTTCTCAACAAGTTATTATCTATTTTTTTTAAAGAATGGTAAAGATAGGTCATTTGCTCTACTAAAAAAAAACAAAAAGAAAGAAGAAGATAAGCTATTTCAATACAACCGTCAGAAAAAAAAAAAGTTAGCTTATGCCAACGATCAATTGCAAGGACTTTCTAGATTTTTTGTTTTTTTTTTTAAAGAATGGTAAAGATAGGTCATTTGCTCTACTAAAAAAAAACAAAAAGAAAGAAGAAGATAAGCTATTTCAATACAACCCGTCAGACTATCAGTGACATGCTTGAGATTTTGAAAGAAAAGCAAAGGTCCACATAGAAGATTACCTCCAAAATGATACTTACTCAAAAGACAAGAGGCTATTCATCCTATGGAGGGATGGCAACAAAGCAGGATAAAATTAGCGTATTTGGATAGTACAAAGCCTTATCAAGAAATCTTAGGTTGTGTTTGCACGAAGCATTTTAAAATTTAAGAAAAATTAAAATGTTAGGAAATTTAATTGCTTCATTTAAATTCTCTATATTTATAAATTTTTTTGTTTGGATTGAGTAATTAAATTTCTTAGCATTTTAAATTTCTTATTTCGGCAAAGTAATTAAAATTTTTTCATTTATAATTTTTATTTTTTTTATCAAAACAAGTATTGTTATTAGGAATATTCAAAATCCAGCTCGACCCAAAATTAATTGAGACAGATTCAACCATTCGATTTTTATAAATTAAACCTGATATATTTTCAAGTTAAGTTCGGGTCACGCTTTCAATTTACCTAACTCGATTCGATGTCACAAAATATTTTGAAATTAATAAATCACACAATCTAATTACAATGTAAACAAATGAGATGGTATGATCTTAAATATAACACTATCTCATATAAATTGGACTAAGCAAATAAAAAATGCAGTAACAAATATTGAAAAAGCACCTCAAAACTAAGCCTAGCAGAATCAATATAATTGTGATATAAATTGGATACCATGTAAGAAACAAAACAGAGACTAAATTTGCAATTCAATATATCAACTAATGATGTTTTTAAATTTGCAATTCCACATATATAACTAGTAACAGAGGTTTAAATGACACTAATAAATTCCCAACATGTTTTCAACTCCACATCTAATAACTAGTAATAGAGATTGAAATGATACAAAGTAATATCAACTCCCAGCATGTTTTCAACTTCACATCTATAACTAGGAACAAAGATTGAAACGACACAAAATAATATAAATTCCCAGCATATTTTCAACTTGGCATCAAGACATAAAATCCAAGATGTAATCTTTCTTCTTCTCTAATGGAAGAGCTCTCACAACCACTAGTTGACTTGGATTCTCTATCAACTAATTAATAGCTTTCAGTCAAGGTGGGTTATCAAGATTGTGTATTTTCTCTAACTCATTCAGTATTTCTTTAACATTTTTCTTTTCCGTCTTCTTTGTAATTGCTTGCACAAATTCTTTCAACGACTCAACTACTTCTCTTATTGAAGCAACTATCCCATCTTTTCTCCACTTTTTCTTCGAGATTGTGTGAAAGTAGAAGATGAAGATTGTCCTCTTTTCTTTGTTGTAGAGCTAATTAGTTCCTTCAAATCAATATTAACACTATCAACCTCATCTTCTTCATTTGCTTCTTTGCTCATGGCATCATCGATATCAAGTGCAGTCTCCGCCCCAATTCCAGTGGCCCTATCTTTGGCGCATAGGTCTACAATATCATCCCAATTTGGAATCAAAAATATCCTATTGAAACTTTTGTATCTATTAAGCACACTTCAATCTTTCAAAACTAAGTTTTCAAGTGTCCATAAGTATTAGGAAAAATTTTAGGACTCAACCTAGTCCTTCGATTTATTTTTTCACAATTTTTCATATACCGCTATTTATTAGTTAAGTTTTATTACTCGATTTCAAGTTAAATTAAACCACAGATTGAGTAATTATGTTTACTGATACTTATCTTACTTGGAATTTTATACCAAAATATTCCTCATGTCTTACTTGTCATCTCCATAAAATTTCATAATTTTCTGAGTTAGTTAGCTGTTTACTTTATTATTCACTTATTTCTTGTTAGTATCTTTAAAAATATCATACTAATTTAGTTGACTCTTCAAATTTTTTTACAACTCTTGTCAATTATTTATAGCTAAAAAATATATTTTTCATATTTATTTCCATCATATCAATTGATTCTGTAAATACCTTAATTATTTTCTTTTATTCAGTGTTATCAAATTACACTCAGGTTCAGAAAATTATTCAAATTAACAAATAATTTTTTACCAATATTACTAAATTTATATAACTCTAATTTAGGCTTTTAGATTAGGAAAAATATTACACAACCCACCCAACAAACATCCTTAATCTTGTCTGCACTGCTAAAAAGGAAAGATTTGTGTAAATGAAAAGAAATGCCTTTGAAGAAAAGAAAAATAATGAGTTGTCTTTTATCTTAAATCACCCCTCCCAAGTTTGACATGTGAATAAACTATATATAATGCATGAGAGATTTTTAAGTGTTTCTAAAGTAAGAGATTTTTTTTACTCTGTCATTAGATATGTGACAAATTAGTTATGAAATTAAAAATATAGTTAAAATTAGAGATAATTATAATTCACAAAATCAATGTAAGATACTTTCAATAGTACAAGGCAAAAAAAAAAAAACTCTTATTCTAACAGCACCCAAAAATTTCTCATAATCCCACGCCCACAACTTGGAATGCTAGTGGAAGAAGTGAAAAGTGCGATAAGGATAAGGAAAAAATAGAAGGAAAAAGAAAAGGAAATGAAGTTATGAAGCACAAGTGAAGGAGTTGATTAGCTGAATGTGCGCCTCGTTGTTAATATAATACCATTAGAAATTCTTTGCTCCCCCCTCCCCCCAATTAAAGTTATCTCTGTTAAAAAGTGTGGCCCCATTATCATCATATATTGCAACTTTGTCTACCAAGAAATGTAAAAATATTAAACTAATACGATATTGAGAATCTGGCCTTAATTATGCTATGCATGATCGTTTTATGAAGAGGATCCAAGTAGAGAAGGCAAATTCATGTAGATGCGTGAGAATTACTAGTGACGGACAAATAATGGGTGTATATTTAATAAATGAAAGTAGGACATGGATTATTATTCTCACTATGTAGGTGTTTGTGAAATATATTTTTTCAATTTAATATTTTATAAATATTATAATTATAATTTTATTTTATTTTGAAATAAGATAAAAAAATATTTTTTATTATTTTATAACTATTTTTTTAGTAAATGAGCCCATAAAAATTTAATAAATTATTGAAAAATTATGTTATTCACAGTTCTGGCTCAAGGGCGAAGCTACCTCCGCTTTTACAAGGTCTTATTTTTTAATATTATAATTGATATATTTTTTTGATAAATGTATTATTTATTTATAAAGTTACTTATAATAATAATAATTAATTTAAAAGATTAATAAAAAGTAACATACTTTTTATTCTCTTTGCTTAATGCTTAGTCAAATTTTTTATTATCTTTTTATCTCTTCCTATTAGTCACTCAATTAATAATTATGACCTAAATATTTTATTTTTTTCTATGTCATTTATCTATCCTCATAAATTCCTTTTCATTCTTCTTGAACAACTAATAGTTTTTTCAAAGGTCAAATTTCCCTATAAAATAACATTTTAATTTTTAATATTCACACCCTCATTTTTTTTCCTTACATTAACATATTAATTTACTCATTTTACGATTTGGTTTTAATACACCAAATAGGTTGTCCCCAATTTATGTAGATTAATTATTATAAAATATAATTAAACTTGATATATTATTTGTGATATTTTTTAATTTTATAAATATTTTAAATTATTAGACAAAATTGTATATGAAATAATTTTTTTAATTTTTATTTTAAATTATTAGATACTCGTAAATACTCATAGATATCCTTATTTCGATAGTAATCATAAATGAGTATTCATAACCGAAACAAAGATGAAGTGAGGAAACGCTACTAGTTCTCGCCCCGCCACATTGAATAGAAGGCTTGGTTAGGGAGAAAAAAAAAACGTAATTAAGTACTAAAATTGAAATTTTCTTGCTGTGTTAAAAAAGAAGAGGGAGGAATTCTTATGAATCAGATTGAGCATGAAAATAGAACAAAAATTTCATTTTTTTTCCTTCAAATTTGTAATATTTTCACATGGGACAATCTCTCTAAGCATCAAAACTGAAAAGTAGTAGATCATATTAAACCTTATTTACAAGAAAATAAGAACAAGCAATTTGTTCCCATAACCACACACCAACTACAAGGACTTGATGGAAGGCAAGAAACACAAGACAATACTCACAACACTCAAAGTCCATTCTCAAATCATCATGTATCCTAAACAATTTTCATAAGACAAATGAAAATAAAATTTATGCTCAATCCATAATAACCACTATACCAAAATTTAAAAATAGAAGGTTGATAAATAATGCAGAATTATGAGCTGGGACATGAAGACAATTGTAGTGTACTAGATCAGGAAGAAACCAAGTAAAAGGGATGTGCAAAAAATTGAGCTAGCGTGGAATGCAGATATTTGAGTCCAGATGGCTGACGATTTTCTCCCACGGGCACGAGTTCCTATTCCCCCTTTTCTTATGTGTACTCCAAGCTTTATGTTGTGAAGGAAGAGGCTGTGCCTGTGGTCAGTTAATAACCCTCTTTTGTACACGTTCAGGCTGATGGCTAATTAAGAACTCCACTTCTTTGTGCTTTCAAGGCTCCCTCATGTCCCCCATTAGCTGAAGTTGGCAGCCAATAGGACATGAACAAGAGAGTGAGAAGAGAGACACACAGCATGAATCTTGTGCTGGTTATACCTGCGAGTGTGTAAGTGCTAATTGGTGCCAAGTAAAGCAAACACCAACAATCCTAGTGATGTAGTGAAGATCCCTTTATCTAGTACTATCACACAGCTATAAAAAGTGAGAGCTTTATCATCAAAATAATGGCAGTTGTTGCGGTGGGCTCAAGTGGAAAAAAAAGGTCACGGTTCAAAACTTTTTCACATTTTCTACACATAAGATTCACTGAGTTCTCTGCACGGAAAGTATACAAATTTACGTGTAAAAACTGAAATGGTGTAAGGAATACGACAAAATGTTTGATGTGCCAATATTGACAATACGAGAGCGGCAAGACATGCTAAGGAGCATAAGTGGGCTAATTATAATGGAGAATATTTTAGGTGTTCCCATAATAAGAAAACGTTCCTACACTCTACCTCAGCTATTGTATTAAAAGTGGTTAAAGTGAGAGAAAGTAATTGTGTGCATAATTGAGATAATGCATACTAAATGATACAAAGTAAAAGCTTTTTTACTCTAGTAATACTAAAAATTTTCTCATTATATTAGCTCGTAGCCGACCATATGTAGTTATTTGGTTTGACACTAAACCAAAAGGTTTGTAAAGTTATTATAGATAGGCTACAGATTTTAGAAAATATTTAATGAGGGGATCGAAAATTATAAATCGTATTATTAAATAAAAAAAATTAAATTAACAAATAAATATGTATTCACCTTTAAATTATTTAGTGAGTTAAAATCAAAATATATTATTTTAAATTGAAGGTAAATATATTTTTTTTGTTCTCCTTAAATGAATATTTTTCTTTCAATATATAAGAAAATTTATGAAAAAGTGAAAAAAAAAGTAAAAAAAAATATTTATATTTGATATTAAATTAAGTTTATATATAATATATTATATATTTACAAAATGGAAGAGAGTTTATAAGTAAAATTAAGATTTATTATATATAAAAATATATATATATATATATATATATATATATATATATATATATATCATATCAATATATAAAGTATAATTTTTTTAATTTTATATTTTTATATTTTGTATAATTATCTTGATCTCTCTTAAAGTTAGTGTTTATTATATTAACATTCTTTTTATTTAAGAAAATACTCATACTTTTCTTGTTTTATATTTTCAATAGAACTTTGTATAATATTTATACATAAAATAGAAGATGTATATATAATTTTGTAAATAAAAAAAAAGATATTAAAATATAATAATAATATATAAAATCAAGGATGTATATATAATTTTTAAATAAAAATATCAATATAATAAATATTAACTTTATAAAATATTAATATAATTTCTTTTTATTTTTTAATAAATTTAATTTAATTATTAATATTTAAAAAAAATAATGAGAAGGAGGGCCGAAGCCCATGGTCACCCCCCTTGTATCCGTCCACACCAAATCTCATCTTTGTCCAAATTACCTAGTAATAAAAACAAGATTAAATGTTTCATCTTTGTCCCCTCCTACTCCCTCAATGTTTTTAAATTCTTCCCCCTAAAATTGGAAATAAGAAAGAGGAAAGGCTTTTATTAAAAAAAAAATTAAATAAGGGGAATAAGAACTAATTCCCTTTACTTTTCCTTCTATTCTCTAACTTAAACATCTAAATAATGGGAGTTAACTCTCCCTCCATCCCTTTTTCCCCTTCCCTCTTCTTTCTTTCCCTTTTCATTCCTTCTCCCTCACTTAGAAACATCCAAACGTAACATCAATCTAAAGCAATCTTGAATAAAACGCAAGAATTAAGTTTTACTTAAACGATCTTCCTTGAACCCAATTGGATGTGTAATATTTATCTTATAGTACTTCAAATCATGTTCAAGTATTTCCATTTCAAGATTGAAGGCATCTCACGGATCATCACATATTTTGGTTAAATTCATCTGCTTCCTTGTTGAAATTGGGTGGAGTATAACAACTACCGTAGTATTTAGTTTGTTTTTTTATTTGCAGTTAATATGTTATGACTAATAATTATAAAAATGTTATCTTATTTTTATTTTATTTTCCATTTTCAAAATTTTGTGCTTATTTTCACTTTTTTTTATATAGTGCTTATTTTCACTTTCTTTTATAAAATCTTAAAAACAACAAATTAAATAAAAATCAGATAAAAAATTTTATAATTATAAATAAAAATATATCAACTGAAAAAAAAAAAAAAATCAAAAATTCCCTACTTATTCAAGATATCATTTCTTACTTAAACCATAAGCCGTGCAATTATAACTTGGATAATGGTGCGGTTGGAGCAATGCTTCATTTTCCAGTCGCAATCAATATTAGGGTCGTAGGAAATGGCGGTTTTCCTTCCTGGCTCCTAAATACATTAGCAAGCAAAGGCACGTAACACGCGAAAGGCACTAGAATCTTTCCATTATAGACACAAGTAACCTTCTGAACGCGACAAAAGATTATGACCAAGGATTGAAGGAAGGAGAAATTTTTGTCTTAATTTGGAACACTCAAGTTGAGTGTATTAAATCAATAGCACTAAATATTTTTATAGATTTTTATGCTTTTAATTATATAACACAAAGATTTATAAAAATAAAGTATTAATTGGTCTAATATATTTAATTAGGTACTTAAAATTTATGAAAAAATCTCTCTTGAAAGAAGATAATGATTGAAAATGAATTCTAGTGATAATAACAAATGGTGAAATTAAGGCGTCAAGTTTGAAACTAACAGAAACATTGACGTGTGACTTCCCCCTGATCCTAACTTATATTGTTTTATAATCTACTTCAATTGTTATAAGAATCCATCTACACGAGCAAATCCTTCACATATCTAGCTTGCTCAAGGTGCATTTACTGTTGACTCCTGTGATTAGCAAAAAATTGAAATAGTAAAACACTGAAGCTTGAGGCGTCCAAAGCAGTAGCTTCAAGAATTATTTCAATATATTCAAAAATCTTTGAAGATACAGTAGACTCTTCCTGACAATATTAAAGTTTACAGAACTACAAGAATATTATCACTATGTAACCTAGCTGAGAAAAGAAAGAAGAGGCAAGAGAAGATGAAGAAGGAGTAAGTTTTTTTTTTATAAAAACTGAATAGTAGACGATTTTATAAAAATCTAAAGAATATGGCACGTTAAAGACTGTTAGCAAAATCTGCACGTTAGAGACTGTTAGCAGAATATACACGTTACAAGACCAAAACATTTTTTTGCACGTTAGGAAGATCAAATCAAAATAGTTGTTTCTCCACGTTGGAAGATTAGACCGAGTCAAATACGAGGATAAGACCAAGTCATTTTAAACCACTTCAAAATACTCATTTTCAGGTAAACTCAAAAATAATAATTAATTTTTTGACAAAAAGATTCAAGATTCATGTTATCACGTGCAGGGAAATCGAGGATTTGCACTAGCCAAAAGCCTTCGGCACATTTTTGTGCGTGCAAGTCCACCCCCTAATTCGTTTCTTACCAAGCCCAAGTCATAAGTTAATATATAAATTTTTCCAAAGTCTTACTTCAAGTTGATATATAAGCTCAAAAATAATAATCAATTTTTTGACAAAAAAAAATTAGGCCTCATATTATCATGCGCATGGGAGGCAAATCGAGGATTTGCACTTGCCACAAGGCTTCAGTCCATTTTTGAGGGCACGAGCCCACCCCCTAATTCGTTTCTTACCAAGTCCAAGTCACAAGTTAATATATAAATTCTTCCAAAGTTTTACTTCCAACTAATGTGAAACTTTATTCTTTTGAAATATAATTCTTTCCACAACATTTATCAGGCATAACAAAATTCACGTCAGTAACGAGAACCAAAAAATAACTCATAAAGTACATGACTGCAACACAATCTTTCCTCATTTCCATCTAACATTTTTTTTTATTATGGGATTCAGACAGAGAAAAATAAAAATTGAGAGAATTTCTAAAATAATAAAAAAATAAAAGTCCCACATTGTCAAGTATTGAGAAAGTAAAGGCTTTATATATGGAAAGTTATATATTCATTGTTCCGGTATCAAAAAATCAAGCACCCATAATAAATTATGAAGTGAAACTATGTTACATAGACCAAGCACATGGACATGGGGTAGGTGCTTTTGAGGGGTCGTTTTATGATGGAACCTGCAGTCAAAGGTCTATTGATTGACCCTTTAACTTTACTCATTATAATATGTTTCAAATTTTACATAAAAGATCAATTTTTATTGTTCCTAAAGCCTTCAACTACTGATATTTCTACACATAGTTTCTGCCTCTTGATCGGTGACTCTCTTGGAGATGGAAGCGGAGAAGCGATGGTAATAATCAGGCGAAGCAAATGGCGGCTTCATGCGAAGTCGAGGTGGCGCTTCAGCGGCAACCCATTCAAGGCACCTCCCTTTTCTTCTTCATTTAACAGAGCAAAGGATCAACTATGAACAAAAACTAGATCTTGCCAAGGATCCATGCCATTCAAAAAGATACGCAGAATAGATAAATGATACACGAAACAAAAAATAGATCTTGCTAAACACAGCACCATGCCCAGTGAAATCCTTGTCGCGACCGGGATCGCGGCGGAATAACGACTTAAATTACAAAAATTTAAACGAGTCGTCACCAATTTTATTTTTATTAGGAAAATTTAAAAAAAACCTAAAAAAAGATGGTCTGCATTCAAAAACTAGGGTTCAGGAGTCTAATTATGCATAGGAAAGGGTGGAGACTAAACCCCACAACACTCCTAATACATCCGCCCTAAGACGGTTACCTTAAATTAATTGTGCAAATTTTTATAATTCTTAAAATATTTATTTTACCCATTTATTTAAAAAAATAAACTAAACAAACAAATAAATTTAAATTATAAAAATTTAGTTTTGGCTCGACAGAATAAAAATCATGCTCCTACGTATCTTCGGGTGCAATGAGGAATTCAAAGTCACGTAGTTCTTTAGAAAAAACGATTGTGGGTTGGTCATTTTTAATTTTGAAAAGATTTTTATTTTGAAAATTCATTTGATTTTTTTTTATTATTTTAGAAAAGAAAGAATCGTTAAGCTGTCACAACTCAGACAATTCTAAAAGTTACAGGATTAATAAGCTGTCGCAGCTCAGCTAATCCAATTTTATTCTTCTTAATAAGACTCAAACATTTGATTCTTTTTTTTTAGAAAATAAATTATCAAGCTATCACAACTCAAATGATTTAAAAGATTCAAGACTAACAAGTTGTCACAACTTAGTTAATCTTTTTTCATTTTCCTCTTTTTAAAAAAACAAAATTAGTACATGATCACCTTTTAAAACAAAAATCAATAATATGATGAATACACCAATAAAAAAAATAAATCAACAAAAGAAAACAAAATACATTTTTCTTTTTTAAATAAAAAAACCAAAAAAAATCAACATTTTTTATTTCTATAATCAGCAACTACACTTAAGTAAAAAAAAAAGAACATTAAAAGAGGATCGGCCCAAAATCCTCTAAAAGGAAGTAAACAAAATTTGCCCAACCCCTCTAAAAGCCCAAAAAGAAGGAAAACTATAATTAGAAAAAAAATAAAGCATCAGAATTAAAAAAAACAACAACAAGTAAAAAAAAGGAGATATTTAGTCTCTGTAACGAAAATCACTAAACAGGGAGTAAAAGTGGGGTTTCAAATGGAGGTTGGAATGTGGTGGTTGCCGTGGTGATGTGGGTGCGCAAGGGGTTTGGGTGGCCAGATCTGGTGGTTTCGGTGGTGCGGTCAAGAAGGAGGAGAGGACGGTGGCTTCGGTGGTCTCGGCTGGCCATGGTGGCGGGATCGTGGTTTACGGGTTCCAGATGACTCACGGTGAGGGTTCAAGGTGGTTGGCGAGGGTGGCTCGTTTGGATGTGGTGGGCTTCGTGGTGAGGGTGGCTGGATCCGGTCACAGCTCGTGGTGAGGGAAAGGGGATGGAGCTCGTGGAGGCTTCGTGGTGGCTGGCGCAAAGGAATGGGGGTGGTGGTTTACAGGTCCTGGGCTCGTGATGGCTGCCGTGGTGGTCCACGACCTGGTTGGGTTGGTGGTTGGAGGTTGCGGTTGGTCACGGTGGGGAGGGGACTAGTTGAATATGGTTCGCCATGGAAGGTAAAGGGGTCGTGGGTTCTGGATGGTGAAGGAAGGTTCTGTTTTTTTTTTTTTTTTGTGGGGTGATTATAGTGAACATTGTGGTGGTGAATGGGGTGGCTGTTTGCTTGGAGCCGCGGTGGAGGGCTGGCTGACCGTGACTGGGCTTCGTGGTGGGTTTGGTTTTCACGATTTGGGTGGCTTGGTAGGCGGCTTGGCTCCGTGGTGGCTTCCATGGTGGAGGAATGGGTAGTGGACATGGCTATGTGAGGCTGGTGACTTCACGACTGGTGGGTTGAGGGGATGTGGATGGTGGCTTCTATTTTTGGCAAAGGATGGTGGTTTGGATGAGTCACGATTTGGCCTAGGTGATGAAGTGGGTGACCACCACAGTGGTGGCTTGGGTGTTAGTGGTTATTGGTGGGTTGTGGTGACGAGGAAGGTGGGAGGCTTGGGTGGTTTGCGTTGAGTTTGGTGATGGTGAGTCCGTGAGTTGCAAAGTAGATGTGATGTTGTTGGGTGAAATTGATAGTGGAACTTTTTAAATCTGAGTTATTGGTTGATTTTGTATTGGCTGTTTGGATTAATGGTGGTGAAGGATGAGGACCAGGGTGAAGATGGAGGCAGAGGGTTGTTTGTGGGTCACTGTTTGGAATGGTTTGAGTTAAGGTTTCTGTAGGAAGAGTTCTTCTCCTTTTTTTAGTGGTCATCGAACAGGAATGAGGAAATGGGAAATGCATAGAAAAATCAAGATTTATGTGTTCATGAGTTCAAATCAAGGAGGAAGAGCTTTTTACCTTCAACTTGAGAAAACTCTCCTTCTCTTTCACTCTTGCCTCACCCTCTCTATTTTCTAATTCTTTATGTTATCAGAAAAATTTTTCCCACCCCTTCAAACTCTCACATTCTTTCTAATATAGCCAAACTCCCTAAGAATCCAAACAAAACAAAATGGGGGACAAAGACTGTGTGATTTCTGCGATGGAGCAACTGAATTGCAGCTGCAGTGGTGAAGGTGAGGAGCACACAGCATTGCCTCTGCTGTGGCATTGAGTGTACGTGAGTGAGTGGGTTGTGCAATTGCTTGGTTGGAAAAGGAAAAAAAAAAAAGAAAGACCTAGCAAAGGTAGAATGAATTCACTCTCAAAATAGGAAAAAAAACAAAAGGGAGAGGGCAAAGGGCTACAACGGCAGCCTTCCTCTTTATTTATTTATTTATTTTTTGAATCACAATACCTATTGGGTTGAAACAAAATTTTGGGCCCAAAAAAAATTAAAAAAATAAAAATAAAAATAGATTAAACAAATTTTTGGGTCAAACAAGAAAAGAAATGGGCTAAATAAAATTTGGGCTACACAAAAAACCAAGAAAAAGGGTTAAACAAAATTTGGGCTGAACAAGAAATGGGCTAAGCAAAAGGAAACAATCATCATGTTATTAATCTTATTCTTTTTTTATTTCTTTTTTTTAATTATGTATTAAGATGTTTTAATGATCCGGACAAAATTGAGTGTTCACAATTCCACTATCAAGGAACTCATCAGGAATATAACTCTTGGAGCAGTTGTAACTTCAGAGCACAGGGATGTGTTGATAGTAATTTCATTATGTAATCCATATTTTTTAAATCTATATGAATTGTGTTTTTAAATAATTTATTTGCATTTTGGATAGTAAAAAGTTGCATATCGAATAGGTGAATCTCTATTGTCGTAGAGGCAAGTCTTGCTAATATTCTTTTGATTAAAACTTGAAAAAGAATGACTTACTTATATATCTTTGGACTAACTCCAGTCTTTGCAATATGATCTCAGAATCAATCACACACAAAAATTTAAAGTGCTTAATTAAGCACATATTTAAAAATGTTAGTGAAAGTTCACTGCAAGAAATGTATATGATTGATACATTCTTACAGAGGTAATATGTAAATAGAATAGTGAGAGAAGAGGCAAGTTTGCAAGAAAAACAAATAACATTGAAAATTTTAAAAAAAGATGAATGGTGGCCCATTTGGTTTCAGTGTATAAATCCTCTTCTCCAAATCATATATGTTTAGATTTCAGTCTTTTGATGTTATTCCAATATATTAACTCACCGCAAACTGTCACCGATGAGAAGAAAAAAGACAAAACATTAGTCGTCACTCAGCAGCTCACTAGTCAGTCTCTGACCACATCACGACTCATCTCAGGTATAAGCACAAGAAGGAGTTGACAAATTTGGGGCAAAAACACTTTTATTTTTATAATATTAAACTTTTTCACACTTACTTAAAGAACAGGTAGTAAGTAATCAATTAGAGTCATTGATCTAATTTTACTTCCATCCTACGGTCTAAACCACAAGGTCCATGAATGCTCCCTTTGTCAAAAAGTCTATATTAAAATGACCCGCTTTTGAGCACTTATTAGGGTACACTTGACATTTGAACACGTGTGCCTGGCAGTGGCTGTTAATTAATCATTTTTTTTATAATTATAGCAGATATGTCTAAAAACTTGTGTATGTATGGTTTTGACAAGTAAAAAGATAGTCATATATTATTTTTAGTAGTGTATATATTATTTATATTTTTTTTAAGAGATGTGATTGAGTCAGAGAAAATAAAAAAAAAAATATGTATAATAAATAATATTAAATAAAATATAAAAAATATATTATTTAATATAAGAATATAAAAATTATTTTGACAATTATAACTTAAATATTATATCTATTCATAGAAGTTTTTCATTTCTAAAAAGTTATAACTCTTCACAAGATATGTCTCTAAGTCTATAAAAAATCTATCAAACTCTTCATCACTTACACTAAGTATTTCCAAATTATTCTCAAGCATTGAAAAAGAAAAGGCTTTGTATATAAAATGTCACACACTCATTCTTTAGCATTAGAAAGTAAAACTATGTCACATAGATCACACGCATGCACGTGGTGCAATCTACTTTGGGCGCTTATTAAGACACACTTGGCACTTGGACATATACGCCTGACAACGGCTATTAATTAATCACTATTTTTTGACAGTAATAGTAGTTATGTCTGAAAAGTTGTATTTGAATGTTTTTTTAACAATTATGTCTATAACTGTTCACAAAATGTCTTTCTACAGTATGCAAATAGAGTCTATCAAACTCTACGTCACTTATACTAAGTATTTTCAAATTATTCTTGTTTTTTTTTTATGCAAAAAGAGATATAGTAAACTATCGTTTTGTAAAAACATCATTAGCGTTAAAGGCTTGATTGTGGTGGTGCAAAACGCATCAAGTGTTTTTCATTGTATCTTACATAAAATTTGTCAATATCCATTTGTATAAAAAAAAAAAAAAACAGAATTTGGCTGGGGTGAATTAAACCTAAGAGTGTAAAACACATCTTGAAGTTTCTGTACAGTTCTCTGGTTTCACAATATATTCTCCAAAATAAAATTCATTAGATTAACAAATGAATAATCGATAGAGAAACAGACCATTAAAAATATCCGGATTAAGCTTCTGGAACGATGAGAGTTTGCCAATTCACCTGTGATTCGGGCCATATAGAGCACAAACAGTCTATTATTTCTAGAAGCTCTAATGCTTTTCTTGCCAGGAGAATTGATATCACCCAATCTTCAAGGAGCACTGCAGTGATATGGTGTTTACCAGTTATTAGTTATATCTGTAACTAGAATATTCTCCTATAGAATTTAATCCCAAATAGGTAAGTTCTAGAGTTAAAGTTTTATAGTTAATACCCTTAAGGCCTTAACTGATTATGACACTAAAGTATACAACAATTTTTCCTATTTCAAACAGCTGACTACAAGTGATCATTATAGCTGCGAAGCAAATGCAATCCAAGTGGTTGCACCAGAAAGCACTTCTCTGCTTCTGGGAAACTGGTACTAGATTTTTTCAAAAAATAAAAAATAAAATCTGAATCGAGATAGTTAAGTGCAAAACGAATATGGATCCCCTTTGAAGTTTAAAAAGAAATTGCACTATAATTCCAGATTCAACCATTCACATTTATGTTTATCATTAATATTTTATTATACAATGAAATAAGCTTGAGCATTAGATTAATATAAAAAGTTAAATACTGAAATACAGTCAGATGTTACTGCATTTTAAATTAAAAATGCAGAAGATAATAACCTAACTGAAAGAATATTTCTGTTGAAGCCAAACAATAAACGGTTTAGGCCATTTCAAATAATCGATAAAAGATGTAATTTTGTGTAAATTGTACAATGATTAAGTATGAATAAAGCTACACAGCCAGAAAAAAAAATAGCTAAAATTTTGACAAAATATAAGGGTAATTGGATGAAATAAAATAATAATAATCATTCACCCATCCAAGAATCAACAAGCATACCAAATCATACTAGTAAAAAAATTGTAGCAAAACTTCTGACTAGCATTTTTCGAAGCTGAAATAACTTGTGACTGGAATATCCAAGTAAAATATCTTATCAACTTGCAAAAATAGTTCCTTTTCTAGTAGCCAGTAGGCCTATCATGAAATTTCAGAAAACATCCACAATCCGACCACAAGGAGCCAGAGTATGAGCAAATAAGTGCACGATCAAGCTCAAATATCTAGCGACATAAATCCTAAAACAATAACCAGGATATAACGATAATGACATTTATGAACTAGGCAGTTAAACAATTACTCTGTCAGCAAAATTAAGAAAAAAGAAAGGAAATTAATGAAAAACAAAAACATTTGGACCCCTAATGGGCCACTCTTCTGGAGAAACTTGGCACATGATTAGCCAACTGCAAAACAAAACCCTTAGCTTTATGGTTTGACTTTTCCCTCAATAAACTCCTCTACGACCTCAACCAAATATAAAAAATAAAAAATAAAAAATTATACAGTACCTGATACTCCACTTTATAACATTACTTTCATACAAAATGCTCTAACTCAAAAAGTTGGGGGGGGGGTGTAAAGGGAAGGAAATTAGGAAGTAGTGAAAGAAGGCAGAGATGTCCATCCAGTTACAGAAATCGGTATTCTCATGCAAAAGTCATAGTCATTCACTTGAGCAGACTCTGGCAGGCCTCAATATCAGATGCTTGCAAATCCAACACAGCTTGCCCAGATGCAGATCTAACGACCCGTACTGCAGAATCAAATATCGCTTTCTGGAACAGGTCATCTTCCACCTTGTTGAGGATGTCTTTCACCACCTTAAAATCCAGCCCCCCAGCCAAAATTAGTTTCCCAATTATCTCACCAAAATTATTTGGTGCTTTAGGTAAATCTATGCCAATATCATCCAGCAGAGAAGCAAATAACAAACAACCAGTCTCTATGTCTCTAGCTGTAAGAATCTTCTTAATAAACAGATACTCAAGAAGATTGGCAACAGGTGCAATGCATGGTGGACTTTTATCAAGTGCAAGGGAAATGGCTTCCTTAACAACCTCAGGGTGGTAAGATGGAGATTTTAATTCCTCCACACACTGTAATGCCTCTTCCAAAATCCTAACACTGAAATATTCTTCCAAAAGAGCAATGGTTTTGCGACGAAGATCAACAGGATTCAATCTTGCAGCTGGAGCCTGTGGCCTCTCAGAGGACACAGCAGAAACAGCTTTAGCAGGTGAAGGGAAGTCAGGTGCAGCCTCAGTACCTAAACTGAAGTTTGATGGGCGAGCAGGAAAGGCACCACCTCCATGCACTAGGGCACTACTTCTTCCACTTATAATACCACCACTACCTTGAGGTAGCAACTTTGAGTTCAGGGTTGTGGACTTGGAAAGTAAGTTGCTGCGTCCTGCAGCTTGAATACCTGACAAGTCTCCTCTTAGCATAGACCGAGTCCTAGGCATCTCCCAGTTGTCATTATCAATTCCAGGCATCCCAGGCATTTTCCTTGTCCCTGGCATTCCAGGCATCAAACCCCCTGTACCAGGTCGGCCAATGGGGAAGCCCCCAGGGCTGGCATTTCCTTGAACACTGCCACGGGTATTTCTAATACTAGCAGTAGCACCTGGACGCAACCCAAGATTTTTTTCTGCTTCTGAATGAATTTCAGTGATGGTTTTGGCTTTCACCTGCATGAGTCAACATCAAAACTTGATCAATAACAAGTGCACTAAACATTAATTGGCATAACCTATCACAGAACAATAAATTGTAAAAATTTACCTCTTCACGTCTAGGAACCCAGTTATTAGCACGCAAATCTAAAACATCACGAAGCATGAACCTAAGCCGAGGTACAAGTTGGGGGTTGGTGCTCAGTTCTTTCAATCGGCTAAAGTACATATCATTTATACGCCGCGATTTAGGACTTTCATCAAGCTGCTTGCCAATAGTGTTGAAAAATTGACATATGGCTTCAACATTTTCCTCAGCTGGACAAGACTTGCTGTCTGGAGGTCCTAAAAGCTCCTGTTCCGAGTAACAATCACGCGGATAAGTGGATACTCCCAAACCAACAAGAATTTATATTATGTAACAGTAAAGTCTTAATTCCTGTTAGAACCTGAACAATGTGATGGACAATCTTTTCAGGAACCATCTTCTGCTTCAACAGCTCACCAATTAAACGGATATTTCCAAGGGTACGAAGCTTGATCAGTCTTTCCTTGTCCGTACGCTCCATCTCCTGCTCAGGGGCAGTCATTTGTTTTACTTCTTCCCTCAGATTATACGCACCTTCAAAAGCCTCCTGGCAGATATTCAAGAGTACTCTCTTGAAAGTGATTTCTTTCCCACCAGGTTCTTCAGATGGAAAAGGAGGCAGCTTTTCATTAAGATCAGAACACAGCTGAGCATACATGGGGCAAAATGTTGGTTCTAGAACAGCCTTATCAAATATAAGTGAAATGACTCCCTGCATGTACAAAGTGAACCAAGTCAATTTAGAACAAGGATGTGAACAGAAATAGATTGACAATAGCCATTAAAGAATAACCTTCAATATGTCAGCTGATGTAATGCCAGAATCGATCAACTGACCCTTCAGGAGATCAAACTTCTCAGGAGTCAACTTATTTAGTATTCTGCATAAAAGTACACAGCAGCATATAAACAGCAGGAACCATAAAATTTTAAAGGCCCTTAACAGAGTAACATGTGAAAAAGAACTTTAAAAAAAAGTTTCAGAAGTAGTTCATTAATATATACAGGAAAAAAATTAAGTACCAAGAATCTTTTGTCAAAAATATTGAATTATTCATAATTTTTCACATTTAATATGATTCAATCCCTCAAACTATTCATGATTGAAGCTTTTTTACTCGCCAGTACCACTATCCAAGGGAAACTACTTAACAATTAAGGTAAAGGTACGGAAGTAAAGACTCATGCATACATGACAACCGAGAAATCTACCACATCACAGTTAAAAAAAGGACACCCATATCTAATTGTTACTCACAAGTATTATAAAACTTACCCTTTCACAGTCTTCAAGACACGATCCTTTTCAGAGAGATTTGCCCTTCTAGCCGACCATGGAACCTCAGCCTTGACTAGAGTAGGAGTAGGTCCTCCCTGAATTAATAGAGACAGCAGAATTATAAATAAGATAAAACAATAATGCCTAATAGGTAGGCAATGGAGGATTATACAAACCATCATGCAATCCATTAAACATTATGTATAAATATGATAATTATTTTAAATCAATTGATCACGTAATTCTAATAATGCCAAACACTAGTTGTCATTATCAGTTACAAGCCTATGCAGGAATAAGTCAGACTTCAAAAGAGCATCGCATAGCAATAATTTAAATACTAATTAAAATTAATTCCCTTTAACTGCAGTCCAGTAGAAAATCAAAGCCTTTGATAATTGTAATTACTATAACTACAAAGTACAAAGAAGTTCTTTGCACCAAATTAAACCTACAAACTCCAACTGCAAATAAATAAAATAAACAAATCAATAGTAAATCAAAAGTGGTCACTGAATACATGGATAATGGTACACGAGGCTACATTGATAACCACCAAATAAAGAAACACAAGAAAAGCCAAAAAAAATTAATTACCAAGATAAAATCCCCATCAAGTAAGCAATTTAAGTGGTAATGATTACATCGCACGTTCAATTTCATCAAGATGCATGACAAACCAGGGTGGCCATACATAAAAACTAAAAAAAAAAAAATCAAAAAAAAATCAAGCACGCAAATCCTAGTCACGGATTCATCTGGATACATGTAACAAACAATTTTCTTGATAATAAATAGATACATCAGGGAAAAATAAATGTAATTATGGCCTTTTTTCTTTTGAAAAACCTCGTGTAACCAAATCCACATCAAACAGTTTTGCAAAGGACATAAAAGGATTTTCGGAACTTTGAAGATAACATAACAGATGGAATTTAAGATTGATCCATTGGACACCAACACTGAACCACATGAGCCACGCTTTAAAAGCTTTTACTCCAAGTAGAAAACCTTAGTTACTGCAATCAATAATGATGTGGTACTTTCTTGTTTACTAATAGAGTAAAGAGTTTTACACTAACATTGAATCAATTTTAAACTCATAAAACATAACTACAAAAATGATTTCACGTATTTAAGCCAATGCTTATTACCCCTTGGTTAGAAGAGATTTGTGTCCTTGCAAACTGGGAGTTCAGTTGGTCTTGGCGATTAACCTGACTAGCATCCTGCTGTCTAGAGTCAAATTTATTACCAAACTCCCTGTTTTCTTTGAGATTTTCCCAAGACCTCTCATCTGGATTAGCAGGAAGTTGTCCAGAACGACCACGCCAGTCACGGTTATCTGGCTCAGAATATCGATTTTGAAATTGTTGTGGAGGCTGCAGAAGATAACATTTAATTGCACCAATCAAAAGAAAAAATATATCAGTATGACATACAAATACAAGCATTTTTTTTCTAATTATCCATGAGTCTCCATATGATACAAGTATGTTCTCCACCAAAAATCAGTCAACCCTGATCAACTTCATTGATCAACTTACCAATTGGGATGAAAGAGGATTTAGGGTTCTTAGCAAAGTTAACAATATAATTAGAAGACAGAAAAGACACTTACATTGTTTTCTACACGGCCCCAACTTTGATCTTCACCAAAAAGTTCAGCTTCTATATCTTGTTTGATCTTTAGAATATCATCGGGGACCTCTAAAGCCTATGAATGAAAAGGTTCAACAGTAAGAACAACTATTATAACATAAATATCAGTTTAGATTCAAAACAACTATTAGTCACACAAGAACACTGAACCATGCTATTTCAAGAGTAGTTTCCTAGTGAAAGGAGGGGAAAGAGGGAGAAAAATGAATGAAACAATATGAAGACATTATCAAGGCTTAGGCAACAACATAGATTGCCTTCTAATGGACCAGAAACCCCCAAAAAAATGGACAGCCTTTATTTAAATCTGTAAAGCATAAGCATAAGTAAACCTATGACAAAGAGGACACACAAGGAAAAATATAGAAAGATAAAATTAGCAATATAGACATAAATCCAGCAGCCATCACATAGCAGATAGATGTGATTAGTAATTTAGTATGAAGCTCAAAATCAACGTTAGAAAAATTTAATTTAATTTAATTAAAAAAAAAACTTTGCCGCTTCAGAAAGAGTTTGGAGAATTAAAAACAACATTTAATCAGCCAGAGCAAATGAAAGTTACCTCTCTAAGCTGTAAAAGCTGATCTCTGGTATATTGCACACGCTCACGACCCTCAAACCGTGAATCTCCAGCCTATAAAACCAGAAGTATTAAGATACAAATCTCTTAACATAGTCCACAGTTAAGCAATCACCATACAAGCATATACGTCACAAAAGAACAAGACAACTGAGGTTGATGGATAGGATAGTATGCAATGATAGAAAAAAGTAACTTAAATGAACTAAGTTCTGTACACAAACATTGTAGAAAAAATTTCTTTCAAGTTTCAATTGTTTTTCAGTCGATTCCTTTATGCTATGAAGCACGGATACTGCATAATGTTTGTCGTACTCGTGTCAGATATGTACCCATATCCGTAGTAGATACTCAAATACTTGATAAATGTTAGTTTAATTTTTTTAACAAAAGTCGTATCCCCGTACCATACCCATGTCGTATCCGATACCTGTACCCGTATACGTACATCATAGCCTTTATGAATTATGGTGGTAAAAATCACTATGCATTAACTGTATATGAAGCACAATAACAAACAAACCAGTAGTAATATTTGTATAGATAAAACTTTAACACTTTTCAACAAATTCGTTAGTAATAAATGTATTGATGACGACAATAGAATCATTTAGTATGTCAGGTTGCTGAAGGCAGCTCCAAAAAACATTTTCTTTAAAGCATTGCATGAATGCGTTCACACTAAGGAAGTAGAAGATTTATCACAACCTCTCAAACACTAGCTCCACAGGCAAAGAAGCAGTGCCATGCAGTACACTGTGAAATATGGAATAATGACCCATTAACAAAACATCGCATAGACCAGTGTACCCAGAAAATTACATCAGATTTCTACGCCACAAACAAGTTGCTGCCTCCACCAAAAAGTCCGAAAAGAGTACCAATGTATGTGGGTCCTAAATGGGCAATCTGAAACTTAATCAAGCCTACCTAAAGCCCACATGTTTCTTTTTGTCCCTATTTACAGCAGGTTCACATACCGAGTGCCCCTGCCAAGAATTAGGACAATGAACTTCAGGTTTCCCTTTGTCTTATGGGTCTTAACTTACATTCCAAGCTATTAAACAGAGAAACAAGCACAATAACCACGAGAGATATATCTTCCACCTCTTAACTCCTTGTTTGTTCTCTCACTGTTTTGGTTCTTGTCATGGGTTCAGCCAATCTTTTTGTACCCAACCATGTTGCCATTAAAAATCATATCAAAATCCACCACACACTCAAATCTACGCATTGGACCAACAATTGACATAAATTTCCAGAATCAAAGAAGCACAAGTACTTCATACTGTCTGTCGTACCCATGTTAGATACATACTCAATACCATACCAGATACTCGCATTCTTGATAAATATTTGTTTAATTTTTTCACAAAAGTCATATTCCCGTACCGTACTCATGTCATATCTACCCGTATCCGTGCATCATGGTCCAGAATTTAAACTTCAGCATAAAACATCACACCTCAGGAAAAAGAAAAACATTTCACACAAAAAAAAAAAAACAACTTTAGCTTGTCAAGTTGATATCAGATCCAAATAAGACATACTAAGACAACAGGAATGTCACATTAATAATTCTCAAAACTAAAACCGAAAAAATAATAATAATAACATTAATAATACCCATAAAGTAAAATAACAAGCAATCAATACAAAAAAAAAAACATATATTTAATGAAAAGGATGGGAATTTAAGAGGAAAACGTAGATCGAGAAAAAAGGGTGGAAAGAGATTTAGACCTTTATAGAGAAAGAAGGAGGGGCGCCGCCATGGGGGAGATCAGCGGAGAAGGAACCGAAGGCGGTGGAATGAGAAGATGAGGAGTCGAATCGAGGAGCGAGAAGCCTGCTTCCGGTTCCAGTTCCACGACCACCACCAGGCCTCAAGCTAAGGACCGTTCGATCACCTTGCTGCATATCAGGATCTTAAGCTTCGATATGGGAATTTTAGTGCAGAGAAAGAGAAGATTCAGCGGCTATAACAGCTGAACCAGAGAGAGAGAGAGAGATTGGATATTTCTCTCTCTTCTGCAGAGTGCGAAGAGAAGAGAAAGAGAACAGCGTAAGGACGGGCGGTTCGGTGGGACGAGGAAACCCTTCTTATAGTTAAATGAGGGTTGGAAATACCTATTTCCCAATCCCAAAATTAATTAATAAAGAAATATATGATAAAGTTTAGCATACGAAAATTAGTATTCGATTTGATTAGGTTAAGGATATGACAAGATTTTTGACGATTTTTAGATGGTAAATATAACACTTATATTCTTATATTAAATAATATATATATCTCATTTTATACTTTATTTAATATTATTTATTATATTTTTTTAATTATTTTTTTATTTAATTATATTTTTTAAAAAGAATATAAATAATATTTACACTTTAAAAAAGAGGTATAAAATAATTATTTTACTTATAAATATCTTTTAAATTTAGAAATTAATATTTAATTAGAATTTTACTGAAGTTTTAATCAACTTTGAATTACAAATAACCCTTTAAATGTGTTATGTTATTGAGTTTTCTATCTATACTAAGTAAATTTATTTATTATTGAGAGCTTTTGAATTTTGAGAACTCGTTTTTTTTATTCTCTTTGTTCTACGTCATTATGTACTTGTAATTACCTTATACCATTGATTTTATGATATAATAATTGTATAGTTTTTTTCCATATTAATAATATCATATATGGGATATTGTCAAATTATTTTTGCTTGTGGTATAATGTTTTCAACTTCTAATTAGTGTATCTAGTAATTTATCACGTTCGAGTTCTTTACTTAGCGTAACCAACTCCTCCATTGCTAAAAAAACCGCTGGATGGGGGTCGAGGAATTGAGAATCAAATCAAGAAACCTAACATTTTATTTAGAAATAAGATGAATGGTAATTGTCCTTCCCTTTTTATGTGGGAAAAAATAAAAACATATTTAATTTAATAGAATCTCTTCATATAAAGCAGAAGGAAACCATTTGGAGTATATTTTGAATGGATGTTGGTAATGGTTTCCTTTTGGTCAAATTTGACTTAGTAGTGAATTGTGAGCAAGCTATGACAAGAGGTTCGTGGATAATCTGTGATCATTTTCTCTCTATTCACACTTGATCCTTTGACCTGGTTTCATCATCTACAAAGATAGATAACATCCTAATTTGGATCTGATTCTTAAACTAAAACTTAGTTTACTATGATGGAAGTTTCCTTCTAACCTTTGCCTCAGTAGTAGGAAAACCTATTAAGGTAGACAATAATATACTTTAAAAGTGGCTAGAGGAAGATTTGCAAGAGAATGCATCAAAGTTGGTCTTAACCAACCAATGGTTGGGAAGGGTGGGCTAAGGAGACACTAGTATAAGATAGAATATGAAGACTTGTACCTTATCTGCTAAAATGTGGGTGTTATGGTGTTGTTGGCCGTGACTGCAATAAGGCTATTCAACCTACATCGGCACCGACATCCCTAGGTACGTAGCAATTATTCAGGGAAGGAGAATGGTACACTAGAATCTTCCTCCATTATTGTTATAGGTGAGCGCTTAGGAGAAGGGAGAGAGATGACTATAACAAGTGAGATTTTAGCAAGCACCCATGCACTATCAAATTCGAACACATAATATGCATAGGAACAATTGCATGGTGATTAGCTAATGGTTACGAAGAAATGACGTCAATTGAGGTTACACACAATCACAATAGCACAAAATAGAGGACCCGTTGGCAAAATCTATGTCAACCTTTTTGCTAAATTGGCAGGAGATAAGACTACAATTTCCAAAGTTGATGCACTAAAGAATATTCCAAAATAAAATGATATGGTCAATTAAGGATCACATGCCTCATGGGCCCACAAACCGTTTCTACCCCAAAAAATAAAAAAAGGCTCGTGAGGAAGATATTGTCCCCATAAATAATATACTACCCAAGGAGAAGGCTAACGTCAACACTACAAAAACCTCTACTAAGCCACCTAGGGTTCATGGTTTAGGGGAGTATGGCTCATTCGGAGTCAAATTTTCTAACATTTGCTCTTATACGGTGCTTTACAACCGCTTAAGTTCCTTGACCTCTCACTTAAGCCTCAGTATCTCATCTATCATATTTTCTTCAAGTTTGATTGTTCTCACTGAGAATCCTCGGTTGAGGGTTCTCTAGGTTTATCGACCAATTATAGATTCCCAGATATAATGGAAGTTAAGTGATGAGGTGTTCTAAGTTTGAAACCACCCTTCTTTAGATTTATAGGAACAATAGTTAGGAATGGCAACGGGGCGGGGCTAGACAAGACGAGATGAGATTGGGTAGTGCTTCCCCCACCCCCGTCTCGTCCTCGTCACGAGTACCCATTTATAATCTCTATGAGTGGCGAGTATCCATGGATATCTACGGATATCTAAATATTCAAAATGAAATTAAAAAAAAAAGAAACATAAATAAAATAAACTTTAACGTCACATATAATAATATCTTTCAATAATTTAAAATTCTTACAAAATTAAAAGAATGTCACAAATAACATATCAAGCTCAATTATATTTTGTAATAATCAATCTACATAAATAATTATTACAAGAATGGTATATATTCATTAAAAAAATTCATTGTAAAATAAAAAAAATATAATTTTTCATCTCACCTCAAAGTAAAAGAGAAAAAAAAGTATATATATATATATATATATATATACACACACACACACACATGTGTGTGTGTGTAAAATACTAAATGTAAAAATATATTTGGCGAGTTCGCGGTGGCCGCGGGACGTGTAGTATAATCCCCGCCTTCGTCCCTATTTATTAAATGGATACTTATCTCCAGGCCTGTTGCGAGTAATCTTCGCGGGTATCCACGGGTACGAATATTTTTGTCATCCTTAATAGGAGTTAGGTTCCACAGACAGTTAATGTAGTATTTAGGATGGATAGGACTCGAATATCTTGGTCTTAGATCTAGGTACTCTTGGATACCTATAAGGAAGACAAGGAGAAGATGTGTAACATCTTATAAATTTAGTTAATTATTAAGAAATTTATTATTAAATTGGATTATAATAGTTATTTTCTTATTTCAGTATGTGATTCTATTTTAAAGATAGGCTATTTTTTTTTTTATTTTTCTTTGCTTTAGAAACCTTCACAAGGTTATCTTTTTTCAATTTAACTTTATTATATACTTTACTTGATCAATTAAGTGTAAAATTGTTATGCATACACATTAAGCATCAAAACTATACTTTTATTTATTTACAAGTGTACAATTTACACTAAATTATGTACAAAGCCTAATAAGAACTCATACTATCTGAACTAATCAAACAAAATATCTAAGCATCCAAAATATTAGGGCTTACAGATGCCCTCAATTCAAATGATACATACATAGTTTTAGCAACTTACATAACTGCCTAGCATGAGAGTAGAAAATGATAACATTTTGGATCAACAAAATGAAAGCATTATCATTAAGATTATACATCCAGTCAACTCTAATATCAATTAACAGAGTGATCAAAGTCATTATTGTTTCTCTGGAAAACGCAATACAATAAGGAGAATTGTATAATTTCCAATAGGAAAACAAATTAAATAAAATCCTAAATACAAATCTGGGTGTTGCCAACTGTATAATATCACAGGAAACACTTTACAAAGTGAGTTAGAGTATAAGCAATGACATTAATCACATCCATATATCAACTCATTGTTTAAAACATTTAGCAACAAAATGTAAAAATAATTGTTTGTATGATGTTGTATGATGTTTATTCAATGCAAATGTAATAATGTTACATGGGATGGTGGTGCCTGATTTCTTTAAGAGATCTCTCTATGCTAAGGCATCCCTTAGTCTTTAATGCCTTGTTGCCGCACTTGGCTCATCCTTAGGTATCATTTACTTTATACTATTCTAAGCACAAAGTAACAAATCGAAGCATCAACTAACACTTTGATCATCAATCATACCATATACTTAAGCCAAATTGAAGCATCGTCAACTATCAATTTGATCAACAATTAAAGTGTAAACACTTTAAGCATCAATTTTTGCCTTTCACATTCTTTTCCCAATACATGATATTTAAATTATTATCAAATTTATATATATATATATATATATATATATATATATATATACCAAATTGAAACATCATCTATCAATTTGATCATTACTCACAACATAACATATATAATGCATCAATTCTCAAGAAAATCATGGATCTAGTCACTTGAAGCATTTGGCCATATTGTTCAATTCTCAAGTTTCTATCAAAGCTCAAATATACATGTTAACATCATCCTCATTTCATGAGTAAAGATCATTGATAAACCAAAACAAACAATTAAATCCAAGATACCTAATTTTATAAGTTATGGCTGAAACCTATATAAGAGGTTTTCTTCTAAATTTCTCATTTCCACTCTTAATGAGTTTGCAATTATTGAAAGTGATAATTAAATTAAACATTAACTCCATGTTAATTCATCAAATCTTCACTCTTTCAAATTAGGGTTCTTGAACCTTAACCCTAACTATAACCCTAGGTAAATCTTAATTTTTAATAAAAAAATTCATCAATTAAACTAATTTCAAGTATAATCATGTCTTCACTTTTCAATTTAAGATTCTTAAACCATTAGACCCTAACCCTAGGTTAGAAACCTTAACCCTAAGTTATCTTTGATCCAAATGTAAATGATTCATCAATTTAATTAATTTTCAAGCATAATAATACCAAGAATCAATTATACTTCATATAATTATCCAAAATCAAGTATCCATTCATGATCACCTTATCATAGAGACATTCCTTAAAATTAAAATACAAGTATATAAAAGCTAAAATCGTACTAAAACTCTTATCTAACATACTTGACTGAATTAAAAATCAAGAAGATTAAAATTTGCATTTCCTACCTCTTGTCCAAGCTAACTAGATGTGATGTACTAGAAGTAGAAGAAAGGATCTTGAGTTTTTCTTCAATTTCTTGATTTTTGAAGCTTTTAGCAAATATTTAAGGATTTTCCTTGAATTTTCTTCAATTTCTCCTTGTTCTTTCTTCCTTTTCTTTCTTCTTGTTTTTCTTCTTTCTCTTCTTTCTTTCTTCTCCTTTCTTCTTGGCCAAATCCTCCTTCCTTTCTTTGTCTTAGATATTTTCTTTTTAGTCCAAGAAGATATTTATTAATTAGTGATTAAGGTGTTAATTAAACATGTTTAATTTTCTAACCAATTAGATGTTGTTTAGTGTATTTAGTAACCAATCAAATTAAGACTATTGTTTTAAATGGTGACTTGTTCATATTGGTTGGTCACTATGTTATTATATCTTTCTAACTAATTAGTCTTACGAACTAAACTAAATTAACTTCTAGTTAGGTTTAGGTTTTCAACCAATATGAAGTTGTTAATTGTATTTAGTAGCTAATCAAATTGAAACTAATATCTTAAATGGTGTTGTCTTCTTACTATTGATTAATCATTAACCAATCAAGTTAAGACTAGTATTTTGAATGGTGTCTTCATTCCATTGGTTGTTCTTTATTAATTAACCAACAAATAACAATAGGTTTAGTGTAACTTATTAGCCAATCATATTAGAGTTAGTGTCTCACATGGTGTCTAATTTTCATTAGCTTCAATCAACCAATAAGAATAAGCTTAGTGTATCAATTAGTCAATTATCTTAGGGTTAGTGTTTCAATAGGTGTCTAACTTCCATTGGTCACCAATTGACCAATCAACTTAGGTTTTGTGTAACCTAAGGTGACTAGTTCTCAATGGTCATTCCTTATTTTGTTAATTTTTCCTAACTAGTTAGTTAGTGAAATCAAATAAGAATAGTTTTTATAGAGATTTTTAGACATGTAATTATTGCTTAGTTTCTAGCTAATTAGATTGTATTAAGTGTTACAATTAGCCAATAGGAATGTGTTAGGTGTCACATAAGGTGTCTAATTCTTATTGGTCCTTGAATATTTTAATGTATCCTAACTAGCTAGTTAAAGTAAATAAATAGGAATAGTATTTAGTTAAGCCATTTAGGTAGGATTTTCTAGACTTTTTAGGACATAAATGCCCTTGGTAATACTCTTAAGGTTACAACTTTGTCACTGATAATTTTAGACATTCCATCAGATATTTTGACATATTATCTTTTCACCTATATAGTTTTATGTGTCCTTTTAACCTATATATCTGAAATAAGACTTTAATACAAAAAACAACATAAATAATTCAATTATTGTTTAGTATATTTCTATCTTGTTAAAACCTTTAAATTAGTTGTATAATAAATAAATTTACTAAAAGGAAGATGTTATAAGATGTTCTCAATCCCACTTCGATGCTTAAGCTAGTAATAAGGAGATGCTCAAATATAAGTCAAAGGGAGAGAATGAGCTTACCTTCATAATGATATAAGGATTATTATTTATAAAGGTAATCAAGATAGATAGAAATTTGTGGATTGTAATTGAGAGTAACCAGATTAATTATAAGGTTTTCGCATATTAGACCTTATGAACTTTTGTATTGGGTTGCCAACTAGTACACTACAATAACCAATGCATAAATTTATATTTTTTGGCTTAAATTCGAGGCTTTTCACAATACTGTGCTTACAATTTGACATTCTTTTTCTCAAAACATATCATTTATTTTGTTTAAAGATAGTTTAGGTGTTAGCTTTTTTGGAAGCTATTTTTTTATATTTTTTTTAGTATTTTTTTTATTATCATCAAAGTTATATACCTCTTATTTTTATTACAAAATTAAATGAAGCACATCAAATGCCAACTGAGTATAGAATTTTAATTCACATATTGGCTAACGAGTGTCTTTAAAGTTAAGGAATATAGAACATGACCTATTAACCTATCAACTATCAACTATCAACTTTTCAATTACAAAACATCAAATAATAGAGAGAGCAAGAACAGAGCATTAACATTTAACAATTAACAAACTAACAATTTTCAAATAACATGCACAAAACAAATTAGTAGTACAACAAATACCTATTTATAACCAACTCTTTGTTAAGATTGAATCACATTTTGTCTTAAAAACTCATTTATAGCGACTCTTTTACAACCGTAAGGTAATACAACAAGATTCCAAACTTGATCATAATATATAGGTATTAACTCATCTTCTATGGCAGTGACCTTATTAATAGAATCATTACTTGAAATAACTTGAGAAAATGAAACTAAAAAGTCCTCAATTAATTCTTAAGTCAATTTTTTACTCTTGGACAAACCACTTTAACATTAGGGATAGCATACTTTATTTACCCTTTAAGATCTTTATTGTGGCACATCAATAATAAAGTCATTATTGACATCATTATGGAGTGTTTGAGAAACTAATTTGTTGTTTTTAACTATTGTTAGGTTGTACAACAATTACATAAACAATAATTTTATATAAGTTTTGGGTAAAGGAATTTTCACCCTAACTTATTGAATGCAAACAATACGCATTTTTCACTCCTACTAGTTTCACATTTTTAAATGAATTCAACATTTCCAGTTTCAACCATTATTGTACTATGATTAAGATAATAAAATCTCTGCTTCTTGAATTTTTCTAGATATCCAATGGCAAAATCATTGACTACTCTTATTTCTGCTAGATAACCTCAAGCATGCAAGTAACTTTAAACTAGGTTCCCTTCTATTCTATAACTCTAAATGGGTTTTAGAATTGTCATTCTAGGAACCATGTTTAACAAATATATAGTAGTTTTCAAAGCAATCATCCCCAATAATAGAAGTAAAGATGAAAGTATTTAACATATTCTTAACTATTTCCAATATGCTTGTGCCTTTCTATTACACCATTTTATTATTATAGTGTACATTACATAGAATATAAATACCATGTATTTATAGGAATTCAGCAAATGAATATGGATTTTGTCTTTGATCCATCATACTTTTCATAATATTCACCACCTTTTTCGTACTCAATGTTTTTCACTTTCTTTTCCAATTGCTTCTCAAATTCATTACTGTATACGTCAAAGGCATACATGGATTGAGACATTTTATGCATTAGAAACATAATGAGAATGTGAAAAATCATTAATAAAGGTGATAAAACATTTTCACCATAAAAGATGGAATAATAAAAGGCTCACATATATGTAATATAATATCTTTATTTTTTAAGCAAGAGGAATAATAATGAAAATAGACAAGATCTCTTATGGTTACAAGAGTCTTAATTTTTTATAAGCTTGATCTTCATGTAAAAAAATAAATCCATGTTTGATGTTCTTTTTCCGTATTCTTGCTTTAGGAGCATATTTGTGAGTAGAAACATTCTTTAATTTGGTTTCATTATTATGCTTGCTTGGTAAATAATTTCACAAGCCTTAGTAATTTCATAAATGATATGTGCAGGTGGTTATATACTTTGTTAGACTTTGCTAAAAAAAAAAATTAAGAAGAGGTGTTCATGCAAATGATAAACAATGAGAGGTACGAAAGTTATAGTTGGTCTTATTTATTGATTTTGAACAAATTTCAAGCATGTTTTTGGAATATAACTTACATGCATATGTTTCTTGGTGAAAAACAAAGAATGGACAAAAGTCCATTATGTTTGAAGAATGCCTCTATTGCAAGTTCAACTTTTACGCAAGTAAATAAATATTGGCATGCTTTGTGAATAAGACACGTAAAATTCTGCTGTAGAAGTTTGCTTTAAATAAGTTTTTACTTTTGATTTCATTTATTATAAGCATGAAATGTTTCCTCTTTGTTATGTGTAAGAAACATGGGAAAATTAGATGATGAGAATATGTTTTGAAGAGAAATCAATATGTTTTGAAGAGAAATCTCTACATTAAATGATGATGATGATGATGATTGTTGTTGTTGTTGTTGTTGTTGTTGTTGTTGTCTTATTTATTATTATTATTACTTACATATATGTTTCATTATTATTATGTTTTGTCATTGTTCAACTTTTTGCAAGTAAATAAATTGGCATGCTTTGTTGTTAAAATTTTGTAGAAGTTTGCTTTAAATAAGTTTTTACTTTTGATTTCATTATTATTGAAATGTTTCCTCTTTGTTTGTTATTGTTGGGAAAATTAGATATTATGTTTTATTATTATTATTATTATTATTATTATTATTGTTGTTGTTGTTGTTGTTGTTGTTGTCTTATTTATTGATTTTGATTGTTATGTTTTTGGAATTGTTATTATGTTTATTATTATTATTATTATGTTTGAAGAATGCCTCTATCAAGTTATTATTATTGGCATGCTTTGTGAATAAAATAAATTCACTTGTAGAAGTTTGCTTTAAATAAGTTTTTACTTTTGATTTCATTTATTATAAGCATGAAATGTTTCCTCTTTGTTATGTGTAAGAAACATGGGAAAATTAGATGATGAGAATATGTTTTGAAGAGAAATCTCTACATTAAATGATGATGATGATGATGATTATTGTTGTTGTTGTTGTTGTTGTTGTTGTTGTTGTTGTTGTTGTTGTTGTTGTTGTTGTTGTTGTTGTTGTTGTTGTTATTAATCAATAAAAGTTGAAGCATAATGGGTGATTTAGAAGGAAGTTGATGGAAAGTTAAGAAGCCTGGAGTTGTTACCTGAAACGCGGGTTGATGAAAGTTAAGAACAAAACATGCATAAAAAGAAAATAGGAGTTGAGCTGTTGAGGGGTAGCCGTTGTGGCCAAAACGGTTAAGAGACATGGGTAGGCTAGCAGTGGGTTAGTCGCCTATTTTTAGGAGCTCTAGCCAGTAAGGTTGGCTATGGTGGGTGTTAGATTTTATCTATAAATACCACTTGTACTAATTAATACTGGACAGATCATAATCAATACAACTTTTAAGCTTTGCTTATTTTGCTTAACTTTTCAGCCCTTTTACTATATTGCTTTTACTTTATGCAATTTATTTTCTGCAAGCTTATTTTTTAGCCGATTACAGCTTTAACTTCAAATGCTTATACTTCTTGAGTTCACCTTAATACCAAACGCTTTCTTTAGTGAGTTTGGGAACCCTTGCTAAAGGTTAGATTTTGCCTTTAGTTCAAATCATCTGTTTCTTATCAAAATTCATATGTGTTTGTCGACTGAATTCTTATTCGGCTGATAAATTTATTTCACACATAAACAAATTTGGCATGCCCGGTGGGATACTCTAAGGTGAGCAAATTGAGAAGTTTCCATCTCCCGATTCAAATCACTATTGGCGTATGCACCTAAGGTCCGGTAGAAACCTTAGCAGTATGGATACAAGTCAACCTAGTAAGAAGAACGGGGGTAGAAAGACTTCAGAGGGAAGCGCCCAGTCTACTCTGGGAACTCCTGCTTCACCCCAGCCAGTGGGTACTCCCACACCTTCCACCATAACTGCTACCCCAGCAGTAGAGCTCTCTGATCAGCCTCAGTCGACAATAATGACCACTTCATTTATTCGGGACCAAATTGATCAAGGGATGAATGACTTGATGTATCATATGTCAAGGCAACTTTCGGAGATCGTGAAACCTATAGTGCATAATGAGTTGCATTTTGTTAGAGAGGCTGAGAAAAAACAATCCAATGCAGGTGAGGTTTCCGCCCACTGGGCTATCGTGGGACCTTCTGCTGGCGGACAGAGTCAGGCAGGACCACAATCTATGGTCCAACCGAGTCTGGGCATGCCGCAGGTAGTCCCCATGTTCCAACTTCCTCACCCTGACAGCAGTATCCAGTCGAGCTTGCAATATGGGCAAGTACAAGTACCCAAGAGACCCCCCCAAATAACAGGAATAATTGGTTTACCGTACCTGGCACCTAATACTTCTGTAATAGGTGCTAGTGCACAGGTGGTCGTAATTGGGGGCACCATTTTCTCGGTTGCTCAGGGTCCTCCCAGGTATATTCCTGATTATGTGGGAGAGTTACCCTGGTCCAACATCCCGCCTACTCCAATAGGTACCCTTGAGGGTTTCCTTACGGCAATCTGTTCTTATTAGAATTGATCAGCCATGGGTTAATGTACCTCAAGTGGCCCCAATTCAGCCGATTGCTCAGCCATGGGCGAATAATCCTCCACATCCAGGCTATAACCAGGGGGCAATTCCCATTCAAGATTAACAATATCAGGTGCCCCCATCAACTAGGGGGTGCTCCTATTAGGCCAATGAGGCCTGTTCAGCCACCAGCGCCAAATTATCCGGGTGACAGAGCTTCTCAGCTAATAGACCCACAGATGATAGCCGAGACTATGAGGAGGCATTTTGGAATCCAGCTGAGATTGTTGGACAGACCTGTGTATAAAAAGCCCTATCCTGAGTGGGTAGACAGGATGATCCCTTTGCCTAGAGGGTTTAAGACTCCTGACTTTACCACTTTCTCAGGGGAGTATGGTAAATCTACTATGGAACACATCGGCAGGTTCACTGCCCAATGCGGGAAAGTGAACCAGAATGAGTTCTATAAGCTCCAGTTGTTCCCTTTGTCTTTGACTGGGGCGGCTTTTACTTGGTATTCTTCCTTAGCCCCTAACTCCATACAAAATTGGACTGACATAGAGCGTTGCTTCCATGATAGATTCTATATGCCTCAGCCAGATGCGACTGTGGCTGACATGATGAATCTAAGGCAATTGGTGGATGAGCCAGTAGCTGATTTCTTGGAGAGATTTAGGAAATTAAGAAGCAAGTGTGTCGTACAGCTGCCTGAGGCTGAATATTCTTCTATGGCTATTAGTAACATGCACCCTCAGCTCAGGGAGAAGTTAGTAGGACAAGATTGCACTGACCTGAGTCAGTTGGCTTCCAGGGCTTCTAGAATTGAATAGTACATCATAGAAAAGAAAGAAGGAGGTCTAGCAAGAACAAGGGGTCTCATCTAATTAGTGTAATTGATGTTGAAGATCCAGATTATCTATCAGATAAGTTAGCCAAGCAATCGACAGATATCATGGCTGCAGAGATAGTGAGAGGAAAACTATATTCATGTCCAGCTTTAAGACCCCCTAAAGGAAAAGAGGTCCAAACTCCAGAGAGTAGGGTCGACTATCCATTTGACATTTCCAAGGCAGACTAAATATTTGATTATCTACTGAAGGATTAACAGATTAGACTGAATGAAGGACACCAAATTCCCCTAGCTGAGGAGTTGAAGGGAAAGAAGTATTGTAAATGGCATAATTCTTACACTCATGCTACTGTCAATTGTATAGTGTTCAGAAAGGTTATACAAAAAGCCATGAAAGAAGGAAGGTTTAAACTAGCCGAAAAAGAGATGACTATCATTACAGATTCGTTTCCTTTAACTGGGGTTAATATGGTTTCCTTCTGTGGGGAGACGGCATCTGGTTCACCATCTAAAAGATGGAAACAACCGATACGTCCCCAGTGGAGACAAAGGGGAGTGTATGATGAATCAAATGGGGCTAGGAGAGCTCTAGCTATATCTGATCAGTCCAAAACAATATATCAGAAACCATCTGTGTTCAACAGACTAAAGAGATCCCATATAAATAATGAATATGTCAAGAAAGATACACCGGTCAAATACAATAGGCCCACAATGTTTAGCAGGTTGGAGAGGAATCAACCAAGGAGACAGGCTGAAGTCAAACAGCATTCGGCAGACTGTGATGTATACAGAGGTTCGAATGGGAAGACCATTCTGGTTCCTAGGGATAGAATAGATAAGGTTAAGTCCAGGGCCTTTGGTAGATTGGATTTTTCAGGTGTGAGAAAGGATTTTGAAGGGACAAGGAAGCCTACAATCAAGTCTCAGGAAGCAACAAAGAAGGTTCTAAGAAGAAACGTAGGAAGAAATGTAGCCGGAAAGTATAATAATACGTTAGCTGATGCAAGGCTACCCGTGATTGACGAGACTCTTATACTAGACAAAGGTAAAAGAGTAGCTTGTTTTGATGTAGAAAAGGGCATGACTACATTAAAGATTACTGTAAAGAATGAAGAAGTTATTAGGCCCTAACGTATGGTTAAACCACCAGCCGAGGTGGAGAAAGGATACTGGTTCATTAACAAATATGCAAAAGGGAAGGATGTTGTGGTAAAGGAACCAGGGATGATGACTAGAACTCAAAAAAGAAGGGCCCAGAGGAATAAATCAGTACAACGAATGAAACAAACCTTGGCGATGTTAGCCGAGGCAAAAAGAATTGACCATGCTGAGATTAAATCTTCTAGCGTGGTCGAGATTCTAGAGGTTGCTTTTGGGCAACCAAAGGAAGAAACAACTGCTGAAGAAAGAAAGCAGGAACCAGTGCAGTCAGGAAACCAAGATTATCTTAGAAAGGAAGAGCAGGATTTCTAGGAGATGATTAATGAGTTAGAGATAGCTGAATTGGAAGAGGTACTAGTCATAACAGCAGAAGAACAAGTTCCTCTAACAGTCAAGGAAATGGAAGAAGAACTCGGGTCAGATCTTCTATTAGAAGATTCTGTGTTAAATTCCATACTAGGGGAAGACAAAGATCACCCCTCGGCTAAAACTAACATGGTGGGGTTGATTTCTAGTGAGTTTTCAGCTCGGTAGAAGCAACCTGAGAAATTGGAAGGTGATGTGGTTGCTAAGGAAGTTGAATGGGCTGTGTTAGCTCCCATTTTAGAAGAACCCAAAATAGAATTCCCTAAACCATCAAGGGAGATGACAAAGCATCTAAAGCCTTTATACATCAAGGCTCAGGTTAATGGTAAGACTATTAGCTGAGTCTTGGTGGATGGAGGAGCAGTGTTAAACATAATGCCTTCAACTACAATGAAGAAGCTGGCTAGATCTAAGTAGGATTTGATTCCCATGAATATGAAAATGACTAATTTTATAGGGGATACTACAACTGCCTTAGGAATTTTGGTAGTCGATATCACTGTGGGGAGCAAAACTTTGAGCTCTGCCTTCTTTGTGGTAGATTCTAAGTCCACTTACTCCATATTGCTGGGAAGGGATTGGATTCATTTCAGTCAATGTGTGCCTTCCACTTTGCACTATATGCTAATGTTTTGGGATAGGGATAAGGTAGAGTCAGTGCCAGCCGATAAGAATCCGTTTACAGTTGACATCAAAATGGCTGAGGCTATATTCTATTCACCCCGGCTGGAGCCTATTACTATCCATGAAGGATATGAAAAAGGATCGTGGGAGTCTTGCAACTTGACTGCCAATGGCTTTGTTGTTAATATCCAGGCCGATTTACGGCCTCTACAGTTGTGTTTAGATGAATAACAAGGCCTAAGTAATTGAAGACCTGAGACACAGGCTGACATCCTTGGAAGTTGAACATAGGATTGGTATGGCCATGTCTATGGAGGTGGAGGAGATAGTGGAAGAAGAATGTTCAGCTGATACGCCTAGGGAGCATGAGCTTGAAGAGAGGTGAGAGTCCCCAATCAGCAGGAAGATCCCTACCTTTTCAGCTGAAGATCCTTTGTTGGATGTCAACCTAGGGACTGAACAGGAACCGAGAATGACAAGAATAAGTAGCTTGTTGAGCGAGGAAGAACGAAATCAGATGACTGATTTAATAAAGACGTACAAAGATTGCTTTGCATGGGACTACCATGAGATGCCAGGCCTTTCTAGAGAATTGGTGGAGCATCGGTTGCCGATCAAAGAAGGATTTAAACCTCACAAGCAGGCTACTAGAAGATTCAATCCAGAGTTAATACCCAAAATTAAGGAAGAGATGGAACGGTTACTTAAAGCAGGTTTTATTCGTATGGCCAAATATGTAGAATGGCTGTCGAACATAGTTCCTGTAATCAAGAAGAGTGGGAAGGTTAAGATTTGTATTGACTATAGAAATTTGAATCTTGCCACTCCCAAAGATGAGTATGTAATGCCTATAGCTAACGTGCTTGTCGATTCTGTAGCCAAAAACGACATTTTAACATTAATGGACGGGTATTCTGGTTACAATCAAATTTTCATAGCTAAAGAAGATATCCATAATACAGCCTTCAGGTGTCCTGGCGCCAATTGGGATATTTGAATGGCTAGTCATGCCATTTGGATTGAAAAATGCTGGTGCCACGTATCAAAGAGCCATGAATGTTATTTTCCATGAGTTAATAGGAAAAAACATAGAAGTATATATTGATGATGTCATAGTGAAATCCCATGATTTTAACCAACATCTAGCTAATTTAGAGCAAGCTCTTAAGAGGATGAGGCGTCATAATTTAAAAATGAATCCTACCAAGTGCTCTTTTGGAGTATCGGCTGGGAACTTTTTGGGTTTTTTGGTTCACAAGCATGGGATTGAAGTTGATAAAAATAAAACCAAAGCCATATTAGATGCGAGACCCCCTCAGAATAAAAAAGAATTACAAAGCTTAATCGGTAAAATTAACTTTCTGAGAAGGTTTATTTCAAATTCAGCCGGTAAGCTGAAAGCTTTCTCCCCATTACTGAAATTAAAAGACGCTGATGAATTGGTATGGGGAGAAGAACAACAGCTGGTATTTGATCAAATAAACCAATATTTGGCTAGTCCTCTAGTGTTAGTTCCCCCAGTGTTAGGGAGGCCATTGAAATTATATATATCGGCTGCCTCAGAATTAATTGGCTGCCTATTGGCACAGGATGATGAAGATAGAAATGAAAGATCTATCTATTATCTTAGCCGATTGCTTAATGACCCTGAAACTAGATATACTCCTATAGAAAAACTATACTTATCTCTTTTTCACACCTGTACGAAGCTGGAATACTACATCTTACCAAGGGAGGTTCAAGTAGTATACAAAATTGACATAGTAAAATACTTGTTACATAGGCCTGTTTTGCAAGGACGGTTTATAAAGTGGGCCATTAAGTTAAGTGCATATGCATTGAAGTATGTGCCTCCAAAGGCGATGAAAGGCCAAGCTTTAGCTAATTTCTTGGCTCAGCATCCTTGTGTAGATGTCATAGATCCTTTAGCTGAGGTGAACCATTGTGTTAACTTGAGACTTTGGATATTAACTTTTGATGGATCCAGAACTAATAAGGGCACTGGGGCTGGAATCACAATTACAAGTCCTGCTGAAGAAAGCTGAAAGTTCATGCATCAGTTGAGGATAGAATGTTCGAACAACCAAGCTGAATACGAGACTTTGATATTAGGATTAAGAATCTTATTGTCTATAAAAGCCAAATACATTCAGGTTATGGGAGATTCTCAGTTAGTTATAAAATAGTTAACTGAGGATTATAAATACACTAACCCGAATTTGGTAGAATATCATGAAACGACTAGCAGTTTGTTAAAATAGTTTGCCGATGTAATGATAATGTATATACCCAGAAGGTATAACAAAGAAGCAAATGATTTGGCATAACATGCTTCTGGTTATAAGGAAACCTTTGAAAATGTTCAGCCCGTAGATAATCGGCTCATGAGTTCCTTATTGGAGAAGTAGATACAATTGATGACTGGAGAGTTGACCTAACAAAGTATTTACAAGATCCTTCTTTTTCTTCTAATTTCCAAATGAGGCAAAAGGCCTTCAAATACACCTTGGTGGATGAGGAACTACATAAGAGAGGATTAGAGGGAATTTTGTTAAAATGTCCTAGCAAAACCGAGACCATGAAACTCATGGGGGAAGCACATGAAGGGATATGTGGTTCACATAGGACAGGATCTGTGATACGCTGACTAATACATAGGTATGGATATTATTGGTCAACCATCAATGCAGATTACCATGCTTATACCAAAGGGTGTGAAGAGTGTCAAAAGCATGGGCCAATCCAGAGGATCCCAGCTGAGGAAATGCATTCTGTTGTTAAGCCTTAGCCATTCTGAGGATGGGCAATGGATCTGATTGGAAAAATATACCCTTCATCTTCCAAAAGACACTCATTCATTATTGTGGCCACTGATTATTTTACCAAGTGGGTGGAGGCCCAGCCGATGGTTAATGTTACCCAAGATGATGTTATCAAGTTTATTAAAAATCAAATTATCTATCGGTATGGCATTCTAGAAACCATTACAACAGATCAGGGCACAATGTTCACAGGAGAAAAGACGGTTGCTTTTGCACAAGAATATGGGATCAACTTGATCCATTCTTCACCTTATTATGCACAGGCAAATGGTCAAGCCGAGGCTACAAACAAAATATTGATCAGCTTGATTAAGAAAACCATAGAAGACAAACCTAAAAGATGACATGAAGCGTTAGCCGAAGTACTATGGGCTTACAGAAATTCTAAGTCTACTGCAATGGGGTTTACCCTTTATCGACTGACTTATGGTCAGGATGCTGTGTTACCATTGGAAATTAATGTAAAATCATTAAGGGTAGCCAAACATCATTGCCTGACTATGGATGAGTACCAGCAAGCCATGTTCATGGAGCTGGAATCGGCTGATGAGGACAAGTTAATGGCTTTGGAAAATATTCAAAAGAATAAAGAGAAAGTGGCCAAGGCATATAATAAACATGTCAAAACTAAAAGTTTTGTCGAAGGGGATTTAGTTTGGAAAGTCGTTTTGCCTTTAGGGGCTAAAGACCCAAAGTTAGGAAAGTGGTCACCAAACTGGGAAGGACCTTATATAATTAGTCAAGTTATGATTAATGAAGTTTATCGGCTAGTTAACATGCATGGTGAAGAAATGGTGAGAAGCATAAATCAGAAGTATCTAAAAAACTATTATCCCTTGATTTAGGATAATTAATGGCAAAAATAAGTGGATATTGAATTGGGCATGGTGCTCGAAAAGACTTAGTTACATTTATTCAGCTTCTCAAAATCAGCTGAAAAATGTAAGGAGGCAATTGTTATCACCGAAAAAATAAATTCAAAAGAGTAAGCTGATATAACGGCTAGCTGAGGGTGATTAGCCGAAGGAGGATATAGCTGATGAATAGAGGAGCACTCAGCTAAGAGTGGGCTGGGCCTTGCTGTTAGTGGGTCAGGATTGAAACAATAAAAAACTGAAGCATAATAGGTTGTAGGTTGATGGAAAGTTAAGAACTGGAGCTGTTACCAACGGATGCCACAAAACATGCCTAGAAAATAGGAGTTGAGCTGTTGAGGGGTAGTCGTTGTGGCCAAAACAGTTAAGAGACGTGGGTAGGCTAGCCGTGGGTTAGTCGCTTGTTTTTAGGAGCTCTAGCCAGTAAGGTTGGCTATGGTAGGTGTTAGATTTTATCCATAAATACCACTTGTACCAATTAATACTGGACAGATCACAATCAATACAACTTTTAAGCTTTGCTTATTTTGCTTAACTTTTCAGCCATTTTATTATATTGCTTTTACTTTGTGCAATTTATTTTTTGCAAGCTTATTTCTTAGCCGATTACAATTTTAACATCAAATTCTTAGACTTCTTAAGTTCACCTTAATACCAAACACTTTCTGTAGTGAGTTTGGGAACCTTTGCTAAAGGTTGGATTTTGCTTTTAGTTCAAATCGCCTGTTACTTATCAAAATTCATACGTGTTCATCGACTAAATTCGTATTCGGCTAATAAATTTATTTCACACATAAACGTTGTTGTTGGCAAGAAAGAAAATTGTGAATGGAAAAAAGTCCATAGTGGTTGAGGGAGTATTTATAGAAGCCATACTTTCATGCAAGTAAGTTAAAAAAACATGATCTAGCATGCTTTACAAACAAAGCACCAAGATTTCACTATAAGAAGCATGATTTGGCTACTACATGTAGCAAGTAAAAATTGGTGGGTGAAGTTAGTTCATGTATTTATTACAAATTGTCAAAGTCCACTTATGTATTTTTAGGCATATTCACATTTAAATTCATTCATGCATACTTTGTGAAACACACTTTGCATTTCGACTTCCACATACTTTATGAACATTTGTGCATGCTACGCATTGATGGCAACAAACTATCACCTCGCTAAGCTTTTAGGGCTAAAGAAAAAATACTCTCCTTTGCTTTATCTTTTTCAATGGTTTGCGTGCATGCATTCAATGCCACCATAAATAGTTTGTCTAATTTGTTGAATCCTACATTTTGAATTATGCGAAGTGCAGTAGCAATGCTTATAAATTAAGGCTTGCCATTGCGTTATGAAAACATTTACTTCCAAATAAAAATTCTATACAAGGATCTACGTTGCTCAATGTAGTTGGCATTGATTCAAGAAATTGGTTTTGATGATTACAAACAAGAAAAGATGGATGTGCATTGATCAAGCTCCAAGAATATTCAAAGATAGCATATAGAGCTTAGATATTGTGTTGAGGTATTTAGGATTCACTCTAAGCTCATTCAAATGGTTTTTCACTTAACTTAAATGGCTTTGCAAAATCATGATTTAAACTTGTGAAAAATTGGTTTAAGTTTGAGCCAAAATGTTTTTAATGGTATAACAAGTTAGTGACTTGATCAAGAGCAAAATACTCAATGTTTTTCAAGAGCTCCTAACCAGTTAGGAACTCCACCTAATTGGTTATTCATCAAGTCAGAACCTTTTTTTTTAAATGGCTAACCGGTTAGGTGATTCACCTATTTGGTTAGTATGCATTTTTAAAATGCACGTGAAATGATCTTTTGAATGTGTTAACAGGTTAGTGTTTTTTGCTAATTGGTTAGTATGATTTTAAAATATCAGGAGATGTCTTTTGTGAAGGCCTAACCGATTAGAGTTCCTCCCTAATTGATTATCTGGGAAACCAGTAAACACATTCAATGACTCTTTCATATAGCATTAAATGTTTCCAACCACCCCAACAACTCTTAATTGTATTTGGCTATTGGCTATAAAACTAAGTTGTTGGGCATTTATGAAGGTTACACAATCAATATGAAAAATATTCTTAAGCATTGAATTCACGTTTTCTCTATCTCTTCAATCATACTCTATCTTTGAGCTTTAGTAGTGTGAATCATTGATACTCATAAGCTTTAATTGTATTATCCACTTTTGTGAGAGTTTCTATTCATCTATACTTTATTTATTTTGAAAGAAGGGTGAGGTATCCCTCAAAGGATTGTAAGGGTGAGATTTCCTTTGTTATTGAGACTCAAGCACAAAGGGTGAGATATCCCAAGGTATGTTGAGTGCTCCATCTTGTAAAGGTTGTCAAGCACATGTTTGAATATTGAAGATATAGTAGAAATCTCACGTGTTTACTTAAGGACTGGACGTAGACCATAAGTGGATTAGTGGTTGAACCAGGATAAAGCTTTGTGTTTGTCTTCCTAAACTCATCTCCTTTACTTTGTGTACCATTTTATTTAATATCTTGCATTCTATCTTGTTTGGTTAATTTACTTGTACGTGTAAGCCCTCTATTCTCTCTATTCATTCAATTCTAACAAATAATAGCTTCAACGAAAATTGAGAATCAAGTGTTTTACAAAAGAATTACGAACTTGTTTTATAAACTCAATTCACCTCCCTCTTGAGTATTGAGGCCACTTGGTAACAAGTGGTATCAAAGCTAGACTCTTGTGTAAAGAGCTTAGCAGCTTCAAGAGAAGAAATAACTTCAAATGGGTTTTCAAATGAAAATTCTTCTATAAATAGACCTCTCTTTTTCAATGGGGATGGTTATGCTTATTGGAAAGAAATGATAAAATTTTTTATTAAAACTATTGACTTAGATGTGCGGGATGCCATTGAAAATGGTGCTTTTATTCCTATATGTACTATTGATGGTGTAAGAACTTATCCACCAAGTGATTGGACTGATGAGGACAAAAAGAAAGTTCATTATAATTTGAGAGCTAAGAACATCATCACCATATCCTTAGGGTATGATGAATTCTTTAGGGTGTCAAATTATAAGACCACTAAAGAAATGTAAGATACTCTACAAGTAACTCATGAGGGCACAAGTGAAGTAAAACGATCAAGAATAAACACCTTCACTCATGAATATGAATTGTTTAGAATGAACCATGGAGAAAGTATTCAAGATATGCAAAAGAGATTTACACACATTGTAAATCATCTTATTTCATTGGGAAAGACATTTCCTAATGAAGATCTTATTAATAAAGTATTGAGATATTTAAGTAGGAATTGACAACCTAAAGTAACGGCTATTGCAGAATCAAGAGATTTATCAACAATATCTCTAACCACCCTCTTTAGAAAACTCCAAGAACATGAGTTGGAGCTCAATAAGCTAAATCAAAGTGAGAAGCATGACAAAAAGAAGAAGGTGATTACTCTCAAAGCCACCTCATCCACAATTGAAGATGATGATGATAATGAAGTAGGAAATCTTGAGCTAAATGAAGAAATCTTTATCTTCTTGTGAGAAAGTTTGGAAGATTTCTCAAAAAGAAAGGAACTCAAAGAAGACCACATTTTCCTCCTAAGAAGACTTATCAAAAGGGAGAAGGAGCTTCATCTACTCTAACTTGTTATGAATGTGAAAAACTAGGGCACATGAAGATGGAGTGTTCAGTTTATCAAAAGAAGATGGAGAAATATGAAAAGAGACCTTCCAAGGAAAGAAAATGAAGGAGAGCATGCATTGCTTGGGAAGACAACGATATGGATTCCACCGATGATTTGGAAAATGAAGAAGCTAATCTTTGCCTTATGGCAAGTGGAGAAGAAGAAGAAGAAAGTAAAACCGAAGTAACCTCATCTAATCTTGAATCATCTCCCTCATATAGTGAATTGCAAGATACATTCCAAGAATTATATAATGAAGCCATGAGACTCACTAAAATGGTTTTAACATCTAACAAAACAATCTCCTTATTGTCAAACAAAGTTTTTATGTTAACCAAAGAGATTGAAGAACTTAAAATTGAAAATGAGACTCTTAGAGTTATTGATGTTAACTCATCATACATGATTTGTTCTTCACATGATAATGCACCCACATCCTCATCTTGTTTATCATGCAAAGAATTTGAGAATGAAATTGAGGATTTGAAAAATACACTTGTAAAATTTACAATGGGAAAGGACAATTTGAATATGTTACTAAGGAAATAAAGATGTGCTTTTCAAAAGGTCGGTTTGGGGTACAATTCCAATAACTAACAAAAATCTTATAAGAATTTCTTTGTTTCCTCAAGTACATCAACTAGCCCCTTTATCAAATGTTTTTATTGTGGTAGGAAAGGGCATAGTGCATCTACATGTAATGTTAGAAAGAACAAAAACACCAAAGTTGAAACTAAAATGGTTTAGGTTCCTAAAGTCACTTTGCCTAACTCTAACACACAAGGACCCAAGACAAATTTGGGGACCAAATGTTAAAACTTAAATGTGTGTTGTAGGTGTACTTGAAGACCAAAAGTTCAAGTTGGTATCTTGATAGTGGTTGCTCCAAGCACATGACCGGTGATGACTCCAAGTTTTCCTTCCTTGTCTCCAAGAAGAGTGGCCATGTGACATATGGTGACAACAATAAAGGAAAGATCCTTTGAGTTGGTAAAGTTAGTAAGATCTTTTCCTCATCCATTGATAATATTTTGCTTGTTGAATAACTCAAACATAACTTGCTTAGCATTAGTTAATTATGTGATAAGGGTAATAAAGTGATATTTGATTCTAATTATTGCATAATTGAAGGAAAGGATGATAAGTAAGTTAAGTTTGTTGGTCATAGAATCAATAATATATGCATGATTAGCCTTGATGACATTTTCTTAAATGATGCTAATTGCTTTATGACTAAGGAAAATGATTCATGGTTATGGCATAGGAGAATCACTCACATTCATATGGATCACAAAAGAACTAGTAATTGGACTTCCAAAGATTAAATTTGAAAAATACAAACCTTGTGATGCATGTCAAAAGGGAAAACAAGTAAAGGTCTCTTTTAAAGCTAAAAATGTGGTTTCAACTTCTAGACCTCTATAACTTTTACACATGGATCTTTTTAGTCCCTCTAGAACTATGAGCTTTAGTGAGAATTATTATGCCTTAGTGATTGTGGATGATTTTTTTAGGTTTACATGGACATTATTCTTGTCTCACAAAAATGATACTTTTCAATCATTTAAAAGCTTGCCAAAGTTATCCAAAACGAAAAAGGTTTTTGTATTGCATCCATAAGAAGTGACCATGGTGGTGAGTTTGAAAATCATGAATTTAAAACCTTTTGTGATGAACATGGCATTGAGCGTAAATTTTCAGCCCCTAGAACACCACAATAAAATGGTGTTGTAGAAAGAAAAAATTGATCTTTAGAAGAAATGATAAGAACTATGCTCAATGAGGCTAACCTTCCTAAGTATTTTTAGGCAGATGCGGTTGACCACTTTTTATATTATGAATAAGGCTTTGATAAAACCAATTTTAAATAAAATCCCTTATGAATTGTACAAGAGAAAGAAGCCAAATGTTTCACATTTTCATGTCTTTGGATGTAAATGCTTTGTTTTAAATAATGGAAAGGATAACTTGGGAAAGTTTGATGCAAAATCTGGTAAGAGAATATTTCTTAGTTATTCTATGCATAGTAAGGCCTTTAGAGTTTACAATAAACAAACTATGACCATAGAAGAGTCCATACATGTCGCATTTGATGAAACTAACCCAAATGAGTCGAGAAAGGAGTTTGTTGATGATGTTGCAGAGATTTTGGCAAGAACTCACCTAGAGAACAAAGAAAAAGAAGTCAAGAAGTAAGAAGATAATCCACATGATTCCTCAAAACAAAAGGACTCTCAAATCATGGATCTTCCTAAGGAATAGAGGATATCAAGATATCATCCTCTTGACAAAGTAATAAGTGATGTATCAAAAGGGGTAATCACTTGTAATACTCTTAGAGATGCATGTAATCATATGACTTTTGTCTCTCAAGTTGAACCTAAAGACATAAATGAGGCCATTAATGATGAACATTGGATCATGACCATGCAAGATGAACTAAACCAATTTGAGAGAAATCAAGTTTGAGAGTTAGTTCCAAGGCCCAATAATCATCCCATAATTGGCACTAAGTGGGTCTCTAGGAATAAACTTGATGAAACATCTTTAATAATAAGAAACAAAGCTAGGCTTGTAGTTAAGAGTTATAATCAAGAAAAAGACATAGATTATGAAGAAACATATGCTCCCGTAGCTAGATTAGACGCCATTAGAATGTTGCTTGCATACGCATGCATCATGGATTTTAAGCTTTTTCAAATGGATGTCAAAAGTGCATTTTTAAATGGTTTCATACAAGAAGAAGTGTATGTGGAACAACCTCCCAATTTTGAAAACTTTGAACTATCAAACTATGTTTTTAAACTTAAAAAGGTCTTGTATGGCTTGAAACAAGCTCCTAGAGCTTGGTATGAAAGGTTGAACAAGTTCCTTTTAGAAAAAAGCTTTTCTAGGGAAAAGGTTAATACTACTCTTTTCATCAAGCATAAAAAGCATGATATTATACTTATTCAAATATATGTTGATGACATTATATTTAGTGCTACTAATGACTCTCTTTGTAAAGAATTTGTTAATATCATGCAAAGTGAGTTTGAGATGTCCATGATGGGTGAGTTCAACTTCTTCCTTGGTATTCAAATCAAGCAAACAAGGGATGAGACTTTCATAAGTCAATCCAAATATTACAAGGAGTTGCTCAAGAAGTTTGGAACGGAAGAAGCCAAGCAAATGGCTACACCATTGGGCACTTCTTGTTACTTGGACAAGGATGAATGAGGTAAATCGGTAGAAATTACAAAATATAGAGGTATGATTAGCTCACTCCTTTATCTTACTACTAGTAAGCCTGATATCATGTTTAGTGTATGCATATGTGCTATATATCAAGCTAATCCTAAAGAATCACACTTATATGCTGTAAAACAAATTATGAAATATCTAATAAGTATTTCACAAATGGGATTGTGGTACCTTAAGGGTGCCTCTTGTGGCCTAATTAGTTATTCTAATTCCGATTTTGCTGGATGTAAAATGGATAGGAAGAGCACTAGTTAGACATGCCACTTGCTTGGAAGCTCACTAGTTTCTTGGTATAGCAAGAAACAAAATAGTATGACATTGTCAACGGCTGAAGCTGAATATGTTGCAGCTGAAAGTTGTTGTGCTCAAATCCTTTGGATGAAGCAACAACTTTTAGACTATGGTCTTGAGCTGGATCACATTCTTATAAGGTGTGATAACACAAGTGCAATCAATTTGTCTAAAAATCTCATTTTGTACTCTAGGACCAGGCATATTGAGATTAGACATCATTTTATACAGGATCATATTCAAAAAGGTGATTGCTTGCTTGAATTTGTTGAAACCACTAAGCAACTAGTTGATATATTCACTAAACTATTAAACAAAGAAGCATTCTTCAATATAAGAAGAGAATTTGGTATATTGGATCAATCATGCATCTAATTCTACTGCATAATCTGTCCCTTACTGCATAATTGGTCATTTGTTACACTATATGGCTGCATAATTGTCTTACCTTGAATTATTGTTGAATCCAATACTGACTTGAGTGTTAGAGTTTCCCTTAAGTTTGTTTTGCAAGTGCTTAATCCATGCTTAAGTTTCCCAATTTCCTTTAATCTTGTTCCTATTGAAGAAATTTGCATTGTGGTTCTCTTGAAGAAGAAAATTCTGAGTTTGGAATGCTTTTATAGTGATTGGGATTAATGGAGGTGAAACCAGAATATCATGGCAAAAGTTGGTGGTTTAAGGACTGGATTCTTAAAGATTTTGGTTGAGTTATAATCAGTTATGGTGAAGTCATAATTTATTATGAACAGCAAATAACTAATTAGAATCTTCACACAATTGGTTTCTTATGCTTTTGAGAAGGTTCAATCAGTTTTGAGGTTCATATATGGTTCTTAAAGTGGATGTCATGGAGGCAAAGGCATGTTGATTATCAAAGATGTCACATGGATGCATTATTAAAGGATGAATCTATGAAGGATTTCTGGTTTTGGAAGTGAAATAACCATTAGAAGAAGGAAATAATCTATTATTTGGGCTTTGAATCAAGTATGGCATGTTGAACCTACCTTCTGTCAAGTTATCATAACCAATTAAGAGGTTTGGCTAACCTGTTATTCACAAAGTCAGAGGTTGTTGATCCTTCTTTCCATGAAGTTAATCAATTACAAGACATCTCTAATCAATTATGGAGGTATTTTGAGGTTCCTAGAGACCACAAATAACCAATTAGGACCGTTTCCTAATATGTTATTTCAGCTAACAGAGGCTCAATCTTTTGGAGGATCAAACATATAACCTGTTAGGAGTTTTCCCTAACCTGTTATTGAGGTAAACAGAGACTAACCTTCTCCATGGACCACGAAAATAACCAATTATGAGCAAGTCCTAATTGGTTATTGAGGCAACCTGTGACCATCTTATTTAAAATTTCCTTCATCCTAACTGATTATCATTATGCTTCAATCGATTATTTGAGCTTACAAGGAGCTCACATTTTTTATCTCACACGAGCTAATCGATTAGCTCACACCTCCTAATCGATTATTGCTCCAACCCGAGGCCACCTTCTCTTATTTCACCTCTTACTAATCGATTACCCAAAACCCATAACCGGTTATCCACTCACTTAAAACAGCCACCTACGTCTTCTTTCTCATTCACGTGCCCTATCTCACCATTGTCATCTTCTTCTTCTCTTTCCCCTCACACACCCACTCACTCAAACACCTCTCTCACTCCAAATCCACCACTAAAACACCATTTCCACCAAAGATCCATCACCTTTCACTAATCTAAAACCTCCATTTTTCTTCCAAGCTCTCATCTTTTCAAGCTTTCTCTTTCCTAACCATGACCACACCACCACTTATTCTCTCAACCACCTTCGCTACCACAAATCCAACATAAATCCATCACTCCAAACACATTTCCATCATATTCCATCACTTTCCTTCATTTTTCACCGATTAGAATCTCTATTTTCTTCTACATTTTCACATTCCCTCACAATTTCTCTCTCCTAAATCGAGCCCTAGCCTCTTTTTTCATCCATGGTAAGCAGCTCTTCACACCCCAAAAGGGCACGAACCAAAAATCCATCAGTACCCAATGAACCTCTAGCCCTTGAACTTAATTTTGACATTCATCTTAGCTTAGACCACATAAAATTCTTTTCTCACAAGAAGCAAATACATAAATACGAGTTGGAGTTTCAAACTAGGAATATCATCCAGTCCAAGTATATGGACTGGGAATTCTTCGTTCAAGAATGTTTCACATTTCTCACCGAACTCTTAGAATATCATGGTCTAAAAACCTTTGTCTCTACTCCAAGTAAGTACTACTATCTTGAAACTACTAAAGTATACTGCAATTTAAGTATTACGGGTGACAACTTAATTTCTGATGTAAAAAGGCATAGGATAGTAGTAACTTCTAATCATTGGAACACTTTTTTTGGACTTACTCATGGTGAGGAAATATTTACAATGGATAGTCATAGGACATGGGAAAGTTTTAATAAAAGTGAGGCTCTTGCAAGCATGCTTCGACCTCATATCCGTATTGGAGACAAGAAAAGTTTCACTGCTGGCTACTTGAATCCACAAGACCGACTTCTTCATTATATTATGACATACATTCTAGCTCCTCGGGCTAGCAGTTATGCCTTGGTGGAAGAAGAAGACATTTTCTTAATGTGGGCAATGAAACAGAGGCTACACATCAATTAGTCATTTTTCATCATGAACTACATGATGAAGGCCAAGGATAAGATAATGATGGACCTTCCCTATGCTCTGGTTGTTGCAAAAATCTTGGATCAATATAAGCTTAATCTTCATAAAGATGGTGTGATTGATCTCGTCGGCCACAACAAATTTGGTCTAGCCTCCTTCAACCGAATGCAACTAAAGAAGGTAAATGGTGTATGGGTTTACGGGAGAAGACAAGATGCACCACCAGCAGCAGAAGGACCTGATAAGCCTATGGAAGAAGCTCATGCCATAAATGAAGATAGCATCCTAGAAGCCATTGCAAACATGCAAGTGAGTATTGAAGCCTGGATTGCGAGTTTTCAAACATATCAAGAACACAACAACACTATCATCTATAATCACCTGAGTGCGATGGAAGATCACTTGGATAGGCTTGAGCGCTATTTTCCACAACTTGAAGATCATAGGACTTAGGCATGGAACATTTCAATTTCTTTATTATGCTTATGCTAATCTAATCATATTGTTTATCTTTTGAGTATGCTGATAGCTTATTGCTAAACATTAGTTTGGCTTTGAAACTTTCTGGTATGATTTGAACAATGCTTTGCCATGAATATTCTCTTGATATGCATATACTCTGATCTTGTTGTTGAATATCAATGGTTTTGTGCTTAAGAATATGTTGTTACTTCTCTCCTTTTCGGAAAGCTCTTTTTTATTATGTCAAAAGGGGGAGAAGGTTTTTGGCTTACATACCATTGAGAAATGCAAGGTAAATCTCCAAAAGGTATATTTGTTAAATGAATAAAATGATCTTGAGATTCCAAAATTAAGGGGGAGCTGTGCATTTTTGATATTATCACCTCTTGAAAAACAGAGGAGGAGTAAGTCTCTAACACCTTTTGTGAATTCCAACTTTTACAACTAACCTTTTCTTAATAATTGTTTGTCATCATAAAAAAAAGGGAGAATGTAATTAGCATTGATTCAAGAAATTGATTTTGATTATTACAAACAAGAAAGGATGGATATGCATTGATCAAGCTCCAAGAATATTCAAAGAGAGCATATAGGGCTTAGATATTGTGTTAAGGTATTTAGGATTCATTCTAAGCTCATTCAAATGGTTTTTCACTTGACTTAAATGGCTTTGCAAAATCATGATTTAAACTTGTGAAAAATTGGTTTAAGTTTGAGCCAAAACGTTTTTAATGGTATAACAAGTTAGTGACTTGATCAAGAGCAAAATACTCAATGTTTTTCAAGAGCTCCTAACCGGTTAGGGACTCCACATAGTTGGTTATTCATCAAGTCAGAACCTTTTTTTTTAATGGCTAATCGGTTAGGTGATTCACTTATTTGGTTAATATGTATTTTTAAAATGCACGTGAAATGATCTTTTGAATGTGCTAACAAGTTAGTGTTTTTGCTAATTGGTTAGTAAGATTTTAAAACATCAGGAAATATCTTTTGTGAAAGCCTAACTGATTAGAGTTCCTCCCTAATTTGTTATCTGGGAAACCAGTAAACACGTTCAACGACTCTTTCACAGAGCATTAAATGTTTCCAACCACTCTAACAGCTCTTAATTGTATTTGGCTATAAAACTAAGTTGTTGGGCATTTATGAAGGTTACACAATCAATCTGAAAAATATTCTTAAGCATTGAATTCACATTTTCTCTATCTCTTCAATCATACTCTATTTTTGAGCTTTAGTAGTGTGAATCCTTGATACTCATAAGCTTCAATTTGTATTATCCACTCTTGTGAGAGTTTCTATTCATCTATACTTTGTTTATTTTGAAAAGAGGGTGAGGTATCTCTCAAAAGATTGTAAGAGTGAGGTATCCCTTTGTTATTGAGACTCAAGCACAAAGGGTGAGGTATCCCAAGGTGTGTTAAGTGCTTCATCTTGTAAAGGTTGTCAAGTACCTTTTTGAAGCTTGAAGATAGAATGGAAATCTCGCATGTTTACTTGAGGACTGGACGTAAATCACAAGTGGATTAGTGGTTGAACCAGGATAAAGCTTTGTGTTTGTCTTCCTAAACTCATCTCATTTACTTTGTGTACTGTTTTATTGAATATCTTGCATTTTATCTTGTTTGGTTGATTCACTTGTACATGTAAGCCCTCTATTCTCTCTATTCATTCAATTCTAACAAATAATAGCTTCAACGAAAATTGAGAATCAAATGTTTTGCAAAAAGAATTATGAACTTATTTTACAAACTCAATTCACCCCCTCTTGAGTATTGAAACCACTTGGTAACACTCAATTCTCCCATATTTGACTTCTTGGCTTTTATTTCCTAAGCCATTAGAAGCTAATGAGGTACTTAGACATCACACTAATAAGTTTTTCACCTAAGGATCTTTGTATTATGAGTACCTGGAACATTCTTGGGTTACTGTCCTAGTATCACCCTATTGTAATTAAATTTACTTAAAAGTTTATAATAGTGATTTTGTCATATTAATTCTATATTCTGACATTTTTATACACAACTTTAGTTATGAACTATGAGCTAAAGTTTCTAAATTCTTATCTTGGTTTATTATATATATGGTTATTACATATTTCTTTGTAACTAATTGGATAAATTTTGGTATCTTGAAATGAATATTGATTATAAAGTATATTTTGAGCATTTATAGTTATCTTTTGCTTCATTTTTAATTTTGAGTATTTACTTATATGATGAAATACATGTAATATGGTGATTACATTGAAAATATATTTTAGAATATCAAAGGCACTAGGAAGAACCCTTGATATATCATAGTATGATAATGATCGAATAATGAAACTATTATATGATTATGAGACTTATGTGTGCCTGATGCTCAGACAAAAATCCTTGGGGCTACATAAATGGTTAGCTGATGCTGGGGTGAAAATATTTGGGGTTATGATAATGGTTAGTTGATGTTGAGGTGAAAAAATTTTGGGCTAAAGATTTACGGTGTGTATTTATAAATAAATATTGTTCTTTTAGTAAAGCTTGAGATTATTCCTTTAAGAAATGTTGATCTTCTATTTTGGGTTGGAATGCTTTACCCAGAATATTTTTTTGATTATCTTTAAGTGATGTGAGTTTTATTACAAACAGTATTGAGTTTTGCATGTATTAGTGAGACTTCAGGAATTTGAAGTATTTAATCCCTTGTTGGTCACATGCCTTAGAATTGGGTTGTGACAATATATCAATGTGCATAACTTCAAGAAGCTATGTGCTTCTTGTGGCTTCTTTCTTAGTATATTTTGTTTGTTTTCCACTTAATACAATTAAGACACACTTCGAGATCAATAAAATCCAAGTTTTTGAAGGATTTTATTACTTACTAATCTCTACATTCTTTCTTTAGATATATGATCCAAAATGCCACAAGTAAGAAGAATCATTATCAACTAGGACTCTTCAGATTTGAGCAAGTTTAGAATATTCATTAGGTTGTGTAAACCTTTCTTCTTGTATTTTCAAGTTTCCCTTTAAAACCATTTCTAGCTTTTTGATGTCTTACTGGGTGAACAAGATTAGACCTTCATAAATCTTGTTTCCTTGGAACAAGCATACAGGTCAATTTATTAATATGCCACTTTTAATAGTATTATAACTTGAAATGACTCATATTGTTCAAGAGGCAAGATTAAGTGTAAATTGTACTAAAGGTCCTCATAAATGTTCATACCAAAAACTTTAGTTTCTACTACTAAGATTATCATATCAAAATATGTTTATATGTGATACACACAAACCATCAAATTTCATGGTGGTTAAATTATTTATTAATATGCTAGCAAGTAATTTGTCAATAGTTGAAGACACTCTTCCATAAATTATATAAGTTGACTAAATATTATTTGTAACTATTATTCACATAAATATTAAATTTAAACCTATTCAATCTTTTTCAATTTTCATGGAAAGATTTTTCATTATCACTGCTTGTCTCAATAATAAGAGTAGGTTTTCTCAACTTGAATTGTGCTAAAATCATTATCTATAACACCCAAGTGAAATTGGATTAGTTCACACACTAATATGAGAAATTCATTCTATTAAATAAAAGAATATATGAAGCATGCGAATAAAGTCAAATATACACATATTGCAAATGCTTAAAATGCTCATAACTTAATGCTTTGAGACATAAATATTATCACATAAATTCAACTTCAAACAAAGAATGGAGGTAAACATTCAATGCATATCAAAGATCTCCTTTGGGAGATACTATGAAATATAAACATAAATCATAATTATGCTATTAAATACTTTAATTTAGTAATCAAGATATGCTCATTAGATTTATTTGCTATTTTTGGATATACAAACTAAAACTAATAAAATATATCAATTACTAAAAATTATATTCATTAATTAAAAGAACAAATAATCATCTTTTGGGCGATATCGGAATTATCTTATAATGAACTCCAATTTACCCACAAAATCATCATACACCATAATATCATTTCTAAGCATCAAAATTTATGGGTAATTGAAAATAATTTTACAATTTTAAATGTATTATCCTTAAGGTTTGATCATTTTAGTGACTAACAAATCATGTATAAATTTTAATTGTAAATATAATATTCAAATTCAAAAACAACAACAAATGCAAATATTTATAAATGAAATAACTTTAATCATTTGTAACAAACAACTAATAAAATATATATTAATATAATATATCAATCAATATTGTAACATGTTTAAAATATTCTTTATACACAACAATTATGACTATCAAAATATTTTTTTCAACATACTAACTCCATTTGTTTGAGACATAAATAAACAAAAAATATCATGAAATGGATTCATTGCCAATTTTCCCTTTAATTGGCCAATTTTGGCCGTTAAATGCTCTAAGACCCCTTTAATGCACATAATAGCTTGAAGTCTTTTAATCTTAAAATCATGTCAATTGAAAGTTTGAAGCTTCATAATCATGATAAACTCACAAATATCATCAATTCTAACTCCAAAAATTACTTATTTAATTGCTACCATCACTAATCAACTTATCTATTAATAATTAACATCAAGATTGGAGATCATTCCTCCTTTGATTCATTTGGGCAACTTCCTCAAATAATCATCCAAATGAGGAAAATACAATTTAACAAGAACCACAACTAATTCATAAAAAGTATAAAACATAGGAGTAAAAGAAGTAAGAATAACCTAACTTCCTCTTGAACTATTTTCAAATTCATCAATCAAAATCATATATATAACTCAAGATAAACATCATCATGGTGAAATCAATCATCAAGCTTATTCCCTTCAATCAAAAATCAATCAGGAAATCTACAACGACAGTAGCAACAAGGTGAATGGATTTTGGTGAAAATTTTCCTTTCAATCCATTCACAAATCCTAGTACTAACATCAAGCTTATTTCACCAAGTATCTCAACCAACTACAACATATAAATCTTCCTCTAGCAAAGGAAGAGAAAAGATTAAAAAGCAAAGAAGGAAGAAAAACGAGTAAAGAGCAAAGGAAGAAATCCCTACCTCTTTGCCAAAGCCACGGTCGAAACCACGGAGGAGAAGTTGTCTTCCTTTCTCCACCAATGCTCCCTCTCTCTTTGTCTTATCCTCCTCTCTCTCACTAGAGCTTTTCTTTTCTTTCCTTTTCTCTATTTCTTTTGCTAACCGAGAGAAAGGTGAAAAAGAAATGTGTGTGTGTTTCTTGTGGTGGAAAACGTTAGAGAAAAAGAAGAGGATAAGAACAAAATAAAGTAATCATATGGTTAATATTAACCATAAGAAGTTTTATCTCTTAGGATACTTTGATTTTCAATTGATGAATTTTCAACTTCAAAAATGTTGTAAAAAATTCTATGATCTCATTAATTTCTATACACATAATTTAATAGCTATTAGGCTCTATTACTTTTTTGTAGGTTAATATAACCTTAAGGAAGTAACTAATACGTATCTGATCTAACTCTTATTTGCTTACATGTATCTGCCCTAACTCGTAATCATTTTTAAAATAATCTTCGTCATCTATTTAACAACTCTACATATTTTCATAATTTTTTAAGCGACTCTCCTATTTAATTTGACTTTTAAACACTTATTATATTTATTAAAAATTAATACCAAACTAATTTATTTAATTCTCAAAAATCACCATAATTCATTCTAATTATTTATGACTTAGAAATAAATTTTTCATATTTATTTCTATCATTTAAGTAATCTATGCTAATCTATGGGTTGTTATGAGTTATTCCTCACATTCAGTGATTTATCGTTATGTCCAAACTAATTCAGAAAATTACAAAAATTAACAAATAAATCACACAAGTTCTAATAAACTTCTTTAACAATTATTAAGGCTAACAGGATAGGGAAGATGTTTCAATTCTCTCATCCTTTTAAAAAAGTTTTCTTCAAAATTTAGTTACTTGGTGAGTGCAATTCTAAATACTACTTTACTTTTCCTATTCCATAGTCTTCCGTTACACTTATCATCAGTATAATTTTAACTAACCTCTAATTCCAAATCAATTTTTTGGTAAGTTGCTACATAAAAGAAATTTAAATTCATATTCATTACTATAAACTGAACTAGTCATCAATCATTTCATATGATTTGTAATAACTTTTCTTTGAGCGATTAACAATATCATAGTCTATAATACTACTAGTCCTTTTTACTTTCAACTTGGTCAAAGCCTTCACCTAATAGTAATGAGAATACTCATATTGACAATCATTTACATATTAAATTGTGCAAGCTAATCGACCAAGTAAGAGTCAAAGAAACCATAATTTTTACTTATTTGCTACCAGACTTAACAAGCAGCCTCATTTCATTCAAACTCCACATAGAGCCCACATATAGCTTGGAAACAGTTCCAAATCCTAAATTCATATAAACCTTAAATTTTCATATACACATATATAACCATGCATGTGTATTTAGAGAATTTGCAGATGAGTTCCTTTCACCCAATTTAAACTTAAGGAAACACATATAAGCATATATTGGTACATACATAAAACATAAAAGTTCTCCGATGAACTTCGGTCACCTTTGGCCCCAAACTAGAATTTCCTTACCATATTAACTCAACCCCTTACTATTTACTTTCTTCTTTTCAAATGGCTTATCAATAATAGTGCAAATTCAAAACAAAATCAATTCATACATAATTTAGGAACAAGACATAACATTATAACATAATTTTTTGCAATTAAAGGTACAAGTTCAAACTAAATTCATTAACAATCACCAAGGATGAGGAGGCATATGCATGCATGAGCTGTAGTCTCCACATTAAGCAGTTCATGAAGTTTATCTCACACAATTATATGATTTGAAATGATAGTGATAATGCACATGATAGTACTTTTTAACTTAAATTAAAGTCTCATGACAAAATCATTGGATTCTAATGTAAATCCTATTATTCTTAGTGAAACTCTTATTACATAAGATTAGAAGGAGCAAGTATAACAGTGTCCTACACACCTTAAGTATAACACCTAACTTTAGACACCATATAAAGAAAATGGATTTCACTAAAGAATTCATTTGAGGTAAGGGAAAACAATTGTAGACTCAATTGATTTTGGAAATTTCAAGACTATAAACCCAAAATCACATTAAAAAAGGTTGATATTCATGACTACACCAAAGATGCATCTTGGTTTCAAAAATTCTAAAAATTTATATAGATGTAGCCTTATCTTATATCTTTTAAATGAAATAAGCCTCACTTTATTTGACTTATTGTAGCTAAAGTTATACAACAAAATGCATAAGCTATTACAGGATAACTAGCCATTTTATCAAAATCTTACCTTACTTTTAAACTAAAATTGGGAATACATGAAGAATGCAAAATTCTTGAAATTTTTACCTCTTATAGTCTTGCATGCTAGTTTCAAAATATCACTAGTCTCATGTATTTTAGACTTCAGAGCAAAAAGTTATGCAACTTGATTTAATAGGTGCTAGTTTGCTCTTTCTGCAGAAATCACCCTATTTTCAACCAGAAACTGGTGCAACTGGAGAAGTCATAAAAATCTAAATTTTTTATTGTAAGATGCCTTATATCTTAGCTTTCAAATGTGTTTGTTTTCATAATTTTTAGGTTCCTATAGACTAAGTTATGTGATAAACTCTCTAAGTTGTCCACCCATGACAACAGATTATGATTATACAGAATTCGACCTATCTTTACTTGCGAATTGAGACTTTTTGGAAGGTGCTAAAATACTGAAATTTTTATCACATCTAGATTCATGTCTTAGCTTTTGAATGTCATAAGTGACAGGTAATTTGGTTGCCTGTATTTCAAGTTATGCCCTTAGGATTGTGGACTTCCAGAAAACTCCAATTATGTAGATGTTACTATACTTTCAAACAAAGCAAATACATCAATTTGTCACAGCAAGGCATATAAACTCAAGCACCATACAAAAGCATTTATCCTCTTAATTCCAGTTATGTTTTATCAACCACAACATCAACACAAATTAATTAAAGTCTTTAATAAACAAGACAATAATTATATACCTTGTTTTTTTGCAACTATAAACCCAATTTATTTAGTTTAGTAGCATCATGAATCTCATGATACGTGTCTCAAGTTCCTTAACAACCTATGTAGTCTACTATTCCTGTCTCAATTTGTCAATAATGTATCAAACTCTAAATTAAGAATTTCGTTAGTGATGGGTTTTAAGCATGAATTCAAAATCTTAAAACTTTTAATTTCTCAACTACACACAACCATGCCCAAACTATTAAGCCAAATTAGATTTCAGTGTTACCCACTACCACCTACCAAGAATTAGACATTAAAACTACCAATTTGAAATGCAAAACAGTATATGTTCTTCCTTTCTAAGACAATTTAATTCTTACCTATAGTCCATACTTATATATTAATTTCATCACAATAAGATAACATGGTTTCCCTATAATTATACTCCAAGTTCAGCCACAAAATGAAGCATTTATGTGTTAGAAATTTCACAAGAAGGCAAACTTGTCTCATAAATTCCACAAAAATTCAGCAACTTTCTAATCATAGAATGCCAAGAAATCAAGCAAAATATTACAACATATTTCCTTTGAATCGCCATTATAATTCAGCAACAACAATTCCATTTAAGGCCCACCAGAGTTCATAGAGAACAAGGGCAACAACTACACTTATTCATATCTATGACAAGCATTCATGTGAAAGAAAAATCAATTTACTACAAGAAAACTATAGACTGAATGTACTAAGAAGAGCTAAACCATTAAAAGTATAGTTTAGGTCTCCACTTGGAATCTGATGGATTCTTCCCTAACATATTGCACAAGCGATTCCATATAGCAACATATCTATCATTAACTCTCCCAAAATCAACAGTTCAAAGAGGAAACAAAGATACATTTTGTGAAAGAAACTTTTCTCCTATATATAGTAAGCTTCTTTTACCAAGGACCCCTAGAATAACCCATAACTATGCTTAAATAGTAATTCTAGAGGATTTTGAAAGGAAAACTCCCTACCTAGCCATATTATTCTACCTCTACCCTTTCATCTAACTACCTACTCTTACATTTCCTGCAGATTCTACAAGACCTCCATGGTGTGGCTATCCAAGTGAATTAGCTTCCATATGCTCCAACATTCAATTCATTGTGGCAGTTTATTCCCTCATAGCAATATCCACTTCAATAAGGTTCCCATGAGTTTTCCCATTTCATTATTGATAGTAGTACGCCTGGTGGTTGATATTGGCTTTTAATAACAAAACAATACATATTGAGTTGATCAGTCTCAATATCATGTAAACAGTATTACAGAAACCTCTAACAATCACACCTAAGGCAGTTATGCATATCTAAACTAACTATATATCTCTTCATTAGAGATAAGAAAACTATATTGCATAACATAAAATAGGAGCTTCTAATATACTATAAACATGGTCAGTCCATACCTCAGGCTCAGCAGGATGAACTGCTCTAATACCATTAAATGTAATGTCCCAAGACTAATTACTCCATTAAGTTACTATCCAATATTTATTCATTTCTTTATTATCTGATTTTTTATCCTTTGAGTTCTTCTGATAGAACTCTAGGAACTTATACATTTATCTAATCGAGAATCCAAAGAAATTTCATATTTTAACCCGAAATACAAACATATCCCTATAGTCCACAAGTACATATATAACACATATAAATCACACTTTCATCAATAATCTACATAATCTAGTACATAAGTATCAAAGTTCTACATTTTAATCCTTTATAGGCACAAATACAAACCATTACATAATTATAAATGCAAAGCAATAGTAAAAAAGAATAAATAACTCTATACTAAATCAACATCTGCATCTCTACTTCGTGTATGAATCACGTGCTGGAACTATCATGGAAAAGAAAACAATGGAGGTCAGAATTCTAGGACTCCCTCGTATATCTAACAAACATATATTATCACAATAATTATAGCTATTTCGGGGAATCAAATCAATTTAAGAGTATTTCATAGAAAGGTGACAAATGCCAAAATGGTTCCTTTCTCTTCCTGAGAGTAGAAGTTCAATTTTAATCATTGAATAACAAACTTATAGTTGGACAATATATAGATTTATAAGCACATCAATCAATAAATCAAAGAATTTATACATCAGCATATAAATCATCACACATTATCCTTAAAATATTTATAATTATCTCAAAATGTAAGTATACTTTAACAAATATATGATTTATATTATTTGAAATGACAGTGATAATGCACATGATAGTACTTTTCAATTTAAATTAAAGTCTCATGATAAAATCATTGGATTCTAAAGTAAGTCCTACTATTCTTAGTGAAACTCTTGTTACATGAGATTAGAAGGAGCAAGTATAACAATGTCCTACACACCTTAAGTGTAACACCTGACTTTAGACACCATATAAAGAAACTAGATTTCACTAAAGAATTCATTTGAGGTAAGGGAAAACAATTGTAGACTCAATTTAGTTTGGAAATTTAAAGACGATAAACCCAAAATCTCATTCAAAAAGGCTTATATCCCAAAATCTCATTCAAAAATGCTTATATTCATGACTGCACCAAAGATACATCTTAGTTTCCAAAATTCTAAAAATTTATATAGATATAGTCTTATCTCATATCTTTTAAATGAAATAAGCCTCACTTCATTTGACTTATTGTAGCTAAAGTTATGCAACAAAATGCATAAGCTATTACAAGACAACTAGCCATTTTATCAGAATCTGACCCTACTTTAAACTAAAATTGGGAATGCATGAAGAATGCAAAATTCTTAAAATTTTCACATCTTATAGTCTTACATGCTAGTTTCAAAATACCACTGGTCTCATATATTTTAGATTTCAAGTAAAAAGTTATGCAACCTGATTTAACAAGTGCTAGTTTGCTCTTTCTGCAAAAATTACCCTATTTTCAACCAAAAACTGGTGCTACTGGAGAAGTCATAAAAATCTAAAATTTTTATTGTAAGACGCCTTATGTCTTAGCTTTCAAATGTGACTGGTTTCATAATTTTTAGGTTCCTATAGACCAAGTTATATGATAAACTCTCTGGGTTCTCCTCCCATGACAACATATTATGATTATGCAGAATTTGACCTATCTTTACTTGTGAATTGGGACTTTTTGGAGGATGCTAAAATACTGAAATTTTTATCACATCTAGATTCTTGTCTTGGCTTTTCAATGTCACAAGTGACAGGTAATTTGGTTGTCTAAATTCTAAGTTATGCCCCAAGGATTGTGGACTGCCAGAAAACTCCAATTATGTAGATGTTACTATACTTTCAAATAAAACAAATACATCAATTTGTCATAGAAAGACATCTAAACTCAGGCACTATACAGAAGCATCTATCATTTTAATTCCAGTTATGTTTTATCAACCATAACATCAACACAAATTAATCAAAGTCTTTAATAAATAGGACAACAACTATATACCTTATTCTTTTGCAACTATAAACCCAATTTATTTAGTTTAGTAGCATAATGAATTTCATGATACATGTCTCGAGTTCCTTAACAACCCATGGGGTTTCCCATTCCTGTCTCAATTTGTCAATAATGTATCAAACTCTAAATTAAGATTTTCGTTTGTGATGGGTTTTAAGCATAAATTCAAAATCTTAAACTTTCAATTTCTTAACTACTCACAGCCATGTCCACGCTATTAAGCCAAATTAGATTTCATTGTTACCCACTACCAGCTACCAAGAATTAGACATTAAAACTACCAATTTGAAATGTAAGACAATATATGTTCTTCCTTTCTAAGCCAATTTAATTCTTACCTATAGTCCATACTTATATATGAATTCCATCACAATATGATAACATGGTTTCCTTGTAATTATACTCTAAGTTCAGCCACAAAATGAAGCATTTATGCGTTAGAAATTTCACAACAAGGCAAACTTGTCTCATATAAATTCTACAAAAATTTAGCAACTTTCTAATCATAGAATGCCAAGAAATCAAGCAAAATATTACAACATATATCCTTCGAATCGCCATTACAATTCAGCAACAACAATTCTATTTAAGGCCCACTAGAGTTCATAGAGAACAAGGGCAACAACTACACTTATTCCTGTCTATGACAAACATTCATGTGAAAGCAAAATCAATTTACTACAAGAAAACTATAGACTGAACATACTAAGAAGAACCAAACCATTAAAAGTATAGTTTAGGTCTCCACGTGGAACCCGATGGATTCTTCCCTAACATATTGCACAAACAATTCCATCTAACAGCATATCTATTATTAACTCTCCCAAAATCAAGAGTTCAAAGAGGAAACAAAGATAAATTTTGTGAAAGAAACTTTCTCCCTACATATAGTAAGCTTCCTCTACTAAGGACCCCTAGAATAACCCATAAATATGCTTAAACAATAGTTCTAGAGGATTCTGAAGGGAAAACTTCCTACCTGGCCATATTATTCTACCTCTACCCTTTCATCTAACTACCTACTATTACATTTCCTGCAGATTCTACATGACCTCCATGGTGTGGCTATCTAAGTGAATTAGCTTCCATATGCTCCAACATTCAATTCATTATGGCAGCAGTAGCAAGGTGAATGGAATATGGTAAAAATTTTCCTTTCAATCCATTCACAAATCATAGTACCAACATCAAGCTTATTTCACTAAGTATCTTAACCAACCACAACATACAAATCTTCCTCTAGCAAAGGAAGAAGAGAAAAGATTAAAGAGCAAAGAAGGAAGGAAAAAAGTAGAGGGCAAAGGAAGAAGACCTCTTTGCCTAAGCCACAGTGGAAGCCATGGTGGAGAAGCTCTCTTCCTCTCTCCACCAATGCTCCCTCTTTCTTTGTCTCGTCCTCCTCTCTCTCACTCTAACTTTTCTTTTCTTTCTTTCTCTCTGTTTCTTCTACTAACCAAGAGAAAGGTGAAAAAGAAATATGTGTGTGTGTGTTTCTTGTGGTGGAAATCGCTAGAGAAAAAGAAAAGGATAAGAACAAAGTAATCATGTGGTTAATATTAATTATAAGGAGTTTTGTCTATTAAGGATATTTTGATCTTCTATTGATGAATTTTCTAGCTCTATAAATTTTGTAGAAAATTCTAGGATCTCATTAATTTCTATACACATCATTTAATAGCTATTAGGCTCTATTACTTTTCTTTAAGGTTATATAGTTATTAGGCTCTATTACTTTTCTTTAAGTTAATAAAACCTTAAAGGAAGTAACTAATACGTATATGCTCTAACCTGTATTTGCTTACAGGTTTCATCCCAAACCCGTAATCATTTTTAAAATAATCTTCATCCTCTATTTAACAACTCCACAAATTTTCATAATTTTCCAAGCTACCCCCTTTTTAATTTGGCTTTTAAACATTCTATTTATTAAAAATACCAAACTAATTTATTTAATTTTCTAAAAATTACAATAATTCATTTTAATTATTTATGACCTAGAAATAAATTTCTATATTTATTTCCATCATTTAAGCAATCTATGCTAATCTTTGGGTTGTTATGGACTATTTCTCACGTTCAATGCTCTATCATTATGCCTAAACAAACTCAGAAAATTACAAAAATTAACAAATAAATTACTACTAGAAATTTGAGTTTTAGAAACCAAAAAATTAGTCTCTAAATCAAAAAAATTAGTAGCTAAAATAGTTAGAGACCAATTTAAATTAGTCTCTAAAACCCTCGTCGCTAAATATTAGTAACTGATATTGGTCGGTCGCTAATTTCGATCAAATATTGATAAATTATTTTTCAAAAAAAGTACATTAAATACCAATTTGGAGACTTATTTTTTAGAGACCGATAAATCAGTCTCTATATCAGTCTCTAAATGCATGAATATATTATATATTTTATACAATTGGTCGCTAACTCGATCTCTAAAATAGAGACCGATTTATCAATCTCTAAATCAGTTTCTAAATTGGTCTCTAAAACCCTAAACCACCATCAATAACCAACAACCACCGACCAACCAAACCATTAACCACCCATCAAACCACCACCCACAACCCACCACGAACAAACATACACAAATAAGAACCACCAAGCCCACCACCTTGTCGCCACCATCAAGAACACAAACACACTATTAACAAGCACCCAAAACCACCATCAACAACCATTAACCACCCAAAACCACCACCACCTTCATCAAACCACAGGCCAGGTCCGGAAACTTCGACTAGTCGCGTGCCTCCACCTGAACCAGACCCAAATTCGTAAGCCCAACACCAGACTGCTCCAACTCGCGTGACCTAGCACCGCGAATCATCGCCAGCTCCCTCGTCTTCATATTGGACCCGCGACCTCTAGACCGAAACTGCGAACCACGCCGCATACCGCGAACCAGTGTCCCAATTCGAGCCCAGAGTCAGGCCGTCGAACCAGATGCAAACCGGGTTGCGCCACCCCAGGACCGCCCAGATCTACCCCTTGCCAGTGCACCGTCGAGCCGCGATCTGCTCGCAAAGCCGCAACCTCCGCGAATAGCCCCCTCACCATGCGACGTCGCTCCACAAACCGACCAACTCCTCTGCTCCAGCCGTCGAACCGTGCTTCACCGCACAACCTAATAGCTGCGCGCCACCATCCATTCTGCTAGTGGTGGGTGACCATCCCCTTTCTCCTTTTCGTTTCATTTCCCCAAAACAAAGACCTCTCTTTATTCAAATGCTTAACTTTTATTAGTTTAACTTTCTTTAAGCTTGGGTCTCCAGAAGCATTGGAAGCCCATAAGACAAAGACAAAAAAAAAACAAGCAAACTAGCACCTTCCCTTTTTTTAATTTTTTTTATTTAGAGACCGAAATTTTAGTCTCTAGCACCTTCCCCTTCTTTTATTTTAAATTTTTTAATTTTTTTAATGACCGAAAATTCAGTCGCTAATTATTTATTTTTTTGTGAATTTTTTTATTTAGAGACTAAAATATCTACCTCTAACAACTTTTCCTTTTTTATTTTTTTAGAGACCGAATTTGCAGTCGCTACCTATTTTTTATTTTTCAATAAGACACATTTTTATCGGTCTCTAACAATAAGACACATTTTTATTGTTTTTTAATTTCTTTTATAACATAATTTCGGTCTCTAAAAAATTTAGAGATCTAATTAGAGATCGATTTTATTTCGGTAACAAATTAGATTTTTTTTCTTAATCGGTCTCTATTTCAGTCTCTATCGATCTCTAAATCGATCGCTAAAACTCAAATTTCTAATAATTAATCATCTAAGTGTTAATAAACTTCTTTAACTATTATTAAGACTAATAGAATAAGAAAGATGTTACACATCTCAAATCAAAGAACACCACACTTTCAAATACAATATTCCACTTACAGGAGTTGGCCATGGACTCCTCCAACAATGGCCACAAACACACAATGACAAGTTTTGAGAACAAAGACAAGGCCTTCACAAGTGTTGGGCACTTACTTCCTCCCTCCAATGGTTTACCGCCTAAACTCCTTGAAAAGGATGTTGGCAGATTTAGTCCGCCAAGATTTGGTTATCCCCGAACTCTATCACTCATATTTTTCAACAATTTCAGAACCTTACTACCTTAGTTTTGGGTTTGGTTTTTTCTTTCTCTCTTAGTTTTAGTTTACTCCTATTTTCATCTTTTTCTTTTAATATTTGAATGAATCTTTCTCTTAGATTTTTTCATACGTTTAATGATTTAGAATTTGTTTTTCATCATGTTATGTATGTTCTAATGAGAAAATTTATTCAATAGTTAATATAAATAAAATAAGCTCATAAAGATAAACTAAAAGGAAAAAAAAATCTCATGCTATTGTTCTATTTAAGAGGAGGGATTCTTACCCGTCGAATAATTTCTGCAAGTGATATTTGTCAACTTAGAAGTAATGCGTCTAATCGGAGCTGTGTCAAAAATCTTTCAAGAAGATGGCCTTTGCAAGACATTTCAAATTGTTTACAAAATTTGCAAGAAGCTTTCAAATCAGTTGGTATATAGTAAGTTACCATTACAATTTTTTATTTAAATAATATATATTCATATAAAAAACTAAATACAACTTAATAATTTCTTGTTGTGCAAAAAATTCAAGCCAATCACCCTCGATACAATCCAAGCTTATAATGGCATTACTTGTTCAAGTACTCTTACTAGAAAAAGATTCTTTTTTGAAACTATATTTGGTCTTGACAAAGAATTACTCTATTGAAGAAGAAAAGCTTTGCTCACTACCTCAAAGGATTCATTGTCAAGCAAATACACAACAACATATCAATTTGCATTCAAGTTTATTCAATTTCTCTGAAGTCTTGAACACTCAAAACCCGTCTACTATTGCACCTGCTCCACATCAAGAATAAAGTCCATTACAATACCATCCAGCTAATACAAGACCATCCATTTCTAAATTCTAATGGTTAGATAGATAAGTTTTTTTCTTAAATAATATATACTTTACTAATATATTATTATCTATTAACTATGCATTAATTTACAGTTTTCATGATGATGAAGATTTGGATTCTGATTGTGAAGCACGTGGTATGTTAATAGCTATTGTTCTCTTTGCCTAAAAGAATTTAAATTTTTTTATATTTTAATACATCTACTCAAGAAATTTTATTATTCATTAACTAAGCATTAATTTATAAGTGATCATGATTTATTAATTAACTATTAATTTACAAGTCATTATGATGATGGTATGATGGTAATTTAGACTCAGATTGTGAAGCATATGGTTTGTCAAGAGTTATTTATTTCATTTATTTACAACAAATTAACCAAATATTATTTAATTTTTGTGTCTTGTTATTTTTCTATTTGGTGAATTCTCTGGTTATGAAATTTGCGATCTTGATTCAGTTAATGATTGTATGCCTTTTTATTGCAATATTTTCACCTATTTGTCCACAAAAAAATAAATATATTTTCACCTATCTGTTATTAAAATTGGGTTTTGCTTAAGATCTATGCTATATGACTCTACTATTTTGCATCAAATACAGGATACCATGATATTGGAGATCCTAATTGCAAGTGTCACTTTTGTGGTGCTGAAATGTGATATGAAGAGAGAGTTTTAAAGCATAAGAACTCTTCTGCCCCAAAATTATCTTTGTTGTCTTCAAGGAAAGATAAAACTTCCACAACTTAAAGAGAAGATTGGTCTTTGATAATCATTTATCACTTTCCAAGCAATTTCTAACAAATATAAGGCTATATAACTCAATGTTCACATTTACATCAATTGGAGGAAAAATTGACAAGACAATTAATAATACACGTGGGCCATACCAATTTATCCTTAATGGAAGTAATTGTCACAGGATTTGTAGTCTCTTACCTGTTGAAGGGGATGCACCTAAATTTGCCTAGTTTTACATATTTAACATTGATAATCACATATTTTATACATTAATAAACTATTATTTTTAGTCATTTACACTCTCCATATACTTAATTGATTAAGTTTGGTTATGTTTCGTAAGTTTGGACTCAAATTAGACTTAATTGATATTTTTCAGCATTATTTTGATTTTACGCTGTTTCTGTATTTCGGACATATCTTGAGTTCTAAATATCTTATAATTATGTAACTTACCTTGTAGGAAAGATAAGAGAGATCTCTACAACTTTCATGAAGAGCTCTAGGGGAAAATCAGACATCTAGTAGAGCTAATTAGTTTGGAAGTCAGAACACGAGTTTTGTGACTAGGACCCGAATAATGTGTAGTAATCATTGCATAAGTCGAGTTAAAGGAACTGAAATTAGCAGAAAATTTGGCATCTGAAATTTAAGACTCATATCTACAACTTTCATGAAGAACGCAAGAGCTCATTCGGACATCTTGGAGGTCATATTGGATCTGGAAGTCAAAACAGAGGTGCTGAAACTGGACATGAGCAGTCTGCAGTAATTGGGTTATATCTTGGGCTGTAGGATGAATTTTTGGATGATTCTGGTGGCATTGGAAAGCTGAGACGATTTCTTAGAACTTTCATGAAGACCACTTTGCTTGGTTCTAATGTTATCCATGAGTTCATCACTGAATGATTTTGGAGACAAGAAATTTTAATAATTTTTCACTCACAAAAGTTCTTTGGCATTTTCCACTCATCCACCCACTCATTCGCTCACTCATTAATCAATTCTCTTGTCATTTTGTATCCCTAATCCTCTATAAAAAGGACCATAGGCAGATCATTTAGGGAATCATGGTTAGAGATCAAAATTATGCTATTATGTTATTTACTTATTGTAATTTTCTTTTGTTGTAAATAGAAGTTATGATGATCATCTTCTTCTTCTTTCTTTCTTTCTTTCTTCTTGCTCATGGGTAACTAATCTTCATCTTACTTGGGTTAAAGGGTGAAACTTTTGGTAATAAAATAAGGTTAGATTAATTTATTTCTTGTACTTAAATGATATATTATCAAGTGATCATTATACATGTTGTATTTTATTTCTAATCAATTTAGAAACCCTCCTTGTAAAGTGGAGTTCTTGATTCATTGTAGACAAGTGGTTTGGCACAATGAATGCTTGAACCCATTTACAAGTGTAGGTGTTAGTAAATAATTAAAGGAACCATAATATAAATACGTATATAATTATAAATAGAATTTGAATGTTATATTCTCCGATTGGAACCTCCGTTGTGTGTGAATTTCAATTGAGTTATAAAAAGAATTAATATTGTCCTTAATTTATTACCAAAAGTGGATCTCCTAGCCCAAACAAGTTCTTTAATTTAATTGTGAACAAGTTTTATTATCTTTAATATGATGACGAAGCCTTTCCTTACTTCAAAGAATTTTTCTTCATCAATTCCCTATGGATCGACTTCAGACTCCCGAGAAATTTATTACTTGAGACAACCGGAACTTGGGTTTGCATCCTTTAATCCGCATCAAGTTTTTGGCGTCGTTGCCGGGGACTTGAATTGAAGTTTTAATTTATTGAGGTTCTTTTTTTTTAATAAAATCTGTTCTCTCTTCTCCCTCACCAGAGCAAAAGATCAGCTTGCTGATTCTTCGGTTTCTTTACTAACTCTCTAATTTTCTAACTTATTAACTTGCTAACATACTAACTTTTTAACTTTTATATTTATGTCATTTATTTATGTTTTCAAACTTATTAACTTGTATATTTTTTTTATTTTTTTAAGTCATTTATTTATGCATAATATTTAATGGCTGGTGTAAACTGCCGACTTGTACATTATTTTTTTATTTTAAGTCATTTATTTATGCTTAATTGGTATCGTGATTTAAATTCTGGTCGTTTAGTTAAAATTAATCCTGGTACTTTATATATTGATTTGTTTGAATCACAATCATACATAATTGATACAATGACTAAAAATGAAAGTGTATATAATGAATCTGAAAATCAACCATTGTGAACCATGCGTGAATATTTGCAACCACCTCGAAATTCTAGTCCATCATGCTTTATCTTTCCACTCAATGCCAACAATTTTAGATTTAAGTTAGGTATGATTTCTTTACTTCCTAATTTTCATGGTTTAGAATCTCAACGCCCATATTTACATCTAAAAGAATTTGAGGAAGTATGTATTGCTTTCAATGATCAAAATTACACTGAAGAGATTATTAAGCTTAAATTGTTTTCTTTTTCTTTAAAATATAAAGCAAAAACTTGACTTAACACTTTGAAACCAAGATCAATTGGCACATGGCAAGAAATGCTAGGTGAGTTCTTAAAGAAATTTTTTCCAACACATAAAACCAATGCTATGAAAAGACAAATCCAAAATTTTTCTCAAAATTCAAATGAAACATATTTTCAATACTGGGAACGGTTTAAAGATTTGTTAAATTCTTGCTCACATCATGATTTTGAAAAATGGCACACTATAAGCATTTTTTATGAAAGTTTAACACCTGAAACTAAACAATTTGTGTAATGGTGAGTTTCTTGATAAAGAACTTGATGAAGCTTTAGACTATTTAAATAGTTGGCTGAAAATTCTCAATCTTGACATAGTACTAACCCTTCTGAAAATTCTATTAGATCAAACCTTATAAGTGCTAAGAAAGGAAAATATCACCTTAGTTAAGAGGAAGATCTAAATGTTAGGTTTGTCGGTTTGGCTAGAAAGGTTGAAGTCATAGAATTAGGACAAGTAAAAGAAATCAAATCTGTGCAAAATAAAGAAATTTGTGGCATTTGTGATGACTTAAGACACTCAACACATGAGTGTCCTAAGATTCTTATTTTTAAAGAAGTTGTACATGAGCAAGTAAATGTAATGAATAATTTTAAAAAGTCATTTACTTCTTCTTTTTCAAATTCATACAATTCGGGATGGAGAAATCACCCGAACGTCAATTGGAGGAATAATAATCAGTCACAATTCGTGCAACCACCACCTCCTCAGGCACAACAATAATCTCAAAATTCTCAAGGATATGCACCTTATGTCCCACCATATAGGAAAAACCTTGAAGACACACTGCATGCATTCATAGAAAAACAAGAGGCCATTAATAAACAAAACAATCAAACCATGATTGACATAAAAGAAACTCTTGCTAAACTTTCTTTTGCACTCACCATTCACGAGAAAGGAAATTTTCTTCTCAACCTAAACCAAATCCCAAGGGTCAATACAGTCTAAATGAGGGTAGTTTAGAAAAACAACAAATGGATCAAGTCAAGTCAGTGATAACTCTTAGGAGTAGAAAGGTTATTGAAAAACAAATTCCCGAACCTTGTGAGAAAGATAATGAACCAATTCCCCAAGAAAATGAAGAAGTTGAATAAAAAGAGACTAAACTCTCGCTTGCACCCCCATTTCCTCAAGCATTAAACAATTTAAGAAAATTGAACCATAACACTGAAATTTTTGAAATTTTGAAACAAGTGAAAGTCAATATTCTTCTGTTAGATGCTATCAAACAAATTCCTTCTTATATCAAATATTTGAAGGACTTGTGTATTGTTAAAAGGAAACTAAATGTGAAAAAGAAAGCATTTTTGGCTGAACAGGTAAGCTCTATTAATTAGAATAATAATGTGTTGAAATATAAAGATTCTGGTTGTCCTACAGTTTCATGCATTACTGGAGAACATAAAATTGAAAAAGCTTTACTTGATCTTGGTGGTAGTGTCAATTTGCATCCATATTCATTTTATCAGCAACTCAACCTAGGTAAGTTAAAACTAACTTTTGTAACTCTTCTAATTATCGATAGATCAATTAAAATTCCAAGAGGAATAGTGGAAGATGTGTTGGTACAAGTTGATAAATTTATATATTCTGTGAATTTTATTATCTTGGATACTGAACCTATGGTTGATAATTGTAAGTCAATTCCTGTTATTTTAGGTTGTTCATTTTTAGCAACATCTAATGCTTTGATAAATTGCAGAAATGGAGTGGTGAAGCTAATATTTGGAAACATGACACTGAAGTTCAATGTTTTTAACATGTGCAAGTAACCACAAGAAGTCCTTAATGAAAAGGAAGAAGTTGAAGGAATTGAAGTCATCGTCGATGATCATCTTCAAACAAGGAGTTCTTCTGACCGATTAGAAATTTATTTAGTCAATTCATTTGATTCAGACATGCAATTAAATGATGATATCTCTGAAATATGTTCTTTGTTTGATTATATACAAGTAATGGAGTACAAGGGATGGAAGCCAAGATTTGAAGAGCTAAAACCTATGAATGATGATGCCCATGAAGAAGTACCCATGCTAGAACTAAAGTCATTACCTACTGGGTTGAAGTACATATTTTTGGGAAAAGAGCAAAGTTTTTTAGTGGTAATTTGCTCGTCCCTTACTGAAGAACAAGAAGGTATGTTAACAGAAGTACTTAAAATGCATAAAAGTGCATTGGATGGACATTAAAGGACAAAAAAGATATTAATCTATTAATTTGTACACATAGAATACATTTAGAGGATAATGCTAAAACTTCTCAACAACCTCAAAGAAGATTAAATCCACACATGAAAGAGGTAGTTAGAGCTAAAGTCCTTAAAATGCTTGATGTTGGAATTATCTATCCTATCTCTGATAGCCAGTGGGTAAGCCCTACACAAGTTGTGCCTAAGAAATCTAGAATAACAGTAGTTGAAAATGATAAAGGTGAACTAATACCTACACGAGTCTCATCCAGTTGGCGTATGTGTATTGATTTTAGAAAATTAAATGCTGCTACTAGGAAAGATCATTTTCTCTTGTCATTTCTTGATCAAATTCTGGAAAGGGTAGCAGGACATCTATACCACTGTTTTCTTGATGGTTATTCAGGTTATAATCAAATACCAATTGTATTGGAGGATCGAGAAAAAATCACTTTTACATTTGTTATTTTTGCATATAGAAAGATGCCTTTTAGCCTTTGTAATGCTCCAGCAACATTCTAAAGATGCATGTTAAGTATTTTTAGTCACATGATTGAGCATTATTTAGAGGTTTTCATAGATGACTTGATAGTTTTTGAAAATTGTCTTGATAGTTTGTAAAATTGTCTTGATAATTTAGAAAAAGTTCTTAAAAGATGCGAAGAAAAAAATTATGCTAAACTGGGAAAAATGTCATTACATGATTGCCTCAGGAATAGTGTTAGGTCATGTGATATCTTCTAAAGGAATTGAAGTTGATAAGATCAAAGTTGAATTAATTGCCTATTTTTCTTCCCTAAAAATAATCAGAGAAGTTCGTTCCTTTTAGGACATACAGAATTTTACAAAAGATTCATTAAGGACTTTAGTGTCATATCTTGACCATTATATAATCTTCTGTTGAAAGATGCACCATTTGATTAGACTCAAGAATGTAAAAAATCTTTTGAAAAATTAATTCACTACAAAAAAATAAGTAAATTACGGCAGTTTTAATACGACAGTTATCAAAAATTGTCGTAATATATAATATAATACGTCAGTTATGTACCTATCGTATTTTACAAGTAAAAAATGACAGTTAAATATATAAAATGAGAGTTTTAACTGCCGTTATTTTTATTTTAAAATTTAATTAAAATATTTTTAAAAACTCTAAACTTTCACTTTATAACAAGAAGAGAAAAGGAGAAAAGAAACGAGAGGCAAAAAGAGAAAGGGAAAACCTAAGCCTCCTCCCCCTCGTTCACGAAGCGCACGACTGCCTGGCCATAAGTGGAGATCGCCGGTGCTGCGATAGGGACGATGGTAGTTCGAGTCTGTGGCTAGGTGTTGGGTTGGATGGAGCTCGTGACGGTTCTGGTTCAATGGTGATGACGAGCGCAAACGGCGGTGCTGGGCGGTGGAGCTCGTGGCCATGCGAGGCCAGGAAGGAAGCGAATCCAGGCTTGGCCTCTGACCGTTCTGATGAGATCGATTGGCGGTGCTGGGTGGCGGAGCTTGTGGCCACGCGAGGCCAGGAAGGGAACGGATTCAGGTTTTTTGATATATGCATACTATAAGAAGAGTAAATGTTTGAAACTGTAAGTAAATTGTTATATATGTTTTGGTATCTCACTTTATATGATATATAGTATATATATATTTTGATTTGATTTCTTTGCAGTTATTGTGATTGTTTTGCTGCCGGAATCTATTGTGCCGACCCTTGTTCTTGAGACAAGGCAACAAATTGAATCGCGTAATCCACTTGCATTTCTTCCCAAAGTTGTACAGCGTACCACTGATAGTCCGTCAAATAATATGGTATAAGATCCTCATATTTCACTTTTATATATATTTTTTGGTTTCAGAAATGAATTGATAGTTTAATGTGCCCTCTGCAGGAGGATGCGAATCTGATGACACCGTCATCGGCAAGGCACAAAAGAGGTTGCAAGTGCAAAAGGTCAATGTGTTTGAAAAAATATTGTGAATGTTATCAGGTTGTGTATATTATTTATACATTATATGCTCTAAACATTTCACCAGTTTAATCTCTTGTTTCCGCTAATAGTTTATATTTGAAAAAGGCTAATGTTGGATGCTCCAGTGGATGTCGATGTGAGGGATGTAAGAATGCTTATGGCAGGAAAGAAGGTTAGAATTTATATTATGAATAGATTTTGTTAATTTTTAATGCACCACAATTTAATTTAACTCAACTCTTGTCTAGTAAGTACAATGATTTGAGATGATGTTAGGAAATTTTGATGTTACTCAATGCTCATCCTTGTAAGGAAAAGTGTTGAGACCAGCACGGCTTTGCTTTTATAATTGTATACTTAGAATTGATTCAAGAACCTCAAACCAAACCCACCTACTGCTAAGCTCAGGTGGCTTTCTATCGAATATGTTTGGTCATGATGGCCATACAAATGTCACTTATTTGCTTTTTGGTGGCTTTAATAATCTGCAATGCATTTTTGGAGGTGGTGGGCTTGTGAAGGAACTATTAAATCTCACTAACTGGTTAATTGAAGTATTATTTAAACTATAGCTATGAATTTATTTGCATGCCAAAGCGAGGGGGGAGAGAGGATACAGATCATTAGGATATGCAACTAAGAATGTTGGTTAAAGTAATGCACACTTTTTAATTTCAGATTATGTTGCAAAGGAACATGCTTTGAGTAAAGAAATAGTGAGCAGCAGGGTTGAAACAGGATCAGATAGCACATTTCACAATAAACTGGAAATGGTGGCAAGCAAGACAGATTTGTTACAAACAGAGTTGTATGACCCACACCGCCTCTCACCCCTAACACCATCGTTGCAATGCTCTGAGTAAGATTGCTTTCACTATAAAATCCTTCTATATTTGATAGAATAAGACATTATAATCCTGAATACATGTTTTCTGACGTCTCTGCTTTTGTGCTTTGATTGGCCTTATCCATTTGTCCAGCCAAGGAAAGGAGACTTCAAAATCCCGACTTCTTTCTGGAAAATATCTACCATCCCCTGAATCTGATGTCAATATGTTCCCATCTCATGCAAAATACACTAAATCTCCGCAAAACTCACACAACAGTCTTGCACATCTAGAATTCAATGAGATGTTGGGAACTGCCTCCTATGATTGGCAAATGGATTGCAAAAAGGAAATAGGTAGAAATCTTTCTTGTAAAGAGGTTCGGTGGCAATGGAAATTTGTAGGTGGTCAAGATTTAAGAAAGTTTGCCATTCTTCGTGGACTGTGCCATAAGGTAAAGTGAAAGATTGAACTATAATATACTAATATTGAACATTTTCTGCCCTCATTTTTTCAATTAAGACCATCTTTTCACAGGTTGGACTTAAGTTGGTTCTGAGGGACTATGATATGGATGCAGCATCTCCTTTTAGAATGTCAGATATTGTAAGCATGGTCCCTAAACAAAATTGTTCAGCTATACTGTTAATTTGCTTGTGTGGAGTGATATCATCCTTTAGCAAATTTAACCCTGTTTTTTTTTTGTGGTTGATGGTTGCTACTATTTTAATGCTAAACGTGTTGAAGTTTGGAAAAAAGAAATAGTTAGTTAATACCATGAATAAGATTAAATTATCAACGACCAAGTAGATCATAATATGTCTCAGCAAAAAAAAAACATAGATCATAATATGCTTATGTCAATGATTGTGAAGGTAAACTTTGATGCCTAGCCTACCAGATCTTGAGCAAGGATAAAGATCCCTAGGTTGGCCATTTATAGTGATAGTTGGCCCTAGAAATTTTCCATTCACAGTCAATATGCTTTTTGTGGATTAAAGTCTAGTATACTAGGATTCTTTCACCTGCAAGATTAATCAAATTAGCTATTACTATTATTATATACTCTTACGGCCCATATAATGACATTATATGGTTTGTCTCCTGATGCTTATTCTTCAATTATTTATTTTTCAATTAAACATGATACTACGGGGTCTACTTGCCACTGTCATCCAAAACAATACAATATAAGCATGTGGTGGCAGTGTGATTGCCCATATCCAAATACCAAATGCCAACCCCATCATGAATTGTAACCAAGTCAACCTCTTTATCTTCATCTTCTACCATGTCATATGCTTCTCGTATCAATCTAGCTCATTCTAAATAACATGAGTGCTTGTCTTGTCATTAACAAAATGATTCTTTTGTGATAATACATAGAGAAAGAGGATTTTAAATAATAGTAAAATGTTAATTACATATAAATTTTTTATATACATCTTTAACATTTATTTAGATAACATAATTGAAATATAAATGAATTCAGTTGTGCATTAAACAGTAGGAGAACTAATTGTAATCTTGCTTCTTTTAGGGACAAATAATTCTCTTAATAAATTACACACAAAAACTTCAGATATGGTAACCTTTTGATATATGAGTTCAATGTTGGTGTGCTTAGTGTAGAAACTTTGATTGTTCTAGCACTATTATATGTTGATTTTACTTATTTCAAGTTATTACTAGATTTCGTTATCAGGATCTTAATATCAATCCTGCATCAAAGAGACTGTTTATGTTTCCTGTTTCCAATAGCCTGTACAGAAGTGTTCTTGCACCATTATCTCTTATTTACTTTCTCATTTAATTAACTTGATTGTCAGAATGAGTTGCCACAGATGGTCAGCTTTGAAAAAATGACTGTATTGATTATCTTTCCTTGTATATTTAAGTATCTTTTTAAAGTAGTTATAGTTATCTAATGTCACTCTAAAAAAAAAAATTCATTTCCAGATGTACCAGTCTTCTTTGAAAGGAACAAAAGTCAAGTCTACCACAATTTGCCCTCTGTTCTTCTTATTTGGAATTTCACTAAGATTAAGTCCACCACAATTCGTGGATGGAATCATTATGGGGATTGAGTTATGTAATTGTCTTTTAGCTAGAGTGTTGTTTGCTTGGCATTGTCCTTAAGCCTCTGTGTGCATGTATTACAACATGTGATTAATGTGAATCCCATGGATTACAACCCACTTAAAACACCACATCTCTTTGTTTAGCTCACTGATTTTCTGGCCAACTCATAACTATTTCTGGATGGTAACCTTTTTTTTATTTTATCTATTTCTGATTTTACTAGCTAAATTTAGTTACATGACTCACTTTCTTACAAATTTAGTTGGTCAGATGACTTATTTATTTGAAGGATTGAGTATGATGAACATATTTGTATTTTTGAAAATTATGGTTGTTTTATGCTTTTTTTTGTTGGTTTTATGTAAATTACGACAGTTAAAAGCGTCAGTAATTTACATTTTTTTGTTAGTGTTATGTAAATTAAAGCAGTTCTAATCGTCGTAATTTATATTTTTTTGTTGTTAGTGTTACATAAATTACGACAGTCAAAATCGCTATAATTTGAATTTTTTGTGTTATGTAAATTATGCAGTTTTAACCGCCGTAATTTATATTTTTGTTGTTATAAGTGTTAGGTAAATTATGGCAGTCAAAAACTGCCGTAATTTATATTTTTTTTGTTGGTGTTACGTAAATTACGGCAGTCAAAACTGTCATTTTATGCACCATAAAACTGTCGTTTTATACATGGTAAATTGTGGCGGTTGTCGTGGCGGTTAATGGGAAACCGCCGTATTATACCAAACGGCGAAGTTAATTACGTCAGTTTTAGAAACCGTCATTTACGCAAATAATGGCAGTCAAAACCGCCGTAATTTGTAAAAAAAACTGCTGTAATTTACTCATTTTTTTGTAGTGATTAATCTTCTGATATCTGCTCCTATCATGCAATCTCATGATTGGTCTTTGCCTTTTGAGTTGATGTGTAATGCTAGTGATTTTGTTGTGAGCGTTGTTTTATGCCAAAGAAAGGAATATAAGCCTCATGTGATTTGTTACGCAAGTAGAACTTTAAATAGTACACAAATGAATTATACCACTACTGAAAAAGAACTACTTGCTGTAATATTTGCATTAGACAAATTTTGATCTTATTTAATTGGTTCTTTTATTATGATTTTCACTGATCATGCTGCTGTTAGATATTTGATATATAAGCAGGATTCCAAACCAAGATTGATACGGTGGATCTTGTTGCTTCAAGAATTCAACATCACAATAAAATATAAGAAAGGGGCGTTGTCGCAGATCATTTGTCCAGATTTACAACAGGCTCACCTTTTGATAGCACACTCATCAATGGTTATTTTCTCGATGAATTTTTATTTTCTGTCAATTTTATGTCTTGGTTTGCTAACGTAGTCAACTTTTTTGTAACAGGAAAGATGCCGCCTCAATGGACGCACCAAGATAGAAGGAAATTTTTTACAGAGGTGAAAATTTTTTATTAGGATGACTCATACTTGTTCAAATATTGTCTTGATCAAATCTTTCTGAGATGTGTGCCCGACAGTTAGGTAGGTAGTGTCATTAAATTTTGTCACTCAGAAGTATGTGGAGGTCACTTTTCTTCAAAGAAAACAGCTGCGAAAATCTTACAGTGCGGATTTTGTTGGCCAACTTTATTTAAGGACTGTTATACTTTTTGCAAAAGTTGTGAAAACTATCATAAATTGGACTCCATTTCAAAAAGAAACATGATGCCTCTAAACCCTATTCTTGTTATTGAAATTTTTTAGTGTTGAAAAATTGATTTCATAGACCCATTTCCATTCTCATTTGGATTTGTATATATTTTGGTTGCAGTTGGTTATGTCTCAAAATGGATTGAGGCGATTTCATGCCAACACAATGATCATAAAATTTTTCTCAATTTTTTTAAAAGAAAATGTCTTGTGTCGATTTGGAATCTCTCAAGCTATCATCAGTGATGGGGGAACATATTTTGGCAATAAACCATTTGAATCTTTAATGAAGAAATATGATATTACACACAAGATTACCATCCCTTATCACCCTCAGACAAATGGACAAGTTGAATTGACAAATAGGGAGATTAAACAAATTTTGGAAAAGATGATTAACCCAAATCGTAAAGATTGGTCTTTAAGACTAAACGATGCACTTTGAACTTACCGTACTGCTTTCAAAACATCTTTGGGCATGTCACCCTATCAGTTAGTTTATGGAAAACTTTGTCACTTGCATGTAGAATTGGAACATAAAGCATTTTGGGTCATTAAAGCTTTCAACCTAAACCTTGATGATGCTTGCAAGATACGCAAATTGCAATTAAATGAACTTGAGGAATTGAGAAAAAATGCATATGAAAACTCAAAGATTTATAAAGTTAGAACAAAAGCTTTTTTATGACAAGACAATTTTGAGAAAATCTTTTGAAATTGGTCAAAAAGTTCTGCTTTATAATTCTCGTTTGCATCTATTCCCTGGAAAATTGAGATCTAGTGGAGTGGTCATTTTGTTGTCAAACATGTGTATCCTCATGGGGCCATAGACATTGAGAATCTTAGAAATGGTAATGTGTTCAAAGTCAACGACAAAGGCTCAAACCATTTCTGGAAAACTAAGTTGATAAGATAGAATTTATCTCTTTTTCTGATCCTTGTTATGAATATAATTTATTCTAATTTTGTTACCTTCTTTTTTCAGTTTTTTGTGTTCTCGGTTAAGTGGCGGATAACGATACTCTCTGTTATTATCGAGTCGTTTGTTTTAGTTCTCATAATAATGAATCATTCTTCTTTAAAAATAGATGTCATTCTCTCAAATTTAAGAAAATATTTTTTCCCTCCCTCAAAATGCTTGACAAAATCTACTTTAGATGTGAAAGATTGAGATTGTTAACGCATGTGAGGTATCTGGGAAGATGTACGTTGGAGAATTGAAGCAAATGTCCGACTAGCAGATGAGTCTTCAATTTCATTTGACTCATACATGCCAGGTCTTGGTAGAAGTTTATATTCGAAAAGGAGAAGAGCAAAAAAGTTATAAGTCTATCACAAATGTGCACGATAGAATTATAATAAGTGATGTCATTCTTTGGGGATGGTTTCTGCAAACAGAGAAGATAAATTTTTTTTCATTAAGAATGAACTGAGTAAGGAGTCATTAGATGATATCTTATTGACTCTTGAGACGCATTCTTGTGGATTTGTGTATTGTGAACTTCTTAATTTGTGGAATCTCTTCAAGGATAAAGAAAAACATTACAGTCTTGGGAATCGGACTTTAAAAGACTTTGTTTGCCAATTTATAAGAAAATTGAATGGGAAGCTTATCCTCGACTCATAGAAGGCATTTAAGTCATTACTGGACGTGAAACCAGAGGCAGATGTGAGCCATATCCACAACAATCTGTACATATTATTTTCTTTTTTATCATGTTTTCTTAAAAAAAAGGTAAAAAAAGGTAAAAAATAGAAAGAAAAAAATAGAAAAAAACAAGGTTGAAAGAGACAAAAATGAGAAAAAGAGGGCAAAACTTTGGTTTAACTTAGTCTTTAATTATATTAGGAGCCCCGGATGGATGTCCGTCTTTTCATATACTCAAGAGGAGTCCTTCACACACCGGTATATAAATAATGTTCGTGTACCATGCTCTGTAGAGAGCCATTCTCAGTGTCGCAAAGTTTACCTTCTAGGCAAGCTGAGATGATGGGCAGATAGAAGCGCCCTGTGTTGGCATACTCGCATGACTATGCAATTGAGCTGGATCCTATGATTTAATGCCATGGGCTCTCTAGCAACCTCTCAGTGGCTGTGGTCCTTGGTGGTAGCTGTCAGATTTACGCACTTTAATTAGTTGCGTCGTAGCTCAATCCAATATATTTCACAAGCGGGAGAGAGAAGAATTCCAAGATTGGCTGAGTCATCTTGGTATTACTGCACTCATGATGTGCAGTATAAAGATACGCCATGAAAACTGTACATAAAGGTATGTCATCTTTGTATGATTTTGTTGTATTTTGGTTTTGGATAGACGATCATTTGAGCAGGGTCCTTCAGGGGTTTCTAGACTTCTTCACCCTGATGGTTTTCTTGAAGTTATAAAAAAACAAAACAAAACAAAAAAACAAAAAAACAAAAACAAAAAAAAACAAAAAAAAAGATTATGTGTTTCTTAATTTCAAACTTTTCTGATAACAACCAATCTATCGTTATAGGTGCTATTATTACTATTTCCATTCTTTTTCCTATTTAAACGCTTCATTTTCTCCACTTTCCTCCAACTCAGAATCATTCAAAGGGAAATGTGAGTATAGAAATGGAAGGTGTTTCTGTTTGTCAACTTAAAAATATCTGTATATTTTGTGGGTCTAAGTATGAGAAGGGTTTAGAGTTTGTAAACGCAGCTACTATTCTTGGTCGATCACTTGCTGCGAGAAATATTCATCTTGTATATGGGGGAAGATGCCGTGGGTTAATAGGGGTTGTATCACTTGTTGCATATATAGAAGGCAGTCAGGTTTTAGGTGTCATTCTTGGACCTTTCACTACAAAATATCACTGGAAAGATAATTAAGGAAGAACTTAAGGTATCATCTATGCATGAACGAATGAAGATAATGCTTGACAACTTTGATGCATTCATTACCTTACCAGGTGATTTTGGTACTTTAGAAGAAATTTTTCAAATTGTCTCTTGGGCCTAACTGAACATCCACCATAAACCCATAGGTTTGTTGAATGTAAATAATTTCTTTAATCTTTTGTTATCTTTTCTTGACCATGGTGTGGAATAGAAATTTATCACACTTTCGATAAGACAACTTCTTATCTTTGCTTCCACTATTGATGAGTTGATTGATAAATTAGAAGCTTTTGTTTATAAACCTGACCCAACAATAGCTCAAATAGATTAGTCAGCAGGAAGCAGTAAGGGAAGCAGCTTGAAACAAAAGTTTGATCTGGCACTTCATTCATAACTTTTTTTTACCTTTGATTTTATTTACCTCACTTTGTGTTAGAGTTTTCCAACAGGTAATATTTTCTATCTTTTACTCATCTATATTTTAACATTGAGGACAATATTGTGATCTGGTTGAGGGGAAGGATAGTCAACCAAAATTTTTTTTTTAGGAAGTATAATATGATTGTCATGGACTTACTAAACCAATGAATGATTAAGAAAGTAAGGAAAGTAATTTTTTCTCTTGAGGACGCATCTAAATTAGGAAGTATATTTAGTGATATGATCGCTTTAAACCTATTAAGTAGTAAAATCAATTAAGGATGACGAGTAAGGAGTAAATTTTGCCTTGGAGGTAAGTTTACACTCGAGACGATCTTAGTTTAGGAAATAATTATTTTGTGTAGAAGTAGTAAATGGATTCTTAGATCTTAGCATAAATTGTATTCTTTCTTAAAAATCACAAGATTGGATATGAATGTTGATATAGTGGATTGAAAATGATAGAAATATGCCTTGTGAGATTTTGAGCCTATTGATGAATGGATTGAATATATATATAATTTTCTTCTTTCTTGTATGATTTTTTTCACTCATGAATCACTTTCTAGAACTTACTTTTAATTTTTTTGCGCTATATTTTCACACGCATACATAAATATGATTAAGGCGATTTTGAAATAAATTTACTTTGACCAAATAGTCATCCTTGATATTTTCTCTTGTAACCCCTTTGAGCTTATTTGATCATTTCTTATTTTTAGCTCATTATGTTGTCTTAAAAAAATATGTTTTTACCCAACCTTAGGAAATAAGAGAGTATTGGCCTTGTTCTTGAATAAGTGTGGGGGTGCGTGTGCAAAATGATAAAAAAAAAGAAAGAGTTGACCACCGCTGCAATCAAAGGATTATCAGAATCCCCTGATACACAATGTGACATATCTATAACTAGAATAAAGATGGATGCTTAAAAATAATAGGAAGAGAAGGAGAAGGTTCATGCCTAACAATGAATTCAACTCATCAATTTGGGATTGATCTTTAACAAAACATTTGTTAAATATTGGTCATTGTCCTTTATGATGAATGTTCTCAAACATCTTCTTCACTCTAACTGTACCATAATGTTCTTTTATTTTCTTTGGTATTTATCTTCTCATATCCATATTATCCCCTCTCCTTTACCATGACCCTATTACAATCTTGAATAAAGTCCTCTTGATTTTTGTGTGCATGTGTTTTGAGTAGTAGAAGATAAGCAAACTTATGGTAGTGCAATTATTCATAGGTTGAATAGAGAAAAATACTTACCTTTTAAACACTTGAGAGATTGAGAGTGAATTCTGTAAGGATATATCATTCTTGATTCATTCTTTTCAACTGAAGTTTCCTTACTTGTTGGTTTGAGATATGAAGAAATGTTACCTCATTAATGTTTCGATCCCTTAAATTTCTGGTTGCTCTTCTTGATTCATCGAGTCTTTTAGAGTTTTTAGCTTTTGAGTCTGTGTCGTTTTTCTTTGTTTCCTAGCTTTGGTCTTATGTGTTTTGCCCAGGAATGCAAAAAGCTAAGTGTAGGGGAATTTGTTAATCATATATTTTATACATTAATAAACCCTCATTTTTAGTCATTTACACTCTTCATGTACTTAATTGATTAAGCTTGGTTATGTTTTGTAAGTTTGGACTAAAATTAGACTTAATTAATTTTTTTCAGCATTATTTTGGTCTTACACTGTTTCTGTATTTCGATCATATCTTGAGTTCTAGATATCTTATAATTATGTATCTTACCTTATAGAAAGGATAAGAGCTCTACAACTTTTATGAGAGCTCCAGGGAAAAATCAGACATCTAGTGGAACTAATTGGGCTTGGAAGTCAGAGCACGAGTTTTGTGACTGGAACACGAACAATTTGCAATAATCATTGCATAATTCGAGCTAAAGGAACTGAAATGGGCTAAAAATTTGGTATCTGAAATTTAAGACTCATATCTACAACTTTCATGAAGAATATAAGAGCTTATTCGAACAGCTTAGAGGTCATATTAGGTTTGGAAGTCAAAATAGAGGTGCTAAAATAGGGCCTGAGTAGTCTATAATAATTGGGTCATATCTTGGGCTATAGGACGAATTTTTAGATGATTCTGGTGGCATTGGAAAGCTGAGACAATTTCTTAGAACTTTCATAAAGACCATTTTGCTTGGTTCTGACGTTATCCATGAGTTCATCACCGAATGATTTTGGAGATAAGAAATTTCAATAATTTTCCACTCACAAAAGTTCTTTGGCATTTTTCACTCACCCACCCACTCATCCACTCACTCATTAATCAATTCCCTTGTCATTTTGTATCCCTAATCCTCTATGAAAAAGACTATAGGCAGATCATTTGGGGAATCTTTGTTAGAGATCAAGATCATGCTATTATGTTATTTACTTGTTGTAATTTTCTTTTGTTGTAAATAGAAGTTATGATCATCATCTTCTTCTTCTTCTCTCTTTCTTTCTTCTTACTCATGGGTAACTAATCTTCATCTTGCTTGGGTGAAAGGGTGAAGCTTTTGGTAATAAAATAAGGTTAGATTAATTTATTTCTTGTGCTTAAATGATATATTATCAAGTGATCATTATACGTGTTATATTTTGTTTCCAATCAATTTAGAAACCCTTCTTATAAAGTGGAGTTCTTGATTCATTGTAGACAAGTGGTTTGACACAATGAATACTTGAACTCATTTACAAGTGTAGGTGTTGGTAAATAATTAAAAGAACCATAATATAACTACATACATAATTCTAAATGGACTTTGAATGTTATATTCTCCGATTGGAACCTCCGTTGTGTGTAGATTTCAATTGAGTTATAAAAAGAATTAATATTGCCCTTAATTTATTACCAAAAGTGGATCTCCTAACCCAAGTAAGTTCTTTAATTTAATTGTGAACAAGTTTTATTATCTTTATTGTTGTGATAAAGTCTTTCCTTACCTCAAAGAATTTTTCTTCATCAATTCCCTGTGGATCGACCTCGGACTCCCGAGAAATTTATTACTTGAGATAACCTGCACTTGGGTTTACATCTTTTAATCCGCATCAGACACTAATCATGAAATCTCAAACTGCATTGCTACAATCAGGTAGATTACATGAATATATTTTTACTGCAAATGTAATCTTTTTTTGGCATTTTTTTTCTTTTCTCAAATGTAATATTGAATCTTATGTTCTAATTTTTTTTTCTATTTGTATGTCTTAGTTCTAATGACGCTAGTAGCAAGCTTAATCTGAATATCATTAATAGCTTGAAGGATATGCTTGATCAACACAAAGTATTAGCCAAAGCTTTTCGAATGGCAAGAGATCAGATTCAGTTTGAAAATATTTTGGACTTCATTTTAGGAAAAATTGACATATCCTAAATCTAATATATTGTGTAATTTTTCAGAACACATTGTAATTATTTTATTTTTGATAAATAACATGACATTTAATTTATTTTGTCATATTTATTATTTAATTATTTAATTAATATGACAAGGTCCTTGATTAAATTTAGATATTTGTCATCATAATAGAGATCATAATAATGAGAGGCGAGTTTTTATTTATAATTTAATCTATAGTGTTCTTGATTGTAGGATTATTGAGAATAAGATATTATTAGTAATCCGGATAGATAAACATATGTGTGATTGTCTCTATTGGATAGAGAATGATAGATCTCATTTATTAATTCACATATATAGATAATGCATAGATATGATCATTAAACTGACTCAACTGAAAATTCTTAATGGTTTATATTACTGTTAAACTGTCAATAGAATATTCTCTTGAAGAACATGATGTAAACTTTTCCTTTGACATGAGATTATTATAGTAATTAATAAGTTATTTGTTATACTTTGATTCCGAACTCCTAATGCCCTAGGGCGCTAGTTGAATGGATATCGAGTATGACTAAATACTTGTAGGATTAATGATATATCAAGAAAGAATTCATCAACTCTTAGTAATGCGTTTGAGCTTTATGATTATAACAATAAAATTAAGATCTTAGTCAGGGGCAATTGAATGAATGAAGAAATAAGTTTCTTAAATCATTCATTAGTTGGTTATAAAACATAATAGTTTACCTATTAGAGTTTGACAGTTATACCATACTCTAAGGTTAACTCAGAGCTAGAACGATGGAAGGAAATATTACATTATTATTCTAAAGGTTCTTGAAGAGAAAAAGATGTTACTTCATGCTATCTGGTCATTAAGGAGTGTTGCTAGACACCAATCTTGATTAGTAATTTAGTTGGACTAATTTACTACCAGCTTAGTATTGAACCTATGAAGTCACACACTAACGAGTATTCCAATCTTTGCTAAAGAATTATTTAATTTATTATTTGATAATTAAATTAGAGAATTTAATTTAATCAAATAAATAATTTTTTTATCCAAATAGAATATTATTATATTCTTTGCTAGCACTTAGAATACAATTAATATATAATACAATTATATGAAGAAATTCTATTTGGAATAAAAAAATCAAAAGTTTCCAAATATTGTAGCAACTAATGTTGTAAATCATATTGGATAGGATTTATTGATGCACGTTATCTTGATAGATGAGATTTATTACTACACGTTATCTTAATAGATAAGATTTATTACTGCATGTTATTGTGAAATCCTATTAGATATGCAGCAAAAGTCAAGAACGTTGTACAAGCAGCAACCAATAGTTGATTAAATCCTATTAGATATGAATCTAATATGTTGCACATTAGAAAGGATATGTTGCACGTTAAGTAAGATTTGACAAGTTGCCTATTAGATAGGATTTGGTAATACTATGTGTTATTTATTTTTGAAATAAATGAATAAAATAACTTTTATTGTTACTTAAGGTGTGCAACAAGAAAAATTCAAAATATATTGATATATCATAAACAGAAAACGTATACTTTTCTGCCCTAATTTTTTTTTCTCAGATTTTTATATAAATTTCATGTTTCAAAGGAGTTGATAACAAGAGTTTGATCCCGGTATGAATATGCATAGAGTTTTCATACAATCGAAGAAATTTTTTTAAAAGTATCAAATACCTTTTACCAGATATTTCGATTTTATCTTCATAATATTAAAATAAATTTAAATACAAAAATAATTTTTTTTATTACTATTATGTTATTCTGCTACATGTTTTGATCACTATGCAATCATTCACTTCAAGCTAAGACTAATTCGTAAAATAGATAAAGAAGTCAGAAACTACGACTTTCCTAAGTAACTACATTAATTGTTGATGATATTGATTCCTCATTTTGTGTAAGAGACATTATAGTTGAAACTCATGGTAGAGAGTTGCAAAGCATCAGTGAGTTACATCCATCATATCTTCCATTACAACATCCACTTTTGTTTCTTCACGGAGAGGATGGTTATACAGATGACATTTCTCAATCTTCTTCCCATAAAAGGAATAAGGTGACAATGCGGGAATTTTTTACTTACATAATACAAGATCATGATACTAAAATTTCTTTAATTCTATCTTCCAAGCGGTTGTTCCAGCAATTTATTGTGGATGCTTATACAATGATTGACATATATAAGATTCCACCAAAAGCAACTCAGGACATAACTGTACAAAGGGTTAACAAAAGTTATTTTACAGGGAGATACAAATGCTACATCCACTGGAAAGTACGTATATCATTTTGCCATCAAGTTTTACCGACGGAGCTCGGTATATGATATAGAATTACCAAGATGTCATAGCCATATGTAAATGGACTGGATATCCAGACCTCTTCATCACTTTCACATGTAATCCAAAGTGGAGAGAACTTTCATGGTTACTCAACAAGTCTCTTTTAAAACCAAAAGACTGTCCAAATTTTCTTTTAAGGAATCTTAAGATTAAACTTGGGATGCTGATGAATGACTTAAGAGACAAACAATTTTTTGGTAGGGTGAAAGTAGGACAGTTACTTAAATTTTTTTAATTCTATTTAAAGTTTTTATTTTCTTAATAAAATATAATTTATTTACATCAATTACATTCTACATTATGAAATTCATTTTGTTTTATTTGGCTTTTGTGGTTGTTTACACTATTGAATTTCAAAAGAGGGGGGCTACCTCATTCACACATCCTTTTATTTCTACACCTGGCGGACCAGTTCTCCACAATATATTGACTAATTTATTCATGCTGAGATCCCATACAAAGAAAGAAGACGGTTATTTATACAAGATTATCCAAAATTTCATTATTCATGGTCCATGTGGTAAGGCTAATCCTAAGTCTCCATGCATGAAAGATGGCATTTGCATTAGACATTATCCAAAAAAAATTGTTCAAGCCACCACTTTTAATCAAGATGGATTCCCAATTTATAAAAGGAGAGATGATGGGAGGACAGTTCACAAAGATGAAATTGACCTTAATAACCATTATGTTGTTCCATATAATCCAGATTTACTATTAAAGTTCAATGCTTATATAAATATTGAATATTGTAATCAGTCAAGATCTATCAAGTACCTTTTCAATTATATCAATAAAGGTCATGATCGTGTTAATTATTGCTGCCCTTTATTAGTCACCTAATTTTGATAGTAACACAAGCCCAGGAGATAAAATTAAAAACATGACTGTAGATACGTGTCTGCATGCGAGGCCGTATAGAGAATATTCGGTTTTGACATTTATTTTAGACAACATCCTGTTGAGTAGTTGAGTTTTCACCTTCCTGATAAACAATATGTTGTGTTTGAAGATGTTGAAACAATAGAGTCTGTGGTGAACAGACCTAGATTACAAAAAAAATAATATTTACTGCTTCATTTGAGGCAAAAAAAAAAAATCCAGAAGCTCGACAATTGACTTATGAGCAACTCCCATCATTGTTTGTCTATAAGAAACAACAAGAAGAATGGTTTCCAAGAAAGTAAGGCTTTTCACTTGGTAGATTATATTATGTTCTACCTAGCACTGTAGAGCTATATTATGAAAGAATTTTAATCACAAAGGTTAAGGGACCAACCTGCTTTCAAGATATTCACACAATCAATGGCACAATATCCTTCTTTTCATGACGCATGCTATGCATTAGGGGCCTACTATGCATTGATCCTGTCATTGTTGTTTTTCAATTTGCAAGGGCTAAATCTCAAGATGGTAATGACATTCTATATTTATTATGCCAAAAAATTTATTTGGTTGAATTAATGTTGTAAGTTTGACAATCTTATTATTTTTTATAGGAAAGAATATTTTGACTACTTCATAAAATACATTCAAAATAATGCTTAATCCTATGATTCCAAAGTTACTGATTTCCAAAGCTTGTTGTAGTTATTATCCTTTTTACTAAACATAGTTGTAATTTGCTTTTTCTTTATATAATTTTATCCTAAATATATATTGGATTATTGTCTTTATTCATTTTATTCACCATTCATTTCAACTATTACAATGCTTATTCAATTTTATTTGTTTTGTTGATAGGTAATGAACATAATTCAGCCTATCTTATCACTAAAATTTAGTCAAATTTCAACACAAGGATCTTGCTCAATCACTGATGACTTACTTGACCAAACAACTCGAAAAAAGCTTTTCTAAAATTAGAGCCTCTTCACATGTTATTATAGTTATTCTGTACAACAAGAACATATATAGTACGATATTATGAATAACTCTAGTTTTGCTGAATATTTTATTTCTTAATAATCAAATTTCATCTATTTATTAGGTTGGAAAATCTGTCACAATGGTCATTATGCACAAGATTGACACACGTTTGGATTGGTGCTATGATGGTTACTAGAATTGCCCAAAAAAAGTTATTGATCACAAAGGAATGAAATTGTGCACAGTATGCAACAAAACTTATAAATAACCCACGAGTAGGAATAGTATTTGTTCATTCACTATACTTTACATTTAACTATTGATAATTATAATTATAATTATAAAAGTCCTAAATTTAATGTTTTCTTCCTTTGTAATAATAGGTTCAACATTCAAGACCAACTTTTAGATAAGACTGAAAGTGCTTCCTTTGTGCTTTTTGATAAAGTTGCATTTAAATTACTCGACAAAACTGCTGCTGAATTATTGAGGCCTAAGTCAAGTCTGAAGTCTCATACAACACCATATATACTTATAACTAGCACTATTATTATTATTACTTCGAATTTGTTTGTGCAACATGGTCATGAAAACTCTTTTCCTCAAAAACTAGACAACTTGGTCAACAAAGCTTACATTTTCAAAATTGAAATGACTAACAACAATCTCAACAAAAATTAGGCTACATACACAATGTTGAAAATGATTGATACGTCAAAAAAAAAAAATGATCGATGATCTTATTCTTCTGAAATCTTTCATTTCCTCTTCCATCATAAATGAGGTATACATTTTTATACCACACACTACCATGAATTTCATTACTCAAGCATTATTGTTACTTTGTTCAACACTCTGATGATAAATATGTGCTACTCCTAACATATATTTGTTTTTTTATGTTATTTACTTTATACCTTATAGTGTATTAAGCATGATTTTTTTTATGAGTAATACATTTCTTAGGATAATTTTATCTAATTGCAAAAGTCTTTTTTTGAATAGGATTACACCAATGACAAAGAGTTAATTAACATAAAGAAGGTCTATATTTAGATAAATTTCTACATTAACATCAATATACAACATATAATAGCACTTGCAATTTTTGTTTTATATCAAACCTTATTAATCTTGCAGGATACTTCTTTTGTTGGTGATAGTCAAGGAGATACTTCTTCATCTTCAAATATCACTCATATGAAAGGGTTAAGTGAACAAGATTATGATATTGTAGGCTTTACTGACGTGTTAGAATTTTGTGTCCCATATATGATATTAATGTTTGTTTTGTTAGATATAACATTTTATCTAATAATTTATGGTTTAATAACTATTGAAATTGAAAAGTTAAAATCCCATTGGATAATTTATTGAAGAGTTATAATTTATTTTGAATAGTCATATATATTCGAATCCACATATTTATTGGGTTAAAGTTAACACTTGATGCTCTCTGGTATGGTGCTTGTGGTGGTATCTTTTAGTTCCAATTCAAACTCTTGGTTGTTTTGCTTTTAACATTGGTATTTCATATGCTATTTATCTGAGTTTCTTGGTGCCATAATGCAATTGAAGTTGCTTTAATAAGGTGGCATATTGATGGAATGCGACTCAAGATTGTTATTGATGCCTTCAACTCTGACGATTGTGCCTTGGAAGCTTAGAAATAGATGGCTCAATTGTTTAGTTTTAATCAGGAATATGTCCTTCATATGTTCTCATATATACTACGAGAGAAGGATATGTCAAATAGTGCGATAAGTTGGCAAATCATGCCACTTCCATCCAGGATTTTTGTGGTGGGATTTAATTCCTAGCTTTATTACGGATGATTTCTTAAAGTGATAGGGTTGGTCTTCCTTGTTATATATGCTCTTTATATACTCCTTTTTTTATAATTTTATGCGGATGATATTGCTTATGCCAACCTAGTTGGAATAGTGATGCCCTTGCATGCCATTTTGATAAAAAAAATGATATAAAGGCATGGCTATTCAAAATAAGTATGTATCCTAAAGAAAGATGTCTGATGGAAAAAAATATATATATATATATATATATATATATATATATATATATATATATATATATATATATATATAGAGGATGTGGTCCTCTATGTGAAAAGCATGAAGTTCTAGATTTTGGGATTAATGTGTTGATGTTAATTGTTTCATGCATAAACAAATTGTCAGAGCTTAAGTTTTTTTCCTTTTAAGATCACTGTTATTGAATGTTATGAATGTTTGATTTATTCAATTTCAATCTATTTTATTGGCTCATAATTTTAAAGCAAATTGGCTCTATCCAACCAATACGTTGAAAGCCAATTGACTAATATTTATAAATTGATATTGTTACGATAGTGATTAATTTGTTATTATAGTGACTGATTTGTTATTGATTTGTTATTATAGTGATTGATTTGTTATTGATTTGTTACGATTGTAAATAATTTATTGTTTATTTGTTATTATCTTATAATCAGATTAGGATTAATAATTAGACTTTATGTATAGGATTAGTTCCGATTTTGTTTTATTCTCTCCTACCCTATAAATAGGAGCACCTCATTGTACATTGACATAAAAAAAATATATAAATATTTTCTCATTTTCCTGTGTTTCTACATGGTATCAAAGCTTAGGTCTTTGTCTCTCTTCCGGTGAATTTTTTGGTGTTTTTTTTTTGTTGGTTGACTGAGTGTTAATTATCCCTTGTGGACCCTTCCTTAAGTATTTTAGTGAGATTTTTCCATTTTTGCACTTAGTTTTCGTCAATTTTGCTATGATAATGCTATTTTTGAATTTATTGTGCTATAATAGAAAAATCTGATGTCTCGCTTCTTATTCCAGTTGTTCTTAATAGCTCAAATTATTCACATTGGGTCGAAGCAAAGCGCAATTTTTTTAAAGGCCACAGACTCTGGCGATATATGATAGGTGATATAAAGAACCCCACCAAAAGCGCTACTGATACTGCTGAAGCCTATGTTGATAAATTAGAGGAATAGGATAGCAAGAACCATCATATCATTACTTGGTTTCACAATACATCTACTCCTGGTATTCATCTACAGTTTGGGCATTATGAGAACGCCAAAGAGGCATAGGATCATTTAAAGCAACGCTACACTATGTCTGATTTATAACATCAGTATTAACTGTTGAATGAACTTAATACTTTGAAACAACAAACTGGTCAACTTGTTTGAGTTTTTAGCACAGATGGAAGTTATTTGGGATCAGCTGACCTCATGTGAGCCTTCTTTGAAAGATGTAACTGATTTAAAAACATATGAGACTCATCAGAATCATACTCGTCTTATCCAGTTTTTTATAGCTTTTACTGATGATTATGAACATGCTCGCACATCCTTACTACATCAGAATCCTTTGCCCACACTTGAGGATGCCTTTCTATGTCTTAAGTCTGAAGAAACTAGATTTGGTCTTGTTCGTCCCAAAGTTGATCTTGCCTTTGCCGTTCTAGATAAAGCAGCCAAATTTTGCTGTCACTGTCGAAAGTCAGGGCATTCCTACTCCGACTGTCCTACTATTGAATGTCACAATTGCAAGCAAAGGAGTCATATATTGCTTCAAATTGTTGCCGATATTGCAAGAAACTAGGATATTTAATTCAGAATTGTCCCATTTGTCCTCCTCCACAAGACCATAACAAGAATCAACCTTGTCCTAGTTCTTCTAGGCCTGTATTTGCTAACACTACTGCTGCCAATGAATCTCCTGAATCTTCTCAGTCTGCCTTCTCCGCCAGTGATCTTGAGTATCTTCTTAAACAACTACTTTTTTCTTTCGGTAATAGTAATACTCCTGAGAATGGTAATACTCCTGTAGTCCTTTCCACCACACCAGGTAATCCTAAATGATATTTAGATTCTGTCTGTTGTAACCACATAACCTCTACATCTTATTTCTTTTCATCTTTATCTAAAAATGACATTGCTCGTTCTATCCACACTGCTGATGGATCTCTTATGCATGTAAGTGATAACTATCTCTCTGTCCAATATAAGTTTACCTGACACCTATCTCATTCCTAAAATTTTAACTTTATCTATGTTGGTCAATTATGTGATCTTGGTTATGAACTTACTTTTTCTTCCTCTGACTGTCGTGTGCAGGACCCACGGATAAGATAACTCATAGGTACTGGATGTAAGATTGGAAAGCTATTTGAGCTTAATCAACTGTATGTTCCCTAAGTGTCCAACATTTGCATTGCTTCCACCACCTCTTCCATTCAGATTTGGCATCAACGTCTTGCTCATAGTTCTCTTGGCAAACTGCGTCCTCTTGTGTCTCAGGGTCTTTTAGGATCTATTACTAATGAGTCTCTTAATTGTATTGCTTGTCAAACTGCTAAACAACCAACTTTATGATTTCATAAAAGTACTTCTATTTCTGCTTCACCATTTGATCTTGCGCATTCTGATATTTGAGGCACTGCTCTCACACCTACTATGAGAGGTTCTCGGTATTTTGTGTTATTTATTGATGATTATTCTCGCTTTACTTGGATATATTTGATGAAAAATAGTCATGAACTTCCTCAAATTTATATTAACTTTGCCAATATGATTCAAACATAATTCTCTAAAGTTATTAAAGTTTTTCGCCGAGATAATGCCATAGAATATCGTGATTCTAAACTCTCATCTTTTCTTGGTGCACAAGGTACCTTGTCTGAGTTCTCATATCCATATACCTCTCAACAGAATGGTCGCACTGAGAGAAAGCACAGTCACATTCTTGACTTAGTCTGTGTCATGCTTCTCTCAGCCTCTTGTCCCGAACGTGCCTGGGGCGAAGCTGCTCTTACTGCTGTCCATGTTATTAATCATCTCTCTTCCTCCGTCCTTAGTAATGTCTCTCCTTTTAAGCGTCTTTATCACATTATATCAGATTATAACTTACTTAAGATGTTTGGTTGTACTTGTTTTGTCCTCCTCCAACCTCATGAATATACTAAACTTGAGTCTCGAGCCCATCTTTGTTGTTTTCTTGGGTATGGCACAGAGCACAAATGTTACTATTGTTGGGAGCCAATATCTTAGCGTATCTGTATCTCTCATCATGTTGTCTTCTGGGAACATATTATATTCTCTTCATTATCCAAGTATACGTCGATTCCGTTCACTTCTACTCCTCTTTTTACTAACCCCGATGTTGATTACTTCCCTAGTGACACAGATGCAAGTACCTCCAGTGAGCTCCCAGCCTCTTCCGATGTTCCCTCTACTTCCGATGATGTTGTTCTGACTGCTGATCTTGTACTTCCCACCATTGAGCGTCCTCATAGGGTAAGAATTCCATCTATCTATCTACGTGATTACCATTATTTTTTTACTATGCTTCACCTTCATGAACCGCAGTCCTATAAGGAAGCCTCTACCGGTCCTCATTGGCAGCAAGCTGTGCAGGAGGAATTACAGGCATTGAAGAATAATCACACTTGGGACCTTGTTGATCCTCCTTTCGATAAGCCTCTTGTAGGATGCAAGTGTGTTTATTAACTAAAGACTCTTTCTAATTGTTCTATTAAGCAGTACAAAGCTCATCTAGTGGCAAAAAGGTTCACTCAGGAATATGGTATTAATTATGAAGAAACTTTTGCCCCTGTTGCATGCATCACCTCTGTTCGAACTCTTTTTGCCATTGTAGCCACTCGACAATGGCCACTTACACAAATGGATGTTAAAAATGCATTCTTAATAGTGAGTTAGAAGAAGAGGTTTATATGCGTCCTCCTCCGGCATACACTTATCCGGCCAACAAGGTTTGTCATCTTTGTAAGGCTTTTTATGGTCTCAAACAAGTACCTCGGGCCTGGTTTGCTAAATTTCATAGCACTATCAGTCAGTTGGGGTTCTCTTCCAGCATTCATGATTTTGTTCTTTTTACTCGAAAAATAGAAAATGGTACTATTGTCTTGCTTCTTTATGTCGATGATATGATTATTACTGACAATGACTCTACTGGCATTACTGAGCTCAAACAGTTCTTATGTCAACATTTTGATATGAAAGATCTTGGACCTTTAAGTTACTTTCTGGGGCTTAAAGTTTTATCTTCCAACGATGGCTTATTTCTCTCACAAGCTAAGTATGCTTCTGATCTTGTCTTTCGAGCAGGCCTCACTGATTGCAAAATTGAACACGCTCCTCTTGAACCCAACATTCGGTTTACTCCTTAGGATGATACTTTGTTGGATGATGCCACTCTCTATCATCAACTAGTAGGCAACCTGATCTATTTTGCAGCTACTCGACCGGATATCTCCTATGTTGTTCATCTGGTTAGTCAGTTCATGGCTGCCCTTCATACCACCCATTATGCTGCTGTCCTCCGCATTATTCGGTATATTAAGGGTACCTTGTTTTATGGTCTTCATTATTCCGTTGCATCCTTTTTGACTCTTCGAGCCTACTCTGATGCCGATTGGGCTGGTGATCCTAGTGACTGTCGCTCCACCATTGGCTTTTGCATTTTTCTTGGAGATTCTCTTATTTCTTGGCGGAGTAAGAAACAAACTCTGACAGCTCGCTCCAGCACTGAAGCAGAATATCGTGCCCTTGCTGATACTACTTCTGAAATATTGTGGCTCCATTGGCTTCTTGCTGATTTAGAAATACCTTAATCTTCCTCCACTGATCTTCATTGTGACAACCGTAGTGCCATCCAAATTGCACACAATGATGTTTTCCGCGAGTGCACCAAACATATTGAGATTGATTGTCACTTCATTCGTCAACATCTTCTACATGGTACTCTTCATCTTGTCTCGATTGACACTCTTGATCAACTAGCTGATTTGTTCACTAAACCTCATTCTCCTAGTCACTTCCGCACTTTACTGTCCAAACTCAAGTTGGTTACCATTGCACCTACTTGAGTTTGATGGGGAATGTTACAATAGTGATTGATTTGTTATTATAGTGATTAATTTGTTATTGATTTGTTATTGATTTGTTATTATAGTAACTGATTTGTTACAATTGTAAATGATTTGTTATTTATTTGTTATTATCTTGTAATCAGATTAGGATTAATAATTATACTTTATGTATAGAATTGGTTCCGATTTTGTTTTATTCTCCCCTACCTTATAAATAGGAGCACCTCATTGTACATTGACACACAAAAAATGTATAAAAATTTTCTCATCTTCCTATGTTTCTACAGATATGGTGGATTCTATCTCCATTGATAAGGCTCTTATGCTAATTAATTAAAAAAAATTCATATAATATTGATATGTTTTGTTTTAATTCATGATGGACAAGATTGACTCATCCCAAATGCTTGGAAGGAAATTTTCCTTCGTCGGGTTGCGCACATTGTAGCACTTGCATTAGGCATAAAGAATATGAAATGAGTATTTGTAGAGTCTTGGCCATGAACTTTTTTACGTTCATTTTTTTTTGCACGTATTCTTATTTTGGTATTTGGAGAATGACTTGATGATTCTAGATTGGTCTATGTTAGAACACTACGTCTAAAATAACTTATGGAGTATGTTTTATGATGAAATAATGAAAACCAAAGTTATGTGTGAACAATGTGTACGATAACCACTAATCACTAATCGCATTATGACTATTTCTTTTAATAGATTTTTGGATTTAATATTGATATAAAATGCATTTTGGGTGTTGGTAAATAGCATGGTAATTGATTACTGTTATTGGCAATCGATTACCAACTTGTTGGAAGTGTAGTAATCGATTACCTGTCCTAGTAATCGATTACCAAGACCTTATTTTGGGAAAATAACCTGTGGTAATCGATTACCAAGCATGGTAATCAATTACCAATCCCCTAATTTGAGAAAAATATAGTTATTATTCCATGGAAATCAAATGGGATATATTTATGCTATAAGGTGTGATTAGATTTGATTAAGTTTACTAAGTAAGGTGACTTATGCTTATGTGATATGCACTTGATATATCTATGAGATGTTGTGATGCTTATGAGATAAATTGTGAAGTGCAGTTGGTATACCTATGAAATGAACTAAGATGTGCATTTCTTATAATGATGCGATGAATTGTGATGTGCACTTGTTATGGTGATGAGATAAATTGTGATATGCATTTGACATACTTTTGAGATAAATTAAGATGTATTAGAAAATGATATGCTCTTTTAAAATGTTAAAGTTGAGCTAATAATTGAATTAATATGTAAAGTACATCTTTAAGTGCTCATTAATTAAAAGAAAATGGATTTGCTAAAGGAAATGATAGTGATCCTTAATGACATGATCCTTAGATGTTATTCTCTTATGAATGGTAACCTATAGAATTAATTTAGGAAATGACTGTGATCCTAAATGTATACCCTTTGGAAATGATGGTGATCCTTTGGGTATCTTAGAATTGGTCAATAATGAATTTAGGAAATTACAGTGATACTAGATCTGATAATGGAAATGACCCTCGTACCTTAGGTGATCCTAGATGTGTATCCTTTGGAAATGATGGCGATCATTTGGATATTTGGCTAAGGTTACTTGGGATGGTGTTGTGTAATGGTAGACTGTTACATATAAGCTGAGTACAGTGGCTTGAAAAGCATACTATCGCCAAGTATTAGGTAGTTTGAGGAGGTAACATGTCCTATCTATCTATATGAAACAAAGGACATGAGTCCGGGGAATAAGCTGAGAAAGATAATAACTAATGAACACTAAAGGAAAGATTAATGGCATTGCTTGAGTATTTGCATATCTTCATGACTTTGCTATATAAATTATAGATTTGTAAAGAATATTTGCATTTTAAGATAATTGTAAATATTCTAAGGATATTGTGTGATGATTTATATGTTGATGTATTATTGATAAATTCTATGATTTATTGATTGATATGCTTATAAATCTATATATTGTCTGACTATAAGTCTTGTTCAATGATTAAAATTGAACTTCTACTCCCAAGAAGAGAAAGGAACCATTTTGGCATTTGCCACCTTTCTATGAAATACTCTTAAATTGATTTGATTCCCCAAAGTAGTTAGAATTATTGTGATGACATATGTTTCTTAGATATATTAGGAATTCTTGGAATTTCACCCCTTCTATTTTCTTTTCCATAATAATTCTAGCACATGATTCACCCACAGAGTAGAGACGCAGATGTTGATTTAGTATAAAGTTATCTGTTTTCTTTTTACTATTGCTTTGTATTTATAATTATGCAATTATTTGTATTTATGCTTATGAAGGCTTAAAATGTGGAACTTTGATACTTATGTACTAGATTATGTAGATTACTGATGATAATGTGATTTATATATGTTATATATGTACTTGTGAATTATAAGGATATGTTTGTATTTCGGGTTAAAATATGAAATTCCTTTGATACCCAATTAGATAAATGAATAAGTTCCTAGAGTTCTATTAGGAGAACTCAAAGGATAAAAAAATGGATAATAAAGAAATGAATAAATAATGGATTGTAACTTAGTGGAGTAATTAGTCTTAAGGTGTTACGGGATGAAGTAGCCAAAATATTGGAAAAAAAAAAAGAAAAAATGAGGTAGGGAGAAAGTGGTAAAAGAAGGTGAAGAGATTAAGAGAAATAAACAAAAAAATAAATGAAGAGGTGAAATAGTTGTAAGTCACAAAAATGGTGTAGGATAAGTGAGATTTTGAAAATAAAAATAAAAATAAAAATAAACATGATAAAGATGAAAAGAGTAGTTTGATTTGATTTGACGTGAACTAATATAAAATGAAAAAAATTGAATGCAATTGGTAAGAAAATGTAAATAGAGCTAAGGGTTTGCTTAGTGTACATCTTTTGAGTGGAAAAAAATGAAAAAGGAAGAAGGATTGCATATATCCCTTGTTTGGTATGTAGAAAGGAAGGGATTTGGATGGATTCATTTTTCATGGGACTCGCATATTTTGCATCTCTTGGTTGATGGATGGAAAAGAATAGAAGAGAAGTATTTTGTGAGTCCTAACATATATTTATACACATTTTCATTCATTTACATACATTTTTATTCTTTTCCTTAATTAAACCAAACAAAAGGAAGTAAGTATCCTTCCTTTTCTATTAGATAATATCAAACAGACCCTAAGGCTTTGTTCGGTATGATGGAGGGAAAAGGACAAGAAGGGATACAATAGAGAAGAAAAGAAAAGAAAGAAAAAGAAAGAAAAAGAAAGAAAAAGAAAGAAAAAGAAAAGTAAATGAGTTATCACTCTTCTTATTTGGTATCATCCAATAAAAAAGCAGAGACGTATCCCTTCCTTTGTTTGGTTTCATAAAGGAAAATAATGAAAATGTATGTAAATATATGATGAGACCTGCAAAAATTATTTTCTTTTCCTTCCTTTCGGATTTGGATTCTCTCAATTTTTTTCTCAAGTAGTCTAGTAGATAAGAGAGATAAACACAAAGAAAGTTATTAGTGAGACCTGGTTACAATGTATAAAATTTCTTTTATAACCTTTGTGTCTCTCTCTCTCCTTCACTTGACCACTTGACCACTTGAGAAGAAAAAAACATTTGAGAGGATCCAAATCCCTTCCTTTCCATCTAAAAGTAAGAGGATGAGAAAATGGTGGAACCCATGGAAAGTGAGAATTTTTATGGTATCCTAATGGGTTTGGTATCCAGGGTAAGTTGTCAAGCATTTATTAAATGTTGATTTCATAATAAAGGCTTAAAAATAACTAATAGTCAATGAAATATTTGACAACTCACCCTGGGTACCATACCCTGAAAATAAAGATGGGTACCATAAAATTTCCCAAGGAAAGTTTATCCCTCCAAATCTTTTCATTTCCATTGTTAAATGCAACCAAATAAGGGATATAGCTCATCCTTCCCTCCCTTCCCTTTCCTTTTCATCCTAAAAGACATTTGCAGCAAATTATGACAAAAAGTGTAGGACAAAAGAAATTTTTAAAAGAAAAAGACTAAAAAAAGATGATAAAAATAAAATGAGGCCACGTAGATGAAATATAAAATGAATAGTAAATGAGACATTGTTTTATTTTATTTATTATTAGTATAAGTATAGATTTACAATCCAACAGTTGTGAATACAAATAAAATTAGAAAAAGTGCATTAAGCCACTTTAAACTTTAGCCCTTTTGTCAAGAAGCACCACAAACTTCAAACTTGTCCCAATTACTACTTAAAGTTTAACTATTGTTGTAATAGGTTCTTCCATCAAACTGCAATTAACTCACTAACAATAAATTAAATCACTAACTCATCTATGTTAAATCTTAGCCCTTTATTAATTTATTATTAAAAAACTTATTTTATCTAATTATTTAAATTTCTTAAATGAAAAAAAGAAATTCCATGGTCTCGCTAGGAGTCGTCCATGCCATGTCGAGCTATGTCGTTCATGTCGGAGAGGCCAACAACAGTGACCACTGCCTTGCTGATGAGGCACACCAAGATCTTGTTCACCTTGAGAACAAGGACCATGGACATCATCTCTATGGTCTTAGCGTCGGTGACTTGGAGACCTTCGTGGAAGACGACTTGGATGTTGAGGTGGCCAAGCTAGTAATTGATCTTGAGTCCACCTATAGACCATGATGGGTTGAAGGTTGATGCAGGAGAAGAAGACAAGGTTGTGGATGATTGAGGCTTGGGATGCCGGGGCCTTCATGGTGGCTGTTAGGCAATCCAAAAATGCACAGGTCGAAAAAATAATAAAATGAGAACATAGTATCGTTTCTAAAGGGATTGGGATAAGTAAATGAGTTATCGATTAGCTAATCACTATACTCAGGCTAAAATAACACGAAATTAAGAACAATTAAGAAAATTTGCAAGTAATAAAGGAATCTGAATACAACACACCAACACTATGGAGATAACAATGATTTAAAGTTTAAAGGATCTTTTTTCGTCCACTACTTCACTTGAATATATGTGATTTCCGGAAGTTAATTAATGTTTAAGTTTTGTTAATTGAATCCCTCTTTTAGTTCAATTTTTATGTCTAGGTGAATTAATCATGTGTCATTGCCTAACCCACTATGTGTTCATAGTAAATTAGCACAATTTCACTTATTTAGAACAAGTATCAAACACATGCTATGCAAGCCCAATAAATATATGTCCATCCTATTGACTAATCAATACACCTAATCCATGTAAGTGTAATTGAACAAGCATCATTCATACCATGTCCATATTTCCAAATCCTTATCTCTAGTTTATTTGAAAATACCTAATTCATGCAATTAGTGACCAAACAATTACAAATATTAAGCATAGTTATGAATAAACAAAACCATAGAGTTAACATAAAACATCCATGAAATTACAAATCATCCCAAATTCATACTGGGATCCAAAGGATCCCCCATTTACAAACTTAAAAATCCATAGGAAATATAGAAATAAGATCTAATAAAAGACCTATTGAATAACAAGTAAAATCAAGAGTAGAGAAGGAAAGAAGGAACTAGAATGTGGATCTAGAGCTTGAACTCCTCATTGATCTTGATATACATGCCTCCAAAGGAACCTCTTTCTAAATCCCTAAACCAAAAGCTTCTCTCTCTAGAATTGGTTAAAATTTAGAATGTCGCCTCCAATTACACAATATGGACTTAAAAATACAAGAAAAATCACGGATCCGAGTCTGTTAACCCCGCCTAGGCATGGAAATCTAGTACATTTGGTGGTTAAACTCACGCCTAGGCCTGATTGAGCTCGACCTAGGCATGGAGCTTTCTTGTCGTTGAAGGCTCTCTTCATTGCAAATGCCACACATAGGCATGGAAAACCATGCCTAGGTGTGGTCCTCTATGTTCCCAGGAAGTGTCTCATATGCCATTGCAAACCATGCTTAGGCGTGGCTTCTTGGTCCAATTTCCTTTATTTTCTTCCTTCCTCATTCATTTGCACCTCATAGTCCTTTTATTTGGCCCTTCTTGAAGTATATGATCTCAGCAAAACCTACAAAACAATCACCAGAACTTTACATGAGATTCTTAAGTTTGTTAAGCAATTCAAGTTTCATCGACAATTAACCAATCAAGACCAATTTTTAGTTAAGAAAATATGTAAGCTCATAGTGCCTAAATTGGGTCTAAATTCTACCAAAACCATGGAAAACTTGGTCTAACAAATGAACTAACCTCCTAAATAGAAGAGTAATAATTTCATTTCTTGGAGTTATCAACAACACCTTCATACTTGATGACAATGGTCTTGCTTTGGTGACTGCGGGATTTAAGGATGCAAACCCAAGTACAGGTTGTCTCAAGTAGTAAATTTCTTAGGAGTCCGAGGTCGATCCACAGGGAATTGATGAAGAAAATTTAATTGAGGTAGGAAAGGATTTGTCACAACACCAAAAGTAATAGAAGATGTTCACAAATGAATTTAAGAGCTTGCTTGGGATAGGAGATCCACTTTTGGTAATAAATTAAAGGTAAGATTATTTCTCTTTATAATTCAATTGAAATCCACACACAACGGAGGTTCCAATCGGAAAATATAACATTCAAAGTTCAATTATATATGCAATCATATTATGATTCCTTTAATTATCTACCAACATTTGTAAATGAGTTCAAGCATTCACTGTGCCAATCCTATTGTCTACAATAAATCAAGATCTCCATTATATAAAGAAGGTTTCTAAATTGATTGGAAACAAAATATAACACATATAATGTCCAATTCATAATATATGATTTAAGCACAAGAAATAGAATAATCTAACTTTATTTCATTACCAAGAGCTTCACTCTTTCACCCAAGCAAGATGAAGATTTAGTTACTCATGGATAAGAAGAAAGAAAGAAAGAAGAAGAGAAAGATGAACATAGCTTTAATTTAGAACAAGAAAAAATTACAACAAAGGAAAACAATAAACAAGCATAACCATAACTTGCAAAAACTAAGTCTAACACCAAGTGCCCTAAATGATCAGCCAATGGTGCCTTTTATAGAGGATTAGGGATACAAAATGACAAAGAGGCTGATTAAGAGTAGGTGGATGAGTGGATGAATGAGTGAAAAATGCCAAATGGTAAGGATAAGAGTGAAAAATTATTGATATTTCTTGTCGTTGAAATCATTTATTGCTTAACTCATGGATTCCATCATCAAATAAAAAAGTCATCTTCATAGATCTGGATCTTAACTTTTAGATGTCCAAATTTCAGCTCATTTTATCACCTGCAGCCCGAGATATGGCCCAATTACTGCAGACTATTCAGGCCAAGTTTCAGCACCTCTGTTTTGATTTTCAGACCTAATATCACCTCCAAGCTGTCCGAATGAGCTCTTGTGTTCTTCATGAAAGTTATAGATCTAGGCCTTAACTTTCAAATATCCAAATTTCAGCCCAAGATAATTCTTACAGCCTGAGTTATGCTCTGATTACTGTACACTGTTCAGGTTCCAGACACAAAACTCGTGTTCTGTCTTCCAAGCCCATTTAGCTCTTCTAGATGTCCATATTTTACCTAGAGTTCTTCATGAAAGTTGTAGAGCTTTCTCTCAGCTTTTCTACAAGGTAAAATTCATAATTTCTAGACATCTAGAACTCAAGATATGTCTAAAATACAAAAATAGTGTAAGACCCAAATAATGCTGAAAAAATCAATTAAGTCCAATTTGAGTCCAATCTTACAAAACATAACCAGAGTTAATCAATTAAGTACATAAAAAGTGTAAATGACTAAAAATAAGGGTTTATTAATGTATAAAATATATGATTATCAAATTTCCCCACATTTAGCTTTTTGCACTCCTGGGCAAAACACAAAAGACCAAAGTTAAGAGACAAAGAAAAATGATACAGACTCAAAAGCTAAAAACTCTAAAAGACTCGATGAAGCAAGAAGAGCAACAAGAAATTCAAGGGATCAAAACATTAATGGGGTAACATTTCTTCACATCTCAAACCAACAAGCAAGGAAACTTCAGTTGAAAAGAATGAATTAAGAATGATAGATCCTCATAGAATTCACTCTCAATCTCTCAAGTGTTTAAAAGGTAAGTATTTCACTCTATTCAACCCATGAACAATTGCACTACCATAAGCTTGCTTATCTTCTACTTCTTTGCTACTCAAAACATATGGATACAAAAATCAAGAGGACTTTATTTAAGGTTGTAATGGGGTCATGGTAAAAGAGAGGGGATAATATGGATATGAAAAGATAAATACCAAAGAGAATAAAAGAGCATTATGGCACAGTTAGAGTGGAGAAAATGTTTGAGAACATTCATCATAAAGGACAATCACCAATATTTAACTAATGTTTTGTTGAAGATCAATCCCAAATTGGTGAATTGAATTCATTGTTAGACTTGAACATTTTCCTTTTCTTCCTGTTATTTCCAAGCATCCACCTTTATTCTGATAATCCTTTGATTGCAATGGTGGTCAAAAAAAAAATTTTTTTTGATCAGTTTGCACACACACTCCCACACTTGTTCAAGAACAAGGTCAATGCTCTCTTATTCCCTAAGGTTGGGTAAAAACATGATTTTTTTCTTTTTTTTTCTCTTTTTTTCTCTTTTTTTCTCTTTTTTTCTCTTTTTTTTTGAAGGATGAAATGAGCTTAAAATAAGGAATGGTCAAATAAGTTCAAAGGGGTTACATAATGGAAAATATACAAGGATGGCTATTTGGTCAAAGTAGCTATTTCAAAATGCCTCAATCATATTAATGTATGCATGTGAAAATGTAGCCTCAAAAAGAATCAAAGTAAGTTCTAGAGTAACAATTCCATGAGTGAAAATCACACAAGAAAGAAGAGAATGGTACAGATATTCAATCCATTCATCAATAGGCTCAAAATCTCACAAGGCATATTTCTATCATTCTCAATCCATCATATCAACATTCATATCCAAGCTTGTGATTTTTAAGAAAAAAGGCAATTTATGCTAAGATCCAAGAATCTATTTGCTACTTCTACACAAAATAATTATTTCCTCAACTAAGATGCATCTCAAGAGTAATAAATTGTTTCTAAAATTTACTCTTTACTCTGCCATCCTTAATTGATTTTACTATGAATAGATTTCTGATAGTCATATCACTAAACATACTTCCTAATTTAGATGCATCTCAAAAGTAAAATTACTCCTTACTCTGCCATCATTCATTGGTTTAATAAGTCCATGACAATCATATCATACTTCCTAAAAAAGAAAAGAAAAAAAAATTGGTCAACTATCCTTCCCCCCAACTAGATCACAACATTATCCTCAATGTTAAAATATAGATGAGTAAAAGATAGAAGATATTACCTGTTGGAGAAATCTGACACAAATTTAAACAAAAACAAAGTACGATAAATAAAATCAAAAGTAAAGAAAAGCTATAAACGAAGTGTCAAATCTAGCTCCTTTTTCATCTTGTTTCCCTTATTGCTTCCTGCTGACTAATCTATCTGAGCTATTGCTGGGTCAGGTTTATGAACAAAAGCTTCTAATTTATCAATCAACTCATCAATAGCGGAAGCAGAGATAAGAAGTTGTCTTGCCGAAGGTGTGATAAATTTCTGTTCCACAGCATGGTCAAGAAAGATTAACAAATATCAAAGAAATTATTTACATTTAACAAACCTATGGGTTTATGGTGGATGTTCAGTTGGCCCAAGAGACAATTTGAAAAACTTCTTCTAAGGTACCAAAATCACCTGGTAAGGCAATGAATGCATCAGAGTTTTCAAGCATTATCTTCATTCGTTCATGCATTGATGATACCTTAAGTTCCTCTCTAATTGTCTTTCTAGTGATGCTCTGTTGAGCTAAAGGTTCAGGAATGACACCTAAAACCTGACTGCCTCCTATATATGCAGCAAGTGATACAGCCCCCATTAACCCACGGCAGCCTCCCCCATATACAAGATGAATATTCCTCGCAGCAAGTGATCGACCAAGAGTGGTAGCTGCGTTTACAAACTCTAAACCCTTCCCATACTTAGATCCACAAAATACACAGATATTTTTAAGTTGACGAACAGAAACACCTTCCATTTCTATTCTCACCTTCTCTTTGAATGATTCTGAGTTGGAGGAAAGTGGAGAAAATAGAGTGTTTAAATAGGAAAAAGAACAGAAAGGGTAATAATTGCACCTATAAGGGTAGGTTGGCTGTTGTCAGAAAAGTTTGAAATTAAGAAACACATAATCTTTTTTTGTTTTTTTTTTTTGCTTTTTTTTCTCTTTGTTTTTGTTTTTGTTTTGTTTTGTTTTTACTTCAAGAAAACCATCAGGGTAAAGAAGTCTAGAAACCCTTGAAGGAGCCTACTCAAAGGATCATCTGTCCAAAACCAAAATACAACAAAATCATACAAAGATAAAAAAAATATAATAGCAAATGATGACATATATGTATGTACAGCTTTCATGGTATATCTTTATACTGCGCGTTATGAGTGCAGTAGTGGCATATCTTTATACTGCGTGTCACCAGTGCAGTAGATACTCACATCCATTTATTCGAAGAAAGGAGAAAGAAGAAACCATCTTGGGTTTCCATCCTGGGTTTGGAACCTGAAGCGCTCACACTTGGGCTCGTAACATCAGCAAAGATGCTAAAATCTGAAACCTGTAATGTCCAAGATCCAAAATATCTCATCGCAGGCGCTGAGAGCCCCTTCTAATAAAAGAGAGGATCAAGCTCAGATGCCTCATACGCTTTGGCCGTCGCGGGTTACTTCTCACTAATAACCAGAGTGTGACGCTTCTGCCTGTCCATTAACTCCACAGTGCCTAGATGGTAAACATTGGGTTATGGAGTGTGGCTCTCTACAGAGCATGGTACATGAACTTTTTTTAAGGACCAGCGTGCAAAGGTCCACCCGAGTCAATGATGGGTCAACCAAAGGCTAGGGCTCAACAGTTAATTAAAGCCATGGTACTCCTTTCGGATCGCCCTTGTTCAAACATTTTTTTTAATTTTTTTTTAAATTTTTTTTCTTTTTTTTAAATTTTTTTTTTTGAAAAATGACATGAAGAATAAGAAGATGATATGTACAGATTGTTGTGGATATGGCTCACATCTGCCTCTGGTTTAACGTCCAGTAACGACTTAAACGCCTTCTATGAGTCGAGGATAAGCTTCCCACCTAATTTTCTTATAAATTTGCAAACAGGATCTGTTAAAGTCAGATTCCCAAGACTGTAGCATTTTTCTTCATCCTTGAAGAGATTCCACAAATTAAGAATTTCACGATGCACCAATCCACAAGAATGCATCTCAAGAGTCAATAAGATATCATCTAATGACTCCTTACTCAGTCCATTCTTAATGAAGAAAATTTTATCTTCTTTGTTTGCAGAAACTATCCCCAAAGAACGACATCGCTTGTTACAATTCCATCGTCCACATTTGTGACAGACTTGTAACCTTTTTGCTCTTCTTCTTTTAGAATACGAACTTCTTCCAAGACCTAGCATGTATGAGTCAAATGAAATTGTAGACTCACCTGCTAGTCAGACCTTTGCTTCAATTATCCAGCGTACATCTTCTGGCATACCTTTGTGTATTAACAGTCTCAATCTTTCACATCTAACTTTATAGATTTTTTTCAGAGCATTTTAAGGGAGAGAAGGAAAATGTTTTCTCAGGTTTGAAAGAATGACATCCATTTTAAAGGAGAAAAAAGATTCAATTATTTTGAAAAACTGAAAAATAAACCGACTTGAGAGTCACGGAGTACCGTATCCGCCACTTAACCGGCAACACAAAGAACTACAAAAACAAGGCAACAAAATTAGAATGGATTCTATTCATAACAAGGATAAAAAAGAGAGATGAATTCTACCTCATCAACTTGGTTTTTCAGAAATGGTTTGAGCCTTTGTCCATTGACTTTAAACACATTACCATTCCTAGGATTCTCAATATCTACGGCCCCATGAGAATACACATGTTTGACAACAAAAGGACCACTCCACCTAGATCTCAATTTTTCAGGGAATAGGTGCAGGCGAGAATCATAAAGCAGAACTTTTTGACCAATTTCAAAAGATTTTTTCAAAATTATCTTGTCATGAATAGCTTTTGTTCTGGCTTTATAAATCTTTGATTTCTCATGTGCATCATTTCTCAATTCCTCAAGTTCATTTAATTACAATTTGCGTATCTTGCAAGCATCATCAAGATTTAGATTGAAAGCTTTAATGACCCAAAATGCTTTATGTTCCAATTCTACAGGCAAGTGACAAGGTTTTCCATAGACTAACTGATAGGGTGACATGCCCAAAAATATTTTGAAAGCAGTACGGTAAGCCCAAAGTGCATCGTTTAGTCTTAAAGACCAATCTTTACGATTTGGGTTAACCGTTTTTTCCAAAATTTGTTTAATCTCCCTATTTACCAATTCAACTTGTCCACTTGTCTGAGGGTGATAAGGGGTGGCAATTTTGTGTGTAATACCATATTTCTTCATTAAAGATTCTAATGATTTATTGCAAAAATGTGTTCCCCCATCACTTATGATAGCTCGAGGGATTCTAAATCGACACAAGATATTTTCTTTTAAAAATTTGAGAATTTGTTTTATGATCATTGTGTCGGCATGGAATCGCCTCAATCCATTTTGAGACATAATCAACTACAAACAAAATATACACAAATCCAAATGAAGATTGAAATGGACCCATGAAATCAATTCCCCAACAATAAAAAATTTCAATGACAAGGATGGGGTTCAAAGGCATCATGTTTCTTTTTTAGATTAAGCCCAACTTTTGACAATTTTCATAACTTTTGCAAAAAGTATAGCAGTCCTTAAATAAAGTGGGCCAATAAAATCCACACTACAAGATTTTCGCAGCTGTTTTCTTTGAAGAAAAATGACCTCTACATGCTTCTGAGTGACAAAATTTAATGACACTACCTACCTCACTGTCAAGCACACATCTCCGAAAAATTTGATCAGCATAATATTTGAACAAGTATGGGTCATCCCAATAAAAATTTTGCACCTCTGTAAAAAAATTTCTTCTATCTTGGTGCGTCTACTGAGGCGGCATCTTTCCTGTTACAAGAAAGTTGACTATGTTCGCAAACCAAGGCATAAAATTGACAAAAAATAAAAATTCATGAAGAAAAAAATTAGTGATATGTGTGCTATCAAAAGGTGAGCCTATTGTAAGTCTGGACAAATGATCAGCGACAACATTTTCGGCTCCTTTCTTATCCTTTGTTGTGAGGTTGAATTCTTAAAGCAACAAGATCCACCTTATTAATCTTGGTTTGGCATCCTGCTTAGATATCAAATATCTAACTGCAGAATGATCGGTGAAAATCACAATAGAAGAACCAATTAAGTAAGATCAAAATTTGTCCAACATAAAAATTACAACAAGTAGTTCTTTTTCAGTAGTGGCATAATTCATTTGTGCACTGTTTAAAGTTCTACTTGCGTAATAAATCACATGAGGCTTACCTTCCTTTCTTTGGCCTAAAACAACGCCCACAACGAAATCACTAGTATCACACATTAACTCAAAAGGTAAAGACCAGTCAGGAGACTGCATGATAGGAGCAGATGTCAGAAGACCAATTAATTTTTTAAAAGATTTTTGACATTCTTGAGTCCAATCAAATGGTGCATCTTTCAACAGAAGATTACATAATGGTCTAGATATGGCACTAAAGTCCTTAATGAATCTTCTGTAAAATTCTGCATGTCCTAAAAAAGAACGAACTTCTCTGACTGTTTTTGGGGAAGGCAAATGAGCAATTAATTCAACTTTGGCCTTATCAACTTCAATTCCTTTAGAAGATATCACATGACCTAATACTATTCTTGAAGTAACCATGTAATGACATTTTTCCTAGTTTAGCACAAATCATTTTTCTTCGCATCTTTTAAGAACTTTTTTCAAATTATCAAGATAATTTTCAAAAGAATTTCTAAAAATTGTCAGATCATCCATGAAAACCTCTAAATAATGCTTAATCATATCACTAAAAAAGCTTAACATGCATCTTTGAAATGTTGTCGGAGCATTACAAAGGCCAAAAGACATTCTTCTATATGCAAAAGTACCAAAGGAACATGTAAAAGTGGTCTTTTCTTGATCTTCCAATGCAATTGATATTTGATTATAACCCGAAAAACCATCAAGAAAATAGTAGTATGGATGTCCTGCTACCCTTTCCAAAATTTGATCAAGAAATGGCAAAGGAAAATGATCTTTCATAGTAGCAGCATTTAATTTTCTAAAATCAATACACATACGCCAACTAGATGAGACTCGCGTAGGTATTAATTCACCTTTATCATTTTCAACTATTGTTATTCCAGATTTCTTAGGCATAACTTATATAGGGCTTACCCATTGGCTATCAGAGATAGGATAGATAATTCCAACATCAAGCACTTTAAGGACTTAAGCTCTAACTACCTCTTTCATGTGTGGATTTAATCTTCTTTGAGGTTGTTGAGAAATTTTAGCATTATCCTCTAAATGTATTCTATGTGTACAAATTAATAGATTAATGCCTTTTATGTCCTTTAATGTCCATCCAATTGTACTTTTATGCCTTTTAAGTACTTCTGTTAATATACCTTCTTGTTCTTCAGTAAGAGACGAGAAAATTACCACTGGAAAGTTTTGCTTTTCTCCAAAAAATGTGTACTTTAACCCAACAGGTAATGGCTTTAGTTCCAGTGTGGGTATTTCTTCATGGGCATTATCATTCATGGGTTTTAGCTCTTCAAATCTTGGCTTCCATCCCTTGTACTCCATTGCTTGTGTATAATCAAGCAAAGAGCATATTTCAGAGATATCATCTTCTAATTGCATGCTTGAATCAAATAAATTGACTAAACAAATTTCTAATGGGTCAGAAGAACTCCTTGATTGAAGATGATCATCTATAATGGCTTCAACTCCTTCAATTTCCTCTTTTTCATCAAGGACTTCCTGTGGTTGCTTGCACATGTTAAAAACATGGAGCTCCAGTGTCATGTTTCCAAATGTTAGCTTCACCACTCCATTTCTGCAATTTATCCAAGCATTAGATGTTGCTAAAAATGGACGACCTAAAATAACAGGAATTGACTTGCAACTATCGACCATAGGTTCAGTATCCAAGATAATAAAATCCACAGGATATATGAATTTATCAACTTGAACCAACACATCTTCCATTATTCCTCTTGGAATTTTAATTGATCTATCTGTAAATAGAAGAGTTACAGAAGTCAATTTTAACTTACCTAAGTTGAGTTGCTGATAAACTGAATATGGAAGCAAATTGACACTAGCACCAAGATCAAGTAAAGCTTTTTCAATTTTATGTTCTCTAATAATGCATGAAACTGTATGACAACCAAGGTCTTTATATTTCAACGTATTATTATTTTGAAGAATGGAGCTTACCTGTTCAGCCAAAAATGCTTTCTTTTTCATATTTAATTTTCTTTTAACAGTGCACAAGTCATTCAAATATTTGGCATAAGAAAGAATATGTTTGATAGCATCTAACAGAGGAATATTGATCTTCACTTATTTCAAAATTTCAGTGTGGTGGTCCAATTTCTTTGGATTATTCAATGCTTGAGGAAATGGGGGTGAAGGTGAGAGTTTAGTCGCCTTTTGGTCAACTTTTTTATTTTCTTGGGGAACTGGTTCATCTTCTTTCTCACAAGATTTGGGGATTTGTTTTTCAACAACCTTTCCACTCCTAAGAGTTATCACTGACTTGACTTGGTCTATTTGTTGGTTTTCTGAACTCCTCTCATTTAGACTGTATTGACCTTTGGGATTTGGTTGAGGTTGAGAAGGAAATTTTCCTTTCTCGTGGATGGTGAGTGCAGAAGAAAGTTTAGCAAGAGTGTCTTTTATGTCATTCATAGTTTGATTATTTTGTTTATTAATGGTCTCTTGCTTTTCTATGAATGCATATAGTGTTTCTTCAAGGTTTTTCCTATATGGTGGGACATAAGGTGCATACCCTTGAGAATTTTGAGAGTCCTGTTGTGCTTGAGGAGGTGGTGGTTGCATGAATTGTGACTAATTATTATTCCTTCAGCTGAAGTTCGGGTGATTTCTCTATCCCGGATTGTATGTATCTGAAAAAGAAGAAGTAAATGGCTTTTTAAAATTATTCATTGTATTTACTTGCTCATGTACAACTTCTTTAAAAACAAGAATGTTAGGACATTCGTGTGTTGAGTGTCCTAAGTCATCACAAATGCCACAAATTTCTTCATTTTGCACAAATTTGATTTATTTTGCTTTTCTTAATTCCATGGCTTCAACCTTTCTAGCCAAACTGGCAAACCTAGCATTTAGATTTTCCTTTTGACTAAGGTGATATTTTCCTTTATTAGCCACTTGTAAAGTTAGATCTAATTGAATTTTCAGAAGGGTTAGTACTATGCCAAGATTGAGAATTTTCAGCCAACTAGTTTAAATAGTCTAAAGCTTCATTAGGTTCTTTATCAAGAAAATCACCATTGCACATTGTTTCCATAAATTGTTTAGTTTCAAGTGTTAAACCTTCATAAAAGAAACTTATAGTGCGCTATTTTTCAAAACCATGATGTGGGCAAGAATTTAACAAATCTTTAAACCGTTCCCAACATTGAAAATATGCTTCATTTGAATTTTGGGAAAAATTTTGGATTTGTCTTTTCATAGCATTAGTTTTATGTGTTGGAAAAAATTTCTTTAAGAACTTACCTTGCATTTCTTGTCATGTGCCAATTGATCTTGGTTTCAAAGTGTTAAACCAAGATTTTGCTTTATCTTTTAAAGAAAAAGGAAACAATTTAAGCTTGACAATCTCTTCAGTGCAATTTTGATCATTGAAGGCAATATATACTTCCTCAAATTCTTTCAGATGTAAATATGGACTTTCAGATTATAAACCATGAAAATTAGGAAGTAAAGAAATTATACCTGACTTAAATCTAAAATTGTTGGCATTGAGTGGAAAGATAAAACATGATGGACTAGAATTTCGAGGTGGTTGCAAATATTCATGCATGGTTCGCAACGGTTGATTTTCAGGTTCATCATGTACACTTTCATTGTCAGTCATTGTGTCAATTGTGTGTGATTGTGATTCAAACAAATCAATATATAAAGTACCATGATTAATTTTGACTAAACGACCAGAATTTAAATCACGATACCAATTAAGCATAAATATATAAATAACATATAATAAATAAACAAAAATAATGTACAAGTTGGCGGTGTAACCCACCATTAAATATTAACAAGGATGTGGTATAAACCAACCACCTAATAAATATTAACAAGTAAAAAGTTAGATAACTGGTAAAGTAAAAAGTTAGATAATTAGAGAGTTAATAATTAGTAAGTTAGAAAGTGCGAGAAAATAGAGCAAAAAATAAATGACGTAAATTAAAAGTTAGAGTGCGAGAAAATAAAAAGTCAGTAAGCAGAAAATAAATAACATAAATTAAAAGTTAGTAAACAGAAAATAAATGACATAAAAATAAAAGTTAGTATGTTAGCAAGTTAGCAAGTTAGTAAGTTAGATAGTTAGTTAGTTAGAGAGTTAGTAAAGAAACCGAAAGATTGGCAAGCCGATCTTTTGCTCCAGTGAGGGAGAAGAGAAAATATTAAAGAAAAAAAACCTCAATAAATTAAAACTTCAAATCTAGTCCCCGGCAACGACGCCAAAAACTTGACTGCGGGATTTAAGGATGCAAACCCAAGTGCAAGTTGTCTCAAGTAGTAAATTTCTCGAGAGTCCGAGGTCGATGCACAGGGAATTGATGAAGAAAATTTAATTGAGGTAGGAAAGGATTTGTCACAACACCAAAAGTAATAGAAGATGTTCACAAATGAATTTAAGAGCTTGCTTGGGATAGGAGATCCACTCTTAGTAATAAATTAAAGGTAAGATTATTTCTCTTTATAACTCAATTGAAATCCACACACAACGGAAGTTCCAATCGGAAAATATAACATTCAAAGTTCAATTATATATACAATCATATTGTGATTCCTTTAATTATCTACTAATATTTGTAAATGAGTTCAAGCATTCACTGTGCCAATCCTATTGTCTACAATAAATCAAGATCTCTATTATACAAAGAAGGTTTCTAAATTGATTGGAAACAAAATATAACACATATAATATCCAATTGATAATATATCATTTAAGCACAAGAAATAGAATAATCTAACCTTATTTCATTACCAAGAGCTTCACTGTTTCACCCAAGCAAGATGAAGATTTAGTTACTCATGGATAAGAAGAAAGAAAGAGAGAAGAAGAGAAAAATGAACATAGCTTCAATTTAGAACAAGAGAAAATTACAACAAAGGAAAACAATAAACAAGCATAACCATAACTTATAAAAACTAAGACTAACACCAAGTTCCCTAAATGATCAGCCAATGGTGCCTTTTATAGAGGATTGAGGATACAAAATGACAAGGAGGCTGATTAAGAGTAGGTGGATGAGTGGACGAATGAGTGGAAAATGCCAAATGGTGAGGATAAGAGTGAAAAATTATTGAGATTTCTTGTCTCCAAAATCATTCATTGCTTAACTCATGGATTCCGTCATCAAATAGAAAAGTCATCTTCATGAAAGTTGTAGATATGGATCTTAACTTTCAGATGTCCAAATTTCAGCTCATTTTATCACATGCAGCCCGAGATATGGCCTAATTACTGCAGACTGTTCAGGCCCAATTTTAGCACCTCTGTTTTGACTTCCAGACCCAATATCACCTCCAAGCTGTCCGAATGAGCTCTTGTGTTCTACATGAAAGTTTTAGAACTGGGTCTTAGCTTTCAAATATCCAAATTTCAGCTTAAGATAATTCTTACAGCCCGAGTTATGCTCTGATTACTGTACACTGTTCAGGTTCCAGACACAAAACTCGTGTTCTGTCTTCCAAGCCCATGTAGCTCTTCTAGATGTCCATATTTTACCTGGAGTTCTCATGAAAGTTGTAGAGCTTTCTCTCAGATTTCCTACAAGGTAAAATTCATAATTTCTAGACATCTAGAACTCAAGATATGTCCAAAATATAGAAACAGTGTAAAACTAAAATAATGCTAAAAAAATCAATTAAGTCCAATTTGAGTCCAATCTTACAAAACATAACCAGACTTAATCAATTAAGTATATGAAGAGTGTAAATGACTAAAAATGAGGGTTTATTAATGTATAAAATATATGATTATCACTCAGAATTTGACACTTACTTAGAGTTCTTGTAATCATCACACTGCACCCACAAAGCCACCACAAGAGACACCATAGTTGTCGGAACTCCATCTCGAAGCTTCGACTCTTGCACCTTTTTACTCCATTATGTTGCATCTGCACCATTGGGATAACAACACCATTGGGACGAAATTTGGGGATGCAAATATATAAGAATTTGAGACAAAGAGAGGAAGAGAAATAAAGAGAAAGAGAATGAGACCTTACCATGATAAAGGGTGGTTGTACAATGGTCGCAAGAATGCTAGAGAAAAAATATGAAATATAAGATGAAATATGTGTTGTTCATTTAGGATTTATTTTTCATTTAGGAAATTTAAATAATAAAAGAAATTGTTTTCTAATAACAAATTAATGAATGGATGATATTTAATGTAAACAGATGGTTAGAATTGACTTATCGTTAATGAGTTAATTGCTATTTAACAAAAGGATCTATTGTAACAATAATTAAACTTGAAAGAGCAATTGAGGCAAATTTAAAGTTTGTGGTGCCTATTTACCAATATTTTAAAAACCAAACCAAAAATTGAATCGATGAGACTTCCAATTTATAGTTCGATTGGTTCAACCAACTAAATTTATAGTTAGTTGGACTGGATATAATTTAAATAAAAAATATGATAGGTTCATGATCCAATTAGTTTAATCGACCGGTTCAGTCCGATTTTTAAAACATTGTTACTTACAAAAACCAAAGTTTAAGGTGTCATCAATTAGTAAATATAATCAATTAATCAATATAATTATTAATAATTATAATTCATATATAATAAGAAAATACATGATCTAAAACTCATCATACTTCATTTAAGTCAATTAGTAAATGCATTAAGCTTTTGACATATAACAAATACATTACCTAATTTTCTACCATGTGTTATCTCGATGTAATAATTTTAAAAAATATTAATACGTATAAAAAAAATTGACACATATATATAAAAAGAAAAAGAAATAAGAAAAATAAAACAACAAAATACAAAGAGAAAGAAAGAACAAAAATTATAAAGAAAATGAATTAAAAAATGTCAAAGAACCTAATAAGTCAAATGTCAAATGATTGATTAATTTAATGCATTATTTTTATTTAGCTTACTTGAATTGTATGTACTAAATGTATGAGTTAAAGAGTGTTAAAGAATTAGAATGCATTGAGTATTATTTAATAATATTATTTATAGACTATTATAATTTTTTGTGGATATATATTTTTCCAATTGTTCTTTGGAATATTTAATTATCTAAGATTTTTATTTTCAGGATATAATTTGACATTAGTGGTTAGTTTGATGTAACCTAAATAATGGAAGTGAAAAATTAAAGATTTAATTTATAATATAATTATATATGAAAATGCCATTGATGATATTTTATCTAGATATTTAATATTTAATAGTATTCAATAATAATTATAAAAAAAGATAATTTTTTTTGCATAAAGACTTAGTCGATATAATTTTAAAAAATAAAAGTGAGAAGTTAAAAGAAGAATTTCAATATAATTACATTTGTATTCTATAACACCCTTCTCAAGACATCACATTTTCGACTACCAACTTATAATCTAAAAATCAGTTCACTAAAGGTTTGAGTTATAAAACATGAGTTTTAAAATTTCTTCTCAGCGGAAATATAAATTTTGTAATTTATAAGTAATCTTTGAAAAAAATAGATTTAAACTAATTAAAACTCATATAACAAACACACTTAATATTTAATAATTATTCAATAAATATAAAACTTACAGACTCAATTTTAAACAGTAACAAACCCCATGACAAGTTCTACTCAATAGCACGGTAAAACACTAACGGTAAAAACTCAACATACTTATTCTATCTTGTATTTATCTTGATGCATCATATATCTGTTCCTCCTCAAAACTGCACACCAACGAATCCGGGATGGTCACCTCTCCATATTGTCACCGAACTCAGAATATCTACTTCCCGTCACGTCTAAGGAACTCGTTCCATCTATTATATAATTTTTAACAATACAGGCACAATAAAACCATATAACAAAGAGGTGAGATCACCTACGCCAATACCAAATAGTAAGCATTACTTTAGATAACACAAACAAGACACCACAGATATATCATACCATAATTACAATTATGCCATCATCATAATGTATAAAATAACAATAATTATAATAATGTCATCAACATTATTTATCATCATCATCATCCAATATTCCTCAATTAGAAATTGATATTCAATATTTACGATAATGCCTCAACATTATTCAAGTATTCAAAAGCTTCAATTATCATAACCAATGCTCAATAATGATGCATATGTTATGCATGTAGACTCAATGTACTACTCCATGGAGGTTTTACAATTTTGAGAAGAATGTCTCCTGGTTAATTGTCGGTCTTCCTTCCTCAAAGACAATCTCCCAATCGTCGAAAAGAATCATGTTATTGTCGGGTATCGTCAATGCGTTGCAACGGATCTGCATCGCCAAGTGGCACATGGTCAGCCTTAGCCTAAGTGCAAATGTCCACTGGTAGACCGCCTTTGAGCGCTTGGCGCCCCAAGATCCATCATAGACCTCACTATCAATTCTCAGTCCCTCTTCAACCACAAGGGTCTCAATTTTTGTTCAATGCACGAATATCTCAATGCAATTTTTGTTCAAATTCATCATATGCCACAATGCATATTTTTCCAATGCATGTATAATGCATCAAATGCCAATCACAGGTAAAATTTATCATTTTCTTATACAGTGTCCATACACTGGTTCAACAGTAATCATATTGCATTTTCAACAGTGAAATCATATTATCGGGTTTTCATAGTCACAAAACATTTTCATCGTGTTTTCACAATCGCGCAACATTTCTGTTGTATTTTCAAATCACGTACTGATTTTTCAATATTTTCTCAATCACGTAAAAATATTTACACGTTTCTCAAATCGCGTAGCGATTTTTCACGATTTTCACAATCGCGTAACTTAAAAATCATTCTTTTAAGTTGCGTAAACCATTTTCCATCATTTTTAAAATATTTAAACGCTTTCGAAATCACGTAGAAATATTTTAACATTTTCCAAAACGCGTAGCTTAAAAATCACGTTTTTAAGTTACATAAATCGTTTTTCAACATAATTCCATTACGAAAAATATTTCTCAACTTTCAAAAAATTCCATTTAAACATTTCTTATAATAATATGACTTTGTACTTCATTTTTTACATTTCCATATTCAAGAAAATCCTTTTCACAATAAATTCCATAAAATCACCTTTCCATTGATTTTAAATCAATGTTTCTCACTTAAAATTTCCTAACGCGCTCCAAAATCCAAAGGATGAGTTTTACGTTAGTAAATTTTAAATAATCAACATTTCCTTTATAATTCAAAATAAATTCTCAAATTCAATCATCTTCCAAAATAATTTGAGGTTCAAACCCTTACAACCTCTATTTTCCTTTCATAAGCGAAATTTATATTTCTCAAGTGATAAAATACTCTGATTCCATTTCCAAAATCCTTGTACTAAATCAAATTATATTTCCACTTTGAAAATCACTTTGTTTCATAAAACCAAAACTATTCCAATCTCCTAAAAAAAACCGCGGTACATGGTTTCAATGGCCATCAAATATTTTTCCTTCTAAATCAATTAAGTACCATTCTTGTTTTTACACAAACAAAACTATTAAAATTTCTTGCAAAAACCGTGAGACTCATGGTCTTTAAAATTAATTCATTTGTTCATTTTCATTTTCACTTTCTTTACAAATCCTTAAAATCATCAACTCATTACTCTTTTCATTTAAAACTCATGATTAGTAAAATACTTAGAATTTTTTGATTCAAAAACATCCTTCAAAAACCGTGAACACTTTTTCTTTGAAAAGAAACCCTTTGTTTATTTTTCTTACTTTTCTAAACATCTAATTTTACCATTCATGAAAATATTAATTTGTAAACACCTATTTTGAGGTGTAGAGGCCGAAATCTTCATGGTCTTTAGAACCAAAAATTATTTTCCTTTCCAACAATTTTTATGGCATACATCACATATAATCAACATATTATATTTCAAGCAAACCATAAAAGCAATAAATCATACTAAACATGCAAACACAAATAAATCATGCAAAGCATATCAAACATAAGCAAATAATCAAAGCACATAAACACCCACAAATAATTACATGACCATGGATATGAATCCTCACATGGATTCACCATCCATTAAATACCACAACCATCTCTCACCACCATGCTTGGTTGGTGAGATGGATCTCCCTCTTACCTCTTGAAGAACCACAAAAAGCTCCTTGCTTTACACTTTGATCAAGATCTCCACTAACAAAAGTTTCTTAAACATAAAACAAACACAAAGAAATTAGTATATTAAGCTTGAATAAGAGGAACCATGGATCAAACATGGTTTAGAACATGAAAAAGAGATAAGAAATGAAATTTCCTTACACTTCACCATAAAAATCTTATAACTTTGCTATTAAAGAAAGTTCTTGAAGATGAATGATTTAGAGAAAGTCTCCAACATGAAAGTTGCTTAGAATAATGTAAGGATTCAAGAAATAAGGTTGTATGAAATTAAAGAGTGATGGAAGGCATTCTTAGGTGCTTGGCCGAAACATGGAGGAGAAGAGAAATGGAGAGAAAGTTTGATAACTTAGCTTCTTGAAATTGATCAATAATGATCAATAATCACCAAAACAACTAATAATGGTCTTCAAACTTTTTCCTATGCCCTAAAGGCACCAAAAACCATCCCCCCTTTCTTGCACTCTCCTTGAATGACAAATTTTTGTTACCCAAGTGGCTTCAGTACTCAAGAGGGGGGTGAATTAAGTAATTAAGAACTTTTTCGCAAACTCTTTTTAATACAAATTTCTTGAAGCAATATAATGAATATATATAAAGATGATAAAATGCCTTAAGAACAGTAAATAAACAATTAAGCAATAATAAATAAATTACTGAAAATAAAGAGATAAAGGAGAGAAGAGCAGGCACGATATTTATCCTAGTTCAACCACCAACCACTTGTGGCTTATGTCCAGTCCCCGAAACACAGTTCGAGATTTTTTACTATTCAAAACAAGCTTAAAACAGGTGCTTACAACCTTTACACAACAGGGATACCTCACCCTATATACTAGAGGGATACCTCACCCCCTTTGAAGGATACCTCACCTTCTATATAACAAGGGATACCTCACCCTTTTACTGAGGGATACCTCACCCTCACAATTTCACTAAGAGATACCCCACCCTTTACAAAAGCAGAAAATAGATGAAATAGAAAACTCTCACAAAGAATAAATGATACAACTTGAAGCACTAGGAAGCTCTCTTAGGATATCTCAAGATTTTAGCGAAAAGAGCACAGAAAATATGATAAAAATGAAAATCACATTTTGACACAAGCAAATAATAGTTCAGATCATTTAGCAACCTTCAGAATAGACCCAAGGTCTCTATTTATAGAGCATTGAAACAAAATAGCCATTGGGTACAATTAAAACACCATTAAAGCAAAATATGACCGTTTCTTTCTATTTCAGGATGCTTCGTAAAAACATTTCTGAGATATGTTATTCGAATACCTTATAAGGTATTCGAATACCTTTGTTTTAAAAAGGCTCGTGAAAACAGATTAGAAGATGGTTATTCGAACATCTCTCAATGTATTCGAATACTTCAGTCTAAAATCATTTTTCTGATATCAGGTGTATTCGAATACCAAACTGGTTATTCGAATACCTTACTTTCAAAAGCAATTCTGGATGAGTGTTAGGCATGTTATTCGAATACCTTATGAGGTATTCGAATACCCCTGATATAAAATCAGTTTTAAATACTTTCAAATATCCAGAAAATGATTCTTTAAGTTTGGAAAAACAATTTTGAAAAAATTTCTTTGTGTCCAAAACCAATGGGATATCCAATAAGTCTCTTTACAAAGATCCTAAGTCCTAAAGTTATTCTTGAATGTCTTTGGACTTGGTCTTCTCATTATCTTCATGTTTGTTATCATCAAAACCATTATCCATGATAGCTAGCCAATTACATTCTCCCCCTTTTTGATGATGACAAACTAACATTTGAGAAAAGAGTTAGTTCATATAAATTGAAATTCACAAAGTTGTTTAGAGATACTTTATCCCCCTCTTTTTCATAAGAGGTGATTTATATCAGAGATATGCACATCAGTTCCCCCTTACTTTTGGAATCCAATTTTCATTTTTGTCTTACCGAACTTTTACTTTTTCTCCCCCTGACTTTTCTCAAATAAAGAATTCAAGCTTTTTCTCCCCCTTTTATCATGATCAAAAAGATGGGGCAAGAGAACAGTATAAGGATAAACAGAGTATATTCTAGTCCAATAAGATATATTCATGCAGAGCATACCAGAATAGTAAATAAAGTATAATTTTATAATTTTAGCAAGACAAACACAATATTCATCACATTAGCAAGGATCTATTCATTCATTTGATCAACTAATTGAATTGTATTATCATCAAGACAGTCATTACATTTACCAAGAGATTCATTTATATTTGATACCACTTGTTATCAAAAGTAAAACACTTGTTACCAAAATATAAAACATTTACCACTTGTTATTAATTTCTTATAAATCTGCCATATATCAAAAGAAACATAGATATTAAACATTTTATCTTGATGAAATATGCTATAGGGATCAGAGCATTGTATAGAATTAGCATTATTTACCCTATATGCAATGACAAAAAAAAAAATAATATCTAATTTGGCACTTTTGTCAATGCTAAGCATACTACTCAAAAAAATATTTAATCATTTAAGATAGTCTTGAGCTTTCTTCTATTGAGTATTTCATTTTCATGTGCTTGAAGAAAGTCTCCTCATATCCTCTTCATTCATTTCCCTCAAGTTGAACAATCTTTTTCATTTAAGAGTTTGCTTGAGGTAGTTATAACCCTATAAAACAATTCAAGGTACTTTCTTTGGTATCCATTAATTTTTGGATCCATAGAGGTTAGCTAAACTCATAAGCAAATAATCATTCAAAATAATAAGGCAAAAATAGCAAATGAGTTCACAAGAACAAAAGAAATTTTGTTGATTAATTTGGCCAAGTAACCACTTGTTTAATACCACTTGTTGTACTTGTTATCACGTTCATATATTTATCAAAATAGTAGCCAATTACATTAAGCATTTGCATTACAAAAAATTTAGATATGCAGCATATTCTTGAGAAAAAGAAGGGGCAAGAACAAGCTAAGAAATATGCATTTAAGAACATCATGTAATGTTCATTTAAGGCATAAATTTAGGCTTAAAAGAAATAAGATGTGCTTCATCAAAAGCATGATATTCATAGAGTCAAATATATTTATATTGCATTTGCATCAGAAAAGACAGAAACGGAACAGAGATCGGGTCATAAATTTGGCTTTCAGCCATGTGGTATTCGAATACCTCTTACTGTATTCGAATACCCACCACAAAAAAGAAAACAAGGCAAGTGCAAGTATTTGAATGCCTTGGAAGGTATTCGAATGCTCTAGAGGCATGTGAGAAATACTGATATGATAAGTCTCTGGGCATTCGAATAGCTATATTAGTTATTCGAATACTCTAGCTTTATAGAGACATAATATTGTTGTACTGATATATGGTATTCGAACACCTTATGATGGTATTCGAATAGACCTATCAGAAAAATATAGATTTTTACGTACAGATGCAATGGTATTCGAATAACTTAAACATAAAAACACATATTTTACATCCAGAAAGGTATATTTGAGATATGAAAACTTACCTTTTGATGGAAAAAAAATACAAGTCCAAGCCTCATAGAGACAAGGAGAGCTTAAAATTATTTCTAATCTTGTGCAACAACCACTTTCAAAATGCCAAAGTCAGCTCTTGGCCTTCAAGCACACCTGCAACACATTTCAATTTTTGGCTCTTGGTACCCAAAATTTCTTGGGTCCTTGAATGTCAGTTTTGGATATAGTACCTTTGGAAACCCATACCATTTTAGTTCCAATTTTTGTATTAATGTTTTTCCTTGCATTGCATGTTGATGCACTATGACCCTTTTTCCCACAATAAAAATATTTAGTAAATGGGCTACTAGAAGTACTTGAATAAATAAAGAAATTTTTATATGGTTTGTGCTGATTTTTTGGGTTATAACCAATTCCAGCTTTTTCAAAAATAACCTTTTGTTTTCCTAATATGATATTTAAATTATCTCTTCCACGAGTGAACTTAGAAAGAGTGTTTTTTAAATCTTCAATTTCTTTTTTATGCATATGACATGAAGAACAAGATGAAGAAGTAGAAGCATGTGAGGAATGAGATGAGCATGCATCAATAATTCCCAAAGTTTCATTTTCAATTTTTAATTCTTCAATCTCTTTATTTAAAATTAGAATTTGATTTTCCAAAGAAGAAATAGTTTTCTTAGATGAAGAAATTAATTTTGTGAGTCTTATTAATTCGTCATGCAATTCTTCGAAAGCATCTTATAATTCATCATAAGAAGGAGATAAGTCAGAATTTACCTCATTGTCGTTTTCTTCTTCTTCTTCTCCTTTGGCCATAAAACATAGATGGGCTTCTTCGCTATCTGAACTGTCAGATGAGTCCATGTCATTGTCATCCCAAGCTATGTAGGCTCTTCTTGCTTTTCTTTCCTTTGAGGGCTTCTTTTCAAATTTCTTTGGGGAAAGATGCGATCTTCTTTGAGTTCCTTTCTTTTTAAGAAACCTTCCGAATTTCTTCATTAGAAGACTGAGGTTTTCTTCATTTAGCTCAATATTGTCCATGTCATCTCCATCATCTTCATTTTCATTATTGATAGTAGAGGTGGTGGCTTTAAGTGCAATCCCTTTATTTTTCTTATCATTTTCTTCACTTAGGTCAAGCCTGTTGAGTTCTAATTCGTGCTCTTGAAGTTTTCCAAAAAGCGTAGCTAATGTCATTGTTGACAAGTCTCTTGATTCAGATATAGCTATCACCTTAGGCTGTCAAATCCTGTTCAAACATCTCAACACTTTGTTAATTAAATCTTCATTAGAAAAATTCTTTCCTAATGATGCAAGATGATTTACTATGTGGGTGAACCTCTTTTGCATTTCCTGAATGCTTTCAGCATGGTTCATTCTAAATAATTCATACTCTCGAGTTAGAGAATTGATTCTCGACCTCTTAACTTCACTAGTACCCTCATGGGTAACTTATAAAGTGTCCTACATTTCTTTAGCAGTTTTGCAATTTGAAATTCTAAAAAATTCATCATGCCCCAAAGTTGTGGTAATGATATTTTTGGCTACCAAATTATATTGAACTTTTTTTTTATCATCTTTAGACCAATCATTTCTAGGTGTCTCGGTTTTTACACCATCAACAACTCGTGTAGGTATAAATGTGCCGTTTTCGACAGCATCCCACACATCTAGATCAATAGCCTCGATAAAGATTTTCATTTTTTCCTTCCAATATGCATAACCATCCCCATTGAAAAAGGGTGGTCGATTTATGGAAGTTGCTTCTGAAAAACCATTTGATGAAGCCATGTACTCTTGAAGTGGCTAAGCTCTTTATACAAGAGTCTAGCTCTGATACCACTTGTTACCCAAGTGTCCTCAGTACTCAAGAGGGGGGTGAATTGAGTAATTAAAAACTTTTTCGCAAACTCTTTTTAATACAAATTTCTTGAAGCAATATAATGAATATATATAAAGATGATAAAATGCCTTAAGAACAGTAAATAAACAATTAAGTAATAATAAATAAATTGCTGAAAATAAAGAGATAAAGGAGAGAAGAGCAGGCACGATATTTATCCTAGTTCGACCACCAACCACTTGTGGCCTACGTCCAGTCCCCGAAACACAGTTCGAGATTTTTTACTATTCAAAACAAGCTTAAAACAGGTGCTTACAACCTTTACACGACAGGGATACCTCACCCTCACAATTTCACTAAAGGATACCTCACCCTTTACAAAAGCAGAAAATAGATGAAATAGAAAACTCTCACAAAGAGTAAATGATACAACTTGAAGCACTAGGAAGCTCTCTTAGGATATCTCAAGGTTTTGGCGAAAAGAGCACAAAAAATATGAGAAAAATAAAAATCACGTTTTGACACAAGCAAATAATAGTTCAGATCATTTGGCAACCTTCAGAAGAGACCCAAGGTCTCTATTTATAGAGCATTGAAAGAAAATAGCCATTGGGTACAATTAAAACACCATTAAAGCAAAATATGACCGTTTCTTTCTATTTCAGAATGCTTCGTAAAAACATTTCTGAGATATGTTATTCGAATACCTTATGAGGTATTCGAATACCCCTGATATAAAATCAGTTTTAAATACTTTCAAATATCTAGAAAATGATTCTTGAAGTTTGGAAAAACAATTTTGAAAAAAATTCTTTGTGTCCAAAACCAATGGGATATCCAATAAGTCTCCTTACAAAGATCCTAAGTCCTAAAGATATTCTTGAAAGTCTTTGGACTTGGTCTTCTTATTATCTTCATGTTTGTTATCATTAAAACCATTATCCATGATAGCTAGCCAATTACAATTTTTACAAGCCATTATTTGAAGCATTCCTAACCATTGATTAGTTCAATGGTTAAGATTAAGGTAGACTTTAGGTGTAGCTTTAGATTAGAAGACTTGATATAGGCCATTGGATCTTTCTCCTTTAAATCCTAGCCCTTAGATGTGTCTCCAAAATAAAGGGTTAAGATTACTCCTTCAAACTTTACATCCAAGGGTCATAAATGGTCTTTGTCACTTTTTAAGATCAAATTTACACCGTTGATTAAATCGACGGTTGATATCAAAGCCTTCCTTATTAAGCTTGTCTAGATTAAATCTCCACCGTTAATTAGATCAATGGTGAACATCCAAAGCTTCCTAACTAAGTTTATTCCCACACCATTGATTAAATCAATGGTGATCATCCAATGCTTCTTCATTAAGTTTGTTTCTCAACCGTTGATTAAATCAAGATCAAGTCTCCACCGTTGATTAAATCAATGGTGGATATCTAAACCACCAATGTTGACTTTAGCAGTATAATATTTATTTTTATATCTGCTATTACCCTTCGCATAATATTTTTACTGTATTTTTATCACCCGATAATTAAATACAGTATAAAACACAGTAAAAGAAATTTTCTAAAACTGTTTCCGGATTCAGGTTTAGTAAGATCCCTATCTCCGTCTAAACAGTACAAATTTTTTTATGCTTAAAAATTTTCATTTTGCGGGACCCACCTGGCCCATGTAAGGCCACCTAGGCCCACAAACAGCCCAAAAATAATCAGAGAAATATAAAAATTTATAATCATCCACAAAAAATCACAAATATTAGAAAACGTATGAAAATCAAGTCAGATTATTAAAAATCATTAAGGATTTTCAAAAAAAATAAAATACGAAGGTTCAGATATCGAAAAGCCCCAAATAATATTAAATAATAAAAAAAGGTAAAAATTTCTAAAAATTCCTAAAAATCACAAAAATTATAAAATTCACGATGAAGTTTCTAGTCTGATTATTCAAAATAATTAAGAATCGCCTAGAAATAAATAAAATATGAATTTTCGGGGTATTACATATTCCATTTATGAATCTTTTTATCTGACGATACACCAAAATAATTATAAATGATAATATAATTTTTACATTATAAATTATTTTGGTATAACCTTTAAAAATGAGTTCTAATTGTGTTACCTAGAAAATATTGATTAAGCAATAAGATTGTATAATGAGATAAATTAATTATAAAAAAACGATAGACTAATGTGATAGGAGCAAGAATAATATCATAAAAACATGTTAGTGAAAACATTTACAGGTGCTGTCTAATATACACCCCCCTTTGGAGGGTGTATGGTGCACTGGGCATCTCAACCATTGATTGTGTTGAAAAACACATCAATGGCTGAGATGAAAGACCTGCAACTTGTACCACCTTCAACCGTCGCCGGCCACCGCCTATCGCCACCCCCCGTTGCCCCTTTGTTGCAAAAAATAAAAATAAAAAAAATAAACAACAACCCAAAAAAACCACCGTCACCCCCAAAGACCAGAACCCCAACCCCTCGGTCGCACTCTACCGAACGACCCATGTGCAGCTAGTCACTGGACCTGCGTCCACCCACAACCGCATTGGTCGAGCTCGTCCCAATCGCTAATGTGTCTCCCAAGTCCAGATCCATCACCCACTAAGCTCCATTACCATTCTCGTGGTCCCCCACCGCCGCACCAGAAGCTAATGCACCTGTCTAGTCCAACCTAGTCTCGGAAAGTCTGGATCCGACCATCTCAACCTACGACACCACCACCTCCTCCCTTCGTCAAACCAGACCGGGCCGCATTGACCCAGATCGAAACCACGACTCGCGACCTTCGCATCGCACGGACCGCTCGAACCGGCACCGCAACCCCGCACCTCCATCCGCACCAGACCGCTTGAACCAGATCGCTACCCGAGGCCGTCGGCGTTCGACCCAGCACCACAAACCATTGCCGAGCACGCGTCGTATAGATCGGAATCGATCCAACGTCGTAGCACCCAATCCACCCGTGAGCCGACATCGCAGAACTAGATCCGCTTCGCTCGACCTTGGATCCACGCCGCAACAGCTCCATCGTTACTTCCGGCAACCCAACCGAGCCCGTTCGACACGCCGACACCCAACCACTCGATCCTCTCCTCCACCACCGTCGATCGCACCAAAAACCACCAGATCGGGTTATCGCACCGAACTGCACCGTCAACGCCTCTCCGTTTAGCCACTGTCCCAATAGCTTACTAAAAAAAAACCCTGCAATAACAGGTAAATTATGGGACGTATTGTACACCCAAACTTAGATAGTGTACTATATCATCTGTCAAATTTATATTCTTAAATTGGATTTAATATTATCAAATCTTAAAAATTATAATAATTAATCTTTTATGAAAAATATAAACGAATACATTAATAAAGAGAATTTATAGCGATATAAATTTAAATGAATAAAAAATATAAAAATTAATAATTTAATATAATAAATTAAAATCTACATAATCAATAATTTTTTAAATAAACAAAAATATAATAAATAATATAAAAGAATTATAAAATTGAAAATTAAAATTAACTGAAAACTATAAAAACAAATTATTTATTCTAAATTTTTCTTTAATCACGGGCAAAAGTATACCAAATGTATATCACGGTCAGTGTCAATTCATCAGAAGTATATCAGGCTCACTCTTTTTGTTCACTGGAGCATAACATCAGCGCCATGGCTGGGCTCACTGCTAGTACCAGCTTCCCCTTCAAATTCAAACTCCTCCATAATAACCATACACGAACCACTATCCCCATCCTCATCCTATCTTCTTCACCCTCTCTCTTCCTTTCACTCCAAACTCTTCGGCTTTCGCCTCTCTAACCCCAATCCCCTCAAACCCAAACCCAACTCTTCTCCATCTATTTCCTTCACCCTCGCCACCCCCGTAACCGCCCGCTACGGTGGCGGCGGTGGTGGCTCACGCTCCTCCGACTCCGACGATGAACAAGCCCTCGACATCTCCACCCTCAGGTACTACACTCTACTCACTCTTTGCCAATTCCTATGTCTCTCTCTGTTTGCAAGTGTTGTTGGATTGGATTTTTAATGATACTTAAAACACTTCGGTTTGTGGTGACTTGAAATAATAGGTCAGCTTCGGTGAGGCTTATTGATGGGAATCAGAATATGGTTAGTTACTCTATCGTTTCCTTTGTCTTTGTATTTTCAGTTGGTGTAGTACCTAATGTTCCAATTTGATTATGTTTCCTGTTTTCGTAGGTCGGAGTAGTGGCTAAGAGTCAGGCCCTTCAAATGGCTGAAGATGCTGAACTTGACTTGGTATAAATTTTTTTTTTTTCCCTTTCTTAAAGTTTTGGTTGCATTGCACCCTATGTTTGAATATTGCACATGCTAGATTCTATATATTTGTCTGGCTATCTTAATTTTCAAACAGATATACTTGAATGGTAGGGCATTAAGTTCTACGGCCGCCGGCCGGCTATGTTCACTTGTCCAGTTGCTCCTGCCAGTGAATTTCCTTTCAAATAACATACATGATATGAAGTTAAGAAATAGATGGAGAAAGAAATTTTCCAAACAATTCAATTACACAAGTATTGCAACTTCAAGCGATAGTTAGCCACTTTATCTTGATGTTGAAAACCTAAGTGTTTCAGCTCGGTTCCATTAATTAGTAAATTTAGTACACACTTTTCTTACATGATCATAGGAATGCATGCTACTTCTGACGTGAGTGTAGTGCAGTGACTTTTATTTTCTCTTTATTTTTCAGGTAATTGTATCCCCAGATGCAGATCCTCCTGTTGTTAGAATGATGGATTATAAGTATGATACTTCTATATCCTGAGAGAAAGTGTGCACTTTTATTTTAAAATTTTCTGCTTACCTGGAACTTTTTCTTATTTATGCTCACATTAAATCTTCTATCACAATACTTTTGGTGGATGGCTGTAAGTGATCATCTAAGGTGTGTTTGTATCTGTGTCAAATTGTCATGTTCAGACATTGATCAATAGGTTTAGGCGTTTAGCAGTTATTGATCTACCTGTCTACATGTTCAACAATTGAATATTTATGGTTAATTGGGTTGATAGACTAATAATTAATTTGGTGTCTATCTTTTCCTGCTTCTAGCTTTATGCAATTGCAACAACTTGGTTTTTCAAATTTTATGGGGCAAGGGGGAGAGGTGGTGATGGTGGGAGTATCATTTGCATTGAGTTGTCTATAAATGGATGCTGTGCTTCTATCTGTATATTCATTTGGATGGCAGGTCATTAAGTTGTTCAATTCAACTCACATACTGAAAATTTAGAGGAAGTTAAAATCATTCTATAATAAGATAAGCATTTAGTTGATGAAAGACTATATTTTCCTGAGTTCTTCTTTTCTTTTCTGCCTGCCCACTACACTTATATGCTTATCCTTTGAGAATTGTTGGAGCTTGAAATTTAGAGATACTTATATTTTCTTCTCTTACAGTAAATATAGATATGAACTGCAAAAGAAAAAAAGAGGACAGCAGAAAAAAAGTGCTGGTAAACAATCTTCTTCTTCTTCTTTTTACTTTGCTGATTTCATCTAATTCATTTACAAAACTCAGATTAAGCAATAAATATTAAATACTGAAAAGTGTTCTTTTAAATGCAGCTAATCGGATGGATTTGAAGGAGCTCAAAATGGGGTAATGTTCTAGCCTAGATCCTCTTTCCTTATTTTGTTACTTTTGAGATTCATTGGCTCTCTAATCCGAACAGAATTCTGAAACATTATTATTGGTCAAGTAATAATTTTAATTTTAATGAGTGAAGGGTCAGAACTGTGAAGATGTTATATTTTGCTATGGTGACCAAATGCCAGGTTGACTATGTGTACCTCTTTATTCTTTTTGGCACTTTTGATTCTTGTACATAGATTTAGTGCTTTTTAACTATGCATCTTAGAAACTAGCAGAAATAATTTTAAAAAAGCTGATTATTTTAAATTCAAGGCATTTTATCATGAAAAACTTGCTTCTTTTTGTGGGCTTGGGATCGATTAGAACATGATGCATCAAAAGGAATTTGTTTAGTTGTGCTGCTCAAAGACAAGCATAAATTATGTGATGCATCGTAACTACATACATAGATATAACAAAGGTTATGATCTCATTCAAGGCATTAAATGTCACATCGTTAGAATTCCATTTGGCATTTACCAAATAAAAAAAAAAATGTTAGCCATGGTAACCATCACCCAAGAAGGGGGGTGAATTGGGTGATTACAAATTTTCAAAGCAACTTTGAGAAATTATGCATTTTGATATTTTCAATCAACACATGCAGCAGAATAAATCTAACAAAGATACAACTATTGTAGATTATTCAAATACAACTTAGGTTATAGGATAAATTAAGCAAATAAGCTAGATATCAAGTTCTTAAAATCAAAACATCAAGATGACAAGATATGCAATAAATAAATATGTTGCACCAAATATTGAAATTAAAGAGTGTAGGGAAGAGAGAATCAAACTCAAGAATTTATCATGGTTCAGCCACCAACCACTTGTGGCCTACATCCAATTCAAGCTTAACTTGAGATTTTCTTCACTATCTCCTAGACTTCATGGGTGCTAGGAAAACCTTTGTACAAACAAGAGCACTCTTCTCATCTTGAGATACCTCACCCTTGTGCTAGAGCCTCCAACTCTTCAAGCTTCACAGGTGCTTGAAAATTTTTTTACACAATAGAGCACTCATCGCACCTTTGGGAGACCTCACCCTTTGTGTTTGAGCCTCACTACAAGGGATATCTCATCATTTTTTCTCTTGAGGGATATCTCACCCTCTTTACAATGATTTCAAGATGAAGAGAAAGATTATAAACTCTCACAAGAGTAGATATACAACTTGAAGAACAAAGAAATAGAATGATTTCGCAATAAAAAGCTCAAAATATGATTTTGATGATTCAAGGATCAAACCAAGTGTTCTAGAGGTTCTTAGAGATGTAAATGTTTCAATATACACTTATTTATAGAGCCCAAGTGATAAAATAGCTGTTGGTAGTGTTTAAAAATGATTTTTTATGAAAACTAGCTGTTTATAGCCGTTAGGAATGCTTCTGTGCATGTGGTAATCGATTACAAGGCTCATGTAATCGATTACATGGCCTCTGCCAGAGTTGTAATGTAATCGATTGCATGCATTCTGGTTTTAAAAACTGACTTTAAATGACCATAACTTCTTCATTTCTTATTTGTTTAAAGCAAATGACCACTCATTGGAAAGATCTTTGAGTCTATTTTCATATGCAACAAGTTCCAGAACAAAACTCAAAGTATTTTGAAAGTTATGATAAAAAAAGTAACCAAAGGTTAGCTTTTCAAAATTCAATCTTGACTATTTTTCATAGTTTAAAGCAAATGGTCATAACTTCTTCATTTTTTATCCGTTTTAAGCAAATGACCACTCATTGGAAAGATATTTGAGTATATTTTCAAATGAAACAAATTTCACAACAAAACTCAAAGTATTGTGAAAGTTATGATTAAAAGAGTAACCAAAAGTCAACTTTTCAAAACGCAAACTTGATTATTTTTCATAGTTTTGAACTACTACCATGACAAGCTTTTCAGAACATGTTGCTTGGGCATTTTAGCGTATAAGAACCATTTGTAAATATTTAAAAATATATTTGAGCTCTTTTCCTGTAAAACCTCTATCTTTACATAGGAGAAAACCTAAAAGGAAAATATACCAATTCTTTAGGCTTCTTGATGTTATCCAAGCTTTTAAAAATTTCTTCTCTTCAAATCTTGCAAATGCTTGGAACGCCTTATCATTATCATTCTTCTTGAATTGAACATAATTGTGATCTTTTGCTTTCTTGTTGCAATGCTCACTCTTGGTATTTGGACAATCCTACAAAGTATTGTTCACTTAAAACAAACATAGTTAGTCCAAATTCATAATTCAATATCTTCATATACATGATTCATAAATGTATAACTCTAGTTAGTCTAACATGCATATAAGACTTTCATAACACATCCAAATAAGATATTTATCAATTACTAATAGATATGCTCTATATAGGATGTAACAAAGAACACTTTGCGCATTTTCATTTAAATAGAGTCAAATCCAATATTAATTCATTATAACTCATATAAAGCATTATTAGATATATTATATAAAGAATGCTACACATATCTCATTGCATGATTATTAAGTGAAATATAAATAGATAAAGTACATAATCATGCATGATACAATATAACTCATTAAGCACATCTATGTAACATGATCAATATCCTTTTGTAATGCATTTGTCATTATCAAAACTTAACACATTAAACCATTAGGGCAAAGACAATTCTACAGAAAACACATACAATTTCTGCATAAATTAAGGCAGAGTCCGCTCCTGAACACTCAACATCCCAAAATACAACCAAATTGCCTTAATTCATAATTCTCATATCCGTCAATCATATCTAACACAATAAGATCTGCTAAGCTCTTATCACCATTTAAAGAGATAACAGAAGCCTTGAATACATGCATGACAAATATGGATTCGCCCAAAGGAGTGGCTACATAAAAAGGGTGATCAAGTAAACATAGGTTCTCTACCAAAGCCTATGGGCTGTGGCAAAATATAGAGACACATAAGAATGAGTGGAACCTAGATCAAATAGCAATCCAACATCAAATGGACAAATAGGAAGGATACCTGTAATCATTACATTTGATGCCCACTCGTAGTCAAGGCAAAAACACGTGATTGACCTTGCCTCAGTTCGGCTACACCTCTATCTATAGATCCACAAGAACACTTCTTCTGTCACACGAGCCGGGTATCTGCCTCATTGGTTGGGCTGCAATAAGTTGAGAAGACAAAGTTGGTGGTGTTGACCCTTGATGAGAGGCATGTCACAAAGGACAATATCTTATCCAATGAACCACATGCCTACAACAGTAGCATACCCCAATTTGATGATAACACTGCCATAGATGAGATTTCCTGCAAGTCTTGCTGGGAGCTCTAGCATGATCTGTCTACCCAAAACTTTGTTGACTGCAATCTAAAGTGCCCTGCAATCTAGGAGTCAAACTTTTGCATAGACTGACTAACATGCGAACATAAAGTGGATCTAGATCCTATTCGAAGAGCTTTCTGGTGATTATTCTAAGATTTAGGTCCTTTACTTGGTCTACCACTCTCACTTTGACCACTAAAAGAGCCTTTAGCTTTGCCTCTTTTAGTCTTTTGCTGTGAGGCATTATCCCTCATTTCTCTTGTCTCAATTCTTTTCCAGCTATCCACAATTGCCGGATATGAAGAAATTAGATGAAGCTGAGCTGCCACTGCACGGTGCAAGGGGCCTCACTAGCCCATCTACAAACTTCTTAATTATGTCTCTCTATCGGAATCAAGTGTAAAGTATGGTGTGACAGCTTTGTAAAACTCGCATTATAATATACTACTGACATGTCATGAGTCAGCCTCAAATCCTAGAACTCTCTGATCTTCTCTCTCAATTGCTCTCATGAAAGAAGTGTTCCATGAAAAGAGTTCAAAACTCCTCCCTAGTCAATGGAGGAGATGTAGGGGATTTGCCTCTCAACACAGTGCTACGTTGGAGCTATCCTCTATTATGAAAGATGCTAACTCCCTTGTTCACTTGCTTGAGCAAACGAGGGATCTACACATCCCCTCAATACTATCCATTATCCAAGAAACTCTGGATCCTTGGAGATCCTTAAGGAAGTCAGAGGCATCGATTTTAGGAATTCTTGAAGTATCACTACAATGCCATCGTCACCTAAGGTTGTGGATCGATGGCCTAAGCACCTTGAACTCGAGGTTCCTGTTTGGGAGGAGGTTGATGCCCTCGGCCTGAGCAATGCTATCACACCATGCTGTAGTCTTGATTCTGGTAGAAATAGACATAACTAAGAAGTTAGTAGATAGGCTTGTGAAGCCCCTGTACTGAGTAATGGTAGCACAGCCGCATCTCTTTCTGTCATATGTGTCAATCGTGGATAGCGGTTGAAGAATTAAGATGAGAGAAGTGAGGGATTGTCCCTTGCAGCAAAAGACTAAAAGAGCTGAGGTTGATGATTCTTTTAGTGGTCAAAGTGGGAGTGGTAGGCCAGATAAAAGGGCTTAATTTCAAAATTAGTAGAAAACTATTTAGATGGGATTTGGATCCACTACATGCTCGTTTCTTAGGTGGTCTATGCAAAGGTTTGACTCCCATACTGTAATGGCAGATAGTCAGCACAGTTTTGCGTAAATAGATCATTTTAAAGCTCCCTGCAAGACTTGCGGGAAGTCTCATCTAGGGCAGTGTTATCATGAGATTGGTGCATGCTATTGTTGTGGGCAGGTGGGTCATTTGATACGAGATTGCCCTCTACAGTAGGCCTCTAGTCAGGGGTGAACACCACCAGCTTTGTCTTCTCAAACTATTGCAGCCTAACCGGTGAGTCAAATACCTGGTTCATGGTAAAGGAATTGGTGCTTGTAGATCTGGTGGCTGAGGTGTAGCCTAGTCTGGGCAAGGTTAGGCATTTGTTTTTGCCTTGACTCAGTAGGAAGCGCAAGTGTTGAATGCAGTGCTTACATGTATCCTTCTTATTTGTTCATTTGATGATCGAGTGCTATTTGACCTAGGTTCCAGTCATTTTGTATGTGTCTCCGTATTTTGCCACATGTTCTATGTTTTGCTTGATCCCCTTTTTACGTAGCCACCCCTTTGGGGGAATTCATATTTGTTGACCTTGTATTCAAGGCTTGTGTTATCTCTTTAAATGGTAATGAGGCCGTAGTACATATTATGTACCGATATGAGAAATTGAATTCTAGTAATATGGTTGTATTTTGGGATATTGATATTTGGTTTTTTTTTTTTTTTTTGGGGGGGGGGGTTGACTTTGCCTTATTTTTTGTAGTACTTGTATGTATTTACCTTTGATTTGGTAAATGGTTTTCTGAAGGCTTGCTAGGTTGGCTACCCCATCCTATGCGCTAGCCACAGCCTTCAAATTTGGGTCATGACATAAAACTTATTCTATGATTTACTTTTTCCTTTTAGGGTTAGTATGGTGTCCCCTTAAAAATGGTGGTGATAAATTCAGGTATGAGTTTTATATGAAAAGCCCATCATTGAAATTTTCACCCCCAATTTTAATAGATACAAAATTGACTCTTATTGATAACATAAACCCAATTAGAGCAGTGACACAGATCACTTTTTATGAGCTGAGGGTTAGTTTAAAGGTTCAGATATGCTAAATTATTTTTGTTGTCATATGTGATTGTTCCGTTTTACTAATGATTTTTCTTTGAACTTTTACTAACAGATACAACATAGATCAACATGATTATTCTGTGCGGTTGAAAGCTGCACGGAAGTTTTTGAAAGATGGTGACAAGGTTACATGAATATTTTAGTTACACGCCATATTATATACAGAGTGAAAATATGCTATCCTCATGGTATTAATTTATTGAGATCTTTTGGATCAATTCCTGCAGGTTAAGATCATAGTGAACCTTAAAGGCCGTGAAAATGAATTCAGGAATATTGCTATTGAGCTTCTTAAACGTTTCCAGAGTGATGTTGGGGAGGTATGTGATGCCACTTCACCTTATTATGATTGAGTAATATCAATGTTATTAAGCATCGGAAAACTTGACTAAGGAAATTTGCTTGCTGATTTCTGTTTTAGCATATCGAGGGATACTTTTCATTTTATCATCTAGTGAATTTCTTATCCAAATCACGCTGGGATGATTTGCAGGTTGCAACAGAGGAGACTAAAAGCTTCCGTGACAGGAACATCTTCATAGTTATGGTTCCAAATAAAGCTGCTCTACAGAAAACTCAAGAACCACCAAAGAAAAGAGACAAGTCAGAGGCAGATGAAGTCTCCGCTAGCGTCCAAGCATAACTGAAAACTCATGCTAGTTTCAATTGTAGATTGTGAGAAACTTATATTCTTCATCGAGGCTGGGATCTCTGAGTGTTGTATAGCATACGTATAAATGATAGTATCTTCAAAGTATACAAGTTACTGAAGGGATACCACTGGCCTAACCAATCTTTCATCGAAGTTTGTTATTATTATTATTATTATTATTGAATTGAATGGTTGAAGTTGACAGTAATATTTACTACTATTCCAAATTGGTAAATTGGTGACTAGTGGGAGGCTTCATACCTTCATCAAGAAGTATATTGTCCCAACAACATAAGCATTAGCAGGGAAATTCATCAATTTCTGGTGAGTATGCGTGTTTGATATGGTAAGTGGAACACCGCTTACCTGTTTTAGGGGGCTGCTTAATGCTTATATATCCTGGTCTCAAAGTCGGAGTGACTACTCCATCGCAAGATGTAGAAGCTGCAACTTACGTACCTAACGATTTGAAGGTAGCTTAGTTTTGAAGTGCTTTCGTTCCAAGAATGCTGATATGTTTTTTACTTGCATAGAACGTAGTCTCCAGAAAGCAACACGTTATATGTACAATAGTTTGATTTCATTTTTTTAATTCTAATGTCTTTTTCTTTGTTTGTCTCTGGGTATTGAAATTATGTAATTTGACAGCAGTTAAGGATCGACCAGTCAAATTTAGTGCATTTTTATAGTTGTGATGTGAAACCTTTTCTTGTTTATTGCACCTATTCTAGTTGGGATGGTTTAGTATAATTTTCGTTCCTAACTTTCTGTTACAATGTCCTCATCTTTAGAGACGTCTATGTGCTATATAATAAAGAAAAATGCTAAAAAGTTTACTCTGAAGTATCATTATACCATGAAAACCTATAGGTACTAAGAAACACAATATGCAGAGATATTGTTGTGCATGTACATTTGTGCAGAAAATTGTTGTATTTGTGTAAAAGTTGCATGTCTAATATTATTCTTTGTGATGAAGTGAGTCTAGGGAGAGCTCGACTCTTATTCGGTGGATAATGGCGTATGTGTATTTTTTATGTATTAATTTCATATCATATTTTATGATATATTAATAGAAGGATCCAATAAATTTTAGGTTAATCTCAAACACTCTCTATACTCTCCTTGAACTTAGAACACTGTCATGAGTTTGTAGTTACAAATTAGGTATGCAGCCATCGCGAAGAGTCTAGATGTAGACAATATGTCCTACACTTTCTTACAAACACGCAAAACAAAATTAATGAGATATTCTCTTTACATATAGTGAGGGATTGGTCAAAAGAAAAGCATATGTAACTGTAGGATTTAATTTGGTCTATGGTAAGTGTAAAAAAAATTTCTATACACTATCTCTTATTCACACATTGCTATATCTTTAAAAGAGTTTGATTATGAATGACAATAACTATCTAAAAGGTCAAATTTTTTAAGGGTAAAACATATTTTACACCCTTAAAATATAGCTTCTTCTCAACTTAATGTCCTTGAAATTTTCTTTTTATCACTTAACCATATGAAGTTTTTAAAGTGAAAAACATTAATTTTTCAGTTAAATTAATGAAATGGAGAAAAAGGCATGCACACATCCTGCAACCTTACCATTACAAAAGACAGATTTTTTTGTATCACTTAACCCACGTGAAGTTTGGTTTTTTAGTACTTAACCCCTCTTGAAGTTTGGTTTAAGTGTGTGGATGTTAATTGATCCATACTTTCTATTTAATTTAATAGGAAAAGTAACATTTTCACTTAAAATCAAACTAAAAGGGGATTAGTTATAATAAAAAAAAAAGAATTCAATGGAGTAAATTGAGAAGGGGTTAAACTTCAGGAGAATAAAGTGTATTTTACTCTTCTTTTAATGATTTGTTAACACAGTTGACTGATAGAATAAAATATTTTACATTAACAATCTTTTAAAGTTTAGGATGCACTTTTAAAAGTAAAGAATATATTTAATATTCATGAGAAAAAATATACGATTTATATTTTTTATAAAATATTTATATAATGAATTGTAGATATTATTATTATAAGTTCCGAGAGCTAAAGGACTTTTGATGGAATACTACAGTCGATCCACGCACCTAGAGTTTTGTTATTATTATTATTAAGAAAAAGGATGATAAAAAACATGTTTTGTTACAAGATTCCCTTGAGTTAGTGGGTTGTTTTTATTGGTAGCTTATGTACGCTTCTGATACAAAAATTAGTCTGAAAAATAATAATTTTTATATTTTTATATTAAATAATGTATATATTTTTTTTTTTTATCTAATATTATTTAATATATATATATATATATATATATATATTTTATTATTTTTTTTTTTTCAATCATATTTATATATATTAAAAAGAATATAAATAGTAATACACCCTTAAAAAAAAATTGTATCTTTTTCCTTCAAATAATACCCGAATGCCTGATCGTGGAAGAGTACAAACATTCAAGTTAAATATAAAATAGGATAGGATACCGAGATGGCCAAATGTGAGATAAGTAAATTATTAAAGTTCCTAATAAGCATTCTAAATAATTAAATTTTCTAAAAAGATAATCAATTGTAAATATTTAAAGGTTTTGCCAAAGTCTAAATCGAACAGCTGGATATTGGAGTTGGCTTTAAAATTCTGTTTAATAATCACTCAACTTTTGAAAATAAAAAATCTATGTGATAATTTTTTAGTGATAATATTTGATTTTTTTTTATGTGATATATAATTAATCCTTTTTTGAATCAATTTTAGTTCACTCACAAGGATAATTTAAATAGTAAACAAGTTTGAGTATAACAATTAGAGGCCTTTATCATGCCAAGAGTTCAAATGTATTGGAAAACACTATATAAGGAATCTAACTTCCTTTGTAGCTTATTATTGTGGCACTAAATGGCATTGTGAGATTCAATTTCTAATCTCCAAACATCTCTCTCACGAGACATAATTATATGTTACGTGAGATAAATATAAACTTCCTTCATCCAATCTAAAGAAAAAGCCTTTGACTATAAAAGTATATTAATGATTAATAATCTATGGAATTAGAAAACAACGTTTTATGACTATCTGCAGTGCTTTCTTTTTCATTTCTATATTACCATGTTGACCTCCACCTTTAATTTTTTTCGTCTGGTTATTTTCCTTAAATCCTTCAAATAACTTGTCCTATAACGCAGAAACTTAATTTGATTGATACTAATAAACCATCCTTTCACATCAGTCAAGCTTTCAATATTAGGCTGATTTGGCTCATTGGCACATCTTAACCACTAGTAATTAAGCTTGTATTGTGATTTATGAACAACCAAAATACTGTGTGCAAAAATCAATCTAAAAATGAGATCAACAAAGCCAAGATTGGCTTGGTGGTGAAGAATGTAAATAATTTGCATGAGGTGAAAGATTCAAATCTGAGTGTAACTATTCTAACTAAAAAAAAATTGAGATCAACAAGGGAAATAAATTAATACACATAGGCTACTTTTGGAGCCTTGTAAATTCTAGGAAGATAGAAAAAGAAAGAAGAAAAGAAAAAATAAAAAAGGAAGGAAGCGCAAGATGCACACCAACGTAGCTGTTGGAGAAGGCTTCAAGACCATGATGGTTGAAAAATAGACGAAGCTTAGCTTAGCTTTAAGGCAATGGGGACACTGCAACCAACAACAGCACCCTTATGTGGACACATTAGGTGAGGACACCAAGCCCTGCAACAGCACCACCAATCTTCCTTCATAAAACACAAACCCTTCATCTCAACCTCACCATATCACACCACACCCTTGTGTTGTGTTGTGTTGTGTTTGTGTTTGATCATTCCATTGTCCCATTCAACAAGTCACCACCAAGATATGGAAGCCAATGCTGGACTGGTCGCCGGGTCTCACAACCGCAATGAGCTTGTGGTCATTCATGGCCATGAAGAGGTAATGTAGTAACCATGAAAGCTACTAGAACAAACACAGACAAAGGCTTTTGTGTTTGTTTTCATCAAACAGTTGATTAATGATACTACTATGTGGTTTTGGTGCAGCACAAGCCTTTGAAGAACTTGGATGGCCAGGTCTGTGAGATTTGTGGAGATGGCGTGGGACTCACAGTGGATGGAGACTTGTTTGTGGCCTGCAATGAGTGTGGTTTTCCAGTGTGCCGGCCGTGCTATGAGTATGAAAGGAGAGAAGGGAGCCAGCTTTGCCCACAGTGCAAGACCAGATACAAGCGTCTCAAAGGTAAGCATATTTTCTAATAATTCTTAGTTATGCATGGTATATCATGAGTACTCGAATCATTATTTAATTATATATATATATATATATATATAACGTTGTGGAGCTTATTATAAAATTGAACCTATCATAAAGAAAGGCTTTTACATATGTCAATGTCAAATAATAATTTGAGTGTCTAAGAGATGATATGATAGATTATATCTAACTAAATTTTTCATATTTCATCGCCTTTTTGTTCTTTCTTGGTATGCACTAACCTCAATGAATTTAGTTGCTATAAACGTTCACCCATTTAAAACATACACTTTATGCTACAGTCAAGATATAGTTGAACTAGTGTATGCACTCAAATTTTCTAGTAAGTTAAATTGGTTGAATTCAAATATGGTAAACAAGGAGGGAACTGATATGAACTCTGCTCATTATGTGCTAATTGTGCTAAGGGAGCCCGCGGGTGCAGGGAGATGAAGATGAGGAGGACGTGGATGATATTGAGCATGAATTTAATATTGAGGACCAAAAGAACAAGCATGGCCATGCTGTAGAAGCCATGCTGCATGGGAAGATGAGCTATGGAAGAGGTCCTGAAGATGATGAGCATGTCCAATTCCCACCCGTTATTACTGGTGGTCGTTCTCGGCCTGTAAGATTTACACCATTTTCAGTCCAGCTCATACTCTAGAGAACTTGTTCTTACATTAAATAGAACTAAAAAAATTTCATGCATGCATGTAGGTAAGTGGAGAGTTATCAATAGCATCTCATGGATATGGGGAGCAGATGTTATCTTCTTCACTGCATAAAAGAGTGCATCCATATCCAGTGTCTGAACCTGGTAAGATGTAGTCTAGTCTGTGCTCTTGCAATTTGACGATAGTGACTGAAAGAATTTGCCAGCCCCCTTCCATTAGTCCAATCCAAACCTTTGGCACTTGAATACAACCTTGAAACATTTGTCTTAGTCTATTTCAATATGGTTAAATTTATCTACAATGTGTGGCTTGCTATGATCAATGCAGGAAGTGCTAGATGGGATGAAAAGAAAGAGGATGGATGGAAAGACAGAATGGATGACTGGAAATTGCAGCAGGGCAATTTGGGACCTGAACCTGATGAAGATCCAGATGCAGCCATGTATGCTTCCAGTACTGCAATTAGGAAATTGTCATGCAGTTCTTGATAATTAACTATAATGAAATAATAGCAATGATGGCCAGCCCTTAACTGATATTTTGGTTACTATGCAAATGTAAATTGCTGCAGGTTAGATGAAGCAAGGCAACCACTGTCAAGGAAAGTACCAATAGCATCTAGCAAAATCAATCCATATAGGATGGTGATTGTGGCACGGCTTGTTATTCTTGCTTTCTTCCTCCGATACAGAATTTTGAACCCAGTACATGATGCAATGGGGCTATGGCTAACCTCTATTATATGTGAAATCTGGTTTGCTTTTTCATGGATTCTTGATCAGTTTCCCAAATGGTTTCCCATCGATCGAGAGACCTACCTTGATCGTCTTTCCATGAGGTAAAAGGTTTCACTTGGCATAGTTCCTGCAAAAGCACAACTTTGTATTGAAGGGTTCATTTGATGGAGAGAGTGAGAAACTAATTAGGAGATAAAACAAAAGGGAGAGACGTTTTTTATTCTAATTTTTTCTTCATGATAACAGCTTAATAAGTCATGTGAAACCAGCCTATATACATACATACTGCAATTTATTAGCTTTGATTCTATGCAACCTAAACAGAAGTAAATTGGGTGAATAAAATTTAGATATTGGGTTTTGTAGTGTCAATTTGCTGATAATGTTGAGTTCCCAAAGTTTATATTGCTGACCAAAATGTTGGCTTTCAGGTATGAGCGTGAAGGTGAACTCAACATGCTTGCTCCTGTGGATGTCTTTGTTAGTACTGTGGATCCCATGAAGGAACCTCCTCTGGTTACAGCCAACACTGTTCTTTCAATCTTGGCCATGGATTACCCAATTGATAAGATATCATGCTACATTTCTGATGATGGAGCTTCAATGTGTACATTTGAATCCCTGTCAGAAACTGCAGAGTTTGCTAGGAAATGGGTACCATTTTGTAAGAAATTTTCCATAGAACCTAGAGCTCCTGAGATGTACTTCTCTGAGAAGATTGACTACCTAAAGGACAAAGTGCAACCCACCTTTGTTAAGGAGCGTCGAGCTATGAAGGTTTGTATTAAGTATTTAAGTCTAGCTACCAGAATATATATGAAAACCTGAAAATTTGATATCAGTTTATAACAAGGTTTCAATGTTAATTGGGTGCTTGACAGAGAGAATATGAAGAGTTTAAGGTTAGGATCAATGCACTTGTTGCAAAAGCCCAAAAAGTTCCTCCAGGAGGGTGGATCATGCAGGATGGGACACCATGGCCAGGGAACAATACCAAGGATCATCCTGGTATGATTCAAGTCTTTCTTGGTAACAGTGGAGGCCATGATAGTGAAGGAAACCAGCTTCCTCGCCTTGTTTATGTTTCTAGAGAGAAAAGGCCTGGTTTTCAACACCACAAGAAAGCTGGTGCCATGAATGCTCTGGTTAGAATTTTTGAGGCAGCTTTTGTTACTTGCATCATGTTCATTCACCTTTATGAATCACATCACAATTATTTGACACTGCCAATAATTCCTGTAATTTCCAGATTCGGGTGTCTGCTGTTCTCACAAATGCTCCTTTCATGCTGAACTTGGATTGTGATCATTATATCAATAACAGCAAGGCTGTTCGAGAGGCCATGTGCTTCTTGATGGACCCGCAAACTGGGAAGAAGGTCTGCTATGTCCAGTTTCCTCAGAGATTCGATGGCATTGATACACATGATCGTTATGCCAACAGGAACACAGTTTTCTTTGATGTAAGTCACTGCAAGAAACTCTGCACCAATATGATTTTTTCAATGCATTTGATTTTCTTTTAACATTGTAAGCAGAATATTTGATTACTTCCCCTTCCTTCTTGTTGAAAATAGAGAGATATGAGCACAGAAAAAAGTCTATAGAAGGTTCTGTATATACTCTGAATTATCTCTAAATTATTGAATACAGGAAGATTAACTCTATTTATAAAAAAAGACTGCTATATAAAAAAAGAAAATAATAAAATATAATTATATACTAAATCGATTTAATTTTGTACTAAATTAATTACAATCATCTTTAAAATTAATTATAATAAATCATAATCTCAATTATAATTAATCACGCTAACACTTCTGGCTTTATGCAGATTAACATGAAGGGTCTAGATGGTATTCAGGGTCCTGTATATGTGGGCACAGGTTGTGTTTTCAGGAGGCAAGCTTTATACGGCTATAATCCTCCCAAGGGTCCCAAGCGTCCAAAAATGGTAAGCTGTGACTGTTGCCCATGTTTTGGAAGCCGCAAGAAGCTTAAGCATGCAAAGAGTGATGCAAATGGAGAGGCTGCAAGCCTAAAAGGTTCTCATTTTTTTTTTTTTTTATCATTAGTCTTTCTTGGCTCTAACTTGTATCCAAATTGATTTCCTTGTACATATTCTAACCCTTCTGTCACTTGTCTAAATAGGAATGGATGATGACAAAGAGCTGCTGATGTCCCAGATGAATTTTGAGAAGAAATTTGGGCAGTCATCTATTTTTGTGACTTCAACCTTGATGGAAGAGGGTGGTGTACCTCCATCCTCAAGTCCAGCAAGCCAGCTTAAAGAAGCCATTCATGTAATCAGCTGTGGGTACGAAGATAAAACTGAATGGGGACTAGAGGTACATCAACAACACCTGCCTTAGGACTCCTTGATATATTGTTTGTTCTAATTAAGACAGTTAGCTCATCCATGCGTTTTGCTTTTCAAATGTGCAGCTTGGTTGGATCTATGGATCTATCACAGAGGATATTCTAACAGGTTTTAAGATGCACTGCCGTGGTTGGAGGTCCATTTACTGTATGCCAAATAGAGCTGCATTCAAGGGTACTGCTCCTATCAACTTGTCAGATCGACTCAACCAGGTTCTTCGATGGGCCCTTGGCTCCATTGAAATCTTCTTCAGTCACCATTGCCCTTTATGGTATGGCTACAAGGAAGGGAAGCTAAAGTGGCTTGAGAGATTTGCCTATGCAAATACAACTGTCTACCCGTTCACCTCCATACCTCTAGTTGCCTACTGTATTCTCCCTGCAATTTGCTTGCTTACTGACAAATTCATCATGCCACCGGTAACAATTTTATTCTGTTTCCTTCCTGTTAGGAATTGAGTTATACATGACATGCTTATGAAATTATAACTTGCTACTTTTCCATAATAACCTTCAAAAGCACTAGACATGATGATATGACTGCTAATCATCTTCTTACGTGGTAGGTCAGGACTTGAACTTTTAATCCATAAATCCATTATAACTAAAAATGCTAGGTCATTCAATACTGATTCAAGGTGCTTATAGAATGCATACCAAGCCTCTTTGCTCATAATAATGCTATTTTTTGTTTGTTGATGATCCAGATAAGCACTTTTGCTGGTTTGTACTTTGTTGCTCTCTTCTCTTCAATCATTGCAACGGGTGTTCTTGAGTTGAAATGGAGTGGAGTGAGCATTGAGGAATGGTGGAGAAATGAGCAATTCTGGGTCATTGGTGGTGTATCAGCACACCTCTTTGCTGTTATACAAGGTCTTCTGAAGGTTCTGGCTGGAATTGACACCAACTTCACTGTTACATCCAAGGCAGCAGATGATGAGGAATTTGGTGAATTATATACTTTTAAGTGGACTACTCTCCTTATTCCTCCAACCACTATCTTAATCATCAATATTGTTGGGGTTGTTGCTGGAATCTCAGATGCCATAAACAATGGTTACCAATCCTGGGGACCTCTATTTGGAAAGCTCTTCTTTTCCTTCTGGGTGATTGTCCATCTGTATCCATTCCTTAAGGGTTTGATGGGTAGGCAAAACCGCACACCTACCATTGTTGTGATATGGTCAGTGCTATTGGCTTCTATTTTCTCCTTGCTATGGGTAAGAATTGATCCATTTGTGCTCAAGTCTAAGGGACCTGATACCAAGCTATGTGGAATCAACTGCTGAAAGACTGGTTTTCCTACAGTATTCTTTGATGAACATCTTTAGAAGATGTATGTACATTCATGATTTTACAGTATGATGAGCAAACCAACAAAGTGGCAAAGCACATGGATGAATAAGGAAAGAGTGAAAATTTTGTGTAGTATAAATGCAGTGTTCTAATTTTTGTAAATGTTCTCAATGACATCTTGGTTACCTTATGTTTTGGCTCAAACTGCCCAAGGATTGTAAAGTAAATCAAAATTACAGTTTTATCTATTCACTGTTGCAAGATTAGTAAATTGATAATGTTGCATTACTATTAACTGGAATCTTGCTCAAGATGTCAAATTCAAAAGCATATATAAAAATTGCAAAGGATGAAAATACTGTAAACATTAAAAACTCCCAAATATAAACAAGAAAGAGAAAAGGTGAAAAAAAAGCAATAATATTTAGACTAAAACATTGACATTAATGGCCGCAATTTTCAGCAGGAACTGTACCTGGACATTATAAAGCTTTATTTTGATTCAGCTGCCTTAAGCAGAGTCCAAAGATCAAACTAAGCGATGACCAATTGATGGAAGGATCAAGTGACATGTACCTGGACAGCTTTATTGAAATCCTAGTTTTCTTTATATATGTATTGATAAATTATTTATAATATATCTATATATATATATATCTTATATAAAAGATAATCAATGTAAGCTTAACTAATGACACGTGACAGTCACTGATGAAATTTTTTCCACCAACTCCCACTCTATTTTAACAAGGTTTTAAATTATCTAAATAAATAATTAATTATCAATTTAAATTACTATTCAAAATTTGAAACTTTATTGAGATTTAACTTCAAAATTAAATTTAAATTATTAAATTAATTGTAAAAAGCTTTTCAAAAATTAAATTTAAATTATTATTAAAAGTATTAAAAGAATTAAAGAGTTTTATTATGTCAGATATAATTCTAGATAGTTGATAAAAATACACTAACACATGATCTATCCGATTACGGGGAGTATCACCATGCCACATGAAGTTACTTATAAACTAACTAGCAAAAAGATTTTTGCTAAAACTCCTCAAATTTAGGTAGATGAAACCTAGTTATGCTTTAGGTTTGTTTTTTAGTAGATTTTTTTTTAAATGATTTGTATTCTCAACTAACTTTATATATATTACACAAGTAATATAATAGCCATTGTCGAAATGATGTAATATAATATATAAATATATTAAAATTGAAACAATCCAACCGTATATATTCAAAATTACATATGGTGAAGTAAAATTGTACTTGCTACTTGTTTAACCATTAAAATGATAAGATTAATGTGCAAAAACTAAAATTGATTTTATTAAATATGATTAAACATTATTAAAATAATTTTTTTCTAAAAAAAAAAAAACTAATTTAAGTTAATTTAAACCCAACTAAATATGCACTAATACTTAAACTTTAAATAATTACAGTTACAATTTTAAGCTTCCCACCAAGTGCTTAGTCATTTTTTTTTTAATATTGAAACTCCACAGTAACTCTTATATATTTAGTACATTTGCAAAGTAGATTAATCTACTTTCTATTCACTTCATTTGTTAAAAATTATAATATTGAAATCCTAGTTTTCTTAATATATTAATTTTTATTTACATTTTTCAAAAAAATATACATATTTTATTTTTTTTAAATAATTAATTTTTTAATTTTCTTAAAAACATATGTTTTTTTAAATTAAAAATAGAATTAAATTCTCTTTCTTCATTAAATACAAATTTAACTATTTTCTTTCTTAATTAAAACTAGAGTTAGGATCAATTGACATTAATGTAAGAATATAACTATTACACTAAAATTTGACATTTAAATTTTTTTTTAATATAATGGTTGAGATTAGGTCATTAAGAGGAAAGAGTATATAAATCTTTTAAATTTTGACATTTTGCAAATCATAACTACAAACTTTAAAACATTCTCAATTAGTCCATAAACTTTAATTAATATCCCAAAAAATTGTATTTTGATGTTGTTTATAGTAGATTCAATCTCTTCTTATTTGTGGATGTAGGTGCATTGGACCGAACTATATTAAATTTGTTTGTGATGTACTATTATATTTTCTGTAATTATTCGTATTTATGCAAACATGTATATAAAAAGATGTGGTAATTCCCAAGAATTACATGTCAAATTTTTATTTAAAAATTGTGATTTTTAGTATTTTATGATAAAAACTAGTTTTAATCCTTTTTTTATTTTTGTTATAAAAATTGTATATGTTAAATATTATTACATTATTTTAATACAAATCTAAAAATAAAAATATAAACAAAATAAGTAAATTTATTAATAAAATCATATTCTTTCACTTCATTAAAACTAAACCAAAGTGTTTTCTTTCTTAACTTCACATTTTTTTTCTTTTTCCGTTATGGTGTTTTCTCTCTCCTTTGTGGTGCTTTGATCTCCTGTTTTGAGTGTTTGTTTAATGGGGGTTACCGCTTCAATCCTTTGGTGGTAGCTCACTTCATTTTCTTTCTTGTTTTTCTAGTATTTTTTTCTAATAAAACTATCTAGATCTTTTAGATTTATTATCTTTGGGAAAGACTTGAAAAGTTTATTTTTTAGTTTATCATATTTATTTCATGTTATGATAGATATGAAATTTCTAGTTTAGTTTTTTCATATCAGTCTCATGCTTTGACCTTACACAATTATAAGACCTTCATATATATCTACTAAGATAAGAGATGTGATACTCTTTTTATACCGCAACACGTTTTGTGTCAGTCTCTATAGTAAAATATGTATCACCATCGATAGTTTATGAACCAGAAGTAAACCTACAAATCATGAATTAGTTTTGAATAAAAATTATATCTATTTTTTTTCTTCTTAATAGATTTATTAATTTAATCGAATGAGTCTATAGTTTATCATTAAAAAAAAAATTCTCTTTCTTTATTAAAATTGGATTTCACTACTCTCTTTATACATTAAATGATGTAATATCAACTATTAGATTAAAACATACTCAAAGTTCAGATTTTCATGTAAGAGTTATATTCTTAAGCCGGACCTGACCTTAAAACTATGATTCACTATATCACCAAAAAGAAAAAAACAACTATGATTCACTATTTTCTTTCTTCATTAAAATAGGGACTGAAACCTTGTCACTTACGGCTGCAATTTCAGGAACAGCAAGTGAAGAATCACATAATATGGCTTATACCTTTTATTTAAATTTTCTACTGGATTCTTAGTGTGCAAAAAATTTTCAGACATAGGTGAATTCTAAATTCAATTGGTTCACTAAAAGTGTGAAGGCATGAAGTTAGTTGCATTATCGCCATTGGAAGCAAAAATAAACATATTTCAAGAAACTACGTACATGGAATCAAGTTCTTAAGAACAATATTGAAGATCTTGCATTGGGCATTAATTCTAGCAATGTCCCTTCAGTGACTTTTTCCGTGCTTACCCTCACTAGACATAAGAAGGAATATACAAATGCTAGGTTGTTCTGTTTCTTCCTCTACTTGCTTTGTAATCCATGCACAAGTAAATTGCCCAAGAATAATTTTTAAAAAACAAAAATGATCTCAGCAAAAAAAAAAAAATTAAGAAGCAGGTGTACTTCACAATGATATTGTCTAAGGAAAACTAAAAGCCATAGTGAATTAAACATAATATCTGAATTAGGGCCACAGATGTTTGTTCACAAGCATTCAACAAAATGAATTGCTTAAAACGTGAACTAAAATAATTTTTATATTCTTACATCATTTTTTTAACACTTCTTTTCACATCTAGTGATATATAAATTCATAGTTAATCATGTGTATTAGTTGGTTGATGAGTAAATTCAAGTTCCAACTACTTTTTACATGATTTCAATTAACCAACCAATACATATGATTAACCACAAAAAAATAGTGTTAGAAGGGATGTGAGAACTGTTTGAAGTAAGATGAACATTATTCGGACTAAAGAGCCGTGCAGGAAAGAACTTACTTGATCAATACATTGGTATCTGGTGATCTGGTTTTTGCTCATAAAACCAGCTTCTTCGAATCCAATCATTTACGGGTCAGGATTTTTCTTCGTCTACCTAATATAAAAAGAGGAAGAAGAGAGAGGGGAATAAATTTTATACTTTTGTCCTTTGTTTCCTTATGTGGTAGGACACGAAAAATAGGGAAGGTGGGTTCATATAGAATTGCATATCTTCAAGTATAATATCTTTAACATTGCTATCATGTCAAATTCAACAAATAAATGGCTGAACTCACCCTAACTATGATGGTAACTGAATATAAAAGGTGGGAGCTTATATCTTTTAAGTGAAGAAAGAAGGTGGTGACATCTTATCCTTCTGTTCCCTTATAGTCATTTTTGAAGGGTAGAATTAAAACAACAGAACGCATCACTTTTTTCTGTGAGGAAACATCAAGAGAGGATCTCAGTATCCTGAAAAAGATTGAGTTTCATACTAAGCAGCAACATGGATCTGAACTTCAGCATAAAGGTCACAAATGGGTATAAAACGTCAAGCATCTTAGGAAGAACGTCCAGTTTCGGCAGTTGTTGTATAAACATTATGAAACTGAAACGTGAGATGCTTATTCCACCTATGTACCTTAACAAGGGGAGAACTTTCACCAATAATCTCCATAGCAGAACATGCCCTCTTCAGAAAGATGTTGTCTCTGCGTTAAGTTTTATATTTTAAACGCAAACTCTACCTTGGTTTGAACATAAATTTAGTTGCAGCATAAACTTCAACTCTCCAAGTCAATAGTAACCCCACAACCAACAACAGTAACCTTACGTGGACACAAGGAAAACATGCACCTCTATGCTTGACCTTAATTCTTGAGAAGAGTTATATATGTAAGCCCCAACCTCACTCACCCATACTTGCACTGCTTCCATTCCCTACTCACCATGGAAGCTAGTACTGGACTTTTTGCAGGGTCTCATAATAGCAATGAGCTTGTGGTCATCCAAGGACACGAAGAGGTAAAATAAACAAGAAAGTGAAGTTCTTGTATTATAATTTGATGACATCTTCTACATGTTTGACTTACATATACCTAATTTTGCTGCAGCCTAAGCCTGTGAGGAACTTAGATGGCCAGTTATGTGAGATATGTGGCGATTCTGTGGGACTTACGGTGGATGGAGACTTATTTGTAGCTTGTGAAGAGTGTGGTTTCCCTGTGTGCAGGCCATGCTATGAGTATGAAAGAAGGGAAGGGACTCAAGTTTGCCCTCAGTGCCACACAAGATACAAGCGTATCAAAGGTAATTGGAAAAACAGATATCAGATATACATTGTCAAACACAACTAAATAGTGGCATTTAGTCACTATTTTTCCCATCTCAGTACCAACAAGAAATTATATGCTGAATATATGGGAGAAGGAACTAAAAGTGAAAATGGAAAAGAAATATACAATCATTTTCTATTTGTTACTTTTATCTTTAATTGTTATTTCTTGCTGTGCAAAAAGGAAGCCCAAGGGTGGTGGGAGATGAAGATGAAGATGATGTGGACGATATTGAACATGAATTCAAAATGGAAGAAGAAAAGTACAAGCTTAAGCATGAAGAGATGCTGCAAGGGAAGATAAGCCATGGAAATGATGATGAGAATGTTAAATCAACACCGGTAGCAAAGGTCAGTGTATGCCTGATAAAAGGAAACAAAATTCTCAAAAACATTTAATGTATAGAGTTAATATTTTACCTTTGAGATTTTCATTTTTATTTCGGATGAACCATTCTTTTCTTCAGTAGTTTAGATTATTTATGCAGGTGAAGGGAGAGCTGCCCATATCTTCTTACAGTATTGGAGAACCTGGTATGTGTTGGCCTTCTCCTTTATCAGTTGAAGGGATCTGCTACACTTATATTGTCTTTCTTCCTTTCAATGGATAAGGATACAATAAAGTGTGCGGTGACCTGCTGAGCTAAAACTTATAAGCTAAACCTTATAATTGTTTGATACACTCTCTTTCAATTTAAAAAGATTTAGACTAAAATCACCTTTAATCGTGTTTTTTTTTCCTAGTTTGTATTTTGAAGTTATGGATCTCTTTATAAGGAAGCAGTAACTTTGTCTTCTTGGTACAATAAGTAAAGAAACAAGAGAAACAAAATAAAGTAAAAACACTTGCTTATTATAATTAGCACGTCTTCATGAAGCAGGCAAGGGAAAATTGGATGACAAGGAGAGAACAGATGACTGGAAGTTGCACCAAGGCAATCTGTTGCCTGAAACTGATGCCTCAGTTGATCCTGAAAAGGCCATGTATGCACCATGACATCGTTCCCAATATAGGAACCTTGTGATACTATTTTAACAACCATGTGTTCTGAACTCAAGGAAAATCCTAAACTAATTAATGCTTTGTGTACTGACATATAATATAATGCAGGAAAGATGAAACCAGACAGCCACTCTCAAGGAAAGTAGCAATACCGTCAGGCAAACTCAGTCCTTATAGAATGATGGTTGTGGCTCGGCTCATCATTCTATTACTCTTCTTTCAGTACAGAATCTTCCACCCAGTACCTGATGCAATTGGACTCTGGTTCACATCTGTAATATGTGAAATCTGGCTTGCATTGTCATGGATAGTTGATCAGCTTCCCAAATGGTTTCCCATTGATCGTGAGACATACCTTGATCGTCTTTCAATCAGGTGTCTTGAATTTCTCCACCAGCTGTGATCCAAATGGAGCTAATTTTCATATTCATATAACTTACAAGAGCAAGAATTTGCACAAAGTAACCATTATTACAAAATTTCTTGGGCTATTATAATAATTGAGTCACTAACAACACATTATACAATGTTCATATTTAATTGACAACCAGTGATAAAGCCTAAATTAAAGAATGGAATGGTATTGATATGGTTCATTCTACATCTTATAAGAGCTGAAAATTGAATTGATAAAAGCTTAAAGTCTATAACTTGTTATGCAGGTTTGAACCGGAGAACAAGCCCAACATGCTTTCTCCAATAGATATCTTTGTCACGACGGTAGATCCAATCAAGGAACCTCCTCTAGTTACAGCCAATACTGTTCTTTCAATCTTGGCCTTGGATTACCCTGCAGACAAAATCTCATGCTACGTTTCTGATGATGGAGCCTCCATGCTCACCTTTGAAGCTCTTCAAGAAACTGCTGAATTTGCACGAAAGTGGGTGCCTTTCTGCAAAAAATTCTCTGCAGAACCTCGAGCTCCAGAGAAGTACTTCTCTGAGAAGATAGATTATCTAAAGGATAAGCTTCAGTCTACATATGTAAAAGAACGTCGTACTATGAAGGTTAGTATTAACCCTCTTATTGCCTTCTCTTAAAATATTATACTACTGCAGTTGTGAAGAACAAAGTTTCACTGCTTCTTGGCACTTGCTTGACAGAGAGAATATGAAGAATTTAAGGTGAGGATAAATGCACTTGTGGTTAAAGCCATAAGAGTTCCCCCAGAAGGGTGGACCATGAAAGATGAGACACCATGGCCAGGAAACAATACCAATGATCATCCGAGTATGATACAAATCCTTCTTGCTCAGAGTGGAGGCCATGAAGGTAATGAACTTCCCTGCCTTGTCTACTTGTCTCGAGAGAAAAGGCCAGCATTTCAACACCACAGCAAAGCTGGTGCAATGAACGCCTTGGTAAACATTCCAAGCACCATCTGTCATCTTTCAGATTATGTTTCCTCATCCTCACAAAGCTAAAATAAGCTTGTTGTGGCCTAACTGTTCATGTATTTCCAGCTTCGCGTATCAGCAGTGCTAAGCAATGCTCCTTTTGTGCTGAATTTGGATTGCAATCATTATGTGAATAACAGCAAAACCGTGCGAGAGGCCATGTGTTTCTTTATGGACATACAACTTGGGAACAGCATTGGCTTTGTCCAGTTTCCACAAAGATTTGACAGCCTTGATAAGCATGATCGTTATGCCAACAAAAACACTGTTTTATTTGATGTAAGTGCAACAGTTATAGCACTCAATTATCCTTCCTTTTTTTTTTAAATTAATTTTGTTTCCTTGATTGTGTGAGTGGAATTTGATATGGTGCCCATTCTGTTTGCTTTTCTGCAGATTAACATGAGGTGCCTAGATGGAATTCAGGGACCTGCTTATGTTGGCTCAGGATGTATCTTCAGAAGGAAAGCTTTATATGGTTTTGATCCTCCAAAGGCTTCAAAACGTCCACGAATAGTACAAGTACACTCAAAACAGGATGAAAATGGAGAGGATGCAAGCACAACAGGTTACCAGAATGCTCCATAATTTAACAAAAAGACAAACATTTTTCCTTTTCTCTTCCAACTCAGCAACTACTTTCCTTTTTTAGCAGGAACAGATGAAGACAAGCAGCTATTGAAGTCACAGATGAATTTTGAAAATAAATTTGGAAAGTCTACACTTTTTGTGAATTCTTCATTAACAGAAGAAGGTGGTATTGATCCTTCTTCAGGTCAGGCAGCCCTGCTTAAAGAAGCCATTCATGTCATGAGTTGTAGCTATGAAGACAGAACTCTCTGGGGATACGAGGTATTATACAGAAAGCTCTTTTCCATGTCCCTCTTAAGGTTTTCCCAAATGAGATGGTAGATATACAGCTGAAACACTCTTGATCACTTTTTCCATGCACAGGTGGGATTGAGCTATGGATCTATAGCAGCAGATATTCTGACAGGTTTCAAGATGCATACTCGCGGTTGGAGATCTGTATACTGCATGCCAAAGAGGCCTGCATTCAGGGGTACAGCTCCTATCAACCTTACAGATCGACTTAACCAGCTGCTTAGATGGGCAGTGGGATCACTTGAGATCCTATTCAGCCGCCATTGCCCACTGTGGTATGGCTTCAAGGAAGGAAAACTCAAGGGGCTCCAACGGATTGCCTATATTAACAGCACTGTCTATCCTTTCAGCTCAATACCCCTCCTAATATATTGTCTCATTCCTGCCATCTGCTTGCTCACTGATAAATTCATCACACCATCGGTAACATTTTTTTTTCAATTTATGAAAAAAGGCAGATGATATAGCATTGGATAATCATGCTTCATGAACCTCTAGCATGCCAGTTTGTCAGTTACATTTAAAATGAGCATGATTAAATGAATTGTGATGCATGTTGCAAGGATTAAATATCACTCAGGTAAAATGAATAAACAAAAGTATAGTATGCATTTCCTATTTCCCTATAAAATGATAGTAGAAACACAAATCTAATTTCTTTAAGGTTCTTCTTCTTTCTTGCTATTGTAATTTTCTGAGCTCTTTTTAAATGCTTATGAAGTTCTTGCTTTATTCACTGATAAGGTCATTGTTCATTTGTTCATTGTCCAGGTAGGCACTTTCGCAAGTATAATCTTTATTTCTCTGTTCATCTCAATCTTTGCGTCGGCTATTCTTGAAGTGAGATGGAGTGGGGTTAGCCTTGAAGAATGGTGGAGAAATCAGCAATTCTGGGTCATTGGCAGTGTGTCTGCACACCTGTTTGCCATTGTACAAGGCCTTATGACAGCCCTGCCTAAAGTTAATACAAACTTCAGTGTTGTATCAAAGGCACCGGATGATGGAGAGTTTCGTGAACTGTACACCATTAAATGGACTGCACTCCTAATAGCTCCAACTACAATCACAATAATCAACCTTATTGGTATTGTAGCAGGGTTCACAGATGCCATAAACAGTGGTGAACACTCTTGGGGAGCACTGCTTGGGAAGCTCTTCTTTTCTTTATGGGTTATTGTCCATCTGTATCCATTCCTTAAAGGTCTGATGGGTAGGCAGAACCGAACACCAACTCTTATTGTCATATGGTCTGTGCTTTTGGCTTCTATCTTCTCCTTGGTTTGGGTAAGAATTGACCCTTTTGTGTTAAAAACAAAGGGACCTGACATCAAGCAATGTGGAATCAGTTGCTGAATTCATTTACCTACATCTCCTGAAGATGCATGCCCTATCTTTACAAGTATGAAATGAGCCCGAAGAGCATAGATGCACCGAAATGAATAAAGCCAGAGTAAAAATTTTTGTGAAACAACATGCAACATGCCCTTTCCTTTTCTATTTTCCATTTTTCTTTGAATGAAAGTAGAAACCAGAAAGCAATGTACTTGAATTTTGTAAGTAGGAACAAAAGTGTTACTTATGATACTTTTTGGCTGCAAATGAAGTCAAGATCACTTAATTTATTCAACTGAAGCTCCAAATAGCACACACAGTACCAGGCTGACTAAAATGTAGATAAGATACTGAATAAAGCACCAGAAAAGGGAAATAAAAAAGGAAAATATTGAGAACACTTGATAACCAGATAAAAGATGAAACATGGTGACTTTATCGCTTACAGTTCAAAATTAAATATGAAAACGATTCTTTAAAAGCTCGGTCACAAAAGTTAAGCGAAGATTGAAACAGAGATTGCAACTAGATATGATTTACATGTATTCTCAAAGAGAGCATCATCTTCTTTATGGACAAAGGAATGCAATGCTAGGAAGTCTTTGTCAAAGATGGTTTAAAGTAAACTGATTTGTATAATGTTTAGGTGAAAGACAATAGACAAATTTACAGCTTATTTAAGATGCTAGGATTTAAGATATAATTCACTTTAACTACCTATAAAAAAAATTCCTACTTAACAAGTGCTATGAAATGTCACACTTCTCAGGTGGAGAGGGTCACTGGAGGGTCCGGAACATATTGTAGTAACTTAAAGAATATGAAACAAAAAGGTTAGATGCAGCTTCCACGCCACATAAATCATAACTTAACTGGGGAAAAAATTATTCATTCTGCTTTACCATAATCCCCACAAGAACAGATCCTATCTTTGAAATAGTGGAATCTGTTGGCATCCCTAACCATAATCACTCTTTCTGTGATCTTTGATTTAAATTTAGTTGCAGTATGGCAATCTAAACAAACCCAGAGATTCTTGAAGATCCTGATCTCAATACAAGGTTCAGTTGAAATAAGGCCAAAAGCTATGACTAACTTCTCAATATGAACATTAACCATGGGCTCCTCTTCTTCCTTCTCCACATCATGCAAAGCAGTGACAGCCTCTGAATGATATCCTACCTTCCTCATCTTCCCTGTTAACTTCTCCAGCATTTCATAGATAGCTGTTGCATGAGAATGGAACCAATCACTAGATACAAAGGCATGGGGTCCCAATAACCTCAATTAGAGTGCTCCTGGGAATCTTTGCCAGTTTTCTTTTCCTGACTACTTGTATTGAAGCATCCTACGGAAAGATTCTCTCAATAGAGTATATATTACTCCTTCTCCCTCCTTTTTAAAATATTTGTGGCTTTAGAAAAAATATTTTTTATTTTATGTCATTTTAAAAAATTAAATAAGTATTAAATATCTTTTTTTATTTAAAAAAAAATTATCCTTGTTTCTAACTGTGCAGCTCGTCCCAAAATGTCCACCATGCATCTGATCCCGTAATTATTGACCATGGCATGGAAATTTCATCTGCTTCTCTCTGAAAAGAACGTTGAAGTGGAAGATGTCAGATTTGGTCATTTGGGAAAGATGAAGAAAAGAGATGGAGGCCATAACAAGGAAATTTCATCTGCTTCTCTCTGAGAGTGTACGCTTTGTTGATTAAGCTGAGGAGCGAGTTCCGGGCCGGCTACCTGGTTCACAGTCCACACAATGTGCACCTCATGTCCCTTGTGGATCATCTGCATGTGCATGCGGAGCGCAGTTGTTTTTTGATAAATGCCATACGTGGAATTTAGGTAGGGAAAACTCTAAAAAATAATGAACTAGGAAAAAAGAAGGTGGTTTTTACAATCTGCATTTTTTAAAAGTATTCAAACTTCTTTTATCCTTTTTTATTTTATTTTATGATATTAATGCATAACTGCATATGTTATGTTATATAGGGTTGCACCTGCGGGGGCTTTTTTTTCTTATTTTATGATATTAATGCATAACTGCATATCTTATGTTATATAGGGTTGGCACCTACGCGGGAAGGGGGGGGGGAGAGTACCTCCCTGCACCCTCAACCCTGTCTCTGACCTCGTTCTTTGTCATTGGGAATTTTTTCTCCCTATCCCTATATCTGCAGAGATTTCTAATTATATTAAAAAAAGATGAAATAAATTATTTTAATAATTTTAATTTTAAATGAATATAAAATTTAATTAAAAATAAAATTTATTAAAATATTTATTTATTTATATAATAATAATATATATATATATATTATAAAAGGGATTTTAGTAATTTTTTTGAGGACAAAGATCTTGCGGAGAGTATGGTGTTGGTCTCCGTCCCTGAATATATCATGGGAAGATTTTTCTCTCTATCTACATCCGTGCAGGAAAAAAAATCCTACATTTGAAGTTTCATTCGAGAGAGTCTCCGTGGAAATTCCTAAAATGCGGAGAGAATTATCATCCCTAATTAGGTAATTTTTTCATTTATGGGTTCTAGCCTAGCTCCCATAGTCTAAGGAAACAAATTTGTCATATTTGAGTTGTGAATAATAATTACTTTATTACAAAATTAATTTAAATAACTATTTTGTTTAAATTTTTTAGTTTAATTTCAATGTCTTGTCAGTATAAAGCTTTATAAAATTTATCTAACATTGTCAATATAAATTTTTTTATACTATTAACTAATTATACATTATTATATATATAATTTTTGAAATAGTTGTTATAATAGTTAAATAATTTTAATGACGTAATAATACATAATTGATTGATAGTGTAAAAAAAATTTACATTAATAGTACATCACAATTAAATCTTAAATTTTTTAATATTTTAAGTATAAGGTAAAAAAAATGGTATGGTTCTCAGGGATTTCTGTAATAATATTATTCAGATCACTTGGAATAAGCCAGTCTGTCTATATCCTCAGCCATACTGAGAAACTTCTGCCATAAAGTCACAATATTGTTGGTGAATATGATAAAAGCAAAGCGTAAATTTGGATGGGTGTCAATATTTTGCTCCATTGCTTTTCATTTTCTTTTCCTTTGCCTAATACAAAGTTACAAGTGGAAGCCTCCGCCCACTAGTATTAAAAAAGTAAAAAAAAAAAAAAAAAGGTAATCAAACAATATCGATTCCAACATATTTAAGGGGAAGAAAACCTATTGAAAAATTTACAATGGTAAAGAACCTGAAAGATATTAGATACCAATACAATGGCTGAGGCCGCAAGAGATAAGTTGTTAGCTTAGCAGCAGGTCAGGTTCATGCGTGTTTAAATTTCCGAAATTGGTTACTTGCTTCTCCCCAAAGCTTGCTTGATTTGCATGAAATGCGTCCGAAGGCTACTTTCCTCTACCTGTTTTTGCCAAAAATAATTAGAAACTAACACAAGGATGATGGTGGTGATGAAGCAATGCTTTCTATTCTATTTATGCATCAATTGAAGAAGACCAATTTCAGACTTATATGTCCTTTCAAACTGTCCTACTGTATGGGACTGATCAAGCCCCTTGTTCAAAGGATGCCCTCAGAGGATGCCCTGTCGTTATAAAACATTATATAAGATCTCCAAACAGAAATAAAATTGAAATATCCAGCTTTCCCTAAGTACCTAACTGTCCCTTCAAGAACTTATCATATGTCAAATTGGAACCATATCAGCTACTTCACAGTAAACATTACTAAAGAAAAAGGTACTTGTCCTAAACTTTATCAGACAACCAGATGAGATAAAGCTCAGTGGAACAAAGGAGAAAACGAGAAAAACATCTTGAGGTCATGATGTAAGAAACAAGGGAATGGAACTTGAAAATAATTGATAAAGAATTAACGATATAAGAACTGCATTTGTACTAAGATATTGAGCTGACCCTGAATATACAGGCATGGTGAATGGAACAAAGGTAAATAAGTTAAAATCCTTGGGGTCGTAATTTAAGAAACAATGACAAACGATATGAGGAAAGGGGAAGGAGGGATAGACTCCAGCCAGGCCACCAAATCCCGAAACCCTCCGAAAGGCGTATTCAACAAACCCCTGCCACATGCAGATACATTTTCCTTCTCATTTGTCCATTTTGGTAGAACAAAGAAGCATAAAACTTCATGAATACATTACACTTGTGGGAATTTCAACTGAAGATCATGACAGTAGTTCTCTTATAAGCACATATCTACAGATAATGTAGCTGCAGCACTTTAGACAACTAAAACCCAAGCATCTTAACATTGTTCATTTCAGACAGGATAATCTAAAGGTATACTGCTGCAACCTAAGATATTCAGATGATAACTATACATAAGCCATAGATTCAGGTTAAAGTGATATTGGTGCAAAATAGGATATGTATAATATCTGAAAATTATAACCTGCCAATTAAGTCATAATCTTCCTAGAAAAAACAAATAAGAGGTTCTAAATCCTAACATTGTCTTATGACACCAGTAAACCATATGCTTAAAAATTTCTTTGCAAATTCTACAAATTCAATTTATATCCTAGGAAATTTTAGCAAAAATCAATATGAAAAAAAAATACTGACCCTCAGAAGCATTTTTACATAATGACGTGCTCAAGTTTCCTCAACAACTCACTCATTTTGAGAAACAAAATGGTTGTCTAATATACAGATTATCAGTCCTTTGACTGAAAACAGGACATGTTTACTTCTATGAAGAATGAGGTAGTGTAGCTCAAGAGTAAGAAAACTCCATAATCCCACTTCTCACTATCCTTAACATATGCTGCTGACACCATCGAAGAAAGATAGACCAAAAAGAAAGGCACTAGTATATTAATAATATTAGCGTAGTAAGGAAATGACACTAGTTTAGTACCAAAACAGGGTCTTGATGATCTAGATCTAGACTACATTAGTATGATTCTCTAATCCAGTATGACTTAAATGTTGAATCCCTACAATGTGTAATGCAAATCAGATCAAATTTAAATTATTTAATGCACACTGTGATAACAGACAAGTGAAAGTGGAATTTATTTCCTACTAATTTATGTTCATAAGCAACATAAACTTGAGAGATTTGTTGTGCATAATTCATGTTCTTAAACCATATATCATGACTCACCTGCATAGCTGCAACCGAAGCCAGTAGCACTTCACTTTCATCAAGCATGGCTTTTTCATGTGCTACTACAACAGCAACTTCAGAAATTAAATCATTCATGCCCTCCACCTATCACACACAAAAATAACATGCTGTCAGAACCTAGAATAGACCATTTGATCTGACAAAGATAAACAAAATGATAGTAAGGCCCTTTACCAATTAATCTAAAATTGTGATTTTACAAATTTGGAAATCAAAACGAGGAAACAGATAAACATGCAACCAGTGAAAAAAAAAAAAGTTTGATAGTAATTGCATTGGCCAACAAAATAGATGGATAGACAATTGTTAGGTGACGATGCAAATTATTAGAAACCTTAATTTATTATAGATTTATGTTCAGCCTCGTTGATGTTGATATATACTATTAAAATCCAGTAGAACTCTAGAGCAATTAACTCACCCGTGAGAGCAAAGAGCAGATTGCAGATCCCATTGCTTGCATCACACCAACAGCTTGACAGATAGCAACCTTCAAATGCTCAATATCTGCCTGTAAAAGGGCAAACACAGTAATGAAGTAACTGTCTCTCTCCAGTTATCAAATAAAAAAGACATCCTACCTACCGTTGCCCCTCCAGTTAGTGGTAGACGAAGAGTGCTTGCCTCCAAGTCTTCTACAGCCCCAGATAGAGCATCAACATGATCTCTTTCAAGTATAGCCCAATCATCAAGGTAGGTCATCTGCTTCAGTCATTGTAAAAGGCCCACATTTAAAAAATGTATCACCAAGTGTTGAAAATTGAAGCAATTAACAAAAAGGAAAGCAAATAGCATCACACATTTACAGCAAGTGAAATTAGAACCACAACTTCGAAGAAGATTTCACAAAATACCGGTACCTAGATCAAAATGTTAGACCCTTCAAAGCTATATCAGATGTTCTAACCATACCCCTTCATCCGAAGCCCCAACTTGAACAAACAGCACCATAAGCTTTTATTTTTTATTACTTAAATCTCTATAAATCATAATATGAATAACCTATAATCAGAACTAAAAGAAATATGACTTTCCAATATATAGGGCCAATCTCTTGCAGTTGCAGTGTATATTTGCATCACTTATAAACTCACTAATAACTATCTGAAGTTAAATTATCCCATAAAAGGTTAAAAAAAAAAAGTAACTACAGTATGCCATCAACAATAAAAGCTGGCGTATAAATAATATAGTCCGGCGAAGAGAGAAACATTACTTGATCATTCAAAACAGAATTCAGCTTAAGCTCAAGTTTCAGCTGCTGGAGATTGATCCTCTTCCTAATAACGGACTCCCACAGAGACAAAGTAGTGTTCCATACATTATATAGAGTTTTCTGCACCATTGAACAAGTTCTTGTAAAAACGATTTAGGCAAATGATTTGATATATGAAATCATACATATAGCAGAAGAGCTACATCAAAAATAGTAAGAAATACCTCCACAATTGCATTTCGGATGTAAAGCACAGCCTCAGCTCTCGCATTGGCAAATCTCCATTGCAAGTATCTGTTGTAGAGAAGTCGTAATTGGTGAGCATCTTCTATGTAGGCTGCACCCTTTTTCCCTTTTTTCAAATCAGCAATAAAGCTGAGCACTGAAATTGAATTGTTGGATTGAATGGATGAACTGGTTGGCCTTATTCGAGATGGACTAACCCCTCTAGAAGGAGGAGTTGATGGCCTTGACCTAGATGGACTGACACCTCTTGAACTACAAGAGGATAGCACTGAGGTCTTACTAGGTGAGGGCAGATGCGATCCTGGAGCTGACAAGGACTGAGATCTGACTCCAGCAATTGTTAATCCTGCTTTATCCGACGAAGTTGTAGGAACAGATTTATGATGTCTTAATGCCTGTAGCGAACAGTCATCAACTGATTTAACCTCGCTTCTTATTCTACCACTTCCAACAAGTGATAACAGTCTTACAGCATCACTAGAAGCCCTTTGCAAGGGTTTACTTGCTTCATCTGATATAGACAATCTTCTCAGTGAAGACAAACCAGTTCCTGGAACTGAATTGTTCACCATTTTGGTATCAGCACGATCAACACTTTTATTTAATGCACTAGAAGATACCTTCCCACCTATCCTACTCGGCCACCGATGTTGATCTAACAACCGAGAAGGCAAACTATCAACTGGTTTAGAATTCTCAGACTGATCAGGGGCATTCTTCCCTTTAAGAGGACTCCTCTTTCTCTCTGGCGTAGGCTTTCTTATGGTTGGAGTTTCAGGCTGCTTGTGAGCCACGTTTGAAGCCGGCCGCAGAGTACGATCCGAAGCACTAGTAATTGGCTTCTCTTTCTTGCTAACAGGTATGGAAATGGTATCTGACTGGAAAGAAACACTCAAACTTCGCATTGTGGAAGGCCATAGACTGTCCGCCGGCAAACGGCTACCTGCTGTCCGTCTGGATGACAGCTTGACATCTACAGATGAGTCATGGACGGGTGTAGAAGGTCTTGGTGGTGGTGGGGAAGGAGGAGTTGAAGGCCTCTTCCTTTCTGCCGAGTGAGCTCTCTTAGGTACCAACTGGGAGGGTGCAGGTGTTGTTCTTGTGAGGTTTGGTGAAGGGCATCTACGAGGACCAGATGGGGAGGCAGGAGTAGGTGACTTGTAACGAGAACTAACCTCCCTTGTTCTAGAGCGCCGTGTAGTGGTGGCTGCATTGTTCTTTTCTGTCAGAACCAAAGGGGGTCTTGGGGTCTCCACAGCTTTGTGTTTCCCTGATGCTCGCTCTGATTCACATACATCCATCCACTCTATCCCAATTATACCACATTGATAGGAAATTTCATAACACTAAACCAGATTTACCAGCCTTGGCTATCAATCATGTGTCCCGCGCATTTAACGGAATAAATGAACTGCACCAAATTATCCACAAAGGAGATCCTTTCCTGTGCAGTAAATCTGCCACAAATGCACACAGCTTAAAAGTCAGATACAACAGAGTGTCAAAGAAAAAGCAAAAGAAAAAGAATTAAACAAAACCATCAAAAAAGAAAAGGAAGAAAAATGGAAAAAAGCGCACATCTTTACAGAAACTCAGATCTGTTGGAGAACGAATTTTACAATCACACCCAATAAACACAAAAGGGTATGTTTTTCTCATCAAATAAAGCCCAAATCCAACCAGATCAGGACACAGCAAGAAGAATACAGAGAGGGCAAACAACATTTGGTGTAATGGGTGAGAGAAACTCGCGGAAACTGTCTCGACGTGCATTTAATGTTTATTATCATTAGACGTTGGTTATGGTTAACTGAACAAAAAATAAAAAATAAAAGGATTCAAATTGCAGGGGAAGGGGTCCCCTTGGAAATTGGGGATACTGGGGAGAGTGGTCTTAGATAATGTAGGGTGTAGGATAAGAGAGAGGAAGTGCGTAGGGTAAGGTATAGGCTTTAAAATTTGTTCCCCTCTCACGGGTGTGTGTGTGCTGGCAATTGGGTTAACTCCACATAAAACGCACTATATTCTATTTCTTCTCTCCCAACTCCTTTTCAATGAAAGTGATACCAAAACTATCGATTATTGCAGAGCACTCTGCTTCCCAAAAGAAACAAACACTTCACTTAAATCAATGTTGTGGGTTTTCCTAAGATGAACCACACACTAATTAGTACTAATCGCTATAGAATAGTAGTAACTGATTATTTATGAGTTTTCTCTAAATTATATGTCCATTGTTTTGTTTGTATGCTGTGCACAATTATTAATGTTTTCTTAATTTAATCGAAGGTTGGAGTCGCAGGTGGTAATGTTCTTGGGGAGATGGGTAAAGTCATGGATATCCACGTGCAAGGACGATCATTGTCCACCCCCATAAAACTAATACTATATGATATGATTCGTAAAATATAATTAGCCAGGTAGTAAAAAAGAAGCAAACAAGAGACATCGTTTCGTGCAAAAAATTAAACATGATAATAATAAAAAACATAGAATAGTAATTTCGATTAAATCTAAGAAAGAAGGGAAAAAAAAAAAAACTTTCCCGGTAAATTTAGAAAGGAACAAAGGGTTCTGAAGAGGGATCCATGATGACAGATGCCTGGATAGATGGACAGGTTCATGTCTCTCTAACTGAAGACATGTTCAGTGTTTCATTGTTCATGTAATGAATCTTAGATAAACAATACAAAAATGCTAGTTCATTGAATTTTATTCTAAATTATTTCGTTCAATCAAGAAACTAAATAGAAACTTTCTTCGAATTTTGAAATTAACAGCAGAAAACTTGATCAGGAACCAAAAAACCAATGTAATCCTTGCATAATGTGATAGTAAACTAAGTGATCTAGATCGAACAAAATTTAAAAAATAAATAAATAAATCGGAAAACGGACATGAATCAGAGCATGATTTTCTCAATTATGAGAAATTTCGCGAACCTACTTTTAGATTGAAGCAACTTTGAAACTCAAAGCTTCAGATACTGAATTGAAAATCAGCGTGCGAATCCTAAATAAACGAGTGATTGCTCTTTCTTCATACAAGAAGAACAAAGGGAGAATCCAGAACCTTCCGATTCTGCCAAAGTAGAACGAGGAAACGAGGCGTCGGTGGCAGAAACGGGTCGCCGGAGATGGGTGAGGCAGAACGGCCGGTCGTCGGAGACAAGTTTTTTCCGGTGAGAGATGTTGTTTTGTGATTTTGAAGCAGAGAGAGGGAACGGGATAGCGAGACAATTAAAAGAGGGAAAATTTTGATGATTTCGTGCTAACGACAAAAAAAAAAGTTTTCTTAAGAAAAAATTAAAATAAATTATATTTTAAAAAAATTAAAATAAATTAATTAATTAATAAAAGGGCATCTGAGAAAACGGTTTCAGTTGGGAATGGAGGGAGAAGTAGGAGTAGGGACAGTTGTTTTCGCGCCAGCAACTTTTAATTAGTCTTAGTCTTTAAGTAGTAATTATTAGTTATATTATAATCATTTTGATTCAGCTAACCTGTTATAATATTTTAATTTAAAGTGAGAACATGTGGAGTATATGTGGTTATGTGTAAAAAAAGGTGAATATTAATTGAGTTTAATATTGATATAAAATTAGTGTACAAAGTTTTACATTGCTATCATTAAAATTAAAACTATAAATGCTTTTCCTTATTGAAATACTTCACTAGCATATAATTTGTTTCAACTTTCAACAACTTTCAAGGCTTAACATCAAGTAGATGTTCCTTACTTTTTGGATTAATTTCATATATATCATGTTATACCTACTACTTTTATTTTACTTGAATTTATATTTGTAACTTAGCTTTCATTAGACATACAATGACATTAAATATTACTTTGTGAAAAGAACTTTTACTAATACATGATGCATACATATTTTGACACATTTTGCCGTTTAGGTAAATTTCATGCCTCAACGCTTTGTTTTTGACAATAACAGACATAACATGCTATTTGTCATCCTGTATTCATATTTGTTTATCTCGACGTATCAATGTAATAATCATTAACTTGTTTTTTGTTTTTCTGAAATTAAATGAAATTCTGGTTATTACCATATGTCACCTATAATTTAGTAAATAAGAAACATAGGAATTATTAATTTACGAAAAGAAAGGTACATTTTAGTTATGTTATATGAAACCTCATTAATTAATAGAAATAAACAATTAAAATAACTCATGTACCTATTTATCAACACATAATTGTGTAAATATGGGTGTTCCAAATATGCGTGTTGCTCTGTTTTCCACTTTTCTTACATTTTCTCCAACTATATGAGAGAAAGAAATTCAAAATTATTCTTGTTTGATTAACATAGTAGACCTATCGTAAAAAAAAATAAAAATAAAAATATAGTAGACCTATTCAACGATCAAAATTAATTAATATTAAAAAAAAGTTCAAGATGACAAACCATTTATTTAATCAACTACAATTACTTGCACCAAAAAAAATCAATCACAATTTCATTTGTGGGCCAATAATCAATACTGAAGGTAAGAGAACGAAGTTGCCCCTTTTTCTTCCCCTCTCTTAAAGAGTAAGGGAATATGGTGAATTGGTATTTTGACACGCTTTATTTTCATTTATAAAATATCAGATGAAATTTCAAGAAACTCATTTAATTGTTTTTATTTTGATTAAATTTTAGATTGGAAATAAAAATCTTAAAATTTTAAAATAGATATCTACTAGTTATAATTTTTATTTTTGGCTTCAGGTTTTTTTTTTTTCGATGACTTCAGGACTTTAAAATAGTATTAGACTAAAGTTCTGCATATGAATAGAAAATTATTACAGGATAAGAAGAGCAAGTGAAAGTGGGAAACTTCAGTGGAAGTAGGTTCGTAGAGTAGAAAACTTAGGATGGAATTTTTGGTAGGTTGAAATGGATTACCTTACCAGTAATAACATATTCCAAGCAGATTAATGGATTACCTTACTTGTAATAACATATTCCAAGCAGATTAAGTTACCTTTAAGAAAAGAAAGGAAGAATGAAAGAAAGTGTTCCGGTTTGGGAGGAGAATAATGCACTTAACACATTATAATATACCAACTGCAGTGTAGAGAAAAATTCAATTGCAATAAAACCACTTGCCCACCATAAAAACATTGCATTTAAATCACCTAACGAAATTTCTATCACTATTGCACCAAAAAAATGAGGGTCATAGCCTTAATGAAGCATTAGTATAGAAGCTTTAATGCATACAAAAATGATAATAAAAAAAGTATATATATCCTTCAAAGGATGTTACTCACATCTAATCACACAAGGGAATAGGAGCAGTTTGGCCTGCTCTAGGGTTAACTTGGTTTGTTTAATAAACAAGTTAATATTTTTTTTAAAAAAAAATATGTATTCAGTTAAATAAGTCAAGCTTTAATCTTTTAAAATATATTATTAGACTTAACGGACTGCACATACGTACACACATATATAAGAACAGTATATTAAATGAGAGTAGTATTTATTATGAAAGTGATAGGAATAAATTTTTGTCACTATATCTTAAATAGTAAGAATAGAATAAAAGTCGTGTGACTTTTTTAAAGTGATTATGTGACTTTTATTTATTTAATATATGATTTAATTATATATATATATATATAATTAATATATATTTATATATATATATATATATATATATATCAGCATCCTTGAATTTTTATCAATATATTTTATCAACCCAACCATTGGATTGAAAGTTCTAATCAGGTGGATCATACCCATAAAATCTCATATAATTTAAGAACTATTTGATACTTCATCGCATTGGTTTATTTAATTTATAATACTTTTTCAAATATATGTAAATATCGATTATTAGATTACACAGTTATAAATGTTCAATTTATCGAAAACTTAGTATTCATGATTGTCAAGGTAATATGTCATGATTCAAAGATTAGATTGGTTAAATTTGCATTCTAAAGAGAGTTATTCAAGAGTAGAAAGAGTATAAGTGTAAAAGTACTTAGTCCTGATGTAAGTAGATCATTTCCCCTCCTTATCCCCCACACATCTATATATATATATATGGAAGGGATTCACTTACATTTTATATAAGTACTACTTATACTCAATTTCTAAATATTAATTTTATTTTGATCTAAGATTTCAATATCATTCAATTTAATAAATAGAGAAAATAATGAAATTCCACATTAATAAAGATATAGAATGATATGTACCAAGAATAATTTGACTTAGAGAGAATTTAACTCATGACTCTATTTATCTATACTATTATAAAGGGGATTTTCCACTTTTGTATCTGTAGAGCGATCAAGTTATACTAGTACAAGTCAAAATCACTCTTACATAATTGAATAATTTTTTATTGAATAATTTTCTCACTAAATATGTCGTTAGATTGAAAGTTCTTATCATATAGATCATATTTATGAAATTTCACATTAATCCAAAATTGTTTAGTACTTCATTGATATATGTCAAGATTAACGTAATATATACTTTTGAAATTTATGAAAATAAGAACCATGTGATTATATTCTTATCGATGTTCAATTTTTACAAAATTTGACATAAATAATCAAGGTAATGAATAGTTATAATTTAATAATTAGATCGATAAAAGTCACATTCTATAAATAAGTTATTAGGTGGTGTAAGAATGTCAAGTCTTATATTGGTGTAAATTGATCTCTCTCCTATATATAATATTATTTTGTAATATTTATATGCATGTCAATTTTATAAATAATATGATAAATTTTAACAAAAATAATTTCACCTTATTACATATCTTCAAAGCCAAGACCTAAGCATGTTGGCCTATTTTAAGGCCTAGTCCGGTTGGCCGACCTAAAGGTAAATATATTAGTCTATTTAAAGATTTTGATGCAAAGTATAAGCTTTTATAATTAGTCTAAGACTTGTTTTTAAAAAGCTTAGGTTAACCCCAAAAATTAGTCCATGTTAAGTAATAGGCGAAGCTCAAACTTTGTGTTAGGAAAATAAGTTTAACTCATTTAAGGCAAAGTTTGACATGATTTGACCAATTTTCATGCCTACATTGCTTAGTAGTCTTTCTTTTTTTTTTTAACCATAAACTAAAATTCATTCAAATAAAACCTTAGTAGTCTTTCTATATGGTGACACTTACAATTTTTTATATATTTTATATATCTACTTTATTTAATATATATGAAATATATCAATATTAGATATATATATAAAATGTGTGTAAGAAAAAAAAAACTTACATTTGTGTAATGAAATAACTTACATTTTCTTGTTACACATATTTTCAGCTATTAGATCCACTTTCATTTAATAGTTACCTTTAGTGAAATAATCTCAATCATTAGATGAAAGTTGAACTAACTATTAAAAATATGTGTAAGAAGAAAAAACTTACATTTGTATATAAACCGATCCCCCTCATATATATATATATATATATATATATATATATATATATATATATATATAGAGAGAGAGAGAGAGAGAGAGAGAAGAGGATCAACTTATAAGTTAATTTTCTCTTACACACTCATTTTCAATTGTTAGATCTACTTTCATCTAATGGTTACCTTTAATAAAATAATCTTAAACATTATATGAAAGTTCAACTAACGGTTGAGAATGAGTGTAAGAGAAAAAAATTTATATTAGTGTAAACGGATCCCCCCTCATATATATATATATAAGAGAAGAAAAGAAATATAAACTAACCTGTGATCTCTGTAACTTTACTCCTAGTTAATAAATTTTTCAATAATGATGCATATTTTACTATGAAGACTGACATATAACTTATTGTCATATGAAGAAAGTATTACATATCTTATCTTAATAAATATAAAGGTCTTATTATTCCGTAAAGTCAAAGCATGAGACTAATATGAGAGAATCAAATCAGAAAATTTTATACTTACCATAACATACAGCAAATCTTAAAAACTCAATACCAAAATCATCATATATATCTAAAAGATAACAAATCTAAAAGATATAGATAAATTTATTGGAGAAATTACTACAAAAACTAAAAAAGAAACAATAAAGAAAATGAGGAGATCTATTACCAAAGGAGAAGGACTGTAGCCCCTAGTAAAGAAACACCCAAAAAAGTGGATCAAAGCACTACAAAATGGAGATCAAACACCACAAAAGAAAGAGAATCAAGGCTAGCTCCTGATTAGTAGTTTTAGAATCACATATCTTTAGTATTATTTTTGTAAATAAAAAATATATGTTCATGCACATGATATAAACCATCTTATGTTGTCAATATGCTCGAGCGACCCCATCCTTATGAATAATTAAAGGATCCTAAATTCAAACACTTACATGTATTTATGTTCTTGAAGCATTACTTAGTAGAGTTAAAACTACTGTGGAAAACAAACTAATTTATTTATATAAATTGTAATTTAATTTCAAAATTGTCAAAATTATGTTATAATTTTTTTTTTTTGCCAAAAGATAGGTTGTCATTAATAAAAATGAAAGGAATACATGTTCCCAAACAAAAACAAACAATAAGATGCCCCAAGATCACTTTTGGAACTGCACAAGGATAAAAAGAAACATAAGATAATTTGCTTTGCACACTTACATTGAAGCTCTATTTCAATCAAAGTAGCCATTCAGCTAGACATTAGATGGCACTAACTCTTTAATTTGGATCTTTACCCCTTGGTGGCGCTTCAAAAGAGGGAGGGAAGATATATAGGCACAGCTTCTTACCTTCTCTAGTTTCCATTGCATCATGGCTTCTTTTCTTCGAGATAGACTCTAAGTTTCCTATGGTAGCAAGATGATTAGCAGGTTTTGAAGCAAGGTTCCTCCTGGAAGCTTTTGTTTGGGAGTTATTGGTAGACTTCTTCCTAGCTTTCCTTGCTAAGATGGTGGCTGGGTTTTGAGCCAGAAATTTCATAGTCCGAGGAGAAGGCATAGCCTCCACCATTGCATGATATGAGGAATGGGCTAGGAGCTGTAATTGGTAAATTGCCCATCACAAGCTTTGATGTGACCTTCCTTAGAGCTTTGCCCGTGACTAATCATGATGGTGTCATTTGGGTCTGATTCCTTGAGGTCATTGCCACAAGAGCTAAAATGCAAATTCTTCTTGGTTTTCAGATCTTCGTCCATCACTCTTCTTGCTTCCTGAGCTACCACTTAAGGAGGTTTGGGCTGGTCTTTGACCGAGAAAGGTGAGAGTTTAGACGTTATATGATCAACAACCGTTCTATTTTGGTTGCCTTTGGCAGGGAAAGAGTCCTTTCCATAAGTGCGAGGTTTGGCTATGTCCCCTTTTATCTCAATTTTACACCCATTTCGGTTTTTACTTACACTAGGCCTGGACCCGACTTTTTCTCCTTTACTGAATGGTGCAGTTCGTTATGGATAAGAGAGGAATAGTTCTTTACTTCATGCCTTATGATACCATAGTAATAACAAAATAATGGCAGTTTTTCATACCGAAAATCTATCCGGATTTTACCTTCCTATTTGGTGGAGAAATATGGGTCTACAACGGCTGGAGGACATCAATGATGACCAATGATTTAGGAATGAAACCCTGAGGGCCTCTAACGGAGTACATTGACATCTCTTTGACTTCTCCAATTCATGGGCAAAGCTTTTGTCTAAGATCTACAGAGCGGAAATGACATTGGATGCCTTAGCATTGCACCCAAAAAGGTACTAGGTTTAGTTCAGAGTCTTGTAGGTCTCTACTTTGATCCTACATTTTCAAAGTCAAAAGCTAGTTAATTTTTATACAACCATGGCTAGTTGCACAATACACAGTGCATATCAATTTCATCTTCAAAAAAAGAATTGGTACATTTTTGGCCCAAGCTCCTCACAATGCAAGCCCTTGGGAATGTTCCATATCGCCTATAACACGGTCAACAACGTAGAGGTCCGACCAAGGAAGAAGAGGAGACAACCACTTTGTTGCCTACTTCTCTACTTCGTGGCTGACTCTGGTGCAAGTAGCATAATTGTCATCAACGAGAGAAAACATAAGGAGAGAGATTGATCTGTTGATTATTTCTATATCTTGAGTGTCTTATATTTGATTTAATTGGACTTTGTGTATGATTAATTATTAACTTTTAACTAAGTTTCTAGATATGAAGTTTAATTGGATCCTTATTATAAAACTTTGCTTAAGTGTGTTTTATAAGCACTCATAATCGCATCGTGTTTTTTAGGAGATCAATATCACCCCTAGAAGCAAAGAGAAAAGAAAGCATAAGAAGAATTTGGGTTGAAATTGAAGAAACAGAAAAACATAGCCCGTGTCATGAAACACGAGAGGGGGCGGGTTCTTTTCTGTCTGCGTAATTTCATGAAAACTTGTTGACAGATTCAAACATAAGGGAGCCGGGTAATTAAACACGGCCTGTGTTTGTGTCTCAGAAATCAGAATTTTAAAGTTGGACCAAGGTTATGAGCCCAAAAGTTATAAATAGGATTGCCTAAGGTTGCTAAGGGATATCTGGACTAGAAGCCTTCAAGATGCTGAGGAGAATACGAAGAACAAGGGAGAGGGAGATTCGATCAAAGATTGGAGACTTAGGTTCGAGCAATCGGAGATCCATCAACTTCAATCCTTGAAAACTAGTTTGATCTTTAGTTTTCTTTTGCACTTCTATTCTTGACAATGTTTTTCTTCTGTTATTCTTTTGATTTTAAATTTGTCATGTGTGGCTAAACTTCTTACTTGGTTAAGGGAAGATGAAACCCTAGTTTTGATTATGTGAATCTTGCATATCTCTTTATATCAATTCAATTGAGTTTTTATTCATATGTTTCTGATCTTAATTTGGTATAAAGGTCTTTATACTTTCTGCCAATTTCGAAAGTAGTAAAACTATGATTGCTATGCGAGGTTACGGTGGTAGGACTAGTGAGACATATGATCTAAGTAATTTAATCCTGGTATGTGATTAGATCTTAGTGTGATTGGTTTTCTAATTCTTAATACAATCATTAGGTGGGGATAAGAGTGGTTGCTTTATAACTAACTAGTGATTAGGATTTAATTTGAGCGGTTGCTGAATTAAGCAAAACTTAAGGAAAACAGGAGATTTATCTCACAATCACATAAAAGCAAAATTGGTTATATTGGTATAAAGGGAATGTAAGTTAGCATAATCATATAAATCTAGTGGTGAATTCTATCTCTTAACCATTGTCTTTTAATTGGTAATTCAAATAGTGTTTATTGTTATTACTTTAGATTCAATTTCTATTTTCATAGTTTTAACAAACAAACCCCATTTTTACTGTTTATTATTTTTAGAGTTTAAATTAGGATTCAGTTTTTATTATCAATTGAATTAGTTCTCTGTGGATCGACCCTTGTTAACTACAACAGGTTGTAAGGTTTTTATATTTTTTGTGGAACTTGGCAACTGATTTTCATTCTAAATTTTAATTCACAATCCACACCACACTAAATTTTGGCACTGTTGCCGGGAAATTAGTGTGTGTTTGGATTGCAGTTGGTAAACTTAAGTTTAGTTGAAAGTGTGTTTGCAAACTTAAGTTTGGTTGAAAGTGAGTTTGCAATAACTAAATTATGTTTGGGAACTTTTGTTTCAAAAGTGAGTTTGAAAGATTGTTTTTAGGCTCAACTGAACACAAAAGCAAAAAAATGTTGCTTTGATCCTAACTTACTTTTGGAAGGAAAAGTATGTTGAGCCAACTGAGAAAAAAACAACCCAAACAACATTACACTACGTTCGAGGCATCCTAACTCACTTTTAGAAATCTCAACTACAATCCAAACACACACTTAATTGTCCAATTGCGCTATTATTTTGTTTCCTATTTTTCACTCTATTTTTATTTCAGTTTTTAATTATTTTCTTCCTCATTTCTGACTGTTTTGCAGGTGTTCATGTCCAGTGGTGAAATGAACGAGTAATTGAGAAATCTAAGGCATTACTTTGAACAAGTCAGCTCATAGTCTCCTCTTCAATTCACACCTGCTGACGTCAAAGTTGCCTGCCTTATTGATTTATCCAGTTTTGAGATATTTTCTGAAACATCTGAAGAAGTGGTGATGACAAAGAATACTTTAAGGGCGTTGGATGATGGAGACCAAGGAAGCTCAAGTGGCAGCCCAACGGACCTAATACCCAAAGATGCACTGTGAGGACTTGGAGGCCCAATGACAAGGTCAAGAGCTAAGAAGGCTAAGGAGGATTTGGACAAAGAAGTCAACCACTTTCTCTCACTCAAGCCTATTCCAGAAGAAGGAGCATTCAAGATGGTCCAAATCATCCAAGTTAATGAAGGGCCCAATGTGGGGGCATGATTTCTTCTTAGTCAATTTTATTTAATTATGTATTTGAACTTTTTAATTTTCTCAGTTTTGGTTCTTATTTTCTTTTTTTGGGATAATTTTGTAATAAGGGTATTGTTTGGGCTTAATTTGTGCATAGCAGAGCTAAGGATAGGTGTTGCCTTCTAGTTGGGCCTGGGCCACATTTGTGCTAGGGTTAGGATTAAAAATGCGCTAATTTGCTGCCTCATTTAGCTAGACCTAGCCGCATACCTAATGCCTATAAATAGGCTTATATTTACTACATTTGACACTTTTGAATTCAAGAATATTATTACACTCCTTTGTGAGTTTTGAGAGCTTAGTTCTCTTAGGGTTCTTGGAAGAACCATCTTGGTTCTTATCCAAGGTTTCCTTACCTTTGTGGCGAATCTTCGCTTGACTTATCACTCTCCAAGAGTGTGGTGTCTTCTTCCTTCCATTCCTTGTCTTTCTTCCATCTTTTTTTACTATTCACATACTGTTCACGTACTGTGCACGGTACTGTTCACGCACTATTCATGGTACTGTTCACGTACTATTCACCCCTTCATCGTTTAATTCTTTAAAATACGAAATCAACTCAAGGACGATCCGTAAAAATAATATGCATCTAACTTGGATCATATCATGTGGTATCTAGAGCCCGGATCGTAGAGTTGATAGAGTTCTTGTTTTTTTTTTGTACTTGTTCTTATTACTTTCCAAACATCAAGCACCATTGCTTGAATGTCATAATTATACAGAACCTTGATCATCATTGATCTCTGCCACTCCTAAGAATTGGCAACATTCTTTACTTTCCGTTCTTTACTTTTTGTTATTTAAATTTCAGTTCTTTTATTTTCTGCCTTTAGTTTCTGTTCTTTAATTTCTGTGCAATATTTACAGATTTAATCTTATCAACTCTATATCTATTGTTGTTACATATTTTATAGCACCTTAATTTGAAAAGAAACTCCTAAATACACAATTGGGCATAACATTTGGAACTAAAATTGCAAGAAACAATTATTATTTTTAAGTGCAAAAAGAGAACAAGGGCGTGAAAAATAATATAAAAAAAGGAGAAAAAAAGCCTATTCTAGAAAAAAAAGAGACTGCCCTTGCACTTAAGCAAGATTAAGTTTGAATGCCTTGTGAATTTCATTAAGCGGTGTTATTCTACATACCTTGCGCATTTCTTTTTCTTCTTATTTCTTTTGAGTTTTACCTTTTTTTTAATTAGCTTTTCTTGCTTGTCTTTTAAATTCTTTTGAGTCTTGTCTAGAGTTTCATCCTTTCTTCAACTTCTGAGTACTTACTCTTGTGAGGACTGCCACTTTTGTAAGAACTTTTGGTAATTGAAATGCGAAAGGGTTCATTTAAGAACTTGCAAAGAGAACTTGAGTGGTAAAAGGCAAGAACGTTTTCATTAAACAAAAGCCTAATTGTGTGAAACACGAGTGGAATCAATCTAAGAGTGTACACACGTGAGAAGAGTGGTAAGAGCCTTTTCAATCTTGTATTATTCTTATTACTTGTGCAAAGATGAGTGAAGGAAGTACACCCCCATCCCCTAGGACTGCAAACCTTATGCAAGTCTTAGCTAAAGAACTTGAGAAGTTTAGAGTAGAAATAAACACAAAGCTCGATAATGAAAGGAGGAGAGACTCTCAACATGATGTCTCGCATGAGGATCAAGATACCTATGATTCGGGTAGGGAAAAGAGGACTAAGAGGAACCATGATAGGAGAAAGAGGCATGGGAGGAGTGAAAGGAGTTATAATAGGAGGCATAGGAGTGATGAAAGAGGAGGAGACCTAGGAGGAGTAAAGACCCAAGTACCTTCTTTCCAAGGAAAGAATGACCCTGAAGCCTACTTAGAATGGGAAACCAAGGTAGAACAAATCTTTTCCTATCACCATTACAACGAAGAAAGGAATGTGAAGGTGGCTGCCCTAGAATTTTTCGACCACGCCCTAATTTGGTGGAACCAAGTACAAAAAGAGAGGGAAAAGAATAAGGAATACCCCGTAGACACTTGGGAAGAGATGAAAGGTTTGATGAGGAGGAGGTTTGTCCATTCATGGTACTATAGGGAATTACACAATAAACTCCAAAGACTTACCCAAGGAAGTAGGAGTGTGGATGAGTACTACAAGGAGATGGAGGTGACCATGATAAGGGCTAATGTCATTGAAGATAGGGAGGTTACCATGTCACGTTTCCTTCATGGTTTAAACCATGAGATAGGAGACATTGTAGAGTTACATAACTATGAAGAGCTTGATGAATTAGTCCACCAAGCCATAAAGGTGGAACAACAACTCAAAAGAAAGGGTGCATGGAAGAAGCCTTCTTCTAACCTCAAACCTCCCACTTGGAAGGACAAGGAACTAAAGGAAGACTCCTCTACACAACCCAATGGAGGTATGACTTCTAAAAACTCTAATGTTTTTCCTTCCACTAATGCTTTTTCCTCTTCTTCTTCTAAAAATAGGAACATCAAGTACTTCAAATGCTTGGGTAGTGGACACATAGCCTCCCAATACCCAAACAAAAGGGCAATGGTGATAAGAGAGGGACACCTCTCTAGTGATTCATGTCCAAATCCCCCTCCCTCAAGTGAAAGAGAAGAAGAATATGAGACATATGCTCATGATGGTGACTTGCTAATGATAAGGAGACTCTTGGATAGCCAAGTTGTGGCAAGGGACCAAGACCAAAGGGAAAACATCTTCCACACAAGATGTGTCATCCAAGGCAAAGTGTGCTCATTAATCATTGATGGAGGAAGTTGCACCAATGTGGCAAGCACTCGCTTGGTAAGAAAACTTGACCTTAAAACTACTCCTCACCCCCGACCATACAAGCTTCAATGGCTAAGTGAGAATGATGAGGTGATAGTGAATCAATAAGTGTTGGTAAGTTTATCAATTGGTAAATATAATGATGATGTTTTGTGTGATGTTGTTCCCGTGGAGGCCGGCCATATTTTGCTTGGAAGGCCTTGGCAATTTGATAAGCATGCTATTCATGATGGTTTCACTAACAAGTACTCCTTTGTTTATAATACCTTAAAGGTAACCCTTGTACCCCTTACTCCCAAACAGGTTTATGAAGACCTAGTGGCCTTGAAGCTAAGAAGGGAGCAAGAGAAGAAAGATGTAAAAGTAAAATCAAAGGGGGAAGCAAAGAATAGGGACCAAGAACTTGTAAATGAGAAAAAAATGAATGTTTAATTGCTAGGGAGAGTGAGATTAAGAGGGCTTGCTTTGCAAAACAAGAGATGTACATTTGCGTATATAAGGACTTGTACTTAAATTGTAACTCTAACCCTCTACCTAGTGAAGTTGATTCTCTTTTGCAGGACTTTGAAGATGTCTTTCCAAAGAGTGTCCCTCCCGGACTACCACCCTTAAGGGGGATTAAACATCAAATGGACTTCATCCCGAGAGCCTCTTTGTCCAATAGGCTCGCCTATAGGACAAATCCTGAGGAAACTAAGGAAATTCAGAAACAAGTGGAGGATTTGATGCAAAAAGAATGGGTGAGGGAAAGTTTAAGTCCTTGTATCATGCCTGTCATACTTGTCCCCAAAAAGGATGGCACTTAGAGAATGTGTACTGATTGTAGGGCTGTAAATAATATAACTATAAAATATAGGCATCCCATCCCTAGGCTAGATGATTTACTTGATGAATTGCATAGTGCGTGTTATTCTAAAGTGGATTTAAAAAGTGGGTACCATCAAATTAGGATAAGGGAAGGGGATGAGTGGAAGACAGCCTTTAAGACTAATCATGGATTGTATGAGTGGTTGGTGATGCCTTTTAGGCTTACAAATGAGCCTAGCACCTTTATGAGGTTGATGAACCATGTATTGAGAGAGTTTCTAGGCAAGTTTGTAGTAGTGTACTTTGATGACATCCTAATCTATAGCATAACCTTAGAAGAGCACCTAGAACACCTTAGGATTGTGATGAGTGTGCTTAGAAAAGAAAAGTTGTATGCTAATTTAGAGAAGTGTGTCTTTTGCACCAACCATGTAGTGTTCTTAGGCTTTGTTGTGAGTGCTAAGGGAGTGCAAGTAGATGAAGAAAAGATAAAAGTCATTAGAAAGTGGCCTACCCCTAAGTCTGTGAGTGAGGTAAGAAGCTTTCATGGGTTAGCTAGCTTTTATAGAGAGTTTGTAAAAGATTTCAGCACCATAGCCGCCCCTTTAAATGAAGTTGTTAAGAAAAATGTGAGTTTTAGGTGGGGGGAGGATCAAGAGATAAGTTTCAACACACTCAAAAATAGGCTCACTCATGCACCCATACTTGCATTGCCTAATTTTTCTAAATCTTTTGAACTTGAGTGTGATGCATCAAATGTTGGGATTGAGACTGTTTTATTACAAGAGGGTCACCCTATTGTATACTTTAGTGAGAAATTGCATGGAGCTGTTTTAAATTACTCTACCTATGATAAAGAATTGTATGCACTCATAAGGGCTTTGCACACTTGGCAGCACTACCTTTTGCCAAAAGAGTTTGTAATTCACAGTGATCATGAGTCACTAAAATATTTAAAAGGGCAAGGTAAGCTTAATAAGAGGCATGCCAAGTGGGTGGAATACCTTGAACAATTTCCCTATGTGATCAAACACAAGCAAGGTAAGGTAAACATAGTGGCTGATGTGCTTTCCAGGAGGGATACCTTATTAGCTACTCTTGAAACAAAAATGCTTGGTTTTGAACACATAAAGGAGTTTTATATGCATGATGATGATTTCTCTAAGATGTATGCTGCATGTGAAAAAGGGGCGCAAATGGGGTTCTTTAGGCAAGATAGGTATTTATTCAAAGAAAAATGTTTGTGTGTGCCTAAGAGCTCTTTGCATGAATTATTGCTTAGGGAAGCTCATGAGGGGGGATTAATGGGTCACTTTGGGATCCAAAAGACTTTAGATGTGTTGCATGAGCATTTTTATTGGCCTGACATGAAGCATGATGTGCATAAACTATGTGATAGGTGCATTGTTTGTAAAAGAGCTAAATCGAAGGTAATGCCTCATGAACTCTATACCCCCTACCTATTCCTGATTCCCCTTGGACTAATTTGTCTATAGACTTTATGCTAGGTTTGCCGCGCTCAAAAAAAGGAAGAGATTCCATTTTTGTGGTGGTGGATAGATTCTCCAAGATGGCCCACTTTATTCCCTGCCATAAGGTGGATGATGCCATTCATGTGACGAACTTGTTCTTCAAAGAAGTGGTGAGGCTTCATGGAATGCCCAAAAGCATAGTCTCAGATAGGGACTCAAAGTTCTTAAGTCATTTTTGGAGGACCCTTTGTAATAAGCTTGTGACTAAGCTACTCTTCTCTACCACTTGTCACCCACAAACTGATGGGCAAACTGAGGTGGTGAATAGGACCCTATCGACCTTGCTGCGATTAATCATTAAGAGGAACATCAAAACCTGGGAAGAATGCTTACCTCTTGTTGAATTTGCTTATAATAGGGTTGTGCATGCTACTACTAGCTTTTCTCCTTTTGAGATTGTATATGGTTTTAATCCCCTCACCCCCCTTGATTTACTGCCTCTACCTAATGTCTCTTCTTTAATTCATAGGGATGGACAGGCAAAAGCTGAATATGTGAGGAAGCTCCATGAACAAGTCAAGACTCAAATTGAAAGGAAGATGGAGCAATATGCTAGGCAAGCAAACAAGGGAAGGAGGCAAGTTGTTTTTGAACCAGGAGATTGGGTGTGGGTGCACATGCGAAAAGAAAGGTTTCCTTTGCAAAGGAAATCTAAGCTCTTACCTAGAGGAGATGGACCCTTCCAAATCTTAGAAAGAATCAATGACAATGCCTACAAAGTTGACCTACCAGGTGAGTATGGGGTTAGTGCAACATTTAATGTGGTTGACTTAAGTCCTTTTGATATAGGTGATGAAGGATCAAATTCGAGGACGAATTCTTTCGAAGGGGGAGGGCATGATGGAGACCAAGGAAGCTCAAGTGGCAGCCCAACGGGCCCAATGCCCAAAGATGCACTGCGAGGACTTGGAGGCCCAATGACAAGGTCAAGAGCTAAGAAGGCTAAGGAGGATTTGGACAAAGAAGTCAACCACTTTCTCTCACTCAAGCCCATTCCAGAAGAAGGAGCACTCAAGATGGTCCAAATGATCCAAGTTGATGAAGGGCCCAATGTGGGGGCATGATTTCTTCTTAGTCAATTTTATTTAATTATGTATTTGAACCTTTTAATTTTCTTAGTTTTGGTTCTTATTTTCTTTTTTTTGGGATAATTTTGTAATAAGGGTATTGTTTGGGCTTAATTTGCGCATAGCAGAGCTAGGGATAGGTGTTGCCTTCTAGTTGGGCCTGGGCCACATTTGCGCTAGGGTTAGGATTAAAAATGCACTAGCTTGCTGCCTCCTTTAGCTAGACCTAGCCACATACCTAATGCCTATAAATAGGCTTGTGTTTACTGCATTTGACACTTTTGAATTCAAGAATATTATTGCACTCCTTTGTGAGTTTTGAGAGCTTAGTTCTCTTGGGGTTCTTGGAAGAACCATCTTGGTTCTTATCAAAGGTTTCCTTACCTTTGTGGCGAATCTTCGCTTGACTTATCACTCTCCAATAGTGTGGCGTCTTCTTCCTTCCATTCCTTGTCTTTCTTCCATCTTTTTTTTACTATTCACGTACTGTTCATGTACTGTTCACGGTATTGTTCATGCACTGTTCACGGTACTGTTCATGTACTATTCACCCCTTCATCGTTTAATTCTTTAAAATACGAAATCAACTCAAGGACAATCTGTAAAAATAATATGTATCCAACTTGGATCATATCATTGGGTGCTCCAAATTTAGACCAACAGTCTCTTTACATAGAAATTCTAGAAACTGAAGAGGCTTTTGAGTTGAAGTCGAGTCTAATCCACCTTTTACCATCCTTTAACGGATTAGCTGGGGAAGATCCTAACACCTTTTACCATCCTTTAACGGATTAGCTGGGGAAGATCCTAATACCTTTTACCATCCTTTAACGGATTAGCTGGGGAAGATCCTAACAAGCATTTAAAGGAGATACATGTGGTTTGTTCCAACATGAAGCTTACAGGAGTTTCAGTCGAACAAGTCAAGCTTAGAGTTTTTCCATTCTCATTAAAAGATTCTGCAAAGGAATGGTTGTACTATTTGCCACCTGGATCCATTAACTCATGGCAAGACATGGCTCAAGCTTTCTTGGATAGATACTTCCCTGCCTCTAAGGCCGCCACCATTTGGAAAGAAATTTGTGGCATCCAACAAAGGCATAGGGAGTCGCTTCATGATTATTGGAAGAGGTTCAAGTGATTATGTGCTAGCTGTCCTTAACATCAAATCAGCGAGCAACTTCTTATTTAATTTTTCTATGAGGGTTTGATGGTTATGGACCGCAACATGATTGATGCTCCTAGTGGAGGAGCTTTGGTTGATAAAACTCCACAAGAGGTCAAAAATTTGATAGCAAGAATGGCTGCGAACACTCAACAATTCTTCACCATGAATGACACAGGAGTGCGAGCAGTTAAAGAGACGGAAATAGTTAGCTTGCAGCAACAAATGGCTCAATTGACCGCCATGGTTCAGCGGCTTATGGATATTGGGAAAGCACCAGTAAATACTTGTGGGATTTGTTGCTCTTCAGGACATCCCACTGATATGTGTCCCACTCTACAAGAGGACACATATAAGGAGGTAAAGGTGGTAAGTGGATATTCTTGACTTTCCACAAACTACAACCCCTACTCTAACACATATAATCCGAGGTGGAAGGATCATCCTAACTTGAACTATGGAAAGCAGTCCCAGAACCAACCTCCAGCTTATGGACCTCCAGGATTTCAACAAAGGCAAGCACTTTTCCCTCAGAGGCAACAACAAGTTCAAGCTCCTAAGCAACTTGAGCCTTTACTGGAGGAGCTAATGAGGCAAATGATTACTAATAATATTCAGTTTCAACAAGAAACAAGGGCCACCATCAGTAATTTGCGAAACCAAGTGGGACAGTTAGCCACAAAGATCAACAAGGTTCAGAGCCAACTTTCTGAGAGACTTCCCTCACAACCAGAAGTGAATCAGAGGGAAAATGTTAGTGTTGTCATATTGCGAAGTAGAAAGAGGTTAGATGAACCTCCACCTCCCCCACAAGTCACTAAAGAGAAGGATAAAAAACCAAAGGAAGTGAATGAGGAAGGGCAAAACTCCAAAGCCCCTAAGGTAAGTATTCCTGAACTTCATCCTAAGTATGTCACTAAGGCTCCATTCCTTAGTAGGTTGGTTAAGAGCAAGAAAGAGAAGGATAGAGATTTTCTTGAGACTTTCAAGAAAGTAGAAATCAATATTCCATTGCTGAATTCAATCAAGCAAATCCAAAATATACCAAGTTTCTTAAGGAGGTATGCACCCAGAGGAGGCGGCTAAAGGGTAATGAGAAAATTAATATGAACCAAAATGTTTCAGCCCTCATTCAGCCTATGCCTCAGAAATGCAAGGATCCAGGGACTTTTACAATTCCATGTGTTATAAGCAATTACAAATTTGAGCATGTCATACTAGATTTAGGTGCTTTTATTAATCTAATACCTATATCTGTTTTTAACTCTCTTGGACTTGGACCCTTGCATTCTACAGGTGTTGTGATTCAATTGGCTAATAGAAGTAATGTGTATCCAGACGGGTTAATTAAAGATGTATTGATAAAGGTTAATGAGCTAATCTTTCCTGCAAATTTTTATGTACTAGAGATTGAGGGGGAGTCACCATCCAGTAAGGTTCCATTTATTTTAGGAAGGCCATTCCTCAAAACAGCGAGGACCAAAATAGATGTGCATGCTAGAACTCTATCCATGGAGTTTGGAGATTTAATTGTTCAGTTTAACATTTTTTATGCCATAAAGCATCCCATAGAGGAGCATTCTGTTTTTCATATTGATTTACTTGTTGATTTAGTTGAAGAAACTAATAATGAATTGTGTGTTGAATTTCCTGATTTAATTGCTTTCAATGATTCTATCCGTTGCCACTCATGTATTGATTATGATGGTGATATGATATGTGCTATTTGTGCTGAAATTTACGCATTCTTGAGAGCTGATGATTCTGTTTATGTAGAAGCTAATGGTATTGAAGGATCTATCAACAATGCTCTTGAAGCAATTGTAGAATCTAAGAGAAAAAAGGAGGTGGAGTTGAAGTCCATTGAAAAATTTTCAGAGAAAGGAGAAAAGCACCGAATGGCGGTCACAACTGGACCCTAGTCTAACATAAACAGTGATACAAATGAAGTTAATAAAGTAAACATATTGCATTTCAATTGTGACGTCAAGGGAATTAAGGAGGACCAATGGGACCTCCGTAGAAGCTCTCATGCTACTTCAAGCATAAGTTGGTCATTATGTTTTCGCCAATGGGACCCTGGTGGAAGCCTCCTCATTTGATAAGGATGTTTCTTTCCTTTCCCCCTATTTTATTTTACTTGTCCTTCATTAATTGATGATTTTGATAGATGCTGTTTTTCTTTTGAGCTTTACATTGAGAACAATGTAAAATTTAAGTGTAAGGGTATTAGGACTTTACATTCTATTTTCTATTTAAATTTTTGTTTTCTATTTTCTATGTTCTGATTTTAAAATTTTGTTTTTGCTGTTTTAAAAAATATGTGTTTTTAATGGATTTCCAATGTTGTTTATGAGATTTGTGAAGTTTATGAGTTTGAAGCAATTGAAATTCAAGGTTATGATTTATAAATGTCTTCTTCTATCTTGAACTTGACATGTTTGGTTTTGGATGTTTGATTGGTGGATTGAGATTGATAAATACATATCTTGTGAGATTTTGAGCCTATTGATAGATGGATTTAGCATTTATGTCATTCTTTTCTTTCTTATGTGATTTTCACTTATGTCATTTGAGTACTCTAGAACTTGCTTTGATTCTTTTTTAGGCTATATTTTTACTTGCATGCATGAGCATGATTGAAGCCTTCTTTCTTGATTAACTACTTTGGCCAAATAACTAACATTGCATCATTTTCCTTTTATTAACCCCCTTGAGCCTATTTGTCTATCCTTTGTCTTAGCTCATTACATGTCTTATGTGAAAAATTATGTTTTTACGTTACCTTAGGGAATGAGATAATATTGGTTTATTTTCATTGGGAAACTCTTTTGCTTGCAAGTACTTAATAGGACAAGTGTGAGAGTTGTGCAAATTGATGTGCAATATGCAAAGTGTTTGGTGAAAAAAAATGCAAAGAAAAAAAAATGAATGCAAGAAAGGTTGTAAAAGAAAAGAAAGAAAAAGGAAAGAAATATGTAAAGAGAATGTGCATTATATAGATTTGAGGGGATAAAATTTCATGTTTGTCAATTGAGTTCCTCCCCAATATTCTTTTATTCTCTTGAGTACTTATCTTGTCATAACCATATTATTTCCTTCCCTTACCTTGGCCCCATTACAACCTTGAATAAAGTCCTCTTGATTTATGTGTGCATGTGTTTGAGTAGTGAAAAAGTAGAAGATAAGCAAGTTTATGGTAGTGCATTTTTCATGGGTTAAATTGAGTGAAATACCTACCATTTAAACACTTGAGGATTTGAGAATGTACCTTGTGAGGATCTGCCATTCTTAATTCATGTTTTTCAAATTGAAGATACCTTGCTTGTTAGTTTGAGGTGTGAAGAATTGTTATCTCTTGAATGTTTTGATCCCTTGAATCTTTTCTTGCTCTTCTTGCTTACAAACTTTTGCCGCTCTTGAATATCATTAGGGATTGAGTCTTTAAAGTTTAACTTTTGAATTTGTTTTGTTTTTTCTTATTCCCTAGTTTAGTCTAATGTTTTGCCCAGGAGTGCAAGAGGCTAAGTGTGGGGGTATTTGATATGTTGATTATTTTTATATCTTGAGTGTCTTATGTTTGATCTAATTGGACTTCATGCGTGGTTAATTGTTAACTTTTAACTAAGTTTCTAGATATGAAGTTTAATCAGATCCTTATTATTAAACTTTGCTTAAGTGTGTTTTATAAGCACTCATAATTGCATTATGTTTTTCAGGAGATCAATATCACCCCTAGAAGTAAAGAGAAAGAGAGCATATAAAGAATTTAGGTTGAAATTGAAGAAACAGAAAAACATGGCCCGTGTCATGAAACACGGGGGGAGGGGGGAGGCGTGTTATTCTCTGGAAATTTAATTAGATGCAATTTTTAGCCTGGAACAAAATCACGGCCCTTGTTATGAAACACAGGGGGGGCGTGTTCTTATCTATTTGCGTAATTCCATGAAAACTTGTTGACAGATTCAAACACAAGGGGGTTGGGTAATTAAACACAGCCCTTGTTTGCATCTCAGAAATCAGAATTTTAAAGTCGGACGAGAGTTATGGACCCAAAAACTATAAATAGGATTGCCTAAGGTTCCTAAGGGATATCTGGACTAGAAACCGTCAAGATGCTGAGGAGAATACGAAGAACAAGGAAGAGGGAGATTTGATCAAAGATTTGAGACTCGGATTCGAGCAATCGGAGATCCATCAACTTCAATCCTTGGAAACTAGTTTGATCTTTAGTTTTCTTTTGCACTTTTATTCTTGACAATGTTTTTCTTCTGTTATTCTTTTGATTTTAAATTTGCCATGTGTGGCTAAACTTCTTATTTGGTTAAGGGAAGATGAAACCCTAGTTTTGATTATGTGAATCTTGCATATCTCTTTATATCAATTCAATTAAGTTTTTATTCATATGTTTCTGATCTTAATTTGGTATAAAGGTCTTTATACTTTCTGCCAATTCGAAAGTGGTAAAACTAAGATTGTTATGCACTGTTGCGGTAGTAGTACCAGTGAGACATATGAGCTAAGTAATTTAATCCTAGTATGTGATTAGATCTTAGTGTGATTGGTTTTCTAATTCTTAATGCAATCATTATGTGGCGATAAGAGCGGTTGTTTTGTAACTAACTAGTGATTAGGATTTAATTTGAGTGATTGCTGAATTAAGCGAAACTTAAAGAAAATAGGAGATTTATCTCACAATCACATAAAAGCATAATTGGTTATATTGGTATAAAGAGAATGTAAGTTAGCATAATCATATAAATCTAGTGGTGGATTCCATCTCTTAATCATTGTCTTTTAATTGGTAATTCAAATAGTGTTTATTATTATTACTTTAGATTCAATTTCTATTTTCATAGTTTTAACAGACAAACCCCATTTTTACTGTTTATTAATTTTAGAGTTTAAATTAGGATTCAGTTTTTAGTGTCAATTAAATTAGTTCTCTGTGAATCGACCCTTACTAACTACAACTAGTTACAATAATTTTATATTTTTGGTGGAATTTGACAATTAATTTTCAGAGACACATCAAGGACTAACAAGCAAAACTCAAAACATATAGATTAAAACATAAATAAGATAAAATTGGATTCACCTGCTACTACAAGTAACTTTGTTGGAGCATCCATGCTCCAAAGATTGGATTGGGCATGGTAAATGCTTCCCTATAAATAAATGTGCCTCACTTTGTTTGTTATACTTTGAGAATGGCATTGAAGCTTTCACAAAATAATGAAAGAAGATAAAAATGAATGAATAATAATATTATCATTCTGTGTTATACGTACACATGGCTTGGCATTGAAATTTTGCTTTACCTTGTTTTTATTCTTATTGATTCTTATCTTTCCTTCTTAGTTACTTAATATGTTCGTTCCTTTTCTTCTAATATGTAATTATATTAAGCCACCTCTTCTTTTACGTGTTAGTTTATACTTTTCCTTTATTTTTATTATTATTACTTTTTGTAGTTTTTGTTGATTTGTCATTAAAAATCTTAATTATAGGTTGTATCTCAATGATGGAAAACCCAAAATTAGTTGAAGTGACAATAAAATTATTAATTTTTCGGAGGTGAAGAGTTCTCTTGGATTTTACTAAAACGGTTGACGGGGTCTTAGGTGATCTCCAATAAGAATTTTTATCCTTTTTGTTTGTGTTGTCATCTTATTTATTAAAATGTTATAAATTAAGATTCCAACGATGAAATAATCATAATTACCTAAAGTGACAACAAAATTCTTGACTTTCCTGAAGTGATGGCTATCTCTTAGATTTTGTCAGAAACGCTGGTGGGACCTTTAGATGATCTCTAATAAAATTTTATTCCAAACATTTATTAAATTTAATGTGCAATCTTACACTTTTTATTATAAAGATTATTTTTTTTAAACTTGGCCGATGATGGAAAAATTGAGTGAGGACCAAAGTGTGATCAACAAAACTCTGGTCAATACTCTTGAGGTCATTTCATTGGATTTAGCCAAAAGTGTTGGCGGAATCTAATTTCCACACTTAGAACAAATATATATGTTTTCAATTAAAAATAAATGTGATTAGTAAATTTATGCATCCCCGACTTCTTGATAGTGGTGAATTAAAGTTTTATTTTTATAAAAAAAAATTTAGAAGTCACTACAAAACATCTCATTATATCCAAAAATATTTTCTTGAACTTGGATGAGATTTTATTTGGCTATTTACTTTAGGAAAAACATTTTTCTTGACTTAAACATATTTTCTTGAACTAAAATCTTATTTTCTTAAAATAATATTTTATTTGGCCATTTATCTTACAAAATATTTTTCTTCAAAAAATAAAATTTTGATTCAGCACATTCATACCATGTGTTATTGACAAAGTGGGACATTTAAAAATAAAAAAAAAATTATTTTGAATGGATAAGACCAATTTCACTAAGTTAGTGGATAACATTAGATTAAATAGGTAATCATTTTTTGAATGAATGGTGTAGGATATTAATACATTCTTTACCCGTAATCAATCCATGAATCTACACTCTAGAATGCAAACCATATCTTTTAAAGTATTTAATTGCATCATTCCATTTTTAAATAGAAAAAAACGATTGCCGACTCCTAATCTTTTTAATTTGAGTTGCTTTCTTCCGACGCACGCCCCTTCGGGACAATTGCAACGACAGTGCATAAGTTAAACTCATTAATACATTAGAAGAGTTTAATTCATAGTCATTAGTTTATCAAATTATTAAAATAGTTTAACCTCTCTATTTATTATTATGATATACTATTGTATTGACAGATATTGACGTATAAGTTACATGTGAGTCAATTCGTATTTTTTTATTTTCAGTCAAGATAAAAAAAAGTAACAATTAAGAGTCAATTGTAACTTTAAAGTTTTACCAAAAGATTTTTGTAAAGGCATAATTAGAAGTTGAGGAGTATTTGATGGCAATAGTAAGAGCATGTGATGTGAATTTCTCGCAAGCATACGGATCATTCAAGTACGTAGTAAATAAGATCGTTCTCATGAGAATTGTATGATTAATTATTAACTTTTACAACAATACCAATTATTTAAGCGATCAAGAGCGATAATGAAAACACAATTCAAAACAAGACTAAATCAATTAACTAAGTAAACAAATCTAAAGAGAGTAGATTTCAACCAATTATTAAAAACCTAGGATTATGAATTCACTACAATTACCTATTATGATTAATATCAACTTTTTCATTGCTAACAATCAATTATGATCTTGAAAGTGATTTGTCCTAAATTGTTTAAAGCCCTCTCTCAAGGCACTAAAAACATGTTGAAACCTTATTAATCTCATTCTCACTGTAATTAACTAGGTTAAAATTCATTAAGTTCAATGACAACTATTCACTCCTCAAAGGATCAAGCCTATCTCTAGGTCTCAATTCCTAAGTTCAAATTTTAAATTATCAAGCAATTAGATTTCATCTCTCAATCTTTCACCTGATGCCTAAGATCATGTAAATATGAAGTGCTACATACCACAAGCATTAAACACACTATGAATGAATCAAGAATAATAACTTATCGTTAACAAAGAATCAATAATTCAATAGAGAAGAATGAAGAATTGCATCCTAACCCTAGAAATTGACAATTTAGCCTCACATGGTTATCATAACACAAGCAAGAACAATAGATAGAGAAACAATCATGATTCTATCCAAACAAAATAAGAAACAAGAGGGAAAGGAGAAGAGGAAAAACTATATGTCTTCAATGATTGCCTCATTTCTCTTTGAACTTACTTCAAAACCCTTAGTCTTCAACCTCTTTGCTTCCAATCTCCTTCTCTTTTGATGTTTTTAGCCTCCCTTTTTATATGGATTTTACCATAATAGAGTTGTATTAGGACTTAGGATGCCAAAATTGTCCTTAACTTAAGTTTTCAAGTCGATTTGGCTCTTAATTCTCGATACGATGCCGCACACGCCCCTTGTGTGTCCTGGGATTTCCCGATGGAGGGTCGTATGGCACACTTATTGGCATTTCTAACACGTACATACCCCTGTGTGGTGTCCCAGGGGGCATGTGAGGCTCTGTTTGAATATTAGCAAAAGCGTCATACACCAGGGTGTGTGTGGATTTCTAGTTCACACGGGGTGGGAAGGGGCATGTGGACCTTTGAAGCAAGATTTGGCCTTAATGGTCTTCATGAAAGTTGTAGGTTCTTGTCTTAACTTTCCAACACTACTAGAATCACCTAGTTTTGACCTCTGAAGCTCATGTTACATCAATTTTATCGCACAAGGGTCAATAACTCCGTGAATCTTTGCGATCTTGATTTGAAGCTCAACTCTTTTACAATGAACTAAACCAAATCTGCAGATTCATCCAAAAAAAAATTCTCACTTAAAGCCTAAAATATAGAGTAAGACCAAACGTAAATTATCAAAGAAATAAGTAGTCATTAGTGGCATAAAATCTCATAAAATGCATCTAAATCCATTTAGAAAAGTGTTTATCTTTGAATCAGAGTGAGTCTTCTAATCTTCATAAGCATTGAGAAGCTACCAAGATAGCTCGTCTCTATAACTTAGAAAATTCGCTACACACTTGAAAGTCCATTAAAGCATGAGAGAATAACTAACAATATAAGTAAGTTTATTAATCATCAAAACTACTACATAAAGACCATTAGAATGGCTTTGGAGATAAAATTGTTTAAGCCAAGCTTATGCACACCTCAATTAGTCCACTTCTCTAGTTTGGTCAAAGGTATGCCAGCAATCCACCCTTGGACAATAGAAGTCAGTAGGATATTTCTTGCAACTTGATCCTAAGTAATTGACATAACTAGGATTCGAAAAAATAATGACATTTTGGGGAAAAAATTGGATACCAAAATAGGGAATCTTCTCTATAATAGTATAAATAGATATTGAGTCTAACTAACTTTGATGCATTATTAATATATTTTTTTTATAAAATCATTTAATCATATATTAACACATCATTATAAAAGTTTGACTTTTTAAACAATTATTATTGTCATAGTAAAACTCTTTTAATAATTGACAATATATTATTTGATGATATGAAAACTTTACTAAGCCAATAAGCTTAGCTCAATTAGCACTAGTCCAAGTCTTTTATGGCTCGGGTGTGATAATTAATGTTGTAAGTTCAATCAGGTGCTTGCACTTCTGATGTAACATTAAATAAAAAAAAATTCAATGAATCAAAATTAAGTCAGTAAGAATAGGTTAGTAGTAAAATATTTTAATAATATGAAAGTGGTCATATAGGTTCAAACATTCATACCGCTATATATTGTTAAAAAAGTAATCATAAAAAAAATTCTTTATAGGAACTTATTATTATTTCTCATTGTTATCTCATCAAAATACAAAACGCTTTGTTTACATTGAATTACTCAGCAAATTTCTTGTAAAAAAATTTATTGTATAAATTTAATCCATAAGAAAAGTTAAATAAGTTTAGACCTTAAAAAAAAAAAAAAAAACAAATACTATCTCAAATACATTTTTAATTGTTAGATTCATTTTATCATTAGATATATATATATATATATATATATATATATATATAATGTATTGTTATGGATAGAAATCCTATCCCATCTTCCTATGTCCATCCATGTCCCACCAATAAAAATTTGTCAACTAAGAAAAAATTAACAACTCGTCTAATTTATCATCCATTAAAAAGTTAACAGCGTAACTGGTTTGTTGTGCTCATCTAATTTATCAAATCTCCATCAACCAGCCATCATTCCACCTAAAAACCCATCAGCCAAGACCCAAACCCCAGCAAATCACTTGCATTTCATTAGTTCCTAATTCCAAAAATCAAACTTAAAAACCCATCATCCCTTGCTCCACCACATTGCTGCCATTTCCTACAACTCGTCGACAAAAACGCAGCGTCCAGATACCTAGGTTCCATTCCACTACTGGCGACATCACGTCTCCACCATTCTCAGTTGTGAGCCCCCATGAAAGTTGTCAATGTCCCAATGAGGATTTCTACACAGCCAAACCCAGGGCCATCTCGTTGGAGCTCCATCATTAGCCACTAGTAGCACCTTGTTGTCACCAAGGAGTAACTATTCATCCGATTTGCGTGTAGCGGCATCAGGGACTCCACCAAAACTCCATCGCGGGTGATGTTGCAGTGGATATGGGTTTGGATCTCTTTGGTTGTAGGTTGATGTTGTCCGTGCAGATTTGGGGTGATCATTAAAATCTAATATGCTTGATTTGTCGGCGCTTTCAAGTCTGAAGTTGGTGGCAGTTCTTGACTTTGTTGATGGAAAGAAAGAGAAAAAGCAGAAAGATCGTATGCAGTGCGATTCGACTTCTCTCCGGCAGCTACACTTTCAGTAATTGTTTCAGTAATATCTATATTATTTATTTTTATTTAATTATTAATATTAATTTAATATTAAAAATTATTTTAATATTAAAAATAGAAATAAAAATATTAATCGTTAAATAAAAAATAAATAATTTAAATGTTCCAATCACACCTCTAACAACGAGAGAGAAGCGACAAAGATCAATGGGTAAACCACATGGGATATAACAGTAAAATGATGTATTTTTTTTTCTTAGTTGGCAAATATCTATTGGTGGGATAGAGATAGAGACAAGGAGATGGGACATATGCTTTTCATTTCTGTTCTAAATTAAAAAAAAATGCGGTGTTCAAATAATTTGTATTTTTCTACATTTTTTAGCCTTTTAAGTAGGGGTGTGCAAAAAAATCAAATAAATCAAACCAATTTATAAATTGAACCGAACCACTTCAAAATAACCAATTTTTTCTACACATTTATTAACATGAACCGATTTTCATTTTATAAAAATGGTTTGGTTAACTCATTCTCAATCCAATCTGGTTCACTGCAATAACTAACCCTAACCCCCAAAGTTATCAGTTCACTCATCCTTTTTACTTTTCAGAAATTCCTCTCAAATTTTATCAATCCTAACCCTCAAATCACTAAACCCTACTCCCAATTCACTGAACCCTAACCCCCAATCAAGCACCAAGAATTGCACAATTGGCGACACATTCAGGCTCAAATTGAGGTCGATTCTGTGTCGATCTTCAACTCTGTATCTTCATCTTTCTGCGTCGATCTGAGACTCTGTCTTCATCGATTTCTTTTTACTGCGTCCTCATCGAGTAGCTTGGTGCGTCGATCTGCAACTCTGTATCGATTTCTTTCTGCTCACCTTTCTGCTGCGTCCATTGATTTGTAGTGACTGTTCATCTTGTTCATCTCTGCTCTTTGGTCCAGGTAATACAAAACTGAGGAAAAACTTTTGCGGAATAGAAAAGCAAGGCTTGTCCCAAGAAAGGTGTTTTATTTGCAGGGTAATTGCTGCAATGTTTTCTTGCCATAGTAAATGAAAGTAAGTTTATATTTTACTTCTGAGTATTCGTTTAACTTCTAAGTGGTATTGTGTAACTTATCAGCATTTGTGCGAAAGAATTACCTGAATCCATTGATAAGATTTTAGTTGCATTTTGTCTTCCTTGGGATGTAATATTATTTTTTCTTGCTTGAAGTTAGGAAATATTACCCAAGGAGAAGACTTTCAAGGATTCAAGAGTTTATTTCATTTTGACCAACCAAACTTTATTTTCATCTAAACTCCAAGTTACTTCCTTTTTAATCGATACCCTTGTCTTTTTGCTTTATTTGTGCAATAATTATATATATGCCATTTGCTTGATTGTGCCCTTGTAACTATTTGCGCCTTTTTCTTCCTTAAATAATGGCGAGTTGATTGTCTTACATTGGGATGACATTAAATTCTCTCTAACCGAGTTTCGTGATTTGAAGAATGTTGCAATTGTTGCTTGGGATGTAATATTAACCGACTCGCTTTCTATTTTTTATTTCCAAACCAGATTTTTAAAAATTGAAACTGGTTTTTAAACCAATTTTCTAAAACTCAAATCGGTTCAGAATCGGTTCTAAACCCAAACCGATTCTAAATCAAAATCGGTTCTAAACTGGTTCTCTAAACCAAAATCGTTTCGACCCTCAAAAGAAAATCGGTTTGGTTTTTGAACCGAACCACTTTAGTGGTTCGGTTCGGTTCGATTTTTCATGCCAAACCGAACCATGCCCACCCCTACTTTTAAGTGACACTTTTTTTAGTCTTAATAGCAAACTAAATGGTTAAGAGTGGTCCCAATCTCCTTGTGATTGATATTCCCCCACTTGTTGCTAAAACTATGACAAAATAAGATGTCAAATAATATTTTGTCATAAAAAAAAATTGAAATAGGTGAAATTAAAACCAAATTCCAACTATAACCCTGTGCTTGAATTTTTTTTATTAACGGAACGGAATAGGTAGGGATGGATCGGAAAAGAAATGAATAGAATGAAACATAGTTCCCTCCCTCTTTGTTTGGAAGATTCATTTACGGAACGGAACATGTGTTCCTCCCATTTCACCTCAATTTTAGAGAGAACAAAAATTAGACATTTGAGGGGAAGAGGGGAGAAATGATTCCCCATGTGTTCTGTTCCATTCTTATGCATTTTAAAACTTTCAAATACAAAAATTTATTTTCGTTCTCCCCATTTCCTTTTCGTTTCTTCCATTACCTGTCATCCAAACATAGTGTAAAAGTTAAGAAGTGAGTATGCCATGTGTTTGTTTAATTATAATATAAGAGAGTGAGGCATGTGCATCAAATTCGGTATCTGTATGTAGGTTTGAAGATTCTTTGGTTTGGTATAAGTAACCAAATAGTTAATAAATTTTAATAAAGTATCAAACAAAAAATTCTCTGTTTGTAGTGGGATAATGCTTTTGGTTAATGATGGTTTTTTTTATGAGTTATGTTATTTGATCTATCCACCTTGAAGAAATAAGTAATTACCAAAATCTTACTCCAAACCCTTTACGCACAACCAGGCTTTATTTTATTATATTTTATTTTTTTGTCCTGTAAAAAAATGATTAGGCTACGTTTTCCATGTACAACATGTTTTTTAATTAAATAAATATTTCCTATTGTAATTACTTATATTTCCACATCCTTTTTTATAAGAACACATTTTATTTACACTGCAAATGGCAATATTTATCTTTTGTGAGTATCGATTTCTCTTCCTTGGGTTTAAGCTAGGGTTTGCGCTACCCCACTTGTTTGGACCTTTCCCCTGTAGGCCTTCTCGTCTCATTGACACTTTGCTAGTTCGGTTTCCTGCTATTGCCTGTTATCGTTGGTGATCCACTAGTGGTAGTTGATCGGGTTCGTCTAGTGTGGCTATCGAGTTCTTCGCAGTGTTGCAATCTGCCCCCTCTTGGCTTCACCACTATCTTCGGTTAACGAACGATCATGGTTGCCCAATCTCAAGAGGAACCGATGATTACTGAGGACGATGAAGTCATCCATTTTGACAATGAAGAAACTCGATCCAATATGGCTATAGCGAAAAAATAGTCTAATTGGTCAGATTTTCTTAAATTGTGACCAGGTTCAAGCTAGAGTTCGCACTATTTTATCTGAGATGTGGGATTTCTCGAAAGGATTTTGCTACGATGAGTTGAATAAGAGAATTCATGGTGTGATAGACTTTGGAGAAGACAAAAGAAGCTTTTTTATCATACTATTATTGGTGGCAAAAATAATTATTAAAATACTATTTTTTAAATTATTTATTAAAATATCGCTATTTTAAAACTATTTATCAAATTGTTAATTTTTTATCCTATGTGACTTTTTTTAATATTTTCTGAACTACGTAAGATGCGTCAAACAGGTTGGCGCATCCACGTGGATTACACCAACACGGTTGGCATAATCCACGTGGATGCGTCACTCTGTTTGACGCATCCTACATGCATACGTCATCCTACATGAAGCATCCTATGTGGATACGCAATCCTACATGATGCATCTATGTAAAAAACACCATGTAAGATGGCGTATCCACGCCACATGAATAAAAAAAATAAAAAAAAATTATCATGTTGGGTGTGCTTTTAGGGCATTGAACTCATTCCACGTGGATCTCACATTCCTCCAAAAGACACATACATTTCATATGCCTATTAGAGAGTGCACCATAACCTTGGAAGACATCAATATTTATAGGCCAAGTATTTACTTCTGATCCGAGTCGATGAAGGACTTTGGTATTAGTAAGGCAAAACAATTAAGTAAGACAACAATATACTTTTATTCTATGTGAAACTTTGGTAAATGAAACAAATATCTTATTTACACACCTACCTATTTCAATGTGGGACTTTGATAAATAAAACAAGCATCTTATTTACACACCTAATCTCAAGACTTTGATAAATAAAACAAACATCATAAACATAGCGAACAAAGTATAAGGTTATAAAGTCTCTAAAACAAAATAAATCAAGAAGTTATAAATAAACTATTTCAATTATAAGGGGACTTTAGCATTTGTAAAGTCCATTATTATATCAATAAGATACAGTCCTCATTAGCCCAATTTTTTTTTTAACAGCAAGTTATAATGCATTAAATCCTCTTTTCAACCCAAGTCCGTGGTGTTCATCATCATCAACAGGGAGGTTTTACTCCTCATATTATTCAATTCCATAAACAGAACAGGGAAAGAAGAGTCCATTCAACAATTCGGTTTTGGTCTCATATACAAAAATAGAGAAGAAAAATAACTATGTAGCAACAAAATTCATACTTTAATCCTTTCTTTTTAAATAGAAGAAGAAAGAAGGAAAGCATTCATCATATAGAACAAGACCCTCTATTTCCTTCTTTTTTCGTGACTCCCTTGAAGAGTATATTCCAGACCAATAAAACATGGCTTGCTTACAATCAGAATCTTGAACAATAAAGAAAGAAAAGATGAAGCCTTTTCAAAAGACTTGAGTTTACAATCAAGAATTAAAAACAGAAAAGATCACGAAGAAATAAGATGCTTGTTTAGGTGTGTAAATAAGATGTTTATTTCATTTATCAAAGTCCCACATCGAATTAGGTAGGTCTGTACATAAGATGCTTTTTCATTTGTCAAAGTCTCACATCGAACAAAAGTACCTTGTTGACTTACTTAGTTACTTTGTTTTGCTTTTTCCAAAGTCTCACATCTACTACTTTCGGTTCAGAAGCAAATACTTGGCCTATAAATATTGATGTCTTCTAAGATTATGATGCATTCTCTAGTAGGCATGTGAAATGTATGTGCCTTTGGGAGAAGTACGAGATCCACGTAGAATGGGTTAAGTACCCTAAAAGCACACTCAACATGGTATTTTTTTTGTCCATGTGATGTGAATACGCCATTCTATATAGCGTTTTTTTACATGGATGCGCCATGTAGGATTGCGTATTCATGTAGAATGTGTCATGTAGGATGGCGTATCCATCTAGGATGCGCCAAACATGATTGACGTAATTCACGTGGATGCGCTACCCTGTTTGGTACATCCTACGTGATCTAGAAAATATTAAAAAAGGTCACGTAAAATAAAAGGATGATAATTTGATAAATAAATTTAAAATGATAACATTTTAATAAATAATTTAAAAAAATAATATTTTAATAATTAATTTTACCACTACGATAAAAGGCCAGACAAAAAAACATTTTACTTGGAAAATCTCCCTCTTCCCTCTTATGTACCCCAAGGGGTGATGATTTGTCCCAAAAGAATAAAGATCATTTTATACCTCTAAAAAGGATGTAAGTACTATTTATACCCTTTTTTAAGGAATGTGATTGAGTGAGAGAAAGTAATAAGAAAAAGTATATATAATGAATGATATTAGATGAAGTGTGAAAAGAAGTGTATGTACTGTTTGATATAAGAATATAAGAGTTGGTCCCAAAATCTTGTTTGTTAGTAGTGGCCCCTAGTGGCTACCTAATAATAAGGAGTCTATGTCTCAACTTTCTATGTGCACAATACAATGTTTTTCCTTTTGTTTTTATTCTCCTAGTACTCTGGGAGTGATGTTGGGGTTGTTCCAACAAGGGTCTCCCCGTTATGTTCCTTTCTTGGGAATTATGTATTCCTTTCATTTTTAATAATGACAATTTATTTTTTGGCAAAAAAAAATGATATCTTTAATGGTAACTTTTTTCTATTTTCCTTTTTAATGTTGTAGGTGCAAGTACTTGGATAGGTGGCTTGGTGAAATATCAGATCTCATACTCAAGTCCTAAAGACTTTTAAGTAGGAATCACTTGAAGTATAAGCTTGTTGACCCTTTAACAGCAACCCTGAATGTTAGTTAAATCTTTACACATCATAAAAGTGACTTGAAGTCAAAAAATATTATTTTTTGGTATAGTAGAAGAAAAGTTTAGGGTGAGAAGAAGTTCTTCTTATTTCAAGGACAAGACAAACTATCAATCTTTGCAAGAATATACAGTGGAACTACAAATTGTTTACCAACAAGGGATCTCTAGATTCGAATCCGTCATGAAGTTGTTATAATTGAAAAGTCAATCAGTGAAACCAACCTCATTGACCCTCAATAAATATTTTAATGTCAAAGTAGCCTAAATTTTCTTTTATAATTTTAAGATAGGTACGTTCCGTGATAACTCAATCTAGATGAAAATAATAGTCTTGATGGTTAATTTTCTAATATGGGATAAAGCCTCTTGACCATATAGATTGAAAAAAAAAAGTTATAGAGATCTATGAATTGCGATGAAAAACATATTTGTTGCATAGTTTTTAAACTCGAATCAGACTGACCGGTTGGACCAATAAATCAGCTAGTTAATCAATTTGAGTTGTCATTTAGATCAAATGTGTATGCGAGCTAGTGTAAACCAGTTCAACTTAGTCGGTTTGGAGCATACTTGGTGACTCGGCTGGTTTTTGATGAATCGACCAAGTTGTTGAAATTAAGAAAAAAATGGATATAAAGAGAAGAGAAACTACAACCCATAATACAAATTCTAGTAGCAAAATAACCATATTTCTTTTGAACTTTCCAGACACAAACGAGTTGAATAACATAGGCAAAACATTGAGTTGGGAATGAAGAACACAAACAGAAACATTGAGCTTAGGTCATTTTCTTCTAAACATTGACATAGACGATGGGCATTGGGAAGGATAGGAGCATCACCATGATTGCCGGAAAGGAATCGACTATGTGATGGAGGTGATTGCAGGCTTTGACTTGGGATTCAGCAGCTTAGGCCCAATAAAAGTAAAAAAAAACGTTGTCCCATTATTGCCAAGTGTGGTGGTGATGAGGGAGGTGTTGGCGGTTGCTTAGGATTTGATTTGGGATAGGGTGGTAATAAACGCAATTTTCATATATTAGTTAACCCTCATATTTAGTCTATTATACCTCTTATATGCTTAATTGATTGGTCTTAACCACATTTTATAAATTTGAGTTCAAATTTGACTTAATTGTATTTTTCAGCATTATAAGGAATTTTACACTATTTCTATATTTTGGGCATAAATTGAGTTCCAAACATCTAAATTTATGCATTTTATCTTTTAGAAAAGTTGAGAGAAAGATCTACAACTTTGATAAGAGTTTGAAGGCTGAATCATATGTCTAATGGGTCAAATTGGGCCTACAAATTAGAACAGCGATGTTGTCATCAGAACTTCGACAATGAGTAGAGATTGGGTCATAATTTGGGTTATAGGAGTCACGTGGAGCTGAGATCGGTGCCATTGGAAAGATGATACACAAAGCTTAAACTCTTAAGAATACCACATATAAAAAATAGGACGTTTTGATGATGTTCTCACCCTTTGAAGTCGGCTGATGGTCTAGAGAGTTGTTAAGAATGTTTTTAACATAAGTCTCTCATCCTAAGCTCAAATTAGGCAAATTAAGTGTCCAATTAAAGATAGTAGGAAGAGGATTAACCCTAAGCTAAGGAAAAACTTATATTTTTAATCATAGAGATAGTTATTTAAGTAACAACAACAATCATGAATCCAACCCTAATTTTTTCTTAATCGTTTTTACTTGCATTTTCTCTCTTTATCTCCCTTCCTCTCCCTTCTCTCTAGGTTTCTTTCTTTTCAGTTTTTCTTCCCTTCCATCCATGGAAGGCTAGACCCTTTTTAATCAATCCTGGGAATTGGCAATCTTGATATTTAATTCTGATATTTTGTTTTGATTGTTTTACATTTAATTATTAATCAAGTTTTTCTTTTACCTCTTTTGATTTTGTTAAATCGGGATTGAATTGCTTAATTTGATTTGGATGTTGATGTAATAATTGCATAATTATCACATGTTAATGAAAATTACAGAGACTAAATAATGCATCAAAGTTATTTGCAGGATTGTTTAGCTTGGTTGAATTCTAAGTTTTAGGTTAATTTAGGATTAGATAGGTGCTTAATTCATTTAACCTTTATTAATTAAATTATGAATGTTTATCTAGTAGAGAATTCATAAATCATCTTAAGGCTTCTTGATGTGATCTAAGACCAAGAATTTGATTAGCAATTGAATGGATTCTTAGTGATCAATGATGGATTAAATTCAAAATTACTTTATTTCCTTGAATTGGTTGTTTACTTAATTTTGTTTACAATTTTTAATTAATTCTGTAACTTTTCTCCCTATTTTTGTTAACTTCTTAATCTGATTGCTTAATTAGAGTAATCCAATAGCTTAACTCGGTCGTACTTTATACTACAAGTAATTTGACGAATTAATTTACAAATTAATTTAATTTGATAATCTTGATAGCTATTAGGTGGCAAGGAAGGAGGATATAAGGATGAGTGGTTAGGGTTAAGAACGTAAGATGAAGAGGAACCTATGCTTCTCGAAGATGCACTTTGTAACACCCCTTGATATAGTAACCACAACATAGTCGTCATTACACCACAGTCACTAAATCCAAGCGTGTCATAGTCTCAAAAGTTGTATTTACAAAAAAATTATTTCATTTATACATAGATAGAAAATATAAACCCCGAATGAATGCATATTTAGTATCCAACCATTAAAGTACAACCACTGAAGAAAAACATATTCATATATAACATATTCATCCTTAACACAAAGCATTGACAACACTAAATATAATACTTACATATTCAAATAAAATATTGCAGGTACTAAAGCACAAAAGGGAAAAGTAGTAACCCTGGGATAGGTACTACTAGTAGACAAAGTCGTAACCCCATACATACGTGACGCTCGGAGTCCCAATCGACATGTCAGGCATCAATGCCTCCACGAAGTTGCACCTATGCGTAACCAAAGAAATCACGTCCAGATGCTATATTGAAAATAATGAATCAGCTCAATCCAACCAAAGAAGGATGTGGTCCTCATAATTCTTCCTCATGATCTTTTATCATATATATATATATATATAAAGAAATACAAGAATCTCAAAGAGGTGAGACATCCTACTTACATTTCAAATCATGACATTAATAAAAAAAATATAATCATCACATAAAAGTGTCACATAGCATAACAATAACATGAATAGTAATAATCACCAAGATTTTCCAAAGAAATAGAACAGGAGTCTCGATAATGAACAATCATTTCGAAGAATAATCATTACATTAATAAAACAATAATATAATCATCACATAAATGAGTGTCATATCATATGCAAACTCACAATGCATATGCACTTGGTACCAAGATTTTCTATTCCATTTCAAATATGAACGTTCCGAGAGATCTGCCCCCCTTCAATGATAGTCTACACCGAACCACGAAGAGAATAGTGTTTGTCAGGCGCGTGATGCGTTGCAACGGTTTATCATGGCCAGGGGCTTAATAAGGTGATAACATCATCAAGAAATGAACCACCGCGCCTCACGGTCCTCAATCAGATCCTTCCATGGGATCACACTATTCAATTCTCGCAAAGTCCAATCATTTACCACAAAAGAATAATGATTTGTCTTCCGTAATATGCCACAATTTGGCCAAGTTAGATACAACATGTTCATATATATTTCCTACAATCGATCCATCACAATTTTGCCTCACCATTCAATTCTCATTCATTCTCCAAGTACAAAGAATAGTGATTTGTCAAAGTGCGTAGCGTGCACTTTTAGAATACATCGTGTAACACCCTAAAAATTTCATATCATCTTAAATCCACTTTAATTTTAACATTTAATGTAATTTTACCGTTTAGTAATTTTGGATCGTAAAATTATTTTGATTATTCCATCAACGTATTTGATCATTTTGAGTGATTTACTTTCGTGTCGTGAAAATAAAATTTTCGGTTTGGGAAAACTTTACGTAATTTAATTTTTACTTGAAGTTAGGTTTTAATTATTTTACGTAAGTTCCGATTTAATATTTATGCACTTTTCTAATTTTTGTGATTTTTATTGAATGATTATGAAGTCTTTTTTGCCCTACATTTTGTGACGTTTGCCTTAAGACCTGTGGGGTATATATAACAAAGTCTAACCTTTCTTTCCTTCACCACAATGTTGATCACTTATCATTTAATAACTTAAGACCCAAGGTTGCACAAAGATGAAAATTTTTTGAGCCTCCCATGGTATGAATCTAAAAATTTGTTAGTTACTTTCATTAAATTACTTAAGTTCCAAAGTTGCTACAAATTTAAGTCTTGAACTAACAATTATTCAAGAGGATCGTGGGCCTGAATGGGTAGGAACCCAAAGTTTAAAAAATTTTATTCATTTGTGTTTTAACTCTTTATTTAATTTATCTGATAAAAAATACATTAAATATAATTTTTTGTGTGGGTTCAAGAGCATATAAAAATAAATATTATACATCCAAGTCAACAATATATTTTTGGATATCCACATAATAAATTTAATAAAAACAAGGAGATTTAATCATGAAGAAACAAACTTAATAAGCAATCCCACTTGGATCATCAACAATATTTAAGAAAACGTTTCCTCACTACCAAGATAGGTTGAAGAGGATTATCTCTCTCTTACCTAAAGGAAGAACATGAAAATGGCTTTAATAATGGCTTAGAGATTTAGTTTTCTCAAAAAGTGACAAAATCATTTAAAGAATCAACACCAATGGTTGAAAAGAATTAATCATGGTCATAGATATGGCCTTAGAAAGTAATAATGACCATTTAGACCATTGAAGATGAAAATTTAATCAAAGTGGAGATTTGTTCTTAAAAAGTGAAGAAGATAATTATGATCTCAAAGAGATTAAAAGAGAAGAAGTGTAGAAATGGTTGTGAAATGAGAAAATGAAAATTTTGATGAGTCACACATCTAATGGCTGCAAAAATTTAAAGAGAAGAAAAGAAAAAATGGTGAAGATGTGATCTAAGTCTTCTAAATCAAAAGTCTATCTAAATCCTAACTATTGAATTAATCAATGGTCTAAAATGCTCTAGATGGTTGCTAATAATGATGACAATATTATTGAATGCATAATGAGAGGGGGGTTTTATGCTTCTTATGAAGCTAAAGGAAAAGTTTCAATGTATTATTAGTTGCTTTAGTCAATTATGCTTTGCTTTAGTTAATTATTTTCCTTTATCGCTTTGTTTGCATCCTTAGGAAATTTCTTGGAGGAAAAGACGGTTTTGGAGATGCAAAGGAAGGAGGAGACAATTTTGAAAAGCAAGGAAGGTTTTTAGCTTCTCCAAAAGCCAAAAAAGATGAAGACAATAATCTAACACCTTTTCTCATTATTGCAAGTTGCATGCAAAATAACTTAGCAAAAATATTCTCTTCTTTCTCTCCAAGTGAATTATTAGTAGCCATACACTCCAAAGAAGACCAAAATTGTTATTTTTATCATTTGGATAATAAAATTATTCTGCGATTTTTATTTTTATTCATGATCTTCTCCAAAACAAAACACAAAAACTCCATTCTTTTCTCCTAAACACACCATTCGCCAAGACACTTAAAACCACTCTCCAATCTCTTTTAATTTCATCTAACCATAGATCTTGAATCTACATGATATTCTAAACAACTTTCATGTTGGAGACTTTCTCTAAATCATTCATTTTAAAACGACTTTCTTCAAGATCAAAGTTATAGGGTATTTGGGGTGTTACAAAGTGTCAAAGAAAATTTCATTTCAAAATTTTCATTCTTAGAATTTTCATGATCTAAATCTTATCTTCTAACTTTTGATCCTTTAGTCATTCTCTTAATCTTTACCAATATAATCTCCCTACCTCCGTGTTGCTTTGCTATACTAACCTTTTCACAGGAAGTATTCCATTTGTTTTGTATTGAGAAGCTAGTTCGATGACATTGGTGGATCGAGGGTAAGGACTTAGACAAAGAAGAAAACAAAGATTTAGAAAGAGGATGACAAAATAAGAGGGAGATCTTGGACCAACCAAGGAATTTGATATAGTGGTGAGAGATGGTATTATATTTGGTAGATGGTGACAAACCAGTGAGACGATTCATATCCATGGTCTTGTAATTTATTTGTGGGTGTTTATGTGTTTTAATTATTTATCGAATGGATACTTGATATGATTATAAAGGCGTTGATTTTATACGAAAGATGTCTCCATGTTATATTATGCAAATGATGAGCATAACACAAGCTTGTAGATTTATGATGAAATATGTCCTGTATGCCATGATACCTTGATGGCAAAGGAAATCAACTTTTTTGCATCTAATACAAGGACCTTGCTAAGGTTTTGATCACCATAATTAGAGTTTCATGTTGAAATTTTTCAAAAAATATCTCCTCAACCTTTGAAAATTGATTTGTTTAATAAAAATTATGAAGTGGAGAAAAATAAATTTTCTTGGTTCTTGGAGAATCTATGTGATTTTCGATAAAAACCAACTAATCCCACCACCTCAACATATGGTGTCTTTCCTTTTTATAACTTAATATTTTATGGAAGGATAAAATTGGATTGATTTGAAAAGCATGACTCAAAAAAAATGAACAAAGGATATGATTTTGGCAACAACACGTTTTTTTAAAGGGATTTTATTAATTTACTATTTCGAGATGTAAAAAGTTCCCTCCAAGTGTTTATTAAACTTGATTAAAAAATTTTGTCCTAGGTAACGATGAAGATTTTAAGGATTTATCTAAGAAAGTGAAAAAGGATTTGTAAAGAAAGTGAGAAAAGGATTTGTCCAAAGAAAGTAAAAATGAATTTGAACAACAAATTTTGAATCTAATGATGACAAGTACGTATTTCTATCTTGAAAACAAAGATTTTAATAGTTTTGAATTTATCTAGAAACCATATTGACTTTGAAGGAAAAAAATGTTTTGATGACTTCATCTCATAAAGTGTTCATTCTTTTTGAGGACATTGTATTTCCTTGATTTTTATGAAAATAAAGTGGAAATATAATTGATTTTGTATAAAGAAGGTAACATGTAATTAGAAGCATTTATCACTGACAAATCAACTTTTTGTAAACGAAAAATCTTAATTTGAACTTCAATTTATTTTGAAGAAGGATGTGTTAGGAAATGATTTGAGAAAAATGAAGAATATAATGGTGTTTTAAAATTTACTAACTCTATAACTGATTTTTGAGTTTTGAAATACGTTAAAAATGTCAAATCAACAAAACATTGATTTATATCGATAGAAAAGTGATTTTTGTGTATTATATTTTGGAAAAGATTTTTTGAGTAAAGAAATGTGGAAAAGACTAGGTCAAAGAAAATGTGAAAAATAAATCCAAAGATTATATTATTTTGAGAAAAGTTTGAAAAGGAATCGTTTTGAAGGCACAATCTAAGAAATATTTTCGTAATGAAATTGCTGATCCAAAAAATTTTTCAACATACGATCTTAAAAACATTGATTTTTAAGCATACACAATTTGAGTAATGTGCTTTCCAAAATGATTTTGATTTATTTAAGTCCAAAATAATGTTTGGAATATTTAGGAATATTTTACATGATTGATAAAATGTTGAAAAATATTTTCCACGATCTTAAAAACGATTTGGAATACGTGAAAATATTTACGCGATTTGAAAAATGTTTAAATATTTCTACCCAATTAGGAAAGGTTGCCCTAAATACTTTCCTCCCAGATTCGAACCTGACTTCCAATATTGTTGAAAAATCACTACTTTGATTTGAATAATGTCAGCCTATCCTTTGTATTTTTTTGCTAACTTTATTTTGCATGCAACTTGCAATAATGAGTCTAAAATGTGTTGATTATGTCTTCATTGATTTTCTTCAAAGACGGACAAAAATGACACAACAAAAATTGTCTCAAACAACCTCCTTCCTTTGCATAGCCGAACACAAAGAATCCACAATCCAAACAAATTTCAAATCAATGATGCTAAAAGTCTCCAATAAAGAACATAATTGATTAAAGAAAGATAATTGAGTCTTCAACCCCAACTAATAATACACTTAAACTTTTCCTTTAGCTTCATAAGAACCATCCAAAACCTCTCTCATTCCTTATTCAATAATGTCTTATCATTATTAACCATCTAGAAGCATTTTCCTATACACACATTGATTAATATTGGTTAGGATTTAGATCATGCTTTTGATAACAAGAAGCTACTAACATTCAACTATGGCAAGCCATGGATCTTTCTCATCTCAATTAAATAAGGAAGTGCATAACATTAGATGTGAACTCCAAAATGCCTAAAGGGTTAAGATTACTCTTCTTACTTTTAATACCCCTTGATATAGTAATTACGACATAATTCATTTTTTTAAGACTAAATCCAAAATCTCTCAAAAGTGATTACAAAAAATTTTTTCATTATCCATAGATAGAAAATATAAGCCCCGAATGAATACTTATTTAGTTTCCAACCATTAATGTCAATCCGAAGATTAATATTTCATATATAACATATTCATCCTTAACACAAAGCACTTTGACAACACTTTTGAGTACTTAAATATTCAAATAAAATATAGGGGATTAAATCCATATCCAATGGAAAAGTAGTAATCTCGTGATAGGTACTACTTTATAAAACGCAACCCCATACATACGTGACGCTCGATTGATTAAATCGACATGTTGGCATCAATGCCTTCTTTATTGCTTTTTAGATTAAATCTTCACCATTGATTAAATTATTGGTGGATATCCAAACCACCAATGTTGACTTAAGTAGTATAATATTTATTTTTATATGCTAAAACCCCACAAAATTATATTTATTGATTTTTTATCATCCGATAAATTAAATATATATATAAATATATATATATATAAATTTTCTAAAATTATTTTCGGAAGAGGTTTAGTAACATCCTACTTACATTACCAATTATGACGTCTAAAGAAAAAAAAAGACAAATTTTTCACGTAGAAAAATTTTCATTGGACCCACTGGAAAAAAGATACAACAACTGAGGCCCATAAACAATTAAAAAAAATTCATAATCATCCATTAAAAATCACAAAAATCATCACATAAAAAGTGCACAAATATTAAATCGTATTATGTAAAATAATTAAAACCTAACAAGAAAATTAAATTACGGAAAGTTTTCCCCCCCGAAAATTTTATTTTCCTAATAGGATCATGAAGAGAAATCGTTCAAAATGATCAAATACGTTGATCATGGAATAATAAAATAATTTTATAAGATCATCACAAAATTACTAAATAGTATGGTCCTCAATCGATCCTTCCACGGGATCATACAAAATTCAATTCTCGCTCATTTAAGAAAAACGTGATTTTTAGTAATGCCTGTTACACATCGCGCCTTACGGTCCTCAATCGATCCTTCCACGGATCTCACTTATTCAATCCTCATTCATAGGCTCCGAGTAAATATAGTTTTAACTCGTATGCATCGATCGAGTAATTTGTTCAATACTTGCTTGGACTCACTTATGCATGATCATAGGCTTATAGCCTTTTATGATCATCGACTGAGCAAATGTCCAATGCATGTTGACTCCATGCACAATCATGTATATTCAACAATAATGATATACCTTTCATAATATGCCACAATTTGGCCAAGTTAGATATCAACATGTTCACATATATTTCACAATACACATTTTTCATAATACGCCACAAGTTGGCCAATTTAAGCATCAATAGAATTCTTAGTCCCAAGCACGGACCTACAATAGTATAGTGTGAATTTCTCAAGAGTGATAGCACACTTTTAGAAGTTCATTCCAGGATTTCACCCTAGCTCAACAAGTCTTATGAGATCATTATAAAGTTCCACTTTAATTACCATCTATTATGGAATCATTATAAAGTTTCACTTAAATTAACATCTCTTATGGATTCATTTTCTAGAGGGATCCTCTTGAAGTCCTTATTGAATCTTCATTCCTTTAGATTGCTCAAGTTCCTTAATCTAATCAATTATGCTCACTTAAAATTACTCTAAGGGTATACAAATTCTCTTGTTCTTCCCTTATGTTCAAAATCATTCTAAGTCTCTATTTTTGCCCTACATTTTGTGACGTTTTGCCTTAAGAATCTGTGAGCCTCATTATAACAAAGTCTAACCTTTCTTTCTTTAACCACAATGTTGATCACTTATCATTTAATAACTTAAGACCCAAGGTTGCACAAAGATCACAACTTAACCCAATAAATCTCCTAGAGGCTATGAGCCTCCCAATGGTATGAATCTAACTAATCTTTCCACCACATTGTTAGTTACTTTCATTAAATTACTTAAGTTCCAAAGTTATTACAAATTTAAGTCTTGAACCCTAACAATTATTCAAGAGGTCGTGGGCATCCCAATGGGTAGGAACCCAAAGTTTTCTATTTTATTCATTTGCCTTTTAACTTTTCATCACCTAAGTTCCAATCTTGACAAAACCACAACTTAAACACCCAAAAATTTGGTCTCTTGGCCATGAATTCAAGAGGGCAAAGAACCCTAAAATCTCTTCACATAACAATCCTAGCAATCCAATATATTTTTACATAGTCATCAAGACATAATAACAATCAATAAATTATACAAGTCAAAATAGTACAAAATCATGAAGAACATCACAACCAAGAGAGCAATCTCACATGAATTCCTCATCAACAATATAAAGAAAACATTTTCTCACTACCAAGATAAGTTGAAGAGGATTATCTCCCTCTTACCAAAAGGAAGAACACGAAAGTGGCCTCTTAGACGGCTTCTTGGTGGCTCGGTTTTGGGGCTCCAAAAACCCTAAAAATCAAGTTCAAAGAATCAACACCAATGGTTGAAAAAGAAGAGATCCATGGTCATAAATATGGCCATAGAAACAAAAAATAGGAAGAGAAAGTGAAGAACAAAGAGTTACCTTCAAAGTCTCAAACTTTGTTCTTGAGAGAAAGTGAAGAAGATGATGGATTTTGAAGAAGATCTCTAAAGAGAAAATGTTTAGAATGAGACGAAGTGTGTAGAAATGGTGATTGTGAAGTGAGAAAATGAAAATGGTGATGGTCACCTATTGGGGTTGCAAAAATCGTGAGGGTAAAGGAGAAGAAGAAGAGAGAAAATGGTGAAGATGTGATCTTTATGGATGGATCTAAGAAGAATGATGTCTAGGATGAGTAGTAGCTTAAGAAAAATGAAGACTTGAGATTTTTGCCATAGTAGAGGTGGGTGGAGATGGTGGTGCCGTGGAGAGGGTGAAGAGAAGAAGAAGAGAGAAGGTTGAGAGAAAAGATGAAGATGGAAGGTAGAAAGAGAAAATGATAGTAAAGTGTAAATGAAATGGATTAAAATAAAAAAAATGTGTGGTAAGGAAGAGAAGTGAAATATTTTGTGTAAGTGTCAAAGGAAGGTCTTGGATTAAAGTGATGTCATGGTGATAATGTCACTATAGTGATATCATTAAAGTATTCTCTAAAATATGACTAACACTGTATAGGATTTATTATCAGTAGACAAAAATCACAGTTAACAAAAATTGATATTTATTATCCATCGGATAATAAAATTATTCTGTGATTTTTATTTTTCAGATAAAAATTTTGGTGAAGAGGAGTATGAGAGTCAAAAAATGTTCTCAAGAAAAATATCTCATTTCTTCTTGAAGCACGTAAACGAAAAATAATATTAAAATATTCTGTATTCATAGAAAAATACAGAAAAATTCACAAAAATCATAAATATTATAAAACGATTATTTATCATAAAATTATTAATTTTTAGAATATTACACACTTGGGTTTTTATGTTGCTAAAGTTAAAATGCCCATGTGTATCCATATTTTTACTATCTAGCCATATGCCCATAATTTTTTGCCAACCTGCCTAGTCCAGTAAACAAAACTCAGTATCTAATTTTTACATGATTTTTATTTATATTAAGTATTTATATATATACTTTATTTTATGCAATTTAACTAATGATTCATTGGTTGAACCAGTGCCTCAACCGAGTTTGATAACCATACTTCTTGTAAAATTTCGGGTGCATAAGTGCTCAATTGTCAGTACCCTATTCTTGAAACGAAAATTCTCTTCTTTTTTCTTTTTCTTTTCTTTTCTTTTTAGCAAATCAATAAATGTTGTTAATGATCCTTAAGTCTTGGAATGCATATTTCCTTTTTTTCATTTTTTTAGAAAATTAATAAATGTCATCAATGATATTTAAGTAACCTAAATTTCTATTAGATAATGTTAGAGAAACATTCGAGTATACATTGGCTAAAATTCATGGATTACTTTGATGCCCATATATTTTTAAAATGTGCCGATATTTAAGGTGAGTTGTTAACAATTGATTGCTTGTTAATTACATTTAATAATTTTTTAATATTTATAGTAAAACAAATTCACTTCAATATAATAAATTAAAGTATATTTTCTTGAGAATGATTTAATCTCTTAAGTTATTCTCTCTCTAAGAATGACATTAACTTCTTTTCTTTTAAAGTTCAAATTTAAAATCTTTTTAATTAATTAGGTATATTTCCTTTATAATTTTTGTAATTTTAAATATTTTTATCTTTTAATATATATTTATTTAAATTCTATCTAAATTTAAAAAAAAACTGTGTAATGCATAACATACTTGCTAATAATTAATAAATCTTTAATAACTCACCTCAGGTACCATGGCAAATCCCCTAAAAACAACAACACATCATTAATTTAGAATTTTAAAGAAAGTGAGACCTACACAAAAGAGAAAAATAGTTATGGTATAGCTCGAGCTTAGGTATGTTGGAGCTTTTGATAGCAAAATCCATTTCTTTTTATATTTAATATGAATATACTGATTACCAACTCAATCTATGTGAGATTAATATTCTTGGAATAAAGCTTCTCTTCTTTTGGTGAATCGATCAATGCTAAAATTGCTCTTGGTGATCCTTTAACTAGTTTAAATTGGCTGTAATGATTTCGAAATAGATATACTAAACAATAAACACAAAGTTTGGTCATATAATTTTTAACAAATTTTTACAATTTTATTTATTGATAAGTAAAATTATCTAAATAACATTAATTAATTTAATATTATTCTTTTGTAAACTTTAATGCTTTGTTTAGATAAGAAAAGAAAAAAAAAAAAAAGAAAATAAAGAGAACAAAAAATGAAGGTTGTGTAAAAAAATGAAACAAAAATAAATATGATTATATAAAATGACATATATGACCTTCTAATATATAATGAAATATAAATATTTTATTTTATTTTATATTTATAAATTAAACATACTTTTATGAAGTTTTATATAAATAATTATATTTTATAATAAATTTTAATTAAATTACATATTATTAAATTTAAATTATAATAATTGATAATAAAATTAATAAAAAAATCATCCCCTAACATTTGATTCTTTTCTTCCCTGCCTTCTATTCATCAGCCATGTCTCTCCACCCACCTGGACGCCCTCACCCACTACCCATCGGCCACCACCAACCCCACACCCCACCATACCTTTACTGTACCACTACCACCCCACACCTTCCTTCCCAATCAAACCTGAAAATGTCCTCCTCTCTAAGTTGCCTTCCCCACCACCAACCCCACCATTTCCCTTGGTTGATTTGTTAATCTTCTCCTCCTTCTACAATGGAGTTGTTGAATTATTGTCATGGGAGATCTAGGAGTAAGTATGTTTGCCACTATTCATGGTGGATAAGCTAACGAGTAAAATTGTAATTTCACAACGTCAGACATATATTTTGTTGTTTTCTTGGCACATTAGCAAAGAAAATTTTTTGGTAGAACCCATTATATTTTTTTTCTATCTACTATATTTTCTCTCGATATATCCAAACAAGGAAAAATTCCAAAATCTACTCTTTTTCTCTTCTCCTATTTTCTCTCCAACTAGATAGAAGATAAGTAATTAATACTACAAGTCACAAATATGCCTTAGTATTTATTTCACATTCTCTTTTTTTAAAAAATAAAACAGTATTTTAGATATGCATAACATAAACTTGGATCTGGCTCATCAAAGGTGAGAGGTAGAGATGGAAATAGGCTGAGTTAGGTTTTGCCTTAATAAGTTTAGGCATGTATTGTAAAATATCAACCTAAGTCTAACCTATTACTTATCATAAGCATTTTTTTAAAACTCAACTATGTTTATGAAAACATAAAGCTTAACTTTATTGAAAAGTTTATTTAAAAACTTACATTATATAAAACTTTTATATAAATCAAGAAATTTAAATTTTTTAATTTTTAAATAAGTATAAAATTTAACAAACTTATTATATTATGTATAAAATATACAATTAATAAATTATATAAGTATTATAAATTTTTAATTATATGTATAAAAAATAAATAAATAAAAGACCAACTTAATAAGTCAAATAAGTTTTTTTGAAAGTTCAACTCATCCTAAATTGTTAAATAAGCCTTTTTGAATGCCTAAGCATGACTTATTTGCTATATAGACTAGGCCTGAGTCAATTGAAAATAAGTTAGATTGTATGATTCTGATAGATTATCTAACTTATTCTTATCTCAAGTAAAAAGATCACTTTAAAAAAAAGTGATAAGTTATAATTATTAATGAGAAAATCAATAAACTTGATTTTAATAATATTTATTTTACATGTACATATATTTGATTATGGTCTTACTTTTTTATTTTTTCATTAATAATTATCTCTTTATTTTTTTCTTTTTTTAATGAGAAAAAAAATCAATTAACTTTAAAAAAGCAAAAGTCAATTAACTTCGATTATGCTATTTGTTATTAATTTTAGCACTTCTCTCTATCAAAAGTTTTTTTTATACAACCAAAGGCTTTATTAATTGATTCTCAACGTATTAAATATTTTATTTTTTATTTAATAACTTTTATTTCAAATGTTTTTAATAAATGTTTTTAAGACACTTGCTAAACAAGTTTTTTTATTACATGTAAGGGCTATTGGTTGATACTTTTCATCCCTCTTAAGTTTGGAAGATGCTACGATTTTCTATTTGAAAAGTTGTCAATTGTTTACAAATTTCAAAGTCAATCATATCTATCACAACATCTGACTGTAGTAATAGTTTTGAATGGCTTTTCAATGAGGCCCATATATTTCCTACATTTTCTGCGCAACTGGAGGCTTTGAAAATAGGTTAGGTTAGATTTTGCTTAAATAGATTTAAATATGTTTTGTAAAATATTAATTTAAGTCTAATTTATTATTTATCATAAGCATTTTTTTGAAATTTGATTGACGTGTTTATGAAAATATAAAGTTTAACTTTATTAAAAATTATTTAAATGTTTACATTGTATGAAAACTTTTATATAAATCAAGAAATTTAATTTTTTAATTTTTAAATAAGTATAACATTTAACAAACTTATTACATTCTGTATAAAATATACAATTAATAAATTACATAATTATTATAAATCTTTAATTATATATAAAAAATAAATAAATAAGGCAAGTTAATATGTCAAATAGATTTTTTTAAAAGTTTAACTTAACTTAAATTGTTAAATAAGTCTTTTTAAACGCTTAAGCATGACTTATTCACTTTATAGACTAGGCCTGAGTCGATTGAAAATAAGTTAGACTTTATACCTTTGATAAATTATCTAATCTATTCCTATCTCTAGTCTTTAGAGAAAAAGTAATAAGTTATAATGCAAAAATTAATCAACTCGATTTTAACAATATTTATTTTACATGTATATATATTTGATTATGGTCTTACTTTTTTATTTTGTTATTAATAATCATCTCTTTATTTTTTATTTTTTAATGAGAAAAAAAACAAAATTCAATTAACTTTTAAAAAGCAAAAGTCAATTAGCTTCGATTATCCTATTTGTTATTAATTTTAGCACTTCTCTCTATCAAAAGTTTTTTTTATACAACCAAACGCTCTATTAATTGATTCTCAACGTAGTAAATATTTTATTTTTTATTTGATAATTTTTATTTCAAATGTTTTTAATAAATGTTTTTAAGACATTTGCTAAACAAGTTTTTTTATTACATGTAAGGGCTATTGGTTGATACTTTTCATCCCTTTTAAGTTTGGAAGATGCTATGATTTTCTATTTGAAAAGTTGTCAATTGTTTACAATCTAGGACATTAATCCGTATAACGCACGGTTAAATTATGTTATTATTACTTATAAATAAAATTGAATTGTAATAAAAAATAAGAATATATTTTGAATTTGAATATTTTTTCTTTAATTTTTACATTAATTTTTCAATTGAAACAATGGATGTATGTTTTATTTTTTTGTTCATTCATACAAGGAAAAATTTAAATTTACAAATCGCTTATAATAAATATTCAAGATACAATGAGGAGCAAACAAAAAATATAAGGTAAAAAAAAATCACTTAACATAATAAATAATCATTTTAACAGAAAATAAATTCACTACCTAATTCGTGTACCAAATCACACAACAACAACTAATGAATGGTTTGGCTCTCATTCTTTTCAACACAACAACTCAACGGGAAAAAAAAGAAGAGGAACTATGGTACTACGTCAGCTATATATAATCAACTTCTTAACTATATATAACAGCTACAATTGTCGATACAGCCTCATCATGCCCTCATTCTGCATGCTTCACTAAGGTGTTTATAGAGATAATAGAGCAACAAATCAATATCAAGCTTGGATATACATTAAACATCAACAACATCTATATCGAAATATCCTATAACCTGCAAATTCTAAATTAGTAATTTAGTAATCACAAATATAACTGCATAAAAATTTATAGGATACCTTGAGAATATTTGAAAAAATAAAAATACATAACCAGTAGAGAAAGCACAATACAAATCATCATGATTGGTGCAATATCAACAGTGTCCTAATTGATTGAGAATAGAATATTAAGTGAAACTTGTCCATTTTTTTCTTTTCTCCCTCCTATATTTTTGCTATTTCAGAACCAACAGAGAAGGTGTAAATCACTGGTGACAAACAAAAGCATGGAGTGGATGGTAGAAAAAAGTGCTAGATCTCCTGATAAGCTCGATCAGTAATATCATAACACTATATAAGGCATAGTTCCAAAAGATATGAATTATTCAGTACATTTGTAAACCCTTGAATATCTATTCAAAATTTCTTCATTGAATGTTTACAATTAACTGTATTACACAGCTTGAAGATGCTTAAAAGTTTAATAAAAAAGTGTTATGTAATGTTATAGAATTAGAAGCTATTTGCAGTCATCAGTAATGAAGAAAGGATTTTAAAGATTCTCATTATACTTACGTACCATGCATGTGAAACCATAAGGACAGAAGAAGCCTTCACAACATGCTTGACAATTTGAAGTTCTTGTAGGTATCTCCTTTGAATTCGTAAGGTCAACCTTCTGGCTTGAGTGAAGAACACTACAGGCCGATCCTGGTCGCAACCGAGACCCATGAGGTTTAATTGTTGTTCTTGTTAGGCTTTAAATAATTGGCACTTGTAGATCTCTCCAATAAACTATTTAAGTAAAACTTGACTTCTGTTGTGGTACACAAGCGTTTTGTAATATCTCCTGTTAAATCATCAGAATGACCACAATCCAAAGCATGAGAAGAGTGGTGCTATGAGTGAAACAGATTTCTGGTAGAAAACAGAAACTCTGATGTTAAATGAGAGACCTTTAGTATTAACTGTGAACCATATAGTCACAGCATGAAGCCATGAAAATATTCTTGAAGTCCATGTTTGTAACAACATCCCTAGTCGAGATCAAAATAAGTTGTAATATTTATTCTTTGCATCCACATTAGTCTTAATATCTTCGTTTTTTTCATCCTCACAGACCAATAAGCATGTTGTAAATACTAAAAATTTCTGTTCCATTAGATCTATGCACATGAGCTCATTCAGATTTTCTAACCAAATAATGAACATGTCTAATTGGCTGCTGAGAAAAAGAATAAAGGAAAACGAAAGAATTGGGGAAAAAAATAATGTGCCTCTTCTTTTCATGTATTTTTTAAAGTGCATAACCTTTGAAGGAGTCAGTTCAACTCCTCCACTGGAACATTTTGAGAATGGTCTCATCCTCACAGACCCTCTTAACTCTATAGGAACCATCAAACTTGACCATTGGGTGAGCTTTTGTCTCAAACTTGAACAACAACTTTTTTCCCACCAACCCATCAATAATGTTACGGCATTTGCACTTACAGGCTGCTGTATTATCAAATAAAATACGATTCAGTCAATACTATAAGATTCGAAGTGGTGAAACGGAAGCATGAAATTTGAATTAAAACTCAAATAACCACAATAAACAATATCTATATGAAGTATCACTTTTTGTACCTCAGCAACTAACTCTACATAGGACTTATTCGAGAGAAGCTATGCATGACGATCGAAGATCACAAGAACAGTAGCTCCACGGCCATCCTCAGCCTCCACTTTAACCTTATACCTTTTTTCCACAAAACCAATCCCCCCCAAGGAGAAAGGAAAGAAAGACAAACTAATTAAGAATATATATTTTTAACAAAGCCACAGAATAATTGATTGAATATGAAGGAAGATGCGTTTGAACAAATAAATACATTGAGGTGACATTAATCACGTGGCAAAAGCAAGAGTCACAGGAATATAGGCGGACTTTGAACAATCTTAAGCCCTCTCTGGCTTTTGTATGCGAGATACCACCACTCCCCGTCTTGGACAATCCTGGTGATAGTAGCCAGCACAATGAAAATCCTATCCTTTATATTAAAAATTATGTTACTCCAATTGGATCACAAACTAGTTAACTTAACTACACTAACATTAATACCAAAATCAAGGCACTAGATATAAACCAAATAACCTAAATGCATTACAATCCATCAAATATGTAAGCAACTAAAGATTTTTTTTAATAAAAAAAGAAATATTAGTAGACGATAGAAGAAAAGTACAAAGGAAGATAAATAATCCTTACAAAAATCAAAGTTAAAACCTATGAGATTGTATCATGCAACAAAGCAAGTTAATCTCTCTGCATGTCTAACAAAGAAACAACATCAAAAAAATCATGAGCTGAACACCAAAGAGAAGCCAAAAGAAGAACCCTATCCCAAATAAAGTCTAAACTTGAGGAAAACCCCTTAAAAATTCTAGCATTTCTTTCTAACCATAAACACCACAAAAAGCAACTAAAGATTTCAAAACAAAGTTAGTAGGTGCATGTCTAAATGGCAATGGAATAAAAATAAAAAAAACACAACAGCCTCCTTCATATCTAGCAGCTGAGAAATTGATTTCCTCGGGTATAGGCACATGAAATCCTCCTCTAAAGATACCCGTTGACCATGAGGGACGAAAGCAATAGGCTCACCATCCATCAAATCGTGTTGAGCAATCATGTCCCCGATATTGAATCCATTACTTAATTGAGTAAGAAAAGTTGAATTAGAGTGAAAAGAAAAAGGACAAAAAGATTTATGCATACCCATTTTTGAACTCCACAGCCGCTGCAATTTCAGGATTGAACATTAGCCTTGTTGCACGCATTACATTTTGGATAATGATGCATCTACAAAATTCAAACCACAAAGTAGAAAAAAATGGTAATATATGAGAACATATATATAGTAATAACAAATTCATAAAACTATGGACAAATTCACAATTTTTTTTTTAAATATCTCTTAACTTTTAAGGATTCCATTTACCTTGTATGCATAAATAGAGGGAGAACTGAGTTGGTTCTTAAGATTTAGAGTCAGATGCCTTTCTTCTTTGGCATATATAGCAGAAATAAAAATTAAAAACCTTCTAACTTGCATATTTGTTATATGTTTTTCCAACTGCAACTGCAGAAAATGTAATGTTTTATCTATTTCGTTTAATTTAGATTGCACCTAAAGGAAAATGAAGTAAAGTGGTTCTTAGTAAATGATGGGCTAATTTAGTAGCGTATTAACATGTAAATCAAGATTAATCCAAATGACATGTGGCCAAGTAACTTAAACATAACCTAAACATAATAAAAAATAACTTAGTTGAGTTGTGGCCAAGTAACTTAAACATAACCTAATCACAATGCCAAAATATAAAATACCAACTAATTTAAATCCTAAAAATGAAGGAGTTGAGAAATCCCCTCAATCAAAATATATTACAGATTTACACATTAGTCTCTTTACCCTTTTGCATTTAGAGGTAAAGCAGGAGGCAGCAGGTTAACCCTCTTAAAATCGAGGAATAATGAACAAAATGAACTTTTAATCTAAATATATAGTCCCTTCCCTTCACGTATAACTCTCAAATTGCAACTTTGTGGTGCATTATGAAGTATCTGATTAGGTATGCTATTCCCTTTATTTGATCTTGATTTTCTGTTAATAAAAAAATGTAAGTGCTCACATATGAAATGCTGATATAGACCTAAACTTAAGCTACAATCTATATTTAACAGGTTTCTCTATAAGAAGCTACAATCAATATGTTGCCTAATTTTGTAAGGACCCCGTAGGTGTTTTGATCAAATAACTAAGCTATATCAAGACAGAGTAGCAACACAAACAAACTTTCAATGTAAAATAAAGCTTTAAACTATATTGATGGCATGATAGCTAAAAAATAATAGGTAATTTATATGAAAAAAGAAACAAAGTTAAGAACCTAACACAGGAAAAGTGAGCTAAACTGAGGAAGACTAAAGATTTCCACTCTTACCTGCTTAACTTCAAACAGAACCTAATGCCTTTGTGCCTCTACCTCGAACACAGGATTAGATGAATAATGAAAATGCAGCAAAAGATGTGCCCAGTTCGTTGTACTATAGCCTGAGTCTTCATTGAAAAGCTATTTCCAAAATTAAACCAGATGATAAAACAGTACATAGTGTTCAATATTTACTTAATTAATAAATAATACTTATGAATACCTTTAATTTTGATCTTCAACTCACAACAAAACACACTTAAAAACCTTTAACTTCTTGTTCAATGAGTTATACTGTTAGGAATCTAATTCTGAGATTAGAAAATTGAAATCCTGACAAAGAAAACTCTCTCTCACAAAAGAACAAATCACTGAAATTTTCCTCTTTATTGATCAATGAACAAAGAACACGATAAAACCAAGGTAAACAAGTTTACCCCCAAAAGAGCACTCTCATTTTCTCACCGAAATTTCCAGTCAAATCGAATGTGCAAAAATGTCCTCTCATCTACAACAGAGGGGCTATATAAAGGAATACATTCTGTCTAACCACCTAACCAACCCAATAACAAACTATAACAGATATAACTAACTACCAAAACCGTTACAAAAAGTATCCAGTCAATTACAAGTATTTGCCCCTTTTTTCTTTCTATAATAAACCTGTAAATGTTTATTATAGTTAGAGTGCATCCTGAAATCATTCTCAACATATACACAGTGTTGCAAGTTAAAATATGGGCAATTCAAAGCAAAATATAGGTAAGTAATTTACATACTAAGGAATTTCGTTGTAACTGATAAAGATACAGGGAACATTTATCAAAGCCTACATAAAAGAAGGTAAATAGACAAATATAATTGCAAGACAACATCTCATTGATATCAGATTCACTTTACAATGACAAGTATCTGGTGTATCATACATCAAAAGTATTTTCTGACAGACTGAGTTCTAAGCAACTATACATTGAACCTTATCATATAATTCTATCAAATACAACACAAGGCAATCCAAAAAAAAGAAAACCACCAGATTTATTTACACATACTAATAATAGACTGGACCACTACGTTGAAAGCCAATGACACTGTTAAAGTCCAGGTCCAGCACCCAAAAAAGGATAGTCACATACTGCTACGGTTTCTCCATCTTCACCACCTTCAACATATTAGCAATGGGAGCATTAATAGCAGACTTCATAGTTTCTTCAAGTTTTCTCTTTGCAGGTGTGTTCTTAACATTACCAGAAGGTTCAGCAGATCCAAGACAAACAACTTCATCAAGCACTTGGGAGGAAAATTCCTACAGGTGATAGAACACAGTTGTAAACTTCCATTTATCAGAAGAAATAAAGACTAAGTTAAAATGTAAAGGGTGAAGACCTCAACAGCAACTGAAGCATCTTGAGATTCATCACAGCCCAGGTTGCAAACCTTAGGGAATGGCGGATTAAACAGGGCCTACATCAATTACATAGGCAGAATGAATTATATAATCTAATAAGATATAAATAAAGATGACAATTTTCTAACATAATCTATTAAAAACAAAAACTGGAAAGATGAACAAATTTAAATGGAAGCCAGAAAAATTTTAAATAAGATTAAAACCTTAGTATCCAATGAATCCAAATGAGGGAAATCAGAACTTAGACTACAAATGTCTGGAAATGGTGGAGTGAACTTAGCCTAGCATTTAAGACAGAATATGTCAGTCAGTAGCAAGAAACCATACACAAAAACAAGTAAATTAAAATTAAATAATACAAACATTACACAAAAGATGCAATAATCAATTTAAGAAGAGAACTCTTGTTTCTACCTTAGTTGGAGTAACTTCTGCTCCAGGCAACTGAAACATGCTTAAGATTGCATCATCCTCACATACCCTCCTAACTCGATATGATGCCTCTAATTGGGCAGCTAAAGCAGTTTTTTTCTCAATCTTAAACAACATCTTCTTCCCCACCAATCCAGCCAACACAGCAAGATGTAGGCCATCAATGCCAGACTTACCCTTTTGCAATTTAGAAAATTCAGTACAATCAGTTCATAATCAAGGATAAAGTAAATAATCACTAATTATTGTTAACCAAAAAAACAAAAATTAACATTACCATTCTTTGTACCTCAGCAACCAAGTCACCACATGCCTTATATAGGATTTGTTGTGCATCACGATCAAATAGCACAAAGACTGCACAACCACTGCCATCTTGCACATTCAGCTTTATCTTGTACCTATTTAGGAAGCATGAATTTGTTTAAAACAATAAATTAAAAACAAAACCATTAAGTAATTGCAATAAACAGATAAATAATAAAGAATAATGAATTAAAACTAAGACCTTAGAGTGACATTAAGGACACGGCAGAAGCACGAATCACAGTAATACAACCCAGAGTCAGGACTAACAGCCCTATGGCACTTGCATGCTGGATACCACCAACCACCATCCTCAACCACCCCATTAATAGTGGCTAAGACAATATACATCCCATCCTACATGGAAAACAACAAAGAATGAATAACATGGACCAATCCATATAAAGTAAAAGCATAAAAAATCAAAGGTCAAGTATCAGACAAAAAAAGCAAAGAATTTATCTAATCCAACATCTTTAGAATTATTAAACAATAATATCCATTCAGAATGAAACACAGAAAGGAAATCAAACCACAATATTTAGACAACAGGGGGAAGGAGACATGAATATCCAACCTCTTCAGTCTCTGCTAACTGCTGTATGTTCTTCCGAACATGAAGGCACATAAAATCGTCCTCAATAGACACTCTGAGCCCATCAGGGACAACTACCAAGGTTTGGGAGCCACCCAAACCATGTACAGAAAGTCTACACAGAACACAAATAACACATTCATGTCAACTGAATGACAACCACACCAAATTTCAATAGGAAAAAAAACTAAAAAATAAATGAAATAGAGGAAATTCACCCATTTCTAAATTCAATGGCCTCAGCAATGTCTGGATTAAACATCAATTTGGTTGCATTCATGACATTCTGAATAACAATATTGCCTAAAGAGAAAAATTAAATAAAAGAAATCAGATAATGTGTGGCAATTTAATATAAGAAATCATCAAAAATATCAGTTACAATAGCAACCTCACCTCTGAACAACTTAATTTTTGCTAATTGGACGACTACCACAGGATCATTCAGATCACCACTTGCAAGGAATGCATTACGCTCTTCAACATAATCACCAAAGACAGTGCATTCAAGTTTTCCCCTACCAAAAACAAATTCAATAGATACTATCAAGACCTATAAATCGGACAATATATCAGTTGTCAATGATTATCATAACCAATAGTAGTGTTAAAACATGTAATATAATAATGCAAATGTCTAGTAAGAAACAGACTGGAAATCTATAAGCTCCATGACCACCATTTTCGTCATCTTTCCACCCCTCTCATACTATTTTTCAGTTGACATACCAGACAACAAACCCATAACATCTGCACATAACAATAAAATAAGGGTTGAAAAATGAAGCCAAACAAATAGAAATTAAAAAGAGAGAAAGCAACAATGATTTAATTTGGAATCTATAAACTATACCAACTAAAAAGTCAGAATCTCCATCATGTTTGTAGACATCCCCAAATGAAATAAAAGACAGCCCATGAAGAGGAATTAGCTCAGATTCACAGACAGTAACAGAAGTTCTAAATTGAAATACCAATCAGTAGTCATGAGTTATAGCTCTATAAGAACCAATGTTAGGGACAACAGTAAAATAGGTCATCCTATACACAGCCCCCTCTGCCAAGTTAGGCAGAAATTTGTTCACCAGATTCTTTTTGACTGAAGCTTGAATTTTAACCCCCCTTAAGAAAACAAAAAGTTATCAAAAAAAAGTTAGGATAGAAATAAGCAAAAACAAATAGCATATTGATACTTACATATTCATCCAACAGAACCATTTCAATAGAACTTATTTGAGATGCATTGTTGAATGCAGGGACATTTCAGAGGCGGATGATGCGAACCTTGAGCCTCCAAGCTTCCCTCTCAACATAAATTTTGCTCACAGGATCAAACGGGGGTGCCACATTAGCCAAGTATAGTACGAAAAAAACAAAATAGCCGAAACTTAGCACAAGTTCAAGATCTAAGATTACGAAAGTAAAAAATTCAAGCTGATTGATTGCACACAAACCCAGAGCAATAGCAACCTATATTTATATAGACCCAGGAATTTGAAGTTGAATTCGGGAAAAGGAGGGAAAAACTAACGATTACCATGGGAAGAGGGAACCCCATACCGTGGATTTGACATTTCCCACCATCACAGTGCAACAAAGGAAAAGAAGAGGCAAAACACAGGTTGACGCTACAGTAGGAGAAACGTCTGGAATAGATGTGCTGGAAACAAATCGTGGTGTAGGCTGACTGAAATACCCAGCTTTGTCATCTCCAACACGTGACTCCCCCACCAATTCCCATCTGCAACCTCCGATTATTTCATCGACAATGGGGAAAGTAGGCAAAAACTCTTTTGCTGAAATGAAGAAGGTGAAGGAAACATGTGGAATGGATGAAGGAAGGTGGAGGTCTTTTATCTACAGCAACTAACGTGTTAAGGGAGTGCAAATGAGTGAAGCAGCATCCAAAGCCAAATGCATTTAATTGCTTTCTGATAACGTGTCGAAGGAGTGAAATGAAACAAAGCCAAAAGCATTAATCTGAATTCTGAAAAAAAGACTCACTTTTATTAGCAGCCAACACCTATTTACAATAGTAACTGATGCAGGAAAAAAATGATTCGGGAGGTCTTTTGTCTGCAACAGCTAACGTGTTAAGGGAGTAAAAATGAGTGAACCAGCACCTAAAGTCAAATGTATTTAATGCCTTCTGATAACGTGCTAAAGGAGTGAAGTGAAATGAGAGAAATCCAAAAGTATCAGTTTGAATTTGAAAAAAAATAATCACTTTAATTCAGCAGCCAACATGTGTTTACAATAGTAGTTGATACAGGAATGGAAATCGTTCAGCAATTGTATAGTGTATAGATTGCAAAGTCAATCATATCTATCACAACATCTGACTGTAGCAATAATTTTGAATGGCTTTTCAATGAGGCCCATATATTTCCTACATTTTCTGCGCAACTGGAGGTTGTTGAAACCAGTTACCTCAGAACATCTTCAGTTCACAAATATGAATGTTCATCTATTGCATCAATGTTAAAGATTTCTTAGCATCAATAAGTATATTCGTGAATAAGGGATTGAAAAGTTAGTTGTTCGAGCCAAAAAGATAACAAGCCACGATTTTCTGTGAGTTAGGCTTTGTTTGGTAAGAGAGAAAAAAAAGAGGATATCATAAGAGAAAAGATAAGAACGGAAGGGAAAATAAATAAGTTATTACTTGTTATTTTTGGTATCATCAATGGAAAAGAAGAGAGATCTCTTTTTTTTTCTTTAATTTAATTTGGTTTAATCAAGAGAAAGAAAGAAAATATATGTTAATAATATTAAGATTGATGAAAAATGTGAAGCCCACCTCATTTTTTTGCTTTCTGTTCCTATCCTCCCAAAAAGGGTGGGGTAGAATTTTGTGGGACTCATGGAAACTTTACATCTCCTTTTGGTATCTCAGAGTATTTTTTCATTCAATAAGTAAAAAATTAATCTATCAAAATATAATCAAACGCCTAAACGAAAATTCTAGTTAATAATGTTATTTCCATTTACACACCTCATTTTTCTCTTCCTTTCAATTGTTTTCATCTCTTCCAAACATGAGGGCATCTCTATCCTTCCTCGTCTTCTTTTTCTTTCCACTCATTATTTGCATACCAAACATATCATTATCCAAAGTTCCAAACATAGTATAACATCACCTATTTATACATGCTATAGTTTAAATTTTAGTTAATTTAATTTAATTAAAAAAAATAATGTTAAAAGAATTTATTTACATTCAAAAATAATATTTTATAAGTATTACACCTAGTATTAATTCTATTCACTATAAAAAGAAGAAAATTATACCAACAAGATTGAGCGCGGTGATAAGGACAAAAGTTAGGATTATGAATAAAGCAATTATTGAAAGAGCCTCCCTTGTTAAGCTCAAGGAGAACTCAAAATATTTGAGAGATCTATTTCAATAAACCTAGCGAAGAAACACACTAGTGGGGTCAACATTATGTCTCAACCTCAAATCTTAAGATTTTAAGTTCATAAGTCCTTCTACTTTATATGATTTTCACTTTGTCAATTCTTATTTAATGTGATACTTCTTTACTTACGCTATATTATACTTACACTTGAATTCTCAACATTACTATCACGACACTACTCGAAGAGTTAATTTTATAGCAATACATGTGGAGACACCTTAATCAAAGATTAAAAGGAAAGAAAAAAAAATTCTCTCAAAATTAATTTTACGTCATTAAAATTTATGAGAATTGATTTTGTAAAGCTATCATCTTAAACAAATTTAGTAGAGCTGCATAGCGAATAATCTCTTTTTGGAACAATAAATAAATTCTTTAAATCAAGGAAACTTAAGTGTTGCACACCCAGTGCATTAGAACAACATTGAGAGCTTTTTTTTTTTTTTTTTCTATGAGTTGGAGAGTTTTTTTCTTTATTCTTATGAATTTCTGTCTCAAAAATTCCTTAAGTACATTTTTTTGGTACAATTCCTCATGTTTTCGGGCCGTTTTAATATGGATCTTGCAATCAAAGGTTCATGAATGAACCTTTTGGCTTTACCTATTATACTAAGTTTTAATTTTTGCACTAAAAGTTAATTTTTTATTGTTTTAAAGCCCTCCAACTATTGATATTTTTACACTAATTATGTATAATTTTTCCATGTTAAAGAACTGCCAACCACCACCACAGAGCACCATTACCACCAGCCAGAACCAGAGCCTCAATGACCAGAACCAAAGCTCCACCATCACTAGCCTCCTCCATGACGGCCGACCAGAGCTCCACCTGACCTCGTTGCGCCGCCAAGCTTAACATCCTGACACCTGCTTCGTCGAAAAACCCATTCCACCCACCGAGGCCAACGCCAAATGTGAGATCTAGTGTTGTAGTTTGCGAATGGTGGTTCGTGGGTGGTCAAGCCATTCTGGTCAACCCAATCTGTACGACGATGCATATGTGGTGCTGCCACCAGATGGTGGAGGGACGACGGCGGCTCCAAGCGCTAGTTTGCGGATGGTGGTTTGTGGGTAGATTTGGACCCAGGTGTGAGATTTGGTGCGCAAGTACCACTAGATCTGTTGGTGGTGATGGGTCACGTTGACGGAGGTGGAGGTTGGTGTTCAACATTAGAGGGTTTTTTGGTGGCTAGAGTGCTAGGCACAGCAGAGGCTTGCATGGGTTGATGCAATGGTGCCGCTACTGCAAGGATGGTGAAAGAGGCCTCTGGTGGCAGCTACGCATAGAGGCAAGGAGGCTCCGGTCGGCGGAGACCACCCGATCGCCAACGAGGATGGTGATCGGAGAAGAGTGGAAACCCTAGATGAAAAAGAAGAAGGAGGAGAGCAGGTGAAGATGGTTTTGAGGGGTAAGTAAATAGTATAATATAATTGAGAGATCATTTTATATTATTTATTTATTTTTTTACCTAATTACCAAGTTTTAAGTAGTGATTTATATCCATTGATTTATTTCTCAACATATTTAATGACCTATTTTACAAGGTTTATAAATGAAACTTTTATTACAAAGTCCATATTAAAACAATTTCATATTCTCTACTCTACTCAAACTCTACATTCAATGAATGACCGTATGAGTACCAATACAACTTTTTTTACGTTGTCGTATTTGAAGAGATTAATTTTTTATTAATCACTTATTGAGTGACGCATATTTAAAAAATTAAACACAACTGAAACAATAAATACAAAAAGCGTTAGAAAATAAAAATATTGACATTACTAACTGGATTATAAACTTTGAAAAGTAATCACTAGTCAGGCTAGAAAAAAATGATATCTTTTTCTTTGTATCTTTCAACATCAAATAAGGCAGGATTGCATTAAGGCTGACAAATCTAAAGAAATAGGATAGATTACGGGGTCACTATCAACGATAGTAAAAACCCTATTCCCTTCGTTGGCTCTTGTTCGAAAACATCAATGGAAGTTTCCTAAAAACCATTGGTAGTTTGTTGTCTACTTTTTCCTGTTTAATTCTCTTCTGATTTGAAGCTATGGTCGCTGGGTGGGTTACTTAACCGCATCTACCACCTCTCAGTATGTGTTAGCGGCTCAACCACTTTTATATTGTTTTTCATAATTTCATTCACGTTTGACGTCTATTAATTTATCATTATTCCAGCCAGTTTAATAATTTCTTAAAATTAAGTCATGGTACAATTTTTCATAGAATTTTTTTTTCTTTAATTATTTTTGCTCATATTTCTTTCCCAGTCTGTCACCCATTGTCACATCGGGTAAAACTGGACAGAGTTGGACAGTGGGTCATCTATTGACCCTTCTAGAGTTTTCTCAGGATTGCACAAGAATCGGGATAAAAAGCAAAAAGCAGATAGTATCAATTTTAACACACCTTTTTTATTATACATTTTTATATTATTTCTATTTTGAATAATAAAATAATAAAAATATAATTTTCAATATATATTTTTTATTTATTTTTATCAAAATAAGTAAAATATAAAATTGTGTAACCTTTGAAATTGTCAAATGGCTGCTTAGTTTCGTCGTACTCGTACTCAATTTCACTTTTCAAGATGGGCTTGAATTGGTTCAAATATTTGACTAGGAAAATGTCTTTAAAGCTGAGTGGTCATGGAATTGATTAAGAGAAATGTTTAAGATTTTAAGATTTAACTTGGGTAGATCTCAGGTGCAATTGAGATATATATATATATATATATATATAAACATATTAGAATATCCACATGTTAAGGCTATAAATAAAATTAAAGAAATATATAAACATATTTTTAATATAATAAAATTGATTTATAATAATAATATAAAAAAATTAATTTATCACATAAATAAGTATTAAATTGAAAATATTATATTAATACTTATATTATTTTCTAATTTATATTTGTTTCATATTAAATAAATTAAAAGAAAGAGATAAAATTTCTTATCCTATACTAATCCCTAATTAAAAAAGTAAAAAAAAAAAGAGAAAAGACTTCTCATTATAAATTAAAATTAAACTTTTATTCTATTGCACGATCATACTTATCTTACATTAAACTAATTAAGAAGAGAAAGCCTTATTTTTGTTTATAAATTGAGAACCATATAATTAGTAGTTACAAAAATTCTTTAAAAAGTTCAAAAAAAATTGATCGATTCAATCATGTGAATTATGACAAGCTCATATGAGTTAATCAATTTTTTTATTTTTTATTATTTTTTGAAACACTAATTTTTATAAGTACACTAAATCAACTAAAAAACTAATTCTCGATTTTTTTAGTTCGACCCACTAGTCAATTAAATTACGACAATTGTAAATTTGTAATTGTGCATAATATCACAAAAATGTTTATGATAACAATTGTCTTTAATATTAAATGAAAAATTAATAAAATTTTTAAAATATTAAATATTTTTTATTTAATATTTTTTAAATTTTTTTAATAAATATCTTTGAAACACTCCTTAACAAATCTATCGCAAATACTAATATATAATACAAATTTTTGTACTTATCGAAGTGAATCAATTAATGGTTGATGAAAAGCTAGTGATGCTTTTTATTTTTTACTCATATGAGAGTATTAACTATTTCTTCCGATTCAAAATATAAGTTGTTTAAGGTTATGCAAAAGAATTTAAAAAATTATTTAATAGCCTCAATTACAAAAAAAATTATATTTGACTAAATTATTTGTTATTAAAGTATTTAAAATACTATTAATCCATTAATATTCTCTATTTTTATTTATCTAAAATACTAAGAAATAAAAATAAAGTTAAAATATCATTACTACTTTATTAATTTTATAAAATTAGATAAATTGAAAAAAAAACTTTTCAAAAACGACTATATTTTTAAATGAAAAAAAAATACAATGTCGACTTTTTTTTTTTACTCAGAATTCTCCAACGTTTCTTAATGATGTAATAATAATATTTAACAGAGGATTTAATTAAAAGAATTAATTAAACATGACCAGTGTCGGTCATCACTTCAAAAAGTTAATTTATTTTTCAATAGTCAAAATAAGTATTTTTGGTATCTTATCTTTATTTTTTTTAATTTAGTCTCTTATATTTTATTTTTATTAATTTGGTCTCTTATTATGATAATCGGCATTCAATGTGATCTTTTGTTACGGTTTCGTTATATACCCTAACAAAAGTAATAATGTGTCACTAACGGTGTTGACATAATTATTATCGATTAATGACTTGTCAAAACTTCTATTGTGAGATAATGAAACTGTGACAAAGGACCATATTGAACCACAATTTGCAGGAGACCAAATTGATAAAAATAAAAGATAAGGAACTTAATTGAAAAAATAAAGATAATGAATCAAAATACTTATTTTACCTTCAAATATACTAAGTCTATATGGAAGATGCGGTTTTAAGGTTTTTTTTTTTTTTCTAAAAATAGATAATTCATTACAAAAGTTGGGGTATATGCCCAAAAGAAATATACCACCAAGCCTAGAAGTGTGACTAGTTGAAAGGTAAAACAATGGTGGTGTGGTTTAGGTGGAGTATATGCAAATTCTTTTTCCTTCTACATTGTCATTAGGCTCTTGGTTACACTTCTTCACCAATCATTCATCAAAGGTAGCATTTTGGATAGGAATCTTGATAAGAGAGGTGACATCTTGCTTGACTTGCTAGATACGAATGTTGACAAGGGTGCACATGGTGCAGGGCAAAGAAGTCTTGTCCTTAAGAACATTGTCAGTAACTAGGTATATAGTGCTCCTAACTTAGTTCTCAGTGGGTTTTAGAATGGTAAGTGTTCACCCCATGACTTGAGTTTGTGATAAAGGTCCCAAATGTCGGTGGTTTTTCAATGACCAATCGACCAATGAGGTATTGCCTAGACGTCCCCAATTGTTGGGTACCTTGTCCTCTTCGTCCTCGTCACCAACAAAGGTCTTCAACCCTTAGTTGCTAGACGAGGCCATTAAGGTTAGCAGAGGTGAACGCAGTGGGCCTCGCTGAACTGCAAAAGCAAGTGCATAGAGAGCAAAGGGGTTGTTGAGAGATGGAAGAGATCACAGAGTGGTGTTAATGGTCATAGGGTATGGCGGAGTGATGTAGCAGAGTGATGACACCAAGCAGAACACAATAGCCAACTAGGCCACAATCACATAGTGGAGCAGTCACTAGAGGAGCAACGTCGTGTGCAGGAAAGACAAGTTTGGTGTTGCCCCCACCGAGATCGACATACACAAAGACACCAAGCACAAGTTCGATAATAGGCAAGCAAGATCAGCGAACACAGGGCTCACAGTGAATGAAACAGGACTCACCTGAGGGGACGCTGTAGAGCCAAGTTGGAAGGAGCCATCACAACTCCCCTAGGCGATACATGCCATACCCACAGCGAGCGACGTGCCCAGGGGAACCAAATACAAGAGAGAAAGTTGAACACAATCGGTGGAAGTAGCACTAACCAGAGGCGGCACAGGTGAGACTTTTGTACAGCGAGGTGACGACTGAGAGAAAACCCTACCATAGAGGAAGAATTGAGTTTAACGAGTTTCGCATTATCAAAATACGCTCTTAAAATTGTAAAAAAATACTTAAAAAAATAAAATAATAATTAACATATAAGTTGATTTAAACATCAACACATTAATAGCACTCGTATAACGTGATGAGTCTTAATTTATTTGTGTATCCAAGCAGTCAATAGAACATAAATTATTAGTGTTGTCTAAGCAGACTTTCTCGTGACTTCAATTCACCATTTTAACATATGCTAGACATAATAAAAGTTTTGGTAATTCTTCGTTCATAATTCACAACAATCTTTTGACCTTAATTAGGTTGTTAAGTGATAATTCACTCCAATAAAATTTATCCCTTTCACATTGTTTCCTGATCTGAAGTAAGCTGAACAGAAAGAGAAATAAAAGTATACAATTTTATTGGCGTGAATTATCACTTAACAACCTAAAAATAGAAAAAAGAAAAAAACAAACCTACTAAAGCTTACTTTCTTAGATAACAAAAAGAGAGTCAAATGGGGAGGAAAATCTTCAGTTTGTGCATTGGGGAAGTAATGCCATTCATTGCATTGGACTTTAAGTCATTTGTAGAGGGAATGATAGTCCACTCCACAGACTTACAACCTTTATTGTACTTTTTTTCCCCTTTCTTCAGGCTGCTTTTTGGCGGGGTAATCGGCTGCTACACACTTTAGCTCTTTACAGTTTACACTAATTGTGTTCTTTTCAGCCGAAAGGCATAATATGTACATCTGAGAAAAAGCATGCTCTGGGCCAAACCTTAAGGCCCAGACTTTTGTTGCTGGGTGAATTCTTTAAGCCCCAAAACTCAATGTATTAAATCATTTAGATTTGGTTTACGGTGAGTGACTTGAATAATTTGAATAAGGTTGTAAGTTTAAATTTCAATGCTAATATTGTGTAAAAAATAAAAGTAAAAAAAAAAATACTCAATGTACTAGTTACTTTATAGAGTTATGCTCTTTGCAAATAATAAGTAAAAGTTAAATTAATGTCTTAATTCCTATAATTTACATTTATTTTTAATTTAGTATATATAATTTTTTTTTTCAAAATACTCATTTATAAAAGTTTTTAAAATAAGCATTGTTGTTAGCTTTCGTTCTAATACTGTTAACATAGTCTATACTAAATATTTTACGGAGTAAAAAAGAGCATCCAAACGAGTACCTATTGAACAAAAAAATACTTATTCAAAAGAAATAAACATCTAATAGAATAAAAGAGTGTTTATTAGGCAAATGAGTACCTACTAAGAAAAAATAAGAACCTATTAGAATGAAAAACACTTATTTGATATTATTTTTTTTAAATAAAATGAGCATATAAAGGAATTGTTATTGGATAAAAAAACACTTATTTTGTTACTTAATTTTTAGTGTTATAATAACATGTTAATAAAAATTAATAGTAGAGACTATTTTTAAAAAAATTATAAGTATAGCGACTGATTTAAAAAAAAAAAAATTATAAAAACTGAATTGAAAATGAATATAAATTATAATGATGAAAACTTTAATTTAAATAGTAAATCATTCTACACGCCTGTTCCACATTCACACACATGTTAATATTGAATTTAATTAGATTGATACAAATTAACTAAACTTTAACTACATCTATTTTCTTTTACTATTCACATTAATATACACATCAATAAATACAATTGTAGCACTATTGTATGTAATTGGACACATTGGTGATTGTTTTTTTCTTTCTTTTTTCTTTTTGCTGATTGGTGATATACGAAAAATGGCGTAAATAGAAATAAAGTGCAGGTCCGAAAAGGACAAAACTTATATAAAATTTCTTACATGTTTCTAGTGTTGTTTTTCAATAAAAAACATAATATACGCATTATTTTTTAACTACATCATCCTCATTTTTAAAGGTTTTATAGTTGAGGGCTAAAAAAGTAATACACACATAATATTTTTATTGAAAAATAGTACCACATAAGCACTAAAGAACTTTATTCACTTGTCCATAAAAATATCTATAATAAAAACAAACCTAATTATTTTATACCAATTATATCCCTACATTCTTCTTGTACCTAAAAAAAAAAATAATTTTAGTAAAGTATTTTATGATAAAATAAATACATGACCACTCATAGCGATCTAGTGAATTTGAGTTTTTATAGAAAGTAATTGATTCAAATTACTGACATTTAGTTTTACATATTTATTGTTTCCTTAATATTATGATTGGATGGAGAAGTTTGTAAGGTAAGGAAATGGAGGGTTAATTTATCATTTCTAAATTAAGAGAATTTATAACATGTTTATAAAAATAAATAAGGAATAATTAAATACTTAGAATAAAGAGAATGGTTAGTTAAAATGAAAAATTTCCCCTCTATATATATCCTTTCCTTTATCTTCAAGCACCTCCATCCAAACCTATCCTAAGTCTTTGAAGTTCAAAGTTAAATATTTCTTGTAAAAAATATTATTAAAAATACTTAAATATATTTTTTATCCCTCTAAATTTATTAATTTTTAGTTTTAATTCTTCAAAATTTTTATTATAATTTGTGTCTCTATAATTTCAAAAGTAAATGAAATTAGTCCATACCTCTATTTTAAAAGTGAGTGAAATTGACTCAATTTAATTATTTTCATATTAAACTTTATATCATTTCAAAGACTAAGAAAAAAATCTAGTATAAAATAGTTGAATTGAATTAATTTCACTTACTTTTGAAATAATGACATAAATTAATTTCATTTACTTTTAAAATTACAAAGGCACAAATCGTAACAAAACAAAAAATTAATATATTTAGAGGGATAAAAATATATTTAAGCCTTAAAAATTTATTTTAATAAATTAAAATTACTCCAAATAATTATTTCTTCGTTATTTATAATTTTAATCGGAGCCTTTTTTATTTTTAAATTTCTTTTTTCCTCCTCAAATTAAGAGGTAGAAAAGAACAGTTTATCTTAACCTAGTGTCATAACATCACGAATAATATGTCTCACCGTACATGTTTTCCAAATTATAGCAACAATCAGCATTATATTCGATTGTTAAGGGCAAATGTGATTTGTAGGGTTTCTCTTTGTGATATTGACCACATGCAATGATGTTGACAAATCGTATCACACGTATATCTGCTGTCTCATCTCAGCTCATGTTTTTGTTTTTAAGTATATCTGTTCCATATTATTATAGGCTCGCATAATTTTCTATTGTCAACATCTTCAATAGAATGATGATATGTATTTGAACGTAAGTTGTTTATCATTAATCATTAGTGATAGATTATCTATATCTGCTTATTAGAAAGAGCTATATTTGGTATCAAATATTTTAATATACCACTTTAATTCTAAAGTAGGAAAAAGAATCAACTGGGCATGGTACGTATATGGGTAATAATAGTGTAACAACTACTCCACTCTTTAATCTTATTTTATTTTTGTTCCTTTAAGTGACTTTTTTTCACTGTCCTTCTCTATGTCCCTTCTTTAGGGGAAAAGATATAATTAAATCATAAGAAGCTATTTTCAGAATTTAAACTTGAGATCTTGTTTTTTATTGGCATGTGTTACACAATGGAAAGTATTTCTGATCAATTTATCATTTCTTGATAAAAATGGAATTTGATCTCAGATTCTTGTGCCCATTAATGAAGTTTATCCGTTGAACTTAAAATTTCCACTCAAACTCCTACCTACGATAAATGTTTAACTTCAATTAATTATATAAAGAGAAATATTAATAATACATTCTCTATCATACTCTTTTTAATATATTCTCTTTTATTGAGTCATATCACATACTAAAATACATACTCAACCTCAATTAATATGTAGTCAACTCGATTAGTATATAATCAACTCGATTAACATAATCAAATTTGAGTTTATACTTTACTATATGACATAATCTAATAGAAGAGAGTGTGTTAAAAGGAATATATTCTTTAACATTCCTCTTATATAAATTGAAGTCAATTGATCACAGTAATGGGAACAGGTACAAGGTTTCTGTTTTCGGCCATTGTAATAATGCAAGGTTAATCCAACACTAAACGCAGTAGATTATCATTGTTATGCTTTTGTTTTCCTTAATATCCCTATGAGCAATAGACATGCTAAGTGCAGTTGGGTACTTTTCTCTAGTCATAGTGGGCACTCATCATGTGACGGAATAGGGCAACTCAATCATAATTGCTCAAAGACTATGCATATGCCATGCCGATTGAATGTCCTATTGTTTCTCCAACATTTCAGTTTCAAAGTTCCCAGTATTTTATCCCGCTTTCCAAATTTAGATTTGCTGTTGTTTAACCAGACTTATGTGTAATTGTTTTGAGACACATATCATGATGTGCTTCGTGGCAAACTCATGTGAATGTTGACTACTTAGAAACTGAACTACAATTCAGACTCACAGTGCTGGTTTTTGTCCATGCCAGAATAGAAAATTTCATGATTCTGAATTCTCACAGATTTTGTTCTTTGTTTTGTACGTAGGATTATTGCCTTAGCATTGGATACCCTGTCGGTCGCAATTAAGAAAGGAAATGCTAGTACAATATACTGGTATTAAATTATTAATTGAGGCCGCTTGTGATATATACTAGTACTAGTACAATACAGAGTGATTTTTGGGTAAGTAGTGCCTATAATAGACACTCCCTTCTATATATAATATGTGTAAGATTGTTGTAATACATTAATTTATAATACATACATTTATATATGCCAACTATTAAATGAAGTCCCTAAAGATAATGTGGTAGGAAATGATTACACAAGAATTTCTTATATTGGTACAAAGGGGAATCCTGGTACAACATATTGGTATTGTATTTAATACTTACTAATCAAATCTGGTATCTTTTGTGCACCCAAGTCGTACTATTTCTAATTTTGTTTTACATGCACCATGGATATAGATTACCATGCTCATGGGTTTTGTTTATACCACAGATTGGCTTCAATCTTGAAGTAACGCTGGTAAAATCGTAACAAATCTGACATTTTCATGATGGAAAGCTGTGAACGTTAAACTGGAGACACCGCCAAAGGGATAGTAAGGATGTTCTTATGTTTCTGTTCAAGCATACATGCATAGCAGGAGAGGTAAAATACGAAAAAGTTGAAAACTAGGTATGTGAAGATCTAGAAGAGTGAAATTTTGATTGTGTAAGAGAGAGAACTAGTATATGTAATGTTTAAATGATTAAAATCACTTTAATTACTTTTTTTTTTTTATAGGGTTGGATGTAACTGAGTCTCCACCATGAAGAGTAGTGAAGAGAAAATGCTACCCAAAAGAAGATTGGCGTGCAAAAGGTAACTTGAACAAGTATTGATATTCCATACCTATCACAACGGTACATGATTGGAAAAACAAAAAGCTTATCCAGTTAATTTGAAAATCAATCCATTTGCTATGTACACGAACCATGCAATAATGTGTCATTATATTGTAAGTGTCAAATTCAGCAATTATTCATCATGTTTTGAAGAAAGGAGGAGATTCACTTACACTTAATGTTTTAGCTTCAGACTTATTTCTTGTCAACGGTCATTGACTTCAATAACCAATTTGTCATGCGTTTACTTACTTAGTTCAAATTATATAGCTGCACTCCCGCTCAGACTATACATCCACAAAAACTCACCCCTCAATAAGAAGATTTATTCTCTTAAATACACTATGCCTATATGGGGGTTGCGCTCTCAATATTGTCTAGAGAGGGACTTAGTATTAGTTGACGTGTGAAAGCTAGCGTGAAGATATCCTTACCATAAAACCAAAAAAATAAATAATATACAGCTCAGACTCATCCAATGATAGAAAACAAGCGTTTATTTTTTCAAAGAGAATTACATAGCATAACTAAAAACTTACTTTATTGTCAATACTACATTTTATGTTTCAAGATATTATGGGTAGCTAAATAAGTGTTGTACCAAAATCAACCGAAATTGCAGCTACGAAGTCAAATGTTCACAGGTCCTTGCTATAAGGTCCAACTTCCAAGCTGTATGCAAGCCTTTGGTATGCTATTCGATTTTATGTCATGATATTGGCCAAAAGACAGCAACCTTTAATGAAGGTTGGAAATGATTATTCCTACCTCAACACATCAGCCTTGAAGATAAAACCTTCCTGCGCAAGTGTAAAAAGGAGAGATAATTTATCATCAATGTTTCTTCCATGACAAGCTGAAAACCTTGAGGGTAAAAAAAGGAACAAAAGAAGGATTCTACCTCTAATATTAACGATGATATGGAACCCTTTCCACTATCTATAGCCAGTCTATAGAACCAACACGTAGCAGATCACATATTTAACTTGGTGTGCCTGTCACCAAGGTTAGTGAAACACTGAAAAATTTATATCTCCCCTAGTGCTTGATAAACCCAACATTCTCAGCCTTGCCCAGAACCGACTCAACATCACCCTGAAAGAAGCTGAAGATTTTTGACACAGCAAAACCAGCATACATTCCATCTACTGCTTCACTCGTGATCCTATCCTATGAAACACAAATACTTCATAATGTCTGCCGTACTCGTGTCGGATATGTATTGTATGTATTCGATACCATATCAGATATTCGAATACTTAATAAATATTTAATTTTTTAAAAAAACTTATATTCTCATACTATATTCATATCGTATCTGATACCCGTACTCGTATTCGTGTATCATAATTCCCACCACGACAACCAACTGGGCATAGTCCTTCTAGTGAAGTGCTTTTATAAGAGTCAACACTCGACACCACGTTAAATCTGGATTTGGGAACTGGTCTTAGCGTGGAATAAAAACATTTACAAAAGAATAACAGTTAAGAAGTGAAATCGTGATAATAGATCACCTCATACAGAAGTTTCAGTAGTTAGTATACATAGACAGCTGGCAGGACTGGATATGATAAACTTACTTTGGTGCTTGCTCTTAACAAAAGGGAGAACTATAGCAAAACCTTTATAAAACTTCATAGTAACCTTCCTATTGCGGGATAGAGGGAAGATGATAAAAAAAAAAAGGCACAATTAGCAACTAAGTTCCAGCTGAGGCAGGTTCGGATTATACTAAAAGCGTGGAAAAAATTCTATCCCCAAACAATACCATACTTTTTTCCTTTTCATGATTGATATTATTTTGTGATAACAGAGTTGGCAACAATGTTGCACCAGCTGCTTTGTGAGTTTAGGCTTGTAACAATAATATGGCAGGACTCCAAGGGCCGTAAAATCATTGTTTGGCTATTTCTATAACCTCTATTTGCATTTACTAGATACTTAAAAATCTCCTCAAACCCCTTTTCACAATTCTACAGTTGTGTGCTTTTTTACTTGTGTTTTCAGGGTTCATTTTAAAATGGTTCCTTCTTATAACAGATTGTATCAAAGTTATTCAGAACTGTAAATTTTCCCCACCTCTTCTCTGGCTTCTGAAGAATTTCTATTCATTATCATCACTAAATCTGTAATCTCACTAAAATAAAAATCCTGGTTGCTATCCCATTGAGTAAGGAAGAATATATGATTTGATTAAAATAAATTAGAATTTCTGACATGTAATTACATACAAAAATGAAGCTATAAGAAATTCCCCATCAGGAATTAAATCTAAATTACTGAAAAACTTAAAGAGACTTGCTAAAACAACTCACAATTGGGTAAACTTGATCCAAATAAGCAAAACAAACTGGAAAGCCTTGGTAACATAAGCCCATCAACATCTTCAGTCTTTCCGTGCCACTGCAGTGTACAATACACGAGTTACTCATGCTCAGACACATACAAATTATATACCCAGAAAATCATCTAATATCTTTGTTTTGAAAATTCTTACTGAAGAGCATAAAAAAAAGTCAAGTTTGAATATGAGTCGTACTCCACAATGCCAATGAGTAAGGCAAGTTAGAAGTTTTCAATAAAGAGGAAACTATGAAAATAAAATCGTACACATTATACACAACATTTTTAGTTATGCAACCATATTTAAGGAATGTAACAAATACCTATCTGGAAAGGAAGGAACTAGCTCTTTAATTACTCAAACAATAGCTGAACATCTTGCATGTTCCCCAGATGATGACTGTTTTTTCACTTCTGCATGAAATAGAACGTCAGAAGCAATGTTGACTACACAATTATCCTAACAGGATGCATGTTTATAGTATGACTTGAAAGAGAAAGAATATTTCTAAATATTATTTTATGATTCATATTGTACAAGTTAGTACACATTATATAGGCTAATGACATTAATTACTTGCCTAAAATAGAGCTAAAATACAGGAAATAAATCTGTCCTAATAAAAAAATAAATCTGTACAATTAAATCAAAATCTGTACAATAAAGTCCAACACTCCCCCTCAAGCTGGTGAATGGATATCTATCATTCCCAACTTGTCAGTAAGATCTTAAAAGTGCTCTGTGAGTAGTCCCTTAGTTAATACATCTGCCAACTAATGTCTCGAAGGAATGTATGCTGTGGCTATGAACCCACTATCTAATTTCTCCTTGTTGAAGTAACGGTCTATCTTAATGTGCTTTGTCCTGTCATATTGAACCGGATTATGCGCAATGCTAATGACTGATTTGTTGTCACTAAACAGCTTCATAGGTGCTTCATACTTTATTCTCAGGTCATCTAGTATGATCTTCATCCATAGAAACTCACAAACTCCTTGTGTCATAGCTCGAAACTCAGCTTCTGCACTCGACCGTGCCACTACATTTTGTTTTTTACTTCTCCATGTTATTAGATTTCCACCCAGAAACATACAATAACATGATGTTGACCTCCTGTCAGTAACCGAACTTACATAGTCAGCATACATGTACACTTCCATGGATAGGTTTTTTCCCTTTTTTAAATAGTAGTCCTCTTCCAAGCGTGGTTTTAAGATATTATAGAATTCGATCCACGGCCTGCATGTGTCTCTCTTTTGGATCATGTATGAATTGGTTAACAATACTGACAACATATGCTAGATCAGATTTGGTATGTGCCAGATATATCAGTTTCCCAACTAGCCTATGATATTGAGATCTATCTACCTAGGAACTCTCTTCATCATTTCTCATTTTGTGATTTTGCTCAATTGGTACACCAGTTGGCTTACACTTGAGTTTTCCGGTCTCTTTGAGAAGATCTAGGACATATTTTCTTTAAGAAATGAAGATACCTTGCTTGGACTAGGCAACTTCAATCCCAATGAAGTACTTTAGTCTTCCAAGATCTTTCATTTCAAACTCAGCAACTAATTTCTCCTTTAGGAGTTGCTTCTCAACTAGGTCATCACCTGATATAATGATGTCATTAACATACACAAGTAAAACTGTGAATTTACCTTTTTGTGAATGTTTAAAAAAGAGGGTATGATCGCCTTGACTTTGTCTGTAACCTAGGAATACCACTGTTTTTGTGAATCTTCCAAACCAAGCACAGGGAGATTGCTTCAACCCATATAACGCATTCTTTAACCCACACACCTTGTTCTTTCCATTAGTAGAATCATATCTAGGGGGACTTTCCATATAAACTTCCTTCTCTGAGTCTCCATGGAAAAAGACATTTTTAACATTAAACTGGTGTAATTCCCACCCAAAGTGGGTAGCAAGGGAGAGTAAGATCCTTACAGTATTCATCTTGGCTACTGGCGCAAATGTCTCCTCATAGTCAATTCCATAAGTCTGAGTGTATCATTTTGTCACCAACCTTGCTTTATACCAGTCTAGTGTACCATCAGACCGATATTTCAAAGTATATATCCATTTGCACCCAACTGGCCTTTTGTCACCGGGCCTCTCAACAATCTCCCATGTTCCATTCCTTTTCAATGCACTCATCTCTTCATTCATGGCTTAAATCCAATTCTTATCCTTCAATGCTTCTTGTACTGATATTGAGATTTTGATAGAATCTATGGCTGAAATGAAACTTCGGTGCTGCAGGGAAAGATGTTTAGAAGAGATACATTGAGAAATAGGGTACTTAGGATTGAGACAATACCTTTTCCCTTTCCTCAATGCAATGAGTAAGTCATCTAGGTCAAGTTCACGATTATTCAAAGACATGTTGTCAAGTTCAAAAACATTATTATCTGGGTCAGGTTCAAAAACAAGAAGCTTAGAGACAAGAAAACTTGTATCTTTAGTATTTACCGTTGGTTCGGACGTCTGAAGTTGCTGTTGGGCCAGTTCGGGTTTCCCTCTCCTTTGATACACCAATTTTGGTGTGCTAGCCTTGGCCTTGACGTTAGCTAGTTCAGGTAGGGTGCCAAAAAAATATGCTAATTTCTGTGTAGAGTCAGATAGTAAAGGAAGGAAGGACCCTGACAAGAAGAACTCAGCCTCAGCTTCCTGAGTGTTCTCCCCCTGAAGCTGAGGACGAGTAAAGAAAGACTTATTTTCATGAAAAGTGACATCCATGGAGACGAAAAAATGACGACTTGAAGGATGATAGCGTTTGTACCCCTTCTTGTCAGGAGCATAACCTAGAAAAACACATTTGACAACACAGGGATCAAGTTTGTTGCAATGTTGGCGATGTACATGGACAAAAGCCACACAACCAAAGACACGAGACTGTAGACTTTGCATAATAGGAACAGATGGAAAGTGAGAGGTCATGAATTGGACAGGACTTACATTACCCAAGACACAAGATGGTAACTGATTGTTTAAATATATAGCAGTTAAAACAGCTTCTCCCCAATATGAGCTAGGAACAAACATTTGGAATAGTAAAGTTCTGGTGATTTCAAGTAAATGATGATTTTTTCTTTCTGCAACACCATTTTGCCGAGGAGTATCAATACATGTAAGTTCATGCACAATACCATGTTCTTTAATAAATGTAGAGAAATTTTGATTGACATACTCCATACCATTATCAAAATGCAAACGCTTAATGGACTTTTCAAATTAGATCTGAATCATGCGGTAAAATTGAACAAACAACTGAAACACATTTGATATGTCTTTCATTAAAAAAGGCTAAGTTGCTCGAGTACAATTATCGATGAAAGAAACAAAGCATTTAGTGCAAGAAATGTTAGAAATAAATGCAAGACCCTAAACATCAGAGTGGATAAGTGCAAAAGGCTCTACACTTTTATTAGAAGTAGATGAAAAGGTGACATGATGGTGTTTGGCAAACTCACAAACATCACAATGAAAAGACTCAGTAGATTCTTTTAAAAAAAAAGATGGAAACATAGACTTAAGCAAAGAAAAATGTGAATGTCTTATACGCTTGTGTTGTAGCCAAATTTGAGAAGTAAGTGACTTAGAATTAGACTGATGACAAGAAGATAACAACTTCTGATCAGGACCACCATTAGCTGACATATTATGGAAATAGTACAACCCTCCATGTTCTTTAGCAACTCTAATCGTCCTCCTCATGACAAGATCCTGAAAGACACAATAAGAATAAAAAAATGTTACGGCACAATTATTATCTTTAGTAAGGTTATGAATGGAAATAAGATTATGGATAAGTTTGGGAACATTGAGCACATTGTATAAGTGTAGAGAGGGCTGAAGTTTAATAGTACCAGAACCCGCAATTGAGATGTGAGAGCCATCAGCTATAGTTATATGATGCTTACTAGAAGAAGGTTAATAAGATAACAGAGGTGGTGAATAAAATGTCATCAGTTGCACCAGAGTTTATAATCCATAAATTCTCAGTGCCAAAAGTATTAAAGGATTGAAAACAAAAAAACTTACACATAATCATGGTTCAATTTCCAACCTATTTTTTTTCCTTTTTTTTTTAACTTGGAAAAGTTGCAAAAGACGAAACAACGAACCCTGTTCCAAAAAACAAAAGGCTCTTGTTACAGAATGAGTGACGACAGTGGCAAGGTGGACGATGAGCCCTGGCGTGATGGAGAGCACAACAATGGGCTACTGGTGGTGGCTGATGGCTTACAGAGGAGAACGAGCTAATGGGTAGTGGACGGTGCTAGCTTCGTGGACAGAGGAGCACGGTGCGAGTCTAGTACGGCGACTCGGTCGCGACAGGTTCTGCTGAGGTCGCTGACGGTGTGCAATGGTGGTGCTGGGCAGATCTGCTGCAACAGTGATCTGCTGTAATGGTGGGTGGTGGTCGCTGCAACGGTGAAGGTTCCTGTGCAGTGAGACTCGGATCTGGTGGGTGATGGTGGCAGCGCGGTGGTTGGCAGATCTGGGTTCGTGGTGCTGGAATTTGTTTTTCGCCGGAGTTGGGTTTGTGGTGCTGCTCGGACAACCCACAAGAATCCACACGAAGAAGCCTCAGCCGCAGGAAGACGTTGCTCCTATTGTTGAGAGCGTGAAGGAAGATGACAAAGATGAAGCCGAGTCAACGACAATGAAGATGACGTAAAGGCAACAATGAAGGCTATTAGAATCCGAACCATGAAGACTGGCTCTAAAACTAACAGCCAAGGTTAGTCTTATCAACAATAAAGATTGATTACAGCGGCATAAAAAAAACGAAGCTCTAAATCGAAAACTCTAAAACCAACTTGAAAGAGAAAGAATATTTTTAAATATTATTTCTTAATTTATACCGTATAGGTTGATATATTATATAGATTAATGATATTAATTATTTGTTTTAAAATAAAATTAAAATATAAAAAATAAATTTATCTTAATAAAAAAATAAATTTATATAATTAAGTCTAAATTTATACAATAAAATCTAACTCATTAAATCTCTAAATTAATAATTAATAAATTTATACAAAAGCACTATGTAAATGTCATTCACAATAGTTTAAAATAAAGCACAAGGGCAGATTAGTAGAAGGATACATTTTCTTCTTTGTTTTGACATTACATACTATTCCAAGACTCATTTCATTTACATCTCAAAATTTGAGTAAAAAAGACACTCGTTGATGTTAAGAATGGAAAGCAAGGTAGCCGCTCAATCTTCATTTATTCATTCCTCTACATTGTCTTACAAGAAAGCATGCAATAGTTTTCATCTTTTCCATTTCCATACTAATCAGGCATAACATATTGGAACTTTTGGGGAGCAAGAAAGTAGGAACTACTTCTTTCTGTATTAATTTAATTCAGGTAAGATATTGGCTTTTGACGGAGTTGTAAATTTACTGATAATTAAGAAATTATAACTCAACCACCCACAAAAAATTTTACAATGCTGAAATGCATAGAAAAAGATTTTGGCATTTTAATATCTCATATGTTCATGATTTCAGCACTCCTACAGCATTCATAAGATGAAGATTAATGTTAACTAGTAGGGATTTGCAGAATGAACCATCTTTGGTTTTGCACAAAATTACAGTTACCATTAGTCTCTGTCAAGCACTGAACGTGGATGCAAAAAGAAAACTCACAAAAGACATCATACTTTTCAGCATTTATTGTGTTTTCTTTTCATTGGTGGGGCAAAGGTCAATTCATGCGATAACAATCAGAAAAAGTGTGCTGACATACTTCTACTTTGCTGAAGCAGAAGGAACGGGCATAAAATCCATAATAATGTCATAGATGAAAATTCCAGTTAATACAATAGGTAATAGTAGAATTTTCTTTTTGATTATAACAGATAAAATTTCAGAAAATTTCAGTACCTTCCATATCTTCAATTTGATTATCACCGCTCAGATATAAACTCTTGCTCAAGTTTAAAACTTTAAATCTAAGCTTTCAGTTATGGCAAACTCCTCCATTATATGACCAATGAGATTATATGCAGGAATAGATGTCTTATCACAAGTATCCTGGATAGCAAGGTATTGGTTCTTGTATATGTTGTGCTTGGTGGGCATGGGTTCTGTCTCCTCACTGAACAAATTAGCTGCATTTCTTGGATCTATTTCAGGCTCAGATTCATAAAAATCATGTCTCCTGACAATATTTTTATCTGAGTCTGTGTCAGTGAAATAGTTGAAGAATTATAGTTTTTGCAGGATGTATATGGACTAAATTGCTCTGTGCTTTCTCCTTGGAATTGACTAGTGGTAAGTGGAGTGCTGTGAACTTTGGATTCCAAATTTACTGTATCACAGTTCTTGGGCTGAAGCTTTTAAAAATCACTATTCAACCTTCCACTGGTTGTAAGTGGACGGAACGAAACATTTTCCTCAGTCATGGAGGTAGAAGGATTGAACTCCAATGGCACAAACTCCCCAATACTTTCTAATTTGTAATTTGAATTCATTGAATTGACTGTTCCATTTATGAATTGTCTATCCTTCTGAAGTTGAATATCATTCTCATCCTCATCACTCTTGCTATCATCTCTTTCTTCCAATTGCTCCATATAAGCATCAGTAAAGTCTCGACTCTTGATCAAATTCATGGTCAGGCAACAAATCCAAAACAATTTGTTATGTCTGAGCACTCACAATTAGTATGCCAGTCAACTTCTTCAATATACTTCTTCTGGAATAATACGTGATGCGCGCTACTACTAGAACTCCTACTAATAACATCTTGGATCTTTGATAGAGACTTTGGAATGTTATCCATATCACTACAATAGAAAAGAAATTCAGTCAAAATTTATAAATGCTGTCCGTAAGCACCTATTTGATAGTACAGCCTTTGGTTCTATGAGAAGTTGTAAATTTCTTAGCACTGAGACTGTCACTACTTTCTTAACAGACCATATAGCATTCATAATATCATTCTGCAAGGACTTTACTTCAGCTGAGAATTGGTAAAATTCTTTTGGAAATATGTTATGACAACCAGTTGTCAGTTTTAGTGCTAAGTGTGGTGCTGCCATGGCTTTGGCCAATGGTTCTTGTAGCTCATCTCCTCCATCAAGTTGCAAACGCATCTCCCAACTGATTTTCTTCACTAACTTGATTAGGTGATCTCGTCCGCATCCGTGTTTGCGGGGTTGCAACTGAGGTATGGGTGGTTTCTCTCCTTTAAGTTTTCTAGCATTGTGATCAAGGTCTGAGATGGCAAGTTTTGAAGTCCACACTGTTGATTGAGATATTATAAAATAATATCTTAATTGATTGTACATATCTTCTTGTATTTATTGTAAATATTCTGTTTTTTCTAGTCAGTTGATTAGTTTCCTAAGTTAGAGTATTCAGTTTGATAGTTTCCTAAGTTAGAGTATTCAGTTTGATAGTTTCTTATTTTTTAAGGATTTGTTTCCTTTATTTTCTCTTTTATGTTTATTGTGTATGTCTCTCCTATAAAGGGAGACTTTCTGTACATTTTTTCAATCATATCAATATTAAAACATATATTTCAAGTTGGTATCAGAGAAGTGCATAGCACTGCCGGTCCTAGTCTATCCCATCGAGATGTTTGATGTTTCCTCAGGCTCTGATGACTTCAATGGCCTCCAAAGGAGTGACATGTCTGTCTTAGATCAGACCAGCCAACAAAATCAGAGTTCTGCACCCAAATTACCTATGGGTGATTCTCACTCAATTCTAATCACTACAATTCACCTCAATGGTGCGAATTTCCTATGCTGATCACAATCTGTCCGCATGTATATTCGTGGAATAGGGAAAATTGGGTACTTGTCTAGTGACATACAGTCACCACCAGCCCTCAGTATGCTGTCTAGGATGCTGAAAACTCCATGATCATGACGTGGTTGGTCAAACTCCATGGATGAAGATATCAGTTCTAACTACATGTGCTATTCTACAGCCAAGGAACTGTGAGACAGTGTTAATGAGATGTAATATGGATAATAAATCTCAAGTATATGAATTGACCTTGAAGATTGGAGAGATCAAGTAAGGAGGAGACATCGTCACCAAGTACTTCCATACCTTGAAACGGGTATGACAAGATCTGGATCTATAAAGTAATTATAAATGGAAATCACCTGAAGATGCCAAACATCATAATCAGATTGTAGAAGAAGGTAGAATATTCAAGTTCCTGGCTGGAATTGATGATGAATTAAATGAAGTTTGGGCTCGAATCATTAGAAGGCAGACTCTCCCTTCACTTGGTGAGGTATTCTCTGAGATACGAAGAGAAGAAACTAGAAGAAGTGTTATGCTTGGGAAACACAAGAAAACAGAAACAGTATCAACTGACACCACTGCATTGGTGGCTGTTGATGTCTCTGCTAACAAGAGCAGTTATTCCAACCCGAGAAGGACGGATGAACCAAATCGTGTATGGTGTGAATACTGCAACAAGCCTCACCATACTAGAGAAACTTGCTAAAAAATTCATGGCAAACCAGCACATTTAAAAGGCAACAAAACATGTCCTAAACCCAACCAAGCTTTTCCTACTGCTCATGAGTCCGAAAAGAGCTCCATTAGCAAAGAGCAGATTGATCAACTTTTAAAACTTTTAAAGTGTAGTTCATCATCTAATATTTCTAGTGGCACTCTAGCACAAATAGGTAATTTCAATAATTCTAGTTCTTTATCCTGTAACTTAAATCCAGTACCTTGGATCATTGATTCAGGTGCATCGGATCATATGACTAGTCTGTCTTCTTTATTCAAAACTTACTGTCCTTGTTCTGGTAATGAAAAAGTCAGAATAGCATATGATAGTTTCTCTTCTATTGCAGGGATAGGTATTGTCTTAATTGAAAACTGTGTACTATCTTTGCCTTTATAAGAACGGTCGGAGATAACAATTAGGTATCATTCACAGCGGGAAATGTGAAGCGATCTATCCAAAGCCATAGACTTAAAATTTGTCCTCAATGTTCCAAAACTTTCCTGTAATCTTTTATCCATAAGTAAACTCTATAAAGATTCTAATTATCAAATTATTTTCTCATACTCTTATTGTGTGTTTTAGGACCAGATCTCGAGGAAGATGATTGGCAGTGTTAAGATGATGGATGGGCTCTACTATTTCAGTAATGATTTCTCCAAGGATAAAGTAGCTCAAGGTCTTAGTGGTATAACCGTATAAGTTCTCAATCTGTCTGAGAACAAATAATGCTTTGGCACCATAGACTAGGACATCCAAGTTTTCAATATTTAAAACATTTTTTTCCAACTCTATTTTAGAATGTTGATTGTTCATATTTTCAATGTGAAAGTTATGTTCTTGCCAAAAGTCATTGCACTCCTTATACTTCTACACCCTACCGTGCATCTAAACCCTTTTATTTGATTCATAATGATGTTTGGGGTCCCTAAAAAATTACCACTCAATTTGGAAAGAAGTGGTTTGTGAGTTTTATTGATGATCATACATGGTTGTGTTGGGTATACCTAATGCGTGATAAATATGATGTGGCAAGTTTATTTGAAACATTCTACAATATGATTGAAAATCAATTTGATACAAAAATAAGCATTCTTAGTACTGACAAGGGAGCTGAGTACTTCAATAGGTTCTTAGTGGATTTCTTAAATAAAAAAGGAATCTAGCATCAATCTACATGTCCTAATACTCCCCAACAAAATGGTCTTGCTAAAAGGAAAAATAGATATTTACTTGAAATAGCTTGTGCTATTATGTTTGCTATGAATGTTCCTAAATATTTGTGGGGTGAAGCTGTCCTAACTGCATCTTATTTGATAAATAGAATGCCTACTCGTGTCTTGAATTTTGTGACACCCCTTGAAAAATTTAAATCTGTTTATCCCACTTCTAGAATGTATGCTGACTTGTCTTTAAGAATTTGTAGTTGTACTGTCTTTATTCGTTTAAACAGTAACTCTCGCTCAAAACTTGATCTCAGGGCTGACAAATGCATTTTTACTGGTTATGCTCCTAATCAAAGGGAATATAAATGTTTTAATCCAACAATCAAAAAGCTCTATATCAGTATGGATGTCACTTTTTTGGAAACTAACCTTTCTTTACTAAAAATTCTCTCCAGGGGGAGATAAAAACTAATGAAGATAATTTTTTGTATAGTTCTTTACCCTATGTGAACACTCAATTTTGACCGGACTAAAAAATAAAATATAAAAAAAAAGAGAGAGGAAAATTAATTAAAAAGGAAAAAATCAAAAAAAATTATGGCCCACCTTTTAGCCCATTTTACTTAGCCCTTTTTTTTAGCCTAAACAGATTAAGCTCATCTTAGTCTTAAAAATAATAATAATAATAAGAAGAACAAGAAAATAAAAATATAAAAAAAAAAAAAAAAATATAAAAATAAAAAATAACAAAAAAGGTATAATAAAAAAAAAGAAGACAATCACACTTTCACACACTTTCACTCACGTAGCACACACTACACTTTCTTTTTTTACAAAGACACACGCACTTTTTTTTTTTATTTATTTTATTTCTTTAATCACTTTGCACAATCCACTCACTAACCACTTTGCACCCTCCACTCACTAATCACACAAAGACTCACTCACGTAACTCACTAATCACACAAAGACTCACTCACACTAACACACAAAGACTCACTCACGTAACACGCTTTTTTTTTTTTTTTTTTCACTCACTCCCACACGCACAATAAGAAGGAGCAACAGACACTTTCAAGGGAGGCGGTGCAAGGGAAACTCACAAGTTTTTTCCCTTTTCCTCACGGTTTCACGTAGAGAGGGGGGATTTCTTTTTTTTTCTTCTTCATTGGCATGACACCAATCTCCCACAGACTCACGTAAGCACCAGTATTACAGGGGAGATTTCTTTTTCTTCTCCATTCGACCACACCAAGCTCCTCTCCATCCTCACACAAGCAGCCATCATCACCATCCTTCTTCACTTTCATTTTCTCACCATCACTTCAACACAAAGATCACATCCACCATCATCACCCGTAGCCATCATCTCCCTCCTCATCTCCCACCATACCATCACCTTGCTCCACCGTAGCCCACGTCCCTACCATAAACCATCATCTTCCTCTACCTTCAACCTCCCACCATCTCCATTTCCTTCCTCACGTGAACCACCCTAATGTAACCTCCACCAACCACTCTTGTCACCACCATTCTCAAGTCACCTCCAAACACAAGAACTTCATCCTTCATCTTCATCCTCACCCAAAACCATCCAGCAGCAACCTCATCACCATCACCACGCCCAATCACCGTTCAGACCAGCCACACAGAACAACCAGATCTGGCCACCAACATGCCATCCCTTTTTCTCTGCCTCCCACCGTGACCAACTACGCGCCACCAACCAGCCCTCCATCCCACTGTCATTCACGGTTTAAACCGTCACGCCTCCACGCCCGGCAAGATCGCGAGGAACACGAAGCAGACCCGGCCTGCCGTGCTCCACGCGCAGCCGTCGAGCACCCTTGCCCAGATCCCGGTCGCGACAGATGGCGACTCCACTGGGGAAGCTTGGAGAGTCAAGCCTGTTATTTAGTTGTGCAAATTGTTAATAATCTCTATTTATTTATCGACCCTTTTTGTCCTTGTTTTTATTTGTTTGTAAATAGATGTTATTTTATTTTGTAAATATCGATATCATTATTCTCGTATATATTTTTTTACTTGTATATATTTTGTGATTAATTGTTTAAACCATAGGGTAGATGATTGTTGGTCATGTTGTTGTATATATGCTTTTGCAGGTTAGGTAGTAGTTTTATCTTTTTAAGTTTTTGTATGAGTTTGTATGCTCCCTCACACACGTCACTATCACTTATGTCACACAATTTTGGGCTCTATACCCGAGTCTGTGCGAACCCGAGGAATAGGAGGGGTCTCGACCTTTGTTATTGAGGGGCTTCATGCTCACTTGACATTGGTTGGGACACCACTCAGATTGTTACCGGTATCATGGACTAGTCATAGTGAGAGGGTTTATCCCTACTTGTGATTAATTCATGAATTGGATCCTTGTCTTTCGAGACATGGGCAATCTGGGGACCATGACTTTTAGAGGTCTAGATCTGTCCTAAAAACCTTGCACTGATAGATTGAACATAGTGACTGTCAAAATTAGAGTCGTGACTTTAAGGAAATCTAACCTTTAAGTTTCACCTGATTATGACACAAAGGGAGCGTGCTTCTTCTTTATCTTTTCATTTCTCATATCATTCATTCTTGCATTTAAAAAAAAATCATAAGAAAGGGGATGTTTCATCTTGCATTTTCATATCATTTGCGTAACATTCATAGTTTTTTTTTTCAAACAAAACAGAAATAAAAGAAAAGATATGCATCATCTTGCATTTGCATGATATTCATAGCATTTTTCAAACAAAAGAGAAATAAAAGAAAAGATATGCATCATCTTGCATTTGTATGACATTCATAGCATTTTTCAAACAAAAGAGAAAATAAAAAAGACATGCATTATCTTGCATTTGCATGACATTCCCAAAAATATACCTCATCTTGCATTTTTTTTTTTGTGTTTTGTCATTTTCTTGCATTCCAAAATAAAAAATAAAAAATATACCTTGCATTTTCATAGCATTCTTAGTATTAAAAAAAAATCATGCATTTTCATGTCATTCATAATTTTTTGAGAGAAAAAAGAAAAAAAACATATACATCTTACATTTTCATGGTATTGATCGCATTTTTTTTTAAAAAAAAAAGAAAAGAAAAAAAAAAGAAAAATATTTTCAAAGTTCATTCATTTCACCTTATACATCCCATGCATCTCATTCATTTCATCTTATGCTTCTCATGCATCTCATTCATTTCATCTCAGTCTTTGTTAATAAATCAAACTGGTTCAGGAACCTTTGTGCGATCTAGGAAAGAAGAGACCAATCAAACCTGAGTTCACGATACCAGATCTCAGACCAGAATGGCTGCAAATAATCCTGAGACAGGGAGAAACTTGAGCAGAGAAATCGATGAAATGAAAAGGAGGATGAAGGAGATATCTGAGAATCAAGCAAGGATGGAGGCAATATTGGAAGATGTGAAGGAGTCTCTCCGCTTAATTAGTGGAAATAGAGGTACGAATGAGGTTGAAGAATATATAAATGTGTCATCGGTAATTGCTCTGATTTTTCCAACTGTAACCTCAGGCATCGTTATAAGAATACGTGAGCAACCACCTCAAATGACAACGATGGGCATGCCTATTGGGGAGGGGTATTTCACCTTGGAAGGAGCTCGTGGTAAAATTCCTGATTATACTGGCCCTACATGGGAACAACCTCATGTGTCTGTTTCGGGGCAGGCGACATTGCCTTGCTCTGGAAATAGCCATGTCATGACTGAAAAAGTCGAGATGCAAGAAGAGTGGATGAAGAAAATGGAGGAACAAATCAAGACAATCAAAGGTCCCAGCGCTTATGGACGTCTTAGAATAGAAGATCTGTGTCCTACCACGGATGTCATAATCCCTAATGGTTTCAAGATTCCCGATTTTGCCAAGTATGACGGAAGTGGTAACCCTCGGTTTCATTTGATCAGTTATGGAACCACGATGGCTATTTGGTCCAAGGATGATAAGTTCCTCATTAACTTTTTCCCCGAAAGTCTTACAGGCCCTGCTTTAGAGTGGTATCTTCAATTAGACCTCTGTAAGATTTCTCGTTGGACAGAGTTGGCTAATTTATTCATGGATCAATAAAAGTTTAATCTGGATGCAGCTCCTACTCGAGAACAATTGAGCTCGATGCAGAAAGGAAGTGGGGAAACCTTCAAGCAGTATGCCCAGAGGTGGAGGGCTCTCGCAGCACAGGTGCAACCACCGTTGACTCTTACAGAAATATGTTCATACTTCTTGGGGACTTTGGGAGCTCCGTATATTGAGACAATGGCGGGTGCTGTATATCGAGATTTCGCTGACTTAGTGGCTGCTGGGGAGAGGATTGAAGTTCTGGTAAAAGCCGACAAATTAGCAACCGACAACAATGAAGTTGGTTTTGAAGAAGGTTTATTCCTCTAAGAAAGGAAAGTGAGAAGTGAGCTACATGCAAAATCAACAACCTTCACAATTTCGCTTTCCACTGTCTCACTCTGCCTATACCAATTGACCTCCAGCGATTTGGAACTTCTGAACAGCTGATGATCTGAGGCGTTAAGTGATGTGATTGCCATATTAGATTTTTATGACATTGAACTCATTTTAACTTTCTTGAAGCATTAATGTAATGGATTTGCATGGATCTCAGTGTGTCTTGTTTCATTTTCTTATGTCTGTGACACTCATGTTCATGTCACGTCTTTTTTTTATCATTCTTTTCTTTCCTTTACTTGTCGTCTTTTGGTTCGGATCCCATGGATTTCTCGTTCTGAAAAAAATTTGGTGGTCACGAGGGCCATATGTGTAGGTGTTATTTACCAAAAAAAAAACAAAAAAAAGGCAAAAAAATAAAATAACAAAAAAAGAAAAATAAAAGGGAGTAGGAAAGTCTTCACTCGGCATGCACCGTCTTTTGCCTCGAAATTAAAATTTTGAAAATGAGTACTCAAGATTTGAAATGAAGTTTGGCCATCTTTCTTTATCTTTCACAGGAATTCATATTTTCAGTATCTCTTATTGTCCCTTTTGAGCTTGAAAGTTTTCTTCAATTTAACCCTGGACAAGGATCACCCTTACACTAAGGGTTAACACAAAGTGAAAATTGTGTTTTTCTGAAAAAAAAAGGGGAAAGAAAATGAAATGAAAGAGGTCACTATAAAGGTGAATTATTGGAATAAAAAGAAAATGGGAAGAAATGAAGAACAATAAAAGAAAGGTGTGTCTGAAAGCGCAAAGTCAGTTGACGAGGTTTAGTTTTGAACAAGGATCCTTGGTCTCATTCAACCCTTAAACACTTGTTTGAGCCTTAGATCTTTCATTTCATAACCGCTAATCTTGGCCACGTTACAAGCCTTAAAAAGTCCATTCTGATCAATGGAGGATTGCTGCATTCTCATTAACTTTAATTTTGAGACAAAAGGTTCGTCTGGCCATTCGAGTTTTCAATTCTTTGCTCTTAAAACCAAAAAAAAAAAAAAAAAAGAGGTGCTTGCTAGTCCTATACTGGGGCAAATTTCTCTTCGGTTCAATTTGGCCTACACTGGGGCAAGTTTCTCTTTGGTTCAATTTGGTCTTGCACTAGGATAAGTTTCTATCATGTTCAAGTTGACTCCAAACTGGGGCAATTTTTCGTTTCCCTAGTTCAATTCATTTCTAGACTAGGGTAAATTTTTCTTTGGTTCAATTTGCCTTAATGTACATGCGCAGCAGAAGCCAACTAAAATCATTTTCATGTAAGTTGAACCAATCCATATGGGGATGACACCTCTTCGAATCTCATATCTTTGTTTGTGTCTATCCTTTGTAAATAATCCTTTTGTGTAGTCAAAATTTTGATTCCAGTCCATAAGTTGTTCGCTTAGTCAATTTCTTTGGAATCCATGCATGTTTGTTATGTAATGCTTCATGTAAGGTGAACATGAGTACAATGCTATGATTTGACCATCTAATGGTAATCTCCAGATGAAAAATTCAGGACAAAAAGAACTTGGAAGTTCCAATTGAATGAGGAAATGATATGTCAAGGGATAATCCAAAAATCCCAAGTCCTTGCCTTGATAGTTCTCACAAGGTTCCAGGTCCATGACCTGATGATGGTGTCCAAAAGAATGTCAAGTCCTTCCTTGATGGTCTTATAAAATCTCGGGTCCATGGCCTGATGAGGTGTTCAAAAAAAAAAGAAAAAAAATGGTGAAAAAAGAAGAAAAAGAAGAAAAAGAAATGAAGAAGGGATAAGGGAAGTCAAGAGGATTCCAATCCAACTGAAGGGTTTGATGTAGAAAAGTATGTGGACAAAGGGTTTGATTGGTCAAAGCTTTCCATGGCCACCGTTGGTTCATATGATTTTCTAAAGAAAAAGGGAAGATAAAAAGAGAGAAAAGAAAAATTTTAATTCCATTTTTTTTTAGCGATCGGCTCCATGCATTTTAAATTCCTGTCATTAATTTTGAGCGCATCGGCTCCTGTCATTTATTCTTTGAGCGCATCGGCTCCATGCATTTTTAATTTTTGAGTGCATCGGCTCATTGCATTGCTTTTTAATTTCGGGACACAGGTTTACCCATTGTCATTTAAATTTTGGGACACAGGTTTGCCCATTGTCATTTAAATTCTGTCATTTAAATTTCGGGACACAGGTTTGCCCATTGTCATTTAAATTTCGGGACACAGGTTTGCCCATTGTCATTTAAATTCTGTCATTTAAATTTCGGGACACAGGTTTGCCCATTGTCATTTAAATTTCGGGACACAAGTTTGCCCATTGTCATTTAATTTTGAGCGCATCGGCTCCATGCATTTTATTTTCTGTTGAGCGCATCGGCTCCATGCATTTTATTTTCTGTTGAGCGCATCGGCTCCTTGCATATTTAATTTCCTGTTGAGCGCATCGGCTCCTTGCATATTAATTTCTGTTGAGCGCGTCGGCTCTATGCATTTTAATTTCTGTTGAGCGATCGGCTCCTTGCATATTTAATTTCTGTTGAGCGATCGGCTCTTTGCATATTTAATTTTGAATTGAGCGATCGGCTCTTTGCATTTAATTTACATTGAGCGATCGGCTCCTTGCATATTTAATTTCATTGAGCGCATCGGCTCCTTGCATATTTAATTTCTCGTTGAGCGCATCGCCTCTTTGCATTTTAATTTGTTGAGCGCATCGGCTCCTTGCATATTTAATTTCGTTGAGCGCATCGCTCTTTGCATTTTAATTTTACGTTGAGCGATCGGCTCCATTCATTTTTAATTTCGTTCATTTTTAATTTCATTGAGCGCATTGGCTCCATTCTTTTTTTAAAATTTTTGTTGAGTGCATCAACTCCATGCATTTCAATTTCTTGCCTTGTTTTTGCGTTCTTGGGACAAAATTGAAGTTCATATCTTTACTCATTTCTTACGACGATAATTTGAAAACTACGGTTATTCTTATTATCTAATAAGAAACAAGTAAAGAGAAAAGAATGAACACTCAATTTTGACCGGACTAAAAAAATAAAATATAAAAAAAAAGAGAGAGGAAAATTAATTAAAAAGAAAAAAATCAAAAAAATTATGGCCCACCTTTTAGCCCATTTTACTTAGCCCTTTTTTTTAGCCTAAACAGATTAAGCTCATCTTAGTCTTAAAAATAATAATAATAATAAGAAGAACAAGAAAATAAAAATATAAAAAACAAAAAAAAAAATATAAAAATCAAAAAATAACAAAAAAGGTATAATAAAAAAAAAAGAAGGCAATCACACTTTGACTCACTTTCACTCACGTAGCACACACTACACTTTCTTTTTACAAAGACACACACGCACTTTTTATTTATTTATTTTATTTCTTTAATCACTTTGCACAATCCACTTACTAACCACTTTGCACCCTCCACTCACTAATCACACAAAGACTCACTCACGTAACTCACTAATCACACAACACTCACTCACACTAACACACAACACTCACTCACGTAACACACTTTTTTTTTTCTTTCACTCCCACACGCACAATAAGAAGGAGCAACAGACACTTTCAAGGGAGGCAGGCAAGGGAAACTCACAAGTTTTTTCCCTTTTCCTCACGGTTTCACGTAGAGCAGGGGGGGATTTCTTTTTTTTCTTCTTCATTGGCATGACACCAATCTCCCACAGACTCACGTAAGCACAAGTATTACAGGGGAGATTTCTTTTTCTTCTCCATTCGACCACACCAAGCTCCTCTCCATCCTCACACAAGCAGCCATCATCACCATCCTTCTTCACTTTCATTTTCTCACCATCACTTCAACACAGCATCACATCCACCATCATCACCCGTAGCCATCATCTCCCTCCTCATCTCCCACCATACCATCACCTTGCTCCACCGTAGCCCACGTCCCTACCATAAACCATTATCTTCCTCTACCTTCAACCTCCCACCATCTCCATTTCCTTCCTCACGTGAACCACCCTAACGGAACCTCCACCAACCACTGTCGTCACCACCATTCTCAAGTCACCTCCAAACACAAAGAACTTTATCTTTCATCTTCATCCTCACCCAAAACCATCCAAGCAGCAACCTCATCACCATCACCACGCCCAATCACCGTTCAGACCAGCCACACAGAACAACCAGATCTGGCCACCAACATGCCATCCCTTTTTCTCTGCCTCCCACCGTGACCAACTATGCGCCACCAACCAGCCCTCCATCCTACTATCATTACCGTCACGCCTCCACCGGCCCAAGATGCGAGGAACAAAGACAGGAGATAAAATGTCGTGCTCCACGCGCAGCCGTCGAGCACCCTTGCCCAGATCCCGGTCGCGACACCCTACCCTATTGTTTATCCTATTTCTCCAGTGAAAACAATGGTTCGGGTTTCTGAAAATGAAAAAATAGTGCCAACATTAGATGGTTCATCGATAGGGGGAGAAATACCATGGTTAAATAAGGAGCTATGAGTTTTTACGCGGAGAAATCGACAATGGAATACTATTGAGCCCATCATCCCAGCACAGGGACAATCAGATTCTCTCGAAATTCTAGGTAATATTGTGTTCTCTAATTCTGTTTCAGATTCTGATATTCCTATAGCCCTTAGGAAAGGTGTTAGAACTTGCACTAGAAAAGGTTCCAAAAATTGCAGTACTTCTCATCCTATTTCTAAATATGTTTCCTATCAAAATCTGTCTCAGAACCATAGAGTCTTCACTTCTAGGATTACCAACCTAGTTGTCCCCAGAAACATTCAGGAAGCTCTAGATGATCCAAACTAGAAATTAGCAGTTTTGGAAGAAATGAATGCTTTAAACAAGAATGAGACTTGGAAAATTGTTGACTTACCAAGAGATAAGAGGACAGTAGGTTGTAAGTGGGTTTTCACCATCAAATGCAACACTGATGGGAGTGTAGGAAGATATAAGGTAAGATTGGTTGCAAAAGGGTTCACTCAAACCTATGGAGTTGATTATCAAGAAACTTTTGCTCCTGTGACTAAATTAATTCTATCAGAATTCTGTTGTCCCTCATTGTAAATTTCAATTGGCCTTTACACTAATTAGATGTAAAAAATGCTTTTCTAAATGGAGATTTGGAAGAAGAGGTTTTCATGGATCTTCCCCCTGGCTTTGAGGGAAATTTGGACAGAAATAAAGTATGCAAACTAAAAAAATCTTTATATAGCCTGAAGAAATCCCCAAAAGCATGGTTTGAATGTTTTGGAATATTAGTTAAGGGTCTTGGTCACTGCCAAAGTCAAGCTGACCATACTCTGTTCTACAAGCATACATTGAATAGTAAAATTGTTGTCTTGATTGTGTATGTAGATGACATAATTTTAACAGGTGATGATGACAGTGAACTCAAATTTTTGAAAGAGAAACTGGCTGATGTTTTTTAGATCAAGGAGCTTGGTCCTTTAAAATACTTTCTTGGAATAGAATTTGCTAGATCTAATGAAGGTATATTCATTAGTCAGTGAAATAATATTCTTGATTTGTTAAGTAAGACAGGTTTGCAAGGATGTAAAGCAGCAAAAACCCCCATTGAACCCAATACTAAACTCCAACCAGCCAAGATTGAGGAAATAGTGGTAAAGAAAAATTTCAGAGACTTGTTGGGAGACTGATTTATTTGTCTCATACTCGTTCGGATATAGCCTTTGTTGTAAGCATGGTAAGTCAATTTATGCATTCTCCTGGACCTGAACATTTTGAAGCAGTGAACAGAATTCTGAGGTACCTAAAGGGATCTCTTGGAAGAGGATTACTTTACAAAAAACATGGACCCTTACAAGTGGAGGTGTACATTGATGCAAACTGGGTTGGTAGTGTTATTGATTGGAGGTCCACTTCAGGTTATTGCACTTTCATTGGAGGAAATCTAGTTACTTGGAGAAGTAAGAAACAAAACTTGGTTGCTAGAACGTAGTGCAAAAATCGAATATAGGTCAATGGCTCAAGGGATTTGTGAGGTCTTATGGGTTGACAAACTATTAAAGGAATTAAAGGTATACCATCCAACACCAATAAAACTGTATTGTGATAATAAATCTGCAATTGTTATTGCTCACAATCCAGTTCTACACGATAGAACCAAACATGTGGAAGTTGACAAACATTTCATTAAAGAGAAAATGGAGAATGGACAGATCTGTATCCCATACGTATCTACAACAGATCAGATTACAAATATTCTAACCAAGGGATTGTCTAAGAAGATTTTTGACAGTTTAATTAGCAAGTTATTCATGAAAGATATCTTCAAGCCAGTTTGAGGGGGAGTGTCGATTGAGATATTATAAAATAATATCTTAATTGATTGTACATATCTTCTTGTATTTATTGTAAATATTCTGTTTTTTCTAGTCAACTGATTAGTTTCCTAAGTTAAAGTATTCAGTTTGATAATTTTTTATTTTTTAGGAATTTGTTACCTTTATTTCGGCATTTCTGTTTATTGTGTATATCTCTCTTATAACGGGAGACTTTCTATACGTTTTTTTCTATCATATCAATAATAAAACACATATTTCAAGTTGCACAATACCTTTGCTACAGCAGCATGATAAGATTGGGATCTTAAAGCAGACAAAGGCTCACACCTATCTTGGAAATGCTGTGGATTGGCGAGAAGTTGAGAAAATTGTTTAAAAGTTTCCAGTTGATGACAGTTATGGCTTCAGCTACCAAGAACACTTGAAAGAGAACCTTTAATAATCTTTTTCAAATTGCAACGAGTTATCTTAAACTTAACTGAGCCACCAGTAACTATCATAGCAAGAATGTATAGACCTTTGGTGGTCCAATTATCCAGGCATGATCATGACATCCTTTTTATGATGGGTATGTTAATTAACTGCATATCATCCTGAAGAGCATGATTCTCACTGTCAATGAGGTGTGCTCCAAAGGTGCCTTCAACATGAATTCTTACTGACTCATAAAATATCTGAAATGGTTACTAGATTATCTCATGAGCAGATGCTAAAGAAAACTCAAGCTTGTGTGGCTATGTAACATGATTAAAAACAGAGATACAAACGGCAATCATCATTATAAGGAGTATTTATTCAGCATCATGTCTGAGTCTCTGACAGTAGAAAAGATGAGATAAAGACAAAATGAAAAAGAAATAGGTCTCGTCTTTGTTTATGTTTCTTTTGAAAGGGAACTTATTTTTCTAAATGCCTGGTAGCTTTCTATAATTCCTCCCCATCCCAACTGTAGGATTTTCTCTCCTTTCATTTTCACACCACTGAACTTAAAAATAGTAGAACATAAATATTGCTCGCTGAAGAGATTATCAGGACAAAATCAGTACATAGTATTTGGCTGCTGGTATAAACCTATATTAATTTACTTGGTAGTTCCAATGAAGACTGCATTTAAACTAAAGCAAATATTGGGATTGACAATGGAAGCTGTTATGCCAGTTATTCCAAGGATATAAATAAGATATATATAAGTCCTATCTTATATAAGGAAAATGCAATATAAAATTTACATGAATAGATTAAAAGCTCACAAAAAGGGGTGATCGACAGCTGATCTCCTATTGGTATGCCCCTACCCTAGGGATCAAGAGAATAAATATGACTGGCACTAACAGTAACTATTTATAATCTTACTATTATATAACAAGTTAACACGGTAATAAACCTAAACTAAATTACTGTTTCATGGCTAATGCTGATATAAATATAATCTTCAACAAGAAGTAAAAAGAAAAAAAATTCCAATACAGCCACATAAATGAACCAGCTGAATTATCACATTGAAAGTGCATAACATGATATCTTACAAATATTGCATACTTTAGTGATACAATTGAAGAGCATAGTATTGTATCCGAGCATTATGGTTCATATTCATGCCTTCATGGAGCGTGTATATGTTATCTTGTTTGAAAAGACTGAAGAGCAATGCAACATTGCAACTAACCCTAAACAACAGACAATAAAAGAAATACTTACATCATCTTCCCTGAGTAAAGACTTGGGCAAAAACCTGTAGACAACAAATAATTCATTAGACTGAAACCTGGTAAAAGCATTGAACAAAATAGGCACTTACCTATACCTATTTTGAAGAAATTGGATTTCTTAAACTGCTTGCTCTCAGATTTGGAGGCGGAATGCCCATCAAACACCTGCGCCGGTTTCATATTAATTTATTTTAATTTAGCCAACACTGAAATAAAATAAAAAAGAAAGGTAATATACAACATAGACTAAGAGCACCTCCTTTTAAGTTTAATGTGTTTCTCTTGACGCTTAATTTGTGACAAAATCGATTGGGCGTCTGTTCGACAAAACTTCATTTCTTAAATGTGCCGAAGAAAGTATGGCGAAAAATAGAAATATCTACTAAGCATAAACACACGAACATGAATATCAGACACCACACGAATACAGATATAAATATAGAGAAACATCAAGTTTAAAAAATTATAGAATACAAACATGTATATATATATATATATATATATAAATCCTAAACCTTAAAATTGTAAAATTTAAAAAAAATTATAATTCATTAATATCATTTTTATAAATTTAAATTTAAAGATTTATAATATCTTAATATATGTCATATGTGTCAATATTTACTATTTAGTAAACTCTTTTTAAAAAATATAGAATATAATTTCTATTGACATTTTTTTAAAAAGTCTCTTAAACCAACTTCTTATAGAACTAACCATGTACAAGTACATGTGCATCAAAAAAAAATTTAACTAAATAGAATATTGGTGTGAGGCAAGCTTTGGTGATGACGAAGTGAATGGCTTGGTATGAGCAGAGGTAGAAAGAGTAGATGAAAATAGTAGTCTGTGAAAAGATAAAACTTAAAAGTCTTTTAGTGGCGTATGAAAAGATAAAACTTAAAATACTGGTATGTAAAAATAGTGGCTTAGGACGTCAGTCATGTGATTGAGTTAGAGTGTATTACGGACTTACTAATTGAACGTTAGTCATAGAAACTAATTCTTTAAAAAAAATATTAATGAGTCATGTCCATGTCGTGTCCTAGACGTGTATAAGTATGTTCGAGACGTGTCCAAACTGAAAAAAATAATAATCTTTTTAATTGAACACATTATGGAATGCAAGACACATGTATCGTACGAGTATCTCTATGTATCTGACACGGACACGTGTTCGACACGTAGACACACCTCAAAAACGACGTGTCCGTGTTTCATAGTACAATATGTATATATTCCAACTATATTGCATAGCAAAGTATAGACTAAATTATCATTATTCAACATGCGTATAGCGTAGCAATGTTATCCAAGTAAACTCTCATTTTAGTACTTGAAATTATAAGCACGAGTCCTATTAGTTCCTGAAACTGTAATTAGACAATCAAATTGGTTCTTATGTAAAGACTAATGTGATTAGTGTTAAAGACCAATATGATTGACAAATTACAATTTTAAGGACTAATATGACCGATTCCCAAAATTAAAGACTAATATGATCTATGCTTACAATTTTAGAGATTAAAATAAGAGTTTATTCAATGTTACCTTGATCCTACGACTTTTCAACCAAAGTAAGAACACAACATGCTATGCCATTAACGTGTGTTTAGATTACAGTTTGCAAACTAGAATTTGAGTTAACTTGATTTTACAAACTTAATTTTAGTTAAAAGGAGGTTTGCAATAATGTAATTTATATTTGAAAATTTTTATCTCAAATATAATTTTGACAAAATGAATGTTTTTTAATGACATTAATCAAAATCACTTTTGAATTTATAATTAGTAAAAGAATATGAGTTTTATATTGCAACATTAATATTACTCTTTTATTTCATTTCATATTTTTAAAGTATACTTTAACAATAATAATATATACATTGCAACAAAATGCATAAATTATACTCATAAAAAATTATAATTAGATTAAAATCTTAAGTTATAAAGTTGAAAAATATACATTAAGAGTGCAAATTGATTGATCCAATAAAAAATTATAATTAAATTTAAATGCACATAAAAAATTATAATTAAATTAAAATTTTAAGTTATAAAGTTGAAAAATATACATTAAGAGTGCAAATTGATTGATCCAAAACACAAAGGCAAATAAGCATTAATATATGAAGACAAATGGATTCATCCAAACTAAAGCGCAAAATAATGGTAAAGTACATAGAGTCTAAACCCTAAACTCAAATTTGAAAATAAATTAATTAATTTGCATGTGCTCTATAATTTCAACCCGAATTGAGTCTCGAACAAGATCCATATATGTTAAAGAGGCTATGGTTAAATGTGGAGATGGATCCTCACCGGGGACAGATCTAGGTGTAGAGGAGTGGGGACACATGTCCCCGCTCTACCTTAAAACTTTTCTTTTATTTTACATAGGTATATATTTTTTTTGTTTTTTTATGTGTAATTTTTGCTTCCATATGCAGATAAATTAATAAATTCATAGTAATAAAAAGTAAAACTCATATAATATTATTGAATGATTACTTGGTTACATACATAGAGAGAGAAATATTTGATAGTATCAATAATTGAAAGATCATTTAGTGTTTTCAAAATATAAAAATACGACTTTGCCCCCATTGCCTAAAATTCCTGGGTCCGTCACTGATCCTCACCAACATGATTATCATCTTCATGTTCAATACCCAAAGGTGGGGATGTATTTTGATCTTAGAATGTTTGTTTAATATCCAAAAGTATGCCAAGAATGAAAAGAATCAAGTCAAGTCAAGAAAATGTGGAAGTCAAGTTTAATGTTATACTAACCATACTAGACTAAATAAAGTGGATTTGAATATGTATATCTCCAAATGGACCAGGATTGGAATCATTAGAAAGTTGAGAGAGCTTTTATGTTAACCACTTTTCTTATTTCTACCGAGTTACTATGTAAACTTTAATGGAAGTTTTGATCAAATTGGTGAATCGACATCTTGACCTTGAGACAGTATTTTGATCATAACTAGAGGTAGAGGCCTTTTTTAGGGATGGTTCTAGTAGTATTAGAAAGTTAAGACAAAACCCTACAACTTTGATGAGAGCCCGAAGTCTAATTTTGATGTTTGGAGGGTCAAAAGAGGGATGAAAATAAAGAGAAAAACATCAAAATCATGCATATGCGTGGAACAACCACTCATATGCTCCACACATATGCATGGTTCTAATGCTGATAAGGAAGTTTTGGGCAGAGAAGACCACACATATACATGATTTACACCTTATTTATGGTTTTTCTTGATGGTTTACACGTAATAGTTTTTCTTGTTCTCTTTGTTCGTTTGGTTCTCCAACTCTAGGGGCAGGACATGGTGGGAGGGTGAAACTTGCAAGGAAATACCACCAGGCATTAGAGGCATCAATCTCTAGGAACTTCCCTGATAATGGAATCATTTGTTGCATGAGTCACAACACAGATGGATTGTACAGGTTGGGATTGCTTATAAAACTTTAGTGAATGCTTTTTTGAACATTCCTCTGGATTTGTTGATTAATAATGATGATAAATTTTTTTTAATGAATTTACATGTGTAGTGCAAAGCATTCAACTGTTATTAGGGCATCAGATGATTTCTGGCCTATAGACCTTGCGTCCCACACGATTCACATTGCATCAGTTGCTTACAACACCATTTTCCTTGGTGAATTTATGCAGCCAGATTGGGATATGTTTCATGTAAGTTGACAAATTAGGAATCCTTCACCATATTTTTCTTCCTTAAAAAAATTGTACTTGTTTCTTCAGGAGCTAATTTAAGTTTGAATCTCTGATGCATGATAGAGCCTACACCCTATGGCTGAATATCATGGTGCTGCACGAGCAGTAGGAGGATGTCCTATTTATGTCAGGTATGATGAATGGTGACGACGACTTTTTTCATTTTAATTTTATTTTATTTTTATTTTTATTTTCATACTTTGACATAATTGAACTAGATAAATGATTTCTTACCTTCGGATGTTGTTACATTCCGCAGTGACAAGCCTGGACACCATGACTTTAATCTTTTGAAGAAACTTGCACTTCCTGATGGTTCTATATTGAGAGCTAAACTTCCAGGAAGACCAACTAAGGATTGCTTATTTTCTGATCCTGCTAGAGATGGAAGGAGGTAAAGGATCAAGAATGATTTAGCTACCTAAATATACTTGATCACTTTCTGCTACAGAATAGAGTATGATTGTTCATTATCTTTATGTGTTTTTCCTAACTCATTGGATTCTGCTTTTTCAGTCTTCTGAAGATTTGGAATATGAATGATTTTTCTGGAGTTGTTGGGGTATTCAACTGCCAAGGAGCTGGGTGGTGCAAAGTTGGAAAGAAAAACCTTATCCACGATGAGAATCCAAGCACAGTCACTGGTATTATTAGGGCCAAAGATGTTGACTATTTATCCAAGGTTGCAGATGATAAATGGACAGGAGACACTATTATATTTTCCCATGTTGGTGGTATGTTTCTAGGCTTGACATGATACCTCTAAAAATTACAGAAGTTAAACTAATTTTTCTTTTGTCTAATGTTTTTTTTTTTTATGATGTCAATTTGCAGGAGAAGTAATATACCTTCCAAAGTATGCATCTATCCCAATTACCTTGAAATCACGAGAATATGAAGTTTTTACAGTAGTTGCCGTGAAGGAATTGACCAATGGTGTCAAATTTGCTCCTATTGGTTTAATCAAGATGTTCAATTCTGGAGGGGCTGTCAAAGAGTTCAGTTGGGGATCTAATGGAAGTACAAATGTTTTCATGAAAGTCCGCGGGTGTGGTCAATTTGGAGCTTATTCATCAGCTCGGCCTATGTTGATAACAATTGATTCATAGGAGGTGGAATTCAGATATGAGGAAGAATCTGGATTGGTGACTATTGATTTGAGAGTACCAGAGAGAGAGTTATACCAATGGAGCATTTCTATTGATTTATGAATCAGAGACTTCGTCTCTGGATGAGGAAGTTCTAGGCTTCTAGTGCATCCAAAGTTCCTGGCAATTTAATGAGTCTATGTATAGACCTGTGGCAGGAAATGTTTGTAGTTCCTTCTTATTATAATGCATAACTAGAAGCAAATGAACGAATTTCACAAAGCTTTTTACCTGCTTCTTGTACTATACATGAGTAGACTGCATGAGCAAAGAATGCAAACGCAGCCTTTACATGATTCCCCATCAACTTGAATTGGTTGCTCTTGGTTTCGTTATGCCTCATTTCTACAAAGTTCCTAGTAGTTTATGCAAAAAATGAATATATAATTTATATATATATATATATATATATATATATATATATATATATATATGCTGGTCTTAAATTTCCTTTTGGCAAGTAATTTGCAATTATTTTAAGTAAACCAGCAAGCCAACAACACACTCAGATGGTGGTTGATTGATTTCTTTGCAACCCAAACAAACTTTATTTTAAAGGCCCACGAGGGGTTTTGGAATATTTTTCATGAAAACTCATGCACTAGATAACATTAGATTAGAGCATTGTGTTTGGAAAATGAAAATCTATATGTGGATCAGCCAGCCAAAACGATTAATATTCTTTTGCTTTTCTTATTTCTTTTTAATAGCCTATCAGAATTCTTTTTATATATTTTTTTAACTTTTTCTTAACAGATTTTTTTTCATCAACAAGTCATTTGAAAAAAAAAAAACCAATGAAGAAAGAAAAGATATCTCGAGTCTCTGCAACAAAAAGCAAAATGAAAACAAAGAAAAGGGGAGTTACAGTGGAGTTTGAAATGGTGGAGATTGGATCTAAGATTTGCGGTGGTGGGTCGTGGTGCGACGCAGCTAAGCGGTGGCTAGCGGTGCGGCGCGGTGCGACATAACGGTGCAGTGCTGGCCATGTGGAACGGCGTAGCGCGGCGCAATGCGTGAGCCAGATCTGTTGCGGGTCAGACAGTGAGACGGCGAGCGGCGCGACGAAGTCGTGAACTGGAGGAGGAGAAGATTGGGGCAGAGTTGTAATTTCATAACTTTCAGCACTTCTTCTCACCATTTCCTTCACAGTTGAGGAAAGAAAATTTTGTTGGTGGGTCCAACGTTCCATCTTTCTTTCTTCTTTATTTTTTTATTGGTGGTTGCTTTGGTGCAACCCAAAATCATAAGTCACCGGTGGCACTATAAGATCATCCAATAACATTACGACACAAAAGCAATAAGTCAATTCCCAAATCCATGTCACAGGAGGCTTTTATAAATTCTCAATTGTTGTTGCCCCGTTTGAAGGCTCTTTTGCAAATTTGTAATACTGAATACCTGAATGTGTAAATTTCAATACATGAATAAAAGAACTCCCAAATTGAAAAACCTAAATCCCTAAATTGAAACACCCACTTCATTGCAGGCCATCTTCTCATTCTCTCACAGTTGCCGAACGCTCCTTCATCATGGTCGAAGGCTCCCATCTGATGATCGGCGGAAGCTTCCTTCCCTATCTTCGCGGAGGAACTCACATATCGTGGAAGAAATCCCGTGGCCTTAAATGACCATTTCGTGGAAGAACCCCCATCTCCATCAAAGGTCAGATCCTCTATGTTACATGACCCTCTTGTTTCTTCTAATTATGGCCAATTGAGCTCCATCACCCATAAATCCGAAAACGTTGTCTTCAAACCATAACCTTTGACATTCTAGCTTCGTTCCTTTGTAGGCGTGCTAGTGGTGCTTCAAACGACGGGTAGTAGTGGAGTAAACGACGGCTTGGTTGCAGTGGAGTTTCGTACTACGCGCAGCTTCAAACGGTAAGCTGAGCAGATTTTGTTGTGCTTAGTTAGAATAGTTTTCCCCTTCTGCATAATAGTTTTAGTGTTTTACATACCGTGAAGAACCCTTCCAATTTTGTTTTAAATTTATTTAAATTTAACTCTTCCAATCTCAAATTAGCTTTCTATTTGTCATCTTAAATCTTGCTTTTATAAATATTTTTTGATATTTTCATTTTTAGTTTTTTCAATTTTTTCTATGTCGTTGTTGCCTGTAACCTATAAGCGAAATCAAATTAGAGAAACTTTTGGTGATAACAGTACATTTTAGTTTCCCTTGCAATGAGATTGTTATGTTTGAATTTCAAGAAGAAAACTAGAATGACACCATACGTGGTGGTAATGGATGGAAAGGATTATAATAGAAATGTCGATAGTCAAGTGGGAAACTCTACAGCTAAACAAGCTGATAGAACTAATTATCTATATTAACAAAGAGAAATATGTACTTGCATTGGTTTAATTTTCTTGTAGCGAATGCAGTAAATGGTTCTAATCCTCAAGGGAATAAACATATTTTAAATGATGAATATTTTCAAAGAGTTACTTAGGCCTTTATCATGAGTCGTATCACGTGCCACTAATGTAGCAAATAGCTGAGTTCCTTCATTTCTTAATCATGTCCCAGGGACCCGATCTTATAAAACTGCTTCATTGTTCTACATAATGAAGCATTTTGCATTTTTCTTTTCTTTTGTTTTACTTTGGCTTGTAAAGTTTTTTGCTTGAACCGATTTGCAAGCAACTATATCTACTATTAGTCTCAATAGGACTTCATTGCAGGGTATTCTTGAAATATAACTATTCTTAGGTTTTCCCACTTGCCAAAAAACATTATTGAAGTAATGCAATTGTTATCAAGTCCTTTTTTTCTTTATATTCATGATTAGTTTTATACATTGTTAGCTATTATTTAAATCTTCAATTTCAAATTAGAATGATTTTTCTAATCTAACATTTCTACTCTAAAAAGACTAACCATATGTGACTTAATGTTTAATCTGACGTTTATATTGGGGCATCTGAGAAGAAACATAAGATGTGGTTTGATATAACCATTGTGAATAATTGTTTAATAGAATAATTCGCAAAGACATAACCAAATTTGTACCATTTTTCAAGTTGGTCGAAAAGGTCAGAAGCTTTTCATTTTCATTTTGAAAGGGTCAAAGATGGTTTAATACTCACAAGCACCTTTATTGAAAAATCACTTATAATAGATTAAGTGAAGACATAATTGAATTTACATTATTTTGTAGGTTGGTCCGATAGGTTAAAAGCATATCATTTTGAAAAAGAAGATGTCATTGATTTAAAATTTATTAATGAGTAACTTTCCTTTCTTTCTTAGTATTTTTTTTCTTATTTTAATTTCTGCTAATTTCATATAATAACATGGAATTTTAAGGAACATTTAAATTATTAACTATTGGACAATTTTCCATCAAAACCTTATAATAATTCTTTGGAGAAGTATCCAATCCCAGTACTGCCTATTCCCAGAATCTGTATTTTTAATTGTCAGTTAGTCTTTAATTTGGCAAAATTCATAAACAACAGGCTCTTTAGCATGACTTTGCTAAATAAGAACTGTTAATGTGGTGAAAATGATTATTAATATGAATGAAGTAGGGCATGAGAGTGAGGGTTCTGAAAAGGATTATTAATGTGGTGAAAGGGCGTTAAGCGAAGATGCAAACTTACCACCTAACAAGTGGTATTCCACAATATAATTCAGAGAACCTTTTTTCTGCAGTGTAAGTGAGCATATTTCTTTCTAGGACTATCTACTTTATATGCACAAGGTTATAGTTATAATAATTTCCCCATTGACAAAGAAAAAGTAGCCCAAGAGAATTTTCCTTTAACGTCTATACATATTTAATTATCTTGTTCTTTTTTTATTTGAAGTCTGAGATGAATTGCTAATGATACTTTCTTTGATGAATTTCTTATATAGCCATTGTTGATATTACATTGACAGTGATGTTTGACAAAATGTCTTCTCAATCATCCATACATCGAACTCGTAGCTATGGACAAATTGGCTTGAGGATCTGCTACTGTGGTCAGATGCAATTATTACGACCTCTTGGTCTGATAGAAATCCCAGTATAAGATATTACCATTGCCCCATATTGAATGGGAGGGAACGTGTAAGTATCAGTTCTTTTCTTTCTATTTTGGCATTAAGGTTTGTGTGAGATTTTGTTATCAGGCCTATCATTAAAAGGGTGTACACTAGGAAGAGTAAATAAGTAGTAGTGGATCAGAACCACTAGTAGGATAGTTATTCTGTTTTGAGGAGTTATTCGAATGAAATAATAGTTAGTTGGTTATTCTGTTAGAATAATAGTTAGATGGTTATAAATAGAGAGGGGGGTCCTTTGGGTGAGGGCATTCTGTTTCTGAGTGCAAAGGAAGGTTTAGGAGAGAAAGGCACCTCTCAACTTGTCCTTGGGCTGTGGTTATTCACTGTTTGGTTTGTGTTTACCATTTCTTGATAGTTTCTTATAATTTTTTTTTTGTTTCCACTTCTTTGGTTCTAACACAGAGAGGGAAATTCATCAATAACATTCTATCTTTTATTTTATTTCTGGTCCAGTTCTATCAGATTTCAGCCACAACAGAAATATTAGTATCGTTTTTGTGTTAAATGGTCCCTAGAGGAAATGTAGACAATTTTGATGTAATAGTCTGGAGAAAATAGTAGTTGCCCAACTATGTTACCTTCTGTGTTTTATTATTAGTTAACTTTTTGGTTGACTTAGAGACTAATGTAGATATTTTGATTAGTCTAGTTGTTTCTGTGTTGACTTATATTTTTGCCCCATCTGTATTTATTTTTGGCTTTATAGGTAGTGTTTAATCAAATTATTTGTTTCTATGTATGTGTATATTTTGGCAGGCGTGTGGATATTTTGATTAGGCTGAACCCCCTATAGAGCGCTCAATGCCTAAAACATCACTGGCTAAGAGAAATATTGGCAGAAATGACAATGGGACATAGATAAATGACGTACTACAACAGCTAGGCTGAATTGAGAATGAGCTTGGGAGGATGCAAGCTGTACTAGTTGAACGCATAAGAAAGGAGGAGCTGCATTTGAGGTTGCTGGTAGGAACATGATTTTTGTTAGCCTTATTTATTGTTGTAGTAGTTATGAGAATGTAATGGCCCAATTCACGATGAAACAGTGAATGAATTAGCAACATTACTAGACTTCTTTAGTTTAAGTTTAAGTTTGTGATTTAAACAATGTTGCATTGCTGAACTACTTTTTATTATATATATGTTTTATTAGTCCGTTTAAGTTATATGAAGAAATTGCTATGATTTTCTCTGCCATGTATACAATGGGCCAATAGGTCATATGCTGGGCCGTTTTTAAGTTTTTTCTTTGTTTTTTTCTAAAACAATCGATAAATTAACCAAAAATGTCGTAATGCCCTTTTTCCAGTTAATATAAAGAAGCACTTTACTATTGAATTGTTTCTTCCATATATGGTAATGAAAGCACAATGATAAGACAATTATATATTCATTATGAACGTCATGCTCAACTTTTCTGTCATTCCATTTCCCCAATAAAAAAAGGTGTATAATTCATCACATGTGCCAATTATGTGTAAAAATTTTGAAATTGCTATCCCATGCATAAGATGTCATGACTTCAAAAATTACCATAACTTGACCCTTTTAGAATCTATACCATCTCATTCTTTAAAATTCATCACATTTAGCAATTTATTGGAATTCAATTGTACAGTGCATCTAGAGTCTATACCATATCATTATTTAAAATTTATACCTACTTTGAGTCTTGTTAACTGTACATGATGTTTTTAATTTTTGTCTTATGTTTATGCATGCCTCATTAGTTTAGAAAAAACATGAGCACTATAGTCCTCACCATCGTATACTACATGTTTGTTGAGTGGTATATATTGCCATAATTATTACCAGAATCTTCACGTTTTAACTACGATAGTATTAATGGCTTACCACATGTATGTCATTTTTTTTAGAAAACATGTTAATTAAAGAAAATTCTTGAATGAGTTAAGCATTCCTATGACTGTTGACACTCTTCAAATGCTAAGGGCATACATGCCACTAGTAGTTATGGTGAGCATATAGATAACTAGTTGTTATATAGTAAGTTCGAAATGTTTAAACTTGCATCAAAAGAAAATGTTAGACATGTGGAAGTACATTTGACATAAAATCAATTTGTTTGTATCTGCTTGTCGATCTATGTTAGATCATTCATTTTTTGCATGGACAAGTTGATAACTTATTCATGGTTGCGGTTATATTGGCCTATAACTAAGTCCAACGCAAGCCTCATCCTCGTTCCATCATCAACCTGACATATACGAACAACTGTGGGTTATAGTATATGATTGTTATTAAGTAAAATTTATTAAAAAATTCAAATGAATGAACTTAACTTACCTTGATGTTGAACTTGTTTCATACATTCCTTTTTTAAAATCTGCATCATCCATGCTGCAACCCAAACTCCACAGTCATTCCTGTTTAAATGATTGACACATTTGTTGTCTAACCACTCTAATTGCACTAATTATTCTCTACCTAATTAGAAAATAACACGAAATGGTCTTGTCCATATGAGCCATGTCTCTGCTGACTCAAACCAACAGGTTCAGTAATCTGAAATTCAAAAATGATAGGTTTTTTTGGACGACAACAGTCGTAGAATGAATCATCATGCAGTAGTTGTTCTATAAATAATCCCTGAACTAGTCCATATAATTAGGATTAATAATATGAGTTAAAATATAAAATTATCGTGGACTATCAAAATGGTGAAGAGTGAAGTTAGGTATAACGGTAACATTACCAGAATCTTTAAGCTTCTCAACTTGGATTCATATTTCTCTGAAGATGGATTGGAATCCAACAGAATGAGGTGTGATTCACACAAGTTAATGACAAGTAGATACCAGTGATTGTTCTCCTTATTGATTAGTACTAAGATCTAAAAATTTGATAATGGTTAATTATAACAACTTATGCCTACATTTTGTTACTGTAATAACATATGTTTTTTATGTGTACGTGGGACAAATAGTCAACTTTCCCCATAAATTCTTGCTGGTAGTAAGCCATGATGCTTTTTGGATCTTTATTCCAATTCAAGACGTATTGCTACAGTATGGTTGTCAAGCATGTTTTCAATAGTTAGTGATAGTTAGACTATAATATTAAATTTACAACAAAATAGATGGCTTACAGAGAATGTGGTTAGAAGGAACCAAATTGTGGAATGGTTGTATATTGATCTATGATCATGTGTAAGCATACAAACTAGCAGATTGAGTACTTGTATGTAATATTAAAACAAATAAATGGTACTTCCAAAAGCATTTAACATTTGCATTAAAAAGTACCATGTATTAGGTCTTACGTCTTGGTCAACTCTCTAATTGGGCATTAGCGTTTTGAAGTTTTGTCTAGAACCATCACAGAACAGTGTTGTGCTTAAAATCTCGGTCCTGTAATGTGATTAATAGAACTAATGGATGAATAAGATTGTTTGCTATAACAATAGTAACATTTTCTTAATAATTGTGACTTACTCTTGACAAACATTGCTTTGAAATACATAAGCTGCTACTGCAGCCTCTACCTTGCTCAACCCCATTTCTTTTGTAGGCCTAAATAGTTCTGGCACCCACTACAGTTCAATTGATTAGTTAGACATGAAAAACATTAAATATATAAACACATAAATACGCACGCAGGCACTTATATTTGGAAGGTCCACTGCTGAACGTTGTAGGGTTTTTTTGAGTAATTTCAGAGTGAGTTGACTTGTTGACTATGACTTCTAACCTTACTTCTCTTTGGGCTTGCCTTGTTGTTTTGGTGTTCTTGTTGGTATTATATATCTGACTTTCACTGAGCCCATTCAGTTTCTTCATTATCATTTCAATACCACTAACCTCAGTTGATAATGGGCTGACTTTTGGTACAGTGTTGTTGTGCGTTTGCTTGACAATCGTGGTTTCTAGTGCTTGGACACCTTGCCTCATGTCTTCCACAGATGACCCTAACATGTCAACCTTTGCCAAACTAACCTATGCAAGGTAGGAGGGTGCACCCCTCTATAATTTAATATGTTATTGTTCGAAAAAAACCAAATTCTTTTATACAAATGTACATTTACCTCATTCTTGTCATGCATTGCTTCTCCCTTCAAATTTGGAATGCAAACTGTATTTGGATTCCTCATAAAGTCATTATGTGTGATAGATTTTTCCATGTGAATACACTGATAATCACATATTTTATTCATTAAGAAACCCTCATTATTAGTCATTTACACTCTTCATGTACTTAATTGACTGAATTTGATTATGTTTTGTAAGTTTGAACTCGAATCGGACTTAATTGATTTTTCAGCATTATTCGAGTCTTACACTGTTTCTGTATTTTGGCCATATCTTGAGTTCTAAATGTCTGATAATTATGAATTTTACTTTGTAGGAAAGATAAAAGAGAGCTCTACAACTTTGATGAAGAGCTCGAAGTCAAATTCAGACATCTAGTGGAGCTAATTGGGCATGGAAATCAGAATACGGGATTTGTGAACTGGAACCCGAACAGTGTGTAGTAACCAGAACATAATTCGAGTTTGGGTTTATAGAATGGGCTGAAAATTGGTGATCTGAAAGTTAAGACCCATATGTACAACTTTCATGACAAACACAAAACTTGATTCGGGCTCCTTGATGGAGATATTGGGTCTGAAAGTCAAAACAGAGGTGCTGAAACTGGTCTTGAGCAGTCTGTAGTAATTGGGTCATATCTTGGGCTGTAGGACGAATTTTTGGGTGCTTCCAGAGCCATTGGAAAGCTTAGACAATTTCCTAGAACTTTCATGAAGACCATTTGGCTCAAAAATGACGAAATCAATGAGTTCAGCAATGAATACTTTCGGAGACAAGGAAGCTCACCTACCAAGTTCACCTACCAAGCTCACCTACCAAGTTCACCTACCAAGCTCACCTACTAATTCCACCTACTAATCTCATCTACCCATCTACTACTACTCTGAATCCTCTATAAAAGGAAGCATGAGGAGAGCTCTAAACACAACATACACTTGGTGTTAGAAATAGCTTTTCATAGTTCTTGTATATTTTTCCTTCATTGTAATGGAGAGCTAAGTCACTTCTAGTCAATTCGGGACTCTTGAAGAGATTGTGGCTTGGATTCTTGAGACCTTGGTTATGTAATGTATTTGATTTATATTTGAATTCCTCTTCTCTTCTTCTTCTGTTCTCTTGATCTTGAATGCATGAATGGTGATTCTGTTTATGTTTGATCGATTTGATCTTGGTTTAAGATTAAGTATCGTGATGAAATTTAGAACTGATTGATCGAACTAATCACGTAATTGAAGAGGTTAGGTTACTGATTGGTACCTAGGTTAATTGAATTCGGTGCTTAAATTGATATATATCTACATGAATGGTGCGATTGCAGATTTATGTTTATTACTTGTCAATTGAATTCTGGACGATTGTCTAGTATGAATTCTGGATCTGATGCTGAGATCTCGGTTAGATCCAAGTTAACCATTCAAATGTGCTTCAAATGTTTGTTGAAAGGTCTATGATTGAATCCACCCAATCTCGGATAGATTTCTGAATTGACTGTTTTTCTAATTGTTATTTCTCTTTAAATCTTGTCACTGCGATCTTTGAACCATCAAAACCCCCTTTTTCTAACTTTCACTTGATTTGATCAAATTGCATCTACGATCCTTGAGGAGACGATCCGGTGTTGTTCACTATACTACAAGTTTAGGTAATAACTTCGGTTATAATTTTGATTGAGTTCGGCGCTCGTCGAATTTTGGCGCGATTCTTGTCAGGAACTCGTAGGTGTAATCTTTTCATTTTGAGCAACCTTACTAATTTTTGTTCTTTCTTACCTATTCTAACAGTTATTTTTCATTTACTAACATTGTTCATACTATACTAATATTTTTATCCTAGCTTTTGAATTTTTTTCGATTTAGGAAAAACGGGAAAAAGCAGTGATTACGGTAACTATTGCAATTTTCGAACTGCAACATGCCCAGAATGAGCTGAAACTTGGTCGGTTGAAGGAAAACAGCCTGATAAACAAGACTCACAGTATACTGTGAGGTCACCCCTGGTTTTTCGAAATTCTATCATTTAGACCACTTTTTTAATTTTTTAATATTTTTTATTGCATTTTCTAGTTTCATTTTTATGTAGATTTTGTTCTGTGTTGATTCCATAATTTTTAAAAATGTTTAGACATATTAACTAGATTTATTTTTGCATATTTTGAGTGTTGTTTAGTGTATTTTGCTTAGCTGCTTTTTGTGTTTTTGTGCTTTAGTTGATGCATGACTAGGTCCAATCTCGATATCTTGCTTGATCTTGATCCCGAGATTGATAGGACCTTGCATAGATTAATTAGAGCTCGTGTGATAAATTCCAGAGTTAATTCTGAACCAAATTTTGGGAGTGAACACGATAACTTAAGTAATCCCGAAATCATGGCCGATAACATGCATAATAGAACCCTTAAGGAACTTCTTTGCTCCCGATGTATCTTACCAATCTTTGTGCATTCAATATCCTCGATCTTGATGCAGATTTTGAGTTGAAATCTGGTTTGATACACTTGTTACCAAAGTTTCATGGTCTTGCGGGTGAAGATCCTCATAAGCACTGAAAGAGTTCCATGTTGTGTGTTCAACCATGAAGCCACAAGGCATCTCTCGAGGAACACATCAAGTTAAGGGCATTTCCCTTCTCACTTGTCGATGCGACCAAAGATTGGTTGTTTTATCTTTCACCAGGTTCGGTCGAAGTTGGAATGACATGAAGAGGTTGTTCCTGGAGAGATTCTTCCCCGCCTCGAGAGCCTGCCGCAATTAGGAAGGATATATGTGGCATCGAGACGGATGTCGGTGAGACTTTGCATGAATATCGGGAGAGATTCAAGAAGTTGTGTTCGAGCCGCCCTCATCACCAAATTAGTGACCAACTCTTGATTCAATACTTTTATGAGGGTTTTGCCAAATGATAGAAGCATGATCGATGCCGCCTCTGGAGGAGCCTTAGTAGACAAAACTCCTACCGCGCAAGAGATCGATAGCAAACATGGCAGCCAATACCCAACAGATTTGGCTCGCGGATCATCACCGCAACCAGAGGAGTTAATGAAATTCAAGCATCTCATATGGACCAACAAAGAATGGAACACGAGACTAGATGAATTGACTTCTTTGGTAAGACAGATAGCAGATGGGTCAACAACCACCCATGCGATGACCGCATCGGTGTGTGGAATTTGCTCTAATTCATCTCATCCTACGATTCATGCCCTACACTTCAGGAAGATGGTCCCGCTTTTCCGGATCAATGTGTTCTTTGCATCGGTGGTGTTTTTCTGGTAGACCCCAATATCAAGAACAACAAGAACAATCTAGATATGATCCATTTTCTAGTACTTATAATCTGGTTGGCGAGACCATCCCAATTTGAGATATGGGAATCCTAGCCGAACAACAACAACGGCCCCACCAAGAAGAACAATGGCCCCGGCCAAGAAGAACAACAATTTAGATACCAAGTCTGCAGGTCCAAGCAACAAATACCAACAAATACCCCTGCATTCGAGACAACAACAAGAACATTGCGGTCTGCCTCATTCAATCCACTCCAACGGTGAGCCATCATTGGAAGACGATGAAACAAATGGCCACAAATAACATTCGGGCCAGTGAACGTCGGTGCCAACATTCGGAATTTACAAACTCAAATTGGGCGGTGGCAACCACCTGTGAGCGAGCTAAAGAGTCAAGGTTCTAGCCAATTGCCTTCACAAACAAATCAACAATCCAAGAGGCAACGTAAGTGCAATTACCTTGAGAAGTGGCAAAGAAGTTGATGTTCCAACCTTACAAAGAATCGAAATTGACCAAAAACGGCGGGGGGAAATGGATAATTCGGTCCGTAAATGTACTTGAAGAAAATTGCAGAGAATTCAGATGTTGCCATTCCATTACCTTTTCCAAATAGGATCACACAATCCAAGAGAACAATGCAAGCGAGAAATGGAAAAAGAAGTCATGGAGACATTCGGGAAAGTGGAAATCAATATTCCCCTCCTAGATGCAATCAAGCAAATTCCAAAATATGCTAAATTTCTCAAGGAGTTGTGCACTCATAAGAGAAGGTTGAAAGGGATGAGAAGATCAGCATGGGTAGAAATGTTTCTGCAATGATTACGCAAGCATGCCTCGAAATGCAAAGATCCTGGAACTTTCACAATTTCTTGCACAATTGGCAACTCTAGATTTGAGCATGCAATGCTAGATTTGGGTGCTTCGATCAATGTCATGCCCATGTCGGTGTATAAGTGTTTAAACATTGGTACTTTGCAACCCACCGGTATCGTGATTCGGTTGGCAAATAGAGCCACTTGCTCATCCCTGCAGTGTGTCTTTGGAAGATGTGTTAGTTCGGGTGAATGAGTTGATTTTTCCAAGCAGATTTCTACATTACGGACATGGAAGATGAGTCTCCAACAAACCATGCTCCATTGATTCTAGGCGAGACCATTCTCAAGACCGCCAAGACCAAGATAGACGTGCATGCGGCACCCTTTCCATGGAGTTTGGCGACGATTTGGTACAATTTAACATTTTTGATGCCATGAGACACCCCCTAGAGGAGCATTCTGTTTTCCATGTTGATATGATTGAGATCTTTGGTTGATGATGTCTATACTTGATTTATATCTTTGAATTCCCGATATTGTTGACTATCTTGGTTCTGTTTCTTGTGATACATGTGCCACTTGTGATGTTGAACCATGTCTTTGCATGTGCTTGAGATTTATTCTGTTATGAGTAATGATACATGTTCTTGATGATGCAACAATTGAGAATGAGAGTCAATTACCATTTGAAATTAATGTTCTTTGAGTTAGTCAAGTTGTTTCAGATCACTTGTTACCTTCCATTGTACAACCTCCATCTTTGGAGTTGAAGACTTTACTGAGACCATCTTAAATATGCATATTTGGGAGATGGTGAGACACTTCCTAGGTGATCATTGCTAAAAACCTACAACCGATCAAGAAGTAAAATTATGCAGATTTTGAGGCGAATAGGCAAGCCATCGGATGGACTCTTGCAGATATTCCCTGGTATTAGTCCCTCCACATGCATGCATAAGATTTTATTGGAAGAAGGGATCAAACCCAGTTAGACAGCCCCAAAGGAGACTAAATCCCCGATTCTAGATGTGGTGAAGAAGGAAGTTACAAAGCTACTTCAAGCTGGCATTATTTATCCCATATCTGACAGTCAATGGGTGAGCCCTGTGCAAGTGGTTCCCAAGAAATCTGGGGTCACAGTGGTTGCGAATCAGAACAATGAGCTTGTGCCCACACGAGTTCAAAACGGTTAGCGAGTTTGCATTGATTATAGGCGGCTCAACCAGGCTACAGAAAGGATCATTTCCGTGCCATTCATTGATCAAATGTTGGAGCGGTTAGCTGGCAAGTCACATTATTGTTTCCTGGATGGATATTCGGGCTATTTTCAGATTCATATAGCCAGAAGACCAAGAGAAGACTACTTTCACTTGTCCATTTGGCACATTTGCATACGAGGAGGATGCCCTTTGGTCTATGCAATGCTCCAGGCACCTTTCAGAGGTGTATGGTAAGTATCTTTTCTCGATTTTTAGAAAATTGCATGGACGTATTTATGGATGATTTTACTTGTCTATGGATCTTCCTTTGATGCATGTTTAGATAGTCCGGCTCGGGTCTTGCATAGATGCATTAAGACTAACCTCGTTCTAAATTTTGAGAAATGTCATTTCATGGTAGAACAAGGTATAGTCTTAGGGCATGTGATATCTCGTGAGGGTATTGAGGTAGATCCTGCAAAAATAGATGTTATTTCATGCCTATCTTACCCCACATGCGTGCGGGAGATTCGTTCTTTCCTTGGTCATGCAGGTTTCTATCGGCGGTTCATAAAGGATTTCAAAGCAAAATTGCACTTCCGCTATCCAACTTACTTTGCAAAAAGATGTGGAGTTTCACTTTGACAAGAAGTGCCGGGATGCCTTCAATCAATTGAAAGGCATTGACCAAGTACACCTATCATCCAACCGCCGGATTGGACACTTCCATTGAGTGATGTGTGATGCCTCTAATTATGCATTGGGAGCTGTTCTTGCACAAAGGGTCGGTAAAGTATCTCATGTCATTTCCTATGCTTCGAGAACTTTAGATCCTGCACAAATCAACTACACCACAACTGAAAAGGAACTTTTAGCAATTGTTTTTGCTTTAGATAAATTTCGATCATATTTGCTTGGTTCCAGAGTGGTTGTGTTTTCAGATCATGCAGCATTGAAGTTTCTCCTGAAAAAGCCCAATGCCAAGCCCCGGTTGATTAGGTGGATGTTGCTCCTCCAGGAGTTTGATATTGAGATCCGTGACAAGAGTGGAGCGGAGAATTTGGTGGCTGATCACTTGAGTCGAATTGAAAGGGAAGCAGATGTTTTTCCCATCCATGATGTTTTCTCGATGAGCAACTTTTCAAGTCGCAAGGCAACATCCCTTGGTTTGCTGATTTGATTAATTTCTTGGTTGCTAACGCAATACCTGCACATTTCACTAAGGCTAAGATTGATAAATTGAAAAGTGAGTCAAAGTATTATGTGTGGGATGATCCTTACTTATGGAGATTTTGCAGTGACCAAGTAATTAGGAGGTGTGTGCCTGATGATGAATTCCATTCCATTCTTAGCTTTTGTCATAAACTTGCATGTGGCGGCCACTTCGGTCCTCAACGGTTTGCTAGGAAAGTTTTAGACTCGGATTATATTGGCCCACTCTATTTCATGATGCATATATGTTTTGCAAATCTTGTGATCAATGCCGAGAGAACGAGGGAATACTTTCGTAGGAATGAAATGCCCGAAACCCTTATTATTCGTGAGATTTTTGATGTTTGGGGTATTGACTTTATGGGTCCTTTTCCCTGTATCATTTGGTTTTGTTTACATTCCGCTCATTGTGGATTATGTATCTAAATGGGTGGAGGCTAAGGCCACTCGGACCGATGATTCTAAAGTTGTTGTGGATTTTATTAGATCACGATTTTTACGTAGGTTTGGAGTCCCGAGATCCATCATTAGTGATCAAGGTTCACATTTTTGCAATCGAAGCATGGAGGCTTTGATGAAGAAGTATGGAGTCCAACACAAGGTTTCTACACCTTACCACCCCCAAACCAATGGGCAAGCCGAGGTCTCCAACAGAGAAATTAAGCGAGATACTCCGTAAGACAGTTCAACCTAACGAAAGGACTGGAGCAAGAGGCTTGAGGATGCTTTATGGGCTTACCGGACGCTTATAAGACACCAATCGGGATGTCTCCGTATCGGATTATTTTTGGAAAAGCCTGCCACCTACCGGTGGAAATTGAGCATCGAGCATTGCGGGCGGTGAAAAGGTGCAACTTGGACCTAGATCAAGCGAGGTTTGGAGAGAGAAGCTGCACGTGCAAAGCAATTGGAGGAGATCCGCTTGGAGGCTTATGAAAGTTCCAAACTTTATAAGGAGAAGACCAAAGCCTTCCATGATAAGTTAATTCGAGGAAAACATTTGAGATTGGTCAAAAAGTTCTCCTCTATAACTCCCGCCTCCGACTCATGTACGGCAAATTAAGGTCTAGATGGGATGGACCATTTATTGTTACTAATGTTTTTCCTTCCGGTCTTTATTCGGATTAAAAGTGAGGTCACCGCCAAAGCTTTCATCGTAAATGGACACCGCCTCAAAAAAGATCATGAACTTCCGGAGAATGCGAAGTGGAGGTGATGAACCTTCTCCATCCGCATTATGAATAAAAAAAAAAAAAAAAAAAAAAAAAAAAAAAAAAAAAAAGAAAAAAAAAAAAAAAAAGAAGAAAAAAAAAAAAAAAGTGTGTGCCCGACAATGAGGTAGGTAGAGTCGCTCGGAAGCATGTGGAGGTCATTTTTTTCTTCCGCGACAACAATCGCGAAAATCTTGCGGTATGGATTTTATTGGCCTACTTTATTAAAGGTCTCTGTTACACCTTTTGCAAAAGCTGCGGAAATTGGTCAAAAAGTTCGCTTTGAGATTATCATCTGCACCTACTCCTTGGAAAATTGAGATCTAGGTGGCGTGGTTCTTTTGTTGTCAGACACGCGTATCCTCTCAGCATCAGATACTGAGGATCCTAAGAATGGTAATGCGCTTAAGGTTAATGGACAAAGACTCAATCATTCCTGGAAAACCAAGTTCTTGAGTTCTTTGTGTTGCGGTTAAGTGGCGGATACGGTACTCCGTGACTCTTGAGTCGGTTTATTCTTCAGTTTCCCAAAATAACTGAACCCTTATTCTCCTTCAAAATGGATGTCATTCTTTCAAACACTCGAGAAAACATTTTCCTTCTCTTCCTCAAAATGCTCGAGAAAAATCTACAAAGTTCGATGTGAGAGATTGAGAATGTTAATGCACAAGGGTATGCCGAGAAGATGTACGTTGGATAATTGAAGCAAAAGTCCGATTAGCGGTGAGTCCTCAATTTCATTTGACTCATATATGCCCTAGGTCTTGGAAGAAGTTCATATTCTAAAAGGAGAAGAGCAAAAAGGTTACAAGTCTGTCACAAATGTGGACGATGGAACCGTAACAAGCGATGTCGTACTAAGGGGATGGTTTCCGCAAATAGAGAAGATAAAATTTTCTTCATTAAGAATGGATGAGTAAGGAGTCATTAGATGATATCTTATTGACTCTTGAGACGCATTCTTGTGGATTGGTGCATCGTGAAATTCTTAAATTGTGGAATCTCTTCAAGGATGAACAACAACGCTACTGATCTTGGGAATCGACTCTAAAAGACCCTGTTTGCCAATTTATAAGAAAATTGGATGGGAAGCTTATCCTCGACTCATAGAAGACGTTTAAGCCGTTCTTGGACGTTAAACCGAGAGGCAGAAGTGAGCCATATCCACAAACAATCTGTACATATCATCTTCTTCTTCTTCTTCTTCATGGCATTTTACAAAAAAAAAAAAAAAAAATGAAAAAAAAAAAATATGATGAAAAAAAAAAAATTCAAAAAAAAATGAAAAAAAAAAAATGTATACTTCTTAGGGTTGGCTTTGGTAACACAAACCGTGAATGGGGAAATGCATGCATCTGATCCAGCCTTCTTAATTGAAAAACAAAGAAGGTAGATTGTATCCCACATGTGAGGCGCCGTCGTATTATGGCCACTTGTCCCTTTTGGGAGCCCTATGTTATTTGGTCTTGAATGGGTCGAATACTGGTCAACAATGCTTTGGCACAAAGCCGAAAGAGCAGACTACCTCCATCCCAATCTTAAGTAAGTATACACTCATCTTTCATCAAGTTTTTTTTTAACAATTTCAAAAAAAAAAAAAAAAAAAGGACGTGATGTCTACTGCACTCATGACGCGCAGTATAAAGATACGCCATGGAGACTGTACATACAGTATGTCATCATTTTCTATTTCTTTTATCTTTGTATCATTTTGTTGTATTTTGATTTTTGTACAGACGATCCTTTGAGCAGGGTCCTTCAGGGGTTTCTAGACTTCTTTACCTTGATGGTTTTCTTGAAGTCAAAAAAAAAAAAAAAAAAAGATTCTGTGTCTCTTAATTTCAACCTTTTCTGACAACCGCCAACCTACCCTCATAGGTGCAATTATTCCCCTTTCCATTCTTTTTCCTATTTAAACACTCCATTTTCTCCATTTTCCTTCAAACTCAGAAACACTCAAAGGGAGGAAGAGTATAGAATGGGGCCTTCTATTCGTAACCTCAAAAATGTCTGTGTTTTTTGTGGGTCGAGTTATGGGAAGGGATTAGAGTTTGTAAACGCAGCTAGCACTCTTGGTCGATCACTTGCTGCGAGGAATATTCATCTTGTATATGGGGGAGGTTGTCGTGGGTTAATGGGGGCTGTATCACTTGCTGCCTTTGTAAGAGACAGTCGGGTTCTAGGTATCATTCCTGAAACTTTAGCTCAACGAACATCACTTGGAAAGACAATTGGGGAGGAACTTAAGGTATCATCAATGCATGAACGCATGAAGATAATGCTTGAACACTCGATGCATTCATTGCCTTACCAGGTGGTTTTGGTACTTTGGAAGAAATTTTTCAAATTGTCTCTTGGGCGAAATGAACATCCACCATAAACCCATTGGTTTGTTGAATGTTAATAATTTCTTTGATCTTGTTATTTTTTCTTGACAAAGTCGTGGAACAAATTTATCACTCCTTCGGCAAGACAACTTCTTATCTCTGCCTCCACTATTGATGAGCTCATTGATAAATTAGAAGCTTTTGAGTATGTACTGATCAGGTATTAGCTCGAGATAGATTGGTCAACGAAAGCAGCGAAGGAAGTAACAAGAAACAAGAGCCCGATCTGAAACTTTCTCTTTAATGGGTTTGATTTAAAAAAAAAAAAATTGTTGTTGTTTTGTTTAGTATGATATGATTGTCATGGACTTATTAAACCAATTAGTGATGGCGAGTAAGGAGTAATTTTACTCTTGAGACGCATCTTAATTGGTGGCGAGTAAGGAGTTTTTAGGTAGTAATTAATTAGTATTGACTTGTGGAAGTACTAACGTTTTCTTGTTTGATTTCTTTTCGAGTCGATGCGGCAGACCGACAAAGTGTGTTTCTTTTACGCTGGCGTTGATTCACTTCTTATCAGGTTGTGTTGCTCTTTTCTATCTCTTTCTTTCACATTGAGGACAATGTTACATTAAGTGTGGGGGAGAGATTTTAGCATGTTTCTATTTCTTTTCGTTTGTTAAAAAAAAAAATTTAAAAAAAAATTCAAAAAAAAAAAAAAATTAAAAAGGGGTTCATTGCATGATTGAATAATTTTTCTCCCTTCTTGAACTGATATGCTTAGTGATGGATGATTGAACTGATGAATTGAGTTTGATGAATGCATACCTTGTGAGATTTTGAGCCTAATGGATGGATTCAACATATATGCCATTCTCTTCTTTCTTGTGTGATTTTCACTCATGTTAATGACCACTCTAGAACTTGCTTTGATTCTTTTTGAGGCTACATTTCACTTGCATACATGAACATGATTGAGGCCCTCTTTCTTAGCTAGTTTAACCAAATAGCCAACCTTGTTTTCAATATGATATCAAGCACTCTTTTGATCTCTCGAAAATTCTCTAATTCCTGCCAACCTTGTATATTTTCCTTTGCTTAACCCCTTTGAGCTTATTTGACTATTCCTTGTTTCTAGCTCATTATGTGCCTTAAATGAAAAATCGTGTTTTTACTGTACCTTAGGAAATAAAAGAACATTAGCCTGGTTAATGGATGAGTTTTTGAACAAGTGTGGGGTGTGTGTACAAAATGGTTGTTGAAAAAAAAAAAAAAAAAGAAAGAAAGAGTGCCTAAAAAAAAAAAAAAAAAAAAAAAAAAAGAGAAATGTATGTATATAGTTATGTTCATATATATATAAAAAAAAAAAAAGAAAAGAGAGAAAAGGATTGGGAAACGAATATGTAAAGGGATATACATTAGAGTTGAGATGAACTTTTATGCTCGTTATTTGAACTCGGCTCTCTCATTTGCTTTTATTCTCTTTGGTATTTACCTTCTCATATCCATTTTATCCTCTTACTGTTACCTTGACCTCACTACAACCTTGAATAAAGTCCTCATGATTTGTGTGTGCATGTGTTTTGAGTAGTGGAGAAGTAGAAGATAAGCAAGCTTATGGTAGTGCAATTTTCATGGGTTGAATTGAGTGAAATACCTACCTTTTAAACACTTGAGAGATTGAGAGGGAATCTTATGAAGATCCATCATTCTTAATTCATTCTTTTCAACGGAAGTTTCCTTGCTTGTTGGTTTCAGATGTGAAGAAATGTTACCTCATTTATGCTTTGATCCCTTGAATTTCTTGTTGCTCTTCTTGCTTCATTGAGTCCTTTAGAGTTTTTAACTTTTAAGTTTGTGTCGTTTGTCTTTGTCTTCTAACTTTAGTTTTATATGTTTTGCCCAGGAGTGCAAAAAGCTAAGTGTGGGGGAATTTGATAATCACATATTTTATTCATTAAGAAACCCTCATTATTAGTCATTTACACTCTTCATGTACTTAATGATTTGAATTTGATTATGTTTTGTAAGTTTGAACTCGAATCGGACTTAATTGATTTTTCAGCATTATTCGAGTCTTACAATGTTTCTGTATTTTGGCCATATCTTGAGTTCTAAATGTCTGATAATTATGAATTTTACTTTGTAGGAAAGATAAAAGAGAGCTCTACAACTTTGATGAAGAGCTCGAAGTCAAATTCAGACATCTAGTGGAGCTAATTGGGCATGGAAATCAGAATACGGGATTTTGTGAACCTGGAACCCGAACAGTGTGTAGTAACCAGAACATAATTCGAGTTTGGGTTTATAGAATGGGCTGAAAATTGGTGATCTGAAAGTTAAGACCCATATGTACAACTTTCATGACAAACACAAAACTTGATTCGGGCTCCTTGATGGAGATATTGGGTCTGAAAGTCAAAACAGAGGTGCTGAAACTGGTCTTGAGCAGTCTGTAGTAATTGGGTCATATCTTGGGCTGTAGGACGAATTTTTGGGTGCTTCCAGAGCCATTGGAAAGCTTAGACAATTTCCTAGAACTTTCATGAAGACCATTTGGCTCAAAAATGACGAAATCAATGAGTTCAGCAATGAATACTTTCGGAGACAAGGAAGCTCACCTACCAAGTTCACCTACCAAGCTCACCTACCAAGTTCACCTACCAAGCTCACCTACTAATTCCACCTACTAATCTCATCTACCCATCTACTACTACTCTGAATCCTCTATAAAAGGAAGCATGAGGAGAGCTCTAAACACAACATACACTTGGTGTTAGAAATAGCTTTTCATAGTTCTTGTATATTTTTCCTTCATTGTAATGGAGAGCTAAGTCACTTCTAGTCAATTCGGGACTCTTGAAGAGATTGTGGCTTGGATTCTTGAGACCTTGGTTATGTAATGTATTTGATTTATATTTGAATTCCTCTTCTCTTCTTCTTCTGTTCTCTTGATCTTGAATGCATGAATGGTGATTCATGTTTATGTTTGATCGATTTGATCTTGGTTTAAGATTAAGTATCGTGATGAAATTTAGAACTGATTGATCTGAACTAATCACGTAATTGAAGAGGTTAGGTTACTTGATTGGTACCTAGGTTAATTGAATTCGGTGCTTAAATTGATATATATCTACATGAATGGTGCGATTGCAGATTTATGTTTATTACTTGTCAATTGAATTAAGACGATTGTCTAGTATGAATTCGGATCGATCTTGAGATCTCGGTTAGATCCAAGTTAACCATTCAAATGTGCTTCAAATGTTTGTTGAAAGGTCTATGATTGAATCCACCCAATCTCGGATAGATTTCTGAATTGATTTGTTTTTCTAATTGTTATTTCTCTTTAAATCTTGTCACCTGCGATCTTTGAACCATCAAAACCCCTTTTTCTAACTTTCACTTGATTTGATCAAATTGCATCTACGATCCTTGAGGAGACGATCCGGTGTTGTTCACTATACTACAAGTTTAGGTAATAACTTCGGTTATAATTTAGATTGAGTTCGGCGCTCGTCATACACCTTTCATCCTTGCCTATGAAATGGATTGTTTTGGATAAACACAATTGTATGATTTAGTATTACAATGGTTTATTATTCCAATAAAAAATGAGGTTAAAGATTTTTGTGTTTTAGTTTTATTTTTAAGTGTATTGGATATTAAACTAAAAATAGTAGAACTAATGTTGGGAAAGAATTCATAGTTACCCATTACAATGTGTAATTATTCCACTCACACACCAAACCCGGACATGGTTAACACTCTATTTTGTAAAAAAAAAAATTATACATGAAAATTCATCTACTTCTATAAATTGGAAATAATTCATAATCGATATTAAACTTGCTTCACAATTGTATTCAACCATATTTATTTGGTCAGTATTTTTATATATAACAATGTGTTGAACTGACTCATACCAAAAATGAACGACAAGTTAAATGTAACCCAAAATTAGGCTTCTATGTTACAAAAAAACATATATAACATAATAATGCCATATTTCTAGTTTCAGGGTCTAGGAGATCTAACTAGTATGAAGGCACTTGTTTTTCATTTGAATGTTCTTTAAATTTTGGACAACCAATATTGTGATGTCGTCCTTTTGATGGTTGTAGGGATTCAAAACTAAGTCCAGCGTGACCTTCATCCTTGTTTCATCATGAACCTGTCCCAAAAAGAACAATACATGGTCAAATAATTAGCATTCGAGAAGGGTGATTTTATAATATCTTTATTGCTGCACATTTTACAACTTGTTACTCCATTTAGTGAATTTAAAATATTTGTCAATTAAGTTCCCGTTAGCCTTTTAATTAAAATAAACAATATAATGGTCATTGTATTCGTATAAAACAAATTTTAAGTCACCAATGAGATCATTTTGTTTAGTGGTTTGTATTTTTTTTTGTGTGGCATTCTCGAATTGGGTCAACTTGAGTTACACGTTGACTTTGTAATACAAAAATAGTGTGATTAATTGCAATCAAATCTTGAACTTAGATTACTTCGAGAGTTTGATTATATGTTGCGCATGTGAAGGTTAAGTTTAGTTTTTTTGTTTCTAGCCCAAGGGTTATCCTTCTAGTAGAATTAACTTTTGGGATGTCATGTAATAATTTTCCCTTGTTGTGCATTTCTATTTCTAGGAAGTGAATTCTTCATTTTTCTGGTTGCTGATGCATACCGAATCTATACAGATAGAAAGTTATTGTCGTCTTGAGGATGCTTTGTCTATTAGGAGTTAGGAATTGAAAGTTAAATAATTTGTTGTTGCTAAGCATCCCATTTGGTAAGATGGAACAGAAGATAATATGAATAGACAAAGGAATATTCCAATCCTTATTATTGTTATTATTATTTTTTTGGTAGATTTGATGTGGTAAAAGGAAAAAAAAAGTATAGGGGATGGTCCATTCCCTTGGAACTGATTTTACCTTGACTTTTTGGCCCCTATAGAATTAGACATTAAGAGGGGAAACTGGATAAGTTTTAAATAGATTTTGTGAACATGCAATTTTACCTGCATAAAATTAATTATAGTAAACTGAAAAAATGTATTCCGAACCACTTTTGAATCATTTTCTTTCTCTTATAATTCTGAACAGGTACATGTTTTGTTCAATTATTTTTATAAGGTAAAAATAAATATGAACTGTAAATAATCTCCATTGTCCTCTGCACTCTTTTACATTCTTTAGAGGCCAGTTGGTCAATTCTATTCCCTTTCCCTTTAACCATCCAAACAAGCACTATTAATTATATGCTAGAACTTGCAGCATTTCGTTCTGTCAAGGTTGAATTTGTATTTGTTTTAATTTTTGGTTTATGGTTAAAAACATTTTATATATATATATGTCAATTACATCTATGAATGCTTTAAAGATATATGATAATTAAATTTTTGAATTAAATGGCTTATACAACTTGGAACAAATACTTGTTTTTCCCTTTTTTTATTTTATTTCGTGAATGACAAAAGTGTTTAAATAGCTGCAATGAATATGAATGTGAGTAAAATGGATAAACACAACTAGCAATACTCTAGGAGTGGAAAAGAATGAGAATAAGATATGATCAAAGATGATAGATGCATTTGTAATCTTTTTAGAAGGAGAATGTGTTACAAGGTTCTATGCTCCTTTTGTGAAATACAACCTAAATGTTTTATGTGAACATTGTGTTTTACATTTTCAGTGAATCTCTAATATTATTAGATAGAAAATGTTAAGTTTACATAGAACTGGAATCTACAAAGTTATATTTGTGAGATCAGTGGAATGAATAACTTGATATTCATCTATACTTATCTTTGATGACTGATTCATAGATATTGTTTAGGGTTTCACATTGATTAATGTTTGATAATCATTTTTTACATATTGTTAGGCATGCTCTTGATATTGGTTTGTCCTCTGAACCGACTGCCAATGCATCTAAAACAGCCTTTACTATGGCATAAGACCCTTTCAAAGTATTTGAACCACCTTTAGCCCCAATAGACTCCCTTGCAGGCCACTTTACAGACCCTTACGTGGAAGTGACAAAAGTCTCTATTCATACAAAATCGTTTTAACTTGTTTGTCTATGTTATGACCATTTACATTTTATACTAGGCAAAAGCATTTGCTGAGAAGAATGAGCGAGACCTACAAACTCAAAGAGAGCAAGCTGAGAGACATGTAAGTAGTTTCTTTTGTTGATATTTTTTTTGTTATGGAACTTGTATCAACTATATTATTAACTTGTTTCCATTATGAATGGTGATTAGGTGATGTGGCCTGAAGGTGGTTGGCAGCTAGTTTCTTTAATTGATTTGACTACTGCTGTTGCTGTTAAAAAACCTTATAGGAAAACTACGTGTGTATTCCTCCTGATAATGTGCAGCAAAAGGGTTCCACTCTTCAGCAGAAATATATTACAGAGAAGGTGTTTGATTTACTCAAGGTATTTCAGGACGTTTTATATAACTTCGGTATGTTAGGTAATCAATGCTTTATAAAGAAAGAAGAAATTGTTTTTAGTAGCCAGTCGCAATCAATGGATTTCTGAATGTAAATTATTCTACTGTTATTATTCTAAGCAGTTTCTAAAAGTGGGTTTCTACATAGCATTTTATGGTAAAATTATGTGCATGTCAGGATTGGGTTTCAAATAGCTATATTATTTATTATCTAGTTGTATCACAAATAGATAGTAGCTGGGTAGGGACTTCAATGATGTGTTGCCTTAAGGAAACCCATTACCTTTTAATCAGGCAATTAACATTAAATTAAAGGACTTACATGTATGCTGTAGTAGTCTTCATAATAGTCGTTGTTGGAGGCTTGCATCATCCATGTAGCTACAAATACTCCACAATCATTCCTGAAATAACAAATTAGGAGTTACCTGCCTTGTTAACATACTTTAATAGTAAATTTTTAAATAAGTAAAGAAGTCGTACGAGTCAACTCTCTGTATCTGAACCCCTTTAGGCTAAAAAACTTGGAAAGAAGAAATATTTGGTTTTTCAGTATAGTGGTGATCATAGAATCTCTCGTCCAGCAGCATCTCCTCTAGGAACAGTCCCTATAGATGCAACACTTATAACATTTTTTTTATGTGAAAAAACTGGTATTAAAACCTATATTAGTTCAATGTTTCATTACTAGTATCTTAACAGATCTCTTCCTTGAAGAATGATTTGATGGGTTGGGAAATGAATCCAACAAAACAAGTCATTTCCTAAAGAGGTTGACTACAAGCAAATGCCAATGCATGTTCCTCTCATTGATGGGAACACAAACCTTGAAATATATACACGAACAACTTGTTAGGTATTACAATTACATTGAAAGGTAAGTAAACTAACATTGAAATGGATTGTCAATCGCAATTCTCACCAATCTCAAATATTCAACTTTACCCATGAAATGAGGGTGAAAGTGGTCCATAACACTAGCTGGATGTGTGCTCCAACTCAACCCAAATTGCTGCAGTTACCATCACAACTTACATTGTTAATCATATTTTATTTAAATTGGTTTTCATGATGAATGGTATGCCTACTAGGGTAATACATTATATGTTATTAATGGTTTGACATGGAGACTGATTACTGTGGTTACTAGTAGAAAATAGTAATGATATGGTTTAAGTTATATGACAATAGTTAGTTAAGGAAACATGTAATTGTATGCAAGTTTTGGAACAACCGTTACTACTATTACATATTGATTACTTTAAAATACTGGTTTTTCATGTATATTGATATATATGAGAGGTTTAAGTATTATCGAGAAACTTGTTGGTAAGAACCAAATTGATGAAAATCTGGATCGTGTCCGCTCTCGATGTGTCAGCTTGTATGCCATGAGATTAAGAATCTATTTATAATTCAAATATTTCCCGTTAATCATACAAGTAGAGGTACACTATGATATACATGTTAGTTTGTAATGCATATTCACCATACCTTATTGTCCACCATTCCCTTAGGCACTAGAGTTGTAAACGCCCCTCTATGGCCATGACATAGTCCATTCGTGGCTATAACCTCGTTGCTTCACAAAAAAATTATTCATATGACATAATTAGGTTTAAGTTCTTTATCATCCTTATGTGTAATAAAATTCAGCATATGACTCATTATAAAGCATATTTACTCACTGATTGCAATTGTTATCTACAAAAATATAAGCACATGCAACGACCTCAACTTCGTCAAGTTTCATCTCTTCGGTTGGCCTAAACAACAAAGGTACCCACTGCATTATGATGGGCAGGTTAGTATTATGATGATTTGTAAAATAAATAATGTTGTCATTAAGTGAATTTCCATCAGTCATAGATGCCTTACACTAGGAAGCAATATTCCTGATGTTCTGATAGGGTCATGCAAGGTAGAGTGAGAGTGTTGTGCCTGAGACACAATGTAGTAGCCATCCTGGTTGGGACTCAACCTGCCTTTCAATTTTGAATTTGGGGTAAAAATTATTTTGTGAGGGTTGAATACTTTATTTCCCACATAAGCATCATTGTCCTTCCCACCTTCCTTTTCTGCATCAAGTGGTTCCTTTGATATCACTGACTTGTGCCTGTTCGCTGTTTTAGTAATAGGCTTTGGTTGAATTTTTGACCAGTCAGTCAAATTCACAATAGGCGTTTGGGCAATTTTGGTTGCTTTAGTTGCAATAGACTTCGCTGGAGTCATGAATGAATTCTTTGTGATGTCGATTGTTGTTCTTGTTAGACCTGTATTTCCTAATACGTGTATAGGAAATTGGGTCAACAATGGGGTCATTTAGATGGGGTTGTGGGTGGCAAATATTGCATCCAGATTATGAACTACATTCTTCACTTCGTCAACCGCAAATCCGAGTTGGTCGAGCCTTGCCAATACATCCTAACAAGACACATACAACCATTTATGAATTGTGGAATAACTAAAGGGTTTATGTCAAAATAAAAGTCATTTATAAATATATATGTATCTCATCAATAATCTTTGCTTCCTTAGTAAGTTGGTTCTCTGAAGTCTTACCTTTCTCAATGTCTATCCATCGCAAGCTTTCTTATTGACTACATTTCAAGAGGAATAAGTCACACATTAATCATGCACCTATATTACATCAACAATGGATAAGTCTAAAATATCAAAAAAACCAAAGTATACAGTTAAGTCATTTCAAAACCCAATCGCATATGGTATACCACACATTAAAACTAGAAATAAAAATTGCATAATAGATACCCTAATGAAGAACATATGTCGAAGTACTGTGTCCCTATCTGAAACCAATGATATATGAAATACACTAACATGGGGAGTCACCACCACATTCATAGTTGTATGTGATGACCGAGAATTTTATGTAGTAATGTGGTACATAAATGTGTCTACATATTGCATGAGAGTGTTTATTTAATATTGTGGAAAACTGAGCACTAGAAGTTCAAGAATGTTTCCTCACAAGGTTTGCCCACAACCTTCACCCTCTTATTCTTGTTAATGTTTTATGAGCTAAGCATAGTATGTGATGAACCTCTTGAAATTTATTATCTGTTATCTAATTTTTTATTTATATTGGCTTGGTTGGGTCATCAACTCATTATTCTGCACTTATGGAAATGTTGGATGCATTATAAATGTGTTTGTTAAAATGGTGTAGGACTTACCCATTCATTTAATATGCATTTATTATGTACACTTGTAGAGAAATCTTAAATGGTTAAATCTAACAACTAACCTTGATGACATCTGAATAACAAGTTTCAATTTTGGATCCATGCTCATAGGAGTATGTGATACTTCATCCCTGCATTTGCTTGTGACCACGGTCTTCATCCTCTTGGTGCCAGTTCTGCCTCTGCGTGTTGAAGGTCTACGTCCACCAGCCATTAGTTGATGCTTCAATATGTGACTGTGTGTTGTGTATTTTGCTGAAGGCAAAGGGTTTGTGTAAAGTGAAAAGAGAACCACAAATGGTTATGCGTGATAGTGTTTACAAAATACTGTCATTATTATGACATACAGAAATAGCCTTATTATGTGCTATCCTACTTTCATCTGTGAATTCACTGACTTTCTTGATTGGACTGGTATAAGAACGTTGCCTTTGACAATGTACTTTTTTCAGATGGGACAAAGGACCATTATTTGAAGTGCTTCAATCTGGCCATTATCCCAAATACCCCAATCCCGTCATAACTCCAAAAAAAAAAATCAAATGTCAAATGCGTAACTATACGTGCAAGCAAAAGTGACATTGTACCCTCCACTATGAGATATATATATATATATATATATATATATATATATATATATATATATATATATATATATATATATATATATATATATAATTCAAACAATCACATTATATGTATAGATTTTAAACATAATCCTAAACTACTTAAAATTACTTGTATCTGAATTTTTAATTTATTTTAATTACATTTATGGAGAAATTAAAATTAAAGACTATCTAACTATACGTGATGCATATCTTCCCTTTATAATTTTCAAGATAATTTTCAAGTTAATATAATATATAACTCATTAACCTTCCATCCAAATTTATATTAATGGAGTTAATACCAACAAGCCTTATCTTAGATGATAAATTTAATAGTCTTAATATTAATATTTTAATTGACAATAGCCTAAAGATTTGATTTAAAAAGGATTATTAAAAGCACATCCGTTGTATTTATTTTATTTAAATTATATAATAACATATTTTAATTATATAAGAAAAATAAAATTATCATACTTAATAATTATACGTAGGAGACTAGACAAATGATGTTGAAATTCCGTAGAAAAAGGTCATATGTTTAGATGACCACATTGATGTGTTGTAAAGTATTAACATGTTGTTATAAAATATTTTTCTATTAACAATATGAGTTACCAATGCGTCTCTTTAATTTTGTCCCATAAAAAAACTTATTCTTTAACCCAATGTTACATTAAGATTGTATTGGTATATAACGTAAGATCTAACAATATTAATTTATAATAAAGTTATCTAGTCTATCAATTATTATCTTATAATCATGTGAATTTTGGAAGAACATGACTTCTGCAGAGTATGTGCAATGCAAGATCAATAAGAAGCGTGTCAATTCTCATACCACAAGTCACACCTATCATACAAAATGACAGAAAGATAGAGGGAGATGAGATTAGTGTCGCTGAGATGATGATGTTGCACCGGATGTGTGAAAACCCTTAGAAAACCCTCTAAGATTAAAAGATCAAGCAGAAGATAGCGCAAGAGCTATAGGTAGAGGGATATCAAGAAAGACTATAGACGAAACGATTAAAAAAGATATAGATTTGTATGGCATTTTCTGAAGACTTGGTTTATGATAGGGCACAACAGTATTATTTGATCCATGTAGCCGACTCCACCTAGTGGGAAAATACTTGGTTGTTGTTGTGAAGGAGCTACTCATGGAAGAGAGCAACCATGATAACAACAATTGATCATATTGCTCCCAATTGATGTAAGCTTGCCTGATTTGATTCCTAGCTGCATCTTCATGTGAATTTAATTTTATATTGTGAGAGGAGTAAATCTTGACTATAGAACCATACATGGATGGTTAAGATTAAAAGTTACTTAAGGTCATGTGACCACTTTCAAAAGTCACATGCATTTATGTTTTAATCATGACTGTTCATGTAAGATCTAATAGTCAACATTTACTCTTCTCACCTCTTACAATAAACAATTGTCTCACCAGAGTAAGAAATATATAAATATATATATAAGAAATATATATATATATATCCACTTCTAATTATAACAAACTAACTTTCATAACAAACTCTTAACTACTTGACGAGATGTCAACAACTAACAACTACCACTAACTGTATTAACTAAATAACACTCTCACCTACATTGTACATTAACAAAACATTAAAATTTGATTCATATTATTTTAATATTTATTGCAAGTAAGGAGTATATATGTTAGTGATTAAAGCAAGGATCCAAAAATCAATTGGGTTAACTTAACCTGATTTAAGAGTTTTGAATAAGCCTCATCCATCTCCATGTAATCCCTCAACACTAGAGGTTACGTGTGAGTGGGTCATTCTATGCTGGACCTTATGGTCAAAGGTTCAGTTTGACTTTACCTATGTTAATTGATTTTTAAATTTTGTGGCAAAGGAAAAAATATGTTTTGCAATATTTGCACATTGAAGCGTGTCTTAAGTGAAAGGATCAAGTATCATATCTAGTGTTAATGCAGGGCAGTTTAAGAGTGTTGGTGGCCTAAAGTCAAGTTGTAATATTTGACCTTTCTTTTATTTAATTAAACTAATGTAAAATTTTTATTTAGAGTTTTTTTATAACATTATGAGATTTAAAGAGCGAAATTTGAACATTACTAATCTAGGTTATAAATGAAAGAATTCATAAATAAAAATATAGAGGAAAAAATAGGAATGTTGAAAAGTAATTAAGTTATAGTTGTCTAATTAATGGTGGAGAAATAAAAAATTAAGGGTTTAAAATTATTATCAATAAATATAATTATTATATTATATTATATTATATTATATTATATTATATTATATTATATTATATTATATTATATTATATTATATTATATTATATGATATATATACATATATAAGAATAGTTTAATATAATTTTTTTGGCTTTGAATTTTGGAGCCTCAAGTAAGGGCTTGACTAGCTTTATGCTTGAGCTACCCTTTTGTTAGTGTTAAAAGTGATGCACTCGTCTTCTTCCTCGTCCATTACTCTCAGTTTGCTCCATTATCAATTTATCAGCAGAAAACTTTCATTACATCCAGAAATGGCGCATTACCTCCGTACTGCGGGCTGACCAATGTACGGATCACGGGCTGACTAACACCAACTTTGTCTTCCCTTCGTATGCTAAGACACAACTGAAACTGTCACAATGCTTTGATACCAATAACGGACAGGATCAACATAGGTTCAACAATAGAGTAAACATGCATTCAAAAATCAAGAAACTAGATCAGGAATTAGGAACAAAATAATGATTATCTTGAATATATATAAATAAATAAAAGAACATATATCAGGAATCATGAACAAAATATTCATGTTTATATATATATATATATATATATATATATATATATATATATATATATATATAAAACTATGCATACAATAATTTAGAATAAAGATCAGAAATCTGGAACAAAATAGGGGTGTTCACAGGTCCGATCAAACTCGCGAACCTAACCAACCCGATAAAAAATATCCAGGTTGGTTCGGATTATCAGGTCAGTTCGGGTCCAACCCGATTAACCCGTCTTCTAATTGGTTTGGGTGACAGGTTGAGTAATCCAACCCGAGGACCCGAGTAAAACGACGTCATTTTGGGTATTGCTTAAAGGGTTGTTCACGAGTCCATTCCGACCCACGAACCTGAACCGACCCGAATCGAGCCTTACTCATTTATTTAATTCCCAATTTCAGTGTCCCTTCCCAAAGTCCCTGCCCGATTACCTGACCCGAACTAACTCAATTGCCATCAGGTTAGTTTGGGTCGGGCTACCCGAAATAATTTACTAAAATCAACCTGACTCGACCCGATTTAAATTAATCGGTTTGGACATTGTTTTTCCAAACTCGTCCTGACCCGACCCGTCTCAACCCCTAAACAAAACATTGATTACATTGCATATATATATATATATATGTTGTATGAATTAAGTATGATAAATAGCTTGCATTACTGGCATTAGAATTGAGTGTTCAGATGTGGACAATGATATATAAATAGAAAGCTAATTAACTTTGACAATTAGTTGAATTTTGTATACACTACTCATCAGTTTAAAAAGTTAAACACATTTAATTATGCATACAAATACATGATTGAAGATAATATTTTCGGTTTACACTTATACATAGTACTTACAAGAATTTTAATATTTTATTATTCCCAAAACCATGTATGACATAAAATAATTCACCATGGCAGATTTCAAGCAGAAATCCCTTCCTCTTCATTTTAATGGAGCAGGTGGGTGCAAGTCAACAAAAGAAGTATGGCAGGACATACTTCACCACACATCAATAGTGTTATTACAACTGTGATTTGTAAACATGAAGACAATGGATATATAAATAGAAAGTTTATTAAGTTGGACTATTAGTTTATTTTGTAGTTTCTACCCGCAGGATATCGTGGTGTTGAAATACAAATGACAAAACCTTTGACTGTATACGTATGAAATGTTAACAATTCTTTGACACAATTTATTAAATTATTGTCTGTTACAAAGAAGTTATGTGATATAAGTGACAATAACAAAGTAGACTATAGTACAAGTAAAGTAATCTAATTGGGATTAAAATAATATAATTTAAATTTATATTGTCAATATGGAATATTTGGTACTTTTATTTGGTCATGTGTGGTTACAATGTTATAAGAAAATGACTTCATAATAGTCATTATTTAAATGATCAACCACTTTTATTTTTCTACTAAAAATTCAATCTTAATGTAAAATATATTCATTTATTTGTAAAAATCCCGAATATTATATTCAACTACTTAAATTAAGGCTAGAGGTAATGTAAATTCTAAAGATAAAAAGTTCAACCTTAATGTAAAATATAATCATTTATAAGTAAATTTGTACCGAATACTATATGCAATTGTGCAAATTAAGGCTGAAAGTAAGTTAAGTTGGATTCTGAGTTGTTACGTACTCGATTTGCATAATAGATGAATAAGTTAAGCTCATAAACTAAGAGATGATGACATAAACTTAAGCTAATAATATTTAGACTTGAATCCATTAATTGAGTTCCTGCTCGTCAGTTTATAATATATTAGGAATAAGTTAAGAAATTAAACTCATTTCTTACTAAATTACTTAAGCCTAAGTTGAGTTTATTGCCCTTCAAGTTTATATTTAAGCTAACCCTAATGTAGCTCACTTTCACAAACAACTAGTGTAAATTATGAACCACATTTTTTTAGTCGAAGAGGAGTTATACAACCTACTAACTTGCATCCAATCCTATTTATATTTTAATTTCATTATTTTTTGTAGGCTATTTTTAATATTTTATTATTCCCAAACTATACATGACATACAATATTTGACTTTAAAGGTTTTGAAGCAGAAATCCCTTCCTACTTCCTACCTTTCATCGTTGGAAATTGGAGTGTTCATGTTCATTGGAAAGTGGAGTGTTCATGTTCGTGGAGCAGGTGGACACAAATCAAGAAAAGCAATCTGACAACACATACATTACCACATAGGACTGCAGCACCAACAGTGACATACTAATCTACTTTAAATATGCATGCAGCAGAAGACGTTTTGTCAACTACTCCTCAGGTGCCATCATATGCAAAACACATTGCAAGTTGCGATTAGCATTATTGCATGGAATAGTCAACCAGAATAACTATATATTCGTGTAAGGCCTGTGAATATAAATATGATACATAACTTTAAGTGTTGTTCATCTATTTTCTTTTATATATGTCTATATATATATAAAACGTATGAACTCAATATTCACTTGTCAAAAAACGTTGTTTGATATATTGATTGGGCCCTTGAAAATTAAATGTTGTAGGTTTCTAAATGGTGCAAACTATTGTAAGGGCTTCCAGCAAGAAAATCTGACTCCACTATTTGAAGTGATTCCATCCAATTACAAAGCATGGTGTTCAAAGTTTATACATCTGGTGGTGTGTGGCGATATGGACTCGGTGGCTGTGCAGGAATTTGGCAAACCTTATTCAACATGAAACACTAGGCTTGGCCCAAACCATATTACAATTACACATGACGCAGATTTTGGTTCGAAACCATCTTTTTTGTGTTCACCCATACAAAAGCCTCAAATCCATTTAGAAGAGTAAGTCTTAGTCCATTATTATCATCCATTAGTACTCAATATATAAGAGCAATATTATTACCCTAAATAGATTATCAATTTATACACAACACCATAACAGCTGCAATCGGTGGCCCAATAGATAAGACGCTGATCTACATACTAAATACATTTAGGTAACTAAATAGTTAAGTCAAAACATCACAGTGGAAGATATTGTTTTGATCCAAGAATGGAGAAAAAATGTACAGGCCTCAGGAAAATATTACATTAACTACCGAGGTTCCATAATCTTCAATTACAAATTTAGTCCTAATAAAATTATAGGCACCCGCCTTCAACCGCACACCCAAAAAATTACCAGGGGAATAATAACAAATTTACAATGTCAGAAAAGATGTAACAATAGATAAGGCAAATGTTTTAGGTTCTGCTCATCAAAAGTTGAGAATAACTCTTAATAAACACAAAACTGCTCTTCACCATCTCTCTCTTGACCTATAAGCAAGCACCTATCTAGATTATCAAGAACAACTACTCAATCCCAAAAAAGGAAACTATACATGCCAGAAACTTCACAGAAAGAATACAATGGAATAAGAATCAAAATTCAATTCACAACCACTGTCAACTCTCGGTATGATTTAAACGAAGTTAACAAGCGGTTGTTGTGTACGCTTCAGTGTGTATAGGGTAATATACAAGTTGCCACATGAATTTCACACTCTTACTACAACCCCAACAAATTCTAACTCTTCAGTACAGGTTTCAACTATTCAACAAGCACAACTATTCACACTTTTACTCCAACCTCTACCACACCAAACCACTAAAAAGACACATACCATCATGGACAATTCCAAAAACCATATCATCAAAGTCAAAGAATACATATACCTTTCACTTTTGTGTTCTTGAAGAATCCTGCCACAAACCAGGCCAAAAATATGCACCGTGTGCATCTTGAGTGCCACCATAATACTGATACAGTGAAGTCAGCCCAACGTTAGTATTCCAAATAATAATAACATTATTAATTCATTCATTGGTGTCAGTATCAGCAAAGAATAACGAACAACAGACCTTGTTTCATAACCCTATTGCAGGATTTTGAGGGTAAATGGGAACAAGAGGAATATGGGGGTAAACTTGTACCCCAGGGTATTATGGGAAATATGTCACCCCTTGTTCACGGTATTGTGGATACATTAGCATTCCTTGACCAGGGTATTGTATGAGGGCTGCCATTCTTTGTACTGGAATTCCTTGCTCAAGGTACTATAGGAAGACTGACATCCCTTGCTCAAAGGACTTGTAAACATATGGTAATCCCTCACTTGTTGCAATTTCTACTACTGGCCTACATGTTTCTTTTGGTACTCTATTCAGACTATGGCATGCATTGGTGTCCTACATCAACTCATTTCATAACTTTAAAAATAAATTAACAACTCAATTTATCTGGCAGACCTATAAAAGTGTATTTAAAATCCAATTACATTATTTGTTGTGTTATGGTTATTAACAACATTTTGCAAAGGATTAATTGGAGGAGCATCATATTGCACAGGGGCAGAAGGTGAAACTTCAACCTTTTGTTGTTTCACCTGACAACCAAACCACACAAATTAAAAAAACTTATGACTACTTAATTAATGAAAGATGTAATGTACACTAAAACGCATAACTACAACTTAAGTACACCAGTTTTAATAAATTTAATTTAAATTATTCTAGCATTTTATTTTATTGAATTTTGAGTTGAAGTCGCTAGTTTGCTACACTTTCTTTTAGACGTAGTCGCACTAAACATCTCCACACTCTGCATTAAAACATTACAAAATATATATCAAGTAAATCCTTCATTTCAATAAAAATCACAAGGTAAACAATAAATTACACATACATTGTCCTTCGTATATGATGTCTGAAGCGAACCACTCTGCCTCATGCAATTGTCAGGCAATGACTCATTATCTTGCAACAAACAGAATTTCCTACGACATATAACCCAATTTGTGTTTCAATATAAACAAAAACTTGTGACTTAACAAGACGTACTTCTCTACTGTCAATATCATATTCTGAGCTTGAGATATCCTCCTTATTACTATACTCAGCCTCATTTCTAATCATCCTTGGGCACTTGGCAATATTGTGTCTAGATTTGTGGCAATATGAACACTTATACTTTTTCTTTCTCCAATTCTTTTTCTTTGATGGAGCACCTTTATTCTTAACTATCATAGGATCACCAACCACCTTCTGATTACCCTCTCGGTTCCTATTAGGATCATTATGGGTCTCTAACTTCATTATAAGCTTCGATATTTCATCCCTCATCTCAATAAAATCATCTAATTTTCCAGCTGCAATATGACACAACCTATTACAAATGGCAGACAATGCACCAAAACGCAATCTGAACGCCTTTTCTGGATCGATATCATCCACCTAAATGGATGGTGTATAATCGCTTGTAGCAGTCTTTGTCCACCGTTTCAAGATTAAGCTCCTCGGAATGGAGTCCATGTGTTCATGCTTCATGGCGCAGAAAATATGACTGCAAGGAAGATCACGTGATTCAAAACCTTGATAATCACACACAAACTTACCCCATGCATGGTCATAAGTCACCTCAAACACAGTCATTGGGCTGCAGAATTTATTCATTCTGTACTTCACAATGTTTCCATCCTCAATTTTGTTTAAAACAATTAATGAACAAGCCTAGTCTATCTCCCCTTTAACTTCTACAAATATCTTTGTTGTGTATATTTTTGAAGCTCGAAGCTCAATATTCTTAAGAGGAGTTGTCATCACAGGCTCACCACCATAGAATGACTTATAGTCCGCCTCATGCTCATTATTTCTATAATCTTTTAAAACACGATCAAAATTGTGCAAAAAGTCAACAAGGCTATTTTTATTACGAACATATTGCTTGATGAATGAGTTTATACCTTCACAATGAGAGGTTGTTCTTATGTGTTTGAAAAATTCCTCCCGAAGACACGTAGTGACCCACATTCTCTTTCTCTTATAAGTCTTCTTGATCCACTTCTTAGCCTTCCTACTAGAAACATTATGTTTCTCAATCATTGTAGCCCAAAAATCTTCAAACTCAGCTGCAGTAAAATTAGAATACATTGTTCTACTGAAATCCTCCAAGAATTGGCTATTCTTTACATTCTCACATGCATTATTCTGGAGATTCCACGAACAAAGTCTATGTCTTGCATTTGAAAAAATAGCCTTGATAGCCTCTCTCATTGCATTGTCACCATCAGTCACAACTGCATTTAGATGTTTATTAAACATAGCTTCTGAAAGAGTTTCCAACACCCATTTATAAGTCTCAACTTTCTCGTCATCAACCAATGGACATGCAAATATTGTTGTCATCCTATGGTGATTCGTCCTAGAAAAAATTACCAAAGGCTTGTTGTACTTGTTCTTTTTGTAAGTTGCATCAAATGCTAATACATCTTCGAAGCATTCAAAATCAACATGGCTAGGACTGTCGCACTAAAACAAATGTTATAGTCTACCATCACTTGTTGTCTTGAACTTTACAAACAATGATGGATCACTGTCCGCCTTCACTTGCAAGTAACTTAGAGCAGCAAAGGCATCCCCATCTTGTATCTTAGTGCGCCGCTTCCTATCGAGGTGGTTGTACACATCCTTCTTGCAAAAACCCAAATCAGAATAACCGCCCTTTTGACCAACCATTAAGCCCATTATGTGACATGTTCTCACCCCGTACAAATGCAAGCTCTCTACTTGAGACTTATCTGCATCTGTCATGCGAGGATAAGCTGGAATTAAATGAAAAAATGAAGACGACGTAAGTTCATGGTTGTGACCCTCAACAAAGCTTCCCACTACCAATCTACATGTCTTGTAGTCAAAGTGTACTCGAAACTGGGCATGACAATCATTTCTGGTCAGTGGTTTATGCTCTTACTCTATCTACTCTAGCGAAGTGCTTCTTGTCTTTCAATCCCTCTCTATTGCATACTAATTGATGCATAATGACATTGCCCTTGCAATCACGACGTACATTTTTCTTCCTAATTACAAATCCATGCAGCTTAGCATATTTACTATAAAATTCAATAGCTTCTATTTCACTCCCAAAATCTAGTTCAAGAATATCGTCCCCTGTCAACTCTGTAACTCTTTTATAAGTACCATATACCTTTTTTTCTTATGCCACCTTCATTTTCATGTCCAACAACTTTTTCACCATCTTTGTCATTCTCCTCTCCACCATTATTGCTAACATTAATGAGGTCATTCTTAGAACCTCCATCACAATACTCATCACTAGAACCTCCATCAGATTGCTGACCATCACATTCCTCATCGCTCGAACCTCTATCGGATTGATGACCATCACACTCTTCATCACTTAAACGTCTATCACCTCCAATATCATCATTCAAATCATCACCGGACAAACCAACAGACCCGTCACCATCACCAACAAACACATTTATGTCCTCATTCAAATTAACAATTGATTCTTCGCTATTGCTAGTCATCTGCATAAAAGTACATACCTTTTTACAATTTTAGCATCTTTTGCAGTTTTTAACCAAATACCAAACAATATTTTACAAACCACGACATATATTAACATATAAACTACCATAACCCCTAAACACATAAACTACCATAACTGAAGTTTTGACACTAAATTCTAATAAATACTTGCTTCACATCACAACACATACATTCCTAAGCTGCCAATAAATTTTACAGTATAAACAAATAAAAATTTAAGAATGTGTGTTTATTTCTTCCCCCCTATTAGACTTCAGTTCACTACACCCACATTGCCTACTTAATGGCTATTATCTCAAAGCTGAATTATAGCAATCATCAAATTCAACTTTCCCATATCATCATAATTGGTCTTCAATTCAATGTCCAACTAAAAAATCTATAACCCCTACAGAAAAGGTAGCCTCTGCCAGGTATAAGGTTCAACTTATGCATTGAACCAATCTAAATAGTTGGTCAAATAATGTGTTTTCTCTGTCTGACTTTTCCTTTGTTTTTCCCTTCTCTTTCCCTCTAAAACCCTCTTGTCTTTTTCAACATGAGTAAAATATAGCATTCTTGTAAGTTGTGTAAACTAATGGTTAGACCTCAAAAAGATATCTACAGAGGTTTGATGTCAATTAAAGGTGAAAGGACGTCAAAATTTGCCTTATGGGAGTTCAAAGGCTAACATAGTTTTGATTTACAATTATGATATCATAGTTATTCTTAACAAGTTATTTGAGATTATCCTTTCTTCTGAATTTTAGTGCCCCGTATGACAAACTAAGCTTAAAGTCAAACTTACATCTTCCAATACCACGAGTGCAAGGAAATTTTTTTTAGATACAACTAACCCTATTAAACAAACCATTGCAGAAGAAAAGTTATGTTTCAGACCAGCAAAAATTCATATGACTTTCAACAATAATAGTATGCATTTAATGATTAATATGTGCTATCAACAAATTAATTGTTTAACTCCTTTACATGAAGTTCTACGTCGAAAGGAAGCATACTCACTAATACAATTCAAGTCGTACCCATACAAAAGATGATATACAAATGATTTTTCCAAGTAGCAAATAGAAATCAAAGATTTAATTTTATAAACATTTCATTGCTGAGGCTTTTACCTAGACCCAAAAAAGGTAGGAGAATTACTAATTAAGGATTCACATGAAGAAATATTTCACAATTTAGGAAAACTAACCACACAAGCGGTTAATTGGTTGATCTTGGATTGACCTAATTAACCACTTGTTTAGTTAATTGTTACTTAATGGAAAATATTTTTACAAGAATTCCTAAATTGTAAATATCCCAAATATACAAAATAAAACCATATGGTTTATTTCAATCTATCCCCAAAAAAATTTCATATATGAAACCACGATTGATATTTAATTACATCAAGCATGATGACATTTCAAAAACTGTCAACCAGAGACTACATCTTTGCTTCGACTATGCAAATCGTATGATGCAGTTTGAAATAGCAAACATTTATAAAATTAGTTCTTCACTTTTATCAGGTACCAATAGCAATAAAATAATTAAATGTCTATAAAATAATTAATTAACACCATATCCAATGAAGCAATAACTGAACATAGCAAATAAGCATGTCATAAGCTAATATATCAGTCAAAGATATGTAACTAGGAACAAGAGAATGAGAATTGATAAGGTTTTAGGAACCAGCCTATCAACCTTGACTAAAAACTGTTAGTGGTTAGATCAAATTCAAAGCATGATCAAAAGTCACATGATTGCCAAAAAGAAGATCTCATATCCAGTAAGTTTTAAAACAACTATTAAAACAAGTATAACTAAAGAAAACTAAAAATCACATGTTATCTGAACTTTCTATTGTCAAATTGTTGGCAACTAAATTTCTGCACATCATACCCCAAAAATAACTCAATATTACTGTCACCATTAAAAAAAATCAATAAAAAGTAGGCATATCTAGATTTAAGTAATCTATCTAATTACATATGTAGTGCTAAACCTCAACCAAGTTATTATATATTTTTTAAACATTTGACATGAAATTATGAACTCATAAATATTCATTTGGAAGAGAACATGTCAGAAATATTCATTTGGAAAAGAACGTGTTTGATGCGACCATGGAAGGAAAAAAGGATTTATCATATTATGGGTCTATTTTTAGAGATTTTTTTTTTCCTTTTGCATCATGGTTTTTCTGTTTTAGGGTGGTGGATTTGCTAGCTCACTGTGCTCGTGATATTGAGTTCGATGTTTAGTTACAACAGGATTTACTCCTTTTTCTTGTTTTTCCGTTTGCTCTAAACCCATGTTTTTTATGCTTTAATTATTCTATTTTTGCATTATTTTGCTGATAAGCAACAACGGGTCTGTGTGTTTGGTTCCAAGTCCCAACAACCTTTATTTATTTATCTATACTATTTGTTTCATTGAATTAGTTTTTGTTGCCAAGATTAGTATTTTACTTGTCTACTCATGCAATGCACTCTTCTTTTAGTGCCTTCCTCATAGAATGAGTCAGTTGGATTTTGATATAGGATATTTTTCATGGCCGAGTAACAAAAGAAACAACAAAATGTTCAAAAATTTTAGACAGTTTCACAGAGCAAATATGGTTTCATTTTAGGTCATAAAAACTAAAAAGCCAACTCAAGAGGATAATAAATTATTCATGTAAGTTTTACCATATTAACTAAGTAATCCTCCCATATCCTTAAACATTATTTTCTTGTTATCAGGAAACATTCAACATTTACAGCACAATAGGTATAATTGAAGGGAAAGAATAAATTCTAACTTTAGGATATGCAGCCTAAGTATATTGATTTCTATATGATAAGAGGCCAAAGGAAAAGTGGACAGATACTAACGTATATTCTAGGAAAAAACGTGTGGACCTTGAAAAGGAAAAATGACAAATAAGGCCTTTATGGTGTAATTAACTTACTGAGCTAGCAGCAAGTAGTGGAGGGAATGATTCTGTTGAGTGATTCTGATGTAAGAGAGAGTATATTTCGTGTGTGTGGGGATAGAAGTGAGGTAGGCAAGATTTTAGCTGGGAATTGGGAGGGCCTAAACACCCTTTAATATGTCTACAACATTTTCTTTTTGTATTGTTCTTTTCTGCATTCCAAGAATACAAATCTGAGAGATATCACACTGATATTTGCTCATTATTCAGTTATTTCTATTTCTTGTTAATTATGAGTTCTAGGTTCTATCACTATCTCGATCTTACATTATTTGCATAATATATATAGCAACAGATCATTGCAATAAACTATATTGGCTTCAACCATCAAAACCACATGGAGAAAAAAATATTTTAATAAAATAAAATAAAATAAACTCAACTTTTTGTGAACTAGCTGAAGATTTATCTCAGAAGATTACAAGAAGGAGGAAGATCCTGACCTTGTTTAGGGACGACACCACAACCTTTATCTCTCTCTACTTTTTCCCCCTCTCTCTCACTAGCACGCCTGCAAAGGGACGCATATAGACTGTGTAAGGTTATGGTTTCAACACAATGTTTTCAGAGTTATGGGTGGTAGAACTCGATTGGCCATAAATAAAAGAAACAAGCTGGTAAAAACACACAGGAACTGACCTTTGCTGGCATGCGACTGTTGGCGCTGCTTTGGGTAGTGTCTTGTTGTTGAAGATGAGGTTTCTTCCACGAACTTCCCGTTTAAGCCACAAGCTTTCTTCCATGAAAAAGGAGTTCTTGTGCGAAAATCACTTCACCGTGACAAGTGTAACACCCCAACTTTTGGGTGAATGACTGTTGTGTCCCGATTTTACTGTTTCTTATTTTTCTGCATGAAATACAAGTATATTTTACAGGCTATGATTTTATTTGGTCGTTTTGCGTAATTTGCTTCGAGACAGTAAAATAAATTTTTTGTCGAAATTACTGTTTTAAATTTTTTTGTGTGCTATACAACTATATTTTACTGTCTGTAATTTTATTTGAGCGTTTTGAGTGATTTACTCAGTGGTGGAAAAAATAGAAAAAATGACCATTACATCCCGAATGTACTGTTTTAAATTTTTTTGTATGATACAGTGTTTTATATTACTGTCTGTGATTTTATTTGGGTGTTTTATGTGATTTGCTTCGAGTCAGGAAATTTAAAATTTTCTGGACCGGGGAAATTTTATTATTATCCGGAGCCGTGGGAGCTTACTAAACCCGAAACCGGAGTCAGTTTTTGAAGTTTTATTTTCTTACGATTTTATCTGACAAATAAAATCGAGGTATGTTTTATTATCTATTGGATGATATTTTTCTTGAAAAATATCTAGTGGATGATGACTCATTGCAACGGGCCAATAGAAACTCGACACGTGGCGTGACACCTCGGCACCATGACTCAGCAGATTTAGGAAGGTTCGGAAGCGGTGACTCGCCTGTGACTCACCGTAGTGAGTCACTGCTCTCCAGAAAGCTTCTATGATGACTCACCATGCCGACTCAGCGTTGTGACTCATCATTGATGACTCAATTTGTGACTCACCATTGATGATGCGGTGATGACTCGGATCGGTGACTCAAAGACATCTTGACTCGCCATGCTGACTCACCTGCTTTAGAAAATATCTACGCTGACTCGCCATGCTGACTCACCCGTTCTAGATAGTTTCACAATGACTCATTATACTGACTCATCGTAGTGAGTCACATGTTCTAGAAATTTCTCTTTGATGACTCGCTTTATGACTCATCAAGGGCAATCAGTAGAAAAAAAATGATCAATAATAATTGCTACTCTGTTAGTGTAAGATAAAAATCTATGTATATTTTATTATCCATTAGACAATAAACACTGACTTTATAAACAGTAATTATTGTTCATTGGTTAAAGTATACTATAAAATATACAGTGTGCACCAATAGAAATTGGTCAATAAAAATAGCAACCAATAGGAATCAAGTTAGTAAATATTCAACCAATAGAAATTGGTCAAGAATAATGGCTTGACTCTTTAAGGACCATTAGGAAGCAAGCTTTTAAACAAATATTAGATTTCTTAAAGTTTGTTAGTCTACAGTGAAGGAGAAAAACAATTGCTCTAATAGCTAAATTCACAAAGTGAAATTCACGTAGAAAGACTTTGTGAAATGCATGTAGAAAGCCAAATTGAATAAAAAGAAGACTAGTCAATATTGATGGCTTTTCTTTGTTGAAGTCTACGGCCAAGCTAAGTTTTGGAAGGCAAAATATTATCATTCAATTTTTACTATCTTTCATTAAATTACCCAAGTAAGACAAAGTCAATTTTAGTGGCTTGTCTCCATGTGCATTTACGGCAATGCATGCTTTGAGAAAGCAATTTCAATACTTCAATTCATTTCCATTCATAATGCATTTATGACCATGCATTGGAATGAAAGCCAAATTGCCTACTTAATTATATTTGGTCACTTTTCTATTTAGCTATCATTCAAAGAAGCAAAACAACAAATATTTCTCACTTTCTCTCAAAGTGATTTACGGCCATGCATAGTCAAAACCTTCATCTTTCTCCAAATATTTCCAAATAGCAAAAGCTCTCAAATATTTCTTCTCCTTTTCTTCTCCAACCTCACGGCCTCCTTACCTTTTCCATCACTCACTCTTCTATAATTCTAAACTACCTTATTTCTTACTTCCTTACTTCATTTCAAGACACTTTGTAGTTGAAACCTAAGCTTAAATCATCCATTTTCTATCTTGATCTTCAAAATTCAAGTTTGAAGCCTTGAAGGTAGGATTCTTTAATCTTCATGTTTCTATCCATTTCAAAGTTCTAATCATGATTTTAATCCATGATTATTTTAGTTTAGAGCCTTAGGTATTAATATTGCATGTTTTCTTTGTTTTTCAAGAAGCTTTTGGTGGAGAAAATTTACTTGAAGGAGACATACAAGGAAATTTGGAGGTTCTTCAAGAGGTAAGAGGGAGATTACCCTCATCAACTATGTGTTGGTGGTGAGGAATGTATGTGTTTGTAGTGAAGAATCCATAAGGATTCATTCACTTGATTGTTTATAGTCTTTCCTAATTGTGATTGATTATATGTGAAAGCATGTCTAATAGCTTTAATATTTTGTATGTGTTATGTGTGTAACATGTCTAATAGCTTTAATATTTTGTATGTGTTTTATGGTTGTTTTAGTATATGGTATGTATATATATATGCATGATAATTATTGTAACATGTAAATAATATACAAGGATTTGCATGAGTGTTCCAAAGAACACAAATCCAAGCTCACGGCCTCAATGCAAAAAGGAAAACTAAAATGTTCTCATCAATTTTCTAAAAGTGTGATTTAATTAACCTAGGAAAATTGACAAATTACCAATTTGTTTAGAGTAAGAAAAATGAATTTATGGATCAATGGATGAAATTATGTATTTCGGCCAACATGCCAAAGCCAAGCAATTATGATTTCTAAAATCATTTCCAAACCATTTTCTAAAACAATGATTTACTGAATTTAGGTAATACAATAAATTTGATATGGATTTAGAAGATGAAAAATAATTTAAAGATCAAATACAAAGACTTTGTTAAATTTGGCCAACATGCCACATACTTTTGATCCAAATTTATTTTCTAACTATTGACTAGATAATTTAATAAAAATAAACTAGATCAAGAGTTTTATAAGAGATTAAATGTATGGAAATAATTAGGAATAAAGTATAAAGCATAGAATAATTTTCGGCCAAAATGCCAAATTTAAATGTGTTTTGATTTATAGAATTGTTTTCAACTAAGGTTAAGTAATAAATGCCAAAAAGATTTTATTACAATGAGTTTTGAAGAAATAAATTGTTTAAGTTTAAGAAGTTTAAACAAATTATTTTTACTGTTTAAAGAAAATACAGTAACTTTTGTAAATTGTTAACATATGGCTCATATTATATTTTGAAGCATGTTAGTGATTTTTAAAAAATTAAATTATACGGATAAAAATTAAGTAAACAGAATTTTTACAGAAAAATTAGGAAACCATTATTATAAGTTTTCTAAAACATAATACTGTCAATTTTTATTAAAAACGGATAAATAAGATAGAAAAGATATCCAAAAGACAGGATGCGGTATGAAAAATATTCTACGTAGTTTAAATGTATTAAATATTATTTTTGTTTATTTTAAATAGTGATTTTTAAGGGATTCAAATAAGAAAATGATTTAAAAATCTTACGTGATTGAGAAAACGTATTAAAAACTCTACGCGATTCTAAAAATAGAAAAATAAATTTATGCGATTTAAAAACGTTTGTAAAAATGACGAGATTGTGAAAACGCGATAAAATTTTTGCGCGATTGACTGAAACTGTATATTTTATACCGTTGAGGGTATTCTGTATATTTTTTGCTGTCGGGCTATGAGGTGAACCCGTATAGGCTTTGGAATAGTATTTGTCTGGTGGGACTTACTGTATATTTTTATCTTTGAGGAAATATTTTTATTGAGGTATTTTGGTAATTCTTATTTTTATCATGCATTGAGTTAATGCCAATTTTTGGTGGATTAATTGACGAGGTGAATCACATCATATTGTCGGTGCGAAGGAAAGCGTAGTGTGGTTCGATCTTGAATGAACTTGGAGACATTAGTGTGCAAAATTCCACATGTAGGCAGTTGGTTGCTTCTTGGGCCGTGGTAGCGGCTGGCCACACACTAATGGACTCGACACACACTATACTTAATCGAGATCTTGTAAAGTCTAATAGTACATTCGTCAGTAGTGCCACAACGTGAGACCGTGAACTACACCACGCCTTGGACAATGGGTTCTATGTGACATGGGGCTATAGACGCAACGTGTGACAAATGAGAATAGTTTGGTGGGAAATTGGTACTAATAGATTTTGAGGATCATTCGCTTCTCGATGTCGTATGTTTTTAGCTCCGTGGAGTAGGATTGTGTCATATTGCACATGTATCTTTGTTGTTATTTATTATATTTTTATCTGTGATATTTTTATTTGTGTTGTTATTTAGTATATTTTCATCCGTGATATATTTTTATCGTGTTGTTATTTATTATATTTTTATCTATGATCTTATATGTTGTTATTTATTATATTTTTTTATCGTGACGTTATATGTTGTTAATGTTCTTAATTTTTATATTATATCATTATCTACATTGTTATGGTATTTTATATTATATGAATTGTTATATCTATCCTGGTAATGTTATAGTTGTTCATTATATTATGATATATGCTTATTTGATTTAGTTATAAATTGATAACCTGATTGCATTTGTGATATCTGTGTGTATGGAATGACTTTGTCATTCGTATTATTCTTTCTTCACAAATCTTGATGCTTGGTGAAAGGGGTTCTCACCTCTTTACTGTATTGCTTGTTGTGTTTGTATTGTTAAATTCGTATAGTAGACGAAGGAAGTTTCTTAGACCTACTGGAGGCTATGTTCTGAAGATGGTGACGGCGTCAAGGTGTAATCTTCCAAGTTTTAACAGGATGCAGTTGATGAAGAAATGGAACATGTAGGTTGGGGTTTTCGTTAGTGTTGTTACCGTGCTATTAGTAGTAACCATCAGTGGGTTTGCTACTGTTTCTCTGAGTCTGTAAATGCTATGTTTTAAATTGTTGTTGAATATTTTGTGGAATATATAATATGTGGATTAATTAATTCAATCTAATTTCTATTTTACTTATAATTTTTGGTAAGGTTATATTTTCGCGAAAAGAAATTTTCAAATTCGTTCTTTAGAATTCAAAGCTTTTATAAAATGATTTCAGTTGGTTTTATGTTTTATTTAAAATGTGACGCCCTACGGAGGGTGTTACAACAGAGAGCATTCGGCAGGCGGTGACAGGTATCCTTCAGCCATGACAGGTTGTCTTCCACAAAATGGGTGACTCAATTTGGGGATTTAGGGTTCATTCAATTTGGGGAAATTAGCTCCAACGTCAGAGGGAGGGTTCAGCCGTCATCGTAAGATGGAGGCTTCGCTCGTGAGATGGAGGCTTCGCCCGTGAGATGGAGCCTTCAGCCGGCGTCATGAGAGAAAGAGAGGGTGCCTCACGACATGGGTGATTCAATTTGGGGATTTAGGATTCTTTTTCACTTTGAAGATTTAGAGTGTTTGCTTTCTCATATTTACCTTAATAGATTCAATGTGAAAGTTTCATGTATTGAGTTTTACAATTTTACAAAATAATCCTTAAAAAGGAGAGTAGTAAATAAAAATTTTTAATAGACTCCCATGACATGGATTCATCAATTTAACTTATTACTTATGTGTTAAAATTTTATTGGAAGATTAAGTAATCCCACTAATGGCACATCTTTTTTTGTTGCACAAGAGAAAATACTTTTTTCGTTTGATTTCATTTTTTCTGCACCCCTCCCCTTACTTCCTCAACCACCCTTTCCCCATCCCTTTATTTCTTTAATTTTTAGTTTCCCCCTTCTCAACGCCCTACCCCCTTTCCTTCTGCCCTCTCCACCACTCTTTATTAGAGAGCGACACAAAAAATTCTAAAGGTACACACACACCATTTCCATTTCTATGGCCACCTTCGTCTTCTTCCAGCAAGTGAGGAGTACTTTTTTCTATTGTTAAAATTTAAGCCTCTGAATTTAAATTAGTTTAATATTCAAGTGTATTCAGGCTTCTTAAAATATTCGTGGATGTTGGCTAAAGAAATCCACTGACGAAGCTTACGGGTTTGTGTTTAGAGGTAAGCTATATTTTCTTTTTTTTCCATCTCTGTTACTCCATTGCAATCAAAGCTAAAGAAAAAGATAAGTGTATTTTTTCTTCTTACTTTTTATAACAGTTATTTTTTACCCCCATGAGTTTGAGTTGCAGCCATGTTTGTCGCTTTTCTCTTTGTTTTCTTCACTGTTTAGGGAAGAAATTTTTTTTGGTGGGTCCCATACCAATTTTTTCTTTTTCATTAGTTTTCTCTCCTCTTCCAAATGGGAGAAAAATGAATATTCTGCTACTTTTCTCTTCACACATTTTTCTTTCCTTCCATTTTCTATTGTTCCAAACAATGGGTTAATGTTTTCCGATGGATATTAATAGGCCTTGTAAATGACACGTCACTGAAGGGAATAGAGGATACTTGTCTTCGCAAAACCTTAGTTAAACCCCCACACCCCAAACCCTCAAAGTTACCAGAAGAGAGAGATGTTTGGAAGGCGAGTGGTATGTTCAATTTTGAGGCGCAGCAAACAAGTATGTGAGATTCACAAGCTAAGAGGCACAAGGCCTTCCTTTTCTTTTTCTTCTTCTTCTTCCACTGAACAATCATTCAAGTTTTTTACCCCTCCCATTGCCGGACACTGCTTTCAAGCTTTTCGATCCCATCCTATTCCCAAGGTAATCCTCTTCCCTTTACCTTCATTTTCATCATTTCCACCTTATTTTCTCATCTGGGTTCTTTTCAAATTTCAATTTTTCAACTTCCACACACTTCAACTCTTCAAAATCTCTTTGATCCCTTTGTTGTTTTGGTTACCAGTTATTGTGCTTTCATTAGAAATTCACTTCAATCAATATGGATATTCACAATCACACCTAAATGTCAATGGCATTCTGTGAAAATAAGTATGGTTCATTTTGATCATCAATGCTGTTCTGTTCATCTACAGTGTGTGAATGTTTTTGTACATGTAGTTAGTTAGTTCTAAGGAAATTGTGATTGTGATGTTGCTTTTAGGGTCAGGCTCATGTGCCATACATCAGGAACTTTTCTAGGATGGCGTCTGCTGGGGCTGAACATAAGGAGGGGTTGAAGCTGCTTGTGACAGCGGGTACTCATGCTCAGAAAGTTGTTGGGATATGGCTTTTTGGCTCTGCTGCATGGGTGTTTAGTATGGTGGTACTTGGGGGTGTTACGAGGCTCACGCGATCTGGTCTTTCAATGACTGATTGGAAATTCACGGGTAATCTCCCTCCTTGGTCTGATGAGGAATGGTTGAAAGAGTTTGAGAAATATAAGCAATCACCTGAATACAAGCGGTAAGTCCAAACACCACTATGATTTCTTGCAAATGTCAATGCAACCTTGCATTACTTGAGCTAAGCATATACTGTTGTAAATTTATTCTTATACACCTTTAATTTATCAAGAAGACTGCTTTTTTATCCTGTCTAATTAATACTGAACTTATGAAATGCATGAAGGGATTTATTTCTGGAAAAAAAAAATTCTAAAAACTTGTAAATTGGTCTTCTTGAAGGTGGCTGACTAATTATTAAAGGACCAAATCAAATGATAAAATTTAGATGATTAAAATTAAGGAGTAAAATTTTAGACAATTGTAATCAAACTTTATCATAAAAAATATCTAGTGTTTTTTTTCCTTTACTAAATCATTGCAAGAAAAATTGACATGATTGTGTGTTTCAGGGTATAAAGATGACAAATAATGTGATAACAATGTAGAATAATTTACTTAATGAACCAATTTTAAAATTAGCCTTCTAGAAATATGCCGAATTGCCAATTGACAAGCTTCTTTTACTCTTCATGTGCTAATTGCAATTTTAGTATTGATTATGTATTTATTATTACAAAAATAAAAGGATTGATCTTGTTGAAATGTGTTGACACATGATTTCAAAGAGCTGTAATACTTGTGAATGTCATGATGATGGTTTGTGTCACACTTGTTGCAGTGTTAACAAAGGGATGAAGATTGAAGATTTCAAATTCATATATTGGATGGAATATGCACATCGTATGTGGGGAAGGGCACTGGGAGTCATGTTTGCTTTGCCTTATTCATATTTTCTCCATAAGGGGTACATTACCTTGAGATTGGGACTGAGACTCTCTGCTCTGTTTGCCCTGGGTGCTGGGCAGGGTTTCATTGGCTGGTGGATGGTTAAAAGTGGTTTAGAGGTTGGAACATAGATAAAATAAATTCCTCTGTTTATTTGAAGTTGAATTGGCTCACACCACCAGATTCTAATAACATTTTCCTTCCTTAGGAACCACCATCTGAATATTCTCAGCCAAGGGTAAGCCCTTATCGTCTTGCAGCTCATCTTACATCAGCATTTGCTATTTACTGCGGCCTCTTTTGGACTGCCCTTTCTGTAGTTATGCCCGAACCACCAGCTGAATCACTAACGTGGGTTCGTGGGGCAGCTAAAGTGAAGAGACTTGCATTGCCTATCAGCGTACTTGTTGGTCTTACTGCTGTCTCTGGTGCTTTTGTTGCTGGAAATGATGCTGTATGTTAGCTTGTTCAATAGTTCCTTGCCTTTCATATTTGTACTTGAAATAATATTTGAGCCTTTGATGAGGATAAAAGATAATGGTTCTGCTTCCAGGGACATGCATTTAATACTTTTCCGAAGATGGGTGATACATGGATACCAGATGACATTTTTGAAATGAAGCCTCTGATTCAAAATTTCTTTGAGAATACATCAACTGTACAGGTAATTATCCATGCTGATATCGCTGAAATGTTAAAATCGTAGTACCTTTGTTCTCTTGACTTCTTTTTGTTTGGTTTTTTATTTGCTTTTCAAGAGTTGAGGAATTTGAACTGAATGAAGTGTTCAGAAATACTTTTTGAAGCATCTATTTTTGGAGTAAAGAGCAGTAAATTTATCCTTATAAAGTGTGGTTTGGTAGCAAAAGTTTTAATTTCAAATGTCAGCAACAGTTTTCCTTTTCTTTATTCCTTCAAAGAAATTAAGCCTTGAGTTTTTGTTTTGTTGGACACTTGGACTAGACTACTAGAAGGCAATAAAGCCACTGCACTCCAGATCCTTTAGTGGCATTGTGCCTATGCATGGAAATTTAACTACATGAACTTCTATTAAGTGTTTTTCTTTTTAACAGCTCGATCACCGTATCCTTGCAACTGCAACTCTGATTTCAGTGGGCGCTTTATGGTGGTCAACAAGAAAGCTGGACATACATCCTGCAGTACGATCTGTAATTGGAGGCGCTGTTGGCATGGCAGCTCTTCAGGTTATTATTTCAAATTTCCAGTTTTATATCGTCTATAATATTTATCATATTGTGTTCTTGGGGTCCTACTTCGCGATTGTCGCTGGCTCTCTATCTAAACCTGTTGATATATTGCCTTCTTTGTCTAAGCTGAATACTCAAACCTGCTCTTTCTGCTTTTCACTAATTCATGAACTAGTTGAGGAGGATGAAGATAACAAGTAGATAAAATAAATAACAAGGAAAACTTTTTGGAGTTTGTTTTTGTCAGCAGTCTAGTATATGGTTTACCAGTCGTAGTTGTCATCAAGGTTTTAAATCTTGGAGGGATGCAGCCATGACATCCCGGTTGCGATGACCGCTGCTATTGTATCACACTGTGATTGCGGTCTGCATTGGTTGGCATCAGCCTGCAACAGCCGCAACGTGATCGCAACCATAATTTAAAACCTTGGTTGTCATTAGTTATATTATGTAATTAATTTTCTATGTTTTCAGGTCACCTTAGGAGTTTCTACGCTTCTTTCATATGTACCTGTTTCACTGGGCAGTGCGCATCAGGCTGGGGCCTTAACACTTATGACGTTCATGATACTGCTTAATCACATGGTTCGAAGGCCGTCCTTGTCCCTTCTCAAAACCCTGCCTCAAGTTGTCAAAGCAAACTAATTGTTTCCCGGCATTATATTGCAACGAGGATTAGCCATTGTAAGTTGAGAAGAGTTATGACTATTATTTTCTTCATCTTAAGTTTCGCATTGAGCTCCTTGTCCAATTTTCCATTGTTGGAATCTTCTTTATTTGGTTGTATACATCTGAACCCTGAAAATTCATGATGATACAAGCAATCTGTTAATTATGTCATCTATGTAATGGATTCTGAAAATTAGTACAAAGAATCCGTATTTAAACTGATACTTATAAAAGTGAAAGTATCCATGGCCTTCCATCTTTGATAATGACTTTTCCTTTAGTTAATCCATATCATTGTTCCAAAATTTACTTTGTTAGAAATATCATTGCTCTAAAATCTCGGCCAGTGATCATTTGTTTCTCAATCAAAAGTTACTTACTGCAAAACCACTCCTTTCTTTTCTTTCACGTTGTTGATGCAATTTCTGTTTGTATGTGATGGTAATGGACAAGTCCCTAGTGGATAGCCAACACTATTTCACGGCTGGAATGTCCTTTGCAATAATGTGCATCCAACCTTCACCTTACCTAATCATAGAATCGATCTTTGTTTAAAAAAAATCTATTAGTGACGTGTCAGTGTCTCCATATAAAAAATCTATTACTTCATATAAAAATATGATATGAAAAAATTACTTCATATAAAAATATTATATTATAAATATTAATAGTGATAATAATATAAATTATAAAACTAAGGATATTACTTAACAAGAATATGTGATTTAAAGATTGTTTATTTTATCATAATAAATTTCTTCAAGGTATAATATTTAAATTTCAAAAGTTATAATTTTGAACCACTAATTAAATAATTAAGTAAATAAAAACTTCATCAAACCAATCTGACACACAGGTTTCTCAGTCACGTCGATTCGATTTATGCATCTGTGATTTATAATCAAAATTATTACACCACATTTATATCTTGTTTGCAAAACAAAAAGACAAAGAGAATGTGTATTAAAAATTTAAAATGTGTATTTTCTTGTTTTACTATCTAAAACAAAAGTTATGTAAAAATAATGTAAGAAAAAGAATATACAAATATCACAACTTTTTTTCTTTTTGATACCAAGGGGTTTAACTTTCGAGTTTCTATATTCTAATTCTAACAATGATGGATGATGGACTTTGCTTTATAGCCCGGATAGAACAAGACCGGAGGAGCCCGAATCAGGGAAAAACAATAGTGGGTCCCATTTTGTTGGTGGCGGTCCACTAAAGTAGCACACACAGAATGACATAGTCACTATTGTTGGTACACCCATAGAATTTACATTTTGTTGGTCAGCTCCAGAATACGTACACCCAGGACGTTTAATTTTTTTCGATGGATTATAGGCCTTGCAAATGGTAACGTTTGCAAACAAACAATTGTGGGAGAATGAACCAATTTGATTAATGCAGAAAATGGCTATATAAAGCCTTACAACGTGGAACAATAAACTGAAGGACATAAATAATCACGACGGAGGCCATAAACCATGAATTACCTGAAGTCATGGATCATGGAGCACACCTTCATAACTACCAGACCAGAGACTGCACCTAAAAAATAGGTAAGTAGTTGCTGACTTATCATAAAACAACAACTAATCAGCAGATAATTTAAATTAAATACAATAATAACAATAACATTAACAACCTACTTCTATCAAACGACACGTCACTGAAGGGAATAGAGGATACTCGTCTTCGTAAAACCTCGGTTAAGCCCCCACACCCTAATCCTCAAAGTTGGCAGAAGAGAGAGATGTTTGGAAGGCGAGTGGTATGTTCAATTTTGAGGGGCAGCAAACAAATATGTGGGATTCACAAGCTAAGAGGCACCAGGCCTTCCTTTTCTTTTTCTTCTTCTTCTTCCACCGAACAATCATTCAAGTTTTTTACCCCTCCCATTGCCAGACACTGCTTTCAAGCTTTTCGATCCCATCCTATTCCCAAGGTAATCCTCTTCACTTTACCTTCATTTTCATCATTTCCACCTTATTTTCTCATCTGGGTTCTTTTCAAATTTCAACTTTTCAACTTCCACACACTTTAACTTTTAAAAATCTTTGATCCCTTTCTTGTTTTGGAATTCCAGTTATTTTGCTTTCATTAGAAATTCACTTCAATCAATATGGATATTCACAATCACACCTAAATGTCAATGGCATTATGTGAAAAGAGCCATGGTTCATTTTGATCATCAATGCCGTTCTGTTCATCTACTGTGTGTGAATGTTTTTCTACATGTAGTTAGTTAGTTCTAAGGAAATTGTGATTGTGACGATGCTTTTAGGGTTAGGCTCATGTGCCATACATCAAGAACTTTTCTAGGATGGCGTCTGCTGGGGCTGAACATAAGGAGGAGGGGTTGAAACTGCTTGTGACAGGGGGTAGTCATGCTCAGAAAGTGGTTGGGTTATGGCTTTTTGACTCTACTGCATGGGTGTTTTTTATGGTAGCACTTGGCGGTGTTACGAGGCTCATGTGATTCAGTCTTTCAATGACTGATTGGAAATTCACAGGTAGTCTCCCTCCTTTGTCTGATGAGGAATGGTTGCAAGAGTTTGAGAAATATAAGCAATCACCTGAATACAAGCGATAAGTCCGAACACCACTATGATTTCTTGCAAATGTCAATGCAACCTTGCACTACTTGAGCTGAGCATATACTGTAGTGAATTTATTCTTATACACCTTTAATTTATCAAGAAGACTGCTTTTTTATCCTGTCTAATTGATACTGAACTTATGAAATGCATGAAGGGATTTATTTATGGAAAAAAAATCTTAAAACTTGTAAATTTGTCTTCTTGAAGATGGCTGACTAATTATTAAAGGACCAAATCAAATGTTAAAAATTAGATGATTAAAATTAAGGAGAAAATTTTAGACAATTGTACTCAAACTTCATCATAAAAAATATCTAGTTTATATTTTCTTTACTAAATCATTGCAAGAAAAATTGACATGATTGTATGTTTCAGGGTATAAAGATGACAAATAATGTGATAACAATGTAGAATAATTTACTTAATGAACCAATTTTAAAACAATTGTTATATTCTTACATCAAATAGTATATACACTTCTTTTTTTACACTCTATCTAATATTATTCATTATATATTTTTTTTATCACTTTCTCTCACTCAATCACATATCTTAAAAAGGATGTGAATAGTAATATACTCCTAAAAAAAATATAAGACTAACATTTTCCAGTTTAAAATTAACCTTCTAGAACTATGCCAAATTGCCAATTGATAAGCTTGTTTTACTTTTCACGTGCTAATTGCAATTTTAGTATTGATTATGTATTTATTACTACAAAAATAAAAAGAATGGTGTGGACACTCAATTTTGTCTGAATCATTTAAAATCTTTTAATTTGGAATTAAAAAAAATTAAACAAAAATAGTTATGCCAATAGGTGTTCCTTGTTTGTTTGACCCATTTTCTTTTTTTAGCCCAAAAATTTGTTTAGTCCAATAGGTATTATGATTACAAATTTACAAAAAAAAAAAAAAAAAATGAAGAGCCTGTCGTTCCACTCCTCTTGCATTCCCCCTTTGTTTTTTTTTTTTCATTTTGAGTATGAATCCATTTTACCTTTCCTTGGTCTTTTTTCTTTTTTTCCGTTTACCACCAGGCACCATGCACTGATGCACTACCAAGCTCCCCACTCACCGCTACGTACATATGCAAGGCAAAATGTTCCACTTCCTTTCAACACACAACACACAAGGAGACAAGGTTGTCTTGCCTCCCACTCTCTCTTCCAGTGTTGCAGCACATTCACATACACACACTGAATCATATTTTGGCACCATCGTCAACATCTCACTTCACATATTCTTTGCACATAAATGCCAATGGGGAGAAGTCCATAAAAAAGGGAGTTGGTTTTCATTTTGGAGGGATAGAAAGAAATGGAGATAGTCCAAGGAACATGAAAGAGAGACCGAGACAGAACACAACTTCACCTCCCCTCAACCACCACTCAGAAATCCTCAATTGAATACCGCCATGGAAATATCCCAAAACCATTCCCACAATAACCCGTAGCCACCCTTTCACCACATAACTTCCATAACCACCACCTCACCTCAACCTTCATCATTTACACCCTCACAACCCAACCATCTCCACCTCCGCCATACAATGACCAACCATTCACCAAACAGCCACCACAAACCACTAACACAAGCCACCACCGTGACCCACCTCCACTCAACCAACACTCCACTTCTGCCCCCAACCTTCACCACCGTGAGACCACCACAGAGCATCCAAACCGTGACCCACCACCATCTTCATCACCAACATACCAAAACGCAAACAACCCAATCCCATACATAAACCCAACCACAAAGAAACCCCTCAACTTCCACTTAAACCATTGCTCAACCTACTTGAAATAGAACCAAACCATCTCATGCTGCCGTCGAACCCCAAACCTATAACCACCCCAGATTCGCAAGCTACACACCCATTCATCATCATACCCATGGCGGAGCCACCGCGTCGTTCACAACCAAACCCGTGACCTAGGACCACCGTCCTCCACGAGACACCACCACGCTACCCCCTTTCGTCCATCCACGCCCCCAGTGACTCAACACCGTCGCGGTAACTACCAATCACCAGATCCGCACCCAGCACCCAAAACGAACCACGTCCACACAGAAGCCGCCGGAGCCACCACGACCCGACGCTGGAAGCCCGAATCCCCTAGATCTTGCTGCTGCACTGTCGTACCGCTACCGTCCGGCCATCCTGTCGCTGCCCCACCATTTCACTAGTCCTCCCTTCTATGTAGGGGTGTAAGTGGGTGGTTTGGTTCGAGTTTTGGGAAAAAATAAATCTGAACCAATCAAAATCAATTGGTTTGATTTGGTTCGATTTTCTTATTTTTTGATAGCCAAATCCAAACCAAACTGAACCAAACATCTACGAATTGGTTTGGTTCGGGTGATCGGGTCGGCCATTATTTTTTTAACACAAAAATTAGCTATACAATTGTACATGCAATATAGAAAAGTGCACATAATGTATCCAAAATTTAAAATAATATTAGAACATAGATCTAAATTCAGCAGTTGTTTAAATCATGGAGAATAGATCTAAATATTAAATTGTATATGAGCATCTGTTCGAATAAAGTAATAAGTTTTAGATACCTAAAATTTACTCATCCACAATCAGTTTCACAGCAAACGTGATTCTATAATGCAAGAAAACATAAGTTGTTCTTAACAAAATAACTATACTTGAGAAGGCGCTGACCTTTATCAAGATCAAAAACTTATTGAAGCCCAACTTCAAGATTTGAAGATAATCCTGACAACTCTAAAAATTCAAACATAAACATAAAAGGTAAACAAGATTAATTAGTAACAATAATAAGTATAACAACAAATAAAAAACTTGAGAATTAAAACTAAGTTTTCATACCTGATTCAACTTTCTTCACTTCTTCCATTTCATCACGTAGTTCAAGATTCTTTTTAGGAGTCTTGATCCAGTTCTGAGTACAAATCAATGCCTCAACAGTGGTAGGATGCAAGGAACTGAGAAATGGGTCAAGAACTCGACCTCCAGTACTGAATGCAGACTCAGATGATACAATAGACACTGAACTAGGCAAGATATCACTAGCCATACGAGAAAGAACATAATATTTCATTGATTTCCCTTTCCACCAATCCAAATGTCAAATCCAGGAGTATTGTCCTCAACATCATCCTCTTTGTATCTTTCTAACTCATTCTTTTTCACCTCACCTTGCTTTCTCCTCACTTTCGATCTAAACTCATCTTCCCAACCCTCATCATCATCACCTAAACCATCATTACTAGCATGAGATTGTGAAGCAACATTTGAGGCCAACCTACTAGAATCACCAATATCAAGGGGAATGAGATGTATTGACTGATAATGCTCAAACAACTTATCAATCAAACCCTTCAATCTTTCCACCATTTCTTTGCACTTATCCAAACCATCACCATACATCTTATCAAAACTAAACTCAACATATTCAAGCTTATAACGTGGATCAAGAAACACAGCCACAAACAAAAGAAAGTTTATACTTCCACTACTTTCCCAATATTTATCAAACTTGATTTTCATGTTTGTTGTCATTCTTTGTAACCCTACGTCATTGTTTTTCCTCCATTTACCTAAGGTCTTTTGAATGTCACATAACTTGTGGAAAAAAGCATTAGATGTAACATGCAATGACCCCGAAAAAGAAAGAGTTGCATCATAGAATATTTTCAAAAGCTTGATAAAAACACGTGCACGACTCCAATCATCCCTACTAGGAGGTCCTCCTATATTGTCAAGGGCTAACAAAAATGCATTATCCGCATCTTCAAGGCGATAAAATGTCTTTTCATATTTTTCAGCAACATCTAACATGAAATAAGTGGAATTCCACCTGGTTGGCACATCAAAGGTTAACATTGCCTTACTAGTTATACTAGCCTCTTGGACACACGTCTTAAAAGTAGACAATCTAGCCAGAGATGACCTAACAAACTTGCATGCAGCCCTTATCTTTTCAATTGAAACATCAATTTCCTTCAAGTCATCACTAATAATTAAATTCAAGATGTGAGCACAACATCTCATATGCATGAACTCTTTATTTAATAAAAAAGTACCACTCCAATCACTCATTCTTCTAAGCAAATATGCAATAGTAGTATTGTTAGCACTTGCATTGTCAACAGTCACACAACAAATCTTTGAAATCTCCCATTCTTTCATGCATTTCTCTAAGACATTTCCTATGGTTTCACCTTTGTGGTCAGTTATCAAATCAAAACTTAATATTTTCTTGTTCAATTCCCACCCATCATCAATATAGTGAGCAGTTACACACATATAATTCAAGTTTTGGATTGAAGTCCAAGTATCAGTGGTAAGTGAAACCATTTGATGATTTCCAGAAAATATGCACTTCAACCTTTCTTTTTCCATTTGAAACAATTGCATAAAATCTTTAGCAAGAGTGACACGAGAAGGAATTTTAAATCTCGGTTGAGCCTCACTCATCAAATCTCTAAATCCTTGGTTTTCAACAAATTTAAAAGGAAGCTCATCAACAATTATCATCCTAACAAGTGCATATCGGGTTACCTCTTGATTAAATTCAACAAGTTTCATGCTAACACTATCGGGATCATCCTCACATTGCTTTCCAATAGCAATTGTTTTTTGTCTTTTATCAAATACCCTATGTGGGTTTTTCACATAAACCTTCAAATGCTTTAGCATGTTTGAGGTCCCATGACTAGCACTATTGCATGCATATTGTTTATTACAATAGTTACAAGTAGCCTTATCATTTAGTTTCTTGAAATGAACTCAAGCATTAGAAGGGGGTCTACTAGGTTTCCTTTTCAATACCTCTTGTTGTGATGGAGAGGCATCTTGTCCATGTGATGACGTTTCTTGTCCTTGTGTTGGAGTTGGAGCTTGTGCTCAAACCTCTCCTAGTTGCATGTCACTAGTTAGTATTGAAGTGGTAGCACTCCCAACTTAAGTTCCACTACCACCAGTGTTTGGAGTCCCACTAGTTTCAAATGGATCACTTGTCATTTCTTGTTGTTAAGTAACCTGCAAAAAAGACAAAAATATAACTATTAGTTAAATATATTCCTTAATAAGCACTTGTTTATATAAGCCATGACAAAAATATAAGCTACCCAAAACATTTTCTCTTTTCACAATTCACAACTACTTCATGACATTATAATTTAAGCAACAATTCATATTGTAAACAATAAATCAAATAGTATCATGTCATGGCCAATTCAGTACCAACACATATACATACAACTCATGAGCCGATTATCACATTCAAAATTATCAAAATGAATTTACCACTTATTTATTTACATATATATCTTTATTCATTAACCATTTATCCAATTGATTTAACCACTTATAGAAAATTATGCAATTAACCATTTATCCAAGTGAAATAACCATAATTTATATCCCATCACTTGGGATACAAAAACACCACAAGGATAGCATAGAATCCCCCAAAGTGAAAACATAGTGTGAGTGATGTCATGATCCATTTCTCTCAAAAGCTTAAACTATTAGGTAAAAACATATGAATGATTTTATATCCTTAACACACCCCCTCACGCAAGAGCCCTTTGGGCTTGAAGTGTGAACAATGCACAGACCCATATTTACCATGTGTTGAATTCAACTTTTGTTTAGAAGAATGGAAGCAATAAGAATAGAACTCTAACCAGTTGGTTATAGAAGCTTTGATACCATGTCATGAACCATCTTTCTCATAAACTTAAGTTATTAGGTGAAGGCACACAAATTTATATCTCTAACAACAACAGAAGACCTCAATGAAACAAACCAGCAATGACAAGTCATGGAACAAAACATTAACCCAATGGTAGCATTCAGTTAACACCAGACAACTTCATGACTCATAAGATGAACACAGAACAATATATCAATTAGAAAACTCAATCATTTTCTTTGTTAATCAATTCACTTCTCGCAGTTAGATAGCACGCCATAGCAAGTACGAAATTTGTTCATCAACTCTCGAAGAATCAAATATGGTAACATGATGGACTGCATCATTCTTTTGAAGAATGAAAGCACGAATAACAAATCTAGATAATTTCAAAAATCAAAAGATCAGATAGTGTAACATACCTGGCGTGAATGATCTTAACACTAGTTTTCATGTTGGGCCGAGACCAATTGTACGCAATTGATATAAATTGATCAATATATATAAATTCAATGCTTAATTGCATTCCCCCATATATAATTACTTAGCAATATAAAAAAATTTATGTGGAGCAGAGAGCAAAGCAAAAAAAAGTATAGAGGAACATGGGATATTTGGCTATTATTTGCAATACCTGGGCTCTGAGAGGAACAAAGGAACTGGGATTTGCAGTGACGGAATGAGATCTGCGGTGATGGAGTAGATCTGCGGTAACGGTGAGCTGTGGTGAGCCTACGGTGGTGAAGGTGAGCAGCGGTGACGGTGAGGAGCGGGCTATGGTGGTGAGGATGACTGGTTTTCGTTTCTCGTGATGGAATGGGATCTGCAGTGATGGAGCAGATCTGCGGTGACGGTAAGCCGCAGTGAGCCTACGGTGGTGAGGGTGAGCAGTGGTGACGGTGAGGAACCTACGGGCTACGATGGTGAGGGTAAATGGTTTTCGTTTCCCGTTGGTGTTTGTTGCTGGTTTCTAATTTTTTGGAGTATTACTCTATTTTACAATGCTCTAGGAGTAGTGTAATAGCTTAGCTGTCATACCATATAACATAGATTATATATATATATGTATATGTATATGTTCGGGTCTCGAGTTCAAAAATCAAAATCCAATATTCAAACTAATTAAAGCTTAATTGGTTCGGATTTTATCTGAACTAATCAATATACCCAAACCAAACTGAACCAATTTAATTAGTTCGGTTCGGATTCATCGGGTTGATCGAGTTACCCGAACCAATTTACACTCCTACTTCTATGCCCCTTTCAGTTGCTACTTTCGTTTTAATGAGTTTTCTAGAACTTAATATTTGTGTCTTCAATTCTTTTATTTTATTTTATTCTTTTAGGACTTTTTTTTTAGTTAGGGTTGGTTAGCTTATTAGGTTTGGGATGCCAAGTATTGGGCTGGTAATCTTTCCAGAACGTTGATACTAAAAAATAGAAGTTTATTGTCTTAAGTTTGGACTTACTAAGTTTAGTTTAAGTTGGGTTTGTTTTTACATCATGGTTTTTTTAAAAAAAAAAATTAGATTTTTCTAGAGTGTCTTGTTATGCAAAAAAAAAAAAATATGAAAAAATACAAAAAAATGAAATGACCAAAAAATAAAAAAGTGGAAAATATAGAAAATGCTAAAAAAAGATTAAAAAATAAAAAAATTGACTTCCTGGATTTGGTTTGATTTGAGTTTAATTTACTTGTTTGCGTTGTTGATGCGTTTATTTGGTGACATGTTGCTTGATTCTAATTGAACCTTGTTGAGAAGAATAAACGAGATTAGCTGAACTGTGACAACTTGTTAATCATGTTTTTTTAGAGTAATCTAAGTTGTAACAACTTAATTATTCATTTAAAAAAAATCAAATGAATTTTTAAAAATAAAAAAATATTTTTAAAATTAAAAATAACCAATCCAAAATCATTTTTCCAAAAAAACGACGTGACTTTGAATTCTTCATTGCATCCGAGGATACGTAGCGAGAATTAATCACTATTCTGTCAAGCAAAATTTAATTTTTCATAATTTATCTGTTAATTTCTTTTTATGTTTTAAAAAGGATAACATAATTATTTTCAAGAGTTATAAAAAATTGTACAACTGATTTAAGATAGCTGTCTTAGAACGGATGTATTCGGAGTGTTGTGGGGTTAAGTTTTCACCCTTCCTTATGCATAATTAGACTCCAAAATACGAATTTTTGAACGTAGATCATTTTTAGGTTTTCCAATTTTTCTTTAAAAAAAATTGGTAGCGACTCCATTTCTTTTTCCTAATAATTTATCTTTTTCTTAAAAATTGGTTTTCCAATATCTAGTTTTTCTTTTACTAAATCATTGCAAGAAAAATTGACATGATTGTGTATTTCAGGGTATAAACATGACAAATAATGTGATAACAATGTAGAATAATTTACTTAATGAACCAATTTTAAAATTAGCCTTCTAGAACTATGCCAAATTGCCAATTGACAAGCTTGTTTTACTTTTCATGTGCTAATTGCAATTTTAGTATTGATTATCTATTTATTACTACAAAAATAAAAGGATTGATCTTGTTGAAATGTGTTGACACATGATTTCAAAGAGCTGTAATACTTGTGAATGTTATGATGATGATTTGTTTGACACTTGTTGCAGTGTTAACAAAGGGATGAAGATTGAAGATTTCAAATTCATATATTGGATGGAATATGCACATCGTATATGGGGAAGGGCGCTGGGAGTCATGTTTGCTTTTCCTTATTCATATTTTCTCCATAAGGGGTACATTACCTTGACATTGGGACTGAGACTCTCTGCTTTGTTTGCCCTGGGTGCTGGGCAGGTTTCATTGGCTGGTGGATGGTTAAAAGTGGTTTAGACGTTGGAACATAGATAAAATAAATTCCTCTGTTTATTTGAAGTTGAATTGGCTCACACCACCTGATTCTAATAACATTTTCATTCCTTAGGAACCACCATATGAATATTCTTAGCCAAGGGTAAGCCCTTATCGTCTTACATCTCATCTTACATCAGCATTTGCTATTTACTGCGGCCTCTTTTGGACTTCCCTTTCTGTTGTTATGCCCGAACCACCAGCTGAATCACTAACGTGGGTTCGTGGGGCTGCTAAAGTGAAGAGACTTGCATTGCCTATCAGCGTACTTGTTGGTCTTACTGCTGTCTCTGGTGCTTTTGTTGCTGGAAATGATGCTGTATGATAGCTTGTTCAATAGTTCCTTGCCTTTCATATTTGTACTTGAAATAATATTTGAGCCTTTGATGAGTATAAAAGATAATCGTTCTGCTTCTAGGGACATGCATTTAATACTTTTCCGAAGATGGGTGATACATGGATACCAGATGACATTTTTGAAATGAAGCCTCTGATTCAAAATTTCGAGAATACATCAACTGTACAGGTAATTATCCATGCTTATATTACTGAAATGTTAAAATCGTAGTACCTTTGTCGTCTTGACTTTTTTTTGTTGGTTTTTTATTTGCTTTTCAAGAGTTGAGGACTTTGAACTGAACGAAGTGTTCAGAAATACTTTTTGAAGCATATATTTTTGGAGTAAGGAGTAGGAAATTTATCCTTATAAAGTGTGGTTTGGTAGCAAAAGTTTTAATTTCAAATGTCAGCAACAGTTTTCCTTTTCTTTATTCCTTCAAAGAAATTAAGCCTTGAGTTTTTGTTTTGTTGGACACTTGGACTAGACTACTAGAAGGCAATAAAGCCACTGCACTCCAGTTCCTTTAGTGGCATTGTGCCTATGCATGGAAATTTAACTACATGAACTTCTATTAAGTGTTTTGCTTTTAACAGCTCGATCACCGTATCCTTGCAACTGCAACTCTGATTTCAGTGGGCACTTTATGGTGGTCAACAAGAAAGCTGGACATACATCCTGTAGTACGAACTGTAATTGGAAGCGCTGTTGGCATGGCAGCTCTTCAGGTTATTATTTCAAATTTCCAGTTTTATATCGTCTATAATATTTATCATATTGTGTTCTTGGGGTCCTACTTCGCCATTGTCGCTGGCTCTCTATCTACCTGTTGATATATTGCCTTCTTTGTCTAACTATCTACCTGTTGATATATTTCCTTCTTTGTCTAAGCTGAATACTCAAACCTGTTGCTCCTTTGCTTTTCACTAATTCATGAACTAGTTGAGGAGGATGGAGATAACAAGTAGATAAAAGAAAAAACGTGGAAAACTCTTTGGAGTTTGTTTTTGTCAGCAGTCTAGTACATGGTTTACTAGTGGTAGTTGTCATCAAGGTTTTAAATCTCGGATGGATGCGGCCATGACATCTTGGTTGCGGTGACCGTTGCTACTGCATCACACTACGATTGTGGTCTGCATTGGTTGGCATCAGTCTGCAGCGGCCGTACTGCGATCGCAACCGTAATTTAAAGCCTTGGTTGTCATTAGTTATATTATGTAATTAATTTTGCATGTTTTCAGGTCACCTTAGGAGTTTCTACGCTTCTTTCTTTTGTACCTGTTTCACTGGGCAGTGCACATCATGTTAGAGCCTTAACACTTATGACGTTTATGATTACTGGTTAATCACATGGTTCGAAGGCCGTCCTTGTCCCTTCTCAAAACCCTGCCTCAAGTTGTCAAAGCAAACTAATTGTTTCCCGACATTATATTGCAACATGGATTAACCATTTTAAGTTGACAATAGTTATGACTATTTTTTTCTTCGTGTTAAGTTTCGCATTGAGCTCCTTGTCCAATTTTCCATTGTTGGAATCTTCTTTATTTGGTTTGTACACCTGAAAATTCATGATGATATGAGCAATCTGTTAATTATGTCATCTATGTAATGGATGCAAAAAATTAGTTCAAAGAATCCGTATTTAAACTAATACTAATAAAAGTGAAAGTTTCCACGGCCTTCCCATCTTTGATAATGGCTTTTCGATTACTTAATACATATCATTGTTCCAAAATTTACTTTGTTAGAAAATATCATTGCTCTAAAATCTAGGTCAGTGATCATTTGTTTCTCAATCAAAAGTTACTTACTGCAAAACCACTCCTTTCTTTTCTTTCACGCTGTTGATGCCATTTCTATTTGTATGTGATGGTAATGGATAAGTCCCTAGTGTATAGCCAACACTATTTCAAGGCTGGAATAGCCTTTGTTATAATGTGCATCCAACCTTCAAAAAAATCTATTAGTGACATGTCAGTGTTCCTTTAATGCTATTCATAAGTGTAGACACAAAGGGTTGCCACCTGAAATCCAAAATGGACACCTTACAAAACTTAGAAACATTGTGTTGCCGTGTCGCCAAATTCCCAAGTTATAAAGTGTGTGACTGTGACTGAAACAAAGCTTCAAACTAGTATACACACACAGGCACACAACCAATGGCAGATTACTATCAGAAGGCTTATCTTGGTCGTCAGTCACGCCAAGTCTCTGGCATGACGGTTCTCTCAGCATCACTGGCGGCTTTAGCCATAGGAGGACCTCTGCTGGGGATGACGATGATGGGGTTCAGTTTTTTAGCTTCCTCAACGCTTCTTCTTGTGTGCTCCCCATTTTTGCTGCTCTTTAGTCCCTTGCTCTAGGTGTTGCCTTTCTGTTCATTGGAACGCCGACTGGCTTTGCTGTTGCTACTGCTATGGCACTGACTGGTCTTTCAATGCTTGGATGGATTACAAGGGAAACCATAGTGAGGTTTGGTGGTTTGAGCAAGTTGGGGGACTCAGGCCACAGAGTGAACGGAAAGGGAAGGGATTATAGGACTGATGATTTTACAACAACCACAGCATAAGGGTTGAACCGATGCATGGTAATAGTATAGAGTCAACTCAAGTTATGGGAGCACAAGAGAGTATCAAAACTCCTTTTTTAAAAAAAAAAATTGGTCTTTTTATTTTGGGTACAAATCAAAGATGGTCAAATGTAGTAATAATGTTTAACGTATTATGTTATGATTTTGTTTTATCAAAAAAATTATGTTATGATTTTGTTTGCAGAGGTCTTTTTGTAAAGGTTTGCTGTCTACGCCTATCTGAAGGCAGCTTTTTGCTAATTTTTTTCTGTTAACCTGATGCAAATGTAAGGAATTAATTTGTTCTAGTTTATATTTTTGCCTTCTGGTTGTGCTAATTTTGATGCATGCTTCAATCTTCACTTATACATATTCACTTATAAATGAAGGAGACGAGCTTTGGAAGAACATGACTTTTGTCTAAGCAGGAGTAAGACGGAGTATATGGAATGTAAGTTCAGTAAGAAGCGTGCTAATACTAGTTTATCGGTGAAAATTGGGAACTACACCATACTACAAGTCACACAGTTTAGGTATCTTAGATCTATCATACAAAATAATAGAGAGATATAGGGAGATGTAAATCATAGGATTCAAGCTGGATGGATGAAATGGAGGAGTGCTTCAGGAGTGATTTGTGATAGAAAATGCCTCTCAAGTTTAAGGAAAAATTTATTGCACAATTATAAGGCACGCGATGTTGTATGATACTGAATGTTGGGCGATAAAAAGCCAGCAAGAACATAAGATCAGTGTCACAGAGATGAGGATATTGCGTTAGATGTGTGGTCATACAAGACAAGATATGATTATGAATGAATGCATCAGAGAGAAAGCAGAGGTAACACCTATTGTGGAAAAGATGGTAGAATCTCGCCTTAGGTGGTTTGGACATGTAAGGAAAAGACTCTTAGAAGTTCTGGTAAGAAGAGTAGATCAGGTGGAGGATAGTCTAATAGTTAGAGGTAGAGGGAGACCAAGAAAGACTATAGGTGAAACAATTAAAAAAGATTTAGATTTGAATGACATTTCTGAAGACTTGGTTTATGATAGGGCACAATGACGTCGTTTGATTCATGTAACCGACTCCACCTAATGGGAAAAGGCTTAGTTGTTGTTGTGTATATATGATGGAGATTTCTGTGATACTCATCTTTTTTTTCATGATTTAATATCTAGGTGAGTTGTCAAACAATGATCATTGATTATTTTTAAACATTTATTATCAATTCAACATTCAATGAAGAATTCAATGAATTCTTGATAACTCACTGAGTATCAAATCCATTAAGATAGCATAGAAATTCCAATATATGATTGAATGCAGAGATTAGAGAAAAAAAGTGAACTAGGAAAATCCAATCTAAATAGTTGATATCATTCATTGCAAGTTTCATTACAAAAGAAAGTAGATCAGTTCCTAGAGAAATTATTGGGGACATGATATGAAACTGAAGTGGCACGATCTCAGCTTTCCCATATTATGTAACATGTACACCAGAAATTTTCCAATCAAGATGCTTGATTTTGTGGATGCCATCGTTGAATGAGGCCCAAGTTAATCTTATCCATAAAATTGAAGAGCAGGGTTGGCCCCAAGTCTCGAGTGGATCTTTGAGAGATCTCTTTCCATTTTTAGGCTCTAATACCGTCACAAGAAACATGGCTACTACCCTAGCCTTCTCCAAGAGAGAGTCAGAAGATCGCAGATAGCAAACCTTTTCCTTTTTTGAGGGTGGTCACTAGCCACATAAAGGTGGTTCCTCCCCTCCATGGTGGTTTCTGGTGACTCCCTTCTTTATAAATATCCTCTCTTGTGAGAACTTCGTCTCTTCTTGTAAGAGTTTGTCCTCTTCTTTTGTAGGAGTTTCACCTTCTTTTTTGTGAAAGTTCTTTTCTTTCTTTTTCTATTTCTTTTCTTTTTCTTTATACTAGAGTGGAGGTGATAGTGGTAGCACAGTGGACTATAAGCTTGGGATGCACAGTTGTTCTAATTTTCCTAATGAGCTTATGTGCACCACGAAGTGGGCTTGGTGTCCTGTGTTTGGACTATGAGAATTGTGTACTTAGTAGTTATTCTGTTTTGATATTTGGATGCTTGTGACAATCACCGCTCTTTAGGAGTGAGAAAGATTCACGATTCTGTATCTTTTGATACCGAACCATTCCTTAGGTAGTTAGGTTATCTTTTCCATCTTTGAGTTTGTTTAGGAGTGAGACAGACGACACAAGAAACAAGTCCTGTAGCTAAAATTATGTCCTACTTGAATTGAAATGCCCCATTACTCATTGCATGTTCATTCATAATCATAATATTTTTCATTACTTATATATGCCCTCCCCTGCTTGGTGATTAATTGTTGAGAAGCAAATCAACTTTGAAGGAAGAATTTAAGAAGAAATGGGTGAGGAAGCAATAGACCACTTGCCTTTGATTCCAAGCTTTTCTTTCGGCGATATCTCAGGAGAAAGTTCTAGTTCTAGGAGAACCGGTAATAGTTGCTATTACTCTTTAGTCTTGATATTCCTATTTTCTATTTGCCTCATTAATCTTCACACAATCATTTATAATGTATAAGCTTCTTTCAAACAAGAGGGAAAAAAAAGCATTAAAAGAATAAATTAAGAAAAGATTTGCAGTAAAAAATAAAAAGTAATCCAACAATATTGTGCAATGCAAACTAACCTTGTAGTGTTGGATTTGAGGCCTTGTGCGTGTGTTCTTATTCAGTGTTCTTCTTCTACAATTGCTGGTTGGTAATAATTATCAAAAAGTGAAAGTAATACTCTAAATGAAGTGGTCCTACTCCTACTGTGTGTTTTTCTTATGTGTTGAAAATTTCAAATAGAAAGTGATAAGGGGGGAAATGTTAAAATGCTTGGTTAGAGAAAGAAAATGTTAGAAACTTCTTGAAGAAGTCTCTATCCTGTCTGTCTCTCTACTTTCTTTACCTTGTGGTCGTTTTAAAGAAGTTTCTTTTCCGTTCTTTCTCTCTGCTTTCTTTACCTTTTTATTTTCTTTTTATTTTTATATTATTTTATTCTTACTTGTGACTTTTTTGTCTTTTGCAATAGAAAAATGATGTTTCTACATCATTTTTTCGAAACATTACTTTTCATATTATTTTTGAATAATTGTGATTAAGTGAGAGAAAGTGATAGAAAAAAATGATATGATTAATGATATGAAAAATAATATAAAAAGTTATATGAGAGAAAAATGTAATAGAAAAATTATAGTTATTTACAATAAGATTGTACTACTTATTTTATAATTTATAGAAATGAGATATAACATTTATCTTTTTATTACAGGGACCAAAATAAATATATCATATATATGTAGAGAAAATATCCAAGCTTGGGGGGGATCACGGCTCATACTAGTCCCCCCTCGTTCCGCCCCTGCTCTCTACCATCATCAATGGAAATCATTAGATTAATCATCATCCTTATTAAGGCTAGCACCATCCTTTTCAACACCCAACAACTGCATTATCAACAACTACAATGAGTAGTACAAGAACACAAGCGTCACATCCAACAAGTTTCCTATACTCCCTTTCAATTTTTGTTTCAAAATTTAATTCAAATTAAATTTATATATTTTACAGATGCTTTGACACCGCATCTGATGGTAGGTCCGGTGGTCTCAATGGTAGGGGAGGTTGGAGGAATGGTAGTAATAGGGAATTGCAGGAACTGGTTGATTTAGTTGGCTAGAAGTAGGTTCGGTTGAAGGGTTTGGAGATGCAGTGTAGGGAGAAGAAGAAAAAGAAGAGAAATAAGAAGTTGTGGATCCCTTTTTTTAGGGAAGAGTGTAAGCTCCAAAGCACTTTTGTGCTTAAGTTTGAATAATATCTTTTGATGATAACTAACTATGTTGAAAATTTAGTATAATTGTTCTTAATGCCTTAATTAGTTTAACATGCTTTTTTGTGGAGTTTCTTTGATAGAATTAACCTATACAGGACTAAACAAGCATGAAGGAAGTCTTCTGGATGATTAGATAGGGCTAAGAGATTCAAATTCTAACTTGAGAACATCTAAGTAAAGACCTGAGAAGATTCTTGAAGAACGTGAGAAAGTTCATCATGAGAAGGTCTTGAGAAGGTTATGAGAAAGTTTAGAAAAATCAAGAACTTCTACAAGAGCTGGGTTGAAGAGCAAATCAAGCACTAATAGGAAGCACATGCCATTTGATTCATCAAGAAGAATTTCAATGAGATGGTGTAATTGAAAAGATGAGAAGACTGAAGTTATTCAATCTTGAGAAAGTTAGATGAGAGAGTTAGCTATATTCTCGAGGCGTTGGAAGCATCCAACAACTATATTATTGAAGTCTATATAAGCATCCAAGCTTGAAGAAATGAAGGTTATGAACTTTGAAGCAATTCTAACAATGAACACGAAGAACACAACCTTCTCATCTTTACCCACTTGATCCTCATTCTATTAAATCATTTGTAGGTGTATTGTAAGCTTTGCTAAACTGCGTTAATCCACTCTTTGAATATTTTTTAGTGCTACCCACTAGTAACCAACACCTAAATTCTTGTATTAATTCTTAAGTGTTTGAAAGTGAGATTGTGAGTTGTACAAGTCACTTGAAATCTTTCTGAGGTTGAGCCTGAATAGGCTGTGTTAAAAGAATGCTTATGTGGAGCCTGGAGAGGCTTGGTTGACAACAGATACTCTTGATAGTTGAAAATCCTAGTGGTTACAAGGTGTTGGATGTAGTCCCGCGTGGTTTTTGGGGTGAATCAGTACAAATCCTGGTGTCAAGCTATTCTTCCATTCTCTCTATTGATTTTGATCAGTTTAGGTAACTTTTAAAGGATAAAACTGAACCAAAATTAAACTGATTTTCTATTGAAGTTTTACAAGCAAAGACAACCTAACTAGTTTGAATATAAGGTTGATTTATTCCATTTATAAGTGTTTTCAATAGAAAAAGATTTAGAAGATTGAAGTACTTATTTAAAAAGAATACTTACACACTTATTATATAGTGAGAAAGTTCATTTATTTTAACTTCACAAACTCTCAAAATTTTCTCACCTTAGACAACTTGGTTAATTTGAACCTTCTCACTGATCTTCTATTTCAAGTTAGAAACTTCTCACCTCCAAATCTAAATAACTTGAGAAAGTTGTGAGAAGGTTAATGTTTCAGGAAAAAGAGGACACAACTCAATCATTCTTCTTGTGTTACTACCTACTTCAAAGAGATCAAAGAAGACAATTTCTTTATAACTTGGTCCAGACTTGCTCGAAGGCATATGCAGAAAGAAATGGATGCATGGTTCATGTTTTTCTCTCTCTGAATATTTCTTCATGAATTGAAACCTCTTTGTTTATTAGAGTAAACTACTATTTGGGTCCTGAGAAATTTGGTTGACATTAATTTGGCCCCTCAAAAGATTAGTGACATTAATTTAGTCCTTGAAAGATAAAGAGTGACATCAATTTCATCCTCTAAAGAAATTAACATCAATTTAGTCCATCAACAATACAAAAATGACATCAATTCTTTCCCTCAATCATAGAAAGTTGACATCAATTTAGTTCCTCAATAATAGGAAATGACATCAATTTAGTCCCTCAATCTCGTGGTTCGTACATAGGAGGATGATTTTGATGTCACTTTCCATGATTGAGAGACTAAATTGATGTCACTTATCTTTTAGGGACCAAAATTATGTCAGCCTAACCTTTCAAGGAGCAGAATGGTTTTTTACTCATATTTTTATGCTTCTACTTTTGGGTTTGCTTAGATTTTGAAAATAACTACTTGTTGACTTTTTGAGTGTTTTCCCTAGCTTATGGTTGGTGGGGTCATTGCGCACACTCAAAGGGTGCAAGATACACCATCGAAGACTCTCTATGTCCCTTTGCTTCATTGAGTTTCTTTTTTAAGATTTCACCGTATGTAAGATTAATTCATTTGGGTATGGACCAATACGGTTAGGCCCTTTTTTATAAGTTGCATCTCTAGCTCTAATCTTTGTGCTCCTATGGAAGCAATTCACTTACTACTGCACCTGCCTATCCCCCTCTTGGGTTTGCATGTTATTTATGTTTTTGTGATATTTTCTAGATAGGGGTTTGAAATGGGGTTTTGTGGGCCTTGGTAATTGCTTCAATTTAGAAATTTTGGTAATTTTGTAGTTTTATGTTTAAGAGGAAAATGAGCAGTTGGTGATGGTCCTTGCAAATGTAGATAAGCTATGAAGCTAATTGTAGCTTTGGAAACTAGTTTAGAAAGGTTTTGGGCATGGTAAGTGGGACCTAAAATAGAGGTATAAATGCACAAAAATTTGTAAAGACCAAATGAATAACGAAAAGGAAATGTTGGATTAGAAAGAACAAAATATACTATTTTCCTTGCTTGTGTTGTTTCTTGGCATTAGGCTTAGATGCAAAAGGCAACTTCAGTTGGTTAAGTTTAGTTATTGCTAGTAGTCTTTCATTGTAAGCAAAGATATATATAGTCAAATACAATGAGAATTTTTAGAGCTTTTGTTTGGAGTTTTGCTTTTGGGATTCTTTTTCTTAAATTAATTCTAATACATCAACTGCATTTTAATGTTTGGTAGGCTTCCCTACGTGGTTGAGGGGTAGAGTAGTAAGCACATAGTTAATTTGCAAACCTCCAATTCAAATACTGGGTGTATTATCGAAGGCAGAGGAACTGCATGGATTTGTTGGAGTTTGTTGCAGTGGTTATGTGTTAGAAGCTCTGTATTGGTGTGAGATTTTTTTGGATGAAGGAAGTTGTGCTTGGAGGTAGCTTTGTTTCGGTCATGGTTCTTATTTTTGGAAGTGAAATGAGTTTCAAGCTTCAAAGCATAATTTAAGTCCTAGAACAAATTACTTTCATTAAAGCTTGTAGTTGAATATAACACTACACAACACAAGTTTTAAACATAGAAAAAAAATATTTGCAAACAGAAAGTTATTGTAGTTTATTACACGATTGTTTAGTAGGTTACAAAACCACACATGTTCTGTTGCTTTGAATTTGTGCAAAAAAATATTAGGCTTTGAAAATTTTAGCAAGTTAATAGCCACGTATCTATGAACTTGAATTTAATTTGGCTATTAACTTGCTAATATTAGGCTTTACAAATAATTCTCTTTGAATTTAATTATACTTGAGAGTGGCTAATTCTATTATGTTATTCTCCTTTAAAGAATGATACAAGTCATGCTTAACTTTTCCTTAAAAAAAATTTCAAATTCTTTTTGAATTTAATTATGCATATTTTCCTTTTTAATTTAAAACATTAAACCATTTTCAGTTTTAAAATTTTTCTCTTTTGATCAATATTTTGTAAATTTTAAATTTTTTAAAAATATGTGCATACACATTAATACACTAGTTTTCAAGAATCTCTCTACCAAGCTTCTTACATACAAGCAATGTTTAGTTGACTCATGGTGCACGAGTTATTTTTTTCAATAATGCTAGATGTCATGAAACCCACTTCGTGACTTTTGTACGAACAATTTTGATGGGACATATTTTTCTACATCTTTCACTTTTTTTCTCACTCTAATTTGTGTTTTCCTTTTATTTTATTGGAGCCACCTATAGATCTTTGAATATAACAATTACACTATGTTTAATGAGGGAATAGAAAAGGGGAAATGAATTCAAGGGAAACCATTCTCTATTTGTTCCCCTCATTGAATATAACAATTACACCCTAAATTTTGTTTCCCCTTAAAATTGGGCTAGAATGCAAGGATAACAAGGATAATTGAATTTTGTCCTGTTCTTTTATTAATTTTCTAAACAAGGATACATGTAGGTTTGTTCCATTCCTTCCCTTTTCATTTCTAGTTCATTCCCGTTTATTTTGTTCCATTCTATTAATAATAATAAATTTCAATATCCTAGATATTTACTATAGATATTTTATAGGCCTTATAAATATCTAGATATTTTATTAAAAGTTAGGTGGAAAAGGTTCTAGAATTCCATTCTCACCACACACATGACTATGTCTCTACCTTCCACCACTCTTTATTGAAGAGATAGAGCAATTATAAATAGGTGAGGTCCTATTAGGCCAAACCATTGAGAATTAGACAATTAACTTCTAAATTGAATTTTCCCTAACAATGACATTGGTGCCCGAGCAACTCGTTAGCTTAAGGCAAACCAAGCTTGAGCCAATAAAATAAGCTTAATTTCTTATTAAGCAAAGCTTGAGCCTGACTCAACTCAGTTCTTACTAAACGCCGCATCTAGAGCATATAGGTGAGGGGGATATAGACCTCTGATGGCAAAGCATATTAGTTGGCAAAGCCCTATGCATAGCGAGCCATAAAAAGAGCCTGAATTTCTCTGGGACAACAAGCTTCTAGATCCATGACCAAGAGATATCATAGTTGAAAGTTCTCTACCTTTCAAGTAACCGTTTATAATGTGTTGAAGCTGAATACTCCCCAGAACAACAACCCTTCCAATTCTAGCAATCCTCCAAATGACATAATGTAGGAATAAGAATTTTGGATATGATAATTGTTATTTAATGGCTTGAAGTGTATAAAGCCATATTTGGCTAAATGAGAAGATTATCTCTTTTATTTTAGGTATGAGGTGAACTAATAATAAAGTAAGTGTTAAAAGCAGTGTCCAAAAGAGTGTGTTGCTAACAATCCTCTATTTAGAATTATGAATATTTGGGTGTCCTGTATATGATCATGTAGATAATGGTAAACTTGAACGAATAGCACAAAAATGCATATTTCTTGGATATGCATTAGGGGTGAAAGGTTACAGATTATGGTGTACTAAGTCTAAATCGCCCAAATTCATAATCAGTAGAGACGTTAAGTTCAATTAATCATCCATGCTTCATCAGACAAAGGAGATATCATGGAGTTTGAGTTTAAACAACTGAAGAAAGTACTTTTGATTAGCCCATTTAAGAAGAAAGGCAAGCAGTTGTAGAAAATGTAGATATTCCATAAGATCATTGAGCGTATAGCATTGTAAGAGATAGAGAAAGGAGGAAAATAACACCACCTCAAAGAAATGGTTATGCAGACATAGTCTCTTTTACATTATCAGTTGTAGAGGATATTGAAACTCAGGACCCTGTAACATACAACGAGGCTATCACAAGTGATGAGTCTGCACAGTGGATTGTTGTCATGGATGAAGAACTAGAGTCTCCTTACAAGAACCAAACTTATGAGTTAGTGAAACCACCCAAAAGGCAAAAGATCGTTGGTTGCAAATAGATATTCAAGAAAAAGGAAGGATTCCCTAGAGTTGAAGCGATTCGTTACAAAGCACGCTTAGTTGCAAAAGGTTTTAGCCAAAGGGAAGGAATAGACTTCAATGAAATATTCTCTCCCATTGTGAAACATAGCTCCATATGGGTGTTTCTTACCATGGTTGCACTGTTTAATCTAGAGCTTGAAGAATAGAGCTTAAGCCACTTCAACTGTTTGATCATCCATGCTTCATCTGACAAATGAGGTTGGTGATGTTGAGAAAGAGCATGGTGTCAGCAAACAGGTGGAGCTTGAGTTTAAACAACAGAATAAAGTACAAGAAAGTACTTCTAATCAGCCCATTTAAGAAGAAGAGCAAGCAGTTATAGAAGAGGTGGATATTCCATAAGAGTAGTGACTATATAGCATTGCAAGAGATAGAGAAATGAGGCAAAATCACCTCAGAGAAATGGTTATGCAGACATAGTCTCTTTTGAATTATCAACTGCAGAGGATATTGAAACTCAAGACCCTACAACATACAATAAGGCTATCATGAGTGATGAGTCTTCACAGTAGATTGTTGCTATGAATGAAGAACTAGAGTCTCCTAACAAGAACTAAATGTTTGAGTTAGTAAAACCACCCAAAGGGCATAAGATTGTTGGTGACAAATAGGTCTTCAAGAAAAAAGAAGGATTCCTTGGAGTTAAAGCGGCTCATTACAAAGCACGCTTAGTTGCAAAAGGTTTTAGCAAAAGGGAAATAATAGACTTCAATGAAGTATTCTCTCTCGTTATGAAACACACCTCCATATGGGTGTTGCTCGTCATGGTTGCACTGTTTGATCAAGAGCTTGAACAACTCAATGTCAATATAACTTTTTTGCATGGAGAGCTTGAAGAACAGATCTATGTGCACCAACCAAAAGGTTTTGTAGTTCAAGGCAAGGAAGATCATGGTTATCTTTTGAAGAAGTCATTATATGGCTTGAAGTAGTCTCCGCGCTAGTGGTATAAAAGATTTGACTTTTTCATGTTGAGTCATGGTTACTCTAGAAGTTACTATGAAAGTTGTGTATACCATAAGAAGATCCTAGATAGTTCATTTGTCTATTCATTGATCTATGTTGATGACATGCTCATTGTTGTTATAAGCATATTTGAGATCAACAAGCTAAAGGCTCAGCTTAGTGGTGAATTTGAAATGAAGGGCTTGGGTGTAGCTAAGAAAATTTTGGGAATGGAAATTTACAAAGATCGGCTTGCTGGCAAATTATATGTCACAAAAGAAATACATTGAAAAAGTACTAGAGCATGTTACGATGCAGAATACAAAGCTTATGAGTACTCCATTTGTTGCCCATTTCAGACTCTCAACTGTAATGTCACCACAAACTGTTGAAGAGGAGGAATAGATGTCGCATGTTCCTTATGCTAGTGCAGTTGGAAGCATCATGTATGCTATGGTTTGCACTCATCCAAATATTTCACATGCATGGGGCAACCTAGCATGATGCATTGGCAAGCTGTGACATGGATACTTCAGTATCTTCGAGGTACTACAAATGTTGGCTTGGTATATGATAGGAGTCATAATATTGGTGGTACTATTATTGGTTACGATGACTCTGATTATGCTGGTGATATTAATAAAAGAAGATATTTGACGAGTTGTCTTCACGCTTTCAGGTAGTGCAATTAGTTGGAAAGCGACTTTATAGTCCATTATTGTATTATCTACTATAGAAGCTGAATATATAGCAGCATAAGATGTAGTGAAAGAAGTCATTTGACTTAGAAGTTTGGTAGGCAGTTTGGGTTTAAAACAAGATATTACAGTTGTTTATTGTGATAGCCAAAGTGTCATACATTTGACCAAAAATCAAATGTATCGTGAAAGAACCAAACATATTGCCGTCAGATATCATTTTATATAGGAAATTATTTCTCAAGGTGCCATTATTGTGAAAAAGGTTGGTACCTTTGATAATCCAGCAAACATGATGATGAAGCCAATTCCAGTTTCTAAGTTCAAGCACTGCTTGGACTTAATTGGTGTTCGTAGCATGTGAATTTGAAACATAAAGAAAATTCAAGCCAAGGTGGAGATTTGTTATTTAATGACTTGAAATGTATAAACCCATATTTGGCTAAATGAAAAGATTTTCTCCTTAATTTTAGGTTCCTATTGTTTGGGAGGCTAGGAGAAAGTAACTATCTCCCATTGTTTAATGGATGGTTAGTAGAGAAAGCTCTAGCCTATAAATACAGAGCTTTTCCATTTGCATTCTCATCATCTCAAGTTCATCATCATCTCTCTTAGCAAAGGACCAACATTGATTTTGTAATTGCTTCTCTTGGTGTATTTGTTAAGAGTTGAGTGTATACACCAGTGATAAAATACTGTGAGGTATTTGGGATTTAGGTGTGAGTGAAGTGTCATCACATTTTGTATTCTCCATCATATTTATATCAAGTTATAGTAGTCGTCTTTGCCTGTGAACGTAGGCTATAAGCCAAATCACATTTGTGCTTACACTTCTATCCTATTTGCAGATGGGAAAAGCAAGTGAGAGCATTAGAGAGACTCTTTGACCCCTAACTTCTTATATTCCTTCCTTAATAAAGTCGACAATGGAATTTTGAAGGTGTGAAATCATTGCCATGTGTATTGAGGTTTTAATTGTAGAAGGCTACATATTAAACGACTATTGAATATTTGTAACAAACAAACGAAGAATATTAATTACACTTTTGGTCTTTTGCTTCTAATAGTCATATGATAGGCACAGGCGATAGCCCAAACGTTCCACGCACAGTGCCCTAAAGACGAAATGGGCAATGCACTTCATCTCAATTAAAATTGAAGAAGCACTTAACTCGAATCCAGACTAAATGACTCAAATCCAATCACCACCACCATTTTCCCCAACATTTGAATTTGAATACCAAAGGCCAAAGCTCACTTGGTTTCCCCATCTCTTTCCCAATGTCGGTGATAGAGAAGCAAGTGTTGTAGACCTTCAAGATCGCAAAACGCTTTGTGGAATAGTCTCAGTGGCAGTACCTTCTGTGGGAATAGCATAATTTTTAGACTTACTTACCCCCATGGTAAGTTGAATCTAAAATTTATACTCAAAGTACAATCTACGAGAAATGTCATGACTTAACTTCGGGAGTTGCTACTCATGTGAAATTATAAGTATTGAAATCTAGGTTGATTTCGACAAATGAAATAATAACATATAGATTGGATTAAGTGAAGTTAAGATGTACCTTTTATAAAGTTGATTGTAAATAAACACTATTTAAAAAAAAATAAGAAAATAGTGACTTTTTTTTTACATTATAGTGTCCCAATTTTTTTTATATTATTGCCCAAAAGGAGTATCTTGGATCCATCATACAAAATGATAGAGAGATAGAAGGAGATGTAAACCATAGGATTCAAGCTGGATGGATGAAATGGAGGTGTGCTTCAGGAGTTATTTGTGATAGGAAAGTGCCTCTCAAGCTTAAGGGTAAATTTTACCGCACAGCTATAAGACCCGCAATGTTGTATGGTACTGAATGTTGGGCGGTAAAAAGCCAACAAGAGCACAAGATCAGTGTCGCGGAGATGAGGATGTTGCGTTGGATGTGTGGCCATACTAGACAAGATAGGATTAGGAATGAATGCATTAGAGAGAAAGTAGGGGTAGCACCTATTGTGGAAAAGATGGGAGAATCTCGCCTTAGGTGGTTTGGACATGTAAGGAGAAGACCCTTAGAAGCCCCTGTAAGAAGAGTAGATCAGATGGAAAATAGCCCAATAGCTAGAGGTAGAGGAAGACCAAGAAAGACTATAGGTGAAACGGTTAAAAAAGATCTAGATTTGAATGGCTTTTCTGAAGACTTGGTTCATGATAGGACACAATGGCGTCGTCTGATCCATATAGCCGACCCCACCTAGTGGGAAAAGGCTTGGTTGTTGTTGTTGTTGTTGTATTGCCCAAAAGGAAAAAAAATCAACTAACAAAACCAAGATTAAGCCACCCTTACAGAAACTTGTCAGAGAAAAGACGACATGGAAGGAGGAGGGTGCTTAACCATCGTAACATCAAAATATATCTAGTGTTTATGTTTCCCTTTGTTACTATAATTGTATTAATAGGTTTGTTTATCTATATAAAAGAACAAAACAAATCTTACTTTCTTGGCTATGGTGTACTTTGATTTTTTGTTCCATTAAGGAAGTGTTCGTCATGATGCCATATGTCGTCAACTGATCACCTTCAAAGTTAATTAGCACAATCAGTATGAATAAAGGATGGAGGACATTGAGGGAAAAAAAAAAACAACAATCACACGAGCTAATTATTAGTTGATTCTCGCAACCAACTAATTGACCATTCTTGCCCTCTCTTCATAATCTAACGCTACGTTTGGTGGATAAGATAAGGAGGATCTGATAGTATTAGCTAATACTATCAGGTCTTATCAAGTGTTTAGTAGTTTAACCTGATAGTATAGTCAAATTAGGTCAAACTTTTTTATCCTATTCTGACCTAATTATTCTATTATCTCCCTCACCCCCTAATTAGACTTGATAGAATATCTCTTTCCACATTACCCCTCAACTTTATCCCTCTTAGTCCAAGTCTCTCCTTCTCTGCCAAGAACCCAGACCACCAATCACTGGTGACCTCAAAATCCCAATCACAGATATCAAAACCCATAATCTAGCAGAAGAGCCATTCACTTCTTCCACTCGTTTTCAACTAGCTACCATCATTAACAAGTTTTTCATTTTCTTTTGTTATTTGGTTCTGTTGTGAATGTGATTTTGTTTTCTTTGGGTTCATTGATTTGATTTATTTCATTTTCAAAATCACCTCCACCAAACGCGATCTGAGCTCCCATCTTCTCGCATCGCGTGCCGTTCATCTGTTCTCGTCCATCACTAGCTTCACTCTGTCGAAAATAGCATCCCTAGCGCTCCTTGTCTCGCTATCTGGATTTGCAACAACAGTCGTTCCTCTTTCTCTCTCCTCCGCTGCAACAGTCACGACCTCCACCGACCTTGCCTTCACCAAAGTTGGCTCCCCCCCCGTGCCCCAATCTCTCTCTAGATCTGAGACAGTTGCGCCTTATTTCTCTCCTCCGTTGCAACAGTCATGCCCCCTCTCTCTCCGTCACTGCAACAATGTCACCCCTCTTTCTCTCTAACTATCACCGTTATCTTATTCCGACTATCCACATCGTGGGTTTGCAACTAACAATCCCCTTCCTTGCTTTGAATATGGAGCTGTGGTGGCTCGTGGATCTGGAGATGTGGCCAACGGTAGTGGCTCACAAATCTGGTGGTTGAGGGGATTGTGGCCAACAGTGGTGGTTCCGTGGAGGGCTTGGGGCTGAGGAGAAGAAATGGGTCACGGTTTGGGTTCTACAATAGTGAGGAAAGTGAAGGGTAATATGGTCAGAGTATATAGTTACATATACTATCAAGCTGCTTATACTATGTGTATCAAATATTTGATAGTATAAGATCTTATCAGTTTGTTTATACTACCAGACCTTATCTTATTAATACTATCAGGCTGCGTTTAGTGGACAGGATAAAGAGGAGCTGATAGTATTAACTAATACTATTAGGTCTTATCAAATGTTTGGTGCTTTAACTTGATAGGATAATTAAATCAGGTTAAACTTTTTTATCCTACTCTAACCTGATTATTCTATCATCTCCCCACCCCTTAATTAGAAATGATAAGAGAGGACATGATATCACCTAATATTTCCCATCCCACCTTGTCCTCTGTAACCCCAATATCATAATATCTATTTGCTCCATCGTTGTTGCTTCAATGCTCCATCACTGCGTTGCTGCTTCATTGCTCCATTGTTGCACTGCTGCTTCGTCTTGCTATCTTTATCTTCATCTTGTTGCTTCAGTAGTGTGTCATCGTCTTGTCTCCACTAAAGGTAAGCACACTTTCCAATCGTCCTCTTGTACTTTCTAGTTTTTCTGGATTTTATGAATGTTTTTGTTCATCCTGCTTCTTATGTTTCCTGTGTGTTGTTTTGAATAACTGGGTATTTGCTAAAAACTGGGTATTGGTAATTAGGAATTGGGAATTGGGAATTTGCTTAGGGGTTTTGGTAATTGGAAATAGCAAACCAAGGTCAGTCCCCGTAGCAATGCATTCATTGTCTTCTACTCCTTCTATCGCTATCCTCCTTATCATATCCATCATTTCCATTTTCTCTCTTTTGTTGTATATATACTTGTTTTATTTGGGATAGAGGGTACTCTGCGTAGTCTCAATTTGGAGGACTTCAATTAAACTATGTTTATCATGTGGATACTTCAGTTGTATTTCTCATAACCTCATCAGTTTATGGCTTGTGACCATTTTACTACATTAGTTTTTGTTTGGTAAGTTAAATGTTCTTTAGGATATACCTAGCTATAATCAAATATAGAAAATTGTGTGTCCATAATAGATAGGAGTATGTATCAAGGAAATTTTAAGAAACATGAAATTCCTAGACTTTTGTCGTCAATTAAAATGCTGCATTATTATTGTGAGGAGTTTCCTTTATTTCGCAATTCTCAAGGATTATATTGATTACTGCATGACAGTACTTGAAGATGTAGTTATTATAGACAACATTAACTTCTTTAGTTTTAACATTTAAGTAATAACTTGGTTTCTCTTTTGATAACATAAGCAAAATTAAATAAAAGATGACATACACAAGGTAGTAAATTAAAGAAGCGAATGATACTCTTTGGGTTGTTTAGATTTTGGGGTGAACGGGGGAGGTGCTTTCTAGAAAACAAGTTCAGCTAAGAACTGCTTATCTAAGGAAGTAATTAAGCAATTTATAATCAACTAAAAGAAAGAACAAAAAAGGATCTATACTCTGCTGGTTGCAGAGGAGCACAAGACTAGCACTAGTGTTTGTTCTATATATGACATGAATCATGATAGTGAATCGAGAGAACCCCCTCACTGAATGTTGCCATTGCCACTATTTGTATGTCATATATCCCAAATATGAATTACTTCTATTTTCAGTGAAAGAATCCTATTGAAAGAAAATAATAAGGCTGAATCCCCATAATATAACATGTCATTGTAGGGAATCTGGAAAGGGAAAAAAATATATTGCTTTGGAAATTAAGATACATATTAAAATTTAGTTAACTGATCAGGAAGTCTGTGATTTACAAAACCATAAACCATTGCACTTATTATAGCCAGTGCAAGTATTAAAAATCTGGCAAAACTCAAGCAGAATCTTGGTTAGAAACTATTTATCAGAACTAAGATCTCAAATGGCATTATAGTGGAATGAGGGATTAATTATTGGTTAGTTCACTAGGGAAGATCAATGCATGATCAGACATTATTGAACTTAGTTAAGAAGATAGGATGCATGGAAAGGTTAAGAGAAAAGTGAGGGGAAAGTGATATAGATTCACTGAAGTGGTTATGTGTTGAGAGGCAAATTCTGCCCATTTGATTTTCCATCTTTTAGTTCACTATTTTGCTATAACTTCTCATCTTGCCATTTAATACTAAGAATATGTTAAACTTGACTCATGAAACTTGTCAATGGTTGATCATGGTTTGCTATGTTTTTACATTGTCTGGTCTTTAGAAATGAAGAGTAAAATGTGTAGAAGTTTCTTTTGGTTATGATATTTAGTAGACAAATAAGTAGTGCATAATGTTTAAGTTTTGAATATTTTTTTCATTGCTTGCTTTGGTATTGTTATGTTTGGGGGGTTCAAGAGTGTTTACTGCTGCTACCTGAAATTCCATGGCTTTGGGGTCATGCTGCTCTCCAGAATCTTAAAGAATGTGTCATTATGCTCATCAATTTGGTCTATGTGTTGGGGTAGGGTAAAAGAAATATATATACATATATATATATATAGGAGGATCACTTCCTCTTTGATGATCTTTTTTGACTTACATTCATTTAGAATGTTAGATTCACTTTCATCTAATGTTTACTTTTTGAATCATCTTGGATTGGAAATGAAATAGCTTTCGGTTGAAAATAATATAAACAAAAAAGCATTGAGAATGGAGAGAGATTAATATGGCTATATATATATATATATACATATATATATATATATATATCATGCCTCTTTTGATGATGCGTTAGGACAATAAGGTGGATATAGAATGTTGGTATCATGTTTTATATCTCTATAAGTTTGACTTTTTGAACTGTTGGATTGGACATAGGGGAATGCTTTCTAGTACATAATAAAACAAATGATAGCATTGAGAATGGAGAGAGTTAATGTGGCTACAAGTTTGCTAAACGATTGATGGGGTTTCCTTTACACTCTTTGTATGACCAGGGAAGGCTTAATATACAACAACCCATTAGCTCTTGTCTTTTCTTAGTCTTAATCAACCCAAACTTTGTTTAATGCCTACCAACAAAACCAATATGAACTACACTTAACATAATCATGCTCTCTATTTCTGAAAGTTCTGTTATCGACATTATGATGGGAGCTGTGTTTTTTATTACCATGATTGGGAGCTGATCAATGTAAATAAGTTATTATGATATGATATGAAAGAAATTATGATATGAAAGCCTAACTATTATTGTATAACACATTGTAACATTTTTTAATTTGTGTTTGATACTTTAGGTGATGATGGATCCAACTAGGTGGTTTAGTGATCCAAAGGAGGAAGTCACTCTATATTTAATTTTGGAACAAGCTTTCTTGGAGATGCTTACAGCTTACATGATGTCCTATTTGTTTGTGTGTGCTGCTAGTCATAGGCTATATAATAGGCGTAGATTTACACCACAATCCAAGATAAGGGCTAATATTAGGGAGGAGTTCTTAGGAATGTTGTTAAATGATGATGTTGCATGTATTGAGCAATTAAGGATGAATAGGAGAACATTTCATATGCTTTGTGAGCTTTGTCATAATGAAGGCTGGTTGAAAGAAGATGGGTTGGTATCAATAGAAGAACAAATTGCAATGTTTCTTGACATCTTGGCCCATCATGCTAAGAATCGAGTTATCAAGTTTAAATTTCAGTGTTCCGAAAATACTGTGAGTAGATATTTTAATCTAGTGTTAAATTCTGTTTTAAGACTACACAAATATTTACTCGAGACGCCAACTCCTATTACTGAGGATTGCACCGATGATAGGTGGAAATGGTTCAAGATATTATTATGACTATTTTGCATCTATAGTGGTTTTATCAGTTGTTTTGTTTTATGAATTTTATTCTTGTCTTTATTGTTGATAGAATTGTCTTGGCGCATTAGATGAGACATACATTAAGATGAATGTTCCCGAAGTTGATAAATCAAGTTATCGGACCAGGAAGGGAGAATTAGCCACCAATGTGTTAGGGGTATGTTCAAAAGACATGAAATTCGTGTATGCATTACCAAGATGGGAAGGTTCTGCTTTAGACTCTAGGGTACTACGTGATGCTATTTCTAGGAAAAATGGCTTAAAAGTTTCAACAGGTAAAATTTTATAGTTAACTTGTTTAGTTATGCAATGTATGACATAATCTAAGATTGAATGGTATGTTTTGGTGCAATAGGTTGTTATTATCTTGTGGATGCTAGTTACACGAATGGGAAGGTTTTCATGCACCTTATAGAGGAACCCGTTATCATTTGAATGAATGGAGACATGGTAGTGCCGCAACAACCCCTCAAGAAGTGTTCAATTGGAGGCATTCAGCATCAAGAAATGTGATTGAGAGGACATTTGGCTTGTTGAAGATCCGATGGGCAATTCTTATAAGTCCTTCTTTTTATCCCATTAAAACTCAAGTCAGAATAATTATAGCTTGTTGTCTCCTACATAATTTGATTAGGAGAGAGATGCCAACAGATCCTGTGGAAAAAGAGTTGGACAGTTTACCAATGTCAAATAATGAGGAGAACACGAATTACATAAACACAATTGAGGCTAGTAATGTTTGGTCTACTTGGAGAGATGAATTAGCTAATGAGATGTATAATGAATGGGTTGGTCGTAGAACTTAAGGTCTATTTGTAATAATTTTGTTAAATATTATGTATTGAGACAAAAATGTACTTGACAAATTAATTCATGTTTAGTTTAAGAACAAACTAGTCTGACATTCCGTTGATGGTTTGTACTTGATATTTTATCACGTATGTCTATTATGATGCTCTTTATTTGATATTTTGTTGCTCTTTGCTGATTTGTGCTCTATTTAACTTTGGGTTTCATCTACAAATTGAGCTGAAATTAATTATTATATGTCTCATTAAAATATTTTATAGGTATGGAACTTATAAGCACACAGGTTAAGCCTAAAAGGGAGTGTAAGTCATGGGCTAAGGAGGAGGAACTTACCTTGATTGACTGCTTAGAAGAAGTTGTAGCCAAAGGAAAGAGATGTGATGCTGGCACATTCAAGCCAGGAACCTTGAAACAAATAGAAGAAGATTTGGCTAACAAATTTCCCAATGCTAACATTAAGGTGAAACCACATATCGAGTTAGCATTACGAAGGCTAAAGAATGATTATCATATACTGTATGATATGACAAATAAGAGTGGATTTGGTTAGGATGATGAGAAGAAGTGCATTCATGTGGATAGTGATGAAGTGTGGAATACTTACATTAAGGTTTTTGTGCACCATAATGCATAATATTGTTGTCTATAATAGATGGATTATAGTGTTTAATGCATTATATAACAATGTTTTATGTTTGTTTGTGCTTGTAGTAATTTCTAGAGGCAACAAGATATAAAGATAAGTCATTCTCCTTATATGACAGACTTGCCTATATATTTGGCAAAGATCGATGTAGTGGAGGATTTAGAAAGAGGAAACAATTGAACTAATGAAGGATAATGGAAAGGCAACAATAAGAGCCTTAGAGATTCTTATGTTCGTTCTAGGAAGAGGTCAATGTCTACTGACCAACTTGCTGCTAGCATCACTTTTGGAAAAAATATGGCTAGTGCTTTGCAAGAAACTTCAACTTTGTTGGGAGAGGTCGGGGCGAAGTGTGAATGTTGTGAAGGAATTTTATGAAGACTCTAGGAAAGCGATGTAGTGGAAGATTTAGAAAAAGATGAAACACTCCGATGTAGTGGAGGATTTAGAAAAGAGGAAACAAATTGAACTAATAATGAAGGAAGTGCCTAGTGAATTACGAGAAGATGATAGTGATGATGATGCACCATAATGCATAATATTGTTGATATTATGGATATCACTAACTCAATGTCTAGAGGTTAACAAAACACCTAGTGGCTATATATTTAATAAGAGCCTTAGAGATTCTTATGTTCGTTCTAGGAAGAGGTCAAGGTCTACTGACCAACTTGCTGCTAGCATCACTTCCTTTGGAAAAGATATGGCTAGTGCTTTGCAAGAAACTTCAACTTTGTTGGGAGAGGTCGGGGCGAGTGTGAAGGTTGTGAAGGAATTTTATGAAGACTCTAGGAAAGTGCCTAGTGAATTACAGAAGATGAAAGAACTTACTCCTAGGGACCGTGTGATGGCTGCTCAGAAAATTATGCAAAACCCCCAACTAGTGCACTTATTTTGGGGATTTGATGAAGAACATCGCCTTGAAATGATTAAGGCCTTACTTGAGAGTTAGATTCTACATAGTTTTTAAGACAAGCATAATATTGATGAATTGTTGTGAAATATATCTAACATATTACTAAGATTATTATATATTTACCTTTTTGTTACATGTTTTATGAAAAAGTTATAATTGTTGTTGAATTTTTCATGCTTGAATATATATATATATATATATATATATATATATATATATATATATATATATAAAAGAGAGAGAGAGAGAGACAATTATTTTTATTTCAACCAAAGTTTTTATGTCTTTCATTCTTGTGTATTAAAGTATATAAATTTCTATATATATATATTTCATTTTTTACACACACACACACGTGTGAATGTGTGTGTGTGTATTAAATTTTTTTTCATTTTTTTTAAGTGTGTGTTTTTTTTCATTTTATTTTTTTTTATATTTTTTTGTTAATAGTAACATTTTAAAAAGTTGAGTATATGACTTACCAGTCAAAAAAACTTTTTTTATTATTTTTACATAAAGGTTATTTTTGTCTAAATAAACATTTTTTTATATTATCAGGTTATATCATATTTGATAACAAATACCTGATAGGATAATATTACACTATCAGGTTTCTTATACAACCATACATTAAACAGTTGATTGTATAAGAACTAATCAGGTTTTTTATATTGTCAGCTTTTATCCTACTATCTTATATTATTAAGTTTTATACTATCATGTGTGTCAAACGCAACTTCAGATGCACCAAACGCAGCCTAAGCTGCTAAGGTGTGGGAAACATAGGTGTGAATTTGTATGAGATTCAAGGACAATGGAATAATGAACCTTCTAATCCTTCAACAGACTAATTCCCTAAATTTCTTTTATATATATATATATATATATATATATATATATATAGGATCTTCTACGATGAGAGAAGTATTTATTGTGAGAGGTGAGAGGAGTAAATATTGACCATTAAATTTTACATGAATGGTCGAGATTAAAATATAAATGCATGTGACTTTTTCAAGTGGTCACATGACTTTTAAGTAACTTTTAATCTTGATCATTCATGTATGATTGTATAGTCAAGATTTACTCCTCTCTCCTCATAATAAAAATTCTTCTCACTAGATATGTCCCCTATATATATATATATATAAGGGTTCAGTTTTTTATAAATTTTATCTCCTTAGACATTATTTAGTAAATTAATTAGTAAAGAAAATATACTTTACATATAAATACCATCATTCCACATGGTTATTTTTTATTAGTCCACGTAAGCATATGTATTGTAACCTAAACTTGTGTTTGGGTTTCATAAAATTTCCCCTTAACTTTAAGAAAATAATTTTTCATGTTTTCACCTACTCAACTCAACATTATAGGTATGCTTCCGTTTAGGCAATACATCCACAAAAACTCACCTAAATATTGTCGTAGGATGCCATATCAACATACAATATTGATCTGGCATTCTAATCAATTTATATCATGATCATTGGGGATTGACAGCAAGTAACCTTAATGAATGTTGTAAGGAATCAATCCTGTCTCATGGAAGACAACCTTGTTGGCTTCGCAAGTATAACAAGAGATATTAATTAACATCAATGTTTCTTCTATGACAAGCTCATAAATATGAGGGAAGACAAAAGGACAAAATCGCACTGTATACGTATTTAGTAGTCAAGTGTTTAGTGATTAAGTTGAAAAAGATCACTTGTTTCTCATACGCTCACTATTAAGATTAACGGGAAATATAAACTTATTATTATTTTTTAATCATGATTTAGTATGTTATGTGTTACAAAATAAGTTTATGTATGAAAAGTAAAAATTAATAAAAACTCATATGATAATATGTAATTTACTTAAAAAAAATTTCAACATGTACAACTAGGAGTGTAAATAAACTGAGTTATTCATGAACTATTCGAGCTCAACTAGTTAAATATTAGATCAAATTCGTTTGTTTAACTAAACAAAAAAAAATTCAAGTTTTAATTTAAGCTTGATTATATAAATGAATCAAGTTCAAGCTTTATAGACTCAACATTAAAAATTTGTGAATAGCTCGATTATATATATGTATATAATTTAGGCAAAAATTATAATAATTAATAAGAAAATAAAAATTATAGGATTGCTAAAATTATTTATCTTAATAAGTATTTATAAATGGTTAACAATAAGTATATACAATTGTCAACATGCTTTATCTCCATGCACAAAGGAAGAAGACCATTTCAATGTAGAAATATGCTGAATATTTTTAAGTATTAAAACTTATTTTGAAATTTCTTTTTATAATAGTGGAAGATTATGATTTTTTTTATTTATGTATGAATTATGAAGAAAAAAATGTTTTTATTTATATTTTTAATTCATCTATTACTATAAAGATATTTACTAATTATTAATTTGGTAAATTTAAAAAAATAAAATACTTTAAAAGATATTTGATAAAAGATTAAAAAAAATCAAATCATAAACGAACTAAACAAATCAAACTCAAGTTGTAAGATTTTTAAACTAGTCGAGCTCAAGCTTTAAAGTTAACTCATTTAAATAAATGAATCAAATTTAAATAATTTATTTTCTCACAAACTAAACTTAAACTTAAGTATTCGACTTGACTTAACTCATTTACACCCTTATATACAACCATTTAAGCCTTTCATATTTTTTTTTATCTTTGATTTTAATTTCAAAACTATTTATTCATTACCATATGATTTAACTTCATTAAGAGATTCTTATTCTCAATTTTCACAATTTCTAGAGATTAATATCTATCAAGGACTTGCTCTCCTACTAGGGGCACGGCATCCCCTGCCCCCCCCCCCCCCTTCCCTCCTCCCTCGTATGCACAAATTCTCACCTTCATATTGTTTAATGATGTCAGATCGATAAACAATCCAGATAGAAACAATGATAGAAACACGCATTTGTTTTTAAAGGAAAAAGAGTGTGTATATAGCATTACTAAAGCTTGACCACACAACAAGTGTTTAACGTTGCCACCATCTCGAAATAATTAGTAAGTACTACATTCTATGTTTCTAGATATTATGGGTAGCTACATAGCTTGTGATCACCCAAAATTGCAGCTACCAAGTCAAATGTTCACAGGTACTTGCTATAATTTCCAACTTCCAAGCAGCATGCAATGCAAGCATCTGGTATGCTATTCAATTTATGTCATGACCATTGGGGAAAGATAGCAACCCCAATGAATGTTGAAACTTGAAAGTGATAATTCCTATCTCAGCCCATCACTCCGAAGACAAACTTGTTAGCTGCACAAGTATAACAGGGAAAGATATCAACTATCATCAAAATTTCTCCCATGACAAGCTGAGAATTCCGAGGGGAGACAAGAACAAAAGCAGAATTAATGCACCACCTCGAATATTCTGTAGTGTAACTGGGATATGGGATATGGAACCTCTTCGACTATCTACAGCTGGTCTATATAACAACATGTAGCAGATCACATATTTAAGTTAGTGTGCCTGGCACCAAGAACAGTGAAACTCTGAAAAAATTAGATCTCCTCTAGTACTTGACAAATCCAACATTTTGAGCCTTGCCCAGAACAGACTCAAGATCTTCATGAAATAAGCTGAATTTTTTTGCCACAGCAAAACCAGCATGCATTCCATCTACTGCTGCACTAATGATCCCACCAGCATAACCTGCTCCTTCACCAACTGGATATAGTCCTTTTAGTGAAGTGCTTTCGTAAGAGTCAACATTGCGTGGAATCTGGATCGGGGAACTGGTCCTAGTCTGGAAAAAAAAACATTGTTAAGCACAAATGAATAACAATTGAGAAGCAAATTCAAGATAATGACACGCTTTATACAGAAGTTTTAATTAATGACTGCAGACTGAACCAAGAGCTGGGGAATACTACAAGGAAGTTTAGTAAAGACATAAATACAATGGAACATATTACACCAAACCAAAAAACAGAGCATATTACTTATTACCTCCACACCATGAAGGAGAGCCTCATTGCAGATAAATCCTGGTAACTGAAAAGTTTTGAAGTTTGAATTTAAAAAAAAAAAAAAAGAAATTGTTCTTAGTAATTTTGTTAGATAAATTTATAAAGGACAGTGAAATACCAGATTAGAAAGGACATGGAAGTTGCAAACCTCCTTGTCAAATGTTACAAGTGAATGCTGCAAAGCTTCAGTTATATGAATAGGAAATAGCTGATGGAGATTTGCTGCCTTCACACCCAAACGATAACTTGACGGGGGTACAGATGTTACTGGCACAAACAAGTCAAGCTAAGTAAAACTAAGAGCTGAGGGCCCGGGAGTAACAAATAAAGGGTAACAATTGATGTTACCATAAAAGTAAAGGGTAATAATTGATAATTTTACCCATAGTTGTTAGAATCGTACAATTCAGCGATATAGAAACGCCTTCGAATCGGAATTTGATCTAAATAGGAGACGAATTGCCTGAATCGCACCAATTCAGAGTCGGAAACATGAATCGCACGATTCTGCGATTCATGAGTTTGTGCCTTTTTTCACAGATTCTGTTGAGAATCTAAAGGGGCTAACGGGTTTAAATAATAATAATAAAAAAAAAAAGATGAAGGGTCTTTTAATTCTTCACCTTCACCCACATTTCTTCCTTGGATTCTTTCTTGGTGACAGATGAGTCAGCTATGATGACTAAGTTCGGGCTCTCGCACACGCCCGCCAAGCTGCCACCGTAGGAGCCGTCAGTCCCATATCCTTGTATGGTGGCCGCTGCAGCAGTTGTGTGCAGGTGCGAACAGAGCTGCAACTGCCACAACTTCACAACAGAATTGCGGTGGAGAAGGGCAGAAGGGTAGACTGGGAACTGGGTTCTCTTTTTTACCTATTAGGCCAGGCCCAATACAATGAAGAGGACTTGGGTTCAGGCAGGGATAGAATTGGAGTTACAGGAATTGGGTCTTTTTTTTTTACCTTACAGGCCAGACCCTAACCAACTAGGTAACAACAAAAGGGGAGTTTGAGGAATCTGGAGCACTTCTTTTGGTGTTATAGGTAAATATTGTAGACCAAGCCCAATACTAGGTCAGTGGCCCAAACCAATTGAGCTCAATACTAGGTCAGAAAACTTAGACCTTGGAATAGAAACCATAGTTGTTAGAAGAGATAAAACATGTTTTCTTTATGTTTTAGGTGTGTAAATGTATATTTAAGTTTATAATTGATGTGTTTCTGAACCGTACGATTTGATACGATTCACGATTCGAAAATTGAACAAACGATTCTCGATACGATTCACGATTTGACAACTATGATTTTACCTGACAACTTGTTCTCAAGAAAGTCTGTAACTGTCTGAACAGGCACTATAAAATTTCCTCCTCCCATCATAGCAGCCCTTTGCTCAAACTCTCTCTACATAATAGAAGCATTAGATAAAACAGAGATACTGTCAAATTTGTAACATCAAGAACTCTGTTATGTATCCATCAAGAACAAGAACAATCTAGTTGAACAAAATTTCATCTGATGCAATATTGGTCCATTTCTTATATCACTTACGCTTAAAGGCCAGAGAAACGGAATATAGATTTATATATTCTAATATTTAATAATTAAAGAGTTAAAACATGGCTCTAGGGAATGAAAGTTAGATTTATTATGAAAAAAATGGACAAGGAAGTCCTCGCATTTTAACTTCACAGTTGCTTTTGATAATTATAAAGATGAAAAAAGAAATTATATAAAGGACATTTTAGTTTAAATATTTAAAAGCATAAGAACACAAACCTCAGATTAAAAGAATCCTAACCTACCTGAAATTTTGACAATTATAAAGATGAAAAAAGAAATTATATAAAGGACATTTTAGTTTAAATATTTAAAAGCATAAGAACACAAACCTCAGATTAAAAGAATCCTAACCTACCTGAAATTCGACCCCTGCAAGAGAACCATGATAATTCAAAGCTTCGAAATCCTTCGTTGTGACTGTCACCACAAGTGCAGCATTTGCCCACCTAGATGCTCGCCGAGAAAATGACATGCCATTGATGCACATTTCTGATGGATTTGTACTAGTGAGGACAACCTACAAGTTTCAATATTGAGTTCACTACCAGTTGACTGCATCCTATAATGGGCCAAAGTAAATTAAAACACAGAAATCATAGCTTAACACCACTAATACTCCCGCTGCAACCAAACGCGCTGCCTCCCTCACCTTTGCAAATTAATCAGTAATTTTTTATATTGGGCCATTAATAGAAGGGCACAAATATGCTATGTCATGTACCTTTACGTGCATGGAATCAGCACTGCAAAGTGGTCGTGTTCCAAATAATATGATATGCAAGTTAAAAGAGAATGCGTACCTGTCCACCTGGACACATGCAGAAAGAGTAACAACTGCGATTTGCCACCCCTGAATCAGATGATTCAATGAAATCCTCTTTGTCAATATAGTTGGCAACTTTGTAATCTGCCACTGGAACTTTACCACGTCCACGACAAACCTCAGATGCCAATTCAGAATACTACACTTTTAAATGAATAAATTTGCATGAATCAATCATGACAAACAAATAAATAAATAAGTCATGACAAACAAAAAACTGTCTACCAATACAGAACAAGGTAATTTCTCCATCACGTCTTTGAGCATGAAGTTATCATGTTCATCTTATTTCCCCCAATTAATAGTTAGTATTCATAGACAGCTGGCAGGACTGGGAATATGATAAACTTACTTCGGTCCTTGTTCTTATCAAACGGGAAAACTATAGTAAAACATTAAATATTTATAAAATTCATAGTAACTTTCCCACTAATGGGATAGGGCGGACATTAAAACACACACACACAATTAGCAACTAAGTACCAGCTAAGGAAGTTTCAGTAAATCAAAAGATGGGGGAAAAAATTATATTCCCAAACCATACCATATTTGTTCCCTTTTCATGATTGATACGAGAATGCAATAATAGAGTTAGCAATAATGTTGCACCAATTGCTTTGTGAGTTTAGACTTGTAATACTACAATGGCAGGGTGGGCAGTGAGCTCATTTTAAATTCATTCTCTCTTATCTTAACAGAGTGTATCAAATACTTATAATTTTTCTCTAGTGAGCTCATTTCAAATACTTATATTTCAAATGTGTTAGTTCACCCCACCTCTTCTCTAGCTTCCTGAAGAGTGCATTATCATCACTAAATCAGTAATCTCACTAAAACAAACAACCTGGTTGATATCCCATTGAATCAAGACAAATATATGATTTGATTAAAATACAATTGAGTTTTTAACATATGTAATTACTAATTACTAATTACTAATTAGATACATAAATGAAGTTATAAGAATTAAGAAATGCCCCATGAGGAATTATACCAGAATTATTGTATTGAACAACTTCAAGAGACGTTAAAATTTTTCTTTCAACCTGTACAACCATCTATTAAGCCTTTCATCTTTTTCATCTTTGATTTCAGTTTCTTCATTATTTATTAATTAGCATCTGATGCAACTTCATTAAAATTTCTTATTCTCAATTTTCACGATTTCTAGACATTTAATTAACATCTGTCAAGGACTTACTCTCCTAAAAGGTTAAGCTGTTAAGTGGAGGCCTAAGAATGGTTTTATATCCCAAACACTTCCCCTAACACAATAGCCCTTTGGGCTTGAAACATGGACAGTGCACAGGCCGACTTTATCTTATGCTGAAATTTAATTGTAAGAGTAAATATATTTTGGTCTCCAAAGATATAAGCGTCATCAAGTTTGTCCTCCATTTATAAATACATAAAAAGGTCCTTCAATGTCAATTTATGACATCCAATTGGTCCTCAAAAGGACGAAATTGATGTCATAAATTGACATTGAAGGACCATTTGATGTATTTATAAATGGAGGACCAACCTGATGAGACATATCTTTAGAGCACCAAAATAGACATTTGCTCTTAATTCAATTAAGAAGAAATGGGACAGCAAGGATCAAACTCCTCCTTCTCCTTCTAGAAAATGTCAATCTTCTATCCATTCCAGATAGGAGAATTTGGACTCTCGACCCTTCTAGTGGTTACTCTTGTAAGTTGTTCGTTCATTTCTTAAATCATTCTCCTAATAGACAGAATTTTGCCGCTGATAAATATATTTGGAAATCCAAAGTTCTTCTAAGGTGAAGTCTTTTGTCTGGACTGCGGTACTGAATAGGATTAACACTAATGATTTGTTGCAGATTCGGATACCTAAAATGGACATTTCCCCTAATATTTGTGTTATGTTCATGCTCAACTCTGAATCAGCTACACAACTGTTTTTACATTGTCCAATTGCTAATTCGATGTGGAATAGACTGTTTGGTGTTTGTGGGGAACATTGGGTGTGTCCTAACTCTCTAGAGACCATTTTGACTATAAGGTTTAAAGGGTTTGGAAGAAGAAAAGAAGTCAAGATTTTGTGGAACTGTGCTGTGTTTGCTATTCTGTGGTGCATTTGGTTGGTGAGGAATAATCAAGTTTTTCAAGGTGTTTCGGTGTCAATAGAAATGTTGTGGGATAGAATAAGGTTTTTGGCTTCTCTTTGGTGCTTGGCCCATGGTCCTTTTAAGGGGGTTCCCGTTTTAGACATACATAGAGATTGGGCTGCCATTGTGCAATTTTACTCGAGTTTTCTTCTGCTGTTCTCTTTGTAAGTTTCTTTTTTTGTAGTTTTCTAGTGGAGGATATCTTATCCTCCTATCTTTGTAATCCTCTTCTTTCTTAATGAAATTTTTTTTCTATCCAAAAAAAAAAACTCCTAACTACTTGTTCATAGAGACTCTGATACCATGTTAAGGACCAACTTTCCTGAAAGCTTAAGCTGTTGCGTGGAGGCCAAGGAATGGTTTTATATCTCTAAAAACATCAACGTTTAATTTGGCATACCTTATTATACACATATACTAGACCAAATCAATGTAAATTACATTGCAAGTTGAACTGATAAACAAAGAAATTGAACAGAAAAATAAGGGTGCAGAAATAAATTTGATCAGATACAAACCTGTATGCTGTTTATTAGTTCTTGAGGATGCTCGATCCGTAGCCCTACCTGTTACCAATGTAAGAAGCAATAAAAATAAGAAAATCAAGACAAGAATGAATTTCAAAGCAAACATCACAATATATGATCATTTTATTCCACTATTATTGTGCTAAATATCCCATCCCCACCAAAAAGGAAATTTAAAAATCCAGTGGATTTACAATTTAAATCACTGCAATAAAACAAAACAATTATTCATCAGAAGTGATCAAGCAGATAGGCCTGCCAAAAGGCATCTTAAAGTAGGCCATCCTCCTAGCCACCCAAGGATTTGTCAAGTACTACTATGGTATTGTCAAGAATGCTCACTATTGAGATACCACAATAAGCATTAAGAACCAATGCTGCATTGTCAGCTGAAATTTTCAATTCTATTGTGTCAAAACTAGCTCCTTCCACATATAAGAGACAAACAAAGCAACGACAAGAATATCATATAATTCATAATGACAAATCTTAAATGTGGAAAAAACCTGAACCAGCTGTGTAACTAAAAGAAATCCACCATAAATCAGGCATAAGTTTTACACTATGTTTGTCTTTTATGAAGAAGTAACAGTGTTACCATTTGGTACTGGTAGAAGGATACACAAAGCTTATATAAGGATATGCAAACAGATAGGCATTGTGAATACAAATAAGCAACACAATTTTAATAAATGATGATGTCTAGATAAACTATTAAACTCACAGCAAAATCTTTTGGTACCAAGACCACATTATGAGAAAGAAGCATTTGATATATATCACGAGCAGAATGACCAACAGCCAGAATAACCGCATCATATTCCATCTTCTGGCAGCTTAAACGTAATTTATCAGCAGATTCGGATACCATAACCCCCAGGACATGTCCATCTTTTATAAGTAGATCATCTACTCTTGTTCTAAACTTGATGGTGGCCTAGAACAAAAAAGCAGCAGTGTTATTTGGACAAAATGAAGACAACAGCAAGTAGGAAAACTACCCTGACAAATGAATTTATTTTAAATATAAAGAAGCTATTGGAACTCACACCCAAATCTTGCAGATGTCGCCTAAAGTTGCGAAGTAACGGAACCAACCTATCTGTTCCTAAGTGAGGCTTTCCATCAATCAATATCTGTTTTGGAGCTCCAAACTGCACTAGAGTTCTCATAACCTAAAATGAAGACATCAAGTCAACCATTCCGTAAGACAAATAAGTTGGGCATGACAACAGGGTAAAACTACACAAAACAAATTCAGGTTAGTTTTAGATTTCTCCTACCAGCTAACAAAACCTTACCAAATAGAAAATATATGTTTGGATTAGAACCTCTGCTTTTTAAGGTGGCAAAGAAAAAAGTGGAAGAGTTTTCCCAATTATTATATTTTCTGATCATACATGCAGTCACAAATTTACTAACAAATCTTGCATGTAGCAAAGCATTAAGCATACCAATTCATATGGAAGAATGGAAGAAGTTATTAACCACATGTGGGGGAACTACAAAAATTTAAATGGAAGAAGTTATTAAGCAAAGCATTACACAAACAAAGTCAAAAGTTATTAACACAATAAGAATGTAATACCACACGTGGGGGAACTACAAAAGTTTAAATGGAAGAAGTTCCCTTTAATTCCACTTTTCACTACAGATCTCTAGTTTCGCTGAAATCTAACAATTACACCGTAGACAAATTATTAGATTTATATCAATGGCCATGTTAGATTATTCAGCTGTTATAAAGGCTGTGATCAAGACTGTTTTTTCTGTGTCTTGGCATTGAATTAGAATAAGTTTACAAAACCCTTTTCCTTTTCATTTTCCCTATTGCTACTTGTTACTTGTTTATAATAAGTTGCTGGAGATGTTGCGGTACAGCCTGTAAACAAACAATGAATCTGTAGGTTATTTGAAACCATGCAACCAAAGTTATGTTCTAAATATGGCTATATCTTCCATATCTTTGTCAAACCCCAACACTGGATTGTGGATTCTACTGAGATGGAAGTAGTGACTCATAAATACCCCAAATTTGAGCACAGAAAAGATTTACCTATTTCGTAGTTCCAGGAAAAGAGGGACAAGAAAAATTGGGTTTCAAATTTTCTTAATAATATCATGAGTATAGGGGTTTAGTTAGATGACAAAAAATTCAAAAGCTACATTGTGCTTTCTAAAAGCATTGCTTAATTTCAATTCTGAGCATAGATCTTTTTCCTCTGCCACTAACTAAGCTAACTTCACAATAATACTACCTGATAATGAAATTAATACTGGAATTAGTGTTCAAATTCTTCTCAAAGTTCATATACTACACTTTTCTTACCAATAAGAACCTACTGAAATTCTGGAGAGATTTATTTAAACTTGTACATATGATATAAGGACTACAGACAAAGGCAACATCATGTATTTCTAAATTTTTATATGCTTACACTATCACCATTATAATATCAATATTAGGGTGCAAGAAAACCATTTAGCACTGTTTTGTTAAAAAGTCTACAAGAAAAAGGATCAGATGGGCACATACAAGGCACATATCTACTTCATAAAGGCAATATAAGGAAACTAACTGCAAGAACACTGCCACTGTTGCGTCCAATTCTAGTTACCAACTTTCCATCACTCCAAGTACCTGCACCACCCTGCCACACATAAGTCCTTAATAAATGACAAAGTAAATAAACAAGTAAACTCAATGGGAGAAAGACTATGTTAGAAACTGGTTGAGAAAACGAAATAGAAATGCTGAAAAACAGATGCTAGGTTTTATTTCATCACCCTCTCCCTTGGACTCTGAGTCAGTGTGACAGCAGAATTCAAGTTGAAAGGCAAGAATTGATCTTTACAATCCAGGACAGATTTCGAGAATGCCTGATCTCTCCTTCCCACTCCTTATTTCTGAATTCTTTCCTCCCTTACTCTCTCCTCTCTTCTCCTACTTATAGTTACGATCCTAACTAACTGTCCAGCTGTAACTAACTAGTTACAGTTATTAGTTTAGTTACAGCAACTAACAACTGGAGCAGTGGTATCTAATCCTCTACTTCCTTTCCTATCTCTTCTAACATACACCCTCCTAATTGGAGGCTTACTAACAATACTCCCCCCCAAAAGTGCCACCTTGTGCTCAAGGTGAAATGAAGGAAAACTCTACTGAATAGAAGTAGCAGATTCCCAAGAGTCTTCACAAGCAGGAAGATCCTGCCAATGAATTAAAACTTCTGTGAGACCCGAAGGAGCAGTGCAAACAGCCACGACATGAGCCGGTTGCACTTGCAATTCCAATTCATCAAATAACAATGGAGGCAACGGATGAACAGGAACATGAGGAGAAACAACTTTCTTTAGAAGGGAGACATGAAAAACTGGGTGAATACGACAATCAGCAGGTAATTGAAGTCGATAAGCAACCGAACCAATCCGCTCCAGAATCTGAAAAGGACCACATTACCAATGAGATAGTTTTTCATTACGCTTCTTGGCCAAGGAACGTAGACAATATGGTTGCAGCTTTAGAAAAACCCAATCATCCACCTGAAACTGCACATCTCTGCGGTGCTTATCAACCTTAGACTTCATTCTATTCTGAGCCTTTAACAGATTGGCACACAATTCAGCTAATATGGCGTCAGTCAGCCACTAATTGGTTAACATCCTCAACAGCAGAAGGGACAGTAGTACCCTTTAACAAAATAGGAGGATCACGACCATAGAGAGCCTTAAAAGGCGTAAGCTTGGTAGAAGCATTGTAGTTAGTGTTATACCAAAACTCAGCCCAACTCAACCATTTCGGCCACTGCTTTGGTTTATCTCCTGTCACACAGCACAAATAGGTCTCCAAACATCTATTTACCACCTCCGTTTGACCATCAGACTAGGGATGGTAAGTGGAATTGAACTTCAATTTTGTACTAGCCAAACGAAATAATTCAGTCCAGAAGTGACTGAGAAAAAGTTGATCATGGTCAGAAACAATGGTGGCTAGAAAACCGTGTAATCGAACCACTTCCCGAAGAAAAATATCAGCCACCTCTTTGGCAATAAAAGGGTGACTAAGTGGAATGAAATGAGCATATTTGGTGAGACGATCCACCACAATCAGAATCGTATCTTTCCCACTTGCTCTAGGAAGGCCACCAATAAAATCCATGGGGATATCAGACCAGACCTGTGTTGGAATTGGCAGCGGTTGCAGTAACCCTGCTGGAGATAAGGTCTGGACTTTATTCCGATGGCACACTGCACAAGCTACTACAAAATTTTGAATGTCTCACCTCATGCCCTCCTAATACAGCAACCCGACCAGCCGTTTATAAGTTCTGAAAAAACCATAGTGGCCCCCCACTGCTGAACTATGAAATTCTGACAACAGTAGAGGTATCCTAGGGGAACTTCGCGACAAAACCAAGCACCCCTTATACAACAATCAATGACCAATGAGATGATACCTCGGATGAGAGGCCGAATCTAAGAGCAAGTCATGGATAATACCTTTGAGTCTAACATCATGCTGAACCTCGTCAACCCAATTATCTAAATCCGGGAATTGGAGCACCGACATGGCAGCGTATGTCATACGTCTAGACAGCGCATCAGCAACCCTATTTTCACACCCTTGTTTATACCTTATTTCAAAATCAATCCCCAGCAACTTAGAAGTCCACTTCAACTGCTCTTCGCTTAACAATCGTCGATCCATGAGGAATTTTAAACTATGCTGGTCTGTATGGATAACAAAGTGCCTTCCCATAAGGTAGTGACGCCATTTCTAGACAGCTAGTACAATTGCCATTGGTTCTCTCATAAACAGATCTGGTTTGTGCTCTTTTGGACAAGGGTTGACTAAAAAATGCTACTGGTCTAGCATCTTGCAACAAGACAGCCCCAATTCCTTTACCGGAAGCATCAGTCTCTAAAACAAAAGGCTTGGAGAAATCAGGCACAGTTAGCACAGGTAGGCTGGTCATGGTTGTCTTGAGATTATTAAATGCTTCTTGTGCTTCGTTCCCCCATACAAAATTATCTTTGTTTAACAGCTGCGTTAAAGGCTTAGCAATCTTGCCATAGTCCTTGACAAATCGCCTATAATACTCGGTCAATCCACGCAGCCCCTTCACATCTCTAGGAGTGGGCCAAAGCCACATGACTTCAATTTTCTTTGGATCAGCAGCCACCCCATGTGCTGAAATGATGTGGCCAAGATACTCCAATTGGATTGTCCAAAAGTACACTTCTTCTTGTTGGCATACAAGTTGTGTTCTTGTAATAACTGCAATATAATCCTTAAATGCCTCAAATGATTTTCCAAATTCTTGCTGTACACCAAAATGTCATCGAAGAAGACCAAAACGAATCTCCTTAAAAATGGTTTCAGCATCTCATTCATGAGGGCTTGAAAAGTCGAAGGAGCATTAGTGAGGCCAAACGGCATGACCACAAACTCATAGTGACCTTCATGAGTCCGAAAAGCAATTTTCGGAATGTCATCCTCTTTCATGCGAATCTGGTGATAGCCGGATTTAAGGTCCAGTTTTGAAAATACGGTTGCTCCCTCCAATTCATCCAACAACTCATCAATAATGGGAATTGGGAATTTATCCGGAACTGTAATTTTATTCAAAGCTCTATAATCAACACAGAATCGCCAACCTCCATCTTTTTTCTTTACTAAAATAATTGGGCTCGAGTAAGGACTTACACTCAGTCTGATAATTCCTACTTGCAACAGTTCATCCACCAATTTCTCTATTCAGCTTTCTGATAATGAGGATACCTGTAAGGTCTCAAGTTGGGAATGGAAGCTCCTTCCTTGAGGACAATGGCGTGATCATGCTGTCTCATGGGTGGTAACCCTTGCGGCTCACAGAACACATCATTAAAATCCTCCAATATCAACTGAACAACTCGTGGAATCAAATCTGTCACTGCTGGAACTGCAGTCAGCTCCTTATACTCCAAATAAAATCCTTGTCCCTCTCCACATAAAGCCTTAAGCATGGATTTCCAAGAAGCGGCAGACTTGGATAAAGTCGGGTCACCCTTTAATGAAATCATTCTCCGGCCAATGGGAATTGTCAAAGTCAGCTCTTTGAAATTGGCCATAATTTCTCCCAAACTCTCCAACCAGTCCATCCCCAAAGCCAGGTCAGCTCCTCCTAATTCAAAAAGGAAAAAATCTTGCTGAATTTCTATCCCCTGTAACAACAATACCACCTTAGGACAAGCACCCATACACTTTATCTTATGACCATCTCCTACTTCGACATAGTACGGTGGTGTCGGCACCGTCTGTAATTCCAATTCCTGTAATACAGCAGAGGAAATGAAATTATGGAAGGCTCCACAGTCAATAAGCACCACTACCTTCTTACCTTGCACTTCACCCCACATTTTTAGGGATCGTTTCGACGTCAATCCCATAATACTGTGCATTGATAATTGGAGAGCTTTCTGGTCCAATCCTTCATGAGTCTCCAAACAGCCATCAATCACCTCCTCCTCCTCCATACATTCCTCCATTAACATAACTTGTAATTGTTTGTTTTTACATACATGTTCCAGACTATACTTCTCATCACAACGAAAACACAATCCCCTTCTAATTTTTTTCTTGAAGTTCAGCAGCAGACAGCCGCTTAAATCCTCCCCCTTTGCTCCTACCAGCCCCATTGTATCTACTAGTAGCTGAGTCTACCACTGACGCCCTACCTTGAAGGTTTGGTGAAGCCATTGTCCTCACTCCAGGTTCATATGTCACGATTCTTGAAGATGGAAACCCCTTTGAGAGTGTTCCCCCTCTACTCCTTGTGCCAAAGCCTCACCTGTTCCATGCCTTATTTTTCTCCTCAATTATTTGGGCAACATCCATCATGTTAGTCAAGGAATCTACAGCATGCAATCTAATCTCCATTCTGATTTCTTTTTTCAATCCATTCCAAAAAATTCCCTTGAGATATTCTTGGTCCTTACCTCGCAAGGGACCCGCGTACATCTCGAATTGCTCCCTATATTCCTCTACTGAAGATAATTGCTTCAGCCCCAACAACAACTCATAAGGATTCTTCAACATTGAAGGCTAGAACCTCCTTATGATTGCTGCCCGAAAATCTTCCCAAGAAGGATTCTGGACACAAAATTCCCACCACTGGAACCACGACAGTGCACGCCCCTCCATAGCTACCATTACCGCCAGCAACCTTTCTACCTCCGTCACTCCTTTGAGGTCGAAATAGCGTTCGACCCAGTTGACCCACCTGTATGCGCCCTCGCCAGAGAAAAAAGGAATCTCAAGTTTCCTCCAACGCTCCTCTCTTACTTCTCTGCCCATACTGCCTCTGTTAGGACTCTCCGTCGTACAGCCCATACCAGCCCCTGGGTGGTTTCGCAGTTCTTCCATCGATTGATTTTCCCCACCCCTGCTAGCATTGCTTCCAACCATGCCGTCTTGAGATCGCGTCGTTGTTCCCTGAAGATGCCGCGATATCTCTTCCATCATGTCCTCTAGCTTCTTCAATCGATTTTCTTGATTTTCTTGGTTCCTGACAGCTAACTAATTATTCTCCTCCACCTTATTCATCAACGCTTTGAAGCCCCTCTCCAAGAATTCCAATCTGGCCTCCATCCCTGTATGTACCATGAACCCTCCACACTCCCAAGAATCTTGTGCTTTGATACCAGTTGTTAGAAACTGGATGAGAAAACGAAATAGAAATGCTGAAAAACACATGCTAGGTTTCATTTCATCACCCTCTCCCTTGGACTCTGAGTCAGTGTGACAGCAGAATTCAAGTTGAAAGACAAGAATTGATCTTTACAATCCAGGACAGATTTCGAGAGTGCCTGGTCTCTCCTTCCCGCTTCTTATTTCTAAATTCTTTCCTCCCTTACTCTCTCCTCTCTTCTGCTACTTATAGTTAGGATCCTAACTAACTGTCCAGCTGTAACTAACTAGTTACAGTTATTAGTTTAGTTACAGCAACTAACAACTGGAGCAGTGGTATCTAATTCTCTACATCCTTTCCTATCTCTTCTAACATACACCCTCCTGATTGGAGGCTTACTAACAGACTAGTTGAATAGTAAACACAACACGAGAATCACAAATGAGCACCAACTATCTGTAACTCAATATATCATCCCAAAGATAATTTTCATAAGCATTTCAGAACCTGTTAGAAATGTATAAATATTGCAGCCTAGATGAGCATTAAAAAGGTGCACATAATTTCCATTAACTCCAATAACATGTCATAATAAGCTCCTTGCCTATTGGCTGTTGTGAAGAAAATTCAAACTTTAGCAACAAGGCTGCACAAATTAGACAAAAGAATAATCCTATGTTTTTTTTTTACTTTAAAAAAAAATTAATAAATTTGCATATTTGTCAGAACCTGATGACTTAGAATAAAAAACTAAGTGGATGACCTTGTAAGTAGTGTCCAAAAACACACTCCTTTAAGTCAAAAGTGATGAATGATGCAATCATGAATGAAACATCAATTATACTGAGACAATAAACCATCACTCAAAGAAATAAATCAAGATGCATAGTACAACCTCTCCAAAGCAGAAGTTACTTTCCAATTCTAAAATTCGACGAACTACAAGAGCACCAATATCACGCCCCCTTTTTTCGACTGCTTGACCTCTTTCTATTAATGTAACATCTGCACCAAGCTCTGCAAGAACAAGAGCAGCAAATAGGCCAGAAGGCCCACTACCTACTACCGCAATTTTTGGATTTCTGGTAGCCTGGATCCGGTACAACTCTCCTGAGAAAATGCTATGTCCATTTTCCCCTTTCACTACAGCTTCCTTATTTTCTTTACAGTCACGTATGATACTCATCAAATCACCAAAATCTATTTCGTCGTGCATGTGTTCCACGAGGCCAACTCTAGGCTCCAGCCGAGAAATAAAGTCCCAAGTACGAGGCTCCAGACTGAGGAGTTTTTTGACATCCATGTCCACAGTATGTACAAATTTGGGCTCCTTCAATTTCTAAAAAGCATCGGTAAAACAAAATAAGAGGATGCAACGATAACTGAAACTGTACGGCAGTTTAAAATGTTGTTTCACTTAATACAAGCCAAATTCAAATGAACAACTTCAAACGTTCTATACATCTATATATGAATGGATGCAGGTTTTCATCGTGTCCATTTGGCAACCATGTCCTATATTTTGTATATTGTCCGACACACCTATACTTATAAGTAAGAACCAAATAATCGAAATATAAACCAATGAACTCATTAATCTAATTTTTGACATAAGAATTAAGATTGTACTCAGCCACGCCAAATACTAATTAATTTCAAATCTCAACTTCTTTTTTTTTTCATTATTATTAATTTTAATAAGAAAAATGAAATGGATAAACACATTGATGAGCTAATTTTAGTTTCGCATTGAACATACCTTCCTAGCATCAAACGACTTCCTAACAACCGAGAAAGCTTCTCGTGGCAACAGCGAAGCAACCTGACACAGTAATTGAAAATTAAAGGTTAAAAATAACTCATAATTTTCTTATCAACAAGGCTTCACATTTTTAATTCCAAATAAATAATTAAATAAATAAATACCGGGAACTTGAGAACTTTGGCAATTTCTTGGAGAAGTCCATCGGAAACTTCGAGAAAGTCCTTTCCAGGGTCTTGATCGAGTGGAACAGCGAGCTTGAAGAGCCTCCATGTACCCTCGAACTTGTTCTTGTCCTTGGAATCGGATAAAAGCTCTTTATGTTTTGATTTGAGCTTCTTCTTCTCGGACGGGTACCGCTGTTTGCCGGTTCTCTTGGCACAGGAGATACGTAGTGTTTGGTTACGAGTGTAACGGATTCCTCCGGTGCCTGGGTAACTGGGACCATAAAAGCAGAAAGCACTATAGAGCTTGGAGTAGGAAGAAGAAGAGGAGGGAAGAAGGAGCATGGTGAATTTGCGATTCATTCGGATAAGAGTTTCACATTGCCCGTTACATAATAGAGTCCATCATTCACTCATACTGTATGACAGCACCTTATAAAACAACTTTTATATTATTAGATTAAATATTACATATATATACCTCTTATTATATTTTATCTAATATTATTTATTATATTTTTTTTATTATTATTTTTTTTATTCAATCACATCTCTTAAAAAAAATATGAATAATAATATACTTCTAAAAAGAAATATAAAACTATCTTTTTTCTTATAAAAATGTTGGGTTTAGTAGAAAAGGCCATCGTGTACTTAAGATGTTTGTGTTTATGAATAGATTATCTTATTTTTTAATTTAATAATATTTATATATAAATTTAAGTATATAAAAAATTTATTAATAAAAATTTATAAATTTTTTATATGTATAATTATTCATAAAAATAAAAAAAATAATTTAACTAAATTTCTATACAAATCTAAATATTATTAAGTAAATTTAATATTTTAATATCAATTATTAATTTATTTTATTAATAAATCAATGATTAAAAATCTATTAATCTATTTATGGACCACTTTATAAGTGGTCTATTTTTTTTTGATACAAAAGAGGGCCAAGCCCGAAAAGAAAACAACTACCTAGCTACCATACAGGGAATTGACACCCCCGCAAGATCATACATTAATAAATTCCCATAGCCCATTAGCGGAGTTCTCCAAGAATGCAATCCCAAAGGTAAGGAATGTCCCAAATCAGCAAGAAAGTCAGCCACCTGGTTCCTCTCCCGAAGGATATGAGTAATCCGACAAGTCCAAGATCGAGAGCGGAGCTCGGAGATAGCCATAATCAAGGAAGCATAAGGATGATTACTAGCACATGGTTCCAATAGCAACCCCACCGCTACCTTAGAATCACTTTCAATCCAAATCCTAAGATATTTTTCCTGCCAAGCTAAAGTTAAAGCAGAAAAAATACCCCAAAGCTCAGCTACTAAAACATCAGAAAACCCAATATTTTTAGCAAACCCAAGCAGCCAACGTCCTGTTTCATCTCTAAAAACACCACCACAAGTAGCCTTGCGACTATCCTGCCTAATTGAGCCATCCACATTACCTTTCACCCACCCTGTAGGTGGAAACTCCCAGCCAACCAGCATTTGCTCCTTCCGAGGACTTCCCTCCAAGATCCCATCTCTGACATGGGCGCTTTCCAGAAGCCAAAATTTTGCTCCTTGCACAACTTCATGTGGAACCAAGAGGATGCCATTAAACACGGCATTGTTTCTAGCTTTCCAAATTTTCCAAATCAACAACCCAAACATTTCACTCCATCTATACCCTATCCTTCTAGACTACGAGAAGGAAAGATTACTAAGCAACCAATCATCAAAATTATCAATATAAAAGTCATTATATCCATTGACCACTCCAGCTAAATCCCACACATGAACCACTAAGGGACAATCTCTAAAGATATGACTGAGAGTTTCATCAGCCTGACCACATAAAGGACAGCTTGCGGTCATAGACAAATGCCTCCTCTTACGCATATCATTGGTTAATAAACCACCATGCACCACCTTCCATAAGAAAAGCTTACACCTATGAATACCTTGCCAATTCCAAATAGCTTTCCAAATACCACTTCCTCCACTATCATTCACGCCAGCCACCAAGTTATAAGCTGATTTGGTAGTAAAGATTCCATTAGAGGTCCCTGCCCACACCACCAAATCAGTCCCAACAAGATTACTCCTACCCATGCAACTCATGATTTCAGCAAAGACCCATTCAGGAAGAAGATGCTGGAACTTATCTACCCTCCACGCACCATCACTATCCACATAAGAAGCCAAAAAACAATGCAATTCATTCTCTGGAATTGGAGCAATAGCTATCTCACAAAGAATAAACCCAGAATACAGCCAACAATCCTCCCAGAACCTCACCTTCAACCCATCACCTATCACCCAACGTATGCCATGGATAGTATCTTTCCAAGTCATGCAGATTCCCCTCCATAAATTAGAACACTGCGCACGACCATTAACCACCAGAATCAACTCTTCACCACATTTATATTTACTCCTCACAACCTCCACCCATAAAGCTTCTCGATTATGAATTAAACCCCAGCCAAGTTTCATAATCAAAGCTTTGTTAAAGGCATGAAGATCTTTGAATCCAAGACCGCCATCATTTTTGTTCTTACACAACTGCTCCCAAGCAATGGTATGATAAGTTCTACCATTTTCTCTAGAACCCCAAATAAAATCACGGTTCATACGCTCTAAATGGGAACAAACATACCTCGGTAATAAGGTTGTTTGCATGGTGTAAGTAGGTAAGGCCGCAACAACTGATTTAGCTAAAGTAACACGACCAACAAAAGACAAAGTTTCAGCTCTTCAAGAACTCAATCTCTGTTGAGTTTTCTCCAACAAATGATTATAAGTATTTCTAGTAATGCGCTCATGGAGGAGAGGCACCCCAAGATATTTGCCCAAGTCTCGAGCCAACACAAAGCCTGAAATTTGACTAAGTTGTCTAGCAACATTATGATTCACATTACGAGAGACAAGCATTCGAGACTTATCCACATTAACCAATTGCCTAGAAGCTTCACAAAAGTTATCAAGACAATCAAGAATGACTCTCATTTGATTACCCGAAGCTTCCCCAAAAAGAAGCAAATCATCAGCAAAAAATAAATGAGACAAAGGAGGCCCTCCCCTGTTAAGAACCACTGGCCTCCACTGCCCATTGGCAACTGCATCATGAATACAATGAGCAAGCCTTTCCACACACAACACAAAAAGATAAGGAGATAAAGGGTCCCCTTGTCTAACACCACGAGTTGGATGAAAGAATTCCGTTTTAGACCCATTAAAAAGGATTCCCATGGAAGCAGTGGAAACACACCTCATGATTAAATTAACAAAATATGGTCCCAACCCAATCTCCTTCAAAGTCTCCTCAAGAAATTCCCAACGCAGACGATCATAAGCTTTTTCAAGATCCACTTTAATAGCAACAAACCCTTTTTTCCCTTTCTTAACTCTCATAGTATGAAAAACCTCTTGGGCGATAACAATATTATCTGAGCCATGGCGTCCCGGAACAAAACTACATTGATGAGGAGCAATAAGAGAAGGCATGTGCCGTCTCAACCGAGTAGCAATAATCTTTGTAACAATTTTATAAATAACATTACAAAGACTAATCGGTCTAAAATGCTTAATAGTCTCAGGATTAGTTATCTTTGGAATTAAGACAACCAAAGTTTCATTCAAAGCACTAACCTGATCAGGATCATCATACACCTTCCAGACCAGATCACACACAGAAGGGCCAATAACATCCCATTAACTTTGGAAAAAAATAGGTTGAAGACCATCAGGCCCTGGAGCCTTTAAAGGACCCATATTAAACACTGCCTCACGAATTTCCATATCAGAAAAATTCCTTTCCAAACCGCCCAGCAAGCTACTAGAGATAGGAACAAATTTCCTGGAAGTAGTTAATGATTGCACATTACCAGTAGCACAATAAAGACTTTGGAAATAATTCACAGCCATCTGCTTCAAAACATTCTCATCAGTAATTAATTCACCCATGTCATTCTTCAAAGCCTCTATTTTATTTCTCTTTCTACGAATAATAGTTGAAGAATGGAAAAAAAGGGTATTTCTATCACCAAAACGGATCCAATCACACCTAGATTTCTGCCTCCAGAACATTTCCTCCTGGGATAACACCTTATTATATTCACCCCAAAGATTGCGAAGAAGCTTAGATAAATGCTGGTGAGTACCCATAGTGAGTCTTTTATTAATGCCTTCCATCCTAGCCATAAGCCTACGTTTCCGATAGAAGATATTACCAAAACAACTAGTGTTCCACTCCCGCACCTTTACTTGAAAATCATGAACTGTCTGTCCCCACTCACGATTATGAAGCCAAGCTTCTTTAACCAAAAGAGGGAAAGTATCATCAGCAAGCCAGCTAGCCATAAAGCGAAAAGGTCTCTCCCCTCTGAAAGAATTGCTACCAGCGTCCAAAGAGAGAAGAAGAGGTTTATGATCAGATTTCATTGTTGGCAGATGAGTGATAGATGCATCAGGGAACTGCATCCTCCAAGCAAAATTACTCACACCCCTATCAAGTCTCTCTTTGACATCCCTCCACTCCCAAGTAAAAGGAGGACCTTTAAAGCCAACGTCAGACAAGCCACAATCAATTAAACAATCATTAAATCTCCTCATAGAGTAAACATTAGGTGTCACACCTCCACTCTTCTCAGAAGCAAGAGAATAAACGTTAAAATCTCCAACAACCAGCCAAGGCCGATTACAACCAGAAGCCAAACTACGCAACCCAGCCCATAACTCATCTCTAGTATGAACTTGAGGACTGCCATAAACTCCAGTAAGAAACCAAGAGTCATAGTTTGAAGAAGCTTGAATTTTCATATGAACAAATTATCGATGAACCTGCAAAATATCAATAGACAAAGAGCTACCATCCCACATAACCCCCATACCACCAGAAAAGCCCACAGCATCAACTTTACAGGAATGAGAAAAGCCAATCCTTTTAATTATCTTATCAGCTCTACAACCACTAATACGTGTCTCCATCAAAAACAACAACTGAATCTGATGACAGCCAACTAAGTCACGAATAAGAGATGGGAATGTACAAGATCCTGCCCCCCTCACATTCCAGAATAAATACTTCATCATAAACCCAATAAAAGTAAGAACCAAAAACCCCCCAAGGTAACTTCTTCAAGATCAAAAAATCTTAGGAGTAGCTTGGGCTCCTGCCATATCCGTAGCTGATTGCAGCTTCATCTCACCATCCTCCTTTTGAATGTCCATCGTCACCACACCTCCATCTCCAATATCAGGTGGCCAGTAGTTTAAAACAACCACTCCACCCTTATCAACGAACAAACCTCTACCTTCCATCGTAATATTCTTAGAAGGAATAGATGAAGAGGAAGGACCAATGCTAGACACGACCTGGCCATAATTAGACGTAACATTTTCCTTCATGCAACCATTGAGTTGATTCACTGAGTTTCCTTGTCCCATTGACATGTCCACATTAATATTCTGGATAGTTTTTTCCTTGTCAACATTCAATTGGTCGAATTTTTTACCACCCCTAGCAATTTGCTTTTTAGACCTCACTGATTCTCTAGCTTGCACATTAAAACTCACGTGCTTAATTTCCTTACCAGCCTTTCCCATGTCACGTGAACTATGCAGGGAATTTGCATGATTATTGGATCCACTTTTAACTCCTTTATGTTTCTCCAAATCAGCGCCCATCATCATGGGAATAGATCCTTCATTAATAATAAAATGATTCTTTGTATCTTCCACAATAATATCTCCATCAAGTACATGATTATCCGTTACCAAATTACTCTCCTCATTAAGGATATTGAACCGAGAACCATGACTACCAGGAGTCCTGCCTTGTTTTTTGTTACCACCTCTATCCGCATCTTTCAATTTTGAATTACCCCGGAGAACCGTCTGCCGCCGTCTCCCATCCTTCTGAACTATCATCCACGGCCCAAAGGCATCCTCCTCCTTGGACGTATCTTGCTTCCTACCAGAGAACATAGGATTAACCACACCATCAATTTCAACATGTAAGTTAGAGGAGGTATTTCTTGGAGCTAAAAGAGGACAAGCATCCTTACGCTGGCCATACGTGCCATATCCAAAACAAACCAAGTGCAACCCTCATATTCCACGTTATAAACTCTATTATTCAATTCAAACTTTGAGACCAAGACTTTATGCAGATCGACTTCTATGCAAACTCGTGCAAATTTCGCACGCTCCGGAGTAAGGAAATCACCTTGGTTGCCATCCACTGCCCTCTTAGTGGTACTATCAATCCTAAGAGTACGACCTAGTTTATCTCCAATACGCCAAAGAATATGCTTACTATAGTACTCCATTGGTAATCCCGGGATTCTAATCCAAACCACCACTCTTTTAAATTCATCTTCAAAAGGAAAGAATTCAGGACGCCATTGTTGCACAATTAAATAATGATCCATAATCTTCCAAGGACCATCAAAGAACACCTTTTGCGTATCAAATTCATCTTCAAACCTAACCAGGAAATAGTCATTTTCAAAGTCAATAACCTCCATAGAGTTGTTAGGCTTCCACAACTTTAGAAGTCTGTTCTACAAAAACCGCAGCCCCATTCTCTTCCCCAGCAGCTTCACTATCAAAGATTTCCTCCAATACTATTATGCTTCTTTAATCTCCTTCTTAGAGACTTTCACCACTGGACAGAGCGGATCTTCATTATTGTCTCCCTCAGGTACACTCTCTTCAGTGACACTATCTTCATCATCCTCCATGCCATCATTCAGAAAGATCTCCTCACAGTCTGAATCCTCTACATCCCGACCGTTGATTCCAACACAAATATCAACATACGAAACAGTTTTCCTACTCATCGCTTCCCCAGTTGCTGTTGGGAAAAGAGTCTTCTGAACCACCCTTTTGCCATCTTCAACCACCAAAGCCTCCTCCATTTGAGTTTCCTCAACAACTGTATCAGTCTGTGAGGAAAACTCCACTTGCATTTTGGCCTTCTTAATACTTCTTGCCAATTGATCAGCCTCCTCTCTAGTTGGTTCCGCCGTCGTTATGTTTTTCTCACTCATGCCGCTCTTGACATTTTCAAATTTAGTTTATGGTATTTTGAACCTAATCCACTCATTAAACACTCAGTTGAGTTTGGTTAAGAAAGAAAATATTTTCCATCCCCAACAAGCTACCTCCAAATGTGCATATTGGATTGGGTTAAATACGTATATTTAAATATTTTTTAGTTTTTTTACAAGTAAAACGTCTAGGTTATATTTAATGTACGTTTTCATTTTGCAAAGAAAAGAGTCAAACTCTATTTTAATTTTGAAACATACATATGTTATTAATTTGGTTTTCTCTAAATTAATTTTATCTATTTGATCTTTCAAAATTCAAATTACTTTCATTATTTGAATGGAGAAATTAAAATATTAAGAATTAAAACTTTTAGGGATAAAATCAATCTGTAAAAACTAAAATTGATAATCAATATATCTTTCAGATATTAAAATATAATTTTATTCTAAAGAAAAAGGATAACGAGTTGGATTGGACCCAAAAATTTTGAATAGTAGAGGCAAAGGTAAAAATAATATATTTCTGTCTCTCTTTTTTGTACTTAATATATCTCTCTTTATATGTGTAATGAAATTTACTCATTCATCTACAAAGTAAAGTTTGTAAGATTATAAGGGCTAAAATAGAAAATAGAGAATTTTCAAAATCTGTCACCACATCCAAATCAATAAATTTTATTGGTTAATCCATTAATGTAAGTATTTCACTAAATTAGTTTGTTTCTAATTCGTCGAGAGAGGCCACAATATAATTAGGACTTGTAAATCATTTTATATGACTCAATCAAATGTTAACTTTTTGTACTCATAAAAACATTTGTTTTTTAATCGTGGTGGAGATGTTTTCTTTGGCATGATTGTGATGAATTTTAAGGATTTTAAACAAAATAAATTTAGCTCATTTTCTTTATTTCATTCTTTTTTCTTTTTATTCTGCCTTAAATAGCAAGTCATTTCTATTCTAATGTAAAAAATAAAGGTAAGAAATATTTTGTTTTTTATATGTTTGGATGAGGGTTTTGGAAGGAAATGACATGATAGGTTAATTTTTCGTTCATAAATTATGAGTTATAAAATGTTTATGAAAATAAATAAAGAATAATTGAAAAGTTACATGATAATATTTTTTATTTCTTTTTTTTAAAAAAATTTAAATAAAGAGAATATTTACTCAAAATTAAAAAGAAACTCTCCCTTCTCTTTTCTTTTAAAACCCCTTCATCCAAAACATCTCTCTCAGTCTCTCTCTTTGCTAATGGACTAAATTAGCCAAGCCAGTTGGTGCTTACTCAAAAAGACAGGACATCCTTTTTTTTTCTTTTTTTCTTTCTTTTAATACATGAGGCTCTACCAAGTCAACCCACTGTATTTACAAAGGCAGGTATTTTCCGCACTCTACCTTTCTTAGAGCTCAGCATGGTTCCAACCCATCACAGGCTTGGCAAAGCCTTTTGTATGGTATGCAAGTATTACATGAAGGAGCTATATGGGAAGTTGGCAGTAACTCTTTCCTTCACATCTATAATGATTCATGGCTTCCTGTTACTCCATTTTTTTAACTCTTAGGTCCACAGAACATGCCCGAGGAGCCATATCTCCTACGACAACTTATTGACACACAATTGGGCATGTGGAAACTAAAAGAGGTCCACCGCTTATTTCGATCCCAACTTGGCTGCCATTATCGTCAATGTTTCAATCCAAATTGGTCATGACAAGTTGAGATGGTTTTATCATTCCTCAGGCTAGGGGTGTAAATTGGTTCGGACAACTCGACCAATCCGACCAACCCGAACCGAACCAATTAGGTTGGTTTGGTTTGGTTTGGATATTTTGATTGGTTCGGGTAAAATCCGAACCAATGAAAGCTTAATTGGTTCGGTTCTCGGATTTCAAATTCTAAACCCGAACCAAACCAAACCGATACTGTATATATATATTTGTAATTTACGGTTACTTACTTCACTTCACTTCAAATCTTCAAATCTGCTTGCTCAACCAAGATCATTGCACAACTAGATCACGTTCGTTTCTGCTTGCTCGCTGAAGCTCGTCGTCGACTCCGCCATAGCTCAAGGCCGGACTCGCCGCACGTCCATTTACGCTTGCTCATTGAAGCTCGCCATCGGCTCCGCCATAGCTCAAGGCCGGATTTGCTCGCACGTTCGTTTCGCTTGCTCCCGGGCCGGCCTTCGATTCCGCCATATCTCGGGTTCGGATCTGCTCCGCCCGGCTCACCCACCACCGTCACGGCTTGGGCGCGCGCCGATTTGCTCTGCACCGCTTGTTGGTATCCCTACCCCGCTCTCATCTCATCTCAACCTTATTAAACACATATTGTTCCATTTTGTTCTTTTTTTGTTATAGTGATACTTGAAGCTATCCTCATATGTTGTTTTTCTCTGCTTTTGTTTGATTCCATGAATGAGTTATGCTTTATCGATTAATGTCCTTATTATAAAGATGTTATTTTTAATAATGTATATGAATGTTTTTGGGGTTTCATTTGACGTGCGATCTGCTTTTGTTTGATTTGGTGGATATGGGATGCTATTCATTGTTATTGGTGTTGCTTTTTGTGAGGCATATTTACATTTCTGTTTGATTCCTTATGCCCACAATTGTTGCCGTCGAAATTCCTCTCTAGCCTCTCTATTATGTTTACTTGCATTCTTGCATCTCAGCTCTTAATCACCGGAGTAGCTTCTTCCATTGCTATCTATCGGTTAATAGTTTAGGATCTCTCAGAATCCTAGCATTCCCCGAGTTCCTTGGGTTCTTTAGTTTTTATGTTACATGCCAACATTTGCTTATAACTTATAGGAACTTATACATACATATCCTGTATATGGATAATAATGATAATCTGAAAAATTATTGATTAAGAGAAGCACAATTTTTATTTTGTTTATTATGAATGGAAATCATGGTAAGATTGTTTTTTGTATAAATTAGGTTGGATTTTGTTCCTCTTGAATCCCTCTAAGCTTGGATTATGTAGGTGAGGTCACTATTGTAAACTATGAACAAATTTTAGCAACTGTTTGATATTGGCAGGAAATGTATTTCAATTGGGAAAGGATCTATCACTTCAAAGAGGGGCATTCCTGGTATATCTGTTTCACGGTATGGTGGCTGGATTGCCAATGATCCTTTTTCAGGATGCCAGCATGGGATGTATTTTCATGCTAATGCCCTTTTGAATGAGGGAGTTTCAAAACCAATGTAGAAATTTCATGATGAATTAGAGCATTGTTCTCCAGTATCCTGGCAATCCATTCGATACATGAACATTAAACTAAAGGCCAGCAAAAGATGTCAATGCTACCTTTATTCAGATCTCTATAGTTGTAGCAATATTGAGCATAGAGCAGTAAATAGACTAGGTTTAAGCAAGCTAGGCAAGGAAAAACAACCTGTGTTCATTACAAGTCTGAGAAGTATGACATTGCAGAACAGAAGGTGGATCCTCTGGCATCAACTGAAGGGACAGGTGAAGCCATTCTATTGGATGGAACTGTCCAACAACAAGTATCTCCTTGGTGGCAGCAGTTTCCTAAGCGTTGGGTTATTGTATTGCTATGTTTTACAACATTTCTGTTGTGCAACATGGACCGTGTGAGTATCTTGTTTTGGCATTTATAGTTATTATTATATTATTTATATATTCATGTTTCACATTTCCAATAGTATATTCCTTCATCATATTCCATTGATTGTCACTGCAGGGTGTCTATTGCTTTCAATATTCTACTACTTTTTTATGCAGAAGTTGTTATTATGCTTTCTCCTTTAATTATATTTAGCATTTAATATTGAGTTGAGTGTTTCTAAATTTCCATATTCTTGATAACCTAATATTAATTACTAATGTTCCTTCTCATGTGCTTTACATGTCCAATATAATATATAGGTAAATATGAGCATAACAATTCTTCCATTGTCACAAGAGTTCAATTGGAATAGTGCAACAGTTGGCCTAATTCAATCATCTTTTTTCTAGGGCTATCTACTTACACAGGTGTGATTGCTATACCCACTACCCAGAACTTATTAGCCACACAAGAAATTGTTCTCATATATTAATCTTCTAGTAAGCATTCAGGTACCACTATTGGTTAAACCTGGCATAATATTTTTATGTTCTTACAAGAATATATGCTAGCATGTTCAGATCTTCAAACTTTCTTTTTATAGTTGCATTTATGTCAAACTGACTATCGTCCAATATTTTTTGGTTTAGGTCCTTGGTGGCATATGGAAGAGCAAATGTTAGTCTATATTCATTGTCTGATGGAAGAGTAAAGATTAGTCTATGTTCTAATATTATTTAAAATTTTGGATATATTATGTGAATTTTTCTGTATTGCATGTATAATTGTTTAGTTAATTTTTGTATTAAAAAAAATAATGGTTAACCCAATCACCCGAACCAAACCAAACCATAGATATTTGGTTTGGTTTGGTTCGGATTTGACTATAAAAAAATAAGAAAACCGAACCAAACCAAACCAATTGATTTTGATTGGTTCGGATTTATTTTTCCCCAAAATCCGAACCAAACCACCCACTTACACCCCTACCTCGGGCAAATATAGTACTAAGTTAGGTTACAGGTTACCGAGATAGATCCTTTGCAGTGAGGCTGAAACCAATGAAACACACATCCCTTGGATAGACCACTTACAAAGTGATCCATAAATGGGCCATGATTTTTGAGTTATTAATTTATTATTAAAATAAATAAATAGTTTAGATTAAAAAATAAATTTTAATTAATAATATTTAAATTCGCATAAAAATTTAATCAGATCAATTTTATTTTTTTACAAATAACTATACATACAAATAACTTATAAATTTTAATTGATAATTTTTTTCACATGTATAGATTTATATATAGATACTGTCAAATTAAAAAAAAAAGTGATTTATTGATGGACCCAAACTTGTTTGGTCCATATTAACATCCTCCTTGAAAAAAGTTATGGAAAATGCAGTTTTCGCCTAAAGTTAAATACTTCTTGTAGAGACTTCTCAATGGTGCCTTAACTGTAAAATGTAACTTGATCAAGATAGGTCTTACTAAGATTGACCCATCTTGCCCTCATTGTGGTCACCTGCAAGAAACAGAGGAGCACGTTTTTTTGCACTGCACATTTGCTGTACAGGTTTGGGAGATAATGCCATTGTTGTTCGCCGCATATGGACCGCAAGCCTTCATTGCTCACAGGATTTCGATGCTCCTTTGAAGGTATAAAAGAGGTAGCCAAAATGCTCACAACATTGAGCTCGCCATGTGGGTGTTTTGGCAAATTTGGAAGTCACGGAATGCAAATATTTTTTCTTCTCAAAGTCCTACAGCACCATGACACTTTCACCATAGCACAGGAGAGCCAATCTGAATTTGTAAATGCTCACACATCCTAAGCTTCCATTTCCTCTTTTCCTTTCCCCATTGGGAGCCTTTTGGCTGTTATGATTGATTATTGGAGTGACATGCTCCTTTCATTTTCAGTAATGATATATGTATCTTTGGAAAAAAAAAAATATACGAGGCTCTACCAATTTTGGAATGGGAAAGGAAGGAGAGAGAGGAAGAGATCAAATCTAAAGAGTAAACACATCGAACACGAATTGCTCCTCGACAGTTTGGCATTGTTGGCTGGTTAGGGGCATGCTATTTTCTTAAAAGGGTTGTGTTGTCTTTTTCTTTTTCTTTTTTCCACCGCTCTTTGTATAACAAAAGAAAATGAAACAATAACAACAATCAAGCCTTTTTCCACTAGGTGAAATTGGCTATATGGATCAAATGATGTCATTGTGCTTTATCATAAATTAAGTCTTCAGAAATATCATTTAAATCTATTTTTTTTTTAAATGTTTCACCTATAATCGTTCTTGGTCTCATTTTACCTCTAACTATTAGACTATCTTCTACCTAATCTACTCTTCTTACCGGGACTTCTAAGAGTCTTCTCCTTACATGTCCAAATCACCTAAGGCGAGATTTTACCATATTTTTCACAATAAGTGTTACTCCTACTTTCTCTCTAATGCATTCATTCCTAATCTTATCTTGAACTTCCTAGCAAATATAATTTTAGATTAAGAGCAAGAAATCATACAGGCAAATAATAATGTTCAAAGAGTGATTAATCAATTAACCATATATTGATTTTTTTTTGTGGCCAAGATTTTCTAATTGATTGTCCCAAAAATATGTAAATGATTTAAGTCTCCTAGATGACCTGAGCCTAATACGATAAGCCCTTTAGCATCACATTAGTATAGGGCCAATCTAGACCTTAATCACAAATTTGATTCACCATGATAAAATCATCGCACTCAGAGAGTTCCATAGTCTTTTCAGGCAATACTTTAGTGTTATACAAACAAGTACATCATTAAACCTATAATTGGTCAATCGTTTTCACAGCCACTATGGACTTCACCAAGCCACCTGATAAATTAAGGGGATAGTACTTTAAGCTCATAACATGAAAATCTTATTTAAAATAACAGTTACCAGAATATTCATTAATGATTCAATGAGCCCAAAGCTACCAGTTGGTGTGAAGCCAGCCTTTGCTGAAATATGGTTTTACCAATTGGCACCATCTGCATCCCGCGACTGGTAGAAATCATTTGGCCGAACAATGTTAACCTCCTCAAACTCATTCTCATCTGGAAGCAACAGATGGAAAAATTTTCATTATGTTGTTTCTGAAAAGCAAAGGTAATAGTGTAGACACAAGCAAAATGATCCTCTCTAACAGGTAATGCTGTCAAAAAAGTTTAAAAGTTCAACAAAATGGCCATCCGGAAGACCTTCAGGAATTTCTTCAATTTGCTTTATTCCTATCAGTTACCACTTAATCTATAGAAGATATTCCCTCAATATGTGAATTATTACTTTGACAAGACAATTTGAATTCCATGAAGAATCTCAGTCCAATCCATCACTTGACAACACCAGCTCAACAAGACATACCATGTATATGGTCAAAATCAAATTTGAACAAAAGGTTAACTTTTGGTTTGAAAAGAATTATTTTCATATTTTCAAGCTTGCCATCTTGGCCCCTTTGGTTTCCCGCACAGTGAATTCCATAAAAAGTACATGACATCTTTTGGTGGAATTCAGAATAAGTTGACTTCGATGTTAGTACTAAAGTCCTATTGTAATGATTTTGCTGAGGTTATAAATGAATAGTGCGTGCAATTCTAAACAACTATAGCATGCTAATTAGCTATAACAATTACTATTTTTTTTTGGTCAGTTGGGAAAACAGCACAGTTAAAACTGAGACTTTGGCTCCTCTGCTAAAATTGACAAGAATATATTGTGACTGCCATTTTCAGAACGAGAATAAGTAAAGAATTTCATAATTCAGAACCAGGACTTGACAGGATAATAAAAAATGTGAGAAGGAACACATTTGAGGAATGCATATGAATAGTGTTAAATAATAGAACAGAGGAGATTATACTGAATTACTAGTTGATATCAAGGTGATATCAGAAGCAGATTTGTATTTTCTGGAATTCAAATAAACTGAATACAATGAAGAAGAAAGATAGTTCTAGACAAGTATTGAGTGCCTAGTCCCTCCCAAATCCCACAGCCAATGCTTGCCTACCTCCACGCATGCTAACACCCTTACAAATATACCCATTCAGCCAAATTACATCCTCTACTCACTGCCAGCTCATCAGGTAGTTACATCTAAGGCAGTGTTTGTTTTCTCAATCCCAAGGCCCAACTCACTTGCATTTTGGCGCCTCCTTCAAGAATAAACCTTAGTCATTCTTGGGTTCCTATCAACACTTCCCACCCAAAAACTCACCTTGTCCTCAAGGTGAAATTCAGGAAAATTCTCTTGGATAGAGGTCATTGGTTCCCAGGAACTTTCAGAATCAGGCAAATCTTGCCATTTAATCAAAATCTCTATTTCTCCTTTTTCATTCTTCCAGAGGTCTATGACATCAGTTGGCTGCACTTTCAATTCCCAGTCTTCAGCTAGAAAGGATGGCAATGGTTGGGTGATGATAGTAAGAGAAATTGATTTTTTGAGCAATGAGACATGAAACACAGGGTTTACCAAGCTCCCATCAAGTAATTTCAGTTTGTAAGCTACTGGGCTTATTTTTTCCAGGATTTCATAGGGACCATAGAATCTGGGGCTCAATTTCTGGTTTGCCACCTTAGCTAGAGTTTTAAGCTTGTAAAGTTGGATCTTCAGATAGACTGCAACCCCTTGTTGGTATTCTGATAGAAACTTGTCCTCAAGGAAAAGGTTTGGGTAAGGGTCTTGTAGCAGCTGAAAGAAATTTTCACTGGGGTCCCATTGCTTGCAGCATAATGATTGAATTCCCCTTTCCTTGGGGACCTCATTTGTACCTCTAACTTCCAATCCAACATTTGTCCCTCCCGGGTCGAAGTAGAAAAATTGTGGAATATGCTGTTAATTGACAATTGTAATGCCTTTGCTTCCATTGTTCCTTCCTCCTGCAGATAGTATTTACAGAACAGGTATGGCTCAACATTTGAAACCAGCTTTAGGATAAGATCACGAACCCCGTAGCCATTTTGACTTCATCCAAATGGTGCAAAATAGAGACATCAGATATGTTCAAGTTTAGGTGTTGATTCTTCCCTCCTTCCCCTCCTAGGTTGGATCTAGATCTACCTTCCCATGCTATGGTTTTGAAAGGGGCAATTCCCTTCATGTAAGTCCCTCCCTTCCCTCCTAAGCCTCCCCTTCTCAGTGCCCAGTTCTTTTCCTCAAGCAGTTGAGCTCTATCCATAAGATCTAACAGTGAATGCAGCTCATACAGCTTCAACTCAGCCTTCAACTCCTCACGCAACCCATTCAAAATTCCTTTCAGCACTGATTTATCAGTAAGCTTCATAGGTCCTGAAACAAGCTCGAACTGCTCATGATACTCAGTGACAGTTCCAGTTCCAGTTTGTTTGATACTCAGCAGGGGTTCAAGTGGATTTTGAATTATTCTAGGTTGGAACCTGCGAATAACAGCCTCCTTGAATTGATTCCAACTAGGGGCATGTGTTTGATCCTCCCACCCTTGGTACCAATTCAGATCTCTTCCTTCCAAAGCCACCATTACCTAATCCAACCTCTCTAATTCTTCAATTCCATTCACCTTGAAATAAAGTTCCACTTTGTTTATCCATCCATAAGCATTTTCACCAGAAACCATAGGGATTTCGAGTTTGCTACCTCCGTCATTCCTTATTGGAGGTCGACTCCCCTCCAATGATCCACGTTCAGAGTATCGAGAACCATCACGATCTAAACGAGGAGAATCGCGAGTTTGCACCGAACCTGCTCTGCTTTCCTTCTCTCCTTCACTCTCGCCGTCATCCTCGTGTAGTTTGGGACGCCTCCTGTGTCGCGATCGTTCTCTCGAGTTTCCTCTGTTTCGCGCCATAGGAACCTGCTCTGCATCTCCATTGTTTCGTGCCTTGAGCAAGCACATGATCTTGTCCAAACGGGCCTCTGTTCTCTCCTGCTTCGTCAAGCTTTCCAGCAAACTCCTCTCCACCGTTTCTAGACGCAACTCCATGACTGATCTTGTATTAACCATCCTAGCTCCCAGATCATAAAGCTTTGATACCAATTGATAAGAACTAGGTAAGCATAGTACGAAAATAATAGAACAGAGGAGATTATACTGAATTACTAGTTGATATCAAGGTGACATCAAAACCACATTTGTATTTTCTGGAATTCAAATAAACTTGTTGAAGAATTACAAGTTTAAGGTTAGGGGAAGGAAAAGAGAGAAAGACGGCTAAATAATAGTAAACTAAGAATATTATTGATAGGAATGAGATGTAATACAATTCCATAACCTAGTACTCTTATTTATACCAATACTTAGGTCAAATACTAACACTACTAGTACTGGCCCAAGCCCACTAACATAAGACTGATATCCTAATAAGTAATAACCCTAATATTCTCTAACAAAACTGAATACAACGAAGAAGAAAGATAGTTCTAGACAAGTATAGAGTGCCTAGTCCCTCCCAAATCCCACAGCCAATTCTTGCCTACCTCCACGCATGCTAACACCCTTACAAATATACCCATTCAGCAGAATTACATCCTCCACTCACACACCGCCAGCTCATCAGGTAGTTACATCTAAGGCAGTGTTTGTTTTCTCAATCCCAAGGCCCAACTCACTTGCATTTTGGCACCTCCTTCTAGAATAAACCTTAGTCATTCTTGGGTTCCTATCAGTGTTATGTTTCAAAAAAAAAAATCCCAATAAGGAATCTATTGATCACTGGTATCAGACCCTTGTATATTTGATAAAGGGAAGCCAATGCCAAATAAGAAGCCCCACTAAAGCCAAAAAAAGTATCAGCTAATCCAACGAACTATGATGTCACAATTCACAATATTAAATGTTGTTGCACAGTACCAGGAAACACGAGAATGGAATACAGCCTGAAACTACTTGAGATACTCACATGATATGATAATGAACTAGGAAGCACTTTACTTTTTTGTTTGAGTGGATGGGGAGAGCTACTCCTAGGTTAAATGATAAACCATGTCAAATAAATATCCACATTACAAATAGTGAAAAACCTAAATGATTAAGCTATTAAAAATACCAAAAGCACATAACTCCTATGTATCTTTGATGCAAGCCAAAAGAAAATTAGATTTTCTTTTGTATCCCTAAAATATACTAAGAAATTTCTAAAGTACCCTATGAATACGGTTAAGAGTAGATATTATGTATGTGCTTTAGTTTGTACCTTAGTCCTACATCATGTAAATTATGTACTTATCTATTACCTATTGTGTATATATTCAACCTCCATTGTGTTGTTGAAACACACGGTTTTCTCATTCTTCTTTTCTCATTACATGGTATCATTACATGGTATCAAGAGCTAGTTTCTAAACTTTTTTTTCTCTCTTTCTCAACTTTCCACACACAAAAAAAGAGTGTTTTCAGAAACAGAGTAGTTTCTGATCTAGGGCAGCCACTGGCGGCTGCCACTTAGCTTTGAGTTCCGGCCGGCAAGAAGTGCCGATGTGAGGCTGTCTGACGCTGGGGGAGGGCCGTCAAGGCAGGGTACTGTTCACAGTTACTATTCACACGTGTGGTTGTATACTTTTGCAGTATTGTTAACATATAAGAGATTGTCCCGATACGGTATATATACAATACTGTTCACATATATGGTATTATTCACGGTAAAATAGAATAAGCCGGTCCAGTTGAGAGCGATCGGCGGTTGGGGGTGATTCGCCGGCGTATGGAGGTTCGGCGACGTCTCCGATGGGGTGATTTCGGCATTTTCGTGTTAGTTTCTTGTCGTTTTTGGGGTGTTCTGTTCCCGGTTGGTGCGATCTGCGTCGTTTGTGGTATTCCGAGCCCGTTTGGTGTGTTGTTTGTGCTCCTTTCCCTCCTTATAGGCTGATTTGTTGTGTGTGTAGCTATGGGTGACGAAAACTTTGAGATTCTGGGCACAAGCAGTAAGAGTGGAGCTTCCGACACCACTTCCACTAGTGTTCTGGCTGAGGTGATTCCCTCTAACATCAAAATTACTGATCAAAAGCTTGATGGTGATGGTACTAACTATCCTCAGTGGAAGAAGGCTATTCTGTTGTACTTGAACGAGCACAGGAAGGAAGACCATCTCACCCAAGATAGTCCGCAGGATGAAGCAACTAAGGATTTGTGGAATCGGGAAGATATGCGATTGTATTCCCTGATTCAGCGGACCCTGGATCCTGGGGTTGATGATATTACCACCCATTGCAACACTGTCAAGGAATTATGGCAGTACCTTCACTCTTTGTTCTCAGGTGCCGATGATTTATCCCTCCTATATACGAAGACACAGGATCTATATTGTGCCAATCAGAAGGATGAATCTCTTAGTGACTATTATACCGGCTTCAAATGCTTATTTGAAGAATTGAACACAGTGTTACCTATCACTTCGGATGTCCAGAAGATGCAGGCTCAACGAGAGCAATTGGCAGTGATGTATTTTTTCTCAGGACTACGTGGTGAATTTGGTGCGGCCCGCTCTCAGATTTTGACCGGTTCTGGTAGTTTGACCTTTAAAGATGTATACTCTCGCCTCCTCTGTGTTGCTCGTGAGCTTTCTAAGTCCTATCCCTTAGCTGCGAGCGAGGCCTCTGCTTTGGTGAGTTCTAGTTCTCGATGGGACAGTTCCTATGGTGGTCATGGTGGACGAGGTGGTGCTCGTGATACTGGAGATCCACGGGGTAGTGGAGGTGGAGTACGGGATCCTGGGGAACCACTTATTTGTCGTTATTGTAAGGAGGTCAACTTCTGGGTATTGTGTGTTCCTTGGAGGAAATCTGATCTCTTGGAAAAGTAAGAAACAAAATGTAGTAGCAAAGTCAAGTGCTGAGTCCGAATATCGAGCAATGGCTCAAACCTCTTATGAATTACTATGGGTCTATCATTTACTTGATGAGATTGGATTCAAGGTTTCTCTACCTATGAGACTATGGTGTGACAACCAGGCTGCCCTTCACATTGCCTCGAACCCAGTCTTCCATGAACGGACAAAGCACATAGAAGCTAACTGCCATTTCATTCGAGAGAAGATCCAACAAGGACTCATATCTACAGGGCATGTCAGGACAGGTGAACAGATAGCAAACATACTTACAAAGGCTCTTAATGGGAATCAGGTCAATTATCTTTGTAACAAGTTGGGCATGATTAACATTTATGATCCAACTTGAGGGGGAGTGTTAAGAGTAGATATTATGTATGTGCTTTAGTTTGTACCTTAGTCCCACATCATGTAAATTATGTACTTATCTATTACCTATTGTATATATATTCAACCTCCGTTGTGTTGTTGAAACACACAATTTTCTCATTCTTCTTTTCTCATTACATCGTATCATTACAAATACCTAAGACTTGGCCCAAAAATTTGAGGATTATTCAGTATTACTGCTTTCTAAAACAGTCCCTAATTACTGAAATTCTCCAGTGGGAATGAAATTATCCAAAATTAAACCAACGAAAACCCAAGATGACCTGAGTAGTCTATAATCAAATTTGCAGGATCCTTCAAAGAACATCTTAGTCATTACGCAATAGGACTCTGTGCAGTCAGTGAAGGTAAAAAGGAAAATGAATAAGCAATGGTTCCAGAGATTTATAGTTCTAATCAATTCCTCTAGTATATTGTTTAGAAGTTCACTAATGAAACTTTTAACTCATCTTGTCCGTAGATGCAAGCAATGCAGCATAAAGACAAAGACAGCACAAAGGAGAGAATCTCCCCCACCCCCATAAACTCCTCCAACCGATAAAGAACCAGAACATAAATTAGACAGGTAAACTTTTCAAGTATATCATATGGATTTCAGAATCCAAAATTTTAAAATAAAAATGACAACAGGTATATTAAGTGACATACAGAAAACATTTTTTTTGAGGAAAAGGATAATATACATTACCTTTTCTCAAGGTCAGTGCAACAACAGCATCATTTTCAACCTGAACAGTAAAAAATATTTTTTTTTTGTAGGAAATTGTCAACATCTATGACACATAAGTATAAGTCATATGAGGAGCATGCAGAACTTTTAGACTAGTTAGAGATTAAGAATAGATGTAATGAAAAGATCCAAGAGTTAGACATCTCCTAAATGCTAACATTTTAAAAAAAATAATACAAAGAAATAAAAGTCAAATAAAGCATAATGTGATAGTACCTTTTGATCTGCCAGAGTCTTAGAGTCCTCTAATACTTCCCCTGTACCAGGAAGAACTAACCGTTGATTATTAGCTGGTTGATCAATGAGTTCTTGCAACTTCTGCTTTATGTCAAGAATTTTATCAGATGGCTTGCACCGGATGAAGTATGTTGTCTTACTACGCTTAACACGAATGTACATATCCTGAAATGAAACGATAGTTTAGATACTCAAAATTTCTGATAATGCAAAACAGATACCTAAAAATAATTAGAGCTTCTGGGATAGATTTCAATGTAATACATGACAAAAAAATCCCCATTTCTGACTACGATCAGCAATCCAGCATTAAAATAGCACTGAACGATTATCATAGCTTAAAGTAGTAGTTTTATAATTTAACAATGATACGATGTTAATGCACACCAGGCAATCAGATGCCTCTGGAATTGCTAATGAAATCCATATATTAAGCTTACTTTGAAATATAACAGGCAATAATCATTTTCAGATACAAACCAAAATAAGTACTATATAGCAAGATTTCAACCAAACTAATTCAATTCTTATCTTCAAGAAAATGAAATTCAAACAAAACTCAAACAATCTATAAACATCTTCATGATTGCCTAACATCACTATAAACACCTTCATGATTGCCTAACGTCACTAACATACAAATTAAGTTAAAATAAGAAATTAATTTATATCATGCTCCACTATAAAATCCAAGGCATGTCTCAAGGCTCTAGCACTAACACACTGTTTGGGTTAAAAAAGGGTAATTACTAATTTCATATGCATGTTGTCTCCTCTTTTCATTCTCGGGCAAGCAGGTCAAAGACACTTGTTTTTACTAATTCCTTTTCTCTTTTACTACTCTTCCCAACCTATTAATATAAAATGAAAAGAACATTTCATTGTCTTTTATAACAATTCCTACCACTTTCCCTCATTGTGCTTCAACTGAATTCAAAACAACTTCTGTAACCCAATTCTTAACTGTCAATTTGAAGCCAAACTTCGTTGCAAAATTTCATCGTCCCTGTCCAATAACAATGCCTTAATGCAGTTTCTAGCAAATGCACCTACACCTAGTAGTAGTCACAGACTCAATAGCTTAAACTAAGCACCATTCTCCAATATCATAAACATGTTCATGATTCACGCCCAATCCAAGCCATTTAAACACAAATAACAGTGATTCTGATTCCAAATAAAAGTGATGCACATACATACCATTTCTTACGCTTTCGCTGACTTTTTCTCCTTCGTAACGAAATTTAAGGGTGCTGCAGTCCAAAGAACTGAAGAAGAAATTTCAAAAAATAAAATAAAAACCCAAGTAATTAAAATAAAATAAAAAATAAAAAAACAATGTTTAATACTTTGAATTTCAGTATAATGGGTATCTTTGTGAAGAAAATGAAGTTGGGTTTAGGAAAATAACCTGACAACGGAAGTCGGGAGTAAATGATTTGAAACAAGTTTTGGAAAGGGAGAGAATTAGAAATCTAACAGCATATGAATTTGAAAACGAGGTCGAAAAATAGGATTTGTACCTGGGAATTGGTAAATTTGTCCGAAAAGGTATTCTCAGTTTCTCACTCCCTCACCTAACAGCGTTTAAGCTTTAACTGTTTGTTCACGGGTCTTCTCGCCCTTATTCCGCCACCTGATCTAAGTTAACGCGTTTCCCTCGGATGACAGTGAAAGACACATATTCAATACACTTTTACTTTTTTTATGATAATTAATAATTTATTAATTTTCCGAGATAATTTAAGAATAGATTAATATATCTTATTTTTTTAAGAAAAATTATTCATACATATAATAATGAATTATTAGAAATATATATAAGTTATTAATTGTAAATTATTATTGAAAGAAAAGAGGTTTGCTGACTTGAGATTGATGACTTTTTTCTTTTACGAGTGGTGAAAATAATTTGTAAGGTTCAACTTCTTGCATTTAAAAATTATACTAGTTTTACATGTCTAACATTACATAACTCAAAATAAAAATATTAAATGATTATAGTAAAAAAATTAATTTTTTTATCTATATATTGTACTATCCTTCTCCCAACATAAAGATCTTAAACATCTTTTGTAATTATTTTAAAAAAAAAAAGTCACAAACATGTGATTGTGCAATTGAAGTGGGCTATATCTCGGAAAAATATGACATGTGTTTGACCTTTGGGTAAATTATGTGGGGGAGAGTGCTATACTATTATACACGTAGCCCAAAGAAAATTGAGATCCCAAAACTAGCGGTACTTATATATAACTTGAATCATTGATCATTCCAACTCTTTTTGCAAGTGAAGGATTATACCTGTAAAACGAAAAAATCAAGGATAATTATAAAGAAGAACTTGCGATGCAATTCAATTCTGCTCATTGCTATCGATCTCAGTAATATATACAGAGTTTACAGAAATTGTTACCTTAATTCTAGCTAATCATAGGCTAACTATTCCTAAACATAATCTGTACAGATAAGCTTACAATATTATAACAGTTATGACAAGATATTTATAGTAACTATGGAATATACTAAATCAATATTACAATAATAGAAGATCTCGTAGGATCTCAATAATAATAATAATAATCCTAATACCCCCCCTCAAGTTGGTGCAGAAGGATTACAAATGCCCAACTTGGACAATATGCAATCAAATTGGGTCTTTCCTAATGCTTTGGTGAAGATATCTGCAGTTGAAGTATGAGACGACACATGATGTGTACTAATAGTTCCGTGCAAAAGTTCATCACGTACGAAGTGACAGTCCACCTCGATGTGTTTGGTGCGCTCATGAAAAACAGGATTAAGAATACGTGTGCATGAGAAACGAAATTTTGATTATCACAATAAAGTTTCATAGGTCTAGGATGAGCACACCCAAGACATGACAAAAGTTCCTTCAGCCATTTTAATTCACAAGTGGTAGTAGCCATAAATCGATATTCCGCTTCGGCGGAAGAGCGAGAGACCGTAAGGTGTTGTTTCTTAGTCTTCCAAGACACAGGAGAATTACCCGTAAGAAGAATGAACCACCAAGAAGAGATCTTCGAGTCAAGGGACAAGCGGCCCAATCCGAATCACACCAAGCATATAACTGCAAATCACAGTCAGCACGCAACAAAATTCCTTGTCCAGGATTACTTTTCAAATAGCGTACAACACGTAAGGCAGCATTCCAGTGTTCTTGTCTAGGATATTGCATGAATTGAGCAAGTGTATGCACACTATAAGAAAGTTCAGGCCTCGTAACGGACAAGTAAATCAACCTACCCACCAACCTGCGATAACGTTCTGGTTCTGGAAGAAGAGTACCTTCGGCCAAAGACAAGTGGTGATGTTGATCCATGGGAAAACCAACAGCTTGGCTCCTAATAGTCCTACTTCAGATATGATATCCAACGCATATTTACGTTGACACAAGAAAATTCCAGTAGAGTTACGAGCCACCTCAATGCCTAAAAAATATTTCAACATTCCAAGATCTTTCATATGAAAGCAAGTATTCAAGTATAGTTTGAAGGTTTTGATGGCAGCATTATCATTCCCTGAAATCACGAGGTCATCCACATAGACCAACACATAAAGGTGCACATGTTCATGTTGGAGAGTAAAGAGTGAATGATCAGAGGAGGATTGAGCAAACCCATAGCGTTTCAAAGCACCAGCCAATTTGGCAAACCAACACCGGGGAGCTTGTTTTAATCCATACAATGACTTGCGAAGTCTACAAACCTTACCCGAAGCTTGTGATCGAAATCCTGGAGGAAGTTTCATATACACCTCTTCTTCAAGATCCCCATGTAGGAAGGCATTACGAACATCCATTTGATGAAGTTCCCATTTTCTAGCAGCTGCAACGGCAAGAAACGTCAGCACAGTCACCATCTTTGCCACTGGGGCAAAGGTTTCATTGTAATCAAGCCCTTCAACTTGGTTATTTCCCAATATCACGAGCCGGGCTTTAAATCGTTCAATGGAACCGTCAGAGTTATACTTGATTCGATAAACCCATTTGCAGCCAATAGCTTTCTTCCCAGGTGGGAGTGGTTCCAAAGTCCAGGTCCCATTATTCTCTAATGCTTGTATTTCGGCATGCATGGCGTGTTGCCATTGCTTATCTTTTATGGCTTCAGCAAAAGACTGAGGTTCAGTTCCTGCACTAACCGCTGCCAAGAAATTTCGATGGTGCACAGAGAAGTTATTATAATTTACATAATGGGTTAAAGAATAAGGTGTACCTGAGGGGTGAGAAGCAGCAAGTGAGCTTGGAGAGGGGTTTACTTTACAGATGGTGTTTGTCACAAAATCTCTTAGTCGAGTGGAAGGCATCTTAGCACGGTGTCCACGACCCAAGGGATGCGAACTCACATCAGCACTTGAGCCCCCCCTTTCAGTCATACCAGTCTCAATATCATGAAAGTGATCCTGTGGAGTTGTTAGTTCTTGCAAAGCGCTTAATTGACCATTGTCTTCAAGATCACCACTAGTGTCTCGTGCATTTTCTCTATTAGGTTGCGCAATTTCCATTTCATTATCATCGACCTTCTGTTCTAAGTCGCCACATCATCTTGCTTTATGTTAATGTGTTCAGGTGCTGAGTTTTGTGATTCAGCGTAGGGAAATACACTTTCAGAAAACACCACATCTCTAGATGTTAAGAATACACCCAATTCCAAATCATAAACTCTCCAACCTTTCTTACCATAGGGATATCCCAAGAAAACACATCGTCGACTGCGACTTGCAAATTTGTCCCCTTTAGAATCTCGATTATGGACATAGCACAAGCTCCCAAACACGCGCAGATGATTGAGTGACGGTGGTTTGTTGTAGAGCATCTCATAGGGACTTTTCCCATTCAAAACAGTTGAGGGAGTACGATTGATTAAGTATCCTGCAGTTAGAACACATTCTCCCCAAAATTTAATAGGAAGATGAGCTTGAAAGCGTAGTGCACGAGCAACATTGAGAATATGCCTATGCTTTCGTTCTACCCGTCCATTTTGTTGAGGTGTTCCTACACAAGATGTTTCATGCACAATCCCGTGGTTTTGAAAGTAGTTATCCATGCATACAAATTCTGTACCATTATCGCTACGCACAACCTTCACTTGTTTTCCAAATTGACGCTCTACCATAGCAAAGAATTGGCACATGCGTGTGAAAACTTCTTTCTTTTCTTCCAACAAATAAATCCATATAGCTCGTGAATAATCATCCACAATGGTCAAAAAATACCAAGCACCACAATGAGATATAGTTCGATAGGGTCCCCAAAGATCACAATGAATTAACTGAAAATTGACCATGCTTTTATTGATACTAATGGGAAAACTGTCTCTACATTGTTTAGCTCTAAGGCAAACATCACAAGCTTTATTACACAATGCATTACTTCTACCAGAACCAATGTTCGGAACTAACTCCACAACCTTAGGAGACGCGTGTCCCAATCGCTTATGCCATAAGTCAAAAACATTTCCATCAGATTTTACAGCAGCAGCAACAGCCATTCCTTGAAGGTAGTAAAGCCCCTCTCTTTGTTCACCCGCTCCAATCACCGTCCTCGAGATACGGTCCTGTATTACACAAAATTTATCAGTGAACTGAACCCTGCAATTCAATTCATCTATAAGCTGTGAGACTGAAATCAAATTGCATTTTAAGCTGGGCACATAGAGAACATGATTCAGTTTTAGAGTATCACTAAGGACCACGGTTCCTTCCCTAGTAGCAGAAATTTGCTTTCCATCAGGAAGCCCTACTGGGCATTGCAAGACATTTCTTACATCAGTCAAGTATTCTACCTTTCCTGTCATATGACGAGAAGCACCAGTATCTATAATCCATTGTACAAAATTGCGCTTACCAGTCAGTTTCTCAGCAGTTCCTAATTTGACATTATTCAAGAGATTCACCAATGTTTGCCACTGCTCACCGCTAAGTCCACTAACAGCAGACTTATCACCATCCGTTATCATGGTGTTAGATTCTGGTCCTGGTGTGGAAACTTGTGCTACATTGGCTTTAGTTACTGCACCACGTCCTCTGCCACTAGAGGTCTTTCCTTGTTGTCCAACTTTGCCGCGACCACTTCCTCTTCCAGTTTCTCGAGGCCTTTCTCCCCACCACTCTGGGTAACCAATTAATCGGAAACAATTCTCTGAGTCATGCCCTGAACGATCGCAGATACTGCAGATTATATTTTTGTCCTTCACTTCAATTTTGGCACGAGATTTTCCTCCAGTCTGTACAGCAAAGCTCATTATCTCATTGCGTTCCTCCTTTCCCCGGGTGATACTTCTCATACGTTCTTCCTGTACCAAGGTTGAATAGATTTTATTCAAGCTTGGCAAAGGATCCTGAGCAAGCAAATTCGATCTCACAGTCCCATAAGTGGTCTCATCAAGTCCCATGAGAAACTGATGAATTTTCTCTTCTTCACGTTTCTTTTCTAGCTTGGACGCCAGGTTGCAAGTACACACACCACACGTACATGTAGGTATTTGCTCATGGTTCGCCAACTCCTCCCATAGCTTCTTCAACCTACCATAATAAGCAACAATGGTCATACCTTTCTGTTTACATTCAGATAGCTCGGCTTTAAGCTGCTGAATGCGTGGCCCATTCGCCACTGAGAAACGTTCCTTGATGTCTGTCCACAGGTCCTGAGCCACCTCCATATGCGATATAGTTGAGCGGAGAGTCGGTTCAATGGTGTTCATTATCCATGACACCAGTAACGAGTTGTTGGTCCACCAATCTTCAAGATCTGGTGATTTCTCTGTTGGTTGTTTGATTGTTCCATCTATGAACCCAAACTTCTTTCTTGCTCTCAATGCAGTTCTCATAGAACGAGCCCATTCATCATAATTCTCTCCTTTCAATTGAACCTGCGTTAAGAGACTTCCTGGATTATCACTTGCAGTGATGTCATAAGGAGAGATCGTCTTCCTTGCCATCACTTCATGAGCTTTGTTCTTGCTTTCTTCCTCACCATGATGGTGGTGACGGCCCAGGCAAAGCTCTGGTACCATATAAAGAAGAACTTGCGATGCAATTCAATTCTGTTCATTGCTATCGATCTCAGTAATATATACAGAGTTTACAGAAATTGTTGCCTTAATTCTAGCTAATCATAGGCTAACTATTCCTAAACATAATCTGTACAGATAGCTTACAATATTATAACAAGTTATGACAAGATATTTATAGTAACTATGGAATATACTAAATCAATATTACAATAATAGAAGATCTCGTAGGATCTCAATAATAATAATAATAATAATCCTATTACACACTATTTATATTACACATTTCTTACGTTATTTTTATTTAAATAATAAAACAAGAGTAATACATTTCTCAATAAAGATGTTAAACAGGTTGATCCATCATAATTTAATAAAAAAATTAGATGAGACGTGATAAGTTGACTCATTTTTTTAATATGGGTTAAGAATATGAGTAGAAATAAATTAAGTTGTTTGTTAAAGGTTTATGACTTAATTTACTTGAAATTTGACATGTTTATTAAATAAGTTGACTCAAAGTTTTTTTAAAAGTTTTTTTAATTAAAAATGTTCAAGTATCAAGTTATCTAATAAATCTTTTATGTTTGATAGGTTGGTTTAGTTTATTTAATTATATATAATATAATATATATTATTATAATAATTATAATTATTAATTTATTATAATATATTAATATATTTTTTAATTAAATTTTAATAAAAATTAGTATCTAAAATCTAAGTTAATAAGTTAAAATAAAAATAACATATTAAAATTATGTTATAACTTAACACTTACTTCTTACTTTTATAAATGCTCACAATTTTTTTGTTTTAGTCTTTGATCAATGTAAAATTTAAAAATATACAAAATTATAAAATTATTAAAAACATATAACTACAAAACACAAAGATGGAGCGTAGACTGCCTTAATTGAAACATAAAGATGTTAACGCTGTTCTACATCTCAAGGTCTGCCTTTGCAGGATTCTTATACGGATGATTCTGCCCGTTCCTGGGATGGGACCACTTCGGATGATTCAGATGACCTGGACAATCAGATATATGGAGAAGAACAAGAGGGTGTTGGAGAAAATCAAAAGTCTGCCACTGCTTTGAAGGTAGATTATGATGACAGTGTGGAAATGGGGATTGATTCTGAAATTAATTCACTTTCCCTAGAGCAGGTTAACAGAACCCCACAGTTGAGCAGAAGTCATCTGCCAAAGTTAAACAAGAGCATGCCCGTAAGAACAAACTAACTTCCAAAGGGAAAGCAAAAAAGGTTTCAAAGTTAGATGTTCCTGGATATGCAAAAAGGTAATTCCATGTGCATTATTGACTGTTGTCACATGATTTTCATGCTTTGTGTTCATTTCTCGTGTTTACACTGTTGATTCTTGTGCATGTCAAAGATCAAGGAGAAGGCTGTATTAAGTGACGTTTTCTCCAAACACAGATTAAAAATTGCCCTTGCTTCAAAGGATACTTAGTAAATTGCTAATGATCAAGGATTGCCATGTCTAAACCATCATCACCCAGCATATAGGGTCCAAAAACTAAGAAGCCATATTACATGGGAAGGGACTTTCCAGTTGGCCATAGATGCCAGTTTTTGGTTCAGTGTACAGTCAAAATAGTAGCATAGGGAGTATAATCGAAACATTGATGGTCATATATTATTCTTTTCTACGAATACCAAAACATTCTTTCTCTATATCTCAACGCTTAGGTGGGAATTGAGATGTTTATTAGACATTATCATATGTCAAATGAAATGATGCCATATTAGACAAACTACTAATGTGGCCTTCTATGTTTAAAAGAAGAGTGCGATCACTTGATGGTGGATCGATGCAGCCATATTAACATTTTCGTGAGAAAATATGTTTAAATAATGAATAACACATATGATAGTGATGGTCTGATTTTCATGAAAAATTGTTTCATGTTGCAATTAGGAGAGTGTATGTTCAATTTCTATTGTTTGTAATTATATGCTTCCAATAATTTTACAAATTAGTATATCTCCAAGTCTCATATCGACTACAAACTAGAACAAGAAAGTGATGAGCATCTATAAAAGTAGATAGTGAGTGTTAAGTTATAACAAAAGTATATACTAACTTGTTAAAGTTATGTTGTTGAATTAGAATATTAGATTTTTAATATAATATTTTAAAAATCATACACTTGTTGGCCTATTTAAAGGTTTAGGTTCGTTAACCTATTTCAAAGCTTAGGCCTATTAGCCTATGTAAATATTTGTTAGTCTATTTGAATGTAGATATGTTAGTCCATTTAAAGGTTTGTTGACCTATTTAAAAGTAAGTTTGTTACCCTATTTAAATGTCTTATTACAAAATAAGTTTTCAGGTTAGATCAGATTTTTAAAAAGATTAGGTCAAGTCTTAAAAATCAACCTATCTCAGGTTCACAGACCAGACTCAGACCTTATAATTAGGATACAAGTCTGACTTGTTTAAGACAAAGTTTGGCTTGATCTGACCTATTTTCACTCCTAATTAAGAAGTGCAACACATCCTATTTTACGAGAGTTGACATATATCGACTCGTCTATAATTAAAAATAAATAAAATAAAGGAGTCAATAAGCTTGATTATAAGCCAAATTATGCATATTTTATTTATAAAAATAAGCTTTATTATACTTCAATATAGATAAGTTTAAAAGTTTATTTGACATCTCAATTAATTTTCTTTAAATTAGAAACCTATTAAACTTTGTGATAAATTACAGGAGCAACTAGGTCACCCCAATTTATGAATAAAAAAAGTTTGAACCCACACGTTAACAGCTAGGGATGGAAACAGGTCAGGTCAGATCATGCTTTGCCTTAAACAGGCTTGGCCTATATCACAATTATAAGGCCTGAGTCTGACTTGTAAGCCTATAATAGGCAGATTTTTAAGGATGACCTGACATTTTTAAAAGTCTGACCTATCTTAAAAGCCTATTTAAAGGCCTACTTTACAATGAAATATTTAAATAGGCTAACAAGTCTACTTTTAAATAGACCAACAGACCTTTACATAAGCTAATATGTATACATTTAAATAGGTCAACATACATTTACATAAACTAACAGACCTACATTTAAATAGGTCAACGTGTCTTTACATAAACTAACAGACCTAAGCCTTGAAATAGGCTAATGGGCCTACTCAAGGACAATAGATATTTGTTATAACTTAACATTCATCTTCTAATTTTATAGATACTCACTACTTTCTTACTCTAGTCTTTGGTTGATGTGAGACTTAGAGATATATTAAATTACAAAATTATTAGAGACATATAGTTGCAAAACATGAAGATCGAACCTGCACTCTTTTAATTGTAACATGAATGCATAAATACTAGAGTTATAATGAACTAACATCATGATAATAATTGCATATTTTATAATGAATTGAAAAAAAAAAATATCATAATATTAATAATTGATGAGGTTAACATATTATCCCAAGAATTCCACAAACAATTAAATGAGTCAGACATGAAATATAGTCCAATAACTTTGGTAATTTTTTGTCAAGTTCCTACAACTAGAGACAAAATAATTGCACGATTTAACTATAAGGAAATTAAAATAATAACATTACATATATTATTAACAAATATATAAACAAGAAATCCAGAAATAACGTAGATTATATCTTCATGTTTTGCAACCATATGCCTCCAATAATTTTGTAACTTTGGTATATCTTCAAGTCTCACATCGATCAAAGATTAGAGTAAGAAAGTAGTGAATATCTAAAAGAAAGATATGAGTGTTAACTTATTATTTTCATTCTATTAAATATATTACATTAAATAGATTAATAAATATATTATTTCTATTCTAACTTACTAACATAAGTTTTAGTTATTGACTTTTATTAAAATTTAATTAAAAAATATTAATATATTATAATAAATTAATAATTATAATTATAATTTATAATTATTATAATATTATATATTATATTATATATAGTTAAACAAGTTAAGCCGATCTGTCAAGTTTAAAAGGCTTATTAGATAGTCTAAGGTCTGAAATTTTTAGTTAAACAGACTTTTAAAAAAAATCTTAACCTAACTTGTTTAATAAATAGGTCAGATCAGATCAGTCCTTAGACAGATTAGACTATAGATCATTGACGGACAACTTAACCTATTTCAACTCTTATTAACAGCATGGTGGAGTCAAATACAAGAGGAGCAATGTTATCGGAGTTTTTTTTTTTTTTTGTCTTAGTTATGAAGCTCACTTAAATAACGTCTTTGAACTAATGAGCCCCACGGTAAAGAGGCTTGAGCAGCTAATGTAGAGGAATGTGCCCATGATGAAAAGGGCTTTGAAAAGTTGAATTAGAGGAATGGGCCAGCCCGTGAACGAATTGGTGACGCAAGAGTTGGAGAGTGCAATGCACTTTAATTGAAACGCTGCATAACTTTGACTAAAAAAAAAAAAAATGCTGCGAAACGTAATTAAGGAGCAGGTCTTAAGCGGCGGTGCTAAGAAAACGGTGCGTAGAGAAAAAAAACAAAAAACAAGAAAAAAAACTTAACCTCTTTAAACAGCCAGCAGCGTAGTGAGAGGAGGTGACCAGAGGCAGCAGACCAGCGAGTGCGCAGCAATTGAGAAAAATTACAAATAAGAAGAAAAATAGTATTAATATAGAAAATATTAGTGAGATGATTTTATTGTATTATACTATTATTATATTTTGTTAAATTTTTTGTACTAAGATGATAATAAAACTTTATTGTTATGTTAAATTGTTATTATCTTATTAAATTATATTAATAAATTTTTAAATAATTTCATTTATGTTTTTCTCATATTTTGAGTTTATTTGTGTTATCTTAGTGTAAAGGATAAATGTCAGTTATGTTAGTTATACTGACAGTTGTCAATAATCTGTTAGTTAGAATCAGTTAGTGTTGTTATCTGTTTTGTATATAAAGCTTTCATAATGTACTTCACAGAATACGATTCATTTTCAATATCAATACAATATCTCAGTTTCTCTCTTCTCTGTTTCATATCGGCTTGAGTGCTGATACATTTATGGTATCAGAGATCAAGGTTCATTCATGACTTCTAATTCTTCTCACACCTCTGATCCTTCCCACGCTTCTTCATCAAGATTTTTGTTACATACTTTCTCAAATACTGTTTCATTCAAATTGGATGAAAACAATTTTCTACCATGGAAACAACAAATTCTCGCTACCATCAAAGGATTTAAACTTCAGAAATTTATCCAAGGAGCTACATTAATTCCACCAGAATTTGATTCAGAAGCAGACGCTCAAAAAGGTATTCAAAGTGAAGAGTTTCTTAATTGGGAACAACAAGATCAGATTCTTATGTCATGGCTTCTTGTGTCAATGTCAGAATCCCTCACTGTTCGCATGGTGGGATGTGAACATTCCTACCAGATTTGGCAACAATTGGAGATGTTCTTTGCTGCTCAAACAAGAGCAAAAGTAAAGCAACTCAAAGTTCAGCTGAGAAATGCTAAAAAGGGAGGTTTATCAATTTCTGATTATCTTTAAATCAAGAAGATTGTGGATACTCTTGCTGCAGTTGGAGCTCAAATTTATACTTCAGATCATCTTGATGCCATCTTTGATGGTCTCCCGGAGGAATATGATGGTTTTATTACCTCAATTCTATCTAGATTTGAATCTTACAATGTTATAGAAGTTGAAGCTTTATTAATGGCTCAAGAGGAACGTTTGGAAAGACACAAACGAAATACAGAATTCTCTGGTGTTTCTGGAATTTTGCAAGCAAATGTGGCACACACTCCATCACAGTTCTATAGAGGGAGAGGAAGAGGATATTTCAGAGGTCGTGACTGTGGTGGCAGAGGCCTCAATCGTGGTGGTAGACAGTCATTTACTAGTGGCAATTACTCACAAGATCACCCCAAATGTCAGCTTTGTAGAAAGTTTGGGCATGATGCCTGGACTTGCTGACACAAATTTGATCAAAATCTACCAAATCTAAATTCAAGCTCTTTTTAATCTTCCTCCTCCTCAGGATAATCATCAGGACAAATTAGAGCATATGTTGCTACACCTGGACCCTTTGATCCTCTTATGCAGCCCAATGCACTATCTTCATTTGATTCATCTTGGTATGTGGATTCTGGAGCTACTGCACAGCTCACACCAGATGTCAACAACCTTGTAGTAAAACAAAATTATGCTGGACAAGAGAGGGTGCATCTTGGTAATGGAGCATGTTTGGCTATTCATCACATTGGTCATACTAACATTGCTAGTAGTTCCATAAATTCTACTATTTCCAATTCAAATCTATCTTTATCAAATTTATTACATGTTCCTCATCTCACTAAAAAATTTAATTAGTGTATCCCAATTTGTCAAAGATAACAATGTGTTTTTTGAGTTTCATGCTAATTGTTATTTGGTTAAATGTCAGGTGTCCAAACAGATCCTTTTGCAAGGGACACTTAACAATGGCTTATATGTGTTTGACAATTTGAAGCTCAAGTCACCTACTGTTGCGTCTGTATGTTGTGCATATTCAGTCACTACACCAACTACACCTAGTATTGATCATAGTGTAGTTGCTTCTCTTAGTAAAGTTTCAATTTTCATTTGGCATTCCAGTTTAGGACATGCTTCTAAGAAAATTGTACAACATGTCATAGCTTCTTGTAAAATACCTTTTACTAATAATAAAACAGATTCTATGCTTTGTTCAGCATGTTGTATTGGTAAATCACATAAGTTGCCTTTTCCTGTATCTGAATCTGTTTACACGGCACCATTACAACTTGTCTATTCTGGTATTTGGGGACCATCTCCACTTCTTTCTGCTTCTGGACATCAATACTATATAGTGTTCATTGATGCTTATTCAAGGTTTAGCTGGATTTAGTTCTTAACTCACAAATCTGAGGCTTTTTCTGCTTTTCTCAAATTCAAAGCCCTTACTGAATTGCAACTTGATGCTAAACTAAAAACACTGCAAACAGATAATGCTAAAGAGTATTCTGTGTTTACTAATCATCTTACAAATCTGAGAATAGTCCATCGTTTCAGTTGTCCACACACACATGAGCAAAATGGAATAGGAGAAAGAAAACATAGACATGTTTCAGAACTTGGTCTCACTCTCCTAGCTGAATCTGGAGTTCCTCACAAATACTGGGTTGAAGCCTTTTCCACAGCAACCTATGTTATTAACATATTACCAACTCCAGTACTTGGTCTCAAATCTCCACTCGAGTCTTTCTCTGGTCATTCACCTAATTATTCTTTTCTTAAAGTCTTTGGTTGCTTATGCTTTCCTCATCTCAGACCCTACAATAAACATAAAATGGATTTTAGATTACAACAATGTGTCTTTCTTGGTTACTCACCTTTTCATAAAGGGTATAGGTGTTTAACTTCTTCTGGTAAAGTTTTCATATCCAGACATGTTATATTCAATGAATCTGTTTTTCCTTTCAAATCAAGTCCTCAATTCTTACCTCAGCCAAATGTCTCATTGTGTAATTCTCTTCCATCAACACCTTATCCTCTCATTCTTCCTGATGTTACTACTAGCAATTCTCAGCATACCTTAAGTGAAATTAACCAACACTGCATATTTCCAATTAACATTAATCTTGATCACAGTCATAACACATCACCTGCAGGATCTTTTAGTGCAGGAATTTTTGGTTCAGATTCTTTTACTGCAGCAGGTCCATCTAATTCTCCTTCTGACAGAGGTGTTATCCCAACATCAGTAACAGTACCCATGAATCATGTCCAAGATACTCCTAATTCTATTATACCTGACAGTATTACTACTATACCTGCCACTGTCAATCCTGCTACTGACAATAATGCTACAATAACTGAGAATGCTTATCCTATGATTACAGGAAGCAAAACAGGTATCTTCAAACCAAAAGCTTATCTAGCTGTTACTGAACGAACTTCAGTTGCTGAAGCCTTATCAATTCCTGAGTGGAAAGCAACAATGGATCTAGAATACCAGGCCTTGATGCATAATCAGACCTGGAAATTAGTCTCCTTACCACCTCAGAGATATTCCATAGGCTGCAAGTGGATGTTTCAAATCAAAAGAAATCCTAATGGCACAGTGCATAAATACAAAGCACGTTTAGTTGCCAAGGGATTTCATCAAAGAGAGGGATTTGATTTCACTGAAACCTTCAGTCCAGTAGTCAAGCTAGTTATTGTGAGAGTGGTACTGACAATTGCTTTATCACTAGATTGGCCCATTCACCAAGTTGATATGAATAATGCTTTCCTTAATGGGGAATTAAAAGAAGATGTATTTATGCAACAACCTGATGGATATGCACAACAAAGCACTACTTCCATGCAAGCTTAACAAAGCACTTTATGGACTTAAACAGGCCCCAAGAGCATGATTTGAAAAATTAGGGAATACACTATGTCAACTTGGTTTTCAAGCTACAAAATGTGACAACTCTCTGTTTGTAAAGTTCACTGCTGATCATGTTACTACTTTTGTACTAGTATATGTAGATGATATCATCATCACTAGCAATTCTCAAGAAGCAGTGACTACTCTCATTTCACAATTAAATTCAGCATTTGCCTTAAAGGATTTAGGCAAGCTACATTATTTTTTGGGGATCGAAGTTAAACCTATTTCTGAAGGAGGCTTGCTATTATGCCAGGACAAATACATTACAAACTTGCTACTAAAAGCCAATATGCTACATGCTAAACCAATGAAGACCCCGATGGCCACTAGACTTAAACTCACTGCTAATGGTATATATGTTGTGTTAGATGCTTCACTATACAGATCAATTGTAGGAGGGTTACAATATGCAACTATCACCAGACTAGAAATAACATTTAGTGTGAACAAGGTGTATCAATTTATGCATAATCCTCTGGAATCACATTGGAAGGCAGTGAAGAGAATATTGAGATATTTAGCAGGAACTCTTGGTTATGGGTTGCATCTAAGCAAGTCACCTAATCTAAACATTACAGCATATTTAGATTCTGACCGGGGCTCAGATTTAGATGACAGAAGGAGTACGTCTGGAATGTGTATATTCTTGGGAACTAACTTAGTTTGTTGGTCATCCAAGAAACAAGGAGTGGTTTCTAGATCAACCACTGAAGCTGAATATCGAAGTTTAGCATCTTTAGTAGCAGAGATTTCTTGGCTAAAATCTCTACTCAGTGAGTTACATACCTCAGTCCAACAAACACCTATAATTCAATGTGATAATCTCAGTACAATAATGCTTGCTGCTAATCCTGTACTGCATTCTAAAACCAAGCATTTTGAACTGGATTTATACTTTGTTAGAGAGAAAGTGGCACAACGTCTGATGCAAGTTGTTCACATCCCTTCAGCCGAACAAGTTGCTAATATCTTCACAAAACCAAGTTCCAACACTCCGTTTCATCTCATAAGACACAAACTCAAAGTTGAACATTTCAACTCTTTGAGTTTGCAGGGGGAATGTAAAGGATAAATGTCAGTTATGTTAGTTATACTGACAGTTGTCAATAATCTGTTAGTTAGAATCAGTTAGTGTTGTTATCTGTTTTGTATATAAAGCTTTCAGAATGTACTTCACAGAATATGATTCATTTTCAATATCAATACAATATCTCAGTTTCTCTCTTCCCTGTTTCATATCAGCTTGAGTGTTGATACCTTTTTTTAGTATTAGTAGTAATTGTTAAATATCAATTGTGAATTTTTGTTAATGATATTATTAATGATTTGATAATTTATTATTAATTAGAACAATTGAATTGTACATTTTATTATTATTTTTAGTACTTTATTGATAAATCTTACGTAAACACATACTTTGCTATTAAATGTTTATTAGATAAATTATTTAAGTATAATAATTTAGCATAACTAATGTTAAAATTAATCTAGATAGATTGAATCTTAGTTATCTTGCATTGGATTGAAACTTTATTTATTTACTTGCTTTTATTTAATTTATTACTCATTTTAATTATTTTGATATATTTTACCTTTCCATCTTTGATTTCATTATTGTGCGATCAGATTAGGAATAATTTTTCAATACTTAAAAATTTAATTCTAAATTTATGTAGAATCAAGATCGTACTTGCTCAAGTGTACTAACTATAATTCGGTCACTTGTGAGTATTTTTTAAAACTTTTAAAAATGTTACATCATTGTCTAAAATTAAAAAATAAAAAAAATTAATGAGTTGAGTGGTTAGATGAGTTAACTTGTCATAAATTAAATAAAAAATAAAAAAGTATTGGATTAGGTGAGTCATCTTTCTTAAAATCATTAATATATAAATAGAGTGTCTTACATTGTATAATTCTGCCAAGTGATAGCTCTAACTTGTGTCACTAATATTATTTAAATTTAAATTTTATTATTATCCTATTAAAAAGAATTAAAAAAATGTAAAAATCTTGTCAATTTGTCATTTTTAGGTTACGTCCCCAATATAATTTGAATTTGAATTTTAATATTACTCTTTTAAAAAATTAGAAAAATATAAATCATTTCAAGTTTTTTTTTTACAAGTGTCATTTTTAAATTTATCACCATTAACACATTACAAATTTAAATTTCATTGTTATTATTATTATTATTATTTTATATATATATATATATATATGAAATTCTTTTGCGATATTTCTTTGTAGAATAAGAATATTTTTGTTATGGTGTCAAATTATACTATAATATTCAGAGATGATGTCAATGGAGTTAATAGTATTTGCAGTCTCAAATGTATAAATACTTTTTGAATTTTTTTAAATTTTTAAAATATTATTAAAATGTTATATATAAATTTTGTATTTGATGTCCTTAAAAAAATTTAATAAATATTTGAACCTTAATGTGAAATTTTTATATCATTCATGATTACTTAAGAAAATTATAAATACATTTTTTTGAAGTAATAAAATAATTATCATATGTTATTTTTTAAAAAATTTTTTTTTTTTCATAATCTTATGCATCATACGAGTGTTATTCTAGTTATACAATAAAGATGTAGATTAACCCATCACAAAAGATCAAAAAGAGAAAAAAAAATATAAGATGACTCAACGAACCAACCTACTACCCTACCATAAACTGTGAGTTATATAGGATAAGTTAAAATAGTCCACATAAAAAATTGGTTACAAAATGGAACACATTCTACTTCTCAGTTCTGAATACACATTCTCGACTTCTGAACACATTCATATAAGTCACCATAGCCTTAGGGTTATACTACCTCTTCTCGTTGGATTAGACAGGTTTTAACATTTCTAGTTTTTAATATATATTCTCTCCTTTTTTTTTCTCAAAATAGTATTGATGTAACTAAAAGTGTAAAAAAATTATGCATAAATAACTTTTTCCAAAATCCTATGTTATCCCTGTACAATTCCAAAAAGTAAAATGTTACCCGTGTAGAGTAGATATAAATTATTTACATTTTTTTTTCCACCAAGCCTTCTTGGTTATGTTGGCATTTGATATGTTTGGGAGGATAGTAAGAGAGAGAATGACAAGGAGTGACATAGTAAAATTTAATAATATTGTATTTGGAAACTATTTAAAGGTGGGAATAGAATGGTAAGAAAAGGTCAAGGAGTTCATCTCTTACCACCCAAAGCCTTTAATTTTTATCTCTCAATTTAGAGGGTGTCACAACTAGAATCGCAACAGGATCATCGACAAAGAAAGAAACAAAAAAGAAAATTTTGGGAAACTTTTAGGAATTTGGAAGTTGCCATCAAATTTTATTTGAATTGAAAAAAATATTTGAAAAAAACTCCTTTTTAAAGAAAAAAATATGCAAAAACCAGATTAGATTCGAAAGTTTATTTATGCGTAAGAAATGACAAGAACTTAATCTTACTGCACATCTAATACATTGGTCATAGAACGGTGTAATCTTTAATAACCTTAAAATTATTTGCTTTGCCCTTTTTGGTATAAATGAAAAATTTCTTAAATTAATTAAATAAATAAACAAAGAAAAGAACAAAAACATTGAAAATTTGGATTAAAAAACACACATATGATCTAAGATAGCATCGAACTATACAATAAATCCTTATAACTTTGAATGGCGATAAAGATAACATGGAAATATACAATTATCATCATTAGTCATCCCACAAAAATAAAAAAAATCATATATTAACTCTTTTGTTATTTCTTTTTCATTATGTCAATTTTATTTTATTTATTATTTGTTCTTGTTTTTTATGGAAAAATAAAAAACCTTTTTTTAGCTCATATTGAAAACCACTTGTCGCTAATTTTTTTTTTATAGGTTTTAAAAGAAAGGAGACTCGTGTGATTTAAAATAAAATTCGCTTTTCTTATTTATTATTATTATATTTTTATTTTATTCTTTATTACTTTGGTAGAATTCAAGATAACATTGGGTTATACGATAAATCATTGGAAAAATTAAGTGACAATGAAGATAACATGTAACTATACAATTAAGGTCACTCCTTTTACCAAAAAGATTTGTAAATTAATAGGCATAAGCTATTCGAGTTAAACGCAAGTAGAGTTAGACCACAACGATAAAAAAAAAACCTAAAATCACCAAGCTTGCCCAATAGGATTAGAAATTAACAAGATAAGCATGCATAAAAATTGAAATAAAAATAAAAATTAAAAAAAAGAAAGATGTAAATTAGTTTTGAAACAACTTGGTCACACCTACCAAGTATCTTTTAACCCTTTTCACTCAAGCAAAGCAACACAATCCATATTTCAACTTAGTTATAGCATGTGTGCAAAAATCCAAATCAACTCACAAACATCCAATTTTCAAAATGCCAACAAAGGAATTTAACAAAGCAAACTTAAGTAAGGAATTTTCAAATATTTGGCCAACCAAAGACCTAAAAAAAATCATTTCATTTTCAATATCTACATGTCTAATGCAACACCAAAAAATGTAAGGATCTCTAACAAAATAAAACAACAACCTTGTAATGCTAACCATTTCATTTCCACCTTGAAACCCATTACTTTGCTCATTCATTTATAGCCCCACAGTAAAAAAACATGCTCATAAGAGCTATACCAACAAAACTGATAACCAAATCAGAATCTACCCTTCAATATCTCAGATTTTTACAACTAAAAGAAAAACCTTAGGATTTGAATTCCAGATGAAGCAAATAGCACCTAAATTAATAGACTTGAACCTAACACATTAATGGATCAACAACAAAGGAACTTTTAAGCTTTTAAGCACAAAAACAACTATTAAGATCAAGAACTATTCATTTTCTGACTTGCAGAATGTGTCAAATGCTAATAGGAGTGTTCAGCTACTCAACATAAAAACAAATGAGACAACAAAACGAGAGTAGTCTTGCATAAGTTCAAGATATGTGCACCATGGTAACTCCAACAAACTTCAACAGACCACTTACCCTTCCTCATCATGGCACATGATTATATGAGGCAAATCCAAAGGAAACAATAAAATGCAACAAAATCTTCCCTGAGACTTGACATAACATAAACTGACTAAATCGTGGCAGTCTTTAAAGTTCAACAAATAAAACCAAGAAGAATACAATCCTTCCCCCAATAATTTGTTCATGAAGTTATGCATATCCAACATTTGTATAAAAAAATAATTCCAGTATGCATCTTCATTATATCATTTAAGATCACATAAATATGTAGAAAGGCAGGACTACATAGATTCAATCAATAAGAAGAAAAAAAGAAAAAAAAACATGACAGAAATACTGAACATGTGGAGAACTAAGAATTTAACAAAAAATAGAACTCAATATTTGAAAAATAAAGCAAGACCATATAGCCGAAAACTAACTCATAATCACACCCATCCATTAGCAAACATCAAACTTCACGAAAAGAAGCAGAGCAGAAATAATGCAAAACAGGACTCAATATTTGAAATTCAGCAATCCATCCCATTTCTCTCTTTTTTCCAACAGCTTGGACTAACTCAACATTAAAACTAGGTCTTCAATTATTTTCTTACTTAAGTTTCAATATCAGCAAAAGAAAATCCTTAGACTAAGTTTGATCATCTAATGACTCCAATCATTTAACATACTTAGACCACAATACCTTTTTCAAGCAAATAAAGTCAATCACCACACAACATGTCATATATAAATGAGCATAAACCACTACTATAAGCAGATATGGAAAGCATACAAACAAAAGTGTGTGAATCCTTGACTCTCCATCATTTCAATTTCTGAGGACATTGAAAAACTACTTTTGGCAATTAGAATAATCAATCCACCCCAAAACAGAGTCACACAGAAATTCAATCTAAACTACAATGAAACACTATAAATCAGAAGAATATTCACAACCTCAAACAACCTAGCTTTCCTTATCAAAGCATTTTACAATACCCCTTTCATCTTAAATTAAAATCATCATATTCAACAAAAAAATTTAATGGGGCAAAAGTACAAGCACCTCACAAGATTTACTTTAATTCTTATTTCAAAACAATAGAAGAGCTACCATTTTACCAACTTTGACAGCATATGAACAAATTTAATAACCTAATCATAATGGAACCTCATGAGTCAAGAATGATTTTCTAGTAATCAAATTGCATGATTCCTTAATCTCATTCATTTTACCAGATTTTAAAGAGATAGGTTCACATATTACATTAAAATACCATGATTTCCATTTTTAAATGGACCACATATAAACACCAAGTACCAAAACTCAAATTAACACCAACACCATAAATAAGTTCATAACTCATCTTCTTAGCCAGCAATGAATTCACAAATTCAAATTTGAAACAAAAAAAAAATAAAATTAACCATCATCACAAGCAAGAAATCTAGACTGTAAAACTATTGGATTTATCCTTTCATGTAGATATAACAGGACTCTTAGGCAAGCATTTTTATTCATGGCATTGGGGATCCAGATCAGTTGCAGTTTCCCCACAATCTGCAAGGTAATTATCTACTGGAACCTAGGTGAAAAAAAAACATACCAAGGGCAAGACAAACACAACACATACAAAGAAACCAAATTTTCTCCAATCTATCATTGTGGCGTCTAGGAATTCAAGGAAGACAAATAGGGTTAATGCTTTTTTTTCTTTTTTGAAGGTTTGGGATTTAGATTCTTTAACATTCTCACAGCTTGCATTAGAAGTAGGGTGATCCAAGCTAGGACCTTATTCATGCACACGACACAAACCAACACACCAGAATTCACTAACTTAGCATTTAGTGAGGTATGTGATTCAAATTCTATAACAAACAGCTAACTAGGGAAAACTAAACCAAATATCTAAGATGGGGGTATAGATAGATTTTAAATTATTTAGTTTAAATATTATTTCAAACATTTAATATTTGTTACCGAACCTATCAATTTTTCTTCAGCCCTAACTGGTGCAAAATGGTTACTGCAACCATTTTTTCTCCTTTTGCTTCATTCTTTTCTCGTCAATGGTGATAGGCCTTGCAAACTGTTGTTCAGCCACAAATTATGCTATTACAAACAGTGATGCAAATATAATGACTTTAGCAGGGAAAAACACAAGATAATCGTTGAATACGACAAGGTAATTGTTGATCGACTAATTGTGATGGGAATTATATGAAGACAAAAGTTTCATGGTATTGGGTAATTGGTTTTGCAGAAAAGGAGAGAAACCTAGAAGCATAATATAACTCAACCAACTGCCCTTTCATTCTTGCTTAACAACACTCCTATACTCATTGTGTAGACTATGTAAAATATACTTCTTCACTGACAGGTTATTCCTAAAAGGATATTATAAACTAATCAATAGTAATATGCCATGTGGTCCAGGGTACCAAAAGAATTCTCAAAAACTTATAAGATAATTTTTTTGGTACATAAATTTATAAGATAATTATATAAATATAAATAATCTATAATTTATTTAAATATAATATAATAATAAAAACCAACTTATATTTAATATGTTCAATTCGTTTTTATTAAAAAGTCATTTTTTAATTATTTTATATGTTGTATCTTTTCTATACATTTTAAATTTTATTTAATGATTAATTTTTTTCATCTTTAACTAATATATCTCCATAATCATTGTTGTGAAACTCACCTTCAAACAAAGTGATGAGTAAGTAAAGTCTTCTCCAAAGTAATAGCGACTCTAGGATTAGAGTCTCTGGCATTGCTTAATAATTAAATGCATATATATTACATATTTTAACACATTTTAATATATAATTCAATACTTAAAAATTAATGAATAAAGTTAATAATAAAGTGTAATTCTCTCTCTTCATTAATATTAAATTTAAGTATTCTCTTTCTTCATTAAATCTACTAGGTATCCATTATTCTCTTTCTTTATTAAATGAGCTAATTTAAACCATTAGATCAAAATAAAATTAAAGGTTCGACCATGACATAAAAGTTTAAATAACTAAACTACTAATGAGTCTAAGTTATTTTTAAAATAAACATATTAGGCATTTTGTTTAAAACAAAATGTGAAAGTTACTAACCTTCACATGAAGGTGTGGAGGTTAACAATCCTCATATTTAAATATATTTTATATTATATATTTAAAATTAGAATCTAATATAATATATAATATATACGTTATAACTTAGGAACACCTCTAGCTTGGTGGTAGAGCAGAGCCTTTCAAAGACTTCGACTAGAGTTTGAAAAAATGAGCATTTCTACTAAGGATAACAATGTATTGGGTTTGAACCAAATCCAAGCCTTGATCCAAATCTAAAATGTTCTGGACTATGATCCAAGATCTTATACCATGGGTCAACCCGACACGCATCTAGCCAGAGCGTTGACACCACATCGAGAATTCATGGTACACTTCTGAGATCCCTCCATAACGGATATCAGATCAAGACATTGAGTAGCAACAATATTACCGTGAGATTTGCACAATGGATAAATCCTACAAGTATCCGTAATTGCCAATCATGATCTTGCGTAATAATAATGCCCATAACCAAATTTGATTACTCATAGCTGCAATATCAATATCAATATTCTGATATTATAAAGATCCTTTGCAACTATTATGGGAGTGTATCTCCTAATCCAACCTCTATAAACACTAGGCTTAATAACCTCTAATAGGTAACTTATTGCTCTTTGGCATAAACCCTAATAGTGCACATCCTGACTTAAGCGTTAGAGTGCCTTTGCAGGTACCAACCCCTATCCCCCCGTTTCAACACGTTTTGCTGTTGTCGTGCAAGGAGGAAAACACCAGTTCGTGCCTATCTAGGTATATGTCAGTATCTACTACTAAACATTAGTGTCGTTTGTGGGAATCCATAAACTTATATTCCCACTCAATCATGGTGAACATGAGACAAAATTCAAGGAGATGAGAGGCTGCGCAAACCTCCGTAGGCCGAACCATGGTGAACATGAGACAAAATTCAAGGAGAGGAAAGGCTGCACAAACCTCCGTAGGCCGAAGGCGAGGACCAGCGGCGCACCATCCTCCCCTTCCTGTTCCACCACCAGTTACTGAAACCTTTGCTGTAAGAAATCAGGCTCCTAATGTTGAACCTCTATGCGGTGGGCATGAAACTTCGCTTTCTGACGAAAGCAAACACCTATCGCGCAGGGTCCCTGTGAAGGAAAGACTTGGTACTCGCGTGCAAGGAGCTAACTCTGACGTTCATGGGTCTATAGTCCCAGTGTACCAACGCTTGGGACCCAAGAACGACGATCCATAAGACCACATGTCATGTCCAGAGGGCACGATCCAATCTGAGATGTCCATAAATCATCTCTTGGACTTAGTGTAATGAAAAACGTCGACACTTGAAGAGCAACATCGCAGATTGGAAAATCTAGAGTGATCCATGCATAAAGGCCATTCCAGACCTCACCGTAATGACAGAAGACAGAGCGTGGGTAATGATCAGAAAGGAATACCGCACACTAACGTTGAAATATCCAATGTTATTAATAACAACTCGAACTTCGACTATCAGGAGCAGCCTATCTCTGCCCAACTCATGGAGTACAGAGTTCTAAGAAACTTTAAGTTTCCCGCTAACGTGGAGCTCTATGACGGGATTACGGATCCTCAAGAATACATAGACGTTTACGTCCAATCTATGTGCTTCTATAAGGGATCCTCTCAATTACTATGTCACGTCTTTCCCCTTTCCTTGAAGAAGGCTGCCCCAAGATGGTTTGTGAACCTACCATGGGGATCTATCATTAACTAGCTGAACCTTAAACAACATTTCTTGCTACACTATACTACTAGCAAGGAGCAACCCAAGTCTATGGAGTCTCGTTCTGAGATTCGTCAAGGGCACGATAAGCCCCTTCACGAATACCTTAAGAGATTCAATATTACTTGTATCAATATGGAGAACCTCGACGAAAGAATTGCTCTCCACTATATCAGGAGCGACCTCTGAATTGACTCTCAGTTTTTTCAATCTTTGGCAAAAAAGAAGCCAGAAAATATGGAAGAATTTCAAGCACAGTCCCAGAAGTATATTAACTTGGAGGACACTATTAAGGCTAAGAGGAGCTTGGAAATGGGTGAGTTTACCTATCAGAAAGGCAACCAGAATTCCTCTTAGCCCCAAAACTCCTCCAAAAATGATCCCCCCTGGCCTAAGTACTCAAATTACACCCCTCTGAATGCTCCATATGAAACTATCTTGAGGGAAGTGTTTCAGACCGAGTTTCGAGGTATCAAGAGGCCACCCCCTCTGAAGAAATATGCATAGAAGGATCATGTAAAACATTGTACATAGCACAATAGCTACAACCATGACATTAAAGATTGTTTCCAACTCCACGACACTATCGAATCCTTAATTAGGTAGTGTGGTTGGATCAATACATCAATTGTGTCCAAAACGATGAACATCGCGAAGGACGGAGAGAAAGAAAACACAACCCTCAGCGAAGCCCATCTTTGTGCCAGAGAAGAAGAACCTTGAGTCCTAGGAGAAGATCCCAGAGTCCACCTCGTCCATGCTCGGAGCTGAATCCCTGTGACGGAAAGCTTACCAAGTTCACTGAAGAAAAGATCACCCCGACATGATATTTTGAGACTCACCTGACCTTGGGGAGCACTAAACTCTTCAGGACTGTTAAGGTTAGGTTCCTAGTCGTGGACTGCCCCTCAGCATATAACATCATCTTGAGTTATCCTGCTTGGAATGCCCTTGGCACTGTGGTATCCACTATCCAATTGGCCATGAAATTCCTCAACAAGAATAATAAGGTCATCACTGTTAAGGGGATCAGGTCATGGCGCGTAAATGCTATAATGAGAACCTCAAGATCGGTTGGACGACCAAGAAAACAAAAGCTGACACATCTACCCCAGTTCTGGACCAAGTTAACATTCTCATGACTAAGTTATATGTAAAAGAAGAAATTTGGGGTACGAGACCCCAGTCAAAGGGTGAACTACAACTGCTCCAACTTGGTGTCAAGCTAGATCAAGTCACTAAGATTGGAGCAAATTTGGAAGAAGAAGAAAGGCGCGAGTTGATTGAGTTCTTGTAGAAAAACATAAACATCTTCGCTTGGACGTCCTCTGACATGATTGGGCCTGACCTTGCCTTCATCTGCCATCACCTGTCTATTAGGGAAGATGCGAGGTCGGTCTCTTAAGAGAAAAGAAAAGTTGGCTCAGAAAGACAATAGGTTATTGAAGAACAGGTTAAGGAGTTGCTCAATGCCAGCTCCATCAGGGAAATATCCTACACCACATGGTTGTTTAACGTTGTCCTAGAGAAGAAGTCAAATGAGAAGTGGAGAATGTGTGTAACATCCCAAAGACTAACACTAATGATGTATCTGGTTTACATATCAGTAATTAGAATTTGATACATTACTTATGAATATCCACAAATTTTTAAATAAATAGTTTAATAATATACAAAATATAAGCCTTTAGCGGAAGCATATTACACGTATAATATGAAATGAATTTTTATACAAAGAATACATCGCTGAATATAATATACCTATATCAATCTATTATACAAAATCTTATCAAACTAACTAAGATATCTCTTCATCCATAAGCTCCGTCTTGCTTCATCTTGCTTGTCACTATAGGTCCCTCCTAGAATTATCATGGAAATCAAATGTGTAGGGGGGGTGAGAATCATAAAATTCTCAGTAGTTTGTTTTAAAACGTGTCATCACAATAATTTCAACTGTTCTAGGGAAAAATCATTTCAAATCATTTCTATATAATTCATAGGAAGGTGGCTAAAACCAAATCGGGTTCTTCCTCTTCCCGAAACAGAGATTTATTTAATTATGAAAATCATTTATAATCATCAAAACCTATTATTTAAAATTCCTCATATCCAGAGTCATTTAAACTCAAATCAATTACATCGAAAATCATATATTCAAATATCAGGAAAATTTGATTCGATGGAAATCATGCCTCAAAACATGTTACAATTCATCAAATCTCATGAAAATCTCATTTATATTAAAATCTCATGTTTCGAGGTTCATGTCTCAAATCATCAAGACACATGTGTTATTTCAAATCACATGGTATGGAGGGAATGTCCATCCTCACAATACCAAATCACTTGGTAGTAGCCTGCTTTCGGGTTAGTGCACTTCAACCTATTTATAGCTCTCGCTACACAGGACTACTCTGGGTAACTAGACCAATCTCGATCAACCACAACAATGAGGGAATGTCCGTCTTCATTTCAAGTGGTAAGTAGAGAGGGAATGTCCATCTTCAACTACTTTTGATAAGGAAAGAATGACCATCCTCACACTATCAATCATTAAAGATAAGGGAAGTTTAAACTGCTCCCCACAATCCGGGGGTTTAGGATAACCCCGAGTAAAGAGGTCTTCCTCTAATACTTGATGTTTAGGGAAGCATGGGTAAAGAGGGAGGTCTCCCTCAACCTCAATTACTCTAGTGTAGAGAGATTCTCAAATTCTTTCTTACCATTATCCAAAACTCACCCTAGTACAAGGCATATCCAAAACCTCACTTGATCTAGTTCCACAAAGAGATACCTATAAAAATCAAATCATTTTGTTTATCAAATCATCAAAATGCAATATAATGCATAATCCAATCATTCTCATCATGGGTATTCAAATTCATCAATCACATATCTTAGCATCATGCATTAATATCTCATCAATAAATCTCAATTCATAGCATAATGCATTGATATTTGATTCATCATTCTCATATCATATTGTCTTGCATAATGATCAATTCATTTATACTCATAATATTTATCCCATCAATCTCATTTGATTCAATCATATTATGAAATCATTTTCTCAATTTATTTGGATGCATAATCTTTTCACAATCTAATGAATTCCAACTTTTTAATTCAAGGTCTAAGGTTTGTATTTAGGTTACATGGGATAAAGAACTCTGTTCTCATCACTTTTGGATCAAAAACCCCAATTTGGGGGCCTGGTAATCGATTACATCACTTATGTAATCGATTACACCTCAACTAGAGGCTCTATAATCGATTACATCCAGGATGTAATCGATTACGTCTAGCTCAGAAACCATTTTCGCTGCTCCAGAAGCGTTGTAATCGATTACAGGGGTTATGTAATCGATTACAAGCTCGTTTTATGCAGAAATCAGAGTTCTTAAACCATTCTAACCCAAACCAAACGATCAAACATCAACCACAACACCCAAATCACCTATTAAACATCAACTCTTCAAATGGGTATGAAACCCATTTTCTAAATCTTAAAACTCATCAAGAGTTAAATCAAGAAATCAAGTTCTCAAATCATAAACATCACATAATCATCTTTTCCATTTCAAAATCATCATTCAAATCTCAAGTTTCTAAGACTTTGGAAAACAAAGAAATAGTAGAAAAGATGAAAGAAACCCCCTACCTCAAATCTTCCATGGTTCTTTGTTTCCCTTTGCTTGATTCTTCTTCTTTTTTCTTTTTCTCCATTTTTAGCTTTCTCTCACGTCTCCCTTTTTCTTTGTTATGCCTTCTTTTCTCCTTTCTCTCCTCTTTCTTTTATTTCTTTTCTTTGTTTCTTTTGTCTCTTGATGACTTAACGTGAGTGAAGGGAGGGGAGTGAGAAAAATATCTTAAAAAGCAATCATGAGGGATGAGAGTGAGGGAGGGGAATAAGAGGAAAAAAGTGAAATTCAACAGATAATTTTTTATCGGCTAAAAATATTTTAATTGCTCAGAAGTGAATTTTTCAACCTCCATAGGCATTATAGAAAATTCTAGGATTTTACGCATTTCTCTATTTTATTTTTCCACAATCATTTGTATACACCTTTATCAGACACTAAGTTTCGTTATTCATCCCTGGGTTAAATTAAACCTTATAGAACTGAATTGAGAAGCTTCCAACTCAAATTAATCTTCATTCTTCTATATTACACTTGCTCATTGTTGGACCTTTTGTGTACCGCAAGTGTACGAGTCGCGAAAGTAATATAATGATGAGAAAGATCGTCTCCACAGGGACTATAGAAATTTCCAAAGCTAAATATTAATTTACAACTTAATTAATTCTATTCAAGCAAACGTAAAGTGGGAAATGGATTGATAAATAAATTACATAACACAAAGAAAAGCAAAGATACATTGAGAACCTATAGAATCCTTTTTCACTCCTTATTTCAATTGATAATATACAATCCTTATAAGCATATAAACGATTAGATTAGGTTAGCCTGAGAAACTAGCCTAGTTAAAAGCCTATGTCTAGGACGATTAACCCTATGCTATTTACCTAGTTCATTATGTGTCCATGAGAACCAGAGCAAACAACAAGCATTAAGATCGATTCTCAACTAAGACTATGCACGACTAATAGGTATATGTCTATCCTATTAACGAATCAACCCACTCCGCCATTGGAATGAAATCGAATATGCATCTACCATACAAATGATCTAAAACCTAAAGTCCTATGTCTAGGCTCAATAGATTTCAATAATTCACCCACAAGTTGATCAGACAAACAAGAGCATTAAGCGCCATATGATAGAACAAAACCTAAATCATTCATATGAACTAAAAAAGGGTACCAGTCATTCAATGTCAAATGGAGATTCAAAAAATAATCTAAATACAGCTAGTTACATAATGAATACGAGAATGTCATACAAAAATCTATATTCAAGATAAATGGAAGAGAGAGAAAAGAAAAAATAGAAGAAGAAGCCCCAATGATTTGAGCCTTGAAGCTTGGATCTTGATTCCTTCAACCTTCTTTCAACCCCGAAATGCCCCCTAGCTGTTGGACTCTCCAATAGGCAAAAGCCCCAAGATGTATTAAGAGAGGCAGAGGAGGAAAAAAATGAGAAAACCTAAGAGAAAAAGAGAAAATTCGAGAGAAAGAAACTGAAGTATGAGCTTCTGTATTTAAAGGCGGACAAATCACACATCGACGTTAAACATCCCGCGTCGTGGCGAGCAAAACTTAGGGCACCAATGCCGCGACATGGGCTACCATGCGCTATGGCGCTCAAGCCTCGGGTTCATTAGGGCACACAGGTAGAGAGCAGAACGCCGCGGCATGCAGTTCCTTGCGCCGCGGCATGATGTCCTGAAACTTGTCTTGTGATTTCTTTTCCAATGCAGGGCCTTGACTTGTATCAATTTGGTTCTTTTAGGCCCTTCCTGCAATTGAGAAATCATCTAGTCAAATACAAATGTAATCAAGCTCAATCCAATTAAAGATTAGAAAGGATTAGAGCAAGATTAGAGATGAAGACTTCAACATGAAATTTACATGAAAATAGGGCTAAAGTTTTCCAACAATGCATCACAACAAGGACAAAGTCATCAATAATGCATAGAGATAGGACATAAATAACTACATTCTATGGAGTTATCATTCATACCCATACGGGTTTCTGATCAATTTATCTGATCAGTTTGGTCTTTAAACACCATTGTAGTGTCATTAAAAATGTCAAACTAATTTATCTGATCTTCCAAAATTTCATATAGCTCATTCCAATCCTTAATGACTTCAAAATAACTTTACCATATTAATTCCATACTTTTAGTACATAATTAATATGAGTTGTAAAATTTTCTTTTTATACCTGATATCATTAAATAAAATAGAACGAATCACAAAACAAAAACAAACTATTATTACACGCCATAATATACATATGATTTTTGTTTTAAGTATACAAATAATTTATAACTATAAATACTTAAGAAAACAGTAAAAAGTCAGCATAATACTAAAGCATATACATGCCCAAGTGTACATCAAAGATTTTTAACCCTCCGAAGGATCATCCTTAGATGGATCGTCGGATGACAGAAATCCTAGATGTCTCGCAGCTCTACGGACAGGAGTCCGTGCTGTTGATACACTACTGATCTTACTGGGTGCATGAAAATGTCCTCCCCAGTAACGTCTCAGAGTCAAAGGCATCTCAAGATGTAAGTACAAAATAGTAGTAAAAATAAGTGCTCCGTCAAACTCTCTACGCAGGGTCATAGTCAGACGCCCCACATAGACTATCGATCCTCTATCTTCACGCAGTCGCCAAGCTTCAGAGCCTCTGTGAAAATTGAGTCTCACAAAACCAAAGAACTCGGACAAAGCCATGACCACGAGATCAATCCAAATGATATGGGTGATCTAATGGCTCGCCTTCCTCAAACTGATCACTCGGTTGCTGCTCCTCAGGGTACTGAATGTCTAGAGGCTGTTCCTCTTCTTCTTCCTCAAACTCTTTACAGAACATAAATAATAATACAAAAAAAGCATACAAAGAGGTGAGACAATCTACATCATTACCAGTATGGCAGTACAGTAAACGACAATACAAACAGATATCACAATTTAATACAATAATGCACACTATAATATCATAAACAATATCGCAAATTGACACATCATACATAATATCACAAATCAAATAAGAATAGTCACAATGCTCACATTATGATAAAAAACCCCCATATGTAAATGTATACCGACTCATTTCCTATTCCATGGAGCTAAACACAGACATCAGAGAGAATGATCCGAAAAAACTATTAGTACCTCAGGCGGCCCAACCAAACTATTACACTATCAAACGTCGTGTAAATAGTTCACAGTCAAAATATCGTGTAAGTAGTACACAGTCAAATACATCGTGCACCACAGGCATTGTACTAGACAGTCTCCACAAGATCTTGATTAAGAATAGTGTTTGTCGAGATCATTAGTGTGTTGCCCGTTACCACGGCCTAGAGGAGCTACCAATTATCCACATGTGGAATCATCCGTACACTAATGCCTCCAAGTTTAATCAATGAACCACACTACGCCTATCACACCCACAACACGGTGTAATTCATCTCGTCAACTAATCATTAATTTCAATCAAATTGACACAACCCTTAATATATGAACATAACCCAAAATCACACAAATACCCTTGTTATCACTATAAGCCATAATTACAACAATATCCTCAGTATCGGTATTCACCAAATATAGTATGTATCCACTTGACAGTACTATTTCTCAACATGTCCGGGTCCACCACTTTGGCGTGACAGTAAAACTCACTGTTCCTTTTAATCGCATAAAGATTTTATCGCATTTTTACAATCGCGTTGCCTTTTTCAAAACGTTTTCAAATCACATAAATATTTTTCAACGTTTTAAATATCGCGTAGCGTTTTTAAATCATTTTCTCAATCGCATAACATTTTTAAATCATTTTCTCAATCGCGTAACTTAAAAATCTTTATTTTAAATCCGCGTAAGTTATTTCTAATATTTTTCATTACGTTATAAATATATTATGAAACTTTTCCCATTATTTGTCTATTTTTCATTAATTTTGATAGCATTTTATCTAAAAAATTTATTAAAAGATATTTTCTATGTTTTTCTTCATAAACTACCTTACTTTAATTATAACCATCATTTACACTTTGAAACTCATTAACATGCATCAAAACATAAAGGTGAGCTTCTACGTTAACATTTTTCAAGTGTTCACTGTATTTCTTATTTATAATTAAATCCTCTAATTTCAGTTTCTAAAACTAAATTTATTTATTTTGTTCTCCAAAAACTCATTGAATTAGAATTCCTTTTAAGTTAATTACTTAATTCTACATTAGAAAATAAATTTTTTTTAAATCAAATATACAAAATGTGGCATTTTGGCTGAATTTCAACATAATCTTTACAATTGATCTTTAAATCATTTTCCATCTTCTAAATCATTTTCAAATTCACTAATTTACCTAAATCAATTAAGTCATTCTTTTAAAAAATGGTTGAGAACATTTTGGTTCTCTTTTTCTTGATGAAGTCGTAAGCTCTTTTTGTGTTCTTTGGAACACTAATGCAATCCTTCACATATTATTCACATCCTATAATAATCAACATACATCTATAAACACATACAATATATGTTAAAACTATAAACATGTATGCACACATAATCAATCACAAAATAGAAAAGACAATAAACAACCAAGTGAATGAATCTTTATGGATTCTTCACCACAAATACATCCATCTTGTCACCACCACATAAGGTTGATGAGATTAAATCTCCCTCTTACCTTAAGGGAAGACAAACTCCTTCTAACTCCTCCTAATAATTTCATGTAGCTCTCCAAAGAATCCCTAACAAGCTCAAACAAATTTTAAAGAGTCATAACTATAGGAGAAAAAGATAAACCATGGATCAATCATGGCTTAGAACCTAAGAAATCAAGTTAGAAATAAGAAACAAAGATTTTCACCTTGTAGCAAAAATCTCCAAGATGATTTTCCAAGCTCAAGATGAATTTTTTTGAAGAAACTTTAAACTAGAGAAGTTCTTAAAATGATGTTTAGATTTGAAAAGTAGGGTTAGATGAAAATTGAGAAGAGTAGAGGTGTTAGTATATGGTGTTGGCCGAACAACTTCAAAGAGAAAGTTATGGAGTTTTTCTTGGTGTTCTTGTTTTTGGAGAAGGTTGAAGATGAAAATAACTAAGCAATATACTTTCTACCTCTCCTATTCCCTACTTGGCCGTGGAGCTCCTTCAAAGGAGGTGGCCATCATTGTTGACTCTTATGACTCCTAATGGCCTTAGATTAGATCAATGGATGATATCAAAGGCTTTGTCTCCAAGCTTGCTTCTAATTGGTGTAGGAAAACTAAGTCATCAAGTGACTAAGCCTTCTTGAAGGTGCTTAGCCGAATGACCCTTAGAAATAGCAAACTAGGTTTTGGTTCATTTGGTTTCCTAGTTAGGTTTAGGTAAATTTAGTTAGGTTTCTTAGTTACTTAGTTAGCCATTTAGTTAGCTAGGATGACTAACCATCTCCTAGATTTCTCTAGAACCTTCTCTAACTAGAACTTAAATAAATAGTTAACTAGGTTTACTTCATTTAGTTACTACATAAGTTTCCTATACTAACTTAGTTAGGTTTAAGCTAACTTGATTAAACTTTCTAGTTTGATCTTAACAAGTCCAACCACTTTTGTGGACTAAAATCCTATTGGTCTAGAAACTTTCAAGCCACTATTATTGACTAGCTCTCATTGGCTTAAAAATAAATCAAGCCAGAAACACTGACTGGTTCTCTAAACGTGAGTCCTACAGCTTTTCCGGGTCCATGGTCCATTCTGGAACAGATTTCTACTATTTTTAAGACAGTAGATACTGTCAAATAAAATAATATTATAATAATATAAAATATTTTTATTACACAGTTAAATTCTAAAAATTAAAAGATTAATACATGTATCACTCGGAATTGGGTTTAGTAAGATCCCCCAGCTCCGAAAAATTAAATTAAGATTTTTCCAGCCAGAAAATTATTATTTTCTTGACTCGGAGTAAATCACACACAACAATCAAATACAATCACGAAACAGTCAAATTCATTTTATAACTTACAGAAAACAGAAAACAATACATTTAGGATAATATTATAATTCAACCAAAAGTTGGGGCGTTACAATAAACGCGTACTCTGAGTACAATCAAATCCTAATGTATCCCAGAGATGAAGACAAGACCACCTTCATCATTGATAGGGCGAGCTACTGCTACATGGTTATGCCCTTTGGTCTGAAAAATGTAGAAGCCACCTACTAGAGAATGATGAATAAGGTCTTTGAAGACTAAATGGGAAAGATGTTGGAGGTTTACATTGATGACATGATAGTGAAGACTCCACAGGATGAATCACACAATGCAAAGCTCGACGAGATATTTGAACAACTTCGGAAGCATAACATGATGCTTAATTCGGAGAAGTCCGCATTCGAGGTCCAAGTAGACAAATTCTTAGGTTTCATGCTATCTCACAACGAGATTGAGAAAATTCTAGATAGATATCAAGTGGTGCTCAACATGTGCAGCCCACAGAGTGTCAATGGAGTGCAGTTGCTTACAAGCTAGATTGTAGCCCTCACACGTTTCCTTGCTAAAGCTTCCTACAAATATCTTTCCCTTACAAGTTTTAAGTGGACTCCAGAGTGTGAAGATGCCTTTACATCCTTGAGAACCTTTTGTCCTCTCCCTCCATTCTAATGAAACCGGAACCCGATGAGACATTGTACGTGTACCTTCCAGTCTATGAAGAGGCAGTGAGTTTAGTGTTAATCAGGGAGACGGCGGAGGGACATAAGTCAGTCTACTTCAAGAGCAAGGTGTTGCAAGGCCCCGAGATCCATTATTAGAAAATAGAGAAAGTTACATTCGCACTCATTACTATAGCTAGAAGACTCAAACAATGCTTTTAGTGTCATCCCATGGTGATGAGAATGGATCAACCTATCCATCAGATACTGCATAAGTCGAACTTAGCTGGGAGGATAATTGCTTGGTCTATTGAACTTTCTGAGTTTAGAATCATGTATGAGCCACAACTAGCAATAAAGGCTTAGGCTCTCTCTGACTTTCTGGTAGAACTCACATCTGACCTCGACGACCCCAAGAGAATTTCTTGGACCTTATTCGTTGATGAATCCTCGAACCCTAAGAAAAGTGGTGCCGGGGTGATTTTGGAAATTCTGAAAGGGTAATAATTGAAAATTCATTGAAGTCCTAGTTTCCAACTTTAAACAATCAGGCGGAGTACGAAGCATGCATTATCAGACTGGTAACAGCCAAGGACATAGAAGCGACTAAGATCACACTGTGTAGTGACTCCCAACTTATGACCTCCCAGATCTAAGGTGGTTATCAGGTCAAGGAGCTTCTCTTTCAGATATACTTGGCCAAAGTCCAAGGGCTCCTCAAATATTTCAAGGCTGCTAAGATAGAGCATATTTCCAAGAAGCAAAACTCTAGGGCATATCTCCTCTCCAAACTGGGCAACACTAAGAGTCTGGGTAATAACTGCTATGTGGTCCAAGAGACCCTATCCCAACCTTCCATCATGGACGTAACCATTTTCTAGGTAGAAGGAGAAGAGCATACTTGGATCAACACAATCATGGAGTATCTGCAGTCTGTAACTAGGCCTGATTATCCAAAAAAAGCCTCCAAATTGATCAGAACCACAGTCAGGTACACCATCTATGATAGGCAGTTATATCGACTTGGATTCTCCTCTTCTCTCTTTAAATGTCTCACGCCAAAAAAAGCAGAATACATGTTGGCTGAGATCCATGAGGGGACCTATGGACACCACTTAAGGGGTAAAGTCTTAGCTTTGAAAGCATGGCCAACTATAGAAGCGGACTCCCTCGCGCATGTTCGAGTCTGTGATAAATGTCAGGGGCACTTAGACCATTATCAAGCTCCTCTAGAGGAACTATCCATGACATCTGTACCATGACCATTTTACAAATATGGTATGGATATCTTGGGTCTGGTCCTTCAAGCACCTGAACAACTAAAATACTTGGTGGTGACCATGGATTATTTTACCAAATGGATCGAGGCAGAACCCCTGGTCTCAATCACTTTTTCCCATATCTAAAAGTTCATTGTATGTCACATCATCACTAAGTTTAGAGTTCTAGAGTCCATTGTGTTGGACAACGAGACCCAGTTCAAAGATAATGATCTTGAAGAGCTACTTGTTGGGTTATAAATCAAGCACTATTACAGTTCCATTGAGAATTCCAAGACGAGTGGATAAGTTGAAGCCGCCAATCGGGTTATTGTCCGAGGAATTAAAAGAAGGTTTGACAAAATTAAGGAAAACTGGGCCAAGCAACTTGACCACGTCCTCTGAGACTATCGAACTATGCCTCACTCTACAATAGGTGAAACCTACTTTAAACTCACTTATGGGTGTGAGGCTATGATCTCGGTGGAGATAGGAGAACCTAGCTAGCGTCTCCAATAGTTATCACTTAACGCCAACCCCGGACTAATAAAAAATACTTGGATATCTTGGAAGAAAGGAGGTGCGTCGCTTATAAACGCGATGTTGCCTTCAAACAGAAGACGACAACTCGTTATAACTTGAATGTTGTCTCAAGGAAATTCTATCCAAGAGACTTAGTACTCCGAAGAGCACACATTGATAATAGGAATGCCTCCCAAAGAAAGTTAGTCCCTAATTAGGAATGCCCTTACTGCGTTGTGATCAGCACTGGCAAAGGAGCCTACACCTTGGAGACATTAACTGGAAAGCCGATTAAAAACTATTGGAATGCGGACAAATTAAGAAAATACTATAGCTAAGTGTCATTAAGGCTTAGTCTATTAGTTTTCTTTTATATTTGATTTGCTCCAATTTTGGTGAGCATATACTTTGTACAGACTTCAATCCTTCATTTAATCAATGAAAGAAGTTATGTTCGTACATCTACTTGCACTCTCTAAAATCTCAAAAGACCCTCAACCCGAATTCCATCTTGAGAATGTCTTCAGAGCTTGTTCCTTATGAGATCCAGAATTTATTTGAAGAATTCAAAGACCCTCAAGCCAGAAGACGCCTTGAGAATGTCTAGAGCCTGTTCCTAATTAGATCTAAGGTCTCTTAGATTCCAAGTTAAAAGGAATAACCCACAAAACCTATTTGAGTGTTTTGGCCGCGCGTTATGGGTCCATACTCAAATTCTCAAGACTTGGCTATAACCATTCTGTGGTTATAATTAATTGGAAACATGAGTTACAAAATTCATGGTCTATCATTAGGTACCTATCGTGAATGTCTTGTGGTAAATTAGTTCTGAAGTTTAAAATTCTTAAGTATTAGGCGATTTTTCGCACCAAACTGTAAACATTAAAGACCCTGGTTATGGATCACTTTAAATTTTGCCTAAGTCTTAAGTAAAATTTCGAGTGCTCAAATGTTTTGGACGTTGGACCCCAGACCAAGTTTTTAACTCAGTTGATATCCTCCTAAGTCCTTAAACGGTTACAAGTGCACATTTATGATGGGCATTGGACCCAATTTTGACCATGGAAAAGAAACAAGCATATGACGCCAAGATATAAGTACAAAGGAAACACATTTAATATACCCTAGCAACTGGGGCAATTGTCTTTACAAAAACAAAATGCCCTACGCAGGGGGCATGAGAATGCAATAAATAAAAGGAAAAAGGAAAAACCAAGTCAAGCTCCAGCCTCATTTTCCTCCAGACTATGTCGATTCATCCGATGCTTTGCTATCACCCTCTGCTAGATTGAGCACACTAATTGAAGGTCTGACAGTGAGGACCCTGGAAGTAGCTTAATTCACCTCCCCCGCCATCACCAGACAACCATCTTAGATTAGCATTTCAAGATTCAATCCTTCCAAGGCCAAAGTGACATTAGGATTAAAGTGTTAGACCTGGGCAACTTCAATATGAAACTATTCACCACCCATGTTTGTGTATGTTGCCTCCAGCTCTGCATTATCCCTTTTCTAGTTATGCCACTTTGGCCACGAGATCCTGAATCCAAACTTAGAGGTCGGTGTTAGCCTTTTCAGACTTGGCCTTCTCTCTCTTGAGTTTGGACTTGGAGTCGACCAACTTCTTTTTAAAGTCTTAGGCCTTTGATTTAGCCTCTTCCTTGTCCTTAAGGGCTAATTCAAGCTTCCGATCTCCCTCTGCCTCGATCGCCCTTAGCCACTCAACTGACTTCCTCTCATACTCCCCCATGGTCATCTCAAGACAACGGGCTTCAGCAACAGCCCCGAATGCGAAGGTCTGAAACCTCGACAGAGTCTTCTACAGACTCCTCTAGGTAATGTACTTCACAACCTCATTACACAAAAGTCACTCATCGATAAACTCTACGGGCTCTGCGTGCCCTATAATCAAGGGCATTATATCTTCCTTTTCTTCTCCGTCCACCTTTGTTGCTATCATATTCCCACGATCCTCCACCCTAACGCCTTCAGTCGCCTTTCTCTTCCTCCTCTGAAGAGGTTGTGCAGGAGAATCCAACTGATTAGGAGCCACTTCAATAATAGGATCCCAGACAACAGAACCTAGAGCGATGGGTGTAAGAGCATTGGAAGGTTCAACTCCCCTTTCCTTACCTTAAAAGCTTGAAGGACGACAAGAGATGATCCAAATGTCATGCTTTCTGCAACAAAACATGAAAAGCAAACAAGTTTGAAACAACTGGAAAGAAAGATACTAAACGAAAGAGGTAAAGACGAACTATAGACTACGACCTAATACCTACTCAATATAGCCCCAAGAACTTCATCATTAGGGGTTTCCAGAAGATCCTTACAAGGAATCAACCCAAATTCTCGAGGCCATGTGTTCATGAACTCGTTACACTTGGTGTTATCCAGGTTAAAATCATGTATGTCCTTTTCAATCAACCCAATGATGGTGCTCCATGCCTAGGTTGCCTAGTACAAGTGGAACATCGTGTCCCTATTGGCATCTAGGAAGAACGGATGGGTATTTAGTGCCATCATTAGCTTGAAGAACTTTCCCTTAAAGCCCTTGAAGCTATCTTGGAAGACTTCAAACACCTTTCGTTATAACCGTGATCGGATAGTGAGCCAGTTCTTTTGCATTGCCCCTTCCCCTTGGGGACACCACCGAGTGAACAAGTAGAAAAAAGGTTTTTTCCAAGTACCGTAGTCTGACTACCCGACAAAATATTTCAAAAGCAAGAATATTTCCCCAACTATTAGGGTGAATCCATATTGAGAGTATAGAGGATCACTAAATGGAAATTGGTGAACAGAATATGAAGTCCTAACCTAATGAAAATATCTTCGTACATAAATATGAAGTGTGTGCCCATCTCCTGACCCAAGTACACTTTCTTGTTCTCCTTCGAAGCCAAAAATTGATATCATGGTCCCCTACGACATCTTCTGTCAGTCTCAAATACACTTTGAGCTCCTCAAGCTTCTCCCTAATCTGGAATGCCAACTCTTTGTTTCAGACGTCGTCCCCTACCCAAGGGTATACGGTCCTCATAGGGGCAAGTACCAAAGGTCCTTCAACAACCGGGCTCTTTTGCACCACTGCTCTTCTCCTTGTCATGGAACTCTTGGAAACACCCACACAGGCCGATAAGTATTGTCAGATTCAAGAATATCAACTTACAGATTCAGACATAGAGGGAGGCAAACCACAAAATGAACCAGTAAAAGTCCATATCCATATCTGTTCTCCCTAGCCAAAACTACAGCCTCCACACCCATAGAAGCCTAAGCCTCAGTTGGGCACCTCCGCCACTCATGGCACGACGGAGAGAATGCTCCATAGAGCGACGCCATAGAATGAACTTAGAAATGAAGGTATCCCTATGCATCTCACTAGAAAAAGAAAGGGAATACCCTAAGACATAGAAGATAGAAAACTTCTATCTCAGAACGATGATAAAAACAGCAAAAATATAGGGTAAAAGGCAACGTACCTTGAAAAAGTGAAGAAATTGGATGACAAAAGGGAGTGAAGCTAAAGAAAAACTGTTGTAAGCCACACTTCTTCACCGTTTACAATGTCGAAAATCATCTCAGGTTGTCAGAAAGTAGTCAGAAACAGTAAAAATCTAGAAGATGCGCTTTAACCCCTATTTATAGAGGCAAGATGGTTAGGGGGCAATTTCCTCATCACACTTCGGATTTTAAAAGTCACTCATCATGGCGCGCAGAACCCTAACCACGTTTATCTAGTCAGAATGCATCATGTGGACTTCACAGCTGTCACAACAACTGAAAGGACAGTTGCTTAAAAAATCAAACGTCACGTAAGCCCTGCAATTAAGTCTGGAATTTTTCTACGGACCTCGGTTTAACATTGGAATACCCACCTCTGATTGTTTGACGCGTGGGCGATCATCGGACCATGATATACACACTAATGTCAAGTGAGGACCATGATCAACGCCTCCAAATGAAAGCTCTTAACCCTTTAAGGTAGCATAGATCGTTGCTTTGTGTAAAGCACGGATTCCGTCACCCCGGGGCATTGAAACTTACCATGATACTTCACTATATTAACCAAGCATCAAGTTGGAGGCAACATGAACATAGCAAGGTTAAACGATGAGCGTTGGACTCATGCCAGAAAAAAAAATAGATAATGGAAAATAGAAGATACAAGATTCTAAAAAAGAATTTTATTATTCTCATTCCATACATCATCAGCTTCACAAAAAAAGTACATAAACTACTCTAAGTTAAGAATACCCACTAGAGAGATCTAGGAAGGAAGCCAAACAAAGACAATGATGATGATGATGATGATGACCACCGACCACAGCTACCTCCAAGGTTCTTCTAGAAACCAGCATCCATCTCTTCCCTATCGGCCAACATAAGATGAATGCTTCACTCCCAGTTGCTCCAAGAGATTGTTTCACCCTCATGCATATTCAACTGCACTTCAAAGTAAAACCAAGGTACTTGGCTAGTGTAACACCCTCCCTAGGGTATTATATTTCAGGCCAAAAACTTTCTAACTAAAGCTATTTCATAAAAGATTTAATATTATATTGTACGAGTTTCAAAATTTCTTTTTGCTGATCACCTAAACTTGACAAAATAATAAAAACACAAGACATAGTGACTGAATAATATACATCTGATATACATACATAACATAGAGTAATGACAACATAAAACATAAGACTTACATACTTAAAAGGAAAAAAAGTAGCAAACCCTATGACGGGTCCTACTTAAAAGCACGGTAACCAACCTAACAAAAACTCAAAGCACTCCGTATCCAGATGGACATTCCATGTGTCAGTACCTCCACAAAATTGCGTCCTAACCAAACTAAGAAGATCTTCGCTTCACCATCATCACGATCTTTATAGAACAGAAACATAAAACAGAACAAGACAATAAAGAGGTGAGATCTCCTACATCCCATACCAACACGACAGTAAATAAACAGAAATGACTGTAATGCCATTCAAATATAGAAATAACACAGAAACTACAGGAATAATCATGACATTAATAAAATAAATCATTCAATGAACATATGTCATAACAATACCATACCACAACAATATTATATCACAACAATATGAATGCTAACTATGCATAAGAACGATATGTGTACTGACCATGCACAACAACATATATGTTGACCATGCCACATCCACAATAGAGCAAACCCTACTCCATGGAGCTAAAACTAACCTCGGAGAGAATGATTTAGAAAACATGTCTGTATCTCGTCAGGCTCAAATCAAGTGCTTTAATATTATCAAAGTACATCATGACTTATACAAGACATTCTACACTAGATCGAGAATAGGAATAGTATCTCGTCAAGATCGTTAGTGCACTTGTATCGGTTGCCACGGCACAGTGGTGCTACCAACTGACCACTTATGGAATTCTGCGCCCCGACGCCCCCAAGATCATTCATACATCTTCACTACGCAATTCGCACCAGCACTGAGGTGTAAATTCATCTCCTAGGCAAACAGTTTCAACAAACACAGTCTACACGACTTTCAATGCCTGATTAATGACTCAATGTATTGATATAATTTTCACAGAAACAAGCCATCATTGGGCTAAAACCATATACCAACATCTCCGGGTCCAGTACATCAGCCCAACAGCAACTGCTGTTTTTCTTAATCGCGAAGCACTTTTATCGCGTTTTCAGAATCGCGTAATACTTGTATTACGTTTTCAAATCGCATAAACATTTTCCAACGTTTTCTTAATCACGTAAAATTTTTTAAACATTTTTACAATCGCGTAACTCAAAAATCATTATTTTTGAAACGCGTAAAGTTTTAACACTATTTTTCAATCGCGTAAAGCTTTTATTACCTTTTTAAACTTAATTTTGAAACTTTTCAAGTTTAAAAATAAAATTTAACCTTAATTCCAATATTTTCTTGTTAAAACTTCTCTATAAAATATTTTCTAACATTTTTTTCAAAGACTTGCATTATTTTAATTTAATAAAACCTTTTCCTTTTACTAAATTTCCTTTAGAAGACATTTTCTACCACTTTTCACAAAATTTACATTATTGTAATTTACTAAAAACTTCTTTCATTATCTTTACTAAAAACCCTTTTAAATAAATACTTTAAATTCCAAATTTACTTTCCAAACCTATTTTCCAATATTTCCTTATCAAATATTTTCTAAGTGATATTTTTCAACTTTGTTCACAAAACTATGTTATTAAATCATACCTTACGAAAAATCATTATCCATTTACCTTTACTAAAACACTTAAAGGAAATACTCAAAACTTCAAATTATCTTTTAAACTCATTATCTTTCTCGTGGCCAAAAATTAATTCTTTTCCAATAATAAAACTTTGTTTACTCCATTCTTGAACTTGTAAAACCTTAACTCACATGCTTGTTACAAAATTAACTAAGTCCACAATTAATAAAATATTTTTGCTTTGGATACCCTATTTTAAACTTGATGGTCGTGAGCCATGTTGGTCTTTGGAACCAAAAACTTTCATCCTTCCCACACGATTCAACACATACAACATATTTCAATCATCAATTTCTACCATAGTAAATATCATACATACTATTTAAGCAATAAAATCACATAAAGTAAATAAATACAAAGCACTAAATTTATACAAACAAGTGAATAAATCCTCACATAGATTTTTCACCAATCAACACAAATTTTGTTCTTCACCACCATGAGTGGTTGATGAGGTTAATCTCTCTCTTAACTTAGATGATGCTCAAAGCTGTTTGTATGCCTCCTTTAAGTAAACTTTCTCCACCAAGTTGTTCTTGAAACAAAATAACACATAAGTATTAACATCTAACGCTTGACTATGATGACCATAGATTAAAGTTATGGTCTTATAACTTAAAAATAAAAGAAAAAAATGAAGATTACAAAACTTCACCTTAGAAGCTTCAAATCTTAAGTTTGAAGAAAAAGATAGAAGATGGATGAACTAGGTGATAGTCACAATACAAAAGTGTCTAGAATGATGTTTAGATTCAAGATGTAAGGTTAGATTGAATTAAAGAAGATTGGAAGTGGGTTTTGGGGTTCTTGGTCATGAGCTATCAAGAGAGAAAGTGAGAGAGATTTTTGTGTTAGTTTCTTGGTTCTTTGATAGAAATGATGGAAAGATGACTAAGTCACAAACTTAGCCCTCCAAATGGTGCTTGGCCGCGGACTTCCCCCTTGGGTGAGTCACAAAGATGAGTCACACAAGGTGAATGAGCCATAAGGTGAATCATGTAGTGAGTCATAAATTAGGTGAGTCACTTAATGAGTCATATAATGAGTCATAAAGATGAAGGCTAGTCACCAAGTGATTCACATTGTGAGTCACACAAGAAGACGCTAGAAAAAATGACTAGGTTTATGACTAGTCATTTAGATAGATATTTTTCGATAGTTATTAACCAATGGACAAAAGCTATTGCTTGAAAATCCAATGGTTATTATCCAATAGACAATAAAACGTACCTAAATTTTATTTGTCAGATAAAATCTTAGAAAAATAAAATTTTGAAAACTGTTTCTGGATTTGGGTTTAATAAGTTTCCTAATTTTGTATTAAGTCCAAAATTTTTCAGTCTCAAATTTTTTTTATTTTTCTGGTCTCGCTAAAAAAACACATACAGTCCAAAAATAATAATAAAATAATCAAAATAAATCAAACAATTCATAAAAATCACAATAATTAAAAAAAAAACCATATATAATTGAAAAATAAGAAATTTCGGGGTGTTACAACTAGTGCCTCCAAAATAGTTGGGAAAGGAGGAAGACAAAGTGTAGAGTATCTCCATGCATCACAAGAATTATAGCAAAAATGATAGATCCTCTCGGCAAGCACAAAAATGTTACATACTCCTAGGTACGGTTGGAAAGAAAGGCTTCTGCTTCCTAAATGCATGTTAACCAACCCGTGTAGGGAAACTACTTAGTCCTCACAAAGCCATTACGCTTGGTAAGAAATGCCTCCATCTGAGGAATTGGTTGGAGAAAAGAAAACACCTTCAAGGATTTTGGGAAGAAGATAAAAATGGTTTCGGAAGGGGGCACAACCCTTCACATGTTCATAAGAAATGGGAGAGAGATCATCCTATGAAAAAAGACCACATTAAAAAATGATCAGAGAACAAAAGGAATGTCAGCCTCAATGCAAATATTCCCTATATATAGAGGGAATGAAGCATTATGATTGGCCCCTGAGAAGGCAAATTGACTACACGTTTGAGGTTACATTTTAATGCTCCATCTCTGTGATTGGCCACGAGAGTAGTGGGCAAATGGGAAACAACTTGAAACTACTATTCACTTTAAAAGGGTTTCTAACTCCTAATAAAGTCAAAGAAACGCTAGTATTAATTTGAGAACTTTGCATATTTGATTATTTCAACACAGTTATGTTTTGAGTATTGGTATCCAGATCTACCAATCCCACCCATTCATCACTAATTGATCTTCCCAAGCAAGTTCAGACTACTATAAACTGCAGGATATAGCTGCAAGAAAAGACAACACAAAACCCATGAACTACACATAGGGCAAAATATGACATACCTCAGATAGCGTAATGACGATGTGAGCAGAGCGATCCTACTTAGATCCTAGCCTTACATGTTAACTCCAGAGGCATACTATGATATATCACAGACCTGAACCCTTTAGGAAGTATCGCGAGATCCGATATTAACTCTGATATGGATCCTTTTGTCCATTACGTGTCGTGTGCTCTTATTAAACTTTGATACCTTGACACTTAGTTGTCCCATCATAGTGCCAAGCTGTGGGCAACTGTTCTGAACTATGATATGGGATTCTATCCCATAGGTCAACCCAATACACATCTAGCTGGAGTCCATCATTGATACCCCAACGAGAATTCATGGTACACTGCTGAGATCCTTTCATAACAGATATTAGATCATGACATTAAGTAGCAGCAACACTACTGCAAGATTTACGTAGTGGATAAATCTTACGAGTATCCATAATTGTCAATCATAATCTTGCGTAATAATAGCACTTATAATCGTCTTTAATTACTCATAACTACAATATCAATATTATGATATTATAGGGATCCTCTGCAACTATTATGAGAGTGCATCTCCCAATCCAACCTTTATAAATACTATGTTCAATCACCTCTAACAGGTAACTAATTGCTCTTTAGCATAAACCCTAGTAGTGCACATCTTGACTTGAGTGTTGGAGTGCCTTTATAGGTACCAACCCTCCTCCCATTTGAACACGTTCTGCTGTTGTCAGGCAAGGAGGAAAACACCAGTTCGTGCTTATCCAAGTACGTGTTAGTATCCACTACTAAACACAAACTGATCTAAATGTCTTTGGATCATATCAAGTCAATTTGATTCGTTATTAAAGAAATTAATGCGAACTCTAATAGCTCCTTCATCATTGTTGTCAACAAACAATTGAGATCAGATGAAGATGATGTGGTAAGTACTATGTGAAAACAAATTTTGCAAAAATCAATGGAGTAGACAAAGGCACATAAAGTGTGTAATGTCACTGACATTTGTTCTCTCTCTCTTCTCGCTTCATTTTATCTCTCTTTGTTTCTTTATATACGGAGAGCATGAAGAGGATGATGCAGCACAACCAAACGTCAACCTTGGTGCCACTATAGCCTTTCCTTTCCAAGATCTCTGATGCCACGTACACCAGTTTGGTGCAAAGTTATGAACAACCATCAGTTCAAATTTGGTCCCTCACAATGTGAACCCAAAATCAGAAATCTTAATGTTCCTGTTCTCGTCATTGGAAATGCTTTGGGGTATGTATATGTTCTTCAAGGTTTGTTAGAAGAGGGTGGAGATGAGAAACAATGGGCAAGAGATTTGGAAGCAATTTGAGTAACCGAAGAACAAGTTGGTAGATGATCTATGGAGATATGAAAATCAAATGGATTTTACAAAATTTGATTTGACCCAATCCAAAGTCATATATGGATAAAAAAAATTTGATCCGTAATGATGAATTGGACTAGATCGGGTTAAATAACTAATCCATTGCCATCCCAAAATTCTACGTTACTCTGTAATAATCTTTGTTAAGAATTTTACTTAATATTATCAAGTAGACAATACTACCCTTCATTGAAGGTACCACATAATTCTCCCTAGTTAATGAACATATAAAATAAAGGTTAAAGTATGGTGTTTGGTCCTTATAATTTTCACTCATTTTTAATTTAGTTCTTATAATGTTTTTTTTTTCAAATCAATCCACACACGTCTAAATATTTTCAAAATAGTCTCTACCGTTAACTTCTGTTATGATATCGTCAATTTAGTTCTTACTAGATATTTTATAGAAAAAAAACATATAAAAGAACACTTATTGAACATAGGAAGACTTATTTAAAAATAAGGAACACAAACTAGAATAAAAAACACTTATCGAGCATTTTTTTAAAAAGATCTAAAAGATCACCTATTGAACAAGAAAATACTTATTAGGTTAGTCAATTGACGGTGTTATAACGGAAGTTAACGGTAGGGACTATTTTGAAAAAATTTGCAATTACGGGAATTGATTTGAAAAAAAAAACTATAGAGACTAAATTAAAAACTAGTGAAAATTATAAATACGAAAATTATAATTTAACCTAAAATAAAATGATATAAGAGTATATTGTCTTTTCTTTTCTTTTCTTTCAATCTTTTTTTTTTCATTTGGAAAAAAAAATAGAAAGTACTCTTATCAACTGTCTATTGTTTTAATTAAAGTTCATATTTGACTATATTCAAGAAAATAACTTTTTATATATTGTTAAGAAAAATGAGTCTTTCTGATCTTATAAGGAGATTACATTATTTTCGTCATCTATAATTTATGGAATTACCATTATACACTTGATATTTTTAATGTGTTAAGTATTATTTTAATTTATATAGGATATTGAACATGTAATCTCATGAGAAATCACATTCTAGTATGTGTTGAATAGGATAAAAGACGTGACTCAAAGGTGGTGTCATCTCAGCATCATTCTAAGAAATAAGTAAATAACGGACCTGAAGAGAGGGTTGGAAATTGGAATTGGAATTGGAGAGCCTCTTCCTCAGCAACAGAGCTTGCATTTTTTCAGCTTTGGTCGATTAAGATTTACCTTCTTCGACGCAGACACTTGAGCGGCAACACAACAATTTACGAAAGCCCCAACCAACCCTAATAAGCTTATGATTTTTCTGTTTTTTATTTTCAAATATTACGTAAGATAATTATGACTTTACTAACGTATGAGTGATTGAGTATATTTATAAAAATAAAATTAAAAAATTGAATATATTTACATACATGTATATTTATTGTATTATATATATATATCAAGGATATTACCAACACTTGATGTATAACTTTCTTGGGCAGGTTTATTACCTTCCCCATGGATATGAGAAAAAGAACAACCACCATCAATAATGTTACTAAAATATGAGAACCAAGTGGGTGAGTTCTTTAGCATGTTGATAACTTCCATGCAATCAGACTCAGCTTCAATGTTGAAAAAGCATAGGTCCTTGCCAAGCGTCAAGCCCAACCTGAGGCCCAAAGCTTCAGTTAAAGTAGCATCATGTCCAACCAAAATTCTTTTCAAAACTTGTTATCGTGACACTTGATTGTTCTACTTAAATGATAAGTCGGTGGTAATTGTTCTGAACTATAATCCGGACTCATAACCAATAGGTCAATCTAGCACACATGCTTGTCGAAATTCGACATCAACGTCCTCGACAGTAATATGCTTATCATGGACTCCGATAATATATACCTGATTTCGGTATTGGATAATAACAATTTTACCGTGAAATTTGTGTAATGAATAAATATTTATGATATTTATTATTGCCAATCATGATCTTATAAAATAATAGTATCATAATTGTCATATCAGTATTCTTGCTAAAACTTGATTTTTAATTAAAATTTATGAAAATATTAGGTGTCTTAGATCAATTAATATTTAATATTTTTATACATTCAGTTTACTGCAGCCAGATCTCGGGGGACTTTTAATTATGCGACACAAAAATCTATAAAAATATTAACTCAGATTGATTCATGGAAGCATAGGGTGTTTCGGGACAACCATATACCACAAGGATGGATTCTGCAACTTCAGTGGGATTATGGTTTATATAAAAATCTCTCTTTCCTCGTAATCTCTTTAAATAGCTCCAATACCCCACTCTTCATTTGATGCTTTTGCAGCATCAACATTCAGTTTAATGCAGCCAGATCTCGGGGGATACGAACACGTTTCTGCTCGAGGAGGAAGTCCCTGATTCCCGCGGCAATCTTTTCTCAAGAAGCTGTTTGCATCCCTGTAGCTGTTAAGTAGTGAAAGAGCTTTTGATATCACCAACTCAGATGGAATAGATTTTTCATGGAAGCATAGGGTGTTTCGGGACAACCATATACCATGTGCCAAGGCAACCAACAATTCTGCAACTTCAGTGGGATTATGCAGAATAAAGTTTTCCAACCAAACCTCACCATGTGATTGATCAAGGGGATCATGCCGTAAGCCCAATGGAGATTTAAACCAAAAATCTTTGACCCATGGGCAGTCACGAAGAGCATGAACAATTTCATAACTTAAGAATTAAACTTTTTTTTCCGCATTTATTTATGAACAATCATATTTATTGAGATTTTATATTTATATATAAAAATTATTTTTATATTTATATAAAAATTATTATAATAGCTATTTTTTTTTTTCTAAAAAAAAAATTCATAGAAAATTTCTTTATAAAAAAATATAACTACTATATTATAAAATTATTATTGTATGAATATTTTTATTGATTTTAATTTTGTAAATAATTTTTTAATGTTTTAAATCATACCTTTAAATAATAAAATTATAATTGAATTTAGAATTATAATTTTTTATTTTAATTCTTTGACAATCCCAAACATAAAATTTAAGATTCTGAACCAATTATAATTCTAAAAGAATTAGAATTAAAATTAAAATTCTATATTTCAATTTTAATTTCGCTATCTAAACAAGCCCTACAAGTAAAAACATATTTTAAAAAGTTTCATTCAACTCTATCACAGGCCTTAACCATATCTAATTTTATTGCAACTTTGCCATTTTTTCCTTATGTTTTCTTCTTCATGTAGTGAAAAGACTTAATAGCAATAAGAGCATTATTAGTAATTAAATGCCAGGAATAAAACCACTTTGATACTCACCAATTAGACTTGGGAAAATAAATTTAAGCCTGTTAGCAATAGTTTTGGTAACAAGTTTAAAAATTACATTACACAAAGAAATTGGTCTAAAATCCTTTGTGTTCTTTGGCTTTTTAATTTTAGGGATGAGACATAGAAACGTGTAATTCAAATTGCTAGGATCAGCACCTTTATTAAGACTATCAAGAATAATGGTAATAACATCAATTTCAACAACATGCCACAGTCTTTGATAAAAAATCGCTGACGTATCGTCCGGGCCCGGAGCCTTAATAGGATGCATCTATTTAAAGCTAGTGTCAGATCCTCTTTGGTAAACTCCATTGCCAATAAATTTTTGTGCTCCTCAGTGACTCTATTTTGGACAATGCTAGTTATCTCAGCAACATTACTGGTTTCCCCAGCCTCAAATAAAAATTTGAAGAAGTTGGTCATGATTGCTGCAATCTCCTCCTCTTCTGAATAGTGAATAGAATTGTCATCAATTCCTTTCTCTTGGAGGCTTTAGCATGATAGAAACGGGTGTATCGATCCCCATGCTTTAACCATGTGGCTCTAAATATCTGGGACCACCAAATTTCCTCCAATTCTAGCAGTTCATCTAGCTCTTTTTCCGCTTGCTTTAAGGCCTGAATTGTGTCTGGTGATTGATCAGACTTATTAAGCCTATCAGTTTTTTATACAGCAATTTGATCTTTTCAGGAATGTCAACACAACGCTCCGATTTTGAAGAAATATCACAATCTAGACCCTGCCACATATATCATCACAAAGCCAGGTTTCTTTGAACCTAATGACTTTCCGCTTCTGGTATGTCTTGGAAGTACGTTTACCAAATTGTAGTGCAATTGGGCTGTGATCAGACCTATATCTTGGAAGGTGAGAGACGTTCTATTCAGGAAACATCCCCTGCCAAGGTCATTTGTAACAAATCTGTCTGATCTTGTTTTTATGTTCCCCTCCTCACCTTGGCCATTGGAAATAAAGCATTCACCATTGTAACCCAGATCACATAAGGAAAACTCCTGCATAATGTTACGAAAACCATCCACCTGCAAGAAAGAGACAGGATTCCCTCCCAGTTTTTCATTTGTTAGAGGACTTGGTTGAAATCATCAAAACACAACCACGGACGGGTAGACATATGTGCCAAATTCTCCGTTAGCTCCCAAGTAAGATGCTTATTCCCTGATTCAGGATATCCATAAATACATGTGGCACTCCATGGGTTATCACCACCAACTCTCCTTAATATCATATCCATATGATTTAGAGACACGGAGGTAATATCTACATCAACATCTTTCTTTCCCCCGGGGGAGCTAGAATTTTTATTAAAGGAGAGCCGAACTAAAGATTAAATATATGTCACTAAATATTTAACTTAATATTTTTTAATATATACATAAAAATAAATTCAATTTAATTCATAATCAACATGTTTTAAATTAAGAATATTTATAATAAACACAATTAAATATAAGATAATATTAAATATATACCTTCAATTTTTAAGTTGTATTGAATATTGATTTATAGAATAAAAATTATTTATTATCGCATCGGTAGTAATTTTTCAATAATCTCATTTTCAATATAAATAATTATATAATCTATGAGAAAATCATCTTCCATCTTGTTTTGCAGTTTTGTAAAAGTGAGATACAATATATTTTTTTATTAGAAGGAGAAAAAAAATATATCATGTGGAGACCACAGTTTTGGGCTATTTAAATTTTTTACTAGTCTCTTATAAAAGACTTTTGTCATTACTGTGAATACTTTTCTAACACACACTTAATTTTACTTGAAGACTTATTTTCATGTTTTTGGATTATTACTAATTGTAATACATGACTTTTTTTTAATGAATCTTGTTAGCTGGGAGAACCACAACTTATACACGTCTCCCCTCCCTCTACTTCTTCTATAAACAAGTCAGACCACCAGATCTTTCCCTGCCCTCACCTGCGCAGTCAATAGCAGCAACATTTGGGTACTCACCCTTATGTCTCAAGTTCTTTATTTCATTGCCCTTTTTCCTTGTTTCCATTAGGAAAACAAGGATGAGATCTTTTGTTTTCATGAGCTTCTTCAAAGCTCGAACCTCCCGTGGGTTTCCAAGCCCATGACAGTTCTAACTGAGGTGCATCATGGCAACCAGTAGGCCTGCAGAGCAGAACCTGCCAATAGAGTAGCACAAGTTTTACGTCTCTTTACATTTGCAATGCATTGTTATACTCAACAACCATTCCTTCTAGTTCCTCCATTCTCCTTTTGTTTGATAGTTTCTCCAGGGGATCATTTTCCTTCTTCGAGTCTCTCTCTGTCCACTGTAACAGTTTTCCTCTTCCACTTTTTGTTCAGTTTGTTTGGGACATTTGAAATATCAGTAAGGGCTGAGGAAGTTACTACATTGGAAGCATCCTCAATATGGGACCCACTACCCACTTGCTCCACGCTCACTCCATCAAATTTATACAATTTATTTTCCAGTGAGTTTTTAACATAAATAATCCCATCATCAGATAACTCTTCATGTAGTTTTCCAGACATGGAAGCCCCATTGGTTCTTTGTGTCGTATTTGTCTTTTCTGCATATCCTACACCAATTTCCACTCCTACTCCACGTGCTTCAGTCAACTCCTCTACCAAAAGGGCATTATGAAAAGGAGATCCACTTGAGTCGCCTTTAAGTCTATTCCCTTTATTCCCTACAGTTCGATTTGCCAATTTGGAAAGCAGCTCCTTTGACGTGACTTTTTTGGTTTTATTGCCTTCCTTGTAGTTTGCAGTAACGCCTCCACCCTCCTCCTCTTTATAACCTTCTTTGCTTTTCATCCTTCTCCCCCTGCGTCACTCTTATCCAGGGGCCTAATCCTTTTGATTTTTTGGCACCCTCCTCCCCTTCTTGAATGGCTTCATTGTAGAATTTTTCCTCATGGCTTGTCACTCCATAGAAATAGCAGACCTGGGGGAGACATTCATAGTGAAAATCTACCCAGAAAATGCCATCCCTTTTTCACCCTGCATTAACACCTCTCTTCGGCGAGGTAGAAACCTCCATGGAGACCAAAGCTTTGATTATCGGTCCGTGCATTCCTGGAATCTCAAATAGATCAACATCTATCACTTCACCCATGCAGCTAGTGAGTTTCCTCCCCATCTGTTTGGTCCTGCACTGAGCAAGTAAACCGAACATTTGTATCCATACATTTCCCTTACCAAAAACCACCGAGCCTGGATCACAATCCCTGCTCAACCGTTGAAGTAAAACCTATGCATTCCTATACAGCCAAGGATCCCCTTTAAACACTTTAATTAAATCAATTTCCTTATCAAAGAAAAAAATGATACAACTTGTCACCCAATTCTTCAATGTGTAGCCCTTTGGGTTGGCTCCAGATTCCCCACAAGGCGTTGTAAAGACTCATCTTATTGATAATCTTTGTGTTCTGAAATGGATTCAGATGGTACCTGAAATAGGTACGTGTATGGTGATTTTCTCCTTGCGCAACTGCTACCAAGCGTATTGAGCCAATGGGGTGGGTACCTACAAAGGGACTCCAACGCTCAAGTCAGATAGTGCACAAGTAGGGTTTCTTGCAATGGAATAACATATATTTTATTAGGTTAACTTGACTTGGTATATGTAGGGCGTTATTGGAATCCTCATGCAATCCGTGTAGGACAAAGATACATTAGGATCGTGCCTTGGCGGAGGTCTCAACTCACGATCGTTGAGGTCCGTCTCTGAACTGTCAGGACTGTCTCACGATCGTTGAGGTTCATCTCTGACCTATCGGGGCTGTCTCCTTAGTGGTCAATCCTTATTGTAGGCAGTTATGGTCCCTACATTTAGGGTTACAACCGGCAGTTGTGAGAATCTGCATGGGTCTAGTGATCGTTATAGTCCGATGCCGTGGACCGAGGTCACAAGGCCTTGGTCGGGATGTTAATGGCGGAGTTCGGTGGTTCGTGTGTCAGGTCGATCCTTCTGGATGGGATCCCAGACCACGGTCCAGAACACTTTGTGCTGATGATTTTGCATATCAGACTATATTTACAGCCCCAAATTCCCTCAGTCACATCCTCCTCATTGAAGACAATAAGGGTGCCTTCGTCTATCTTCTTCACTCACTCTTGTTCCTCCTTACAACGTACAGCTTCCTCGTCATCCATTAGCAGATAAGAACCAAGCATTCAGCGATGGAGACCTGCAATGTAAATGGATTAGAATGGTATGTTACCAGCCGCCGCCTTTAGAAACCCTAGTGGAGCTCATAGTATTTGACTAAAGGTAGTGATGATTCAGATGAGTTCAGGGACATGCTGCTGCGGAGATATTTTTAGGTGGGTACAAATCTAACACATCAGATTTGTATATATTCACAAAAAATTAGAGAGAGAATAAACGGGTCTTATTAAATCTACTTATCACAAAAAATTATCATTTCTCTCTAATTTTTTGTAAGTATATATAAATCTGACGTATTAAATTTGTACCTACCCAAAAATATCTCTATACTGAGGATCACCTATTCCTTATTTCTGTCTCTTTTTCTGTTCTCCAGTTATATCTTGACAAATGAAAAATAAATTACATGTCATTTTTTTGTAAAAATTGTAAATTCTTTAATTTTGTTTAATGTCGTTTCTCACCTTGAAGTGAACAATCGCAGGCTGTACTAGCTCGCCACCATACACCTCCATCCTCAACCATCTTGAACCAGACTCCACTGCCCAGGGTCGTCACTGTCGTCCTCTGCCTTTGCTGCCGTCCAACACCAACACCATCGCTCCCCATCGCCTCCCCTGCTTTGTTCTAATCACAGCTACCATCGTCACCCGTTGAACCAGAGCTATGCCACCCTCTGTCCAGCTCATAGGAACAGCCGTGCCACCACACTACAACATCGTTTTGCACCCTTGTATCGTACCTAATCCACCCAATCATGACAATCACCTTTGATTCCCAACAAGAAGATCATCAACCAAACCCTATTTTTGAGAATGAGAACCCTTCTCTGCCATTCACTGCCAACCTTGACCTATCAAACCCGCTTGGTTTCTTGGTAAGATACAGAGGGATCAGAGCACTTGAAGGTTGGGGTCAAGGGTCAGAACCCCATCATTGATGAGGAGCTGTTTGAGCGTGTGACCCCTGATTATTGCTTTTGGACCTTGGAAGACAATAAGGCCATCTCCATTCTCATGGCCAAGAGCAAAGATATGTGGTGGAAGTCACTGTTCAAGGGTGGCCCTGAGATTGATCCCTTGAAAGCTGAGCAAACTAGCATGCCCCCTCATTAGGACACTGAAAGTTGGCTACTTGTGCAGAAGATGATGTTCTATAAGAGGCAGAAGCAAAAGCATTTGGGTCTTTCAACAAGCGATGACAATGTGAAGAGGGGGTCCTCAACAATATCTTGGATCTGAGACTTAACAATCCAAACATAAAGCTTGACATGAAAAAACTGGTAGTTTTACTAGTTCTTTAGGAGGTGATGTGATTGAATGTTGATCTTTGTAGGCAAGAGTTGAGTTTTTGCTTTGATGTTTGGATTTGCATAGTTTTTTTTTTCAATGGAACTTACTGTACGGGGAATAATAGTCTTGACATACTTTTTGGTCTGCGGAGTCCTTCTATATGAAAAATAGCTATTTCTAAGGTACACCCTTCAAATCCTAATCGTTGATTGTGTTGAAAAACACATCAACAACTAGGATCAATGACCTATAACCTGATGTACTATTTATTAGTTACTGTTCACTAACGGCTGGAGTTACTGTTCATAACTGCTGGAATTACTGTTCATTACCAAAAAATGTATTGTTCATGGTCGGAATTACAGTTCACCGCCGGGGAAGAGTACTGTTCACTTCCAGGAAATGTATTGTTCACTACCGAATTTATTGTTCACAACATGGAGTTATTGTTTATGCAGTTACTATTTATTTTTTAAAGTTGCATAACTATATAAATAATACAAGTCAAAATAGTATCAATTAAAACTATACTAGTCCTTATATTTTTTTATAAATAACTGTGCATATTAAAAATTCTACAAATTTTATTGTGTGTAAATATTACCAGTTAAAATCTGTAGAATTTTTAGTATGCATAGTTATTTATGAAAAAATATAAAGACTAGTATAATTTCAACTGATATTATTTTTACTTATATTATTTACACAGTTATGCAACTTAAAAAAATAAACAGTATAGCCTGAAAAAAAGGTGGTAGCCAACAGACGGTGGCTTTTGACGACAAAGACGATTCTTGGCGGCAACAATTATGGTAGAAATGTGAAAAAAAGATGTAAAACAAAAAAAATAAAAAAAAGCTAACAAAAAAAACTAACAAAAAAAAAAGTTTAAAAAAAACTAACCTAAAAAAAAAAACTAACCTGAAAAAAAACCGCAATAGCAGGTCAAATGAGGGGTGTATGGTATACCCAAACTTACATAGGTGTACCATAGCAATGGCCATGAAAAAATTATAGTTCTTAGTAGTTAGTTCTCTGGTTGCTTTGCATACTTTGGTGTAATATTCAAAATAAAATGCCTATTAGAAAATTACAAGAGATGTTTGTGAAATTCTTCTGTTGTAGAAATGATGAATTTTACCAGTATTTCATTCAATCATATTCATGAATAAGATTCAATTAAGCAAATTGACATATTTTACATATATCAGTATGTGTACTCCTTTGCTGATTTGTTTATTGAATTTTGAATTTTTTTTGGGGAAGGTTTTCAAGTGTATACTTTTCTACTTCTATATCTTTCTTCAGCAAGGCTAAAAACCAACTTGAACATGGAAATTAGAAGTCTTGTCTGCAACTTTTTCCATGTACTTGGCTTTGAAGTTTGAACACACTCTTGTACCTCCCCTGAGAAATATTATCTTTAAATATGACTAATTACACATAATTTTCATATAACAAAGTAATAGAACAATAGGTGTCTAAATAATTTATCCCCTTACTTCTAATAGCTTGTTTGGTTTATCTGGGAAATCTTCAATGGGCTTCCCTTTCTTTAACGGGGTTTTTCCCAACGTAGGCAAAGAAACAACCTGTAAATAATCAAATCATGTAGGAAGAGTCTATGTGGTGGTCAACAGAGACAATAGAACCCTGTCATTTCATTGTACTTAAACTGCATTCTTGAGCTTGTTTCAAAAGAGCTTGGAAGATGAACAAGTATATTTGGATCCTCTTATGTAGATTTTTAAACATGATAGAATTCTGACATCTATGAACCTGCACAAGAGCTCATTGTACACAACTCATCAGTGAAACATCTTAAAGGGCTTCAAGCATCTTCTATTCTAATAAGAGAACACTTGTTTCATTTCTGCTATAATTTATATGCAGAAAACAATTTTTCTTTGGCCATAAAAAAATATAGTTTTATTAGTAATAAATTGTTGTATCTTCTAGATTGTAAGTAGTTGCAGACTGTCAATATAACAGAACTGTATTACTGAAGCAAAAATAAATTTATCTTGCAGTGAAAAATGGCTCAAAAGAATGGATCAGAGGATGACTTCCATCAAGCCAATTATGGAATCAACATATGGAAAGGATTCAACTATCAAGTATACTGCCTATTGGAGAACATTCTTTATAGTTGTAGCAGAACTCTTTGGATGCAATAATGGCGAAGAATGGATGGTTGCACACTTTTGTTTCAAATAGAAGTCAGGGCTTGAGAGCACACAACACATCTTCTGATTTTAATAGTTATGATGTAATTACAAGCTCATAGGAGACTATGACTAGTACTGATGACCCATGCATTCAGAAAGAGTAAAGTGAAACAAACAAGAAATCAAGCCCAATGGCCTCATGTAAAGCCAGCAAGTACAATCTCCACTATTATGTAAAGCCAAAGGCCAGTAAATATAATTTTTGCTTTTGATTTGTAAAGCCAATACAATCTTTGTTTCTCATTTGTAAAAGCTAGTTTTAGACCAGCAAATACAGTCTTTGTTGATGTGTTTCTAACTGTCAACAATAATACAAAGATTGAATAAGATTATTCTATTATTGTATTTATTGCTTTTCAATAACAATAACAAATATGAAAATAAGATGATTTTGTTGTACAACCACAACAAGACCGACGAGAGTAAATATTATAATCTTTGTAACACAAGCTAAAAAACTGTCATGTGTCAAAATATTTGTAGCACAAGTGAAAAAAAAATACATGTAGCTAAAATTTAAAAGTAAAACTGAGATGTTTTGGTAAATTCTGAGGATCATTAATATCAAATAACACCAACATGTTAAGTTGCATCATGGATGGCCTTGTTGATCTTGACTTTGCAAGTTGATGACATCAATTGCTACTTGTTTAGTGCCTGGTAATTGTGCCTGTGAATAAAAGTATATTTTGGTTTTTTCATGTTAATGTCAAAAATATGTTAGACTAAGACAAAAATAAAGAAATACTACAATCGTTTATCACCTGTAGCAATTCCATCATGCTCATGTTGTTACTTGACTCTTTGGAGGTATCATATGCAACATATGTAGGCAACTAATAAATATAAATTTAATCACAATGAAAATTATTTGTATAAAAGTAAGATAAATTGATAAAAGTTTATCATAAAAAACAAAAATCAAATAAATGAAAAAATAAAGAAAAAACCTGACTAGACTAAAATGAAGGTAATTCATAATCTATGTTTTGTAAAGGAAGTTCATCTTCTTGTGTAGTTTTCTTCTTTTTTTCCTTCTTCTCTCAAGAACAACTTTTAGTCTGGTAGACGTTCCAAGAAATCTTTCTTTAGTCTTTATTCCTTTCACATTATTATTATTCCCATTACACAAAACCTTTCCTGTATTAATGGGTGAAACGACATGGGTGCTGGCCTCGCTATCTTTACCTCTAAGACATGCATCTATATTATTCATGGTCTTAGTCAAGCCATCAACAACTATTTTATAGGCTTCTTTAGTTATTGTACCTTTAGTTGCCAACTTAGCTTGCAGTCTACATAAGTCCTTATAGCAATTTCCTATTCTTGCCTTAGGATCCTCATGGATTATAGAACAACTAGTTGTTATGTCATTTCCAATTTTTGCATGTTTTGTCCATCTCTTTAATATATACATTGCAGGAATTTTTATTATATTTCTTGATGAAAGAACTTAGAGAGCATGTGAGCATAAAATTCCAGAGAACTTAAACCTCTTACAGTTACACTTCACTGCACTAGTAGATAAATCATATTAGATAGAATGTTTGAAATTATTTTTTGTAAAGGACAACTTTATATTCAATAACTTCCCTATTCTAAGGAAAAATATGCATACTACTATCATAAGCAATTGATACCTCATATTGGATCATCTTGAATATTGCAAAAATATAAATTGTTGATTCATGCCTTAAAATTTCCACTTCAAATGACAAAGTTAGACTTTTTTGAGATGCTTTAAAATCCGCCTTTGATTCCTCATACCGATGATCCTCAACCAATCTTTGAAAATGATGGAAAAATCTTAATAAATCATGCTGGTAACTCATATTTTTTAATTACGTTGTTCAAGCTCGCAATGCGTTGTGTGGTTATCATGTCTACACAAAAGTTCTCTTGACCATAAACTAAAGCCCATTTTTCCTGACATAGCTTTAATAAAAGTATTAAACAACCAAATAAAGCTTTCAGCAGTCTGATCATATAACAATGTTGCAACAAAAACAATGCTAAGCTTGTGATGATTCACTCCAACAAACATTGCAAATGGATGACCTTCCTTATTTTTTTATCCATAGTATCGAAACAAACTACATCAGCAAAATATGAATAGTCAACCATCATCCTTGCATCTGCCCAAAAGGTATTAATTATTAAATCATCCTTATCAACTTGTATTGCATAGAAAAAATTAGCATCTTCTAATTGCATTTGTTTTAAATACTCTAGCACACCACCTATATCTCCCGATCTCATTTGAATTGTTCGCTTAGAATGCAAATAATTTTTGTAGTCATTTGGAATGAATCCAAGATTCTCGCGACTACCAACTCGTATAGCCATTAATTCATAACTTGCATTTGGAATGATTCCAGAGCTATCTGCTGAATCAACCTCAACTACATGAGGAGGAGTTATTTTCCTTTGAGATTTAAGCAAATAACTCTTGCTCGGAGTTGTAGTCTCATGTGTATATTCGACAATAAATTGAAAAACACAAAACTTTCTAGTTAAATGACAATTAACTTTCATCCTTGCTAAACAACCAAATCTTGTTTGTGCATGAGGATTCCTGACATTAGCCTCTCGTTTATCTTTGTCATGATAACCTTTACATAAGCAACAAAAGACTCTATTGATTATCTTCCCATAAACGCCTTTATGCCCTTTACTAATCCTTATACTAAAACTCACTTTATAAGCATCAGAATTATAAAAGGTATATGATGTGTCTTTCGTATCAAATTCCCTCCCAACTTTTGGTATACATTCACTACGAATCTTGTCATGTATCTCAACAATTTGTTTTTCCTCGAGCCTTTCACCATTGTTTTTCTCAAATGTTTGATGCTCTCCTTTTGCCAGAATTTCTTGTTTATCACCTTCACATTAAAGAAGACAAATAAATCTAGTAAAGCTTAATACAACTTATATAAAAGATACAATTTAATCTTGCTTTTGCTGATTCTCTTTATAACTAATTCTAAAATTGTCCGCATCAAAATTATCAAAGAAAATTAAGAACAATAAACACAATTCTTTGGGTAATTGGGTTAAGAATAACATAGGAGGTGATTCTATATTCTCACTGCTAAGGAAAATATAATTTTGGGTGGAAAAAGATTCCATATCCCATCTCAACTACTTGAGGCAACCTAAACAGTGGAAGCAAAAAGAATGGGAGTACACTGTGATTAACACTAAACTTTTATGCACTTCAATTTGGTGGAGACCTTCATTATATATGCCAAAATAAGAAGAAAAATATAGTTATGTTATATTGACAGTTTGCAACTTCTTACAATCTAGAAGATATAGGAATTTATTACTAATAAAACTATATTTTTTATGGCCAAAGAAAAATTGTTTTCAGCATATAAATTATAACAGAAATGAAACAAGTGTTCTCTAATTAGAATAGAACCCGGCAAACAAGAGATACAGAAAAATATGGACCAAAATTTCATTTTTATTTATCTGGGATTTGGTTTTTTCCCCCCTCTTTTGAAATCATTGACTTAAGTATGATTATAGTTATTTATTATTGATTTGCTTGTTTGTTATGAATATATCCTGTCATAAAAATGGAATTTGGGTTCTCATTGGGATATTTTGTGGCATTATGTTGGATCAAAGTTTGATACTTGGAAGTAGGGGTGTTGGAATCGGAGCATTATTCATCATGCTGATTTGTTCAGTTCTCTAGTTGCACTTGTTATCATCAATCATATCCTGACCATATTAGTTTCGTACCAAGTGCTTTTCTACTTAGTTGCTAAGCAAATGCAGCGGAAGCAAGTCAATTTTGAACTTTCAATTAGGTCTCTCACTCTCAATTTTTTTTTGGTCTCATAAAATTAAAAATTCCTTCTTCCAATTTTTCTTCATGCACTAGGCAACCAAGAGGAGATTAGATTATACTACAAAATTGCTCTACATTATTATTGATTAATGTCTATAACATTGAAATGGGTTGTTTGTATTTTTATCATATTTAATTGAAACTTTCTCACCAATAAATTATAGCAGAAATAAAACAAGTGTTCTCTGATTAGAATAGAACCTGACAAACAAGAAATAAAGAAAACTAATCCAAATTACGGTAACAGTTCTTTGGCAAGCATGATATCTCTTTCAATTAAGCACACATTCAAAATAAATCATAAGTAAAGGGTGGATTAGATACGATACAGGGGTGCCAAATAATACCATAGTGTGGTGGCGTGGCTGTTCCTACGAGCTGGGCAGAGGGCGGCGCAACTCTGGTTCAACGGGTGACGATGGTGGTTGTGATTAGAACAAGGCAGGGGAGGTGATGGGGAGTGGTTGTGTTAGTGTTGGATAGGGGTGGAAATAGGTCAGGTTGTCCGTCAAGGGCCTATGGCTTGGCTTGCCTAAGGCCTGACCTAGCCTGACCTAGTTACTAAACAAGCTAGGTAGGGGTGGAAATATGTCAGGCTGCCCATCAGGGGCCTATGGCCTAGCCTGCCTGAGGCTTGTCCTAGCCTGACCTGTTTACTAAACAAGTTAGGCCAAGGCTTTTTTAAAAGCTTGTTTAACTAAAAAGGCTAGGCCTCAAGCCATCTAATAGGTCATGTTCTGATGAATGACTGATCTGTTAACTATATATAATATAATATATATTTATTATAATAATTATAAATTATAATTATAATTATAATTATAATTATAAATTTATTATAATATATTAATATATTTTTAATTAGATTTTAATAAAAATTAATAACGAAACCTAAGTTAATAAGTTAAAATAGAAATAACATATTTATCAATATATTTAATATAATATATTTATTAGAATAAAAATGACAAATTAATACTCACCTCCTACTTTTATAAATGTCCATTACTTTCTTGTTCTAATCTTTGGTCAATGTGGGACTTGGAGATATACCAAGTTGTTTGTAACTTGGTATATCTCCAAGTCCCACATCGACCAAAGACTAGAGTAAGAGAGTAGTGATCATCTATAAAATTAGAAGGTAAGTGTTAAGTAATAACAAAGGCTTATTAGCCTTGAATAGGCCCATTGACTTATTTTAAGGCTTAAGCATGTTAGCCTATGTAAAGGCATGTTGACTTATTTAAAGGTAAGTTTGTTAACCTATATAAATGCATATTAGCCTATTTAAAAGTAGGCATGTTAGTCTATGTAAAAGTAGGTTGGCCTATTTAAAGATAGGTCTGTAAGCATATTTAAAAGTCTTATTGCAAAGTAGGCCTTTAAATAGGCTTTTAGGTCAAGCCAGACTTTTATAAAGGTCAGGTCAGGCTTTTATAAAGGTCAGGCCAGACCTTAAAAATCAGCCTATTACAAGCTCACAGGCCAAGCTCAGGCCTTATAATTAGGATACAGGCCAGGCCTATTTAAGCCAAAGTCTGGCCTGGCCTGGCTTGTTTCCACCCCTAAAGCTAGGCCAAGGCTTTTTTAAAAGTCTGTTTAGCTAAAAAAAGGTCAGCCTCAGCCATCTAATATAGGCCATTAAGCATGACAGCCGACTGACTGTTTAATTATGTATAATATAATATATATTATTATAATATATTAATATATTTTTTAATTAAATTTTAATAAAAATTAGGAACTAAAACCTAAGTTAGTAAGTTAAAATAGAAATAACATATTTATCAATATATTTAATATAATATATTTATTAGAATGAAAATGATAAATTAATACACACCTTCTAATCTTATAGAAGTTCACTACTTTTTTGCTCTGGTCTTTAGTCAATGTGGGACTTGAGGATATACCAAATTATAACTTGGTATATCTCCAAGTCCCACATCGACCAAAGACTAAAGTAAGAAAGTAGTGAGTATCTATAAAATTAGAAGCTGAGTGTTAAGTCACAATAAAGGCTTATTGGCCTTGAATAGGCCCATTGGCTTATTTCAAGGCTTAGGCCTGGTAGTCTATGTAAAGGCATGTTGACCTATTTAAAGGTAGGTTTGTTAGCCTATGTAAAGGCATGTTGTCCTATTTAAAGGTAGGTCTATTAGCCTATTTAAAGGCCTTATTGCAAAGTAGACTTTTAAATAGGCTTTCAGGCTAGGAAGGCTTTTAAAAAGGCCATGCCAGGCCTTAAAAGTCAGCCTATTACAGGCTCATAGGCTAAGCTCAGGCCTTATCATTGGGATACAGGCCAGGCCTGTTTAAGCCAAAGTCTGGCCTGGCTTGGCCTATTTCTACCCTTAGTGTTGGACGACAGTGAGGCAGTAGAGGTAGAGGACAACAGTGACAGTGACGACCCTAGGTAGCAGGGGCTAGTTCAAGATGGTTGAGGATGGAGGTGTAAGGTGGCGAGCTAGTGCAGCTTGTGGCGAGCTAGTACAGCCTGCGACTGCGACTGTTCACTTCATGGTGAGAAACAACATTAAACAAAATTAAAGAATTTATAATTTTTATAAAAAAGACCTGTAATTTACTTTTCATTTGTCAAGATATAAGATATAACTGGGAGAATAGGAAAGGGGACATGGATATGGAACATGTGATTCTCATCCCAATTGATGTACCAATAATGTATATTTATTAAATTATATTTACAATTTTAATCATGTTATAAGGTAAAACATTTTTTTACGATAAAGATTAACTATAATTAAAAAAAAATACTGTAGAGGACCTCAATCTATAAATAACACAAATTGGCAACTTTCCCTTTGCGAGTGACTTGGTTGCCCATCTAATAATAGCTAAAGAAAAAGGTCATTTGGTTAACTCCAACCAACTTTATCGGTATTTATTTATCATTTAACTATGACGGCGAGGCTTTAGTTAGGAATTTGGTGGAAAAAGAAAGCAAATGAAATGACATAATTGAAAAAAGGAAGAAAAAAATTAACAGTAATTTGATCATAAAATCTGAATAAAAAAACAAAAAAGAAAAGTGTTAGGAAGCCTGCTAAGGTGGAAGACAGATTGGAGGATGAATGGGCAAGTACAAGTGATCATGGACACGTAAACAAAGTTGATGTTGCAAAATTAGGTAGAAAAGGAGGCCACATGGCCAACGATCATCAAATTCAGGAGTGGAGGAGAAGTTCTAGGCTGAGAGTAACTAACTCAAGGCTTCAGAATTTCGTACACTGAGTGTAATGCTTAAAGGATCAGAGTGAAGGAATGAGGAGGAGGTAGAATATAAATTGTGTTGCTAGGGGTGTTCACGGGTCCAACTCGACTCGTGAACACGTTCAACCCGAATCGACCCGATATAATATGTCCGGGTTAGTTTGGGTGACGGGTTAAGTAATTCAACTCGATGATCCGACCCGATGACTCGACTACCCGAGTAAAACGACATCATTTTGATTATTTCTTATTAAGAATGTTCACTGGTCCGATCCGACCCGCAAACCCAACCAACCCGACTCGACCTGAACCACTCATTTCATTCCCAATTTCACTCTTTCTTTTCAAATATCTGACCCAATTACCCGACCTGAACCAACCCGATTTCTATTGGGTTGGTTCGGGTTGGGTTACCCAAATTTTTTTACCTAAAACTGACCCAACTTTAATTAATTGATTCATATATTTTTTCTCCTAAACCCGACCCGACCCGACCTATGAACACCTCTATGTGTTGCTATCTCTCTCCCTTACTTTTCCCTTCCTTTGTATTTTCTTCTTCTTCTAGTTACTATTGTACTAGTACCTCTGCATTATGCAATTAGTATCCTTACTGATTGCCATTGTTCCACTGTATTAAACCCACATTGATAAATAATACTATCGAAGAGAGTGTTATTTAGAATTCCTCATTTTCCATTTACTTTTCATATTTGTTCCTTACATTTTGGTGCTTTCATCCTTCCACCATGGCTGAGAATATGAGACTAAAAGAGCTACAAGCTAATGTGAGGAAGCTACTGGAGTTGATGGAGAAATGGGATTTTGAGTACTCCAAACAACATGTAGAGTACTTAAATTGTTTTGACAAAATTGAAGCACCTCTGGAAGCAAGGTATCACAACAAACTAGCTGGTGGATTGAGCTCAAGTTTAGATGTAGTGGTTTTTCAACCATTTCAGGTAAGGAACGTTAAGCTCGATTTTCCCCGATTCGACAGGACTGATGTGTTGCAATAGATCTTCAAAGCACAACAATTTTTTTTTTATTATTGTCATACTCCAGATGAGCAAAGATTGACAATAGCTGCAATTCATTTGGACAAGGAAGTAGTCCCTTGGTTCCAAATGATGAGCAAGAATAATCCATTTCAATCTTGGATTGGTTCTACAAGAGCTTTAGAGCTTGAATTCGGTCCTTCCCCATTTGAGTGCCTTCGTTGCACTATATTCAAATTGACTCAAACTAGGACTGTAAACGGTTACTATATGGAGTTCGCCTCATTGGCCAATAGAGTGTATGGTCTAAGCTTTAATGCCCTGTTGAATTGTTTTCTCAATGGTTTAAAAGCTGATATTAGGAGGGATGTGCTAGCTCAAACCCTAACCATACTACTGAGAGTTGTCTCCTTGGCTTGATTATTTGAAGAAAAGTATACACCTAAACCAAGACCTACCTACCTATCTAGTACCAATATACCACATAATTATTCGTCAAACACAAACCAGTTCACCAAAAACAGTTTCCTTCCTCCTTTATTACCATCACCACCCCATAAACCATTTAATCATCCACCCAAGTATCCAAATATATATATAAAAAAAAGTCACCTATTGAAATGTAACTAAGAAGGGAGAAGGAATTATGTTATACTTGTGATGAAAAATTTTCATTTAACCATAAGTGTATCCAAATATATATATATATATATAAAATGCCACCTGCTGAAATGCAACTAAGAAGGAAGAAAGGATTATGCTATACTTATGATGAAAAAATTACATTTAACTGTAGGTGTCCTAATAACAACCTTATGATCTTACAAACTGATGAAGACCTGAATTCTGAACTTGACATTGAACTTGAATCACCTGATCAAACCACTACTGACCTAGACCATCATTTATCTTACAATGTACTTAAGGGTGCAAATAGTGTAGGAACGATGAAATTTCAAGGCCAAGTCAATGGAGTTACTTTGTAGATTTTATTAGACAGTGACAATTTTGACAATTTCCTACAATATAGGTTGGCACACTTTTTGAAACTACCTATTGAGCTTGCCTCTCGATTGAAAGTGTTGGTTGGGAATGGAAATTCAATGGTAGCTAAAAGGATTGACTCAACACCTGAAAGTTGGAATTCAGGGTCAGCCACTACAATTGTATGTTTATCTCTTACCAATAGCTAGAGTAGAATTGATCTTGGGAGCCTTACAGTTAGCTACTCTTGGGCCTCATATAGCCAACTACTTAGCCTTGACTATTAAATTCTATTTAAATGGTCAATTCATCACTTTTCATAGGGACAAACCCAAGCTACCTACACTGGCAACTCTTCATCACATTATGAGAATGCAGGTAACTCATGCAATCTTAAAACTTTTTACCCTTCAGTTATAACAGTCTCATAGTTCAGCAAATTAGTTGTTAGATCTTATAATAGATATAGAACTAGAACTAGTACTGCTATTACACACTTATAGGAAGGATTTTGACAAACCCTCAAGCTTACCAAATGTTAGAGCACAAAATCACTCCATTCCACTACTTAAGGGCAACAATCCTATTAAGGTTAAGTCTTATAGTTACTCCCACAGTCAGAAGGAACAAATTGAGAAAATGGTTTATGAGATGTTAGAAGAAGGTATTATCCAGCCTAGTACAAGTCCTTTTTCTTCTCTAATAATGTTTGTTAAGAAAAAACATGGCACATGGAGATTTTGTACTAATTATAGGGCATTGAATGTCATCACAGTCAAGGAAAGTTTCCCTATACTTACTGTTGATGAATTATTAAATGAGTTGTTTGGGGCACAATATTTTTCTAAATTAGATTTAAGATCTAGTTATCACCAGATATTGATCAAACCTGAAGATGTGCATAAAAATGCCTTTAGAACCCATCAAGGTCACTATGAGTGGTTGGTTATGTCATTCGGGCTAACTAATGCTCCTGCAACCTTTCAAAGTTTGATGAATCACATTTTTTAATGGCTGTTAAGAAAATCAGTTCTAGTTTTCTTCGATGACATTCTGGCATATAATACATCTTGGCCAAAACATTTACACCATTTAGAGATGATTTTAGCTATTTTACATCACTCATTGTATGTAAAATTGTCAAAATGCATTTTTGAGCTAAAACAGGTTGATTACTTGGGACATACAATGTCAGGGTCTGGTGTGGCAATGGATAAAAGCAAGGTACAAGTTGTTTTGGACTGGCTAGTGCCTACTGCTCTTAAGTCTCTAAGAGGATTCCTTGGTTTAACTGGCTACTACAGAAGGTTTATCAAGAGTTATGCCTTCATAGCATCCCCTCTCACCAATTTACTCAAGAAGGATAGTTTTTGTTGGAATGACACAACAACACAAGCCTTTAATCAATTAAAAAAACAATTATTGAAGGTCCTGCGTTAGCCTTACCTAATTTCTCCGAACCCTTTATACTTGAAAATGACGCTTCAAGGATAGGTATTGGGGCAGTTTTAAGTCAATCCAACCATCCTATTGCTTATTTTTCTAAGAAACTATCTCCTAGAATGTAAAAACAATCACCCTGTTCTACAAAAATATATGCTATTACAGAAGCATTGGCCAAATTTAAACACTATCTCTTGGGACACCCATTCATTATCAGGATAGATCAAAAGAGTTTGAAAAGTCTCATTGATCAGTCATTACAAACACCTAATCAGCAGGCTTGGCTGCCCAAATTCTTAGGGTATGATTTCAAGATTGAGTATAAGCCAGAAAGAGAGAACATACCAGCAAATGCCTTATCTAGATCATTCTATATGGCTTAGTCAGAACCATAGTGGAATTTGATTCACGAACTAAAAACAACCATAATTGAAGATTCACAACTTGGTGAACTAAGAAAATTGTATGAAGCAAATAAACCACCATACCTTAATTATGCAATGCATGACAAGTTATTATACTGGAAAGGCAGGTTGGTTATGCCTAACATACCAACACTGATTCAGCAAATTTTAATTGAGCACCATGCTTCTCTTATAGGAGGACATGCTAGAATAACTAGAACCATGGCTAGAATTACAAGACAATTGTACTAGAAAGGAATGAAAGCTAATATTAAACAATTTGTGCAACAGTGTGAAGTGTGTTAGCAGGCCAAAACTGAAGCCTCTATGCTAGCTAGTCTTTTACAACCCTTGCCTATACCTAATCAGATTTAGGAGGACCTAGCTATGGATTTTATCACAAGTCTGCCATCTTCATTTGGCTATACTGTTATATTAGTAGTGGTAGATAGATTGTCAAAGTATTGCCCATTTTTCTGCCTTAAAATCATATTACTCTAGCAAACAAGTAGTTGAGATTTTATGAGCAATATTATTAAGCGTCATGGGATGCTAAAAACGATTGTGTCTGACAGGGATAAGGTTTTCACAAGTTCTTTTTTGCAGTACTTATTTAAACTGCAAGGAACTACCTTGACCATGAGTTATGTATACCATCCATAGAGTGATGGTTAGTTAGAAGCCTTATATCGATGCCTGGAGATGTACCTAAGATGTTTTGCTTTTCATAACCTAGAGTCTTGGTTTAAGGTACTACCTTGGGCTGAATTATGATATAACACGTCCTTTCATTCCAACTTGGGCATGACACCCTTCCAAGCTGTGTATGGAAAAGAGTCACCAGCCTTAATTAAGTACAATTCAGACCCTAAGGACCCTCATTCCTTACAACAATTACTGCAACAAAGAAACTTTTTATTGACTTAACTAAAAACCAATCTATTGAAAGCTCAATAACAAATGAAGTTGCAGGCTGACAAGAAATGAAAAGATGTACAATTCAAAGTGGGTGATTTTGGTATTGATCAAACTACAGCTATATAGACAACACTTAGTTGCTTTAAAGAAAAGTCATAAGCTTAACTTGAGATATTTTGGCCATTTCCCTGTCATTGAAAAAGTTGGTCTAGTGGCCTACAAGTTACTCCTACCCCTTGCTACAAAAATTCATTTGGTATTTCACATTTCCTTATTAAAGTTGTATAATGGAGTTCATGCACATCATTTTATTCCATTACCCTTGATTACTAAGGAAAAAGTTCCAATTTTACAACCAATTAAAGTATTGCAATCTAGAACTATACTGCAGGGTACTCAGTAGATTCCACAATTACTGATTCAATGGGAGGGGTTAACCACTGCTAAAGTTACATGGGAAGATGCAGAAGCCTTGTAGGCAAATTTCCTAAACTTAAACCTTGTGGACAAGGTTTGTCTTAATGGGTGGAGTAATGTTAGGAAGCCTGATGAGGTGGATGACAGGTTGGAGGATGAATGGGCAAGTTCAGGTGATCATGGACACGTTAACAAAGCTGATGAGGCATAATTAGGTAGAAAAGTAGGCCACATGCCCAGTGATTTGCAAATTCAAGAGTGGAGGAGAAGTTCTAGGCTGAAAGTAACTAACTCAAGGCTTTAGGATTTCGTGCACTGAGCATAATGCTTATAGGATCAAAGTGATGGAATGAGGAGGGGGTATAATGTGAATTGTGTTGCTATCTCTCTCCCTTACTTTTCCCTTCCTTTGCATTTTCTTTTTCTTCTAGTTACTACTGTACTATGTACCTCTGCATTATGCAATTAGTACCCTTACTGATTGCCATGTTCCACTGTATTAAACCCACACTGATAAATAATACTAGTGGAGAGAGTGTTATTCAGAATTCCTCATTGTTCTATTTATTTTTCATATTTGTTCCTTACAAAATGTCATAGTTGTATCATTTATTTCATAAATGCAAATAACTTATCATTTATTTCCCTTCATTCATATCGATTTAAGCATAACCTGGGAGTTGACATCTGAATTCCTGGTTGAAACTCATTAAGAGAGAGAGAGAGAGAGAGAGAGAGAGAGAACTGGTTGGCATTGCGCCATGAATTCATGCAGAGTCTCATGTCAATTATAAGCTACTGCAGTTTCACCCAGAGTTATTATGTCAAAATCATAAGTGTTGGGAACTTGTTCTCTACGTTTCTAAAGTGTAATTTGACATATTAGAATCAGACATTTTGGGAGGGAAGAAGGAAAGCGTATGATGTCCTAGCTCCTAATTTGAATGCAATTGCAGGAGCAGGACGGTTTGTAGAAACTCCAAATAGGGTATATTTGGATGGTGAAACCAGAAAAAAAAAATTAGAAAAAGATAAGGTTTTAACTTTTAAAGTAAACTTCCTCCTTACTTGAAAGTTTTATTTATAAATTTTTTATGCAACGTAACACTTGTGTGTCGGAATGTACTGGACCTATTTGTCACGAAATAAAACTATATGGGACTCATTCATTAATTATTAAAAGGCTGATGGATATAACATTTTTTTTTGCGACCAATGAAATGCTTGAACGTTTCGAGCACTATTTTGTAGCATAGTATTTATAAAATAAGGGTTAAGAAATAATGGATTATGGTTGATCCATTAAAGTTCTCTTTTACTCATTTTATCAATATTAGTGTATTAATCGATACTATGTGTCTGTTAATTTACATAATTTATATTTTGCAAAGATAAAAAACAAATAAAAAAAAAAAAACAAATAATAATAGTAATAAATTATTTAAACTGTAATTGTATTGTGAAAAGTTGGGAAGTTTAAGACAATTATAATAATAGAGTGAGAAGTAATTACAATTTTATATTTTTTATATTTATCATTTAAATAAGTAGTAAGATATATTTATAACTTTATTCTTTTTATATTTATCTTTAAATATTTAAATAAGTAATTAATAAAAAATTGAAAAATAAAAACTAAAGACGAAAGTGAAGAATTCCTTCTATATAAATATTAATAGATGTTAAAGTTCTCCTTATTTAAAAGATTATGGAAACTAACATGTGTTAGTCTAAATGGAAAGAGTTTAAGTTCCTTAAACATATGATATTAGATTCGATCCAATAATTCATGTGTATGAAAATAATATCGTTGTGAGAAGTCTCCGCTTTGGTGCCTAAACGTACCTTAGGAAATTAGCCTATCACTTATCGAGTGAGAATACTTTAAAAAAAAATTGGAAGATTTTGAACATCTAAATAAAGGTGAATAAAGCTTAGAATTCGTTTGGATAGCAAAATTGGAACTAGAATATAGAATTTTAATTTTAATTTCAATTCTTTCAGAATTAGAGTTGGTTTAGAATCTTAAATTTTATGTTTAGAGTTGTCAAATAATTAGGATAAGAAATTATAATGCTAAATTTAATTATAATTTTATTGTTTAAAGATATGATCGAAAATATTAAAAAATTTATAAAATTAAAATTAGTAAAAATATTCATACAATAACATTTTTATAATATAATAGTCATTTTTTCATAAAGAAATTCTTCATGATTTTTTTAGAAAAAAAATAAATAGCTATTATAATAATTTTTATAGAAATATAAAAATAATTTTTTATATAAATATAGAATCTCAATAAATATGATTGTTCATAAATAAATATGAAGAGAGAGAGAAAGAGAAAGATTAATTTTTAAGTTATAGAATTAGTAATTCTTAAGGTATAGATTAAGAATTGAGAAAGACTTAACTTGTTATTTTTCAATTCCATGAAATTAGTTTATGGAATTACAATTTCAATTCTAAATATAAAAATTAGAATTAAAAAATCTAATTTCAATTCCAAATTCTAATTGCATACTCAATTCTAAGAGCCAAACAAACACTTATTACTTTTTAGGAACCAAAAAATTTATTGCTTAACTTCTTAATAATTCTAATCCTCTTCCTTTTTTTTATTCATTAAACATATCCTCTTTTTTCTAATATCTGATGCGTCAAACATATCTTAAGTGTAAAGATGGTAAAAATCTTAATGCTTAATGTTGATTTTGATTATCTCAAGGACCACGACCCCCAAGCCTCAACACCCTCCTCTAGAAATTTTTAAAATTCTTTAAACAATTTCATGTAATTTTTTTACCATTATAAAATTTTTCATGTAATTTAATGTTGTCAAATAAGTTTTAAATTAGCACCCTCAAGTTGAAATTCTTGACTTGGTTTCTGTTAATTCTTATATGTTCACTAAATGTTGATGATGTAGAGAGGTCCAGAGAAGAATCTATAAAATATTTAGTGGAGGAACTGAAAATAATAAATTATATTATTAAATATATAAAAAAATTAAAGTTTGTAAATAAAGATATATTTATTTTTAAATTATTTAATGATTTAATATTAAAATATATTATTTTAAATTAATAATAAATATATTCTTATTTATTTATTTTAAAAAAATATTTTTTTATTATATAAGAAGATTTTTAAATAAAGTGAAAAAATAAAAAAAAAAATATTAGATATTAAATGAATCATAATAGTAATTATTATTTACATCATAATTTATAAGTAAAATTAAATATATATATATATATATATATATATATATATATATATATATATATATATATATATATTTTAAAGAATTAAAAAACAGTGAAGTTAAAAGTAAAAGTATTTAGTAGATTTATTATATAAAAATTAATAAAAAATAAGTTAAAATTGTAATATTTATATTTAAAATAATCATATATCACATGTTAAATACATATCAAATATAAATTTTTTAATTTCATTATTTTTATTTTTTATATAATTATACTAACCTCTCATGAAATTAGTGCTTATAATATTGACATTTTTTTGTTTAAAAAATTACTTATACTTTTTTTATTTTGTATTTTTAATAAAATTTTATGTAATATTTGTACATAAAATAAGAGAAATATATATAATTTTATAAAAAAAAAATATATTAAAGTATAATAACAATATATAAAATAAAAATATTAATATAATAAATATTAATTTTATAAAAATTAATATAATTATTTTTTAAAAAAATTAATTAAATTATTAATATCTAAAAGAAATTAATAAAAAAATGAAGGTGAAGGCCATACTTGCGTCCCTTATGTCCGTCCATGGAGAGGCCCACTGTATTACTATTGCTTTTGAAAATGTAGAATATAATAATAATAATATAAACCGATTTAACATTTATCGCAACAAAAAGTTACATCATTTACATTCTTATATTTTGTTGAAAAAGGCCCATTTATTAAATTTGTAACTTTCTATATGAATGCGAAACTTCTATATTTTATGATGAAGAAAGGCTCTCCGTTGGATGTCCCTGTCTAGTGTCTAATAAGCTTAATTTTCTTTTTGGTAAACTGTCAAAGTCCCATTAATAGAACGTAGAAAACCTTGACGGATTACATTTTTTTTTTTGTTTTCCTCAACCTATGTTATTAACATTTAGATATCCTGACCCATTTTTCAAAGACAAAATTTAACTCAATTTTTTATATTTATTATATTTACTCTATTAATTAATTATGATATATATTTATTAATATTCTCTTTTATTTTATTTTTTTAAAATTTAACACCTACCATAACTTAATAATAAAATAAATATAATAAACATAAAAAAAATAAAACTAAATTTTATTCTTTATCACATTAGGATCAAACACCTGACACAGGAAGGACTCGTAGAAAGATACCGTAATGACATATTAGCACAGCAGCATAGGAAGGTTCAATGGCTCATCCATGCATGTGTGGGAGTTGACTCGACGTATTTGACCATGTATTATAATTCAAGTGGTCGGCAATCAGGGGTCGTGGCTGTGCTTCATCGTAGCCAATCGAAACGACGCCCTGAACAAGGTCACAAACACACTCTCTCAATTATTTATTTATATTTATTTAATTATCTTCAATTATAGTCTTTTTTAAAAATATTTTAATTTAATGTTAATGTAAATTTTTTAACGTTATTACTAAGTTATGTATTATAACATTATTATTAAAAGAATTCAAACTCTTAAAAGTAACATGTGTTAATCAAAGTGAAAAAAATTTAGTTTCCTTTAAATATGTAATTTTAAGTTTAATTATAAAATTTATGTATATAAAAATAAAAATAATATTATTAAAAAGAGTTTTTATTTAAATATTAACTATATTTTAATATATTAATATTTTACCTATCGAATTGAGAGAAACTTAAAAAAAAAAAATGTTTGTTTTAGATTTAAATTAGTGCAAATGGAACAAATTGGCTTGCACTTTTGTAGATAGCAAATATTCTTTACTTGGGACTCCCATTTGTAAGGCTTTATAATCTTAAAAGAAATAATTTATTCTCATAATCAATTCTTTTACTAATTTTTTAATTATTAAATAAAAAAAATATTGAATATTTTTTATATTTTTAAGATATTAGATGCATTTACTTTTTTATTTAATATTTTCTTTATTTAATATTAAGATGATTATTAGGATAATTGGGTAGGATGATATAATATTATTCTAATCTTAAACAAACAAGTCATAAGGTGTTATTGTAGTCAATTTTTTTTTTAATAATATAACAACATATAATGACGAAATGATAATAATAAAATTAAATTACGTTGATACAAAGGTTTTTAGGTTTGATTATTGCTAGTAGTCTCTTATTAGTATATCATTTATAAATATAGTAAAAAAATTACACTAACAATAAATTAAATATTCCTAAAAATGATCCTTAATTAAATGTGTTAAATAATAATAAAAAAATATAAATTAAATTTTAAATTAGACTTAAAACTCATTTAATAAAAAAAAAAGTAAGAATACGAATAAATCGATGCACTTTTGTAGACAAATTAACTCCCGTTTGTATGGCTTTATCATCTTAAACAAACGAATTATAGATAAGTTGTTATTGTAGTCAAATTTTTAATAATATAACATCATATAATAATTAAATGAAAATAATAGAATTAAATTACGTTGATGCAAAAGTTTTACGTTTAATTATTGCTGGTAGTATTTTATTAGTAGATTATATTTATAAATATAGTAAAAATTTCACACTAACAATAAATTAAATATCCTTCAAAGTTATCTTAATTACATGTGTTAAATAAATAATAAAAATATTGATTATAATTTAACTTAAACTTAAAAATCTTTTTAATGAAAAAAAATAGTAAGATTATGAATAAATAATTAACAATTTTCAACTCAAAAAAATAATTAACAATAACTTTATTTTTTTAATAATAATCATATATAATATATATAAAGAAAGTACATGCCGTAAAATTCTAACACATATCTTTTCTATCATCGAAGAAGTGCATTACTTGTTTGACATATAGTAAGTAGAATAATAAATATTCTATTACAAGTCATCTTATGTGCTCATTTTTTATTGCATGTGATCTAATGTGACTATTTTTACACAAGAATAATTGAGATTACAAAAATAATTAATAAATATAATTTAAATTCGAATACTCATCCTAATTGAATGACATTTTTATATTGCTAATTAATTAATTATCACAATTGTTTAATATATTAATTATTATTCATTATCTTCTATGAACCTATATCAAAATTATCTTATATGAATAATATTATTATTCAAATTCAAATAATTTAAATAATAATATAACTAAAACTTTTAAATTTTTGAAACTCATCCTTAATGAATGCTATTTATTTATTATTAAGCAATTTATATATAATTAATTAGTTACCTAAACTAATTAATTTGTTAATTTTTTATTATCTTCCAATAATAAAATTTACATTTAAATAACTCAGATAATAAAAGAATAAAAAAAAATTCAAATTCAAATTTTCCTCTAAATTGAATGTCATTTATATACATTTAATTAATTGTTTCAATGAATTAATATATTAATTATTCATCATTTTCTATGAATAATAATATTATCATTCAAATACTTTAAAACTTTTAAAAATAATAATAATAATATAGAAAGATAAAAATAAATATCTAGAAGTTCATCTTAAAAGAAAAAAAGTGGACTATACAAACACAAAAAAAAAATATTCATAGAAAATAATTAATAATTAATGACCAATAAATATTATTACTAAAAAGATAATGATTGCAAATAATAATAATGTTGCTAATAAATTAGATTATGATCATTTTTTAAATTTCATTTTGTGTCTATTTGAATAAAGTAATATATATTTGTCCTTTTATATTTTGGTTATGTTGTTTAGGTCATTAATAATTAAGGTTTAATAGTTTATTTCACTTTGTAATAATTTTTTTAACAATAAAAAATTCCAATCGTTATTTTTTTAATTTTTCCTATGTTATTCATTCAATTAAGGCATTTACATTAAATTAATTAATAAATGAATAATTTGTCTTATTCTTTCAAATTTGTATTTTTTAAATTTGTCATATTAATTGAAATTATAATATTTTTCATTGGTTAAGTGAATTATATTAAGTATAATTTGTCCTATATTATTCATTCAATTAAGACATTCACATTAAATTAATTAATAAATGTATAATTTTTTTATTACTTTCAAATTTGTATTTTTTAATTTGTCTTATTAATTTTTATTAATTGATATTATAATCTTTTTCATTGGTTAAGTGAATTATATTAAGTATGCCAATTTTCTATTTAATTATAATTCTTTTATTCAAATAATTCATGCACCAACTAGTTGTTTATACAAAGAATTAATTATCTATGTAAATGTAATAAAATCATTAATCAAATTAAGGTTATGAATAATCTTTTTTTCTATGAATTTAGTGTATTAATAATTGGTAGATAGTTTTTTGTTAGATCTTTATTTTAAAATTCTTAATCGCTCATTATAATTTAAAATTTTATAAAATATATAAGGTAATTAATAATAGAAATATTTTTAAATAGTCCTCATATATGAATATTTATGAAATGTATATTTATAAAATAAAATATTTCTTTCAAATTTTTAAATCTCATATAATTATTTTATTACTCTTTTTTGATAATGATGATATAAGTTATTTATTGAGTATTTATTCATTAAATCATCTACAATGTTTTAGTTTCTAAACTTTTTAAACAAATGTTTCTTATGCTACCCTAGTTTCTGTACTCAACAAAATAAATTAATCTAGTTGTTTTCACTATCATAATTCTTTGAGGAAGATGTTTGCTAGTTCATATGATTTTAATTTTTCTCTTCGATAATTCCAAATGACAAGACTATTTGAATGTGAGGCTTGCCTATTTAGAATTCTGAATCAATTTGTAGATTTATCTTAATCTTCTTAGGATGAAGTATTAATGATAAACAAATGAGTTTTTAAGACATTTGGTAGAACTTTAGAAGATATTTTGGGTTTTTCTAATGACAAAAATATTAAACAATTGTTTGGAGGAAAAGTTGTTGTTTTTCGGGGAGACTTCAGACAAATATTGTTAATATTAGTAATTTCAAAAGTAAGTAGATAATATATTGTTATGACAATAGTTAATTCATCGAAGTTGTGGAATCACTGCTACGTCTTGAGATTGACTAAGAATATAATGTTACAATTTGCATATACCATATCCAACTTACATGAAACTAAGTTCATTTTGTAGATTGGATTATTAACATTGGTAATAACAATTTGGGAAATGATAATGATGGTGAAGCTGAAATTGAAATTTGGAAAGATCTTTTGATTTTGAATTCTAAAAATCATATTTAAGATATTGTTGATTTTACATATCTTGATTTAGTTGCAAATATGAAAAATTTCAAGTTCTTTGAGGATATAATAATTCTTGCTTCAACCATTGAAATTGTTGAGAAAATCAATGAATTTATTCTTTCATAAGAAGAAAAATAATATATTAGTTCAGATTTAATTTCTTCATTAGATAAAGATGTTGATATTGAATCTGAATAGTTTACAATTGAATTTTTTACATGAGATTAAAAGTTTTAGAATCTCAAATCACATATTGGTATTAAAAATAAGGAGTTTCAATTATGCTCCTTAAAAATATTGATCAAATAATAAAATTGTACAATAGAACAAGATTGATTGTGAATGAATTAACACTAATGGTGACAAGACTTATATTTCTAAATTGAGTTTAATACATTTAGATCTTGGAATCTCTTTAAAGTTTTAAAGAAGACAATTTTCATTAACTTTATGTTTTACAATGACTATATAAATAAGAGTCATGAACATTCTCTCTCTATCATGTAAGGTTATTTTTTTACCAAAACTTGTTTTTACTAATTAATTTTATACTACAATTTCAAGAGTTAAATTAAGGAATAATTTGAAAATATTGATTAATGATTTAGTTAAATCAAAGAGTAATTTGAAAATATTAAAAATATTTATATTTGTTTAGTCTTTAATATTGAATTTATTATCTTAATGTTATTTATATTTTGTTTACTGATAATTATATAATTCTTTCTACATATTTATAATTGATAAAGTAACATTATACTTTATTTATATAGAATTATTATATATGATTAAAATTATATTTTTATACTCATATAATTTTACTAAACTGTTTTAAAATTTTTAAAATTAATTTTAAAATTTCCATTCTGTATTATTAATAATTATTTTTATTTTTATTTTTTTCCATACAATACGCGAGTACAAACACTAATATTTTTTAAAAGAAGGCGGTGCAAGTAGGGACTAAGGAACGCTCGAGAGTTGAGGGAAAAGGAAGACATGGGCCCTACAAGGAAATGATTAATCAGTAATCACCGTCGAGACTGAAAAAAAAAATTAAGGGCCTAGAAATTAGAATGGAACAGGATAGAAGAGAACTTGAGCATTTAGACCAAGGCAAAAACGTTAACGAACCATGATTTTGTCTGTAACTGGAGACCGAAAGCCACTCTCTATTCTTCTCCTCGTGTGTCCTGTTTATTTCTAACTGGGTGCTGTGTACGTGTACAAAAGCCAACACAAAAAAGTTCCCTCTTTTTCTTTTTTTTTTTTCTTTTTTTCCTTCTATGTTAAGCCTTGGCCTTGAGTTCTGTGACACACAGATCATTCTGAGCCAATTTCGCAGCAGATTGGTTCACGCACACGCTTCACAGAGAAACATCGAGTTTTCCATATTTGTCTCATTCAATTCATTCATGCTTATTTGGAAAGGTAGATATATATATAGATATACACAAGATTTGGTCTTAAGTCTTTTTTCCTTGTTAGGAAAGCGTGTTTCTAGTTTTATATCATGGTCTTGTTCATTCCCCTCTGCAAACCAAACCATCATTTTCTTGTTAGTTTTCCAATCTTTTCTTTCGGCCTAAACACTCTTGATTTGCGCGAGACCCCATCGGCGTTTCTTGAAGCGTTAACTCTTTTCTGATTTGGGTGAGGTTGAGATTTTGTAGTGGTAAGTAGTTGCTTTCTGTCATCGGTTTTTTCTTCGTTAAGGATCATATATCTGTCTGCAATCACCAAATGGATCACTTTCATCGGTGTGGAAAGCCATTTTTTCTAATTGATATTGTGGAAATTTGGCAATTAAGCATTTTTTAATGCCCAAAATTTCCTCAAGGTAACTAATTTCAATTGTCTATTTCTGAGACAGCACATGGAGTAGATTCTAGCTTTAGTTTTACCCAATCCCTCATTAGTCATCTTCGTGGATTTTGTATATTTAATTATTTACTATGCTCACTTGCCTTAGGGACAACATGTTCATTTAATATTTTATTTGAAAATAGTGAAATTTATCTCTATAGTCTATGCTTTGAATTAAAATTTTTTGTTTCTTCCCCACCACCCTTTAAAAACTGCAATTTGAAGGCTGATATAAAACTGCTATGTTCTGTGTGTTCAGGAATTAGTGATTGCTTCAATTCAACATTTGATCAAGTTTAGCATGGCACAAACCAGCACGTGTTCTGTGGTGGCTCAAACTCAAGGTGATGTAACAGCCATGAAGGAGACACTTTGTGCCCAACAGCAACTTCTGCAAAAGCTATATGCCGAGTTGGATCAGGAAAGAGAAGCCTCAGCTACTGCAGCCAGTGAAGCACTGGACATGATACTGCGTTTGCAAGGAGAGAAGGCTGCGGTGAAGATGGAAGCAAGTCACTATAAGAGAATGGCAGAGGAGAAGATAGGCCATGTTGAGGCCACTCTTGAAGTCTTTGAAGAGCTTATGTATCAGAAAGAAATGGAAATTACGTCTCTCGAGTTTCAAATCCAAGCTTATAAACGCAAACTTCTGAGCTTGGGGTGTGATCTCAATGCCAGCGAGTTTGAATTCCCAGAGGATCTTCTGTTGAATAGAAATGATCAACAAAATGGAGAAAATGGTCAAAGTAGCACTATCAGAAGGCTACATTCATTGCCCCCTATTCCATTTAAGAATTCCTTGAGAGTTGTTAGAAAGAGGGAAAGATCAGCTAGTCCAGTTCCATTTCCAGTTTCAGATCTGATTCCAAAGGTAGTGGAGGAGAGCACTGACCAGGAAGTTAGTCCACCAAGCTTGGATTTGACAAGGAAGTCAGTGGAATTTGCTTGTGGAACCCTTGATTCATACTGTAGCCAGATAAAAAAGTTAGATGAAAAAGTGAAAGTGATTTCAGATTGTACAGAAGGAGAAAAGAGTGCAAACTTGCGTAGTAGAAGAGGAAGGTCATGTTCAATATATTCACAAGCTAGCACTAAGATAACCTGTGACCAGACAGACAGATTACCCTATACTAATTCAGATAAAGTAAATCATGGTGAAGGTACACAAGATAGAAAAGAAGTTGCTAATCCTCCTTGCTCGCTTAATGTCCATGATGTATTTGAAGTCCCACAAACTAGTGAAAAGCATAAAGTCAGTGAACATGGGAGAAAAAGTCTTGAGAAATGGAATTCTGAAGCAGAGAATGGATTAACAAAACCAGATTCTGTGTCTGAGGGAATGGTTGAATCACATGTTAAACATGATGCAGAAAAGCAAAAGGACATGCTTAGAGTACACAGTGAAATCAAAACACGTAGTCCTAAAGATATGATGACTATCATTGGTCAGAAAAAAGAAGGGATGGGTGTGGATTGCAATGCTCAAGCTGAGTTTCAAAAGGTGCATCAGAGAATTGAGCGGCTGGAGAGGGAGAGAATTAGTACTAGGCAAGAGATTTTCCGTGAAGGGGATGGTGAAGAGCAGTTGAGGTTGCTGAAGGACATACAAAGTCAAGTCAAATTAATACAGTCAGAAATGAGAAGCTGGAAAACCAAAAATGACACCCCTAAGGATGATGTGCCTTTGGGTCTTCTCCAAGAGGTAAAATATATTCTGGTGTTTTGTTTTTTCCTATTATTTTGTCAAAAGAAATTTTCTATTGCCTGCATGAATCTTTTTCTTTGACCCTCATATTGACACTAGTTATCATTTAGTATTAGTTTACAACTTTACATGTGATGATCAGGGGATGGGATGTATTGGGACTGGCTCTTGATGAAATCTTGGATTATTTGTTCTCTTTCTGACCTTTGAAATAAGAATTAATGATAGAAAATTTCTATGAACAGGCAATGTTGCACTTTTGGCTTTGATCAAGTAACTACAGAATGACCATCTCAGACAACCAATCAACTCACTGCATCATATGATGTACATATGCTTTGTCTACAAAGAGGATTTTGTGGGGGATAGGAAGGTAGAATAGATCTTCTAATTTGAATTTAGTTACTGAAAAATGTATACCTTTCCATAACAACATGTTGTACATTAGGCACCATTATGAAGGTGATTTGAAATTCTTGTAGGTTTAAATATGGTTTCCTGTGTCTTTTTTTTTCCCTGAGATTGAAGTTGTGATACACATGGCTTAGTAGATTGAAGGGCTATCTGTCTTGCAAAATGAAGAATGTATGGTGTGTTGTTCGCCCCCATATCATATTATATTGAAGTGGAAGCAAATAAATCAGTGTCCTCAATTCCTTGATTTTTATGTCTAAGGAAGAGAAAAGTTTGAGATTTCTCACTATAGTTTTACTGCTCCTTTTGCTAATTCTAAGCAAGAGAATAGCCATAAAACTGACTTTTGAATATGCTGTGAATTGATAAAGAAAGTTAGACATAACAGATACATATCAGTATTGAGTTTCCTCGGCAGCAGAAGTATTAGATGGTGACCTCAGGTTGCTGAAGTCTATATAGATCACTCCTCAAACTTTATTCTTCTTCTTCGGTGCAATTTTATGCATATAAAATTATAAATTGCAGGAACAAAGATCAATCTACACAAGTGTGAATGGCCGTATACTCCAGACTTGTGAGATTTTAATATGCATCATGCCTTTTGGCTAGCTTGATTCACGAGGAATCTTGATACATACAAAATATAATACTGTTTAATTGAACCACCCTAACAACCCATAACGGTAGAAGTGGTTAAGTAAATGCATACACAAATTGTTGGGAGAGGATGTTCTCGTGTGGATTTTCACATGAAAATGTCATGTGAAGGTGAGAGATAGATAAAGTGGGGTTTTATTAGTGGGGCTGTTTATGGGTAAATTTGGTTAAGACAAATTCTAACAAACAAATGATTATTTTATCAGTTGAATGTGAGTTCAGAATTATGTGGTAATTTCGTTTAGTAAAATAGTTTTAAAACAAACAATAAGAATTTATAAAGCTTCAAGCAAGAAATAAGAAATAAACAGAAAACTTAGAAAATTTTGAAAAGTTTAAAAGAAAGTAAGAAAATTGATACAAGAATTTAAAGTGTAGAATTTAAATAGAAAGCAGTAAAAGAAAGTGTGTAAAAGTGTAATAAAATATAAAGAAATTTAAAGAACAAGACTGAAAAGTAAATGAATTTAAAAGAATATTACATTAAATTAAATAACTTGAAATGAAAAGGGAAGACATATTTGGATCAAATCCATTAATCTGCTTGAGTGAGATTTAGGATTGTGTATCACCAAATAACTTCCATTTTTTACACTGTGAATACTAATATTTATAGCCAAATTATAAAAATAATTGACACCTAAGAATTTGACACGTATATGACAGTTATGTTACTAATATTTCCCTAATCTTTCGACAAAACCAACTCTTGATCATTTAAATATTCTTCGTCGGTTTAATCACTTGGGAAATGCAACACTGTCGGATTAATCACTTGTCCGACATCAATATCCAGTCGCTGCATTGGATCTTTCGACCATTCAGCACTTCCGTCGGCTCAACACTTAGAAGATTCTTCCAATATCATCATCCAACCGTCGAATTGCCAATTTGTTTATTTTCACCCCCAACAAATACCCCCCAAAAATTTTCTTTCGACACTGACAGGAGAAAGATAAATTTTAATCCAATCTCGACTATAACCTTTTTAATCAAAGTCCTTTCAAATGGAGTTTTTTTTAAAAAAAAAAATCCAGTAAAATCTTCCGTAAATATCGGACGCTTATCATTGCAAACTAAACTTTAAATAGGGACCATAATTACCCCTATTTTCACAGAAAACAACTTTTCAAATTCACACGTCTTTTCACTGTTCATCATCTTCAATTTTTCTTTACTGTTCATCACCTTCAATCTCACTTTCGCACGTCCTCTCTGCAAATCTCTACCTCTTTTCATGGCTTCCAGCTCTTAATCTCCTAACGCACCAACAATGGACTTAGGAAATCATGCTATTGTTCAAGACCCAACTCTGCAGAAATCTGAACTTTGACACCTCTCGAAGGTAATTCTCCTCATCAATGATTCTCTACTTTCTTTAGACCCTCCGGCTGCTTTCTTGGGCCCAGTTTTGCCCAAGGAATTCATTACCGATGAAATACACTCCTTCTTTCCTTGTAAGAATTCTCAAGAAGCTATCTTGACTTCCCTTTCTTCCATCCCTATCAACTATTTCAGTAAGTCTGAAAGGCTGTTCAAAACTCCCCCTACCCATATTAATGGGTATCTTGAGTGGCTTGATAGAGTTCAAGCCTCTAAAGAAGGTTTATGGAGGGAAATAGGTATTTTCGATTGTATCCAACTTTCCCGTTATTCCATAAAAATGGACTCTTGCATGTTGGGTGCCTCGTTTTTCTTTTGGAACAAAACCACCAATTCTTTTCAATTTCTGATAATCTGCTAGATTATCTGTTTTTCCAAAGCCTTTTGAGGGGATTTCACCGCTTAAGCCCAACTTTTGACGTTGTTTTGACCTTAAAAAAGTTTTGTTTTGTCTTTTTAGTTAATTTATGTTAGTTTGTTAGATTTAGTTCATTTTGATTAGAATTATTAGTGCTTTAACTCATTTATCGTTGTTTTGATTGCAGGCACCAAGAGAAATATGATGAAGCTCAATGTGGCGAAGAAAAGCACTCAAGAAGAGAGGACTTAAAGCCTCCAAGGAAGATCAAGAACAAGTCTACTGAGCCCCTAGCGCCCAGGCGCTGGAAGGAGCGCCCTAAGCGCCCTTAAGCTTCAAAGGAGACACGCTGGATGTTGAGCGCCAGGCGCTCAAATCGAAGCGCCTGGCGCTCACGCTCATGACAAATGCGTTACGGACATATAGCGCCCGGGCGCTCCAGACAGCGCCTGGCGCCCATACCAGAGTTTAAATTCATATTTTCTTGACCTAAATGAGGTGTGCTGCGTGGAGAGAAGAGTGGGGAGCCGTTTTGGAGCAGAGAAACACCCTATCTTGGGAGCTCTACGGTGGATTTGAAGGGAAGAAGAGTGGAAGCTCAGATTTTCTTCAATCTTCCATGGAGTTTTGCATCTTCTTCCCTATTGTTCTAGTTTTTACATTTATTTCCATGTCTAGCTAAACTCTCCCTTGTTGGGATTAGGTGGATTTTGATGGATCTTGATTGTTATTGATATTGGATTTAATTAATATAAGTTGCTATCTCTATTTTGAGTTTATGATCTCTTCTCTTAATGCTTTCTAAGGATTGATCCTCTTTGGAATGATTTTAAGGTTGTATGTTGAATGGAAATTTGATATATGATTTGTGTTATGAGATTATGAACCTTGCTTATCTCTAGGCTAGGAATAGTCATTGATTTGCTTGTTACCTCTTTGAATTCTAAATCGTAATGTTTGTTTTCTCTTAAATTCACCTAAGGAATTAGGGTTTTTAATTGGGAACAAAGGGTCAATCGCCTAAGGAATTAGAGTTTGATTAAATTAGAGAATTCGGTAACAAAATAGAAATAGTAGCTTGTATTAATTCCAATTGATATGCAACAAGTGAAATCAAATGAAGCTCGATCCCAACTCTTTCATTAATTGATTGTTTTTCATTTTGCACACCAAGTGTTTGATAAATTTCCAACTAGAAAAACCCAAAAATATTGTCATTGCTTTTGGTTTTTTTGATTTTGTTATTGTTATTGAAACCCATTTTAATTCAAATCTTGGTTTAAATAGTAGCTAACTTCGTGAATTGGTACTTGGCCATCGATCCCTGAGAACGATATCCGGTTTCTCACCGTTTTTATTACTTGACGATCCGGTACACTTGCCGTGGTCACATCAATTTCCTTATGGCATGATGGGTCCTACATTTTTCGACATATCTGTCATAACTGGTCTTCGACCAGATGGGGAAATTATCACACATGTCCTTCAACCTTCAAACACTATTGACGTTTACTCAAAAGCCCTAACTTCTTTTTCAAACTTCATTAACTTCTACCTTCCTAAATCAGGTCCTGTATCCGACGAAGAACATGTAGCTTTCCTTCTTCTCTGGTTATCAGCTTATGCTTTAGGATCTAGGTCAATTCAGATATCTAAATCTTTTCTTCAGCTTGCTAACCTTCTTCATGAAGCTCGACAATTAGCTCTTGGTCAATTTCTCCTTGCTAACCTCTACCTGAACATAGGTGAAATTGTCCAAAGCATTAGATCTCAGGTGAAGAAAACTAACTCTGGTGGCCCAATGTGGCTACTCCAACTTTGGTTGAATCCCATATTAAGAGACTTTTTGGTCGACATTTCTCTCCCGACAATCTCTCTTGCTACATATGGCATAAAACTTTGCCATGTAAAACATGAAAAAAGTTCACAAACAAAACTTGGAAAATTTTATGCACTTCTTCAGCATTTTTCATTCCATCTCCTTTAATACTGAAGACATATATTTTGCTCCCTTTGCTGACCGTTCCCTTGGTCCTGAGTGATTCACTCGACCTATTCTTTCTAATGACCCTTCTAATCAGGCTGACAATATTTCTATTTGGTCCAACTTTCTCTGTCAATAAATTCTGGTTGCTGGTCTTCCTGGTTCGACGGACAAATCCTTAGAAATGTGTCTACCAAACATGGTAGCTTGACAACTGGGATTTTGTTAAGCCATTCTAGCATCATTTTCGCAAAAAGCCAAAGAACATCTCATCAACGACCATTTGCAAAGCATGTCGGATCTTGTACGAGTAGCTACGAGGAATGAGAGGCACAAGCAATACTTCAAGATTTCTGCATTTACTCCTTACAGAGGAGTCTCCAAAGATTTTGTCAAATGGTGGACTAAATACTATAGTCCTTACCATGTCGATATTGAAATTTGTCGAAGCCGCATTACTAAAATTCAGGTTCTTGTGCAGGGTCAGGATCCTTCGACAAAGACCAAAGGTAAGCATATTCAAGATATCAAGGCTTTTGAAAAATACTATAAAATCAAATGGGACTTCAAGTTTCCTAGCTTAATTGTTCGACACTGCGAAGAAGTCGTGGTCAAACTGAAACAAACACACAAAGAAAAATGCTCCACTAACTTTTTTTCAGTTTCCATAAAAAACCCTTTAGCATGGCTTGAACCTTTTCAAATTCCTTTTCTAAAATCAGTGCTTCTTCCTTGTGCTCATTTTGGTTTGGCCGACGAATTCCTAGGTAAACCAACAAAGGTTGGTAACTTCCCTATTTCAAATAGGATTTATTCTGTGAGTAATATCTTTCTTACAAGAACTCCAGAAGTCAAGTTTACTCGTCGGTTTGCCTTGTCGTTCGAACAATTTGTCAAGAATACCAGGGTCATCACTGAAATACCTGAAGGTATTTTTTCTTATATTTTGTTATTTTGATTCTTTGTCCCATCTACTAAATATACTTTCCTTCTTGCAGCACTTCCATTGAAAAAACCTTTGGAGTACAAGCAACCTCAAGAAGGAAATAAAGAGGAAGAAGAGGAAGCCATTTCCTCAAAAAAGAAGAAAAGCAAGAAAATTCAAAATCCTCCTATTCCTAAAGTTCCAAAGGCCCAATCGACCACATCAGCTTCGACAAAACACTCCTCAAAGCATGATGCTGTTATAAAACCTCCAAAACCAAAGACCCTCAAGGTATACATACTTTCTTACCAAACATTAAAACTTAGTTTTTTTTTTAAAACTTGTTCAAACTAAATTTGGTGTCAAATACAGATTGGTGACTCTACCTCTGTCACTTATGCCATACTTACTATGTCTCCAAACTCATCTTCTGAACAACCTTTAAAGGTAAGTCTTCTATTATTTCCTCTTTTTATCATTTGGTAAAATCTCATTTCATTTTACCTTTATAGAAGAAAAAGAAGAAGACTTAATCTTCAAGTTCCACTTTGAAACCTACTGTCAAATTGGAGACAGAAACCATCTCTCTTTCATCTGAGGTAAATTTTAATCAACATACTTCTTTCCCTCAAATTCTTGATATTTATCTTTCATTAAATATCTGACTCCATCATTTCAGGATCTAGAGGCTAAGCAAACTGCTGGTCATCCTCTAGAACCCATTGCTGAACCAAGAACTGAAGAACCAATTCGACAGTCTCCCGAGGTAGTGTACTTTACCGAACTCAACTGTTTTCATGATGTTATTTATTTTAAAATCTCCTTTGTTTATTCACAGAATTCAGCAAACCTGGCTGTATCCAATAGTCCAAAAAGGCTGGGAACCAAGAATCTTCCAGAATCCTAAACTTCTTTGACCCCTGCAATACTTGCTGTTTCTCCACCGCCTCTGACAGAAACTCAGATTGTTATAACCTCAGGAAAAACTCCAATCTGTCTAGGCACTGAGAGTTCTCCTCAAACAGACAGAGCTAATCCTATTCGAATTCTCTTAAAGGAATTCGACATGGAGACTCTTATGGCTGAATTTGCTCCAATCAACCCACCTCCATCTCCTCCAACCAACTCGATTTCTTCTGGGCTGGAAAATACTGAAGACATAGAAGCAGATTTGGATGAATTAATAATGTTGTCAGGCAGTCACAGAAGCTCACCATAATCAGCTCGTTCTTCGACATGGCTTAGTCAAGATTCTAGTGATTCTCATGTCACCAAACTCTTAGTTGCATTGAAAAATGCCTTCACTTATTCTTTTGAGCACTTGATCTCTGATCAACCTCTCCAAGAAAGGATGGTGGCCATTGTGACTGAACTTGAACCCCTCGCCCAACAACTACCAATAACCAGTCGAGCTCTACCTACGACTGTTAAAGATTTTCTTCAAAGCTTAACAGCAAAGATGCCTACTATTCGTCGAGTCATTCCTGCTTATACAAAAGAAGTTCAAGAAAAATCTAGAATCTTGAAGTAGTTTACCGATGCAAAGATCAAGAATGCAAACTTGAAGGAAAATCTTGTTAAAGGAAAGAACAAAGAGGCAGAACTTGACAAAGAAATTGAAGACTTAGAGAAAAGACTTGAAGCAGCCTGACATCACAAACAAAAACTTCAAACAGCGTTGCAACAAAGGGTCACCAGGTAACAAAGTATTGTTAACGATACTAAATAATGGGCTGTTGAAGCCAAAACTGTGTTAGCGAAAATAAATTCTCTTGAAGTGGAATATCAAACTGCCTATACTGACAAACAATCTTTGGAAGATTCCTGGGGGGTTCTGCAAAAATTTTAAAGTGTAACTCTTTCCTTCCATTTTAGCTAGTTGTCGGTTTATTCTTTTGTAAAGTTTTGACAATATAATCAAGTTATAACATTTGTCTACCATTCTTACTCTGACAATGTAACTTGCAATCGCCAAATACATAAATGAATATAATTTTTTCTTCATTCTTTGTCAATTTTTACTTCACACATTGCCGGTCTATATGGCTTCAAATATTTATCATTAATCAACTTAATTCTTAAACCAGTATTAATTTCGACAAGTGCATAAGCATTTCCTGAAAATACTTGGGTCACTTTAAATGGTCCTTCCCAATTTGGAGACCATTTCCCATATTCTCGACAATTCCTATCCAAGGGCAAAATCACACTCCAAACCAAATCATTAACTTTAAAAGATTTGTACTTAATTCGACTATAATAAAATTTGGTAATTCTTTATTTTTGTCGAATTAAGTTTTCTAAAGCAATTAATCTTTGATCACTTAACTCGTTTAGTTCATCAAACATCAAATCCCAGTAATGTTCAACCGGTAACTCATCTTGCTTTTGAATACGAACTGATTGAAGATTAATTTCGACGGGCAATACTGCATCATGGCCATATACCAACTTGTATGGTGATGTGCCCATCGCTTCTCTTGGTGAATTTATATATGCCCATAGAACTTGATTAAAGGTATTATGCCAATTTCTAGGCTGTCGACCAATATGCTTTTTAATCAGGCTTATAATTATTTTATTCATGGCCTCTACCTGGCCATTTGCCTGAGCATAATATGGAGTTGACGCGAGCATTTTAATTTTTCTTGAACTGGCATATTCGACAACTTTCCTTCCAATGAATACAGACCTTTGTTCGGTTGTCGAAGTTTGTGATATTCTAAACTGACAAACTATATTATCTTCAATAAAGTCAATCACATCCTGTTGGGTTACATCCTTTAAGGCTACAGCCTCAACCCATTTGGTAAAGTAATCGATTCCTACTAAAATATATTTATGTCCCTTCGACGATACAGGATGAATTTGGCCAATCAAATCCAAAGTCCATCCCCTGAAGGGCCAAGGTTTAACAATAGAATGTAATTCACTAGCAGAAACATTTTGTATATGGCCATGTCTTTGACATTCTTCACAAGACTTAGCAAACATTATACAATCCCTAACCAGTGTAGACCAATAATATCTTTGTTGTCGAAGGACCCATTTCATCTTATCACCTGCCTGATGAGCTCCACAAATTCCTTCGTGGACTTTTGCCAAGGCAATATAAGCCTCTGCTTCACTCAAGCAAACTTCTAAATTTCCATCAACAGACTTTCTATACAAAGCCCCTCCTAATACTACAAATTTCGACGCTCTGTACTTAAGCTTTCTATCCATATTTTGACTCGGATTCTCCAAATAACTTAGTATTGGTTGTCTCCAGTCATCAATTGTCGAAACATCATTTTGTAATATATTTCTTTCTTCTAATGGATATAAGATGTGAACACCCAATTTTGTCTGGGTCATTAAAACTTTTTAAATAAAAAAAAAGAAAAGGAAAAATAAAAATAAGTTTTCTTTGTTTGTTTGACCCATTTCTTATTTTTTGTTTGGCCCAAAGAGCTTGTTTAGCCCACTTCTTGTTCAGCCCAAAAGCTTGTTTAGCCCACTCCATTATGATTACAAAATTTACAAAAAATATATATATATATATATATATATATATATATATATAAATATATATATATATATATATATAAATAAAATAATAAAGATTGTTGTCGTTGCATGCTCTGCCTTTGGTTTTTTTTTTTTTCCATTTTGGAGAATGAATCCATGTTACCTTTCCTTGGTTTTCCTTTTTTTGCCTTTTACCACCAGGCATCATGTACTCACACCATGCACTCACATCCTCACTCAAGCACTACCTCCACACCAGACACACTGCACTCTACACAGTACATTCAGGGCAGCAACCCCTATAGCTTCCCTCTCTTAATAAGTCAAACCAAAAAATGTTTTTTTGAGGTAAAAAAAAAACTGCTACAAGGGAGATTTTGAGAGGTCGTTAAATAGCGTTCATTGTTAAGAAAAAGGGGTTGGAAAATTTTGAAAGAAATTAGAGCAAAGCAGAGACAGTGATTCGAAGAGAAAGAAGAATATTTTTCTGAAAAATAGGAAACAAAGAATGCAGATAGGGTGAGCAAGAGAAGGAGGAATTGCTTCTAAAGAAATGAAGGTTGTGAGAATTTGAGAGTAAAGCAAAGAGAGGACTTTTTTTTTCTGGAAACTAAACCTTTCTTAAAAAGATTTTATCGCTTCTCATCAATTATCTCCTAATCTCCGATTCTTGAAGGTAAAAATCCTTTTCATCCCTTGGCTGTTTCCTCCACCATCTCTTGTAGAACATCCCTTTGTTTGATGAACATTTAGAGTAGTATCATGCCAACCAACACCATCCAAGTCTCCTTCAACAAAACCATACGACCTCAAGCCATTCCACCATTCCAGTAATACAATTCAAACAATATAGCACCAATAACCCACAAACACAATATCAAGTCATAAACTCCTATATACTGAGTTCGTGCCAATAAAAACAACAACTTTGGCAGCCTGTAAACAAAACAAAGTTACCATTCAATGTGGCCAGAAAATTCAACTCAGAAATAGAAACCCACATCCCCCCTTTCACGGCAACCTCTCACCCAACCACCAGGGATCCCCCACCTCGCACAGACCAGTTGCTACCCCCTCTGCAAATACCCATTCATGAACCATCACGCGGCCTCCCTGTTGTAGCCACCCAAACAGAGCCTAAGCAACAACCTCTAACCAGTTGTGACCCTCCAACCAGCCACCGTGAGCTACCTCTTCCTCCACCACAACCAGATCCACCGTACCATCACAACCCCCACTGGCCTCCACCATTTCCACCTTCACCTTCATCCTTACCCAATCGGGACGCAGCTCCTCCTCCGTAAGCAACCATGACTAGCTGCATCTACTCCCGTTTGCCCATGCCGAGCCATCCCCACCGTAACACGAAGCCACCCACGCGAAATCACTTGGTCAATGCGCCACTACCATGAAGACTCACTGCACGCACACCCACAGCCCCATTCCTCCGATCTGCAGCCACCTCGGACCCGCACTAAGCCACCATCCCCACGCCCATCGTCCTCCACCATGAACTCAAACAGAGCCCAAGCACCCCTACAAACAACCAAATTTGACCAACTGCACCACCACCGTCCACCCAATCATGCCCCAACCACCAGAAAGTGCAGCCACCAGCTTCCCCCCAGTCCGTGCTTCACGATGATGCTGGAATTTTTCTTTCCTTCCCTTGTTTATCTTCATTTTATCATGGCTTATTTTTTTTTTTATTTGGTTAGTTACATTTTTTTTACTATCTGTATTTGGGCTTTATTTGATTATGGGCTGGCCTTTTTTTTTTCTTTGGTTGCTGATACAAAAATAAAAAAATGTTGATATTTTTTTTTAAATGTGTTTTACTTTCTTTGTTAACTCATTGAATTTTGTTTTATTTTTATTGGTGTATCATTGGTCTTTGTTTCAAAGGGTGATTTTGTACTAACTCCATAAAAAAAAAATAAACAATAAAGAAAATGAAACAGGATTAGCTGAGTTGTGACAGCTTGTTAATCCTGTGACTTTTAAAATTATCTAAGTTGTGACAGCTTGATGATTTATTTTTTTATATAATAATAAAATATTTGAACTTTGTTGAGAAGAATAAAACTGGATTAGCTGAGCTGCGACAGCTTGTTAATTTTGTAACTTTTAGAATCATTTGAATTGCGACAACTTGATTATTATTTCTTTACTAAAATAAAAAAAAATCAAATGAATTTTCAAAACAAAAATATTTTCAAAAATTAAAAATAACTAACCCACAATTGTTTTATAAAGAACGACGTGACTTTGAATTCCTCATTGCATCCGAGGATACGTAAGAGCAGAATCTCAATTCTGTCAAACCAAAAATTAAATTTTCATATTTTATTTGTTTGTTTATTTTTTTTAATCAATGGGTAAAATAAATATTTTTAAGAGTTATAAAAATTTGCACAACTGATTTAAGGTAACCATCTTGAGGCGGATGTATTAGGGGTACCGTGGGGTTAAGTCTCCACCCTTCCTTGTGCATAATTAGATTCCCGAACCTAAGTTTTTGAACGTAAATAATCTTTTTTGGTTTTTCAATTTTTTCTAATAAAAATAAAATTGGTTGCGACTCCCCTAAATTTTTTTTAATTTAAGTTGTTATCCCGCTGCGATCCCGGTCGCGACAATTAGCGACTCTGCTGGAGACTTTTGAGAGTCAAGCCTTTGTAAATTGGTTGTGCAAATTTTGTAACATTTCTATGTTTGTTTTACCCTTTTTGTTTTGTCTTGTTTTTCTATTTTGTTTAATTTGTTTATTGATTATTTTAATTGTAACTTTTATTTGTTATGCAAATCTTAGGGTAGAGAACCTTTGAGAATTTGTGTTGTGTTTGCTTTGTTTTGCACAATGTGAGTAGTTTTTAGGATTATAAAGGTTTATATGCTCCCTACACTCATCGCACTTACATGTTTTTCACACACATTCAAGTGGGGCCCTATACCCGGGTCTAAGTGAAACCTAAGTTAGGAAGAGGTTGCGTAGTGGTAACCATTTTGGATGTACATCATGTTTGGTTATTGCGAAAACCTCATCTAGAGAGTGCCTTTTTCATGAATGTCCCTCACCTAGTGGTTTACCCACTGTTGTGGTCAACATTCTGAAATGGGACTTAGCTCTAGAGGCCTTTAGAATAGTAGAGTCACCCAATGAAAGTTCTCACGAATTAGAAAGACCCGTAGATCCTCATGATAGAAATTCTCAGATTTAAGGCAATCCTTTAGGGCACAAAGGGAGCGTTCCTTTTTTGTTATCCTTAATTTTATCCATATCATAATCTCTATTGTACATATACATCGTAAGTAGTGTGATCCATTAATGTGATAAGTCATAATCATACCCCTCTTAAAGAAACGTTTTTTTAGATATAAAATGTTTTTCTTAAAAAAAGGGGGTTGGTAAGTTACTATTAAAAGACCAACTATTGCATTCATCCTATATTTTGAAATAAAAAAAATAAATTTTCATCATGTATTTTTGTATATGTTCTTTTTTTAAAAAAAAGAGAGAAAAAGATTTTGTTTTAAATTTCATTTAATGTTCTCTTTTCTTTAAAAAAAATAAAAAAAAAACTTGAACCATTGCTCATCCTCGAAAAATGCAGATCACACAAACTTGAACTTATGAGACGAGGTCGCAAATTAAGGGTGCAAAAGATGTCAAACTTAGAAAGAAATTTGGGTCAAGAGATGGACGAAATGAGGGAAAGAATTGATACAATGGCAGAAGGACAATCAAGGGTCAAGAATTTACTAAGATAGTTAATCGAGACCCTTAGAATAACAAATGGAACCCCTGTCGGCGCTGGAACAAATGCAAATGGAAGGGATGTTTCCATGAACAGAAGTCTTGAAGGGGAGAATAACAATGCAAAAGATGCTCAAGAGCAGCCAGTGAAAATCTTCTTGAATAATAACTCAGAAAGAGAAAAATCAAGAGATGAATTGATTGGAAAGATGCAAGAGCAAATTAGAGCCATTCAAGGCCCTAATCCGTATAGCTCGATGGGAATCGATGAACTGTGCCCGAAAACTGAAGTCAATATCCCTAAGGACTTTGAAATTCCAAATTTCTCAAAGTACGTTGGAAGCACCAATCCAAAGTTTCATCTGAAGACTTACATCACCAAAATGGCCATTTGGTCGCGGGATAAAAAATTCCTGATTAATTTCTTTCATGAAAGCCTGACTGGGCCAGCTCTAGAATGGTACATACAACTTGACCATTTAAGGATTTCTTGCTGGGATGATTTAACAAATCTATTCTTGGGGTAATATCGATTCAACATCGACATTGCACTTACCCGAGAACAGCTAAGAGCAATGCAAAAGAAGAGTGATGAGACTTTCAAGCAATATGCTCAGAGATGGAGAATGTTGGCAGCCCAGGTTCAACCACCATTGACTTCATTAGAGATGAGCTCATACTTCATGGGGACCTTAGGAGCACCTTTTATTGGGTTGATGGCAGGGGTTACCTATGGGGATTTTTCTAATTTAATTTTGGCGGGAGAAAGGATTGAGAACCTTGCAAGATCAGGTAAGTTACTTGTTGAAAATATAGAAAGTAGCTTTCCTAAGATGGTGGAACCGACAAGGGAGGAAGAGCCAGAAGTCATTGCTTACTAGACCTTATACCAACTTCCCTCGCTGCGTTCATATGTCCTAACTCATCCTGTCTATGCCAAGCGCCCTCCAGCAACTCGGAACTTCTAAACAATTAGAGATTTGAGGCGTTAAGTGATATGATTGCCATCTTAGACTTTTGTGATGCTTGAACTTATGTAAACTCTCTTGAAGCATTAATGTAATAGATTTGCATGGATCTCAACATTATTGCCACTCATGCTCTTGTTATTTCTTTCTTATCACTCTTTCATTTCCTTTACTTGATTTCTTTTGGTTCGGATCTCATTGGATTCTTATTCCAGAAAAACTTTGGGTGGTCATGAAGCCCACGTGTACAGGTGCCCTTTTCTAAGGCAAAAAAAAAAAAGAAGAAGAAAGAAAAAAAAAGAATGAATTAATTAATTAGAAAAATAAAATGGAGCAAAGAAGTAATCATTTGTTGTGCACAATATTTTTGTCTCTAAATTAAAATTTTTAAAAATAAGCAATCAAGATTTGAAATGAAGATTGACCATCTTTCTCTCTCCTTCACAAAAATTCACAATCCCTCGTTATCCCTTTTTGAGCTTGAAAGTTTTCTTCAATAAATCCTGGACGAGGATCACCCCTACATTAGGGGATAACACAAAACAAATGTTGATTACCATGGTGTTTTCTTAAGCATAATAAAAAAAGAGGAAGTAAAGGTGAAAGGGGCAGGAAGTGAAAAATTTCTTTTGAGGAAAAAACTAAAAAAAAAAACATAAAAGGAATAGAAAGGAAAGAAAGAAAGAAAGAAGGGGAAATGAAATGGGTCATGACAAAGGTGAATGATTGAAGTGAAAAGAAAAGGGGAGGAATGGAGAACAATAACAGAAAAGTGTGCTTAAAAACGCAAAAGCAGTTGACAAGGTTCAATTTTGATCAAGGATCCTTGGTCCCATCCAACCCTTAAATACTTGTTTGAGCTTTATGTCTTTCGTTTCATAACCATTAACCTTGGCCACGTTACAACCTTTAAAAGTCCATTCTGATCAATGAATGATTGCTGTTCTTTTCATAAGCTTTAATTTTGAGACAAAAGGTTATGCTCATCTAAGTATCTAGTTCATTGCTTCTTAAAAAAAAGAATAAAAAAAAATGGGACTTACCCAGGGGCAAGTTTCTACCTTGTTCAAGCTGACTCTACACTAGAGCATTTTTCTCTAGCTCGGTTTAGCCTACACTGGGACAATTTTTTTGGTTCAACTTGGCCTTACATTAGGACAAGTTTCCGCCCTGTTCAATTCAATTCCAAACTGGGGCAATTTTTTTTCTTTTCCTTGGTTTATTTTGACCTACGCTAGGGCAAATCTTATGGTCATTTGGGTGTCTGTCCTATTCAATTTAATCATAGACTGGGGCAAATTTCTCTTTAGTTCAATTTGACCTACACTAGGGCAAATTTCTCTTTAGTTCAATTTGACTTGATGTACATGCTCAGCAGAAGGAAATCATTGGCCATAATGCCCAGTAGGCAACTAAAGATGACTTTCATAAAGGTCAAACTAATCCATACTGGGGCAACACCCATTTGAATCTCATGTCATTGTTTGTGTATTTATCCAGATATTTATCCTTTGTAAATACCCTTTGTATAGTCAAACTTCCAAAACCAATCTGGAAGTTGTTCACTCATTTCCTATTGTACTTTTGAATTCATGTATATCTGTTACATAATGCTTCAGGTAAGATGAACATAAGTGCAACACTATGATATGACCATCTGAGGGTAACTCCCTGATGAACAATTCAGACTGAAAAGAACTTGTAAGTTCCAATTAAAGAGGAAATGTTATCTCAAGGGATGATCCAGAAACAAGAGGTACCCGAAAAAAAATGAAGATTTTGAAGAGGGCTAGGAAGAAGAGAGGGATTGTGTGCCTGATGATCAAACTTGAAAGGAAAGATACTCAATGTTTGAAGATTCTTGAGGAATTTGAAACAAGTTGATAAGCCCTAGTTTCCGAGAGCCTACGTCCAAGTCTGATGGATCAAAATTTTTCGAGAAAAGCAATTAGCATCAAGAATGCAAGTGAAAGATTTTGACATCATATTTTAAATCTATTTACATGATCTTTAGATTTTGAGTTGCATGAATGAACAGTACAATATCTTTTCACGAGATAATAAGCTGCAACAGCTTTGAAAGTGACGTCTTTGGCTTTCACGCCAAGCTTCACTATAGAAGAACAGACAAAAACTAAAAAAAAAAAATCCAGGCCCATGACCTGGTGAAGTGAAATTTTTTTTTCCAAGTCCTTGGCTTGGTGGCTTTCACAAAAAAATTTAGGTTCATGGCGTAATGATCTCTCTAAAAAAAAACCAAAAAAATAATAATCTCAAGTCCTTGACTTGATGACTATGTTTTTACAAAATTTAGGTCCATGACCTAATGATCTTTCCTAAAAAGAAAAAAGAAAAAAAAAAGATAAGAAAAAAAAATCTTTTCGGCCAAACCCATTGTCCTTTAATTTTCGGGCCAAGCTCATTGTCTTTTAAATTTTGGGATACCAGATACCTAATACTTTTTACATTCTGGGCCAAGCCCACTGTCTTTTAAATTTTGGGACACCAGATACCTACTGTTTTTTAATTTTCGGGACACCAGATACCCACTGTTTTTTAATTTTTGGGACGCCAGATACCCACTGCTTTTTAATTTTTGGGACGTTAGATACCCAATGCCTTTTAAATTTTGGGACATCAGATACCCAATGTCTTTTAAATTTCGGGCTAAGCCCACTGTCTTTTATTTCGGGACACCAGATACCCACTGATTTTTAATTTTTCTGGACACCAGATAAATGCTTTTTATACCCACTGCTTTTTAATTTCAGGATGCCAGATACCCACTGCTTTTTAATTTTCGGGAAACCAGATACCCATTGCTTTTTAATTTCAAGACACCAGATACCCACTTGCCTTTTAATTTTCGGGACGCCAGATACCCACTGCTTTTTAATTTTGGGACACCAGATACCCAATGCTTTTTAATTTTTTGAGACACCAGATACCCACTGCTTTTTTTTGACACCAAATACCCACTGCTTTTTAATTTCGGGACGCTAGATACCCATTACTTTTTAATTTCGGGACGCCAGATACTCACTGCTTTTTAATTTTTGGGACACTAGATACCCTATGCTTTTTAATTTTTTGGGACATGGTTTTTCTAGAACAATCTAACAGAACATGGTTGGAAGATAACCAGTCCATCCCTAGGATTATATCTAACTGTGACAAAGGTAGACAGATCAGATCAACAGAAAAGACTCGACCTTCAACAACTAAGGGACACTTCAAACAGACTTTGGTAGTAACTACCGGTTTATCAGTGGGGGTTGAAACAATCAACTCAAAAGGTAGTTCAGACACAGGTAAGCCAAGTCGTAGCACACAGTCATATGATATGAAAGAATGGGTTACCCCAGAGTCATACAGTACTTTTAAAAGATTACCTTCTATGGTGCCTTCTCCTTGAATCAAGTCTTCAAATTCGAAGGCTTCAGCTCTGCTCATAGTGTAAACTCGACCTCCGGCTTGCGGTTTCTTGTCTTGAGTCGCGTTGACTGAAGGTTCAGCCTTTGCTTGATTGCAGTCTCTAGACATGTGGCCCGGTTTGCCACATCTGAAGCAGATGATTCCCTTGATCGTGCAATCTCTCGTGAGATGATCTTTTCCACATTTCAGGCATTTTGAAGGATAGGTCTCATTTTGGCCAGTTCGGTTCCCAGAAGAACCTCCACTAGAACTTCCACTGGTTTACTGCTGACTTCCCGCTGGTCGGGAATAAGGCTTCTTTTGGAAGCGGTTTGAACCACTGCCTCTACCTCTTTGGGACCGTACAGGCCCAAAGCTCCTGTTTCTCGAGTCTCTAGCCTGTTCCAAGGCTTCAACTTCACAGCAAGTGTCTAACAATTTTGAGAATACCTTCATCTTCAGGGTGATCACAACTTTCTTCACTTCGTACCTCAATCCCTCGGTGAACTTCCAACACTTCCAGGCTTCATAGGTTTGGTGTTGGTAATGTGTTGAGAACTTCTCCAGGTCCTCAAATTTAGCTGCATACTCACTGACGGTCATGTTCCCTTGTCTCAAGTTGAGGAACTCTAGCTCTTTCGCATGTCTGGCATTAGCAGGAAAAAATTTTCCAAGAACTTGTTCTTGAACACATCCCATGTGATGTCAGTTCCTTCGGCTTCCAATGCTCTCTGAGCTCCGTTCCACCAGTCTTCGGCGTTGCCCACAAGCATAAAGGTAGCATAATTCACCTTCTTGTCCTCGGCACAATTCATGCCACGGAAGACTTTCTCCAATTCTTTGATCCACAGACTAGCCTTGTCGGGATCAAATTCTCCTTTAAACTGAGGAGGGTTGTGACGACGAAACTCCGCCAAGTTCTGGGCATCGACAGTCGCCCCAAGCTGTTGAGCAGCTCTCTCTTGTTGTTGAGCCGCACGCTCATTTTGCTGCGCAATGACTTCTGCCATCCGCTGCATTGCCTCAACAGCAGCTACAATTTCTCCACTTCTCGCCATCTTACTCTTTCTCAAATCAGGTTGACTGAAAACCACAAGGTAAGTTAGAGGAATTCATTTCAAAAAACAAACCACAAAGATTTCACACAGCACAAATAAGACAGACTCATACACAAGACCCAAAGAAGACATAAACCGGGGCTCTGATACCAACTTAATGTAACACCCCTTTTTGGGAGAGAACGTCACATTGTCAAATAAAAGAAAATGCAAAAAAGTAAGGTTTTAACATTTCAAGACCCAGTTCATTCGTTTAAGTTTAACTTGTTCAATTCTTAAATACGCGAAACGAATTGTAGAAATATATATATATATATATATATATATATATATATATATATATATATATATATATATATATATATATATATATATATATTTATAATCATTTTAACCATGCGGAATATAAATGACAGTGAAGGATAAAATAGTAGACAAAATTCTCCTCTGAATAACATGCATATAGATATATATATAAAATGTACTGATATCATTTATACCTAGATACAAGCCTGAATTACCCAAAAAGTAAAACTATACCTGCCCCAAAGGATTATACAAATATGCCCCAGAGTTACCAAAATATACAGCCCACAAAGAAAATACATCAGGTCCCAAAAATAAAATATTGGTAGCCATCAGTAGCTACTAGTAAACTCAGTCTCTCAGATGAGGAATGACCATATTCGGGTCCTCAGCAGGATCCTCCTCTTCAGAGGAAACCTCCATAGGAACCACAGAACCACGGGCAGGAGCCCGAGCAGTAGAATCAAAAGAGTCCTCCCAAGGGGTGTAGTAACGGTCACCCCACATCTCTCTGATGGGCAAGTAAAACTCCAGTCGCAGGCTGATGTGGCAGGTGAGGACAGGTGCCTCATGACGTCTCCAGGCTAGGGCGATCGACACATCTCCCAAGTAGACGCAGCGATCGGAACTCAAGTTGATATGCCAACACTCCGGCCCTCCGAGGAAGGTCAGACGCACATCACCAAGAAATCCGCGCATACGTGCCGCCATCGTCTCAGTAGAAACTAGTCTCGTTCAGGCCAGAAGCCGGGAAACTCGGGATCTTCCGCCTCCTTACCATCGTATTCGATCAATACAGTATACACACATATAGCAAGTAACAGAGGTACAAGAAAGAGGTAAGACATCCTACCATCATTACCAATTATAGCAGCTAGAAACAGTACGGCGCCACGTGCCCAAATAGCAATTCAGAATATCATATTCAACTAATAAGCAGTAATTCCAACAGTAAGCAAATAAACAATTCCAGGCAGATAGTCATCACAGTAAAAGCCAAATCAGTCATAGATAGGAAAAATGAACATTACCCATTACAATGTATATCATGACTCACATGCATGCTTTTCCCAAATTCCTACTCCATGGAGCTAGACTCAAACAGTCAGAGAGAAAGATCAGGAGATATGTCTGTAACTTGGCTACCGAGGCCAGTGCTATCAATAATTTTTCTTGTGCACAATCATGGCATTATACAGACATTCTACACTAGATCACGATATAAGACAGTGTCAAGTCCGGATCGTCGGTGCGTTTGCATCGATTTGCCCCACAGGCAAAGGAGCTACCAACTACCCATTGTGGAGGACCCGCACCCCGACGCCCGCAAGGTCATAACAAGACCCACACTTGTCTACTCGCACCCGCACTAAGGTGTGTTTAATCTCCTAGGCAACTTGGCCTTACAACAGTCCACAAGGACATTCACAATGCATATGACACTATGCATGAACATGTATGATTCACAATTTCATACCATTACATAACATGCCACAATAGGCCAATATAAGCATCAATATATGTTCCTTATCACACACATACCACAATTTCCATGTCATGGATCCAAGAATTCCATTTTCAAAATCATTTCTTCTCTATCGGTATGAATACATATTCCTATCACTTTTAAGTAAAGTAAAATCCTTGAATCCAGGGTTTTTAGGTTATGTTTGAGTTACAAAGGACAAAGAACCATAATTTCAATCATTTCCAGCTCAAAAATTTCATTTTTGGATCTTGGTAATCGATTACATCACTATGGTAATTGATTACCAGCGAAACAGAATCCCTGTAATCGATTACAATCCCATTTTAATCGATTACACGTTTTCCAGAACTACGATTCTTAACTTCAAGGACCTGGTAATCGATTACACAGCCGTGGTAATCGATTACCATTGGGACAGAACCTCTGTAATCGATTACCCACAAGTTGTAATCGATTACGTGATTCCCAGAAACATCATTTCGTGAAATCAGAGGCTTGTAATCGATTACACCATTCTTGTAATCGATTACAAGCTAGACAGAATCTCTGTAATCGATTACACATAAGATGTAATCGATTACCAGATTTCTAGAATCACGATTTAGTACCCTTAAGAGCTTGGTAATCGATTACAAGCCCCGTGTAATCGATTACCACGCGTAAACTTGCAGAAAACAGAGTTCTCAAGTCCTTTAACTCAAATCAAACCAATCATTATCATATTTAACTAACAAGCTACTCAAATATACCTTCAAATCATGCAAGAGGCATCAATCAATCATACAACAAATCAATCTAATAGCATAAATCAATTAAAATCAACACATAGACATAGTAATCACAAAATCAAAGGATAACCCTCATTAGGGTTTTTCCACCAACAACACAATCAAGGTTCCTAGATGCTAAGAAAGGTTGAGGAGGAGTGTCTTCCTCTTACCTAAGTGAAGAAAACAAAAGAAGAACACCAAGAACCTCCTTTGAATTTTCGGATTTGAGCTCCAAGAACCCTAAAAATGGTGACGTTGTTAGAATCAATACCAAGGCTTGAAAAATAAGCCATGGATGGCCAACATGAAAACCATGACCACGAAAATGGAGGAGAAAGAAGAGAAGTCTTGAGTCTTACCCAAAAGCTCAAACCTTGGAGCTTGAAGAAAATGGTGAGAATGGTGGAATCTCAAGATGCTCCAAACAAGAAGGATGTCTAGGAGAGGAAGAGGGTTAAGAGAGTGTGGTTGGAAAAAAAATTTGTGATGAATGAGGGGAAGAGGGCTGCTGGTGCCGTGGGATTTACGGAGAGAGGAGGAGAAAATATCATGAGGAAGAAGAAGAGTGAAGCGAAGAAAGAAAAGAAGTAAAGGAATGCTTAGGAAATAAAATCAATTTCCCCCAAAATGTTGTCCAGCCGTGCATGAAGGAGAGAGGAGGAATGGGTTTGCTTTTGCATGGGAAGGAGGAAGAGGAAATTTCCAAGAAGCTTCCTCCATGCTTCCATGAGAAGCTTCGCACGTTCTCGATAAAGTGAAAGGAAAGTTATTTCCTAATCGGGGACACTAACACGGAAGAATATTTACACTTGTCGCAATATTTTTCCTCCAGTGTAGAAGAGTTACTGATGATGAAAATAATATTCCATTATTCATCAGATGATTTTACAATACCGCGATTTCATTCATCAGGTAAAGCCTCGTAAAACGTAAATTTCATAAATTGTGTCCGGCCTCGGGTTTAGTAAGATCCCCCGTCGACAAGTCCATAATTTAGAGTTTACCAGCCACAGAGAAGACATCGCATCTTCCTAAGTTACATGACAATTGTACACGCAAAACGAAAAATATATTAAAATATTCATCGTTTCCGAAAAATTCCGAAAGAATTCACATAAATCACAAATATTAGAAATGACTATTGGTGGTGAAATAATTAACTTCCGGAGCGTTACACTGACCTCAGCAATTCTCAGCTCAGTGTACACGTAAAACGAAAAATATATTAAAATATTCATCGTTTCCGAAAAATTCTAGAAAAATTCCTAAAAATCAAGAATAATATAAAATGATCATTTATACTTAAACAGATATTTTTTGGTATGTTACACTGGAGGCATCATAACCAGTGGATTTGTCAAATACTGTTTTATCTGGTCGAAGGCTTCTTGGTGGCAAGGTTCCTACACAAATTCTTGTTCAGCCTTCAACTTGATCAACGGAGCAAAAACTCTGGTTATTCCAGACAAATTGGATATAAATCTTCTCAGGAAATTCACTTTTCCTAAAAAAAATTGTAATTCCTTTTTGTTCGTCAGTGGTGCGGCCTCCAGAACTGACTTGGCTTTATTCTTGTCCACCTTAATATTTTTTTTATAGACTAAAAAACCCAAGAATTTAGTAGCTGACACTCCAAAATCATATTTTTCTGGATTCATCTTGAGGTTGTGCTTTCTCATGCTATCGAATGCCTGCCTCAAATTTGTCAAATGGCTCTCCTTCATTTCTGACTTGACAATGGCATCGTTGATGTACACCTCTATAAATTTCCAATAACATCATGGAAAATTGTGTTCATTGCTCTCTGATATGTGGCCCCCGCATTCTTTAAACCAAAAGGCATGGCTATCCATTCATAAGTCTCAATAGCTCCTGGATATCTGAAGGCAGTTTTCGACACGTCCTCATCGGCTATAAAAATTTGATTATAATCTGTATGACCATTCATAAAACTTAACAATTTATATCCAGATGCGGTATCAACTAACATGTCCGCAATTGGCATTGGATATTCATCTTTAGATGTAGCAATGTTTAGATTTCTAAAATCTACACATATTCTTAACTTGCCATTTTTCTTAATTACAGGAACAATATTAGAAAGTCATTCGACATATCTGGTTGTTCTGATGAACTTGGCTTTGAGTAATCTTTTGACCTCCTCCTTTATCTTCAAAATCACCTCAGGTGCAAATCTTCTATTAGCTTGCTTGACAGGTCTACAACCTTCTTTCAATGGCAATCTATGCTCGACAAGATCTTTACTCAATCCAGGTATTTCGTTGTATTCCCACGCAAAGCAATCTTTATATTCCTTAATTAATTTGACAAGCTTTTCCTTGAACTCCTTTGGCAGAAATGAACTCACAAATATAGGTCTTCTGTCTATTTCAGTGCCTAAGTTTATCTCTTTCAAAGGATCTTCCACATCTACACCTTGTCTTTCATCAAGTCCTTTCTCAAAACCCAAAGGACCATCATCTATTATACAATCTGACAGCATACCTTCAGTGGTGTATACTGCCCTATTGGCCAAATAGGCCGACAACCTGTCCAACTGATCCTTAACACTCATAGCTAGTGCTTGGCCCATCCCTTTTGGCCTTATTCACCAGTTGAATGCCAAATTGGTCCATCAGGCATATTTCAAATGCATCTTTGTTAATGACTCCATCAATTACCATGATTGGCTTGACATTTGGAGCATATATTTTAAAATCGACATAAAATTATTGTAGATAACAAGGACTATCATCTGCCTCTATTATCTCTATCAGATCGTCCGCATTCCATAGAATAAGCTTTTGATGAGCCATCGATGGTATTGCTCTGATAGCGTGTATCCAATCTCTTCCTAACAGAAGATTATAACTTGATTTGGCTGGAATTACTACAAACAATGTTGGCTTTTTGATAAATCTGACTTGTACATTTAGTATCACTACTCTATCCGACGGGTATGTTTTGTCACTAAAGTCAGTGACAATCACGTTGGTTGACATCAAATCAGACTCATTTTTTCTCAAGTTTCTTAAGCATTGTTCTTGGGAATAAATTAATAGCTGCCTCCCCCCCCGGTCTATCAAAACTCTATTCGTAGCCTTACCTTCCAACAGAACCTTGATGTGTAATAGGTGCAAATGAGCCTTCTGCTCTTCTGTCGATTTCTCAAACTGTGTTGTATTGTCGAACACAGTTACCATGTTGTCCTGAAAAGGAAACCAGTGATCATCTAGGTCATCTAGATCTTCTACATTCGACCACTAGGAACGTGCAGCAAAGCGTTTGACCACTCTTCATTGGCGGTTATTGTTTGAGGCGGTAGGTATCAAATAAAATAATATTATAATATAAATTATTTTAGTCCACTCGTATATTCAACCTCATCATATCCCTCGAACTCGGCAGGTAATATTGAAATCAAATTTACATTCATATTCATTGTCTGCAGGCATTCTTCTTCATCAGACAACTCCTTATCACTTCTGTACCTTCCGATTCTGAAATAATGTTACGACGACAAGTACTACCTATAGTCGTTATAACATCATCCAAATCTTCGTTCAAATTAAAATCCATGTCGAATTGCTCATCATCACTAAGGCCTAAAAGATCACCTAGATCATTTAAGGCCTCAATAATTTCATCAGTCACTAAGTTCATATCTTGACAATCAGACTTTGCTAATCTTTCTCTTTCTTTAATTATGCCAAGCATTTTCTTCCTCAACTCAACATCTTGATCAGGATCCTTAGGACTTTCTTGATTTCTTCGTTTGACCAGTCTTCAATATCCTTACTACTTTCAATTTCAAAGTCCTTGATCTCGACCTTTCCCATTATCACCTTTTCAACTTTTGATATGGTCATTTCCTTATTTTTCTCGACTGGTAAATTGCTTTTCCTTGCCTCTTCTTCTACTGCTATTAATCCAATCGACCATTTCCTTTTAGTTTTATTTGAATTAGGCATTTGAACCTATTTGCCCTTTTTTATCTCTGCCAACTTTTCTTGTTGAAGATTATCATCCATGTTAATTTGTCTAACTGCAGGTGTTGTCGGCTCCTTTGGAAATGATCTCCTTGTATCCAAGAATTCTTTTGTGACAATACATTTCAACTTTTTACCATCTTCATTTGGATTCAATACTGGCTTGTTTTCGACCACTAAAAATCTTATTTCCGTGGGTTATTCCTTGATAACTAATCCATCAGCCATATCCCTTTTTCTTTTATGCTTGTCTTAATCTTTACAGTCTCTATTTTTTACTCTTCGACATTGGTAGAGACTTTGATGGTCCTGCTACATCTTGGCCAATCATAGTTTTACCTTGATCAATCCTACCATTTTTGTAATCTTCATTCCAAAATGGTTGATCTTTTTGAATTTTATTCTTCCTGGTAGCCACATTTCGTCGTAAATACGTGTAACTTATCATTACAGAATTTTTTACCCATCTATCCACAACAACATTAGCAGGTGGTACTCTGGTCTAGGCTGGCCCGACATGACCTTTGAAAAATGAATTACTTCCCACAGATCCACCAGATGATTTAACCAACCATTCATTCATATTAGGCCTATGCATGTAGACTGACCTTGGCCTTGGAGTATAGAAAGGCTTTTGTGGTTTCTAAGCTTTCTTGTCGAAAAGCTTTTTCTTACTCTGCAGGCCACTTGGTTGTCCCTCAGCAGCTTTCTTTGTAGCAAACTCATCGTACACTGCATTACATCTAGGGCACAATCTTACCTTGCCCTTCTCTTTCTTCCTCTCAAGAAATGCTTCAAGAGATTCTCCTGGCTTTGGATAGATGTCCATCGCATCCTCTGTGTCGACGTCGAATTCTTGCAAATTCCTTATATTGAGCATTCCAACATTCAAAGGAACCTGCTGATCAACATAAGACACTCTAGCCTGAAACGGATTTGTATCAACTTTTATATCCATTTTAGGCTTGTCAGCAAACTTCAGATGTCCATCCATTATTGCTTTTTGGATTATGTCTCTGAAACGAATTCATTCATTAGTAACATGACCAAAATTATTATGAAACTTACAATATTTTTGGTCTTTTATTTCATCAAGTTTTAATAACCTATGACCTTCCGACAGTTTAATTTGTTTATCTTTTAACAATAAATCAAAGATTTTGTTGGCTTTTGTTACGTCGAATGTATATGTTTTTCTATTGATATAACTCATTTTCTCCTTATTTCTTGTAGGCTGTAAAGCCTGACAAACATAAGGAGGACCATTCTGAAGTTCAGCAATGTTAACTTCGAACTCATCTTTGCTATCTTCAATCTCATTGTCGGATTTACCTAATCCGACAAATGCTACCTTCTCTCTTTTAAGGAATCTTTTTTGCTTTTGAACCTTTTCAGCTTTTAGTTGCTCTATTTGCCTAACCTTCTCACCTAGTTAGGCAAGATCAACTAAATGTAGATTCACTAATTTCTTCCTTACGTAATAGTTTAAGCCTCATGCAGCGATCTTTACTATTTTGACCTCAGGTATGGGAGTGAAACATCTATTCCTCATTTGTCGAAATCTAGCAAGATAGTCATCCACAGTTTCATTGTACATTCTTTTGATATTGAAGGGATCTGTAAGTCTCACTTTCAAATCTCTTCTGAAAAATTGGTCATGAAAGCTTCTTTCTAATTGAGCCCAAGAATGGACTGAGTTTGGTCTCAATGTCGAGAACCAAGAAAAAGCATTTTTGGTGAGGGAACTCAGGAAGAATCTTATTTTAAGGCCTTCAATAATGGCCAATTCTCCCATTTCTATAGTATACCATGCAATATATTTGACGGTTAATTCCTCACTTTCTCTTGCAAACTTAGAAAGTTTAGGAATTTTAACTCCTCCGAGCAACTCTGCTTGTTGCACCCACTCAGGAAACACTGAAATAAAATAGGGTTGGTTAGCATATCCAACATTGAACTCAAATCTATTCAGCACTTGTTCCACTACTTGGTTTACATTTTGCTCAATTACTTGGTGCCCCCCAAGATTTTGTCGAAGCAATCTCATGGCTGTATCATTTCTAGTCATTTGATCCTCATCATCTCGATGGAGTATATGGACATTACCATATTCCAAGCGTGGCTGATCATTTTGCCTAGGTTATTCCAAGTTTTGTTGATTTTATCCCTTATTTTCCTGAGGTACAACCATTTCTCTATTTACCCCAGGCTGGGTTCCTTGAGCATTTTCATTGGCTAATTTACCTATTCCCAAGGCTTGGTTTAGCCTTGCCATCTGTTGGGCCAATACACTGCAAGTATTATTTGTGTTTTCCATGATTGGTGTAATCACAGCACCCATTTACTGAGTGAACATATGCACCATTCCATAGTTGCTTTCATCCATTTGTTGTCGAAAGTTGGTCAAAGAATTCATAGTTGGCCCTGTTATATTCTGAGGAGTGTCTCTTGACATACTTGAAAAAATCGGTCCTAAATTCAATCTCTCATGTCGAAAAAGAGTTGGATTACTTGTACATGCAACCCCTACTCCCTGGCTATTAAAACTTACCAAGGCTGAACTTATCTGTGGTTGGCCTTGTGAAATCACTGATTGGCCGACAGTATTGGCCAACGTGGAGCCAAGTCCCATTTGTGCCATCACATAAGGCACATAATTGGGTGGTAACCCATATTGTGGTAAAAACCTTGAATTTGAATTCATTATGTTGTGGTTACTTGGCTGACTCGGCGATGACTGAGTCATTCCAGGCAACACCTGTTCTAACACTGAATTACTTCGAAGAGTACCAGTTACTATTGCATCATCCACCAGACCAGTACTAGCGACGGTCGAGGGTGGTGTAGTAATAGTTGTCGAAGGTGTATCCGACGCCTGGCTACTTACATTACTCATGGTTTGTGTATTTTGAGAAGAGTAGATAAATCTTCCACTTTTTAAACGAATAAAACCATTTCTTGTGACATTATGAGTTACTCTGAACTTGTCCCACCGGATGTGGCAATTTGTTTATGGGTAAATTTGGTTAAGACAAATTCCAACAAACAAATGATTATTTTATCAGTCGAATGTGGGTTCAGAGTTATGTGGTAATCTCATTTAGTAAAATGGTTTTAAAACAAATAACAGGAATTTATAAAGCTGAAAGCAAGAAGCACAAAATAAACAGAAAACTTAGTAAAGAAAACTTAGAAAACTTTGAAAAGTTTAAAAGAAAATAAGAAAATTGGTATAAGAATTTAAAGTGTAGAATTTAAACAAAAAGAAGTAAAAGAAAACGTGTAAAAGTGCAATAAAATATAAAGAAATTTAAAGAACAAGACTGAAAAGTAAAGGAATTTAAAAGAACATTGCATTAAATTAAATGACTTGAAATGAAAAGGGAAGGCATACTTGGATCAAATCCGTTAATCTACTCGAGTGAGATTTTAAGATTGTGTATCAACAAAAAACCTCTTTTTTTTACATTGTGAATACTACTATTTATAGGTGAATTATAAAAATAACTGACACCTAGGAATTTAACACGTATATGGCAGTTATGCCACTAATATTTCCTTAATCTTTCGACAAAACTAACTTTTGATCATTTAAACATTCTTCGTCGGTTTAATCACTTAGGAAATGCAACCCTGTCAGATTAATTGATAACTCCACAAAGTGTAATTATTTGTGCCCCATATCTATATTTCTCAGATTGCTAAAGTCCTTATATTTATGCATATTTAGAAGGTTTTATGCTTCTATTTGTTATATCCAATTCTGATACCTTTCCTGTATGTAATTGAGCAAATTATGCGTATTATGTTATTGATTAAGTTGATATTGCATTTGTTAATAATTTGGTGATTTCTCTATTGCATGAAGAGCTATAAATAAGCAGATTGGTGGAAGATTTGGACCAATGCTGATGAGAAAGCCCAAGAGGAACCCAAAAGAGCAAAAATAGCAGCAAAATTGTGTTTGCTGCAGAATTCTACAGACAAACTTGTCACATCGCGACGCTGAGAAGCGTACGCCGTGGCGTGGTGGTGCCTCCCTACATCAAAAGTCAGAGAGCATGAACAATTGAACGCCATGGTGTGGCATGTGAATGCTTCGCCATCACTGACCTAATTTGGCAGGTGTCGCGGTGTAGGCATGTTAATGCCACGACGTGACTCTATTTTTCTAAGTCTATAAATACGTTTTTAACAGATTTTGTAAGGAGGGAGTTTTTAGAGCTTTTTAGGTTTTAGATAGGCTGCGGCTTATTCTTCATTTCTGAGCTAATTGGAGGATTAGGAAGGCTAGGTTGGAGGCCATCTTCTTCATGGAAGGAGATTCAAGCTTCAGTGATCACATTCATGGATTCCTTCCTCTTCTCCTTTTTTTTCTCTTCTCTTCCCTATCTTTTGAGCACTATTTTGATGTGTAATTTTGTGTTCATGGATTAGCCAAGCTATATTTAGGGATACTTTGAATCTTTCTATGAGTATTGATGTTTATGTTATCTTTTGAATATATATTGATATTTAGCTTTGTTCTTCCATGCCTATGCTTAATGCTTGCTTTTGTTTGATCAACAATTGCATGATCTTGATTGATGCAAATGAACTAGACATAGGGATTTGTGGAGATGGACATGGTATGGTTGATGCATGTTTGATGAGTTCAATTGGCTTGGATGAGTTGATTCGCTAACTTGATAGAAATATATCTTTTAGCCATGTATTAGCGGGTGTTTGAGAATAGATCGTTCATTAGTGGAGTTTACACTAGTCTTCATGCAAACATAAGAAACATAGTGGATTAGGTAAATGACACCAGAGTTAATTGACCTAGACATAGGCTTTTGACTAAATTAGATTCTCAAGCTAACTTAACAATTCATTGATGTTGCTTGGAAGATTGCATATCATTAGCATGAAGTAGGAGGTGAAAGAGGATTTCATAGATCTCTAAACCATTATCTTTATTGCTTTTGTAGTTTAGATTTAGTTTATTTGTACTTACTCTATTTTTATGTTCTTGAATAGAATTTAGCTAAGCTATTGGTTGTTATTTAGTAATGGAAGCTATGTATCCTCGTGGGAATGAACTTATACTCAGTGTTTGTATTACTTGTATGACCCATGCACTTGTGGCCTAATAAAGGGACAAACATTAATCACTTGTCCGACATCAATATCTAGTTGTTGCATTGGATCTTCCGACCATTCAGCACTTCCGTCGTCTCAACACTTAGAAGATTCTTCCAATATCATCATCCAACCGTCGAATTGCCAATTTGTTTATTTTCACCCCCAACAGGGGCCAATCAAAATGTATGAAATTTCTTTTATAACTTTTGTATCTATTTTTCTCCTCCACATAACCTTGTCTTGTAAAAAATCATATGAGAGGACCTATTCCCCAAATTATTTGAGTTCCTATCAAGATTATTACCTAGTTTTTAGCTCCTGCGAATAAAATTTTCACAGGTTTCATGGCATTATTAAATAACTGAACTAGTAGAATCATATCTATACCCTCTCTTGTGCTTTCATAAAAATGGGTGTGTCAATGGTTTCATTCGTTATACCTAGAAATTTTCATTTCTATTTGCTCTTAATTTAGGCAGCTCATTCCTAAATCAATTCGAGGTGAATACGTGAATGTCTATATTGCCAATCTTCTCCAATAAAGACTTAATTATGCGTGTTTGTGCTGCATTATTATTATTATTATTATTATTATTATTATTATTATTATTATTATTATTATTATTATTATTATTATTATTATTACAAAAATCATTATTATTAGGTTTGGATAAATATTAATTATTATTATTCTATTAAATTATTATTAATGTATTATTATTATTATTATTATTAGTTAACCTAAAATAAAATTATTATTATTATTATTATTAACATTATGAGGTTTAGATAAATGGCATTAACCTCATTTCTATTTTATCCCAAAATTACCTCATCCCATTAATGTAACAAACACAAAATATTCTACTTAAGGCAAGTTAACCTAAAATAAAATAAAAAAGGAAAAGCTATTAGGAATTAGGAAGTATGAAGATTCTTTCTTTATTTTTCATCTACTCTCTTATTATTACCATTATTACGTTGTTCGTTATTCATAGACAAGGCCTACTATTACGATGATCTTCATTATTTGAGTCGTGCGCTCATGGGTGGTGGTAGTATTATTAATATGGGCTATGATTAGGATAACCCACTAAATTATATATTTAGCCCATTTTAATTATTATGTGACAAACTTTTTTAGCCCTAACTCATTAAATCCATAATTTAGTGGGTCAAAATGGGGCTGACCCACAAAGTCCCCTAAATTACAAGTGTTAAAATTAAAGAAACAATATAGTACCAAACTACTAAGGGTTTGGTAACTTAAGAAACCTAAATTAGAATTATTATTTTATTATTATTATATAGTTGAGATTAGATTATTATTATTATTATCATATTATTATTATTTTTATACTAACATAAATCATATTATAATTTTATATTAATTAGATGTCAAAATTATTATTTTGTTTATTAAATGTGATTATTATGGCCTATTGTTATTATACTATATATGATTTTATTTTATGGGTTTATTATTAGTTTACCATAATGGGTAAGTTTAATTATTATTTATATATTATTATTATTATTATTTTATTATTATTATTATGGGATATAATATATCTATTATCGAGATTATTATTATTATTATTATTATTTTCAAGATAATCTTAAAACTCTTTATATATTTTGATATGTCATAAATGAATCAATTGGATAAATGGCACTTAACCTCATTTCTCATTTCTATCCCAAAATTACACCCCATCCCATTAATGTAACAACACAGAATATTCTCACTTAAGGCAAGTTAACCTAAAATAAAAAAAATTATTATTATTATTATTAACAAAAATCACCGTTGAGGTTTAGATAAATGGCACTTAACCTCATTTCTCATTTCTATCCCAAAATTGCACCCCATCCCATTAATGTAACAACACAAAATATTCTCACTTAAGGCAAGTTAACCTAAAAAAAAAAAAGGAAAAACTAGAAAGGAATTAAGGAAGTCATGAAGATGCCCTTTCTTTGCCGCACCCAACACCCTCACTCTCACACTCTCTTCACTGCACCCAACACCGTCACCACCGCACCCAACGTTGTTCGTGCTTCTCGCAGACAAGGCCTACTACCACAATGATCTCCACAGCTAGGGGTTGAGTCGTGTGCTCATGGGTGGTGGTGGTACTATTAATATGGGCTATGACCCTTAGGATAACCCACTAAATCCCTATATTTAGCCCATTTTTTTAAGCCCACTATGTGACAGACTTTTTTTTAGCCCTAACTCATTAAATCCACTAATTTAGTGGGTCAAGATGGGGCTGACCCACAAAGTCCCCTAAAATTGTCAACAAGTGTTCAAAATTAAAGAAACAATATAGTACCAAACTACTAAGGGTTTGGTAACTTAAAGAAACCTAAAACAGAAAAATTATTTAATTAGGAAATGGTACACTGAAATATAGTTGAGAAGGGTAGAAAATTAACATATTAATTGATCATATGTTAGATTTTTTTTATGGACTAACATAAATCATATTATAATTTTATAAAACCCAGATTAATTAGATATCAAAATTATTAGAGCATTTTCTTTAGCCTAAATTGTGATCAGTATTGTTAACGAGCCTATTGTTATTAAAGCACTACTCATATGTGAGTTTTCTTTTATGGGTCCTATATATAAGTTTACCATAGTGGGTAAGTTTAACCCATTTTAGTTATTCTATATACACATAGAGAGGTCCCTTTTCCTAGCCACTCTAGTGCACTTTGCATGAGTTGTCCCATTCGATCTACCGATTTTGTTAAGGTGAGCATTTTGTTGATATTTTGTTATTGTGGGATAAGAATAATATATCTCCTTCATCGAGATTGATTTTAAGGGTTTCAACAATGACTTTCTCATTGGCGCCTTTTCAAGGTAATCTTAAAACTCTTTATATATTTTGATATGTCATAAATATTGGAATTAAGAGATCTGAAAAATTTTCTTTCAATTGGTATCAAAGACTGGTTTTAATCCTAATTATGACTATCAATTTTTTGTTTTACCTAAAAATCGTATGAGGTTTAAAATTGAAGAAATTCGAAATCCTAACATATGTGATGTTCAATTCAATTGTTTTATGATTATTTTTTTAAAAAAATGGATAAGGGCTTTTGTAGATCATGTTATCCTGAGTCTAAAAATATGTATATTAATTGTATTATAATGTTGTGAATTTACAAAGAATTTTGCTCAAACCTGTGAAATCCTAAAATGTTTAAATTTTATGATTTGCTTTTTATTTTGTGAATTAATTCTGAAAATTAACTTAAGGATTTTATATATCTTAATTTTATGAGTTTAATGACACTTGATTTTAGTTGAGAAACTATAGATAAATCGCTAAAATATCACGTTTGAACCCATATTTTCATACTCATATTTTCAATCAAAAGCCCATAAATTTCATGCGAAATTTTCAAAACTTTTTAAAGGGGTTTAGTAGATCTTGAAATTTTGAATCCAACGACGTAAGAATCGCATCAAACAGATGTAAAACGAGAAAGATATCACAGAAAACTCATCACACCATGAACTAGGTCAAATCTCTATCAAATGACCCGAATTCAATCAAACGAGCAAGGAAGAATGTGGTGATCTACCCACGCTCACGCCCACTCGTGGTCCTAGAGAGTGCAGGAGAGTGTAATCTATAGAAAATTGATTTTTTTAATTCTATTTTTAGCATTGTTCTCCACACACCTTGATTTATTTTTTAGTGAATTTTATTTATGTTTTTATGCCTATTTATTATTTATTCCAAAATTTCTAGAGATTAAAATTGTTAAAAATATATGGTACTCTCATCTTTTGCCTATGAAAATTTTTGTGTATTATTGTGATGTTTCTAAACATGATATATATTGTGCACTCTCAGAGTTGATGTTGTTTGGTCACTAAAATAATTTTTTATATTATTTTGTGCATAAATTAATATGCAATGTTTTGAAAACTATTTATTTTGTTATTTTTTATGCGATTTGATTATGACAGTTGCTATTTTAAGTATTGTGGTACTGTTTTAGGACACTTTGCATGATTGTGAGCTTGCCTTCGCATTGCCAATTATGTTAAGGTGTCATTTTGTTGATATTTTGTTAATAATATGGCATTGGGGATTATGTTGATAATGCGTTTACCCTATCAGTTTGCCTTTGTTAATGTAATTCATGATGATTTGTTAAGTGACATTTTTTTTAGTTTGTAAGCTAACCTTCGCAGGACTAATTGTGACAAGATATTATTTTGTTGATTAAATATTGTTATTTTGTGGCATTAGGGATTATATTGATAATGTGCTTATCCTATCGGTTTGCCTTTGTTAATGTAATTCCCGATGATTTGTTAAAGGCATTAAGGTTGTACCCTTAGAATTCTCAGTATCCTCTCGATACTAGCTTTAGAGACATGATTTTGATATTCGTGAGAGTTTACTCATGTGTTATAATTCGAGACCCTTAGACGGGATTGCAATTGTATGGAGAAGCTCCATTATGGTTGTTGCTTATCTTGTTTATTGAAATACTCAACAAGAAAATCTTCCTTTGAAATATTGATTCAGTTTTGCTTATGAAAATAAATGTTTTGACAAAGTTGTGTGGGACCAATTATGATGACTAGGTTGAGTCAATGAATTTATTTCTGGTCATCTCTATTATTGATGTTGCTCTAGTTGTGGATGAACCCTAAAGCCCATAGATATGTTTTCTGTTGCGATTGAGGTGAAATATGAAAGGTAGGATCATTCAAATAAAGTTTGTCTCATGACAATAAAGTATAACATGGACAAAATCATTAAGGAGAGTTTTCATGAAACGAATAATGTCAACCAAATTTGTAAGGCTATTGATACATCTAGAAGGGCTTGTGACCTCTCTGTGTTGACCAAGACTAAACATGATGGTGTAAATGGTGATCATGAACACGTCACGAAATTTGCAGATTGACTAAAACGAGCTAATTGTATAGAGTTTAATAATTGAATTAAGGATAAAGAAGTTGAACCCCTGGCTCTAATGTTTTTTGAATCCAATTTTGATAATGTTCCTTCTAACACTTATTAGTTCGATATTGGTGCAACTACTCACATTACAAGCTTATTACTGGAGTTCAAAAATAGGTGAAAACTGAGTGAATGAGAGTTGATAATCACAATAAGAAATATAGTTAGTGTCAAAGTAGAGTATAAATGTGGTATTTCCTTGAAGTTGTGTACTGGATATTCTTTAGGTTTAAAAGACACCATCTATGTGTCCTTTATAAGAAGGAACTTGTTTCCAGTTTCTAGTTTGGATAGTTGCACTATCATGTCTATTTAGTGATAAGAGAGTTTTCCTACCTTATTATTCCATTCTAGTTATTTCTGGAGTTTCGTCTAATGACCTTTATATGTTAAATATTGACCATTTTCTTAACGACATTTAGATATTAATAATGTTTTTGGGATGGAACAAGTATTGATTTCTAGCCTTTGTATACCTTAAATTCCATTTGGAAAGATTTGGGGTTTTAGGTTTTGAGTTGGATGATTATCCTTTTATATTGTGAAATTAAATGTTTAAGACACATATCTAAGAAGAGAATGAAGAGGTTGATTAAAAAAGTATTGTTCATGATATGAACTTCTCTATTTTTTATACCTGTGTTGATTGTATAAAAGGAAAACATACAACTGGAGCCTAGAGGAGTAGGGTTACAAGGAAGAATGATGAGTACTATGATAGGTATGATGAAACTGGTAGAAATCCTGAACCTTTTGCTAAGTTCTTACAAAACTGTGGTATTGAGGCATAATACACCATACTTGGCACTCAGCAATAAAATAGAATTGCAGAAAGGCAAAACTATACTCTTTTGGATATGATGAGATGTATGCTTAGTCATTATACTATTCCAGAATTCTTATGGGGGGATACCTTTATATATTGAATCATGTGCCAAGTAAATATGTACTGAAGATTTCATATGAACTTATGACAAGCAAACAACCTACCTTGAGGCATTTCCGTATTTGGGGTTATAGGGCAGATGTGAGGCCTTATAACCCAATTTTAAAGAATCTTGATCCCAAAACCATTTGTTATTTCTTCATTGGTTATTGTATTAGCTCAAGGGGTTCTAGGTTCTATTGTCCTTCACATACTACTAGAGTTATTGAATCGGATTAGGTTATCTATTTTGAAGGGGACTTAGAGCATGGTGGAACTCAGGAGCTACAGATTGTTGATTTTAGAGAGAAACATGTTCTTATTCATGTTGTTCATTTTCCAAGGATACTCGAAGGAGAAGGAAGAGGAAGAAGGAGGACTGTGAGTGGAGAGCTTGGATCTTCCATGGCTAATACTTTCAAGCCATGCTTCATCTTGTCTACAAGGAGTAGGGGATGTCATTTCTTTTGATCCATAATGATGATGTTATTGATCTTATTGATAATGTCGATATCCCTCAACAAGTTGAAAATAATGTATAGAATCCAAATGTTGTTCTGACTCCATTGAGAAGTTCTAAGTGAGTTCTTATATCTACTGAGTCTACTAGATTAAGGGATTACATTGTGTACTTGCAAGAGCATGAATATAATTCACTTAAGGATTTTGATCCTATTTCCTTTCAAGAGACCATGGTTAGTCCTGATAGTGTACAATGGCTAGTGGCTATGGAGGATGAGTTAGCTTCTATGAGAAAGAATAATGTTTAGGAATTGGCGGAGTTGCCTATAGCTTGTAAAATTGTTAGCTGCAAATGGGTCTTAATCTTCCATTGTCAAAATTGTTTGTTGCAAATTGACTCTTGTGTTCTTCATGAAAGTTGTAGATATAGGTCTTAATCTTCCGTTGTCAAAATTTCAGAATTGTTGAACTCCTATAGCCCGAGATATAGCCTAATGAGTGTATAGAGGTCAAGTTGTCAGGTTCAAAACTCTAAATTTTGCTTCAACTTCAATTTGAGTTATCCAAACATATGTTCCCGGTCTTGAGGTATTCATAAAAGTTGTAGAAATTTGTCTTAGATTTAAAACAAGACTAAAATCATATCCATCAGATATTTGTAACTCAAATTATAGCCAGTTTACTGAAAAATCTAAGTGAGAAGATTATACAATGAATGAAATATATTTATCAATGTATCTTGCTATCAAGTGAATAATTATTAGAGAATTATCTTAACTTTTCAGCAAGACCAGAATCACATTAATTAGATATTTATAACTCAAATTATGGTCACTTTACTTAAGAATGCAATCACCCATATTAATGATAATTCAAGTAATAAATTCTTCAATGATCCAATTAAGCTTAATTTCATAAAATGTGACAAAACCAACTTAATTAAGCCAAATTGAATCTTAAGAAGCCCAAAGTGCATCATTTAGTCTTAAAGACCAATCTTTGCGATTTGGGTTAACTGTTTTTGTCAAAATTTGTTTAATTTTCCTATTTGCTAATTCTACTTATCCACTTGTCTGAGGGTGACAAGGGATGACAACTTTATAGGTAATACCATATTTCTTCATTAAAAATTCAAATGGTTTATTGCAAAATTATGTTCCCACATCACTGATGATAACTTGAGGGATTACAAATCGACCCAAGACATTTATTTTAAAAATTTAAGAACAATTTTATGATCATTATATCGACATAAAATCGCATCAATCCATTTTGAGACATAATCAACTGCAACTAAAATATACACAAATCTAAATGAGGATGGAAATTGACCCCTGAAATTAATTCTTCAACAATCAAAAATTTCAATGACAAGGATAGAGTTCAGATGCATCATATTTATTTTAGAAATGGAACCTAATTTCTGACTATTTTCGCAACTTTTACAAAAGGTATAGTTGTCCTTATATAAAGTGGGCCAATAAAATCCACACTGCAAGATTTTCGCAGTTGTTTTCTTTGAAGAAAAATGACCTCTACATTCTTTTGAGTGACAAAATTTAATGACACTACCTACCTCCCTAGTGGGTATACATCTCTGAAAGATTTGATCAGGACAATATTTGAATAAATATGGGTCATCCCAATAAAATTTTTTTACCTCAGTCAAAAACTTTTTCTGTCTTGCCGTGATCAATGAGGCGACATCCTTCCTATTACAAGAAAATTGACTATGTTAGTAAACTAAGGCATGAATTTGACAGAAAATATAAACTCATCAGGAAAAGAATCATTGATAGGTGTGATATCAAAAGGTGAGCCTATTGTAAGTTTGGACAAAAGATCTGCAACAACATTTTTTACTTATTTCTTGCCTTTTATTGTGATGTTAAATTCTTGAAGCAACAAAATCCACCGTATCAACCTAGGTTTGGCATCCTGCTTAGACATTAAATATCTAACAACAACATGATCAGTGAAAACAACAACAGAAGAACTAATTAAATGAGCTCAAAATTTGTCCAATACAAAAATTATAACAAGTAGTTCTTTTTCAGTAATGGTATAATTCATTTGTGCACTATTTAAAGTTCTACTTGTGTAACAAATCACATAAGGCTTACCTTCCTTTCTTTGGCCTAAAACAGCGCCAACAGCAAAATCACTTGCATCACACATCAACTTAAAAGGTAAAGACCAATAAGGGGATTGCATGATAGGAGCAGATGTTAGAAGACCAAATAATTTTTCAAAAGATTTTTGGGATTCTTGAGTCTAATCAAATGGTGCATCTTTTATCAGAAGATTGCATAATGATCTAGATATAACACTAAAGTCCTTAATAAATCTTCGATAAAATCCTGCATGTCCTAAAAATGAATAAACTTCTCTGACTGTTTTTAGGCAAGGCAAATGAGCAATTAATTCAACTTTGGCCTTATCAACTTCAATTTCTTCTAAAGATATCACATGACCTAACACAATTCCTGAGGTAACCATGTAATGACAATTTTCCCAATTTAAAGCAAATCATTTTTCTTCGTAACTTTTAAGAACTTTATCCAAATTATCAAGATAATTTTCAAAAGAATTTCCAAAAACTGTCAGGTCATCTATGAAAACCTCTAAATAATGCTCAATCATGTCACTAAAAATGCTTAGCATGCATCTTTGAAAAATTTTCGAAGCATTACAAAGACCAAAAGGTATTCTTCTATATGCAAAAGTACCAAAAGGGCACGTAAAAGTGGTCTTTTCTTGATCTTCTAATACAATTGGTATTTAATTATACCTCAAATAACCATCAAGAAAACAATAGTAGGGATGTTCTGCTACTCTTTCTAGAATTTGATCAAGAAATGGTAAGGGGAAATGATCTTTCCTAGTGGCTGCATTCAATTTTCTAAAATCAATACACATATGCCAATTGGACGAGACTCGCGTAGGTATTAATTCACATTTTTCATTTTCAGTCACTGTTATTCTAGATTTCTTAGGCACAACTTGTGTAGAGCTTACCCACTGACTATCGAAGATAGGGTAGATAATTCCAACATCAAGTAATTTCAAGACTTCAGCTCTAACTACCTCTTTCATGTGTGGATTTAATCTTGTTTGAGGTTGTTGTGATGTTTTAGCATTATCCTCTAAATGTATTATATGTGTACAAATTAATGGATTAATGCCTTTTATGTCTGTTAATGTCCATCCAATTGCACTTTTATACTTTTTAAGTACTTCTATCAACATATATTCTTGTTCTTCAGTAAGGATTGATGAAATTACTACTTGAAAGCTTTGTTCTTCTCCTAAAAATGTGTATTTCAACCGAGCAGGTAATGACTTTAGTTGTAGTATAGGTACTTCTTCATGAATATTATCATTCATGGGTTGTAGCTCTTCGAATCTCGGCTTCCATGCATTGTATTCCATTACTTGTGTATAATCAAGCAAAAAGCATATTTCAGAAATATCATCATCTACTTGCATACCTGAATCAAATGAATTAATTAAACAAACTTCTAATGGGTCAGAAGAACTCCCTTTTAGAAGATGTTTATCTACAATGGCCTCAATCACGTTAGCTTCCTCTTTTTCATCATTGACTTCTTGTGGTTGCTTGTATATGTTAAAAGCATTAAGCTCTAGTGTCATGTTTCCAAATGTAAGCTTCATCACTCCATTTCTACAATTTATCAAAACATTAGATGTTGCTAAAAATGAGCGACCTAAAATAACAGGAATTGACTTGGAACTATTAACCATAGGTTCAGTTTCCAAGACAATAAAATCCATAGGATAAATGAATTTATCAACTTGTACCAACACATCTTCCATTATTCCTTTTGAAATTTTAATTGATCTATCAACAAGTAGAAGAGTTACAGAAATTGGTTTTAACTCCTCCAGATTGAATTGCTGATAAACTGAATATGGTAACAAATTAACACTAGCACCAAGATCAAGTAAAGCTTGTTCAATTTTATGTTCTCCAATAATGCATGAAACCGTAGGACTACCAGGGTCTTTATGTTTCAAAACATTATTGCTTTGAATAATGGAACTTACCTGTTCGGTCAAAAAGATATTCTTTTTCATATTTAATTTTCTTTTAATAGTGCATAAATCCTTCAAAAATTTAGCATAAGAAGGAACCTGTTTGATAGCATCTAACAACAGAATATTGACCTTCACTTGTTTAAAAATTTCAAAAATTTCAATGTGATGGTTCAATTTCTTTGGCTTGCTTAATGCTTGAGGAAATAGGGGTATAGGAGAGGAGAGTTTGGTCTCATTTTGGCTCGATGACATCAACCTCTTCCTTATCTTGGGAGATTGATTCACTATCTTTCTCACAAGGTTCAGAAATTTCTTTTTTAACAACTTTTTCACTCCTAAGAGTTCTCACAGAATTAACTTAATTTATTTGTTGGTTTTCTGAACTACCCTCATTTAGACTATATTGACCTTTGGGATTCAATTGAGGTTGAGAAGGAAATTTTTCTTTCTCGTGAACAATGAGTGCAGAAGTAAATTTGGAAAAAGTGTCTTTTATGTCAATCACGATTTGAGTGTTTTGTTTATTGATGACCTCTTACATTTCTATGAATTCATGCAAAGTTCCTTTAAGATTTTTCCTATATGGTGGGATATAAGGTGCATATCCTTGAGAATTTTGAGAATCTTGTTGTTCCTGAGGAGACGGTGGTTGCATAAATTGTGCTTGATTATTATTCCTTCAGCTGAAGTTAGAGTGATTTCTCCATCCCGGATTATAAGAATTTGAAAAAAAAAAGAGGTGAATGATTTTTTAAAATTGTTCATTGCAATTACTTACTCATGCACAACTTCTTTAAAAAGCATGAATATTTGGATATTCATTTGTCGAGTGTCCTAATTCATCACAAATGCCACAAATTTCTTCATTTTGCACAGATTTGACTTCTTTTACTTCCCCTAATTCCATGGATTCAACCTTTCTAGCCAAATTAGCATACCTAGCATTTAGATCTTCTTCTTAACTAAGATGATATTTTCCTTTACCAATATTTGCAAGGTTATATCTAATTGAATTTTCAAAAGGATTAGTACCATGCAAAGATTGAGAATTTTCAGTTAAATGGTTTAAAAAATCTAAAGCTTCATCAAGTTCTTTATCAAGAAACTCACCATTACACATTGTTTCCACAAATTATTTGGTTTCAGGTGTTAAACCTTGATAAAAGAAGCTTATACTCTGCCATTTTTCAAAACCATGATGTAGGCAAGAATTTAACAAATCTTTAAAACGTTCTCAACATTAAAAATATGTTTCATTTGAATTTTGGAAAAATTTTGGATTTGTCTTTTCAAAGCATTGGTTTTATGTGTTGGAAAAAATATCTTTAAAAACTCACCTTGCATTTCTTGCCATGTGCTAATTGATCTTGATTTTAAAGCATTAAGCCAAGTTTTTGCTTTATCTTTCAAAGAAAAATGAAACAATTTAAGTTTAACAATCTCTTCAGTGCAATTTTGATCATTACAAGCAATACAAACTCTCTCAAATTCTTTTAGATATAAATAAGAGCTTTCAAATTCTAAATCATAGAAATTAAGAAGTAAAAAAACTATATCCGACTTAAATCTAAAATTATTAGCAGTGAGTGAAAAGATAAAACATGATGGACTAGAATTTCGAGGTGGTTGTAAATATGCATGCATAGTTTGCAATGGTTGATTTTCCTATTCATCACGTACACTTTCATTTTTAGTTCGTTGTGTTTGATTTTCATGTTCAATATGTGCACCTTCAATTTTAATTATTGTGTCAATTGTGTATGATTGTGATTCAAACAAATCAATATATAAAGTATCAGGATTAATTTTAACCAAACAACCAGAATTTGAATCACGATACCAATTAAGCATAAATAAGTGACGTAAAATAAAAATAATATATTAGTAGGCGGTATAAACCGGCCCTTAAATATTAAGCCAAAATAAAAGATTTAAAATAAAAAATAATAAGCATTACAAAGCGTAAATAAATAATATAAATAAAAAGTTAGCAAACGTAAAATAAATGCGTAAATAAAAAGTTAGTAAGTTAGTAAATCAGAAAGCGTAAATAAATAAATAAATAAATAAAATAGAAACAGAAAGCATAAATAAAAAAAATATTAAAAAGCATAAATAAATGACGTAAATAAAAAAAAAAAATAAAAAATGAAAGTAAATGACATAAATATAAAAGTTAGGAAGTTAGAAAGCATAAATAAATGACATAAATATAAAAGTTAGTTAATAAGTTAGTAAGTTAGTAAGTTAATTAGTAAGTTAGTAAATTAAAAAGTGAAAAGAGTAGAGGAAGAATATACCTGTTGGTAAAGTTTACTTACAGAAAGAGAACCTCAATAAATTAGAACTTCAAATCAAGTCGCCGGCAATGGCGCCAAAAACTTGATGGGTAATTAAAAGTTTCAAACTCAAGTGTAAGTTGTTTCAAGTAATATATTCTCGGGAGTCCGAGGTTGATCCATAGGAAATTGATGAAGAAAAAATATTTGAAGTAAGGAGCAGATTTGTTACAATACTAAATGTGATAAAAGTTGTTCACAGATAAAAAGTATTTGCTTGGGTTAGGAGATCCACTCTTAGTAATAAGTTAAAGATAATATTATTTCTTTTTATAACTCAATTGAAATCACATATAATGGAGGTTCCAATCAGAAGATTTAACATTCAAAGTTCAATTTAGATTATACATGTAATCATATTATAGTTCCTTTAATTATCCACCAACACTTGTAAATGGTCTCAAGCATCCACTGTGCCAACATCTTGTCTACAATGAATCAAGTTCTTCAATATACAACAAGGGTTTCTAAATTGATTGGAAACAACATACAATACATATAATGATCACTTAAAAATATATCATTTAAGCACAAGAAAGAAATTAATCTAGCCTCAACATATTACCAAAAGCTTCACCATTTCACCTAAGCAAAATGAAAATTAGTTACTCATGGATAAGAAGAAAGAAAGAGAGAAGAAGAAAAAGATGAACATAACTTCAATTTAGAATAAAGAAAACTACAACAAGAGAAACAAATAACATAATAGCATAAACTAAACTAAGATCAAAGATGATCTAAATGAGCACACAAGCTCCCTTTTATAGAGCTCAAGGAGTACAAGAAGACAATGAAGTTATTTAAAGATGAGAAGTAAATGCCAAAATAGTTGTTTGATGGTGATGAATGAGCTGAAATTATAGAGATTCTTGTCTCCGAAATATTTCTGCTCTGAGCTCATGGCATGCGTCATTTCCTCATCAAGTGGTCTTCATAAAAGTTCAAGGAAATTGTCTTATCTTTCCATAACCGCTGGTTTCATCCAAATCCACCACCTACAGCCTGAGATATTGCCCAATTATTACTCATGGGTCAGGCCCAACTTTAGCTCCTCTGTTTTGACTTCTAAGCCCAATATCACCTCCAAGACTTTCGATTTGGCTCTTGTGTTCTCATGACAGTTGTAGATATGAGTCTTAACCTTCCACTGTCAACATTTCAGAATTGTTGAACTCCTATAACCCGAGATATAGCCTAATGAGTGTATAGAGGTCAAACTGTTAGGTTCAAAACTCTAAATTTTGCTTCAACTCCAATTTGAGTTATCCAAACGTGTGTTTCCGGTCTTGAGGTCTTCATGAAAGTTGTAAAAATTTGTCTTAACTTTAAAACAAGACCAAAATCACATCCATAGGATATTTGTAACTCAAATTATAGCTAGTTTATTGAAAAAGTCAGGTGAGAAAATTATACAATGAATGAAATATATTGCTATCAATGTGCCTCTTGCTATCAAATGAATAGTTATTAGAGAATTATCTTCACTTTTCAGCAAGATCAGAATCACATTAATTAGATAATTGCAACTCAAATTGTGGTCACTTTACTTAAGAATACAATCACCCAAATTAATGATAATTCAAGCAATAATTTCTTTAACGATCCAATTAAGCTTAATTTCATAAAATGTGACAAAATCAATTTAATTAAACTAAATTGAACCTTAAGAAGCCTAATGAGAGGATTATAAATTGAATAAAATACATTGTTATCAGAAGGCATTGATTATAAGGAGACTTTCTCACCGGTCTCCACTAAAGACTCTTTTCGTGCATGAGGATCTGTATATGGACCAATGACGAGTGCCGAACTCAGTTAAAATTATAACCGAAGTTATTACCTAAGCTTGTAGCACAGTGACAACACCGGATCATCTCCACGAGGATTGTAGATGCAATTTAATCAAATCAAGTGAAAATTAGCAAAGGGGGTTTGGTTTAAGATCGCACTTAACAAAATTAAAGGAAGAAATAACAATTAAAAAAGCGATCAATTTAGAAACCTATCCAAGATTGGGTAGATTCAATCATAGACCCTTCATAGAACACTTGAAGCACAATTGAATTGTTAATTTGGATCTAACCGAGATCTCTCGCATCAAATCAGAATTCATACTAGACGATCGTCTAGAATTTAATTAACAAGTGATAATCACAAATCCGCAATCACACCATTCATGAAGATCTATGTTAATTTCAAGTACCGAATTCAATTAACTTAGGCACAAATCAGTAACCTAACCTTTTCAATTCTGTGATTAATTTAGATCAATCAGTTCTAAGTTTTATCACAAATCTCAATCTTCATTTATGTGATTAGTTTAGATCAATCAGTTCTAAGTTTCATCACAAATCTCAATCTTAAACCAAGATCAAATCAGATCAACATAAATAGAATCACCATTCATGCATTCAAGATCAAGAAGAAAAAGAAAGAAGAAGAAAAGAGGAATTCAATTACAAATCAAATACAATACATAACCAAGGTCTCAAGAATCCAAACCACAATCTCTTCAAGAGTTCTAAATTGACCGAAAGTAGCTTAGCCCTCCATTACCATGAAGGGGAGCATCAAAATATACAAAAGCTATGAGAAACTATGAAGAAACAAGAAGAAACTATGAGAGAAATGAAGGAGAATACAACTTGTTATTCATGATAACCAATGGTGCCTTTTATAGAAGTCTAGGGTAACAAAATGACAAAGGGGAATGGGTAGATGAGTGGGGTGGTTGAGTGAAGTGGTTGAGTGGGGTGGTTGAGTGAAGTGGTTGAGTGGGGTGGATGAGTGGGTTGGTTGAGTGGATGAGTGAGTGGATTAATGGATGAGTGGGTGGATTAGTGGATGAGTGGATGAGTGTATTAGTGGATGGATGAGTGGATGGTTGAGGACGAAAATTTCTTATCTGACTTGGAAGCCAAAAACGACTAACTATACTTCAGATCCATGAAAAGTACTCTTCATGAAAGTTGTATATATTTTTCTTGGCTATAACATGCATATCTGGATTGTCCAATTTGGCTTCCTACAACCTAAGATATGACCCAAATACCGCAGGTTGCTCAAACCCAACTTCAGCACCTCTGTTCCGACTTGCAAGCTCAAACTGACCCACTAGACTTCATTTTTTCAAAAAGTATTCTTCATGAAAGTTGTTTATTTGGATATTAACTATCAACTAACCAAATTTCAGCTCATCTCCATTATTACAGCTTGAGATATGATTTTATGAGTGCACACCGTTCGGATTCTAGTGATAGAACCCGTATTCTGACTTCCATGTAAACTTAGGTCCCTTAGACATCTGTTTCGGACTTCGAGCTCTTCATCAAAGTTGTAGAGCTTCCTCCTAGCTTTCCTACAAGGTAAAATTCATGATTATCAGATATCAGGAACTCAAGTTATGGCCAAAATACAGAAACAGTGTCAAGTCTCAATAATGCTAAAAATATTCAATTAGGACCAATTTGAGCTTAAACTCACAAAATCATACCAAACTCAATCAATTAAGAATATGGAGAGTGTAAATGACTAAACATAAGGGTTTCTTAATGAATAAAATATGTGATTATCAAATTCCCTCACACTTAGCTTTTTGCACTCCTGGGCAAAACTCAAGACCAAAATAAGGATATAAGAGATTAACAAAAATTTAAATTCCAACGACATTCAAGAGCCCAAAATTTTACAATCAAGAAGAACAACCAAAGGTTCAAGGGATCAAAACATTCATGAGTTAACAATTCTCCATATCTCAAACCAACAAGCAAGGTATCTTCAACATGAATCGAGAATGATAGATCTTCACAAGATTCCCTCTCAATCTCTCAAGTGTTTAAAAGGTAGGTATTTCACTCAATTCAACCCATGATAATTGCACTACCATAAGCTTGCTTATCTTCTACTTCTCCACTACTCAAAACACATGCACACACAAATCATGAGGACTTTATTCAAGGTTGTAGTGAGGTCAAGGTAACAGAAGAGGATAAAATGGATAGAAGATAAATACCAAAGAGAATAAAAGCAAATGAGAGTTGAGTTCAAATAACAAGTATAAAAGTTCATCCCAACTCTAATGTATATCCCTTTACATATTCATTTCCCAATCCTTTTATATATATATATATGAACATAACTATATACATACATTTTTCCTCTTTTTTTTTAGGCACTCTTTCCTTTTTCAACAACTATTTTGTAAACACACCCCCACACTTGTTCAAAAACTCATCCATTAACCAAGCTAATGTTCTTTTATTCCCTAAGGTAAAGTAAGAACACGATTTTTCATTTAAGGTACATAATGAGCTAGAAATAAGGAATGGTCAAATAAACTCAAAGGGGTTAAGTAAAAGAAAATATACAAGGTTTGGGAATCGAGAGAATTTTCAAGAAGTCAAAAAAGAGTGCTTGATATCATATTGAAAACAAGGTTGGCTATTCGGTTAAAGCTGGCTAATTAAGAAAGAGGGCCTCAATCATGTTCATGCATGCAAGTGAAATGTAGCTTCAAAAAGAATCAAAGCAAGTTCTAGAGTGGTCATAACATGAGTGAAAATCTCACAAGAAAGAAGAGAATGGCATAAATGTTGAATCCATCCATTAGGCTCAAAATCTCACAAGGTATGCATCCATCAAACTCAATTCATCAATTCAATCATCCATCACCAAGCATATCAGTTCAAGAAGGGAGAAAGTTATTCAATCATGCAATGAACCCCTTTTTTTTATTTTTTTTTTTAAAAATGCTAAAATCTCTCCCCACACTTAATATAACATTGCCTTCAATGTGAAAAGAGATATAGAAAAGAGCAACACAACTACGATAAGAAGTGAATCAACGCCAAGCGAGAAAAAGAAAACCTTGTCGGTGATGCATCGACCACGAAAAGAAATCAAACAATAAAACTTTAGTACTTCCACAATTTAATACTAATTAATTACTACCTAAAAAACTCCTTACTACTCGCCACCAATTAAGATGCGTCTCAAGAGTAAAATTACTCCTTACTCTGCCATCACTAATTGGTTTAATAAGTCTATGACAATCATATCTTACTTTCCAAACAAAACAATAAATTTTTTTTTATTTTTTTTATTTTTTATTTTTATTTTTTTTTTTTTTTTTGGTCAACTATCCTTCCCCCCCAACTAGATCACAACATTGTCCTCAATGTTAAAATATAGATGAGTAAAGGATAGAAGATATTACCTGTTGGAGAAAGCTGACACAAATTTAAACAGAAACAAAGTACAATAAAATCAAACCCATTAAAGATAAAGTTTCAGATCGGCTTTTTTTTTCTTGTTACTTCCTTGCTTCTGTTGACTAATCTATCGAGCTAATACCTTATCGGTACATACTCAAAAGCTTCTAATTTATCAATGAGCTCATCAATAGTGGAGGCGAGAGATAAGAAGTTGTCTTGTCGAAGGAGTGATAAATTTCTGTTCCACAACTTTGTCAAGAAAAGATAAGAAAAGATCAAAGAAATTATTAACATTCAACAAACCAATGGGTCTATGGTGGATGTTCGGTTCATGAGTTTACAAGAGACAATTTGAAAAATTTCTTCCAAAGTACCAAAACCACCTGGTAAGACAAGAAATGCATCAGAATTGTCAACCATTGTTTTCATTCGTCCATGCATGGATGTTACCTGAATTTCTTCTCCAACTGTCCTTCCAGTGATGTTATTTTCAGCTAAAGGTTTAGGAATAACACCTAAAACCTGACTGCCTCCTATAAAAGCAGCAAGTGATACAGCCCCCATTAACCCACGATAACCTCCCCCATATACAAGATGAATATTCCTCGCAGCAAGTGATCGACCAAGAGTGCTAGCTGCGTTTACAAACTCTAATCCCTTCCCATAACTCGACCCACAAAAAACACAGACATTTTTTAGGTTACAAATAGAAGGCCCCATTCTATACTTTTCCTCCCTTTGAGTGTTTCTGAGTTGAAGGAAAATGGAGAAAATGAAGTGTTTAAATAAGAAAAAGAATGGAAAGGGAAATAATTGCACCTATAAGGGTAGGTTGGCTGTTGTCAGAAAAGGTTAAAATTAAGAAATACAAAATCTTTTTTTTTTTTTGACTTCAAGAAAACCATCAAGGTAAAGAAGTCTAGAAACCCCTGAAGGACCTTGCTCAAAGGATCGTCTGTACAAAAATCAAAATACAACAAAATGATACAAAGATAAAAGAAATAGAAAATGATGACATACCTGTATGTACAGTTTCCATGGCGTATCTTTATACTGCGCGTCATGAGTGCAGTAGACATCACGTCCGTTTTTTTTTTTGAAATTGTTAGAAAAACTTGATGAAAGATGAGTGTATACTTACTTAAGATTGGGATGGAGGTAGTCTGCTCTTTCGGCTTTGTGCCAAAGCATTGTTGACCAGTATTCGACCCATTCAAGACCAGCGCAACATAGGGCTCCCAAAAGGGACAAGTGGCCATAATACGACTGGCTGCCTCACATGTGGGATACAATCTACCTTCTTTGTTTTTCAATTAAGAAGGCTGGATCAGGATGCATGCATTTCCCCATTCACGATTTGTGTTACCAAAGCCAACCCTAAGATGTATACATAATTTTTTTTTTTTTTTTTTTTTTTTTTTTTTTTTTTTTTTTTTGTTTTTGTTTTTTTTTTGTTTGAAAGATGACATGAAGAAGAAAAAGAGGATGATATGTACAGATTGTTTGTGGATATGGCTCATATCGCCTCTGGTTTAACGTCCACCAAAAGAATGGCTTAAACGTCTTCTATGAGTCGAAGATAAGCTTCCCATCCAATTTTCTTATAAATTGGCAAACAGGTCTTTTAGAGTCGATTCCCAAGATCGTAGCATTTTTCTTCATCCTTGAAGAGATTCCACAATTTAAGAATTTCACGATGCACCAATCCACAAGAATGCGTCTCAAGAGTCAATAAGATATCATCTAATGACTCCTTACTCAGTCCATTCTTAATGAAGAAAATTTTATCTTCTCTATTTGCGGAAACCATCCCCAAAGTATGACATCGCTTGTTACAATTCCATCGTCCACATTTGTGACAGACTTGTAACCTTTTTGCTCTTCTCCTTTTAGAATATGAACTTCTTCCAAGACCGAGCATATATGAGTCAAATAAAATTGAGGACTCACCTGCTAATCGGACCTTTGCTTCAATTATCTAGTGTACTTCTTCTGGCATACCTTTGTGCATTAACAGTCTCAATCTTTCACATCGAACTTTGTAGATTTTTCTCAGAGCATTTTGAGGAAGAGAAGGAAAATGTTTTCTCAGGTTTGAAAGAATGACATCCATTTTGAAGGAGAAGAAGGGTTCAGTTATTTTGGGAAACTGAAAAATAAACCGACTTGAGAGTCACGGAGTACCGTATCCGCCACTTAACCGGCAACACAAAGAACTCAAGAACTTGGTTTTCCAGGAATGGTTGAGTCTTTGTCCATTAACTTTAAGCGCATTACCATTCCTAGGATCCTCAATATCTACGACCCAAGAGGATACACGTGTTTGACAACAAAAGAACCGCGCCACCTAGATCTCAATTTTCCAAGGAGTAGGTGCAGATGATAATCTCAAAGCAGAACTTTTTTTTTTACTAATTTCAAGTGACTTTTGCAAAAGGTGCAAATGACTTTGAATAAAGTAGGCCAATAAAATCCATCTTGCAAGATTTTCGCGGTTGTTGTCGCTGAAGAAAAAAAATGACCTCCACATGCTTCCGAGTGACAAAATTTAATGGCACTTTACTTACCTCATTCAAAAGATAACATAAGCACATCAAGCTTTTTTTTTTTTTTTTATTCATAATGCGGATGGAGAAGGTTCATCACCTCCATTTCTGCATTCTCTAGAAGTTCATGATACTGTTTGAGGCGGTGTCCATTTACGAGGAAAGCTTTGGCAGTGACCTCACTTTTAATCTGAACAGCACCAGAAGGAAAAACCTTGGTAACAATAAATGGTCCATCCCATCTAGACTTTAATTTGCCAGGCATGAGTCGGAGGCGGGAGTTATAGAGGAGAACTTTTTGACCAATCTCAAATGTTTTCCTCAGAATCAACTTATCATGGAAGGCTTTGGTCTTCCCCTTATAAAGTTTGGAACTTTCATAAGCCTCCAAGTGGATCTCCTCCAATTGTTGTAGTTGCAGCTTCCTCTCCATACCTGCTTGATCTAGGTCCAAGTTGCACCTTTTCACCGCCCAGAATGCATGATGCTCAATTTCCACCGGCAGGTGGCAAGCTTTTCCAAAAACAATCCGATACGGAGACATCCCGATTGGTGTCTTATAAGCAGTCGGTAAGCCCATAAAGCATCCTCAAGCCTCTTGCTCCAGTCCTTTTTGTTAGGTTGAACTGTCTTCGGAGTATCCGCTTGATCTCCCGTTGGAAATCTCGGCTTGCCCATTAGTTTGGGGATGGTAAGGTGTAGAAACTCGTGCAAGACCCCATACTTTTTCATCAAAGCTTCCATGCTTCGATTACAAAAATGTGAACCATGATCACTGATGATGGCCTTGAACTCCAAACTGTAGAAAATCGTGATCTAACAAAATCCACAACAACTTTGGAATCATCAGTCCGAGTAGCTTTTGCCTCCACCCACTTGGATACATAATCAACAGCTAGCAAAAAGTAAACAAAACTAAAAGAAACAGGAAAGGGTCCCATAAAATCAATACCCCATACGTCAAAAATCTCACAGAACAATAAGGATTTCTGGGGCATCTCATTCCTTCGAGAAGTGTTTCCTGTTCTTTGGCATTGATCACAAGATTTACAAAACACATATGCATCATGAAATAGAGTGGGCCAATATAATCCAGATTCCAAAACTTTCCTAGCAGTCCTTTGGGGACCAAAATGACCGCCACATGCAAGTGTATGACAAAAGCTAAGAATAGAATAGAATTCATTATCAGGCACGCATCTCCTAATGACTTGGTCACTACAAAATTTCCACAGATAAGGGTCGTCCCACACATAATATTTTGACTCACTCTTCAATTTATCAATCGAGCCCTAATAAAATGTGCGGGAAAACACCAAACAACTAAGAAATTTATCAAATCACAAACCAAGGAATGTTACCTTGCAGACTTGAAAAGCCGCTCATCAGGGAAGACATCATGGATAGGAAAAGTATCTGCCTCCCTTTCAATTTGGCTTAGGTGATCAGCCACTAAATTCTCCGCTCCACTTTTATCACGGATTTCAATATAGAACTTTTGGAGGAGCAAAATCCACCTAATCAACCTAGGCTTTGCATCAAGCTTCTTCAGGAGAAACTTCAGAGCTGTATGATCTGAAAACACAACCACTCTAGAACCAAGCAAAGATGATCGAAATTTGTCTAAAGCAAAAACAATTGCTAAAAGTTTCTTTTCAGTGGTGGTGTAGTTGACTTGTGCAGGATCTAAAGTTCTTGAAGCATAGGAGATGACATGACATATTTTGCCGACCCTTTGTGCAAGAACAGCTCCCAAAACATAATTAGAGGTATCACACATGAGCTCAAATGGGAGTGTCCAATCTGGTGGCTGGATGATAGGTGTCTTGGTCAATGCTTGCTTCAAGTGATTGAAGGCATCCTTGCATTTCTGGTCAAAATGGAACTCCACTTCTTTTTGTAGCAAGTTAGATAGTGGAAGAGCAATTTTGCTGAAATCTTTTATGAATCGCCTATAGAAACCTACATGACCAAGGAAAGAACGAACCTCCCGCACGCATGTAGGGTAAGATAGGCATGAAATAACATCTATTTTCGCAGGATCTACCTCAATACCCTTGCTAGATATTATATGCCCTAAAACTATGCCTTGCTCCACCATGAAATGGCATTTCTCGAAATTCAGAATAAGGTTAGCCTTAATGCATTTATGCAAAACCTGAGTCAAACTATCCAAACATGCATCAAAAGAAGAGCCATAGACAGTAAAGTCATCTATGAATACATCCATGCAATTTTCTAAAAGGTCAGAAAATATACTTACCATACACCTTTGAAAGGTGCCTAGAGCGTTGCACAGACCAAAAGGTATCCTTCTGTATGCAAATGTGCCAAATGGGCAAGTGAAAGTAGTTTTATCTTGGTCTTCTGGGGCTATATGGATCTGAAAATAACCCGAATATCCATCCAAGAAACAGTAATGTGACTTGCCAGCTAGTCTCTCTAACATCTGATCAATGAAAGGTAATGGGAAATGATCTTTCCTGGTGGCTTGGTTAAGTCGTCTGTAATCAATGCAAACCCGCCAGCTGTTTTGAATTCTTGTGGGTAGTAGCTCATTATTCGATTTTCAACTACTGTGACCCTGATTTCTTTGGAACAACACTCCGCACGAAAAGGCTCACCCATTTACTATCAGATATGGGATAAATAATGCCAGCTTGCAGTAGCTTGGTAACTTCCTTCTTTACCACATCCAGAGTCAGGGGGTTCAATCTTCTTTGGGGCTGCCGTACTGGTTTAGTATCTTCCTCTAACAAAATCCTATGCATGCATGTGGAGGGACTGATACTAGGAAGATCTGCAAGTGTCCATCCGATGGCTTGTTTATTATGCCTCAAAACTGCAGTAATTTTTCTTCTTGATCGGGTTGCAAATTTTTAGCAACAATCACAAGACTTCTCACCATCTTCCAAATATGCATATTTAAGATGGTCGGCAAAATCTTTAATTCTAAGGATGGAGAAATTTGTACAATGGAGGGTAGCAAGTGTTTGAAATAACTAACTCAAGCAATATTAAATTCAACATACTTCGACTCTCATTTTCACATCTTTGCATCATTCAAGTTAGCACTACATCACCACTCATAAGCTTTGCATAAATCTCACAAGACATGCAAAGACATGGTACAATATCGGCCGGCCACATGTTTCACAGTAATGTAGAATCCAAAAAATCAAAGCAATATCAGGAAATTCAAAGCATAAATATCAGCATAAGCATCGTCAACTAGCATATCAATCACATCAACATGGAAAACAAAATGCTCCTCTAGGGGATGTCTCATGGCCTCAAAAATGTTAAATTGTACCACATCATCGCCAAATTCCATGGAAAGGGTGCCAGCATGCACATCTATCTTGGTCTTGGCTGTCTTGAGGAAAGGTCTGCCTAGGATCAATGGAGCATGGTTTATTGAAGACTCATCTTCCATGTTCAGAATATAGAAGTCTGCTGGAAAAATTAGCTCATTCACCCGAACTAACACATCTTCTAGCACTCCTGTAGGATGAGCAGTGGTCCTATTTGCCAACTGAATTACTATACCAGTAGGTTGCAAAGTGCCAATGTTCAAGGACTGATATATTGACATAGGCATGACATTAATCGAAGCACCCAAGTCTAGCATTGCATGTTCAAATTTGGAGTTACCTATCGTGCAAGGAATTATGAAAGTTCCAGGATCTTTGCATTTTTGTGGCATGCTTGGTAGAATCATTGCAGAAACATTTCTGCCCATGCTTATTTTCTCAGTACCCTTAAGCCTTCTCTTGTGAGTACATAACTCTTTGAGGAATTTGGCATACTTGGGAATCTGCTTGATTGCATCAAGGAGGGGAATATTGATTTCTACCTTCCTGAATGTGTCCATGACTTCTCTTTCTATTTCTATTTGCGCAGTATGCTTGGATCTGTGTGACTCTGTTTGGAAAAGGTAGTGGAATGGCCGATTTGAATTCTCTCGCACATTTTTTACGTGTCCTGATTTTTGGACCTGGGCTATCCACTTTCTTCTCGTTTCTGGTCACCTTCGGTTTTGCACTTGTAGTTCGAGGTTTTGGTGGAGTAGGACCGTCAACTTCTCTGCCACTTCTCAAGCTAATGGCATTTACATTGCCTCTTGGGTTGTTGACTGTTTGTGAAGGCAATTGGTTCGACCCTTGACTTTTCAGCTCACTCAGAGTGGTTGCCATCTGCCCAATTTGAGTTTGTAAATTCTAGATAGTGGCATTGACATTCTGCTGAAACTGTTTCATCAAGTCTTCGAAAGGTGGCTCAGCTGGAGTGGCTGCTGGAACAAGTAGCTGGAGGGGCTGCTGCATGGGTGGCGGCGTAGGTTATGCTTGCTTAAATGCAGGTGGTTGGTACTTGTTGCTAGGGCCTGTAGCTTGGTATCTAAACTGCGGTTGCTGCTGTTGGTAGGGCTGTTGTTATTGTTGTTGACCAGAATTTCCATATCTCGGGTTGGGATGGTCCCTCCAGCCAGGGTTATAGGTATTAGAAAATGGATCATATAAATTCTGAAAATCTCTTTGTGATTGCCGATATTGGGGTCTACCAGGAAAAATACCGGCCGCAATGCATTGCTCTGGAAAAATAGAACCACCATCCCTGAAGTGTGGGGCATGCATCGTAGGATGAGATGAACAAGAGCAAATGCCACACACGGTTGCGACCATCTGCATTGGTGCTTGTTGTCCCATTGCTAATCGCGACTCACCAAAGAAGTCAATTCATCAAGTTTGTATTCCATTCTCTGTTGGTCTACATGAGATGATTGAATCTCATTGACTCCTCTGGTTGAGGTAATAATTCGTGTGCCAAATTGTTGGGTGTTGGCTGCCATGTTTGCTATCAAATCTCTCGCTGCTGCAGGGGTCTTATCTACTAAGGCTCCTCCAGAGGTAGCATCCACCATGCTTCTATCATTTGACAGCAAGCCTTCATAGAAATATTGAATTAAGAGTTGATCGGTGATTTGGTGGTGGGGATAGCTCGAGCACAACTTCTTGAATCTTTCCCAATATTCATGCAAGGTCTTTCCTGTCATTTGTCTTATGCCACATATATCTTTTCTAATGGCAGCAGCTCTAGAGACAAGGAAAAATTTCTTTAAGAACAACCGCTTCATGTCAGTCCAACTTGTTACTGAACCTGGTGAAAGATAAAATAACCAATCCTTGGCTGTATCAGCAAGTGAGAAAGGAAATGCCCTCAGCTTGATGTGCTCTTCTGAGATCCCATGTGGCTTCATGGTTGAACAAACCACATGGAACTCCTTTAGATGCTTATGGGGATCCTCACCTGCAAAATCGTGAAACTTGGGCAACAAATGTATCAATCCAGATTTTAACTCAAAATCAGCATCAAGATTTGGGTATTGAATACACAAAGACTGGTTAGTTATATCAGGAGCAGCAAGTTCCTTAAGAGTTCTATTCTGCATGTTATCAGTCGTGGTTTAGAATTATTCAAGATCTCAAGTTCACTCCCAATATTAAGATCAAATTCAGAAGCAATTCTTGCACTTAGCCTACGAGCTCTAATTAACCTATGCAAGGTTCTATCAATCTCAGGATCAAAGTCAACCAAGTTATCAGGCTCGGACCTAGTCATGCATCACACAAAAACAAATAAATAAGCAAATACACTAGACAATGGATAAAAATGTTAGAAAAGTTAATAAAAAACAAAGGTTAGTAAAAACACTTAAAATGAAAAGATTACATTTACTAATCCCCGGCAACGACACCAAAATTTTGACGAGCGCCGAACTCAGTCAAAATTATAACCGAAGTTATTACCTAAGCTTGTAGCACAGTGACAACACCGGATCATCTCCACGAGAATTATAGATGCAATTTAATCAAATCAAGTGAAAATTAGCAAATGGGGGTTTGACAGTTTAAGATCGCACTTAACAAAATTAAAGGAAGAAATAACAATTAAAGAGCAGTCAATTTAGAAACCTATCCAAGATTGGGTGGATTTAATCATAGACCCTTCATAGAGCACTTGAAGCGCAATTGAATTATTAATTTGGATCTAACCGAGATCTCTGCATCAAATCCAGAATTCATACTAGACGATCGTCTAGAATTTAATTAACAAGTGATAATCACAAATCCGCAATCACACCATTCATGAAGATCTATGTTAATTTCAAGTACCGAATTCAATTAACTTAGGCACAAATCAGTAACCTAACCTTTTCAATTATGTGATTAATTTAGATCAATCAGTTCTAAGTTTCATCACAAATCTCAATCTTCATTTATATGATTAGTTTAGATCAATCAGCAAAAAAGAAATTAATCTAAGTTTCATCACAAATCTCAATCTTAAACCAAGATCAAATCAGATCAACATAAATAGAATCACCATTCATGCATTCAAGATCAAGAAGAAAAAGAAAGAAGAAGAAAAGAGGAATTCAATTACAAATCAAATACAATACATAACCAAGGTCTCAAGAATCCAAACCACAATCTCTTCAAGAGTTCTAAATTGACCGAAAGTAGCTTAGCCCTCCATTACCATGAAGGGGAGCATCAAAATATACAAAAGCTATGAGAAACTATGAAGAAACAAGAAGAAACTATGAGAGAAATGAAGGAGAATATAACTTGTTATTCATGATAACCAATGGTGCCTTTTATAGAAGTCTAGGGTAACAAAATGACAAAGGGGAATGGGTGGATGAGTGGGGTGGTTGAGTGAAGTGGTTGAGTGGGGTGGTTGAGTGGGTTGGTTGAGTGGATGAGTAAGTGGATTAGTTGATGAGTGGGTGGATTAGTGGATGAGTGGATGAGTGGATTAGTGGATGGATGAGTGGGTGGTTGAGGATGAAAATTTCTTATCTGACTTGGAAGCCAAAAACGACCAACTATACTTCAGATCCATGAAAAGTACTCTTCATGAAAGTTGTATATCTTTTTCTTGGCTATAACATGCATATCTGGATCATCCAATTTGGCTTCCTACAGCTCAAGATATGACCTAAATACCGCAGGTTGCTCAAACCCAACTTCAGTACCTCTGTTCCGACTTGCAAGCTCAAACTGACCCATTAGACTTCATTTTTTCAAAAAGTGTTCTTCATGAAAGTTGTTTATTTGGATCTTAACTATCAACTAGCCAAATTTCAGCCCATCTCCATTATTACAGCTTGAGATATGATTTTATGAGTGCACACTGTTCGGATTCTAGTGACAGAACCCGTATTCTGACTTCCATGTAAACTTAGGTCCCTTAGACATTTGTTTCGGACTTCGAGCTCTTCATCAAAGTTGTAGAGCTTCCTCCTAGGTTTCCTACAAGGTAAAATTCATGATTATCAGATATCAGGAACTCAAGTTATGGCCAAAATACAGAAACAATGTCAAGTCTCAATAATGCTGAAAATATTCAATTAGGACCAATTTGAGCTTAAACTCACAAAATCATATCAAACTCAATCAATTAAGAATATAGAGAGTGTAAATGACTAAACATAAGGGTTTCTTAATGAATAAAATATATGATTATCAACCAACCTAACGGTTTTATTGAAGATGGTAAAGATCATATGGTATGTAAATTGAGAAGATCCATTTATGTATTGAAATAGGTTTCTAGGCATTTGTACTTGAAATTAGATTATATTGTTGACTCTTTTGGCTATAAATAAAATACTGTTAACCAATGTATTTATCTAAAGTTTAGTGGGAGCAGATTCATAATTCTTGTTTTATATGTTGATGATATATTGTTGGCTTGTAATGATGTTAATTTTCTAAATGAGACTAAGCAATTTAGATAAATTCATGAATTTAAATGCATATATATATATATATATATCAAAATGACCGATTCGGTCATTTTGATAGTAATAGCACCATATATCTCCTTAATAATTTTGGAATATAACCATTAAATAATTAAGAAATCAGTGTTAAATGATTATTCTAGTCAAAGAAAGAAAAATAACTAGTTAGGAGTTTTAATGAAATTTGTGATATAAAAACAAATATTTATATACCGCCCATCGGCCTAGGTAGTACAGAGACAAAAGTCAATGATTGATGATAATTTAGATGACGCTCTCCTCTAGGGAGTAGATAAACGGTAAATTGATTGATTTGTTAGGGCAGGACGTCACAAAAATAAGAACAATATCAATAATTAATTAATGGCTTAATTATTTTTTTAGTTCTTCTAATATAGTTATTTCTGATTTAGGTCCCTCTAAAATTATTGATCTCATTTTGGTCAATTTAAATTTCGAGATAAATGAAATTAGTCACTATCGTTATTTTATCTCTGTTAAGTGATGAAGTGACAAATGATGTTCCATGTCAGCGTTGCCACGTGGATGACAAGTGATCAACCTGGGTCTCGCCCCCCACGTCACTTCTTCTTCCTCATTTTCCTCCCAAATGTGTAGAAACCTGGGTCCTAGCTTCAAGCCATAACCGATATCACAAATATTACAAGAAGAAGACGAAAATGGCATTGCCCAACTGCCAAGGCGAGGGTTAGGTTAAGGCATTGCACATAATGATAAAACACCAAAATTATATACATAAGGCATCATAGAAGAATCCAAAGATATGGTTTCTCAAAAGCCCCAGAAGATTCTATACTTTGCCGCATGAAAGCAATGATGAATGTGATCTGCTGCCATTGATGTTGGCTCCAGCCGCCCCTCAGCCATCATCGACTGCTCCACCAGTGCCATCGCCACCAGAGCCAGCAAATAACCATTGTCATAACCTCGATGTATCCTATCTCTAATAAGAAGCAAAGCCTCCAATTTTATCTAATATGGAATTGATGGATAATCCTTCAAAACCCAGGTCCAAGAATCTAAGTCATTTCGAAATTGTTGATCTGTTACCATTGATGCCGTCTGCAAATTTATAGTGCAAAACCTTGCCCTGAGTCGAATTATGTTGATCAAAATGGGGAAGAGTGTTAGGGTTCCAATGTTTCTGCACATTAGGGGAAGAAAGAAAGGAATAAGAAATGACGTGGAGGCTGGACCCAGGTTGATTACTTGTCATCCACTTGCCAACATTGACATGGAGCGTCGTTTGCCACTTTACCACTTAACAGATATGAGATAACGACATGGACTAATTTCATCTGTCTCGAAATTTAAATGAACCAAAACGAGATAAAAAAATTTAGAGGGGCCAAAACTAGAAATAACTAAATTTAGAGGGACTAAAAAGATAATTAAGCCTTAATTAATTAATTAATTAATTAATTAATTAAGAGGGAGTGTGTGACAGATCTTGTAGATGAAAGATGGCTTCAAATCACTAAGTGGAATGAAGAATATATAATAGCCTTTTGTTACAGTGATATGAATTTTATAATATAGTAATATGTTATTGTTATTAGCACTTATTTGTATTTATGTTGTTATGTTTGAATTTTGAAATAATTAATGCTATACTGAATTACGAAGCTCTAAACCTTAGGATAGATGATATTAGTTTTGCATTATAGGTTAAGTAACTCTAAAAAATCTGAGATTTGATTGTTCAAGTAACTTATCTTTTGTTTTCTACTGATATTGAAGATGATGATCTAGTGATAAGATTATCAGGTGATAAATGTGATACAAAGTTTGAGTATTGACATGAGTCCACCTCTTATGATAATAAGGAAAAGATTAGGCAGGTGAAGTAAGAAAAGGAAGAAGAAAAACATTGCAGAATAAAAAAAATAAATTTGCATGATTTTTTGAAGTAGATTTTCTAACAGGCAGAAATCGCATGGCGGAATGGTTGGAGAATAAGAAAGAAATTGAAAGCAGACAAAATTGATATAAATAGTGATTTCAACAACGGAAATGATGTTATACGAGATTCTTATGAAGAGGATACACTATTTAAAATCTTGAGCTCGACATCGTTAGGATTATGAAAGTTGAGTAGGTAGTACCTAGACTATTGTCGATGACACTAAAAACATGTGTCTCTTTGTACTCGTCAATTGAGTTTTGGAGAGTAGTTGAGAGAAAGATAATTTCAGGAATATTTGGTTGAAATTAGAATTATGTTTTTTTATAGTGATTGGGATGACAAGTGAAGTAAATGTATTTTTCTTATACATGTTATATAGTTAGAACTTAAGAGAAGACCATCCATATTTAATGAATGAGTAAGCCACCGCACTACCACCCAGTACCGTCATCAACTTCGTCAACCACCATGCAACCCCCCATGGTCGCCTGAACTGTTGTCACTATCTGGGTCATGCAGCACTGTCGAGCCTTCTTTGATCCTATGTTTGACGATGAGGCCAAAGTTGTCCTTCTGTTTTTTTTTTGTTCATTTAGTTTTTTTTTTTCAGGTTGCTTATATCCTTGTGTTCAGTTTTACTTGGGCTTACAATTGATTGCGTTAAATCTTGCAAGGTTTACGATGTTGAGTTCTGGGCTCATGTCTTTAGATAGGTTTGGGTTAGAAAATTTAATCCAAGTTAGATTTAATCTCAAGGGTAAGTGGGTTCACTTTTCGGGGTTGGTTCATTTTTTCTGGACTTAGTTTGATGAGTTAATGGATTAAGCAAAAAACTAATAAACAAGTAGAATTACTTAGTGAGAAAAAATATTTGAAAAATATGATAAAAATGACAAAATTGAATAAAAGAATGATTGAATAAATAAGACTAGGCAAATAGTTAACAAAAATACAAAAAAAAAAAAAAATAGAAAAGGCAAAAATAAAAAAACATATGTTCAAATGTTCATCGGTTTAATTAGAGTCAGCTTGTTCGCTTACTTGACTACATGATTTTAGTTGTTTATTGCCTTGTTCAACCGCACATTTTATTATTATTATCATGAATATTAGTTACTTGCTATGCTCAATCTCTTTCCGTGATTAATGTTTGAATAATTCCTTTTTAAGTGATCAACAAAAACGATTTTTCTTTTAAATCTATGCAGTGATAACTAATGATGGTGATAGAATAACCATTGTTATCTTCAACGTTACTTGGTTCGTAAGAGTTTATTGAGTAGTGTGATGTTAACTTAAATTTTGACAAAAGTGTGTTATTTTAATAAAATATCTTTTTTGAAAAAGAATCTTTTAAATTAATATTTATGTAATTCATATTTCTTTCTCTTATAAATTTTGCTTTCGTTCGTCAAAAAGGGTAAAAATAAACTGTTAAGATTATTAATTAATTTGTACGATTAACTTAAGAATAACCATCTTATAATAGATGTTTTACGAATGTAGTTGAGTTAAGTTTTTACTATACTCTGGACATAATCAGACTTTTGAATTCAAACTCTCTTTTTAGACCAATTTTTTTAAATAAAATGTTTTTTCACTTATTTTTTTAAAATAAAAATTGGTGGCAACTTTATAAAAAAAATTATAATTTTTTAGTTATCTCTCGTTACGATGCCCTGGGGGCATGATGTGCCAGCTATATGCCTCCAAAATTTGCATACATACCCTAAGGCTAAGAAGTCTTTTAAACACAAAATATAGGGTTGAAAAGAGAGAAAACTTAAAAACAAAAAAACCTGATAAAAGATCACAGTGAAAAATGACAAATAAAGAAGAAGAAGAAAAAAGCTCCTTCACTCTTTGATTGTATTTCATGTAGAACTAGTGCTTGACCTGCCCTGCGTGTTTATTAATTAGTGCATTAATCATAATATTGATGTCTACACCATTCTTGACTTCTATGAGAACATCTGACAATTGCTGAATTTTTTGTAAGAAAATAATTATTTTACATTTTTTTTAGAAATATAAGTATTATTCACATTATTTTTAATAAATATGATTAAATGAAAAAAAAAAAAAATATATATATAAAAAATATATATATAATAAATATATATTAAATAAAATATAAAAAAATATATATATATACTATTTAATATAAAATTATAAGAGTTGTTTTTATATATACTCTTCTGAACTAGAACCTGAAATTGTGAGATCATAATAAATATAATTTTTACCAGCATTTCGCCACGTTCATGTTTCGGTAATGCCTTATATAGCCCAGAAATGTGGGGGTCGGGAAATTCTCTAATGTGAACTCATATATGTTAAGATATGCCATATGTTTCTTTTTTTTTTTTTTTTGAAAAAAAAAGTCACTCGGGCAAAAATTAGGCTTCCAAACTCAGGCTGTGTAGCACCACCTTTCAAGCTTCTTTGTTTTTGTTTTCTCTTAACATAAAAACCAAGGGTGCCCCTTGATAAACTTTTTCCCTGAATAAAGTACTAAAGTCTTAAAGTAGTTTTACTTATAAAAAAAATCACTTTAATGACGATGATATCCAGGCTGAACTTTACGGAAAAGTAGAAGAAAAAAAACTTAATTAGTTGCTTTTTTCTCTTTATTATTATTCTTATTATAGATATCCTCTAAGACTTTAGGGTCTGTTTGATAGCCAGGATAAGGAAAGTAAGATAGGATAAGTTATTATATCTTACTTTAATCTATAATTTGGTGAATCAATAGAATATGATATGGTTATTGATGGGATATAATTATATTTAAAAGTTTCAAACTCAATTATAAGTTGTCTCAAGTAATAAATTCTCGGGAGTCTGAGGTCGATCCACAGGGAATTGATGAAGGAAAACTAATTAATTGAGGTAAAGAAAAGATGTGTCACAAGATTAAAAGTGATATAAGTTGTTCACAAATGAAAATGATTTGCTTGGGTTAGGAGATCCACTCTTGGTAATAAATTAAAAATAAGATTATTTCGTTTTATAACTCAATTGAAATCATGCATAATGAAGATTCCAATCGGAAGATTTAACATTTAAAGTTCAATCATGTAATCATATTATGGTTCCAATAATTATCTACTAATACTTATAAATCGTCAAAAGCATTCAATGTGTCAATCCTATTGTCTACAATGGATCAAGATATTCATTATACAAGAAGAGTTTCTAAATTAATTAGAAACAACATACAACACATATTATATTTGCTTAATAATATATCATTTAAGTACAAGAAAGAAATTAATCTAACATTAATTTATTACCAAGAGCTTCACCTTTTACCCAAACAAGATAAAGATTAGTTACACATGAGAAAGAAGAAAAGAAAAAGGAAAAGGAAAAGGAAAAGGAGAACAACAGAACGGAAATTCTCTGCCTTCCGAACGCCCCTCCTTCAGAATTTGATTGCCTATTTATAGGCAAATTTGCTACAGGAGCTACAGTGATGCTACAGTGATGCTACGTGATGCTGCAGTGCTACAGTGATGCTACAGTGACGATTTGTTGACATCATCCATCAAGTTTTTTTTTTTATAAATCTTCTATGCAATCACATTTATTCTTCGATCCTTTGCATTTACCTAACAAAAATACATAGAAACACATAATTATAACACAATTTAAAATACTAAAACTATAACAAAACTCAAGAACAAACCCAATTAAAAAGATTAAAAAGAATGAAAAACACACACAATGAACCATAAAAATTATAAGTTTTGCAGGTTCATCACACCCCCACACTTGAGCTTTTGCACTCCTAGACAAAATATATAAGACCAAAACTAGGAAATGACACTGAACTAAAAAAAACTAAAAACTTTAAAAGATTTAATGAAACAAGAAGAGCAACTAGTCATTCAAGGGAACAAAGTATTTTTTTTTTTTTATATTTCTTCACATCTTAAACCATCAAGTAAGGAAACTTCAGTTAAAAAGAACGAATCAAGAATGAAAGATCCTCACAAGATTCACTCTCAATCCCTCTAGTGTTTAAAATGGTAGATATTTCACTCAATTCAACCCATGAAAAATTGCACTACCATAAGCTTGCTTATCTTCTACTTCTCTACTACTCAGAACACATGCACACAAAAATCAAGAGGACTTTATTCAAGGTTATAACGGGGTCATGGTAAAGAAGGAAGGATAATATGGATATAAGAAGATAAATACCAAAGAGAATAAAAGAGCATTATGGTACAGTTAGAGTGGAAAAGATATTTGAGAACATTCATCATAAAGGACAATGACTAATATTTGACTAATATTTTGTTGAAGATTAATCCCAAATTGATGAGTTGAATTCATTGTTAGGCATAAACCTTCTCCTTCTCTTCCTGTTGTTTCAAAGCATCTATCTTTATTCTAGATATGTTTATGTCACATAGTGTATCAGATGGTCAGCTCTTTCTTTCTTTTTTTTCTTTTTTTTTCTTTTTCCCTTTTTTTTTACACACACACCCCCACACTTGTTTAAGAACAAAGTCAATGCTCTCTTATTCCCTAAGGTCAGGTAAAAACATGTTCTTTTTTTTTCTTTTTTTTTGTTTTAAGGCACGTAATAAGCTAAAAACAAGAACTGACCAAATAAGCTCAAAGGGGTTATACAAGGAAAAATATACAATGATGACTATTTGGTCAAAGTAGCTATTTTAAAATGCCTCAATCATATTTAAGTATGCATGTGAAAATGTAGCCTTAAAAAGAATCAAGGCAAGTTCTAGAGTAACAATTTCATGAGTGAAAATCACACAAGAAAGAAGAGAATGGTACAAATGTTCAATCCATTCATCAATAGGCTCAAAATCTCACAAGGCATGTTTCTATCATTCTCAATTCACCAATTCAACATTCAAATCCAAGCATGTGATTTTTAAGAAAGAAGAAAATTTATGCTATGACCCAAGATATGCTTTTTGCTACTTCTAAAACCATTTTTTTTCTCAACTATGATGCGTCTCAAGAGTAAAATTACCTTAAGGGCAAAATTTTCTCCTTACTCTGCCATCCTTAATTGGTTTTGTTGTAGGTTTCTGACAGTCATCTCACTAAACATACTTTCTTCAACTAAAATGTGTCTCAGGAGTAAAATTACTCCTTACTCTACCAATATTCATTGGTTTAGCAAGTTCATAAAAATCATATCATACTTCCCTACTTTTTTTTTAAACTATCCTTCCCCCCCAACTAGATCACAACATTATCCGCAATGTTAAAATATAGATGAGGAAAGGATAGAAGATATTACCTGCTAGAGAAATCTGACACGAATTAAAACAGAAACAAAGGACGATAAATAAAATCAAACCCATTAAAGATGAAGTGTCAAATCTGACCTTCTTTTCTTACTGTTTCCCTCGCTGCTTCATGATGACCAATCTATCTGAGCTAAGAAATAGTGGAGGCAGAGATAAGAAGTTTTCTTGCCGAAGGAGTGATAAATTTTTGTTCCACAACTTTATCAAGAAAAAATAACAAAAGATCAAAGAAATTATTAACATTCAACAAACCAATAGGTTTATGGTGGATGTTCAGTTCGGCCCAAGAGACAATTTGAAAAATTTCTTCCAAAGTACCAAAACCACCTGGTAAGGCAATAAATGCATCAGAGTTGTCAAACATTTGTTTCATTCGTCCATGCATAGATGTTACTTGAATTTCTTCTCCAACTATCTTGCCAGTGATGTTATTTTGAGCTAAAGGTCTAGGAATGACACCTAAAACCTGACTGCCTGCTACAAATGCAGAGAGTGATATAGCCCCCATTAACCTACGACAACCACCCCTATATACAACATAAATATTCCTCGCAGCAAATGTTCGACCAAGAGCGCTTGCTACATTTACAAACTCTAAACCCTTCCCATAACTTGACCCACAAAAAACACAGACATTTTTAATGTTACGAACAGGAGGTCCCATAATTTCACCTTCCCTTAGAATGATTATGAGTTGGAGGAAAGTGAAGAGAATGGAGTGTTTAAATAGGAAAAAGAAGGGAAAAAGTAATCATAGCACCTATATGGGTAGGTTGGCTGTTGTCAGAAAAGTTTGAAAGTAAGAAACACGAAATCTTTTTATTTTTTTTTCACTGTTTTTGTTTTTGTTTTTTTTTTTAACTTCAAGAAAACCATCAGGGTAAAGAAGTCTAGAAACCCCTGAAGGACCCTGCTCAAAGGATCGTCTGTTCAAAAATCAAAATACAATAAAATCATATAAAGATACAAGAAATATAATAATAAATGAGGACATACCTGTATGTACAGTTTTCATGGCGTATCTTTATACTGCGTGTCATGAATGCAATAATGGCATGTATTTGAGTTGCACATCACCAGTGCAACATATGAATTCCACAAGGATTGCCGAACCGACAACAAGAACCTTTGAATCCTTTCTGTCCTGCTTAAGGAAGAACAACCCTCTATCTTCCTGCAAACCTAATTAAGGGCCTGTATTCTAAGAAGATGGTACCGACGGCTGACCCGGTCGAGAACCCGCCATAGAGACCTACTAATTAAAGTAAGTATACTGGCTCGGATAACGTTTTCGTTCACTTTGTAAAGATGAGACGCTTCTTTCTCCATCGGCCTTCTGAGCCTTGGTTCCAAGAACTGGGAATGTAGCACATGGCTCTCTACAGAGCATGGCACATGAACTTTATTTACATACTGGCGTGTGAAGGTCTCCTTCTGAGTCTATGATAGGACGGGCATCCGCCCGGGGCTCCTGATCTAATTAAAGACCAAGTACAACTGTAGTTTCGCCCTCTCTTTTTTTCAAGTTGTTAGAAACCTGATGAAAGATGGGTGTATACTCACTTGAGATTGGGATGGAGGTAGTCTGCTCTTTCGGCTTTGTGCCAAAGCATTGTTGACCTGTATTAGACCCATTCAAGACTAGCGCAACATAGGGCTCCCAAAAGGGACAAGTGGCCATAATACGACTGGCTGCCTCACATATGGGATACAATCTACCTTCTTTGTTTTTCAATTAAGAAGGCTGGATCAGGATGCATGCATTTCCCCATTCACGTTGTGTGTTACCAAAGTCAAACCCAAGATGTATACATACTTTTTATTTTTATTTTTATTTTTTTTATTTTTTTTCTCTTTTTTTTAAACATGAAGAAGAAGAAGAAGAAGAAAATATGTACATGTTGTTGTGGATGTAGCTCACATCTGCCTCTAGTTTCACGTCCAAAAACGGCTTAAACGCCTTCTATGAGTCGAGGATAAGCTTCCCAACCAATTTTCTTATAAATTGGCAAACAGGGTCTTTTAGAGTCAGATTCCCAAGACTATATTGCTTTTGTTCATCCTTGAAGAGATTCCACAAGTTAAGAAGTTCACGATGCACCAAACCACAAGAATGCGTATCAAGAGTCAATAAGATATCATCTAATGACTCCTTACTCAGTCCATTCTTAATGAAGAAAATTTTATCTTCTCTATTTGCGGAAACCATCCCCAAAGAACGACATCGCTTGTTACAATTCCATCGTCCACATATGTGACAGACTTGTAATCTTTTTGCTCTTCTCCTTTTAGAATATGAACTTCTACCAAGACCTGGCATGTATGAGTTAAATGAAATTGAAGACTCACCTGCTAATCGGACCTTTGCTTCGATTATCCAACGTACATCTTCTGGTATACCTTTGTGCATTAACAATCTCAATCTTTCACATCTAGCCTTGTAAATTTTTGTTAGAACATTTTGAGGAAGAGAAGGAAAATATTTTCTCAAGTTTGAGAGAATGATATCCATTTTGAAGGAGAAGAAATCAGTTATTTTGGGAAACTAAAAGAGAGCAAATCGACTTAAGAGTCACGGAGTACCGTCATCCGCCATTTTACCGGGGAGCTAAAGAACTGCAAAACAAAATAAAGCCACAAAATTAGAGTAAATTTTTCACATAACAAGGATTAGAAAGGAAAATGAATTCTACCTCAGCAGCTTGATTTTCTAGAAATGGTTTAAGTCTTTGTCCATTGACCTTAGACACATTACCATTCCTAGGATTCTCAATGTCTATGGCCCCATAATGATATACATGTTTGACAATAAAAGGACCAGTCCATCTAGATCTCAATTTTCGAGGGAATAGGTGAAGACGAGAATTATAAAGCAGAACTTTTTGACCAATTTCAAAAGATTTTCTCAAAATAGATTTGTCATGAAAAACTTTTGTTCTTTCTTTATAAATTTTTGAGTTTTCATACACATCATTTCTCAATTCCTCAAGTTCATTTATTTGTAATTTGCGTAACTTGCAAGCATCGTCAAGATTTAAATTGAAAGCTTTAATGACCCAAAATGCTTTATGCTCTAGTTCTACATTAAAGATTCAAATGGTTTATTACAAAAATGTGTTCTCCCATCACTGATGATAGCTCGAGGGATTCCAAATCGACTTAAGACATTTTTTTTTAAAAATTTGAGAACAATTTTATGATCATTTTGTCGACATGGAATCGCCTCAATCCATTTTGAGACATAATCAACTGCAACCAAAATATACACAAATCCAAATGAGGATGGAAATGGACCCATGAAATCAATTCCCTAATAATAAAAAATTTCAATGACAAGGATAGGGTTCAGAGGCATCATATTTCTTTTAGAAATGGACCCTAATTTTTGACAATTTTCGTAACTTTTACAAAAGGTATGACTGTCTTTAAATAAAGTGGGCCAATAAAATCTACACTGCAAGATTTTCGCAGCTATTTTCTTTGAAGAAAAATGACCTCCACATGCTTCTGAGTGACTAAATTTAATGACACTACCTACCTCATTGTCGGACACACATCTCCGAAAGATTTGATCAGGAGAATATTTGAACAAATATGGGTCATCCCAATAAAAATTTTTTAACTCAGTCAAAAACTTTTTTCTGTCTTGATGTGACCATTGAGGCGGCATCTTTCCTGTTACAAGAAAATTGACTATGTTCGCAAACCAAGGCATAGAATTGACAGAAAATTAAAACTCATCAAGAAAAGAATCATTGATAGGTGTGCTATTAAAAGATGAATCTGTTGTAAGTCTGGACAAATGATCTGCGACAACATTTTCGGCTCCTTTCTTATCTTTTATTGTGATGTTGAATTCTTGAAGCAACAAGATCCACCGTATCAACCTAGGTTTGACATCCTGCTTAGACATTAAATATCTAACAGCAGCATGATCAGTAAAAACAACAATAGAAGAACTAATTAAATGAGCTGGAAATTTATCCAATGCAAAAATTACAGCAAGTAGCTCTTTTTCAGTAGTGGTGTAATTCATTTGTGCACTATTTAAAGTTCTACTTGCGTAACAAATCACATGAGGCTCACCTTCCTTTCTTTGGCCGAAGCAATACAACGGTAAAAAAATCACTTGCATCACACATTAATTCAAAAGGCAAAACCTAGGTCGGGGATTGATTGATGACAGAGCCGATGTTAGAAGATCAATTAATTTTTCAAAAGATTTTCGGCATTCTTAAGTCCAATCAAATGATGCATCTTTTATCAGAAGATTGCATAATGGTCTAGATATGACACTAAAGTTGTAACACCCCAAAATTTCCAATCTCTTAAATAGTAATTTTTGAGTTAGCAATTTTCTTGTTTAGTAATTTCGTGTAACTTTGTAAAATTATTTTGTTTATTCCGTCAGCATATTTGATTGTTTTGAGTGATTTACTTCGTGTCAGGAAAATAAAAATTTTTGGGCCGGAGAAAACTTTACGTAATTTAATTTTTACCTTTAAGTAATTAATTTATGTAATCTGATTTGATATTTGTGCATTTTATAATTTTTGTGATTTTATGGATGATTTTGAAATTTTTCTCTGTCTGTGGCCCCGCAAAGGTATGTGGGCCGGTTATACGTGGGAGCCCAGTGGGTCCCACAAAGTGAAAAATTTTTCTACGCATAGAAAAATTTGTCTTGTTTAGACGGAGACAAGTGATCTTACTAAACTGAATCAGGAAACAGCTTTTTAGAAAATTTCTTGATCTTGTGTTTTGATCGTATTTATTTATCGGATGATAAAAATACAAGTAAATATAATCTTTTGTGGGGTTTTTAGCAGATAAAAATAAATATTTTTCTGTTAAGTCAACATTAGTGGTTATGACAACTTTTGACGGACCAATAGGAAGCAAGTCTTCTAATATTGAAGACTTGAATATCAACCGTAGATTTAATCAAGCGGTAAAGACTTGATCTTGATTTAATCAACGGTGTAGGATAAGTTTAATAAAATGGTATATGACCATTTATAACCATTGGATTTAGAATTGATCAAGGGTGAAGATTTGGTCTCAAAAAAGTGACAAAGACCATTTATAACCATTGGATTTAGAATTAATCAAGGGTGGAGATTTAGTCTTGTAAAGTAATAAAGACCATTTATGACCATTGGATGTAAATTTAATTAATGGTGAAGATTTAGTCTTAAAAAGTGACAAAGACTAATTATAACCCTTGGATTAAAAGTTAGAAGGAGCAATCTTGACCCTTAATTTTGGAGACACATCTAATGATTTAGAATTTAAAGGAGAAAAATCCAATATGGCTAGATTTAGTCTTCTAAAATTAAAAGTTTACCAAAATCTTAACCATTGAATTTATCAATGGCTAGAATTAATTTAAATAATGGTTAGAAAAAATGACAACATGATTTAATGCATGCATGGAGGGAGGTCACAGTTTTGCATGCTTTTGGAGACAAAGAAGAAAAAAAAAATTTCAATGCATTGATTAATTTCTTTATGTCATTGTTAAGTAGTCTTGGTCAATATTGCAATATTATTGATCATTATTGATCAATTTACATGGAAGAAGAAAGCAAGGAGGGGGACGGTTTTTGGCTTATTAGAAGACAAAGAAAAACAAATTTCAATCCATTAAATGATGCTTTATGTCATTGTTAGAAGTCTTAATCAATGTTTCATGCATTATCACCATTCTTTCAATTTTTCCATCACACTCCACGGCTTTGCATTCTCAAAATGGATTCAATTAATTCATGTTAGTCAACAATGAATGGCCTACTTCTTGGAAGCACTCCATGGTCAGAAATAATGCAAGACAATCTTTCCTATCAACTTTTCTTTTATTCTTATCAAAGAAAAACAAAAAGCTATATACATAATATTACCTTTCTTTCCTAGCACTCCACGGCAACCACTTTAGAATAGGCTATCTTTCTCAATTATATCACCTTGTCTCCTAACCTATCATCTTCATGTCTTCATTTTCCTACACTTAGCCAATTCTCTCCTTTTTTCTCCTCCAAAGGCACCATTCGGCCAAGCCTTCCAAGACAACCATCCAAGCTTCTAAAATTTCATCTAACCTTATTTCCTACACCTAAACATCATTCTAAGAACATCTCTAGTTATGAGTTTTTCCAAAATCATTCATCTTGATCTTCAAATTCAAGCTTCAAATTTTTATCAAAAATAAAAAATTCCATCTTTGTTCTTCAAGATACACCATTCGGTCAAGGTACCTAAAATCATCATCCAAGCTCTTTTAATTTCATCCAACCTTAGATCTTGAATCTCCATGATATTCTAAGCAACTTTCATGTTGAAGACTTCTTCTAAATCATTCATCTTCAAGGAGTTTCTTCAAGATCCATGTTATTGGGTTTTTGAGGTGAAGTATAAGGAAACTTCATTTTCTTCTCTCTTTTTCATGATCTAAGCCATGTTTGATCCATGGTTCCTCTTAATCAAGCTTAGTATACTAATTTTTATGTATTTTGTTTTGAATTTGAGAAGCCCTTGGTGGTGAAGGACTTGGAAAAAGAAACAAATCAAGAAGCTTTGGAGGATCTTCAAGAGGTAAGAGGGAGATCCATCTCACCAACCAAGCATGGTGGTGAGAGATGGTATTTTATTTGATGGATGTGAAATCCATGTGAGGATTCATATCCATGGTCATGTAATTAATTTGTGGGTGTTTATGAGCTTTGATTAATTTTCTATGCTTGATATGCTTTGCATGATTTTATAGCTTTGATGATATGCTTGATATGCTATACATGTTTTTATGGCTTTGATGGTATGCTTATATTATTTATGATGAAATATATATGTATATGCCATGACTTGATGGTGGAAAGGAAATTGATTTTTGGCTCCAATAGCCAAGGAAGAGCTACGGTTTTGATGCCCTTGATTAGGGTTCATGTTGAAAATTTTCAAGAACAAAAGAATTGATTTTTGAGTACTTAGAACATGGTGGATTTCGAACAAGACACCTCAAAATAGGTGTTCACAAATTAATATTTTCATGAAAGATGAAATGGATGATTTGAAGAGTATGAAAAATAAACAAAGGATTTGTTTTCCAAGAGAACAAGAATATAGTTTTTGGAGGAATTTTTATTGATTTATTGTGTAAAAAGATGCTAAGTGTTTTTTTCTAAATATGAGTTTTTGAATGAAACGGACAAATGTTGATTTTAAGGATTTGCAAAGAAAGTGAAAAAGGATTTGCAAAGAAAATGAAAAAGAATTTGTAAAGAAAGTAAAAATGAATTTGAACAAATGGGTTTGGTTTTATAACCATTGGTATTTCGGTTTTGAAAACAAAATTTTAATGGTTTTGTTTGTGTAAAACCATATCAATTTAAAAGGAAAAGTATTTGATGGCTTTAATAGTTTTGTTTGTGTAAAATCATATTGATTTAGAAAAAAAAAATGTTTTGATGATTTCAATAGTCATGTCCACGTTTTTGAAGGCTTGTAATGCCTTGATTTTTTATGAACAAAGTGAATTTCAAAGTGGAAACGTAACTGGATTTAATACAAGGATTTTGGAAAGGGAATCAGAGCGTTTATCACTTCAGAAAATCAAGTTTTTGTAAACGAAAATATTTTCGAACTTCAATTTATTTTGAAGAAGGTTGTGTTTGGAAATAATTTGAGAAAAATGGAGAATATAATGGTGTTTTGAAAATTTACTAACGTATAACTTATTTTCAAGTTTTGAAATACGTTAGATAAATGTTAAGTTTTGAAACGTTGATTTATATCAATGGAAAAGTGATTTTTGTGGATTATATTTTTGGAAAAAGATTTTCTTGAGTAAGAAAATGTGAAAAAATGAAATACAAAGTTATAATATTTTGAGAAAAGTTGAAAGGAATTTTTGATGGTTAAGAAATATTTTAGTAATGAAATTGTGATGAAAAATGTTTTACGTATCTTAAAAATGTGATTTTTAAGCTACGCAATTCAAAAAAAAAACGTATTGAAAATGATATTGATTTATTTAAGTCCAAAATAGTGTTTTGGAATATTGAAGAATATTTTACGTGATTGTAAAATGTTGAAAAATATTTTACGTATCTTAAAAATGATTTGAAATACAAGTAAAATAGCGGAAAATACGCGATTTGAAAAGTGTTTAAATATTTCTACGCGATTTGGAAAGCGTTTAAATATTTTACGCGACTGAAATATTGTTGAAAAATCACTACGTGATTTGAATAGTGATAGAATATTTTTACGTGATTGTGAAAATGACAAAAAAATCGTTATGAGATTTGGAAAGTGTTTTAAATATTTTGAGAATGATAGAAAATGATTTATGTAACGTAAAAGAATGATTTTAAAGTTACGCAATTTTGAAACAGTGGAAAAATACTATGCGATTTGAGAAACGTATGTTTTTACGCGATTGTGAAAATACGGTAAAAATGTTTTATAACTATGAAAACATGATAAGATGATTTAATTTAACAAAATGAATTTGAAAAGAATGGCCCTTGTGGTTGGACTTGCACTGATATATTCGTGCATTGTATAAACTATATCTGAGAAATTATGAGAGATACCTGTGATTGGTATTATACACTGTGATTGGTATTTGGTGCATTATACATGCATTGGAATGGTCCAATGAGGATTTGGATATGACTGATTGCCTAGGAGAAAAACACCTCTTGAGTGGGTGCGATATGCGTAGTGTAAGTCACTTGTTGACCTTGGGGGCATCGGGGTGCGGGTTGCCTACACGGGTGGTTGGTCGCGCTTCTTCCCGTAGGTTAGACCGATGCAACACACCTGATCTGGACCGAGACACTATTCTTAATCAAGATCTGATAAAGACTGTCGTGTATGTGCTAGATGTGCAAAAATTGAAATGAGAATTAAAGCACGTGGTCTGAGGCACGTGGTACCGGCAGATCTTTTCGATCATTTCTCCGACCTGAGTTTAGCTCCATGGTGTAGGAAATCGAGTCTTATGTACATGCATAATCTGAACATTTATATCTGTGTGATATATTAATTGAGGAATATTGGCTATGACAATTGTTTTGAATACTTGGATGATGATGATGATAATTAGGACATTATCGTAATTATTGTTTATGATAATTGAATTGATAAATGATTTGATAATGATAGTTGATTAATATTGAATATATTATTGGAAGTTTGATATGATATCCCTGTATGATATTCTTTGCTTGTGTTATCTCTGTCTTCGCCGTGTTGGTATTGGCGTAGGTGATCTCACCTCTTTGTTATGTTGTCTTGCTGTGTCTGTATTGTTAAAATTAAACAGTAGAAAGAATGAGTTGTCTTAGACATAACGGGCGATGGACACTCAGAGATTGATGAAAACATTGAAGAGTGGCTGTCTCAAGTTCGAAGGTGTTCTGAGTAGACAAGGAGTAGAGTTCTGATGCAACAAGCTGGATACAAGATAAAGAATGAGTATGTTAAGTTTTATCGTTAGTGTTATACCGTGCTATTTAGTAGGACCCGTCATGGGGTTTACTATTGTTGAAAAAAAAAAAAAAGTCTGTTAATTTTATATTTCTCTTTAAATTGTGAAATATTAATTGGTGTCAATGTGGTATATGAATCAGTTTAAATATATTTTCAGTAATACTTATGGATTACAGTAAGTTTATATTTCAGCAAGAAAGAAATTTTTTTTAAACCCACGTTTTTAACTCAAACCTTTTATGAAAACATTTTCAGATTTTGAGTCGAGAGTCAGACATGTGATACCCTTGGGAGGGTGTTACATTAGTTGGTATCAGAGCTTAAGGTTTAACTGTCAGAGCACGGTTTGAGTCTTTTGGGGTTTGTGGTTAGGTCTATTTTGCTTGTGTTGTGTTCTTTGCGTTATTGTTTTCCAAAAGGAAACAATATTGTTTATAATGGATATTAGATCCATTGTATTTCGATCCGCACGCCTCGAGAAAAACAAAAAAAAAAGAAATGGCTCGGGATAGTTGTACTTGTGTGGAAGTGGAACATGTTACTAGTAATGCAGTTGCAACTACGGAAGCAACGGGAGCAACGTGGAAGGATAACTGCAGGAACAAAGGACCACTGTTCAGTGGAAAAGAAATAAAAGTTGAGGTTCAGGATCTGATGGAAGAGAATCAGTCTTAGAATATAAGACTACGTAATTTTGGAACCCGATATTTTTAAGGATATTTGGAAAGTGATTGATTTCGACGGAAGATGTATTTACAACCATTGAGGAAACCAAAGGCAGTAACTGATATGAAAGAAGGTACTTAATGAAGGAATGTACGTCAAGAAAACAAACGTTTATTTGAAATGGTTACATCTGGTTTCCATTTTATTTTGATTCGTCCATCTTTGAAGAAAAGAAATGACTCGTGATAGACGTACGCGTGTGGAAGCGAGACATAATGGTGGTGATATGACTGCAACTTTGGAAGTAATACAAACAGTGGCTGAAGCAATTATACAGCAAACTCAGAAGATTGTTCTGCAGCAAGAATTGATTGCTTAAGCTAAGATTTTGTTAGAGTTAAATTAACCTCAGGATGAGAAACCCTGTAACGTTGGACTATATTGATTACGAAAAAAGAGAAATCGTAAGGTCAAGCGATTCCAGCAGAAAACGTACTTGCAATCTCCAAGAAGTCAACAACAACAACAATCTTGTAGAGAAAGTACTAGTAATGACAGGTTTAGTTTGACTGTGACATCTGCACCGAAATGTAAGAAGTGTAGAAAGAGGCACTTAACGAAAGATTGTACGTCCAAAGAAATAATTTGTTTTAAGTACGAGAAGTTTGGAACACAATCTTTGAAAATAGAGTTCCAATGAAAACAGAGTTTTCTGTTAGTAAAATCTCTGGTAGTAGGAAGCGTTCGGAGCAGAAGATTTAAACAATGGAGATTGTGTCATTAGAGCTAATCCTATAAACCATACTGAATGTTTCTTTGAGTAACCTATTCCTTATGGCATATGATTGAGTAGATCAGTTATATGTTAGAGTTATTCGTAATCCTCTGATTTGTTTACTTCTGTTTCTATTCTTAGCCTATCGAGCTACTCAAGTTATTCAAATCATTGTTATAGATCAAATCTTTGTGTTAGTTTGATCGTCGTTCAAAATTTTTATTAGTTTGATCTGTTTCTAAACAGATGTGATCTTTCAAAACTCAAAACTTTGTGTTAGTTTGACATGATATTTGAAAATGGATTGGTTATTTTCCAACCATATCCTATGAGATTGTCTCAATACAGTGTTAGTATTTCAGAAAAACTCATTCCTGAAAATCAGGCAAAATCAAATTCTTGTTGAATATGTTTGGTAACATATTAGATCATTTCGCTACCTTTTCTTCCTAAACCTCTATAATGTTCTTTCATATATTGCATTTGCAAGAAAGAATATTTTGCAAGAAAGGATATTCCTATTTAAAATTCATGTTATAGTATTTGATATAATGCGGTTGAAAGGAGAACTCGGTTAGTGAGACGTTTCCTGCTAAAGAAGCTAAAGCTGGAGAATGAAGTGATATGAGGAGAAGAAAATTTTAAGTAATACATTATATTAGTTGGAAGTTATCTGAGAAAAACTATTCTAGGCATGAATGAAGGTTGGTAGGTGTTGTATTGGTATCAGAAAATTCATTCTTGAAGATCGAATTACATCCAATTCTTTGCTAAATATGTTCGATAACATATTTGATTCATTTTGTTCTTTTCCATGATGTTTTCTTTCATCTACTGCAATTAAAGGAATATCTTGTAAGAGAGAATATTCCTATTTATATCCAGGTCAGAGTATCAAAGTGGCGTAGTGGAAGCGTGGTGAATTCTTCAAAAGTTGAAGAAGTCTGTCTATGGGAAAAGTTAAGACGGTAATGGAAAATCGTAGAAAAAAATTTTTTATTAAGATATTTGTTTGATCAGGAGAAGTGAACAAGAGATAAAGAAATTTCAATGGTTTAAAATCGTTTGGAATAACGTAAGAAGTGAAACTACATGGGAACTGAAGAAAAGATAAAGGAATAATGTCATTATTTATTCTGAGGGTGTGAAATCATGGTCATGAAATTTCGGGGACGAAATTTCTATAAAGAGGGGGAGTATTGTAACACCCCAAAATTTCCAATCTCTTAAACAGCAGTAATTTTTGATTAGCTAATTTTCTTGTTTAGTAATTTAATTTCTTGTAATCGTAAAATTATTTTGTTTATTCCGTCAGCATATTTGATTGTTTTGATTGATTTACTCCGTGTCAGGAAAATAAAAATTTTTGGGCCGGAGAAAACTTTACGTAATTTATTTTTTACCGTTAGGTAATTAATTTACGTAATCTGATTTGATATTTGTGCATTTTATAATTTTTGTGATTTTATGGATGATTTTGAAATTTTTCCTGTCTGTGGGCCCAGCAATGGGTATGTGGGCCCAGGTGCCCATACGTGGGCCCAGGTGGGTCCCACAAAGTGAAAAAATTTTCTACGCATAGAAAAATTTGTACTGTTTAGACGGAGACAAGAGATCTTACTAAACCTGAATCCGGAAATAGTTTTAGAAAATTTCTTGTACTGTATTTTGTACTGTATTTATTTATCAGATGATAAAAATACAATAAATATAATCTTTTGTGGGGTTTTTAGCAGATAAAAATAAATATTATTCTGTTAAGTCAACATTAGTGGTTATGACAACTTTTGACGGACCAATAGGAAGCAAGTCTTCTAATATTGAAGACTTGAATATCAACCGTAGATTTAATCAATAGAAAGACTTGATCTTGATTTAATCAACGGTGTAGAGATAAGTTTAATAAAAGGCTATGACCATTTATAACCATTGATTTAGAATTGATCAAGGGTGAAGATTTGGTCTCAAAAAGTGACAAAGACCATTTATAACCATTGGATTTAGAATTAATCAAGGTGGAGATTTGGTCTTAAAAAGTAATAAAGACCATTTATGACCATTGGATGTAAATTTAATTAATGGTGAAGATTTAGTCTTAAAAAGTGACAAAGACTAATTATAACCCTTGGATTAAAAGTTAGAAGGAGCAATCTTGACCCTTAATTTTGGAGACACATCTAATGGCTAGAATTTAAAGGAGAAAAATCCAATGGCGCAGATTTAGTCTTCTAAAATTAAAAGTTTACCAAAATCTTAACCATTGAATTTATCAATGACTAGAATTAATTTAAATAATGGTTAGAAAAGATAACAACATGATTGAATGCATGCATGGAGGGAGGTCACGGTTTTGCATGCTTTTGGAGACAAAGAAGAAAAAAAATTTCAATGCATTGATTAATTTCTTTATGTCATTGTTAAGTAGTCTTGGTCAATATTGCAATATTATTGATCATTATTGATCAATTTACATGGAAGAAGAAAGCAAGGAGGGGGACGGTTTTTGGCTTATTAGAAGACAAAGAAAAACAAATTTCAATCCATTAAATGATGCTTTATGTCATTGTTAGAAGTCTTAATCAAATTTTCATGCATTATCACAATTCTTTCAATTTTTCCATCACACTCCACGGCTTTGCATTCTCAAAATGGATTCAATTAATTCATGTTAGTCAACAATGAATGGCCTACTTCTTGGAAGCACTCCATGGTCAAGAAATAATGCAAGACAACCTTTTCTATCAACTTTTCTTTCATTCTTATCAAAGAAAAACAAAAAGCTATATACATAATATTACCTTTCTTTCCTAGCACTCCACGGCAACCACTTTAGAATAGGCTATCTTTCTCAATTATATCACCTTGTCTCCTAACCTATCATCTTCATGTCTTCATTTTCCTACACTTTAGCCAATTCTCTCCATTTTTCTCCTCCAAAGGCACCATTCGGCCAAGCCTTCCAAGACAACCATCCAAGCTTCTAAAATTTCATCTAACCTTATTTTCTACACCTAAACATCATTCTAAGAACATCTCTAGTTATGAGTTTTTCCAAAATCATTCATCTTGATCTTCAAATTCAAGCTTCAAATTTCTATCAAAAATAAAAAATTCCATCTTTGTTCTTCAAGATACACCATTCGGTCAAGGTACCTAAAATCATCATCCAAGCTCTTTTAATTTCATCCAACCTTAGATCTTGAATCTACATGATATTCTAAGCAACTTTCATGTTGGAGACTTCTTCTAAATCATTCATCTTCAAGGAGTTTCTTCAAGATCCATGTTATTGGGTTTTTGAGGTGAAGTATAAGGAAACTTCATTTTCTTCTCTCTTTTTCATGATCTAAGCCATGTTTGATCCATGGTTCCTCTTAATCAAGCTTAGTATACTAATTTTTATGTATTTTGTTTTGAATTTGAGAAGCCCTTGGTGGTGAAGGACTTGGAAAAAAAAAACAAATCAAGAAGCTTTGGAGGATCTTCAAGAGGTAAGAGGAGATCCATCTCACCAACCAAGCATGGTGGTGAGAGATGGTATTTTATTTGATGGATGTGAAATCCATGTGAGGATTCATATCCATGGTCATGTAATTAATTTGTGGGTGTTTATGAAGCTTTGATTAATTTTCTATGCTTGATATGCTTTGCATGATTTTATAGCTTTGATGATATGCTTGATATGCTATACATGCTTTTATGGCTTTGATGGTATGCTTATATTATTTATGATGAAATATATATGTATATGCCATGACTTGATGGTGGAAAGGAAATTGATTTTTGGCTCCAATAGCCAAGGAAGAGCTACGGTTTTGATGCCCTTGATTAGGGTTCATGTTGAAAATTTTCAAGAACAAAAGAATTGATTTTTGAGTACTTAGAACATGGTGGATTTTGAACAAGACACCTCAAAATAGGTGTTCACAAATTAATATTTTCATGAAAGATGAAATGGATGATTTGAAGAGTATGGAAAATAAACAAAGGATTTGTTTTCCAAGAGAACAAGAATATAATTTTTGGAGGAATTTTTATTGATTTATTTTGTGTAAAAAGATGCTAAGTGTTTTTTCTAAATATGAGTTTTTGAATGAAACGGACAAATGTTGATTTTAAGGATTTGCAAAGAAAGTGAAAAAGGATTTGCAAAGAAAATGAAAAAGAATTTGTAAAGAAAGTAAAAATGAATTTGAACAAATGGGTTTGGTTTTATAACCATTGGTATTTCGGTTTTGAAAACAAAAATTTAATGGTTTTGTTTGTGTAAAACCATATCAATTTAAAAGGAAAAGTATTTGATGACTTTAATAGTTTTGTTTGTGTAAAATCATATTGATTTAGAAGAAAAAAAAATGTTTTGATGATTTCAATAGTATGTCCACGTTTTTGAAGGCTTGTAATGCCTTGATTTTTTATGAACAAAGTGAATTTCAAAGTGGAAACGTAACTGGATTTAATACAAGGATTTTGGAAAGGGAATCAAAGGCGTTTATCACTTGAGAAAATCAAGTTTTTGTAAACGAAAATGTTTTGAACTTCAATTTATTTTGAAGAAGGTTGTGTTTGGAAATAATTTGGGAAAAATGGAGAATATAATGGTGTTTTGAAAATTTACTAACGTATAACTTATTTTCAAGTTTTGAAATACGTTAGATAAATGTTAAGTTTTGAAACGTTGATTTATATCAATGGAAAAGTGATTTTTGTGGATTATATTTTGGAAAAAGATTTTCTTGAGTAAAGTAAGAAAATGTGAAAAAATGAAATACAAAGTTATAATATTTTGAGAAAAGTTGAAAGAAATTTTTGATGGTTAAGAAATATTTTACAGAATGAAATTGTGATGAAAAATGTTTTACGTATCTTAAAAATGTGATTTTTAAAGCTACGCAATTTGAAAAAACGTATTGAAAATGATATTGATTTATTTAAGTCCAAAATAGTGTTTTGGAATATTGAAGAATATTTTACGTGATTGTAAAATGTTGAAAAATATTTTACGTATCTTAAAAATGATTTGAAATACAGTAAAATATTTGTACGCGATTTGAAAAGTGTTTAAATATTTCTACGCGATTGGAAAGCGTTTAAATATTTTACGCGATTGAAATATTGTTGAAAAATCACTACGTGATTTGAATAGTAATAGAATATTTTTACGTGATTGTGAAAATGACGGAAAAAAAATCGTTATGTGATTTGGAAAGTGTTTTAAATATTTTGAGAATGATATAAAATGATTTATGTAACGTAAAAGAATGATTTTTAAGTTACGCAATTTTGAAACAGTGGAAAAATACTATGCGATTTGAGAAACGTATGTTTTTACGCGATTGTGAAAATACAGTAAAAATGTTTTATAACTATGAAAACATGATAAGATGATTTAATTTAACAAAATGAATTTGAAAAGAATGGCCCTTGTGGTTGGACTTGCACTGATATATTCGTGCATTGTATAAACTATATCTGAGAAATTATGAGAGATACCTGTGATTGGTATTATACCTGTGATTGGTATTTGGTGCATTATACATGTATTGGAATGGTCCAATGAGGACTGGATATGACTGATTGCCTAGGAGAAAAACACCTCTTGAGTGGGTGCGATATGCGTAGTGTAAGTCACTTGTTGACCTTGGGGGCATCGGGGTGCGGGTTGTCTACACGGGTGGTTGGTCGCGTTTCTTCCGTAGGTTAGACCGATGCAACACACCGATGATCCGACCGAGACACTATTCTTAATCAAGATCGATAAAAGACCGGCCGTGTATGTGCTAGATGTGCAAAAATTGAAATGAGAATTAAAGCACGTGGTCTGAGGCACGTGGTACCGGCAGATCTTTTCGATCATTTCTCCGACCTGAGTTTAGCTCCATGGTGTAGGAAATCGAGTCTTATGTACATGCATAATCGAACATTTTATATCGTGTGATATATTAATTGAGGAATATTGGCTATGACAATTGTTTTGAATACTTGGATGATGATGATGATAATTAGGACATTATCGTAATTATTGTTTATGATAATTGAATTGATAAATGATTTGATAATGATAGTTGATTAATATTGAATATATTATTGGAAGTTTGATATGATATCCCCTGTATGATATTCTTGCTTGTGTTATCTCTGTCTACGCCATGTTGGTATTGGCGTAGGTGATCTCACCTCTTTGTTATGTTGTCTTCTTCGTATACGTATTGTTAAAATTAAACAGTAGAAAGAATGAGTTGTCTTAGACATAACGGACGATAGACACTCAGAGATTGATGAAAACATTGAAGAGTGGTGTCTTAAGTTCGAAGGTGTTCTGAGTAGACAAGGAGTAGAGTTCTGATGCAACAAGCTGGATACAAGATAAGGAATGAGTATGTTAAGTTTTATCGTTAGTGTTATACAGTGCTATTTAGTAGGACCCATCATGGGGTTTGCTACTGTTGAAAAAAAAAATCTGTTAATTTTATATTTCTCTTTAAATTGTGAAATATTAATTGGTGTCAATGTGGTATATGAATCAGTTTAAATATATTTTCAGTAATACTTATGGATTACAGTAAGTTTATATTTCAGCAAGAAAAATTTTTTTTTTAAACCCACGTTTTTAACTCAAACCTTTTATGAAAACATTTTCAGATTTTGAGTCGGGAGTCAGACATGTGATACCCTTGGGAGGGTGTTACAAAAGTCCTTAATAAATCTTCGATAGAATCCTGCATGTCCTAAAAAGGAACGAACTTCTCTGACTGTTTTTGGGGAAGGCAAATGAGCAATTAATTCAACTTTGGCCTTATCAACTTCAATTCCTTCAGAAGATATCACATGACCTAACACGATTCCTGAGGTAACCATGTAATGACATTTTTTCCAATTTAAAACAAATGATTTTTCTTCACATTTTTTAAGAACTTTATCCAAATTATCAAGACAATTTTCAAAAGAATTTCCAAAAATCGTCAGATCATCCATAAAAACTTCTAAATAATGCTCAATCATGTCACTTCACTAAAAATACTTAGCATGCATCTTTGAAAAGTTACCTGAGCATTACAAAGACCGAAATGTATTCTTCTATATGCAAAAGTGCCAGAGGGGCATGTAAAAGTAGTCTTTTCTTGATCCTCTAATGCAATTGGTATTTGATTATACCCCGAATAACCATCAAGAAAACAATAGTAGGGATGTTCTGCTACTCTTTCTAGAATTTGATCAAGAAATGGTAAGGGGAAATGATCTTTCCTAGTGGCTACATTCAATTTTCTAAAATCAATACACATACGCCAACTGGATGAAACTCACGTAGGTATTAACTCACCTTTTTCATTTTCAACCACTGTTATTCCAGATTTCTTAGGCACAACTTGTGTAGGGCTTACCCACTGACTATCGGAAATAGGGTAAATAATTCCAACATCAAGTAATTTAAGAACTTCAGCCCTAACTACCTCTTTCATGTGTGGATTTAATCTTCTTTGAGGTTGTTGTGATGTTTTAGCATTATCCTCTAAATGTATTCTATGTGTACAAATCAATGGATTAATGCCTTTTATATCTGTTAATGTCCATCCTATTGCACTTTTATGCCTTTTAAGTACTTCTATTAACATACGTTCCTGTTCTTCAGTAAGGATTGATGAAATTACTACTGGAAAGCTTTGGTCTTCTCCCAAAAATGTGTACTTCAACCCAGAAGGTAATGGCTTTAGTTCCAATGTGGGTACTTCTTCATGAATATTATCATTCATGGGTTGTAGCTCTTCGAATCTTGGCTTCCATCCTTTGTATTCCATTGCTTGTGTACAATCAAGCAAAGAGCATATTTCAAAAATATCACCATCTACTTGCATACTTGAATCAAATGAATTAATTAAACAAACTTCTAATAGGTCAGAAGAACTCCCTTTTAGAAGATGGTCATCTACAATGGCCTCAATCCCGTCAGCTTTCTCATTTTCATCATTTACTTCATGTGGTTGCTTGCATAAGTTGAAAACATTAAGCTCAAGTGTCATGTTTCCAAATGTTAGTTTCATCAATCCATTTCTACAATTTATCAAAGCATTGGATGTTACTAAAAATGGACGACTTAAAATAATAGGAATTGACTTGGAACAATTAATCATAGGTTCAGTTTCCAAGACAATAAAATTCACAGGATAAATGAATTTATCAACTTGTACCAACACATCTTTTACTATTCCTTTTAGAATTTTAATTGATCTATTAGCAAGTAGAAGAGTTACAGAAGTTAGTTTTAACTCACCCAGATTGAGTTGTTGATAAACTAAATATGGAAGCAAATTAATACTAGCATCAAGATCAAGTAAAGCTTGTTCAATCATATGTTCTCCAATAATGCATGAAACCGTAAAACAACCAGGATCTTTATGTTTCAAAACATTATTGCTTTGAATAATGGAACTTACCTGTTAGGTCAAAAAGGCATTTTTTTCACATTTAATTTTCTTTTAACAGTGCATAAGTCTTTCAAAAATTTGGCATAGGAAGGAAAGTGTTTGATAGTATCTAACAACGGAATATTGACCTTTACTTGTTTAAGAATTTCAAAAATTTCAGTTTGGTGGTCTACTTTCCTTGGTTTGCTTAATGCTTGAGGAAATGGGGGTGGAGGAGACGAGAGTTTGGTCTCCTTTTGGTCAGATGACTTATCAACTTCTTCCTTATCTTGGGGAATTGATTCACCATCTTTCTCACAAGGTTCAGAAATTTTTTTTTCTATAACTTTTCCACTCCTAAGAGTTATCACAGAATTGACTTGATTTATTTGATGGTTTTCTGAACTACCTTCATTTAGACTATATTGACCTTTGGGATTCGGTTAGGGTTGAGAAGAAAATTTTCCTTTCTCGTGAATGGTGAGGGCAGAAGTAAGTTTGGAAAGAGTGTCTTTTATGTCTATCATGGTTTGAGTGTTTTGTTTATTAATGGCCTCTTGCATTTCTATGAATGCACTCAATGTTCCTTCAAGATTTTTCCTATATGGTGGGACATAAGGTACATATCCTTGAGGATTTTGAGAATCCTGTTGTTCCTGAGGAGGTGGTGGTTGCATAAATTGTGTTTGATTATTATTCCTCCAACTGAAGTTCGGATGATTTCTCCATTCTGGATTGTAAGAATTTGAAAAAGAAGAGGTGAATGGCTTTTTAAAATTGTTCATTGCATTTACTTGCTCATGCACAACTTCTTTAAAAATAAGAATATTAGGACATTCATTTGTCGAGTGTCCTAATTCATCACAAATGCCACAAATTTCTTCATTTTGCACAGATTTAACTTCTTTTACTTTCCCTAATTCCATGGATTCAATCTTTCTAGCCAAACTAGCATACCTTGCATTTAGATCTTCTTCTTGACTAAGATGGTATTTTCCTTTTCCTGCATTTGCAAGGTTATATCTAATTGAATTTTCAGAAGGATTAGTTCCATGCCAAGATTGAGAATTTTCAGCCAAATGGTTTAAATAATCTAAAGCATCTTCGGGTTCTTTATCAAGAAACTCGCCATTACACATCGTTTTCACAAATTGTTTAGTTTCAGGTGTTAAACCTTCATAAAAGAAGTTTAAAGTCCGTCATTTTTCAAAACCGTGATGTGGGCAAGAATTTAACAAATCTTTAAAACGTTCCTAACTTTGAAAATACGCTTCATTTGAATTTTGAAAAAAAAATTGGATTTGTCTTTTCAAAGCATTGGTTTTATGTGTTGGAAAAAATTTCTTTAAAAACTCACTTTGCATTTCTTACCATGTGCCAATTGATCTTGGTTTCAAAGCATTATGCCAAGTTTTTGCTTTATCTTTCAAAGAAAAAGGAAACAATTTAAGCTTAACAATTTCTTCAGTGCAAGTTTGATCATTGAAAGCAATACAGACTTCTTCAAATTCTTTTAGATGTAAATATGGGCTTTCATTTTCTAAACCATGAAAATTGGGAAGTAAAGAAATCATACCCAGCTTAAATCTAAAATTATTAGCAGTAAGTGAAAAGATAAAACATGATGGACTAGAATTTCGAGGTGGTTGCAAATATGCACGCATAGTTCGCAATGGTTGATTTTCTTGTTCATCATGTATACTTTCATTTTCAGCTCATTGTGTTTGATTATCATGTTCAACATGTGCACCTTCAAATTCAGCCATTGTGTTAATTGTGTGTGATTGTGATTCAAACAAATCAATATATAAAGTACTAGGATTAATTTTAACCAAACGGCCAGAATTTAAATCACAATACCAGTTAAGCATAAATAAGTGACATAAAATAAAAATAATATTAAGTAGGTAGTATACACCGGCCGTTAAATATTAAGTAAGATGTGGTATAAACCAGCCACCCAAAAATAAAAATACAGAAATTAAAATGCAGAAAATAAAGTACAAAAAGTAAATTTAAATATGAAAATCGGAGAGTGGCAGAGCCCCACAGAGCCGGCGAAAGAGAAGAGAAGAAGAAATATTATTTCTTTAAGTTAGATGGCAGAAAAATAAATGACAGAATTTAAAAGTTAGATGCGTAAAATAAATGACATAAATTAAAAGTTAGATTGCATAAAATAAATGACATAAATTAAAAGTTAGATTGCATAAAATAAATAAATAAATAAAATATTTACAAAGATGGGGTAATAAACCAACCACCAAATAAAACAATGCAAAAAGTAAATTACAGTAAAATAAAAAAGAGAGTTACCCCACTGAGTTAGTATATATAAAATATTAATTTTTTTTATATTATTATTTTTTAAATTTTTTTACTATTCACATACTATTTACATACTATTCATATTACTATTCATATACTATTTACGTACTATTCATATTACTATTCACATACTATTTACATACTATTCATATTACTATTTACGTAAAAAAAATTACTAGTTAGTGTGTTAGTAAATAGATAAATAAAAATGAAAAGAGTAGAGGAAGAATATACCTGATAGTGAAGTTTACTTACAGAAAAAAGAACCTCAATATATTAGAATTTCAAATCAAGTCCCCGACAACGGCACCAAAAACTTGATGGGATATAATTATATTTAAAAGTTTCAAACCCAAGTGTAGGTTGTCTCAAGTAATAAATTCTACCGAGTGAAAGTCGGGTCGATCCACAGGGAATTGATGAAGGAAAACTAATTAATTGAGGTAAAGTGTCACAAGATTAAAAGTGATATAAGTTGTTCACAAATGAAAAGGATTTGCTTGGATTATGAGATCCACTCTTGGTAATAAATTAAAAATAAGATTATTTTGTTTTATAACTCAATTGAAATCATGCATAATGAAGATTCCAATCGGAAGATTTAACATTTAAAGTTCAATCATGTAATCTTATTATGGTTCCAATAATTATCTACTAATACTTGTAAATCGTCAAAAGCATCCAATGTGTCAATCCTATTGTTTACAATGGATCAAGATATTCATTATACAAGAAGAGTTTCTAAATTAATTGGAAACAACATACAACACATATTATATTTGCTTAATAATATATCATTTAAGTACAAAAAAGAAATTAATCTAACCTTAATTTATTACCAAGAGCTTCACCTTTTTACCTAAGCAAGATGAAGATTAGTTACACATGAGAAAGAAAGAAAAGAAAAAGAAAAAGGAAAAGGAAAAGGAGAACAACAGAACGGAAATTCTCTGCCTTCTGAACGCCCCTCCTTCAGAATTTGATTGCCTATTTATAGGCAAATTTGCTACAGGAGCTACAGCGATGCTACAGTGACGCTACGTGATGCTACAGTGCTACAGTGATGCTACAGTGACGATTTGTTGACATCATCCATGGCATCATCCATCAAGTTTTTTTTTTTTACAAATCTTCTATGCAATCACCTCCATTCTTCGATCCTTTGCATTTACCTAACAAAAATATATAGAAACACATAATTGCAACACAATTTAAAATACTAAAACTATAACAAAACTCAAGAACAAACCCAATTAAAAAGATTAAAAAGAATGAAAAATATACACAATGAACCATAAAAATTATAAGTTTTGCAGGTTCATCAGTTATCCTGTCAACTTATCATATCCTACTCACTAGTTAAAATTTTATCTTAGCGGTGAGACTGGATTAGAAGCAAGTAGAATAGGATATCATTTTTCTTTTTTACTCCAGCCCTTCATTACGAATGAAACGTCACCCCCTCTCCATACGTTTCTTCTTCGGTTCTTCATCTTCTTCGTCTGTGTTCGTCACCTCCCTCTACACACTGTGTTCGCCACCTCCCTCTCCACACCTGTGCTCGTCTTCTTCGTCTCTTTATGTGGTCATTCTCCTTCGTTTCCTTCTCAAATCACCAGGTAAACATTCTTTACTTCATTCTTCTTCGTCTCTTTCGTTTTTGGTATTAAAATTGGGGATTTTTTGGGGTTAGGGTTCCTTTTTTTGGGTATCAAATTTAGGGATTTTTTTGGGGTTAAGGTTCTTTTTTGGATATCAATTTGTTCATGTGCAGAATCTGACTTTTGAATTTCAATTTTTTAGTGTTACAATTAGAGGTAAAATATATTTTAGCCTTTATTTCATTTGCAGTCATTTTATGATACAAAAAGGGGATATGATATCTATAACTCAATCCTTAAATAAAATAAAATAAAATAAAATGAAATCTCTTATATTACAACATAGAAACAGTGCGAAGTGTGTCAAAGACATTGGATTGCACTGCAATATCTGAAAATTGGTCTCAAAAGGTTAGGCGATTATCCTTATCCAGATGTTTACTTTGTGGAATTATTGCATATATATATATATATATATATATATATATATATATATATATATATATATATATATAATTATCTACTTTAAGTCGCATTGACCCTAAATTTTCATCTTGTAATAGTATTATAATTTTATATCGAAGAAATATTCATGATTCAATTAAATTCCATGCGAGAAATTAGCATATTAAAAGATGGAACATACAGGTATTTCAATTATTACAAGTTTATTTTGGTAATATATACATATTTGCTTCCCTCTAATAATAATAATAGTAATCCTCTATGTAATCTCATAAGAAAGTTGTCAAAGAGAAATGTTAGAGATGAGACAGGGAAGGAAGGCCACAGGAAAGAAAGAGGGAACATGTGAAATAAAATTAGTAGAACCCTCAATGAAAGGTTGTTGCATGAAGCATATGGTCATGTCTGGCCCCACCTTATCACCATGTTCATGGATCTTAGTGTTGTTCATGTGCTTGTTGATGTCTTTGGTGTTATGTTTGTTTTCTCTGTTTTGCATTTTTGGTATCATTTCTCTGTTATGTTTGTTCACATGCTTGGTTGTCATTCTTCAATACATTTGTTTGGCCTTTAAAAAAAATCCACAACCATCTATTTGTTGTTTACTTTTGGATTTATGCGTTAATTTTTGTATTTGCTGGGATATTTATTCATATATACAAGGTTTGTGCAAATGGGTAGTGTGTGAAGCTTTTGTATTTACTGGTTTGGGCATGGGTGCTAGCTACTATCTTGTTTGGTTTTGGGCATATATTTACAGTTTTTTTCCTGAGTTTAGATCTTTCTTTATGTAGATCTATTCCTAAGAAATTCATGTTGCATCCTTATATGGATATAGAATATTTTCAATGTATTTTATAGGTAAAAGTATGGATTCAGCACAGTAGCTTCAATTTATGTCATATCTAATTTTGGAGGAAATATTTTTAGAGATGATTGGGTTTTGCTTTGCAATTTTTATGGCAGTGAGTCATGCTGCACTATGGTTTTATGAAAATCAAAGTCTAAGGCAACAACCAATGGATAAAGAAGGTTTAAGAGGAGAATTTTTAGATAGGTTAATAAGATGTAATGATGTTACAAGTGTTGATCAACTTCGTATGGATGTTAGGTCCTTTCACTTATTATGTGCTCTCCTTCGTAATGAAGGTAAATTAAAAGAGGATGGACTAGTGAGTATTGAAGAACAAGTAGCTATGTTCTTACACATATTGGCACATCATTCTAAGAACCATGTTATTAAGTTTCTATTTAAATGATCAGGAGAAACAGTCAGTAGGTACTTTAATTTAGTGTTGAATGGTGTCTTACGATTGCAAGAAACACTTCTTAGAGCACTGGATCCTGTCCCGGAAGATTGCTTGGATGAAAGATGGAAATGGTTTAAGGTACAATGTTAGTGTATTGTGTTTTAGAATCTATTTTATGATGTGTTGCAAATATGTTATATTTTTTCCTAAAACATTTGCTTTCTATTTGGCTTTGTTTATAGAGATGTCTTGGGGCATTAGATGAAACACATATCAGAGTTAATGTACCAGCTATTGATAAGCCCCGATATCATAATAAAAAAGGGGATATATCTACCAATGTCCTAGGAGTATGTTCTAGGGATATGAAATTTATATATGTATTACCTGGATAGGAAGGATCTGCATCAGACTCAAGGGTATTGAGATATGCCATTTCTAGGAGGAATGGTTTAAATGTTCCAACAGGTAACAAGAATCATTGGGATTTTATTGTAATAGTAAAAAGTGTACAATAGCTATGTTTTAATTTGACAGATATATTTTATTATAGGGTACTATTATCTTATGGACGCTGGGTATACAAATTGTGAAGGATTTCTTGCTCCATATAGAGGATATCGATATCACCGTAGTGAATAGAGACGTGGATACACACCAACATGTAAAGAAGAGCTCTTCAATATGAGACACTCTATGGCAAGAAATGTGATAGAAAGGACTTTTGGATTGTTAAAAATGCGTTGGGTTATACTTAGAAGTCAGTCTTTTTACCCAATCAAAATTCAAAATCGCATTATAATTGATTGTTGCCTTTTGCATAATTTTATTAGAAGAGAAATGCCTACTGACCCAATGGAAGAACAACTAGGTGCAGAATTGGAAGCACAACTACACAATGAGGACATGGAACATGTTGGTCCTATTAATACAATTGAGGCTACCGATGAATGAGTCGCTTGGAGAGAAAACTCAAGAACACAAATGTGGAATGCGAGGCCTTATTAATAGACACATGAATTGACTATTTTGTTATTAGTTTGGTTTGTTTGTAATTTTATTGGTGACTTTGTATTTTATAATTTGAACTATATCTTGGTTAATGACATCATTCTATCTTGGTTATGTTTGTATTTCATTTTTTTGGAATATTTTGTAAAAGTTTTGTGATTTATAATTTGATAATAAGATAGGAATGGAATCTGAAAGCATTATGCAACAAAGTGGCAAGAAAAAAAGAGATCGTAGGCAATGGTCCAATGAGGAGGATAAAGCATTTCTTGATATCTTGATTGAAGCTGTGAACCAGGGGTTAAAGATGTGATAATGGCCAATTTAAAGCACATACTTTGAAAACGGCTGAGACAAAAATAGAGCAAAAGTTTCTTGGATGTGGAATTAAGGTGAAGCCACACATTGAGTCTGCAATGAAAAGGCTAAGGACAATTTATGGAATATTTTATGATATGCTAAATCAAAGTGGGTTTGGTTGGGATGATGAGAAGAAAATGATTAAGGTGGACAGTGATAATGTGTGGAATGAGTATATAAAGGTTAGTATTTATTGTTTTTTTTTATCTATAATGAATTATTCTGTTTTAGTTTCTAGTTATGAATAATTAAATATTTTTTATTTGTATTCTTGTGTAGAGTCATCCAAATTTGCAAGTCACAGAATACATCGGTCCCATTTTTTGATAAGCTTGCTCTTACTTTTGGAAAAAGACCGTACTCTTGGTAAAGGAGTTGTTACCCTATTGGCCGATGTTGTTGAGGAGTTAGATAAAGAAGAGGAAGAACAAAATGATGATAATGATGTTGTAGATTTGACCCAATCAACATCTATCAATCAATCTAAAAGGAAGCATGATAATGAGGGAAGTCTACCAAGGAAGAGAAATAGAGGATCAAATGCGATTGCTAATAGTATAGCTGAATTAGGAAAGAGTTTTGGGAAGTGGCTAGAAACAAGCTCAGATAGATTGGGTGAAGTTGTAAATTGTCTTGGAGTTGATAAAGATGTGTTTGATGATTCCAGGTGTGTCATGAATGAACTAAAAAAAATGAATTTAACAGACCAAGACTGTCTTGCTACAGCAAAAAAAATTCTATCTGTGCCCCATCAATTTGCACATTTTTTGGGGGGCTAATGAGGTAGATCGTGTTACATTTGTTAAGTCGTTAATATAGTGATTTTTATAGATGACTTAGTTTATCTATTAGTTACATTTGATGAACTTTGTTTATACTGTTTAACTTTCTAGAGTGTTTGGTGAAGCTTATCTATGACAATGACCGGAGATATTTATTTATGTTGATTACTATTTCTAATGAATGAAGTTTTATGTTCAAAAATATTTTCAAGACTTAGAGCTCAAAGTGTTGCATTGAATCTTTGAGTTGGAGGAAATGAAATATTTTGCAAGTCTAATAAAAGTGCCTATACTTTAGTCTATTGTTATGTTATGTTGCTGCAATTTGAGGTAGTAAGTTTCCGAGGGTTTTTTTTTTGACAAAGAAAAACTTAAGCAATTTCATTAATAATGGAGAACACAATACGGCAGTAATGTATTAGGGTGCATTTTGAACAATGGTTAATTTTTAATTGCAATTTAATCACCCCGTTTGTTCAAAATGTTAAAAAGAAAAATTATAAGTTTTTTTAAAATAATTTTTTATAATTTAAATGTACAAAATGTAAAAAAAAAAAAGTTAATTTTTTTAAAAAAATATGTAATTCTAATATAAGGATAAATTTGTCATTTGTATATAATTTATATCATATCCTGATAATATCCGGTTTACATCAAACACAAGACAGGATAATATAATGTTATCCTGTTGGTTATCTGGTGGATATCAAACATCAGATAGGATAACAACTTATCCTGCTCATATCCTATCTTACTCCTATCCTGCTCTCTTATCCTATCCGTTTTTATCCTATCTTGGCCGCTAAACGAACCCTTAATGGGGAGATAAATAAATGGCTAAAATAGTTTCGGATCAAGTAATCCTTATAAAAACTTGATTCTACTTCAATGATGGGCCAATAGGAGCAATGTTATTCACACCGCCAACAAATATTCACAGGTTTCAATTAAAATTAATAACTATATAGTGTGAAATGCGAATAGGTAATTTTTTATTTATTTGAACTTCGAATTTCATTGCTTAGAAATGTGAATAGGTAATTGAGATATTGATAACCCACCTTTTTCACGAACTTGGTTTATGTTACATGAAACAACGGTAACGGCTTTGTGAAATTTTGATTTACCAGTTACCACTATCATAGCAAACATCACATACACAAATAGTTTATAAAACAAACTTAACAGTCTCTCCACTTTTTTCTGAATCAATAATATCATACTGATCCATAATCAACAAAAAAATAAAAAAAAATCTAACTGACCGATAATTTGGTATTCCTTGGTAAAAATTTATAGAAAATCCAACCTGTACGATGGAAAAAAAAAAACACTTAATCTAGTAGGGCATTGCTATAAAAGCCTGCACAATTAGGAGCCCTTCAACTATAAATCTGAATCCTATGTTTCCAAGTATTTATTCTAATCCAAAAGTTTCTCCTTGGTGGAAGTAACATAATCAACAAATCATATACCCTACAACCCAAGTGACTCAACCAAATAGCTTGGATTGACAAACATCATATAATACCAGAGAAAAAGAGAAGAAACAGAAAAAAGAAAGGACTCATACTTGCAACTCACAAGTCATAACTATCTCTAGCTAAGGAGAGTCAGAGATATCTACATTCTAATGTATCTGCCTCTTAACTGATGTGTCAGCGAGCAGTGGCTACAAAACAAGGAGAGTTAATCCTGATCTCGAGTCTCAATAGCGAGTATAATGTGGCCTTCAGGCTTGTGCTCTTCCCCTTCAGTCCTCACCAGTGTAAAGGGCCCTATGATTTCACGGAGAGTTCCTTTGGAAAAGGGATCCTTGCCCTCCCCACCACGACCCTAGCACGAGGTTCCCGGATCAACAGTGGAATTGAACCTCTGAACCTCCACGTTCAGGAATGCATGGCCATCAAGATTCTCCAAAAAGATCATGCCTTTCTCATTCCATAATGGGGTCACGCCTTCGGTCGTCACCGTGTGAAGCTCTTCACCAGGCTCAACCCAGTACACCGCGTTGTAATTCCTGTTGAGAACAAATGGGTGAGGGCTTGGGTTGTCAATGCCTACGGCTTTGAAAATCGTGACTCGCAGGCCAATTTGGTGGTTGTCAGTAATGACCCTCTTATTCTTTTGGTCATTGTCTATGGTTCTTGATTCAACATCATGTGGGGTGTGTTGGTAGAAGCATACCCCATTACCGTTCTCCATTGGAAAATCCTTCATGAAGAAAAAAGATTCGATTTTGATCAAATTTACTTTAAAAAGTTGAAAGAAAAGAAGTTTTTCATCAAATTTGCATGCCTCGGGCGGGATGGAAGAGAAAAACCTAAAGGAGACACAACACAAGAATTGTAAATTCATATAGCAAAATGTTGAGATTACTAGAAATCAAAATCAAAATCAAAATAAAAAGAAAAAGAAAATACAACATCATTGGAACACCCATTTGGGGTGTGTTGGTAGAAGCATACCCCATTACCGTTCTCCATTGGAACACCCTTCATGAAGAAAAAATATTCGATTTTGATCAAATTTACATTAAAAAGTTGAAAGAAAAGAAGTTTTTCATCAAATTTGTATGCCTCGGGCGGGATGGAAGAGAAAAAAGGAGACACAACACTGTAAATTCATATAGTAAAATGTGGAGATTACAAGAAATCAAAATCAAAATTAAAATCAAAATAAAAATAAAAAGAAAATACAAAATAGTGGAAATCAAAATATGGTATTCATATGGAACTTCATGTAAAAAATTAGACAAAACACACTTTCGTCTTCTATTTTTTTTTTTTTGGTTAGTTTTTTTTTTTTTGGTTATTTTCAATTTTATTCTCTAACTAATTTTGGTGACAAATTAATCCTTTAATTTGTTAAATTATCACAACATTTTTTAAGGCTAACTCTTGTTAATTAATACTACTAATGGAATAATCCACATAAACCACTACATATTTCAAGTAAGGGAAAAAAATAATTGAAAAGAAACAATCCAATAAGAGAGACATATACTTAAAAATAAACATCTAATAAACTTTAAGAAAATAAGAGGCACAATAATGTGAAAAAACCTTCTTGTTGTATAATGGTTTTAATTTTCCATATTTGTCCAGGCTTATTTCACATGGGGTAAAATATGGAGGAATTTATTGTATTTTATTTAGAACTAGTGCAACTAGGGCTTCACTTGCCCTCCTTGTTTATTAATTAGTGTAATAAACATAATATTGATGTCTACACCATTCTCCACATCTACGAGAACATTTGACAATTGTTGAATTTCTCATATACTGTTGTGAACTAGAATTAAGAATGACGTATCTGGTTTGGCTCAGGGAAGTGGTAAAGAGTGGCTGCTCCTAGTGTGATATTGCTAGAGAAAGGGTAGTGTACCTACCTAGGTTTGACACTCTAAGTTAGGATTTACATTAATAACAGGTTTGATGGGATTATTTCCCAATTAAACAACTCTTTTTTTTTTTTTTGAAAAAAAAGTTGTTGTAACAATGTTTTAACATGTTGACAAAATAATCTTCAGATTTTACACGAAATTTAATGTATTATAAAAGTCTTTTTTTTTTTTTTATAATGTTAAAGATTGAAACTTATAATTTAAATTATATATTATTCTTTATATTTTGATATGTAAATATTATTTTGTTTATCAATCAAATAACTTTTGTAATCATTTTATACTTATTTTAGTAATTTAATGTATAAAATAGTTCTTTTTAGGAATTGATTAAAGCGTGGAATTGATGAAAAAAAAATTAATTGAGGTAAGAAAATGATTTGTCATGACGCCCAAAAGTAATAAAGATATTCGCGTGAATTTAAGATAAAATCTAAATGAAAATATATTAGCTTAAAATCACTTTTCAAACCCAAGTACATGTTGTCTAACATATCCAAACATAAAATTGATTCAGATTATAATTGATTATAATAATAAGTTTTTATACAATAATCGATTATTAAAATAATCAAATTTTTACAATTAAACCAAACACTCCTTAAGGCTATGTTTGGAAGCTAATTTTAGGAGGGAAAGGGAGGGAAGGGGAAGGCTTATCCTATGCCTTTCTCTTGTTTGAAAGTTTTTTATTGGGAGGGAAAGGAAATAAGGATATTTCATTAACCCTCTGAAGCCCTCCTGTGAATGCTTATGTCTTGAAGCATATCAAATGAGTTTTTGATGATAACAAAGTCATGATGAAAACCAAGATCAAAGGAAAAGACCAAGATCAAAAGAGGTATATTAGATATAGATCTTAGAACATCAATATGAAATGCTCTCAAAGTATCTCAATTATATTCAAATGGTTTTTCAAAGATCTCATAAATCAACTTGTTTTTCAAAGTTCAATTTTTTAAAAGAAATGTTAATTTCAATCTTAGATTATGTTAAACATTTGTAAATCTTGGTTAGTCCAAGTACCCCAATGATAAAAATGGCCTGGAGACTTAATTGGGATTGAAAAATGAGTTTAAAGTATAGTGTAATCGATTACCGATGTTTAATAATCGATTACAAGCTCAAAACTTAAGTGAAACCAATGGATTCTAAGGGATCCTAACCATGTAATCGATTATATTATCCATGTAATCGATTATCATATGCCCAAAATGCCAAAAACATGTTTCATGCCTCTTGTGTTTTGTAATCGATTACCAAAATCTGTAATCGATTAACAATTACTAGCAACTTTCTCCAACAAGACATGCCCAACGACTATATTTTCTTGGCATTTAATGTTCTAATTACTTAAACTTAGTTTCAAAAAGCCTTAAACATGCTCTATTGTTCTAAAAACTTATAAATACTCATCTTGGGGCATTATTTGTGGCTAACCAACATTTGAGAAACATCTTTCAATCACTTTAATCCGAGAATCATCATTAAATCTCTTTTGCTCTATTTTTTGTATATATTTGAGATATTCTTGAAGAGCATCATAGGGCTTCAATTTGTGTAATCTACTCTTGAGAGAGTTTCATCTTGTAAACACTTTGATTTTTTGTAAAGTGGTTGAGGTATCCCTCTAGTGAAAAGAGAGTGGGGTATCTCTCAAAGATTGTAAAGGGTGAGGTATCCCTTGTTGAAGGTGAGGTATCCTTCAAATGTTGTAAAGAGGGTGAGGTATCCCTCTAGTATTCTCTAACTAAAAGGGTGAGGTATCCTACTATTTTAAGGGAGGCTCAAGCTAATAAACTTTAAGAAAATAAAGGGTGAGGGATTCCAAGGTGTGGTGAGTGCTCTATTGTGTAAAGGTTTTCAAGCACTCGTTCAAGCTTGAAATTTTAGTAAAAAATCTCGAGTGGTTTGCTTGAGAACTGGACGTAGGTCACAAGTGGTAAGAGCAGTGGTGCTCCTAGTGTGATATTGCTAGATAAATCCTTGTGTTTGTTCTTCTCAATTCTATCTCTTTACTTTGTGCTTTAATTATATATGCTTGAGTTGAATTTGATATCTTACTTTGCTTGAATTCTTTCTATCTTGGGTTGTTTATTTGTGAGTGAAGTATTCAATCTCGTTTATCTATTCACTTCAATCATCCAATAGCTTCAACGAAAATTGTTTATCAAACGTTTTGCGAAAGATTTATGAAAATATTTTACATACTCAATTCACCCCCCTCTTGAGTATTGAGGCCACTTGGTAACACCTCCCATCTCACCAATTCACGGTTCCTCCAAATCGGGGGATTTTGGGAGAAAAACAAACAAATGTACTAAAATTTCCTTATTAAAAAATAGATTTACATTTTCATATTTTTCATCTCTTCTCAGTTTCACGATGAAAGCATTCTCATGTAAAAACTCTCTCCAACCAAACCCCCAAATCAAAATGGTGGCTCAGACATGGCAGTGACAGGTGCAGGATGCGATGTGAGGAGCGGATTGAGCGGCTCGGATGGCTGGGACGGTGCAGCCGAGCTCTGATGCGACGTGGGTCTGAGCGAGGGGGTGACGAGAAGCGATGGATCTGAGCTGTTTTCTTTCAGATATGGTAGGTGCCAGTGGGTTGGATCCGGAATCGCGACCGGCAGGTGGAGTGTACAATAATAGCTGGTGATGGATAAAGGACTGATGATGAATAATAGCATTTGCTATGTGTACAACAAGAACATGGAAAGTTCAGCTTTTTTCAATTTTGGGTGGGGTTGGAAAGCACATAGAAGGTTGGACTTTGTAGTTGTTAATCAACTTCGATGGTTGTTTTGTTCTTGTTCTAAAAGGTAACTATTTTTTAGTTTGACTGTAATAACAATCATATTAATAATGTATTGTCTGAAAATGCGTTTTTCAGTAATCTATAGGGACCATAGTCCATACACAGGGTTGAAGAGAGGAAGGTTCTCTCTTTTGTATTTTTATTTTATTTTTTTTTGTGAGATTCTGAGATTCTGAAATGACCATTAATTATGTTAATTTTTTTGAATAAAGGGTAAAATGATAAAAAATATATCTTAATCATTTTCCTTCCCTCATATATTTTACATTCCCAAATAAGAAAAATAATAAATCTCTCATTTGCCTTCCCTTCCTTCCCCTTTAAACCCTTCTCCTTCCTTTTCCTCCAAACTCCCAAATATAATCTAAAAGATTTGTAGTAAGATAGTAGAGTACACAAAGTTAAATGTATATTTGAGTGACTAAATTTTGTATTTGTAATATAAGGTTATTTGATAAGAAAATAATATTTAAAAGATAGATTTTTTTTGTAATTAAGAATCATAGTAATTATGAAGGAATTTGATTTCAATTATGCTTGTTAAGAAGGGGATTCCATTTAGATATATATTTATCTTTTAAAAGGTCGGCTCATAAGCCCTTTTAGGTCGTAGTGGGCCAAAACGATTGCTAGGTTGGCAGATCCAAGTTGCTCGTGCTGGCTCGGATTCCAGCCCAGAACACATGCATTATTTTGCTAATATCATAACATTCTACATAGCAGTCAGCACTGAATCCGCTTTTGGACATTATCAAAGTGAGAAAAAGGGTATTACTAATAGTTGAACCGGGGAGTGAAAAAGCTAGGGGAATAAAATTTAGTTGTACTACTAATATGAACATTTCTATTGTGAGTATTCGAAGTATCCTAACACCATTTGCGTACATAACTGTATTGTTTTCTCTATAAAGCCAATTAAGAGTAGGTTTTTATTAAGATTTTACATACTTAAACATATAGATAGAGGTGTCCAATGAGTTTGGTACATCTATGAATTCAGGAGTTTTGACTCAATCCAACACACATAATATGGGTTGAGTTGGATTCGTAGGTTGAGTCGGGTAGAAAAACACTCTAATTCACAAGGTACGGGTCGAATGACGAGTTTGAAAAATTTCGACTAATGTAAACTCAATCCACTCAAGTAATTTTTTTTTCATTAATAAAAGTCATCTAGTTATAGTGACAATTTATATTATTTTTTTCATGACTTTTTTATACTGTCGATTAAGTTTAGGTGTAGGTATTGTAGTCACATTGAAAATGTGACCAAAAAAATAATGATTAAAAACTCATAAAGCATTTGACAGACTAATGTGATGAAAATTTAACTGATCGCTTAGATGACAAATAGTATCATGAGAAAATTGAGAATTGAGTAAATGATTATGTCAATCCATATTCTATATGTGATGACATTGACTTTAATTAACTAATGTAATTTGTTATTTATAACTTTTAGGACATGTTAACTTACTTTAGTTTATTTTAAATTTATATTAGCTTAGTAAGACTTATTAAATTTATTTATAACATTGAATCGTATTCTTGAGAACAAACTCTCTCGAAGGATTAAAAGAACACAATAAACATAGAATCAAAATTATGGATTGCATTTTTTTTTTTATAAACTAATTAAAGAGAATAAATAATTCAAACAAAATAATATGCTTGTTTTACTAACATTTCATAACAAGATGAAAGATCTTAGAAGATATTCTCTACTTACTAGAAAAATTTACATGGTAATAAACCTATAATGCATTTCAAAAAAGTTAGAGAACAGAAGCAAGGTAGATGAAGTTTTCTTACAATTATTTGAGTTATGAATAACTTTATTTAATATATTTTAGACTTAGTAAGACTTGTTAGTTGTTAATTTGTTATGCACTTATTGACTTATAATGTTTAGTTTATTGATATCGAGACCTATTATGTTTGAGTAAGGTCGGTTGAGACTTATAATGTTAATTTGGTAAAGTGAGATCTATTATATTTGAAATTGAGACTTATAGTATTAATTTGTTAGCTTAAGACTTATTATGTTTGAGATTGAGACTTATGACGTTAATTTGTTAGATTTTATATTTTGACTTTTTTTTCATGAATTTTTTTTTAAAAAAAACATGTCGAACCTACGGGTTCAACCCAATCCAACCCACTCTCAAGTTGGGTTAAACGAAAAAATCTCTTCAACCTAACATAATTCAACCAACTGCTTTAATGAGTGGGTCGAGTTTAAAAACGTTGTTGAACCCACCCAACAAACACACACACACTCTCACACTCTCACACTCTCTCTCTCTCTCTCTCTATATCTATCTCTCTCTCTCTCTCTCTCTCTCTCTCTCTCTGAGATGAGTAAATCTCTCTCTCTCTCTCTCTCTCGGGTTCTCTCTCTCTCCACTATACGGGTTGGGTTATATATATATATATATATATATATATATATATATATATATATATAAGTCGAGTTTAAAAAGTGTTGCAACAAGATGAAGTTACGTTATTAATAACATATATTATATATATATATATATAATAATATATATATATGATATATATATATATATATATATATGGTAGGGGTAAATAGTGAGAGGAGTTTTTATTGGAGAGAGAGTGAGATGAGTAAATCTTGACCATACAACCATACATAGATGGTTAAGATTAAAAGTTACTTAAGTCATGTGACAAGGCTTTTTTAAAAAAGTCACTTGTATTTATGTTCTAATCTTGACCATTCATGTAAAGATCCAATGATCAATATTTACTCCTCTCACCTCTTAATTATATATTATTATGATAATTATAATATATATAATTTATATATAATATATATAATATTTTTTCAATTAAATTTTAATAAAAATAAAGGCTTAGGACCATACAACCATACATGGATTCAAGATTAAAAGTTACTTAAAAGTCATGCGACTATTAAAAGTCACATACATTTATGTTTAAGGTCTTTACTCTTTAAAAGCCTTTTTCAAATAAGGTCTTTAAATAGTCAATATTCACTCCTCTCACCCTCTCACAATATTCACTCCTCTCACCCTCTCACAATAATCACTCCTCTCACTTGATACACTTCCTATATATATATATAAGCAGCAAGTGTTGCCAAGAGGAAGTTACGTTATTAATAACATATTTCCTTAATTACAAAAGAAAAGTTAGATGACCCTTACATCACTTGGTGGCTCTTGTGGAATGGCTCTATATCTTTTCTTTTTAATTTATTTTTTTAGATTCTATCTAAATAAATTAATTATGCATATATATCTTCTTTATAATGTTAAATATTTTTTTATTCTATATTTATTTAGATTTTATCTTAATTTAAAAAAATTCATGCAATTTACAAAATACTAACTAGTATTAAGTAAATTTTCAATTTTCACGCTGAACTAGATAGTGAAAAAAAAAAATCACATTTAGAAGAGGTTATTATTAGAGACGCGCGCGGAGGAATCAATATTGTGATATTGCTCATCTAGTTTGTAAGTCTAAGAAATTCACATAAGGACTAAAATAGGTTTTCCATTAATGATATTTGAAATTCTATAATATCAGTTCTTTATTTGATTTTGTTGAGATATTATAGAGCAAGCATATACAACAAAGTTTAAGGCAACATGATCATTTTCTTTGTATTATATGTGGATAATATTCTACTTGCAGCCAATGACATGAGATTGTTACATGAAGTGAAAACAAACTTTTTAAAAAGGTTTAAATATATTTTTGTCCTTTAAATATAACAATTTTTAATTTTGATCTCTCTAATTTTTTTGTTACAATTTGAATCCTTAAAAGTGAGTGAAATTCGTCTTTGCTCTTATTTTAAAAGTGAGTAAAATCGACTCAATTTAACTCTTTTATATTAAACTCTTATTTATCCTTGAAATGAAGAAATGTTTAATACAAGAGATATTAAATTTAATTAATTTTACTCACTTTTAAAATGAGAATAATGATCAATTTTATTTGCTTTTGAAATTATAAAAACAAAAATCATAATAAAATTTTGAGAAACTAAAATAAAAACCTGGTTATATTTAGAAGGGATCTTACTCTGGTGAGATGAGTAATTATTATAAGAGGTAAGAGGAGTAAATATTGACCATTGGATCTTACATGAATGGATTAAATTTTAAAAATGCATGTGACTTTTTAAGTGAAATGACCTTTAAGTAACTTTAATCAACTAAACATTTGATAAGTCAAATTTACTCCTTCAAAACAATAAAAATTCTTACTCACTACTGTATATTTAGAAGAACCACAAATATATTTAAGCCTTTATCAAATCTTGACATGAGAGATATGGATGGGGATGTGGCATTTTCTCTTTCTCTAAATTCAAAATATTTTCCTTAAATAATTAATATAATATCAAGTACACTAGGGAATAAACAAATAAATAACAAGGAAAATAGGAAATAATCAATTCATATAATTTGTAAAATTAATCAAATAATATTTTGAAAACTTAGAAATAAATCATATAATAAAAATATTCATATTATCAAATTCAAATATATAAACACATTGTCACATGTTAAAAAATAATTTATCAATTATTTAAATAAATCACACAAGATATCCACATCGTAGCATAGCCCTTCATCATCAAAACTAAAAACCCAACATCAAGCTATAATCAAGGCTTCAAGTAGTATTTACAAATAGTCTACCAAGAGAGAATGTTAGCCTACTAAGAGAGATTGTTGGCAGCAAGAACTGAATGCGAGCCTTTCAAGCAAAGTGTTTCATTCATTAGCAGTTGATCCAACCCCGCTGGCATTCCTTAGTTTTACTTCTTGTTTAGAATGGTCACTGTTTACAGGTTTTAACAATTGAATTAACACTGGTAATGGAGGTCACCATCATGTAGCACCATAGCAAATTCACCTTCCTATTTTCCAGCACAAAAGATGAGCACTTTGTTTTACTATCATTTGCTCCTACCTGAAAGCTACTTCCAATATCCTCCTATTGTATACAAGTCCAGTTTATGTCATTTGTTAGTAATTAATTTGTTTCTTTCAGGGAAGATTAAAGCAATAGCTGATGGTAACATTCTCATTCCACTGTTTATCATGTTACATGATGGAAGATAATTCGCCAGCTTACCTTTCTATCTGCTTTGGATTTTAGTCCAGATTACTTGATGGAAGACATTTATTTTGACATAATTAAACATGTGCGACCTAACCCAGTCTCTATTGATAAGATTTTCTAGCAGCATGTAGAAGAACCATAGCTGCTTGCTGCACGCACCTACAATTATTTATTTAATTATTTTGGTCAATGTGAGACTAACAGGATTCTGCCCTATTTATAAATTATTTGAAAGTCACACACTGAAAGAAATTGTTGCCGCATATACCATTGTTGATATTTATAAATCAATGCGTCATTAAAGGGAACGTGAAGACTGAAATGGTAGGGTAGCGTATTATGAATAAAAGCTTCCATGAATTGAATAAATGGTTCCCTCTTGGAAAACCACAATGATGATTTCGAACCACAATGTGAAATAGCCATGGAATGCGTGATGCACTTCGATTGGGCAGCAACGATAAAGATTCAATAGAGTTGTTAAACAATTTATTAAAAAAGTAACATGGCCTTTTCTTGGATTATTGGAATCTTACCAGATAGAATTATGTAGAAACATATCAAGTATGTAAGTTCAGAAGATTGCATGCTTTTTTAGTATAATATGTAATATTGTTTTGCTTTGCTGCAGTTTATTTTTGTGACCCTAGACGCTAATTGAAGCTGATAGAAGTATAAGGTTAATTCATGCTGTAATATGCGTGAATTAAACCTTCTAGATTTAAGATTTCAGTGTGAGAATTGAGAAAAGAAGTAAAGAACCCAAATGGCACCTGAGTGGTAACCTGTTAGCAAGTGGCATTGGTAGGTAAAACGGTGTTATTTTCAACTTAAAAATATTCCATTAGATTAGCAATCATCTATTCTTCTTAAAGAGGGTGTTTGGAATGTAATAAAATAAGAAATGATTTGATTTGTAAATCAAATTTAATTAAATTTTATGTTTGGAATGTTAAAAAATAAGAAATGATTTGATTTCTAAAATCACATGGATTTCATTCCTTTTGTTTTAAAAATTCTATCAATTTTGATAGAATTTGTTAGGATTTGATTTGATTTAAAATGAATAGACTATTTTATCCTTAATAACTACCTCTAACCACCTCTCATAAGGGTTAAAATGTAAAATAATAAAATCAAATCAAATCAATTCTTATTTTAATGAATTCCAAACATAAAATTTGATTTATAAATCAATTCAAATCTTATTTTTTTTAAAGTTCCAAACACAAAATTTGATTTCTAAATCAAATCAAATCAATTCAAATTAAATCAAATCAAATCATTTCCTATTTTTATTCATTCCAAACACATTCTAAAAGAACTGAGCTGAGCATCACTTTGGGCATGGCCTCAAATTTATTCTTTCTGTAGCATTTGCTTACTTTTCAGGTTTACGAGATTTTTACATCTTTGCAGTTATGGTTTTAAATTGCAATTTCAGTTATATTTATTAAAATTACAAATAATTGTTAAAAAATGTAACTGATGTGACAGTAAATACAATTACAATATGCTAAAATCGTAATATTGCAGTTATAAGTTCGGCAATTTAAATCAATGTTTGGGACTGACAAAAAAAGATTTTGATAGGTATGACATAATTGAGCATTGATGCAAAGATATCAACAGTGGACAGGAACATACTGTGTGGCCTACTTTTCATTTAGGATCAAACTAGGAGAATTCAGTATCCCCCCCAAAACCCCATCTTCAATTATTTATGTTTTTCTATTATCTCAACTCTCAAGGTATCCTCTTTGCAGTTTATGGTGTCTTGTGACTAAATAAATATAATTCAACATCATTTTTTTTAATACACCCCAATGCTTCCTAGTAACAACTATTATTGATAATTTTTCATCTTTGGTGGTAACTTAACCTATGAACTGTGATAGCCAACAAAATAAAGTGAGCTGTAAATGAGCAGCACATGTGTTGTTAACTGCAATATTTTAAATGTCACAAAAAAATTACAATATTTCTAAAACTAGACTGGTCCAAATTGGCCAATTTAACTGGTTAAACGATGAACCAGTCATATTTCTAATGTGATAATTTTTTATTATGTTGACCAATTCGAAGTTGATTTGAACCAATTGAATTATGATTGAAAACTCTCGTAAGTTTCATTATCTGGTGAGCTACTGTAATCTCTTTCCTCCTTAACTTTATCATCTTTTTTTAACCATTTCCACCGTCCCTCTCTTATCTCCAAATTCGTGAGTCGTGACCGTGTCTCTTTTTTCAACTTTTATTCTGGCTCCGTCTTATTAGCATAACGAGGATAGTGAATATATTGCCTTAACCTCATGTTAACTAACGATAGTGACTACAATTTGCTCAGTGGAAAAATTAAGGTCAAGACCAGGTATGGAAAAAGGTTGTCAGGTGTTATAGTGCTTTATAATTAACACACCCAACTAATTTGTATGTATTGCACTGTTGGGTGGTTCCTCCTCCTAGTAAGACCCATTAAGTCAAATGTAAAAACATAAACAAAAAAAGACGAAAAGCATTTTTGAAATGGTTTAAAAAGTAAGTCTCAGGAAAAGTAACATTTAGGGAGTGAAAAGAAAAAAAATAGATGAGAGAGAGAGGGGAGCTCCTTGTTTAGCCATGAAAGGAGAAGAAAATGAGTTTTGGTCTCTTTAAATTTAATATTATATGGGTAAACTCTTATAATTTTTAGTGAAATTTTAGTTTGTTGTTCTTAATGTTGAGGATTATATTTTGACATAACTTATTTGTTATTTCACCTTTTTTTTGGGTAAATTTATGATATCTACATTTATTAAGTTTTTATCTTGTTGCTTAGTTGATCTACCTATTTGGTGATGTATTGTTAATTGTGATATTTCTTAGTGTTATTAGGAGGACGGTTTGTATACCCATTGATTTATTAGTAGAAGTTTTTATTTAACTTAGTCCCGTGATTTTTCTCTTTACACCGAGGGATTTTTCACATTAAAATATATTTATTTATTTTTGTCAGTGTCATTGTTGAGATAACTTATTATGTGTAATTGATATTTTGTTGTGAGAAGTATTTGTAGTGCCTATTTATTTGCACAGGTGGAAAAAAAATATTTTGCTTCCACTTAGATAAGTTTTCCTCAACAAAGTGGTATCAGAGCTTTGGTTGTTTTGATCTGTGCATTTAAATGGAGAAAAATCAAGGGTCAAACATGATTAAATTGAACTCCACAAATTATACACTTGGAAGACCCTCATAGAAGATATGTTATATATCAAAGACTTGCTTGAACCCGTTAGGGGTGTTCATGGGATGGGTTTATCCTGACCTGAACCCGATCCAATATTTTGATCGAGCCAATTTGTTAGACCCTGACTCGGTTCGATCATGGCCTAACAAATGACCAGGTAAAGGCTTGGTTGACTTGAAAATAAAGTGAATTACATAAATATAAACATTTGTATAGTTAAGTTAAAAGATTTTAAAAGTAAGAAACTAATAGTATGTGGTGTTTTACAACATATATTTCAAAATAGTTCGTATCAACATAAATATATTATAATGTTCTGCAAAAATTATTAATTTAAGTTAGAAAATTTTATTATTTATCACTAATTGTCAAAAAATTATAAGTTTTAAAGTATTCTATAACACTGGGTCGGATTGGGACAACAAAAAAACATGACTCTAACCCAACCTGAAAATATACTTGGTCCAATTCATACAACCCGAAGTCGTCCAAATTTACTTCGGGCCTAGACGATTCATTAGGATGGGTTGGGTTTTGAACATCCCTAGAACCTGTTGAGGGGGACATTACTCAAGCTAGTGATAAATCTGACAGTGACTAGAAAAAGATAAATAGAAAAGTTGTTAGGATGATTAGGGAGTGGTTGGATCTTAGTGTGTATCCTCAAGTTAACAAAGAAACTAATGCCTATAGTATGTGGAAGAAATTGGCTGAGTTGTATGAGTGGAAGAACATACAGAATAAAGCATTTATGATTTACAAGTTGCTGAATATGAAATATAAAGAAAAGGATTCAATGGCAGGGCTTTTGAGTAGATTCCAGGATATTGTGAATCAGTTTACAACCACAGATATTATATTAGGTGATGAGTTGTAAGCATTATTGTTGCTTAGTTCCTTGCCTGATAGTTGAGAAGTTTTGGTTGTTAGTTTGACTAACTCGACTCCAAATGAAAAGTTGACATTATCAATGGTGAAAGAAAGCATGTTAAATGAAGAGGTCATAAAGAAAAAGCATTGTTTGATTGGTACCTCCATTCAGTCAGAAACACTAGTTGCAGAGTCATAAGGGAAAAGCCAAACCATAAACCTCTACAGATTTGAAAAATCTGACAGTCGTAACAAGTCAAGAAGTAAGTCCAGGACTAAAAAGAAGTAAATTGCTACCATTGTGACAAGAAATAATATTTCAGAAGAAATTGCAAGTTCCTTAGGAGAGAAGTAAAGAGAAAAAGATGAAGACAAAGAAAAAGGGGAATGATAAAGATAGTGTTGTAGTTGCATCTGGTAGAGAAGTCTCAATTATTTATAATGATAATTCTATGAATCTTGCATATCATGACTCTGGTTGGATTATAGATTTTGGTACCTCATATCATGTCACTCCTAGGTGTGATTTCTTTACATCTTATATTGCAGGAGATTTTGGTATAGTGAAGATGGGGAATGAAGGGGTATGCAAAGTTATTGGTATGAGAGATGTTTGTCTTGAAACTAGCATTGGATGCAAGCTATAGTTGAAGAACGTCAAACATGTTCTTGATACCCATCTCAACTTGATTTCGATTAAAACTCTAAACATTGAGAACTATCACATTTACTTTGGTGATGGTAAATATAAGCTCACCAAAGGGTCACTAATGGTGGCAAAAGGAAACATTTTCATTACTTCCTATAGGAAACAAGGAAAGTTGTGCAAGGAGGAGGTGAATACAATTGAAAGTTCTTCTACCGACTTATGACATATGCATGCCATTTGAGTGAGAAAGAACTTAGCACCCTTGTCAGTATAAATCTCTTTATTAAAGAGGTACACTCTTAAAGACTTGCACTCATTGTTTTATTGGAAAATAACATAGAGTTTCTTTTCAAAGTTCTGGTCCTCATAGGAGGTCACATGTTTTAGATTTGGTTCACACTAATGTTTGCACTATGGATTGTAGATCTCTTGGTGGTGCTTTATGTTTTTTTTTATCTTTATTGATGATCACTCTAGAAAAGTGTGGGCTTTTGCTCTAAAATCTAAAGACCAAGTACTCAGTGTCTTCAAGCACTTCCATGCAAGTGTTGAAAGAGAAAAGGGAAGGAAGCTTAAATGTGTCAGAGTAGACAATGGTGGTCAATACAGGGGTCCGTTTGAAGAGTATTGCAGAGAACATAGGATCAGGCTTGAGAAAACAGTTCCAAAGACGCCTTAGCATAATGGAGTCGCAGAGAGAGTGAACTGTATCATTAATGACAGAATCAGATGTATTCTCTCTCATGCTAAATTGTCTAAATCTTTTTGAGGTGAACCAATGAGAACTACAATGGATTTGATCAACCTTTCTCCTTTAGTGTTGTTAGATGGTGATGTTCCAAATAGAGTATGGATAGGGAAAGATGTCTCTTATAGTCACTTGAGAGTGTTTGGTTGTAGGGCTTTTGTTCACATTCGAAGAGATGAGAGGTCTAAGCTTGATGGGAAATCCAAACATTGTATCTTCATGGGTTATGGTCATGAAGAATTTAGTTATAGACTATAGGATCCAATTGATAAGAAAGTTATCAGAAGCTGAGAGGTGATTTTTCTTGAAGACCAAACCATTGAAGACTTTGAGAAAGTTGAGAAGCCGAAGTGAGTTGTTAGAAGTTACATTGATTTTGCACCAGAGCCTCCTATTAGAACATTTGTTGATGAGGGACATATACATGTAGATGATGAGAACACAACTGATGAGCCTATGCCTTATCATGATGTGCTAGTTGAGCAAGTTCCACTTGAACCACTAATTGAGCCTCAATTGAGAAGATCTACTAGAGAGTGTCATGCTTCCCAGAGATATCCTCCATATGAGTATGTGATAATTAAAAATGGTGGAGAGCTAGAAAACTATCAATAGGTCATTTCAAATGAGCACAAGGAAGAGTGGTTGAAGGCCATGCAAGAAGAAATGAAATCCTTGCATGAGAATCACACATTTGAGTTGGTGAAGTTACCTAAGGGCAAAAGAGCACTCAAGAACAAATGAGTGCTCAAATTGAAGACAAAAGAGAATACCTCATAACCAAGATGTAGAGCATAATTGGTTGTGAAGGGCTTTGATCAGATGAAGGGTATTGACTTTGAAGAAATTTTCTCACCTATGGTGAAGATGTCTTCTATTTGAGTTGTGCTTGGATTGGCAACTAGCTTGAACCTAGAGGTTGAACAACTTGATCTTAAGACTGCATTCCTTCATGGTGACTAGGAGGAGTAACTTTACATGGAATAACCAGAGGGCTTCAAGGTCAAAGGAAAAGAGCAGCTTGTGTGCAAATTGAAGAAAAGCTTGTATGAACTCAAGCAGGCATACAAGAAGTTTGATTCTTTTTATGGAGGATTATGGGTACTATCAAACTACTTCTGATCACTGTGTGTTTGTTAAGAAATTCTTTGATGGTAATTTTATTATTCTCTTACTATATGTGGATGACATGTTGATTGTTAGTCATGACATTAAGAAAATTGAGAATTTGAAGAAGGAGTTGAGCAAGTCCTTTGCCATAAAGGATCGACTTAGGTTCTACAAAACAAATCCTTAGCATGAGAATTACCTGTGACAGGAAGAATGGAAAATTGTGGTTATCTCAACATAAGCATATTGAGAAAGTGTTAGAGAGGTTCAACATGAGCAATTTCAAACCTGTTAGTACTCCACTTGGAAGTCATTTCAATTTGAGTTCACAACAATGCCCTACAAGTGAGAAAGACAAAGACGAGATGAAGAAGGTTCCTTATGCATCCGCAGTTGGTAGCTTGATGTATGTCATGGTATACACAAGGCCAATATTGCTTATGTTATTGGTGTTGTTAGTCGTTTTCTTTCTAATCCTGGTAAAGAAAACTAGCAAGCAGTGAAGTGGATCTTTAGGTATCTTAGAGGTACTTTTAGAGTTTGTTTATGCTTTAGGGGTGGTCAACTTGTGTTATATGGCTACATAGATGCAGACATGACTAGTGATAATGATTTTAAGAAATCTACTTCTGGGTACTTGATGACTTTTGAAGGGGGAGCGATGTTTTGGCAATCTAAACTACAAAAATGTGTTGCTTTGTCTACCACAAAGGCTAAGTATATTGCTATTACCGAAGCTTCTAAAGAACTGTCATGGATGCAGAAATTCCTACAAGATTTAGATCTTAAGCAAGAAGTTTGTGTTATTTTGTGATAGTCAGAGTGTCATTCATTTAAGCAAGAACCCAACCTTTCATTTTAGATCAAATCACATAGAGGTGCGGTACCATTGAATATAGGAAGTACTAGAGATGAAGTTGTTTTCACTTAATAAGATCCATACCGATGACAATGATTCAGATATGATGACTAAGACCTTGCTTATGAAAAATGATGACTAGTTGAGAAATGGGAGATTTGTTAGGTGGGTTCCTAATAGGACCCACCAATTGAAATGTCAAAAAAAAAGGAAAAAAATGCATTTTTTAATTTCTTGTAGTGAAAAGAAAGATAGAAATATATATATATATATATATATATATATATATATATATATATATATATAGAGAGAGAGAGATAGATAGATAATAATATATTTTATATATTAATAAACCCTCATTTTTATTTATTTACACTCTTCATATACTTAATTGATTAAGCATGGTTATGTTTTGTAAGTTTGCACTCAAATTGGACATAATTGATTTTTTCAGCATTATTTGGGTCTTACATTATTTCTGTATTTTAGTCATATCTTGAGTTTTAGATGTCTAAAAATTATGAATTTTACCTTATAGGAAAGCTGAGAGAAAGCTCTACAACTTTGATGAAGAGCTCAAAGTCTCATTCAGACATCTAGTAGAGCTAATTGGGCTTGGAGTCAGAACATGAGTTTTGTGATTGGAACCTGAATAGTGTACAGTAACTAGAGCATAACTCGGTCTGTAGGAACTTATTTGGGCTGAAATTTGGATACTTGAAAGTTAAGATCCATATCTACAACTTTCATGAAGAACACAAAACTCAGATCGGACAACTTAGAGATGATATTTGGTCTGTAATTCAAAACAGAGGTGCTCAAACTGGGCCTGAATAGTCTGCAGTAATTGGGCCATATCTTGGGCTGTAGGTGGTGAAATGAGCTGAAATTTGGATATCTGAAAGTTAAGACCTAGATCTACAACTTTCATGAAGATGACTTTTCCATTTGATGACGGCATCCATGAGTGAAGTAATGAATGATTTCAGAAACAAAGAATCTCAATAATCCAACCATTCATCCAACCACTCCACCCACTCTTAATCAGCCCCCTTGTCATTTTGTATCTCTAATCCTCTATAAAAGGTATCATTGGCTAATCATTTGGTGCTCTTGGTGTTAGGCTTGTTTTTAGAAGTTATGGTTATGCTTGTTTATTGTTTTCCTTAGTTGTAATTTTCTCTTGCTCTAAATTGAAACTATGTTCATCTTTCTCTTCTTTTCTCTTTCTTTCTTCTTATTTATCAGTAACTAAATCTTCATCTTGCTTAGGTGAAAGAGTGAAGCTCTTGGTAATGAAATAAGGTTAGATTATTCTATTTCTTGTGCTTAAATGATATATTATCAAATGGACATTATATGTGTTGTATTTTGTTTCCAATCAATTTAGAAACCTTCTTTATATAATGGAGATCTTGATTTATTGTAGACAATAAGATTGACACAGTGAATGCTTGAACTCATTTACAAATGTTGGTAGATAATTAAAGGAATCATAATATGATTGCATATATAATTGAACTTTGAATATTATATTTTCTGATTGGAATCTCTGTTGTGTATGGATTTCAATTGAGTTATAAAAAGAAATAATCTTGCCTTTAATTTATTACCAAGAGTGGATCTCCTAACCCAAGCAAGTTCTTAAATTCATTTGTGAACATCTTTTATTACTTTTAATGTTGTAACAAATCCTTTTCTTATCTCAATTAATTTTTCTTCATCAATTCCTTGTGGATCGACCTCAGACTCCCGAGAAATTTATTACTTGAGACTACCTGCACTTGGGTTTGCATCCTTTAAATGCCGCAATCAAGTTTTTGGCGTCATTGCCAGGGACTTGATTTGAAGTTTTAATTTATTGAGGTTCTTGTTCTTTAATAAAATCTATTGTCTCTTCTCCCTCACTGGAGCAAAAGATCGGTTTGTCGATCCTTCGGTTTCTTTACTAACTCTCTAACTTTCTAACTTCATAACCTACTAACTTGCTAACACTAACATACTAACTTTCTAACATTTATATTTATGTCATTTACTTATGTTTACTAACTTTTAATTTATGTCATTTATTTTCTTTTACTAACTTTTATTTTCTGCTCTCTAACTTTTAATTTACGTCATTTATTTTCTGCTATCTAACTTTTAAATTTTTGTTATTTATTATTGTTTTCTAACGTAATGAAATAATCTTTTTCTTCTTCTCTTCTCTTTTGGCTCTGGTGGGATTTTGCCTCTCTCGATTTTCATATTTTAAATTTATTTTTTGTAATTTACTTTCTGCACTTTATTTTTTGCAATTTACTTTCTGCACTTTATTTTCTGTATTTTATTTTCTGCACTTTCTAACTTACTAATTATTAACTCTCTAATTATCTAACTTTTTATTTTATTAGTTATCTAACTTTTTACTTGTTAATATTTATTGGGTGGTGTAAACTGCCGACTTATACATTATTTTTTCTATGTTAAGTCATTTATTTATGCTTAATTGGTATCGTGATTTAAATTCTGGTCGTTCATTTAAAATTAATCCTGATACTTTATATATTGATTTGTTTGAATCACAATCACACACAATTGATACAATGGCTGAAAATAAAAGTGTACATGATGAACATGAAAATCAATCGTTGCGAACCATGCATGAATATTTGCAACCACCTCGAAATTCTAGTCCATCATATTTTATCTTTCCACTCAATGTCAATAATTTTATATTCAAGCCAAGTATGATTTCTTTACTTCCTAATTTTCATGGTTTTGAGTCTGAAAACCCATATTTACATCTGAAAGAATTTGAGGAAGTATGTATTACTTTCAATGATCAAAATTACACTGAAGAGATTGTTAAGCTTAAATTATTTCCTTTTTCTTTAAAAGATAAAGCAAAATCTTGGTTTAACACTTTGAAACCAAGATCAATTGGCACATGGCAAGAAATGCAATGTGAGTTCTTAAAGAAATTTTTTCTAACATATAAAACTAATGCTATAAAAAGACAAATCTAAAATTTTTCTCAAAATTCAAATGAAGGATATTTTCAATGTTGGGAACCGTTTAAAGATTTGTTAAATGCTTGCCCATATCATAGTTTTGAAAAATGGCGCACTATAAGCTTCTTTTACGAAGGTTTAACACCTGAAACCAAACAATTTGTGGAAACAATGTGCAATGGTGAGTTTCTTGATAAAGAACCTGATGAAGTTTTAGACTATTTAAACTAGTTGACTGAAAATTCTCAATCTTGGCATAGTACTAACTCTTCTGAAAATTCAATTAGATCTAACCTTACAAGTGTTAATAAAGGAAAATATCACCTTAGTCAAGAGGAAGATCTAAATTCAATCAGTTGTGGCATTTGTGATGACTTAGGACACTTAACACATGAATGTCCTAATATTCCTGTTTTTAAAGAAGTTATACATGAGCAAGTAAATGCAATAAATAATTTTAAAAAGCCATTTACTTCTTCTTTTTCAGATACATACAATCCGGGATAGAGAAATCACCCGAATTTCAGTTAAAGGAATAATAATCAGTCACAATTCGTGCAACCACCACCTCCTCAAGCACAACAGGACTCTCAAAATTCTCAAGGATATGCACCTTATGTCCCACCATATAGGAAAAACCTTGAAAGAACACTGCATGCATTCATAGAAAAGCAAGAGGCTATTAATAAACAAAACAATCAAACCATGATTGACATAAAAGAAACTCTTACTAAACTTTCTTCTGCACTCATCATTCATGAGAAAGGAAAATTTCCTTCTCAACCTCAACCAAATCCCAAGGGTTAGTACAGTCTAAATGAGGAGAGTTTAGAAAACCAACAAATGGACTAAGTCAAGTCAGTGATAATTCTCAGGAGTGGAAAGGTTGTTGAAAAATAAATTCCTGAACCTTGTGAGAAAGAAGATGAACCAATTCCCCAAGAAAATGAAGAAGTTGACTAAAAGGAGACTAAACTCTCGTCTTCACCCTCATTTCCTCAAGCATTAAACAATCCAAAAAAATTGGACCACCACATTGAAATTTTTGAAATTTTGAAACAAGTGAAGGTCAATATTTCTCTGTTAAATGTTATCAAACAGATTCCTTCTTATGCCAAATATTTGAAGGACTTGTGCACAGTTAAAAGAAAATTAAATGTGAAAAAGAAAGCATTTTTGACTGAACAGGTAAGCTTCATTCTTCATAATAATAATACGTTGAAATATAAAGACCATGGTTGTCCTACAATTTCATGCATTATTGGAGAACATAAAATTGAAAAAGCTTTACTTGATCTTAGTGCTAGTGTCAATTTGCTTCTATATTTAGTTTATCAACAACTCAACTTAGGTGAGTTAAAACCAACTTCTGTAACTCTTCTACTTGTTGATAGATCAATTAAAATTCTAAGAGGAATAGTAGAAGATGTGTTGGTACAAGTTGATAAATTCTTATATCCTGTGGATTTTATTGTCTTGGATACTGAACCTATAGTTGATAGTTGCAAGTCAATTTCTATTATTTTAGGCCGTCCATTTTTAGCAACATCTAATGCTTTGATAAATTGCAGAAATGGAGTGGTGAAGCTAACATTTGGAAACATGACACTGGAGCTTAATGTTTTTAACATGTGCAAGCAACCACAGGAAGTCCTTGATGAAAAGGAGGAAGTTGAATGAATTGAAGCCATTATAGATGATCATCTTCAAACAAGGAGTTCTTCTGACCTATTAGAAATTTGTTTAGTCAATTCATTTGAGTCAGACATGCAATTAGAATATGATATCTTTGAAATATACTCTTTGCTTGATTGTACACATGTAATGGAGTATAAGGGATGAAAATCAAGATTTGAAGAAATAAAACCCATGAATGATAATGCCCGTGAAGAAATACCCATACCGGAACTAAAGTCATTACCTGTTGGGTTGAAGTACACATTTTTGGGAGAAGAGGAAAGCTTTCCAGTGTTAATTTCCTTGTCTCTTACTGAAGAACAAGAAGGAAAGATGTCGCCTCAATGGACGCACTAAGATAGAAAGAAATTTTTGACAGAGGTGGAATTTTTTTATTGGAATGATCCATACTTGTTCAAATATTATCCTGACCAAATCTTTCGGAGATGTGTGCCCGACAATGAGGTAGGTAGTATCATTAAATTTTGTCATTCAGAAGCATGAGGAGGTCACTTTTCTTCAAAGAAAATAGCTGCGAAAATCTCACAGTGCGGATCTTATTGACCCATTTTATTTAAAGACTGCTATACTTTTTGTAAAAGTTATGAAAATTGTCAAAAAATGGGCTCAATTTCAAAAAGAAACATGATGCTTCTGAACTTCATCCTTGTCATTAAAATTTTTGATTGTTAGGAAATTGATTTCATGCGTCCATTTCCATCCTCATTTGGATTTGTGTATATATTGGTTGCAGTTGATTATGTCTCAAAATGGATTGAGACGATTCCATGCCGACACAATGATCATAAAACTGTTCTCAAAATTTTAAAAGAAAATATCTTGTGTCGATTTGGAATCCCTCGAGCTATCATCAGTGATGGAGGAACACATTTTTACAATAAACCATTTGAATCTTTAATGAAAAAATATGGTATTACACACAAAATTGTCACCCCTTATCACCCTCAGACAAGTGGACAAGTTGAATTGGTAAATAGGGAGATTAAACAAATTTTGGAAAAAACGGTTAACCTAAATCGTAAAGATTGGTCTTTAAGACTAAACGATGCACTTTGGGCTTACCGTACTGCTTTCAAAACATCTTTGGGCATATCACCCTATCGGTTAGTCTATGGAAAACCTTGTCACTTTCCTGTAGAATTAGAACATAAAGCATTTTGGGCTATTAAAGTTTTTAATCTAAATCTTGATGATGCTTGTAAGATACGCAAATTGCAATTAAATGAATTGGAGGAATTCAGAAATGATGCATATGAGAACTCAAAGATTTATAAAGTTAGAATAAAAACTTTTCATGACAAGACAATTTTGAGAAAATCTTTTAAAATTGGTCAAAAAGTTCTACTTTATAATTCTCGTCTGCAATTCCCTAGAAAATTGAGATCTAGGTGGAGTGGTCATTTTGTTGTCAAACATGTGTATCCTCACGGGGCTATAGATATTGAGAATCCTAGGAATGGTAATGTGTTTAAAGTCAATGGACAAAGACTCAAACCATTTCTGAAAAACTAAGTTGATGAGGTAGAATTCATCTCTCTTTCTGATCTTTGTTATGAATATAATTTATTCTAATTTTGTTGCCTTCTTTTTGTAGTTCTTTGTGTTGTCGGTTAAGTGGCGGATAACGGTACTCTGTGACTCTCAAGTCGGTTTGTTTTTTAGTTTCTCAAAATAACTGAATCCTTCTTCTCCTTTAAAATGGATGTCATTCTTTCAAACTTGAGAAAACATTTTCCTTCCCTCCCTCAAAATACTCTGACAAAAATCTACAAAGTTAGATGTGAAAGATTGAGACTGTTAATGCACAAGGGTAAGCCAGAAGATGTATGCTGGATAATTGAAGTAAAAGTCCGACTAGCAAGTGAGTCTTCAATTTCATTTGACTCATACATGCCAGGTCTTGGAAGAAGTTCATATTCTAAAAGAAGAAGAACAAAAAGGTTACAAGTCTGTCACAAATGTATACGATGAAATTGTAACAAGTGATATCATTCTTTGGGGATGGTTTCCGCAAACAGAGAAGATAAATTTTTTTCATTAAGAATGAACTGAGTAAGGAGTCATTAGATGATATCTTATTAACTCTTGAGATGCATTCTTGTGGATTTGTGCATCGTGAACTTCTTAATTTGTGGAATCTCTTCAAGGATGAAGAAAAACGCTACAGTCTTGGGAATCTGACTCTAAAAGACTCTGTTTGCCAATTTATAAGAAAATTGGATGGGAAGCTTATCCTCGACTCATAGAAGCCGTTTAAGCCACTACTGGACGTAAAACCAGAGGCAGATGTGAGTCATATCCACAACAATCTGTACATATTATCTTCTTCTTCTTCATGTTTTCTTTGAAAAAAAAAAAAAAAAAAAAAAAAGAAAAAAAGAAAAAAAGCGATCCGAACAAAAAGGAGTACCATGACTTTAATTAGTTGTGGAGCCCCAGCTTTTGGCTGACTTGTCATTGACTCGGGTAGACCTTTGTGCGTTGATCCTTAAAAAAGTTCGTGTATCATGCTCTGTAGAGTGCCGCACTCCATAACCCAATGTTTACCATCTAGGCACTGTGGAGTTGATGGATAGGTAGAAGCATCCCACTCTGGTTATTAGTGAGAAGTAACCCGCAATTGTCAAATCGTATGAGGCATCTGAGTTTGATCCTCTCTTTTATTAGAAGGGGCTCTCAGCGCCCTGTGATGGGACATTCTGGATCTTGGACATTACGGGTTTCAGATTTTAGCATTTTTGTTGATGTTACGAGCCCAAGTGTGAGCTCTCCAGGTTCCAGACCCAGGATGGAAACCCACGATGGTTTCTTCTTTCTCTTTTCTTCGAATAAACAGACGTGAGTGTCTACTGCACTGGTGACACGCAATATAAAGATATGCTACTACTACACTCATGACGCACAGTATAAAGATACGCCATGAAAATTGTACATAAAGGTATGTCATCATTTGCTATTATATTTTTTTTTATCTTTATATGATTTTGCTGTATTTTGATCTTGGACAGACGATCCTTTGAGTATGGTCCTTCAAGGGCTTCTAGACTTCTTTACCCTGATGGTTTTCTTGAAGTAAAAAAATTCAAAAAAAAAAAATTTAAAAATTAAAAAAAAAAAAAAAAAAATTAAAAAAAATTAAAAAAATTAAAAAAATTAAAAATTAAAAAAAAATCTGTGTTTCTTAATTTCAAACTTTTTCGACAACAACCAACCTACCCTTATAGATGCTATTATTATCATTTCTATTCTTTTTCCTATTTAAACACTTCATTTTCTCTATTTTCTTCCAACTCATAATCATTCAAGGGGAAGGTGAGTATAGAAATGAAAGGTGTTCCTATTCGTCAACTTAAAAATATTTGTGTATTTTGTGGGTCTAAGTATGGGAGGGGTTTAGAGTTTGTAAACCCAGCTATTACTCTTGGTCAATCACTTGCTGCGAGGAAAATTCATCTTGTATATGGGGGAGGTTGCTGTGGGTTAATGTGAGCTGTATCATTTGCTGCATATATAAGAGACAATCAGGTTTTAAGTGTCATTCCTGGACTTTTAGCTCAACACAACATCACTGGAAAGACAATTGAGGAGGAACTTAAGGTATCATCAATGCATGAATGGATGAAAATAATGCTTGAAAACTCTGATGCATTCATTGCCTTACCAGGTGATTTTGGTACCTTGGAAGAAGTTTTTCAAATTGTCTCTTGGGCCCAATTGAACATCCACCATAAACCCATAAGTTTGTTGAATGTAAATAATTTCTTTAATATTTTGTTACTTTTTCTTGGCTATGCTGTGAAACAGAAATTTATTACACCTTCGGCAAGACAACTTCTTATCTTTGCTTCCACAATTCATGAGTTAATTGATAAATTAGAAGCTTTTGTTTATAAACCTGATTCAGTAATAACTCAGATAGATTGGTCAGAAGGAAGCAGTGAGGGAAGCAGTATGCATCGCAAGCCCAATCAGACACTCCAGTTATTTAAATAATATTAAGCTTTTGTTTTATTTATTGTACTTTGTTTCTGTTTAAATTTGTGTCAAGTTTCTCTTTTCAGTAATTTCTTCAACAGGTAATATCTTCTATCCTTTACTCATCTATATTTTAACATTGAGGACAATGTTGTGATCTGGTTGGAGGGAAGGATAGTTGACTAAAAAAAATTTTTTTTTTGGGAAGTATGATATGATTGTCATGGACTTACTAAACCAATGAATGATGGCAGAGTAAAGAGTAATTTTACTCCTGAGACGCATCTAAATTGGGAAGTATGTTTAGTGATATGACTGTCAGAAACCTATTCGTAGTAAAACCAATTAAGGATGGCAGAGTAAGGAGTAAATTTTACCTTGGAGGTAATTTTACTCTTTTGATGCATCTTAGTTGAGGAGATAATTATTTTGTACAGAAGTAGCAAATGGATTCTTGGTTCTTAACATAAATTGTCTTCTTTCTTAAAAATCATAAGCTTGGATATGAATATTGATATGGTGGATTGAGAATGATAGAAATATGCCTTGTGAGATTTTGAGCCTATTGATGAATGGATTGAATATCTGTACCATTCTCTTATTTCTTGTGTGATTTTCACTCATGGAATTGTTACTCTGAAATTTGTTTTGATTCTTTTTAAGGCCACATTTTCACATGCATACATAAATATGATTGAGGTATTTTGAAATAGCTACTTTGACCAAATAGTCATCCTTGTATATTTTCCCTTGTGTAACCCCTTTGAGTTTATTTGACCATTCCTTATTTTTATCTCATTACGTACCTTCAAAAAGAAAAAGAAAAAGAGAAAAATAAGAAAAAAAAAACACATTTTACCTAACCTTAGGGAATAAGAGAGCATTGGCCTTGTTCTTGAATAAGTGTGAGAGTGTGTGTGCAAAATGAAAAAAAAAAAACTGACCGCCGTTGCAATCAAAGGATTATCAGAGTCTAGAATAAAGGTGGATGCTTGGAAACAATAGGAAGAAAAAGAGAAGGTTCAAGTCTAACAATGAATTCAATTCATCAATTTGGGATTGATCTTCAACAAAACATTAGTCAAATATTGGTAATTGTCCTTTATGATGAGGGTTCTCAAACATTTTCTTCACTCTAACTGTACTATAATGCTCTTTTATTCTTTTTGGTATTTATCTTCTCATATCCATATTATCATCTCTCCTTTACCATGACCCTATTACAACCTTGAATAAAGTTCTCTTGATTTTTTGTATGCATATGGTTTGAGTAGCGGAGAAGTAGAAAATAAGCAAGTTTATGGTAGTGTAATTGTTTATGTGTTGAATAGAGTGAAATACTTACCTTTTAAACACTTGAGAGATTGAGAGTGAATTATGTGAGAATCTATCATTCTTGATTCATTCTTTTCAACTGAAGTTTCCTTGCTTGTTGGTTTGAGATGTGAAGAAATATTACCTCATTAATGCTTTGATCCCTTGAATTTCTTGTTGCTCTTCTTGCTTCATCGAGTCTTTTAGAGTTTTTAGGTTTTGAGTCTATGTTATTTTTCTTTGTTTCCTAGCTTTGGTCTTATGTATTTTGCCTAGGAGTGCAAAAAACTAAGTGTGGGGGAATTTGATAATCATATATTTTATACATTAATAAACCCTCATTTTTAGTCATTTACACTCTCCATATACTTAATTGATTAAGTCTGGTTATGTTTTGTAAGTTTGGACTCAAATTGGACTTAATTGATTTTTTCAGCATTATTTGGGTCTTACATTATTTCTGTATTTTGGCCATATCTTGAGTTCTAGATGTCTAGAAATTATGAATTTTACCTTGTAGGAAAGCTGAGAGAAAACTCTACAACTTTGATGAGAGCTCAAAGTCTCATTCAGACATCTAGTGGAACTAATTGGGCTTGGAAGTCAGAACATGAGTTTTGTAATTGGAACCTGAACAGTGTACAGTAATCAGAGCATAACTCGGGTTGTAGGAACTTATTTGGGCTAAAATTTGGACACTTGAAAGTTAAGTATCTACAACTTTCATGAAGAACACAAAACTCAAATCGGACAGCTTGGAGATGATATTAGGTCTGTAAGTCAAAACAGAGGTGCTGAAATTGGATATGAACAGTCTACAGTAATTGGGTCATATCTCGGGCTGTAGGAGGTGAAATGAGCTGAAATTTGGACATCTGAAAGTTAAGACCCAGATCTACAACTTTCATGAAGATGACTTTTCCATTTGATGACGACATCCATAAGTTAAGCAATGAATGATTTCGGAGACAAAGAATCTCAATAATCCAACCACTTGTCCAACCACTCAACCACTCATCCAACCACTCCACCCACTCATCCACCTACTCTTAATCAGGCCCCTTGTCATTTCGTATCCCTAATCCTCTATAAAATGCACCATTGGCTGATCATTTGGTGCTCTTGGTGTTAGGCTTAGGTTTTAGAAGTTATGGTTATGCTTATTTTTGTTTTCCTTTGTTGTAATTTTCTCTTGCTCTAAATTGAAGCTATGTTCATCTTTCTCTTCTTCTCTCTTTCTTTCTTATTATCTATGAGTAACTAAATCTTCATCTTGCTTAGGTGAAAGAATGAAGCTCTTGGTAATGAAATAATGTTAGATTATTTTATTTCTTGTGCTTAAATGATATATTATCAAATGGACATTATATGTGTTGTATTTTGTTTCCAATCAATTTAGAAACCTTCTTTGTATAATGGAGATCTTGATTTATTGTAGACAATAGGATTGGTACAGTGAATGCTTGAACTCATTTACAAATGTTGGTAAATAATTAAAGGAATCATAATATGATTGTATATATAATTGAACTTTGAATGTTATATTTTCCGATTAGAACCTCCCGTGTGTGGATTTCAATCGAGTTATAAAGAGAAATAATCTTACCTTTAATTTATTACTAAGAGTGGATTTCTTAACCCAAGCAAGTTCTTAAATTCATTTGTGAACATTTTTTGTTACTTTTAGTGTTGTAACAAATCTTTTTCTTACCTCAATTAATTTTTCTTCATCAATTCTCTGTGGATCGACCTCGGACTATCGAGAAATTTATTACTTGAGACAACCTGTACTTGGATTTGCATCCTTTAAATCTCGTAATCAGAGAGAGAGAGAGAGGGTAACTTGTTGTTTAGCCATGAGAGGGAAAGAAAATGGGTTATGGTCTCTTTGAGCTCAACGTTAGACGGGTAAACTCTTACCATTTGTGATAAAATTTTAGTATGTTGTTCTTAGTGTTAAGGGCTATATTTTAATATAACTTGTTTGTTGTTTTACCTTCTTTTTTAGTAGATCTATGATATCCACTTTTATAGAGTTTCTATTTTGTTACTTGGTTGATCCACCTATTTAGTGATGTATTGTTGATTGTGGTATTCTCTAATGCTACTAGGAGGATTTTTTGTATACTTATTGATTTATTAGTAGAAGTTTTTGCTGAAATTGATTTCAGAATTTTTCCCTTTATACTTAGAGATTTTTCTATATTTATTTTATTTTTTGTCAATACCATTATTAAGACAACTTATTCTGTGTTAGTGATATTTTGATTAAGAAATATTTATAATGCCTATTTATTTGCACATGTAAAAAAAAAATATTTTACTTCCGGTTATCTCAATTTTCCCCATCATGCACAATAACACAACAGATATGCCAACGGGATAGTTCAGCCAGCCAGGATCGGACCAGTTCGCTTAAAAGGCTTAAGTTTGATGTTAGCTGCCAGCAATTCCTCCTAGTAGGCCAAGTACCATTATAATTTATAATGCTTGTATAATACCTTTTCTTTGTAATGTTGCAGTCTTTTCTCTCGTTTAACTTTTTAGTTTAAAAAAAAATGACAACAGATATGGTTGCACCAATTGGTTTTATTTTTTTCTTCAGGCACGCTGACATTAACTGCAATATAACGTCTGACTCAAACATCTTCTCTCTCATTTATTTTTTTATTTGTTAATTTAAGGTTCATATCTGACATACCAACCAATTCAATTTACTGGGTGATGGGCATTCATTTGTAATCTTGCTTCTTATATCTGTCGAGGACAACTTGACCTACCAAAGCAAATAATCACGGTATAGCGTTTTTCTCGTGCTGTAGTGATCGACGTACTCATATTGAAAAGGATTCATGTGGATTTCATCAATTTATTAAAATGAGAATGTGGCTATATCAACTTCCACTTGCTAATTATATAAAAAGAAAGGTAGGCAAAAAGATAAATAACTAACAAAATTCGATTGTGGAAGTCACTTCGGAATGCCACAAACACAAGCCTCACTCACTTTTACGAGAGATGATTAGACCAATAGGATTAAAGGATTGGTTCAGGTATAATTCACGTTGTGGATTTATTGAAGTGAAAAGTAGCACTTCCTACGGTTATGTACTTGGGGAGTGAAATTGGATGTAATAAACTATCAAACTAATCCTCTAGATAAGAGACATGGTTGACCCTCACCAAAAGAAAGAGAAGTGGTTGACCCATTTTCCATTAAAATGTTCACTCCGTGTTTCACATATTTCACATAACAACACACAATCATGATATTAACTTCACATAGATAATTATTGGGGGAGCCGTTTATAATACATCTAAAAATTATTTGAACATGGATGCTCTAAGAATTTCACCTATTATTATCAATTTTTTATATATTTCAAAAGCTCATCTCTTATTGTATTATTTATTTCTTAAGTCTTTATTTCTTTTTTTTTTGCATTTTAGTCCATCAAACTTCAAGTTAACACATTACAGCACCACTGTTCCGTTATTATAATTTTTTTTAAACAAAACTTGGGTCGGGTCTTCTTTACTCACACGGATTGACTTGTGGGAAGTGAGTTTCCGCCATTAGAGCTAAAATTGAGCTCTGTTTCTTACATTTTGATATGTTTTCTTCAATACTACTTTTACCTTATATTTGAATGTTTTTTCATTAACAGAACGGAACGGAATAGGTGGGAATGGATCGGAAAGGAAAGGAAAGGAATGGAATGAAACATAATTCTCCCCTCTTTGTTTGGAAGATTCATTAATGGAATGGAACGGAACATGTGTTCTCCCCATTCCACCTCAATTTTTGGGGGAACAAAAATTAGACATTTGAGGGGAAGATGGGGGAAATGATTCCACATGTGTTCCGTTCCATTCCTATGCATTTTAAAACTTCCAAACATAAAAACTTATTTCCATTCTCTCTATTTCTTTCCCGTTCCCCTCATTACCTGTCATCCAAACATAGTGTTACCCAAAAACAATTAATATGCCCATATGAGATTGACCAAAATCAATGATAAAACACTTTGATTCATGTGTTCTTCATCAAGAATGAAACTGGAAAACTTAGTTGCGGGTATGATGAGTTTTAGATCGAAAGGAGTGGTTTGGGTTCAATTTAATTGTGTAAAACACTTAACATACATTGAAAAACATCATGGTATTGATTCAAGAATCAAAACAAGTCAAGAAAAATAGATTCACAAATTGGGGTTTCTTGAAACCCTAAGTTCAACACAGAATTTGAATGCAAAACTCTCTCATTATAGGGCATGATTTGATGTGATTTTGGTGTTAATAAACTCTTAAAACAAGATCTACAAACAGCCCAAACAAAGATCAACAGATCGCACCCGTGAGGTGGATCTGGGTAAGGCGAGCATGCAATGAAGTTTGAAGATGAAGTTAACGGAGATGGCTTCTCCAAGTCAAATCTTGATCATGTTTCGGTCAAGATCCATGAAGCCACCAACAACGGTCAAGATCCGCAATGAAGTTCCCAGTGCCAGCCACCAACTTGTAGCTCATGATCAAGAGCTTGCTCATTGGGGTGGTGGTGTGGCCTGGGGTTGTGACAAGTGAAGGAAGAAGAGGAAGAAAATAATTTTTATTTTTATTTTGGGTAATTTTTGTGATTTTCTAAAGAGCTTAAGTTTGCAATTTTTAAAACTTTAAGATTATCAAATTAACAGGATCTCAGTCTTTTATATCTACCGTTTATTTTTAAAATTATTAAATCAATGGATTTTATTTATGGTGCATCCATGCAGCCAAAAAATTTAGGTGCATTGAAGACGTTGCTAATTATTGGGATGTAGAAATGGGGAAAAAATACATAATATTAAACTTGACGCAAATGTTCTATCTTAGTTACTAAAGTTTTTATGAAATTTAAATTTAGTCCCAAAACTTTGTTTTTAATTTATATCCTATTTTTTTTTCAGTTTTATCCTTTGGCATAACAAGACTGATGTGGATCCCACATGACACCTAACGTAGATCGCATGTGACACTTGACCAAATTAAAACTTTTTATGAAACATGAAAGACATAAATAAGACAAAATAAAAAATTTTAAGACTAAATCGAAACTTTAGTGAAACGTAAGGGACGTAAATAGGATTTTAACCTTTTTTCTTTCTTTCTCCCTTTCTAATTTAGCTATCATATGTATCTTTTTTCCCATTTCGCTTATATTTATGGTTCGTTGTGGGTCTAAATTTTTCTATTTTGAAACTCTCCGAGCAATTCAATGACTTTGATGACATGACAAACTAAAGTCAGTCACATGAGATCCACATCAACCTTGTCGTTAATAATTTAAACGGTGTTAAGCAGAAAGACAAAATTAGAACTAAAAAATAACTTGTAAGATGTAAATAAGAAAAAAAGATGAGACTAAATTAAAATTTCAAGAAAATTTTAGGGATTAAAATAGAGTTTTTTTTCCCTCTCACTATTATCAAAAATTACTTTTGATACCAAAAAAAAAAAATTTAAAGGAAAAGATAACGATATACTGAATTCAATGATCCAAATTCACAATGCCTTTTAATGTTAACTTAGTTATTTACTTTCCAGCTAATTTATCTTCACTGCAGAAATAATTAACCTTTGCATTGACTTCTTCAATCAGCAGAGAGGATGGATTAGAGAGGTAGTCCTTCAACCTACCCATTTCTTGGGCTACATCCAGCATGCTTGGTCTTGTTGAAGGATTGTGCTGTGTGCACAGAAGCCCCAACTCTATGAGTTCCAATATAACATCTTGCCCAATTTTGTTATAGTGACTTGGCATGCCAGAAGGAGAGCACCTTTGCAATGCTTGTTCAACAATGTTATCAAGCTTGTGTAGATATTGTCTTTTAACCCACTCATGCAAGCTAGAGCCTTCATGGATAAGGACATCTGTGGGGCGTCTACCTGTCACTATTTCTAGCAGAAGTACTCCAAAACTGTAAACATCACCCTGAGTTGACGCATGTTTTCCCATTCCATACTCTGTCAAGAAAATGAAGGGGATAAATAGCGAGTTTTGACTTTTAAGGCACAAAACTGTTCGATAAATAGCAGTTGTGATACAGAAAATGAACAATTAATACAGTCACAACCTAAAAAAATTCTACTCTTCGGGGTCTTGTGATAGGGAAATCATGAAAATGGGTAGTGTCTCATAAAAAGTCATTAATTTCTCAGTGAATTATATAAACTAAATTCTTGAAAAGTATCACTATTCACAAATAATCCTAGCAATAATGTAGAAAAATGTTTGGACAAAGTACATACCAGGGGCTATGTAGCCAACAGAGCCACATAACAAGCCATGTGTTGAACTGAAAGATGCTGAATGACTGGTAGGCATGTTCTCATCACCTTTTACAAGCCTTGCAATACCAAAATCAGTTACCAAAGCTGTGAAATCGTCATCAAGGAGTATATTGCTTGGCTTAAGATCACAGTGCACTACTCTAATTGGAGAGTAATGGTGTAGATAGGCCATTCCCTCAGCTACATCACTACAGATCCTCACTAACTGAACCATATCTAACCTCTGGCTTAATCCATGGCTTGGATATAGATGCCTCTCAAGGCTACCATTTGGCATCAGTGGAAGAACAAGAGCCTTGAACTCTTGTTTACTGCAAATTGTGATGATCCTTATTAAATTTCTGTGCCTAGTCCTTTTCAGGATTTGACATTCCCTTCTAAAGCTCCCTGAAATCTCACCAGCTGTTGTTGTATCTAATACCTTCACAGCTATTCTTGTATTATCTCTAAGAACTCCTTTGTAGACCTGACCAAACCGACCTGAGCCAATTAGGCTTGAAGCACTGAAGCCTCCAGTGGCTTCAATTAGTTGTCTATATGAAATTCTTGGGTACTTGAGCTCCTGTGTTTCCTCATCTTCATCCTCCAAGTCCCCTTTGCTAACTGTTGTCAATTGCTTTCGGACTTTTGACTTAATGACCCTGGGGTACCCAAACATGCACAACAAGGGTGTGCCAAATAGTAACACAGGAATTAATAGGAGAACCAAATGATATCTGCGTTTCTTATGGCAGCTTTGCATGCCTTTTACTGAGCCACAGAGACCATCATTTCCTAGGAAAGAGTCTATGGTCATAGATGAAAATGCTCCCTTGTTTGAAACACTCCCTGAGAATCTGTTGAAAGAGAAATTAAGTTTCTTGAGAGTGGAAGATAACTGAAGGGACTCAGGTATTACCCCGACTAATTGATTTGAAGACACATCAAGTGCTTGAATATAAGGCAATTGGCCTAATGAATATGGAAGAGGGCCTTCTAAGGAGTTACCAGAAAGGTTGAGGTACTCTAGTGCTATGCAACTTTCAAGTTGTGGTGGGATTCTGCCAGAGAGATTGTTCATGGATAGATCAATAGCTAGCACCATGTCCATTTTGGACAGCTCTAATGGTAATGGCCCATGTAAGTTATTGCTTGATAAATTCAAGTATAGTTTCAAGCTAGTCAAGGCTGCAACTTCTGTTGGGATAAGCCCTGAAATCTTGTTGTGAGAAAGGTCTAAAATCTCCAAATTCACACATTTTCCCAGACTTGGTGGGATGGTTCCAGAAAGCTGGTTGTCATAAACTAAAAGCCTTCTTAACTGGGGGAGGTTAGCAAAACTATCTGGTATTGAACCAGAAAGCTTGTTTCTTGACAAGTCTAGAAGTCCCAGGTGCTGAATGCCACCAAGGGTTGAAGGAATCTCACCAGATAGTGAATTATTTGACAAATAAATTCTCTCTAGCCTGCTCATCTGGCAGAGGCTGGGAGGTATTGATCCATTTAGTAGGTTACTGGAAAAGTTTAAGAGAGTCAGGTTGACAAGGTTGGCAATGTTTGGGGGTATAGAACCATATATGAGATTGTCTTCTAGGTGAAGCTGTAACAGGCTGGTAGGAAGATCACCAATGGTATGAGGTAGCTTCCCTCCAAGACCGTTTCCCGCCAACTCCAGTTCTTGAAAGTTTGACAAATTCATCAAGGAAGCAAAGAAAGGCTCAAGGTTGGTGTTACCATCGTGGCTAACAAAGTCATTATATGATAGGTAGAGGAATTGTAATTGTGGCCAATTACGTACAATCTCAGATGGTAGCTCCCCACTCAACATATTTGACTCCAAATCAAGCCATTTAAGTTCTGTGGATTTTGAAAGAGCTAAAGGAACTTGGCCTACAATCTTGTTAGACCAAAGTAAGAGGAACCTAAGCTCTTTGAGGATACACTCATTGCTCAAGGGTATTTGTCCCCCCAAGGAATTGTTAGAGAGGTCTACATACCTCAATAAGGAAGACCCGTTGCAGAAAAGTGATGGTGGAATCTCACCCTCAAGATTATTACTTCCCATGTCAAGGTAGTACAAGTTGTGAAGTGAACCCAACTCGGAAGGAATTTTCCCTTCTAGAAGATTCCTAGCCAAACTGAGTTGTCGAAGCTGAATTAAATAGCCTAGTTCTTTTGGAATATGACCCACAAAAAAATTCTCAGAAAGATCAAGAATTTGCAAGGAAGAGAGGTTAGCAAGAGCAGGGGAAATGGTGCCCCTCAGTGACCTTCCATTAAGATCAAGCTCTATAATCCTGTCACTTGCATTGTTGCATCTGACACCAGACCAATTGCAAACGTGAACACCTGGTGACTTCCAACTCTCTAGAACGTTTTTGGGGTCAGAAACAATGCCTGACATGAATGAAACAAGTGAATTTTTTTCATTCACAAAGGTAACATTTTCCTCCCCATAAACAACAAAATGAACAATGGCCAAATAGAGAAATAGAACCATTGAAAATGAAAGCAAACTCATCATAGATGAATTAATATCGTTTCTCTTCAATCTGAAAAAAAACATAAAAATGAAGGAAAAGTTGAAAATCATAGAAAGATGCACAGGAATTGGTGTGTGCGAGTTCAATGTAGCTCAATTTAAGGATTCCTGAGGATTTGAAGGCCAAGAAGAAAGCAATAGTGGTGGGAAAATCTGAACGTTTTTATGCCTAACTACCGTTGAAGTAGTGGATGTATGATGTTTGACTTTGAAATTGACCTGTCTAAGCATTACATTTGGGGGTGCACCATAACTTTTATTATATCTTTAACACGCAAATGTCCTTTGAGATTAAAGTGTAGACATTTAGGAAAATGGAAGTGGCAAGAATTGAACATACGGCGACTTGGTCATAAAGATTGAGACTCTAATATTATGTCATGAATCATCTCTCTTAAAAATTTAAACTAATAGATGAAGTCATATAAATGACTTTAATTATATAAGTTACACGAGATGCAACAACGTAAGCAACGTTAAGAGACGTTTGGCAATAGTGGTAGACATGTCACCATAGTAGGCCTAACACTAACTTTCATTTTTTATTCATTGATATTATATAAATAATAATTTTGTACCAAGCTTATTGTCATTTTCATTGCTTCTTGGATTGAGTTGAAGAAGTAGTGGAGGGTGTGCTGTCAACAAGGATAATTTTGGTTAATAGACAGGCTTGTAAGGGACTATGTATGAGTTGATGACTTCGCAATCGGGGGTATTGGTTTTGGTATGTTTGTCGGCTGCAATGACAAGTCTTTTGATTTAAGCACTATGTATTGATGTTTGGATGAAAGGACAAAGTTTTGGTCTCATATTGCTGAAAATTACCATGAATGCTTATTGTTTTATAGCTAATCATGCAAGTTATCTTGCATAGTGAGAAGGTGAGGAACTCAGCAGCTATTGAAAGAGAAATATCCTTTAAAAGTTGATGCGTGAACTGTGAAGGGTGATACATAAAAAAGAGAAGAAAAGAAAGGTGTATGCTGTCCTTGTACTTTTAGGTGGGGGCAACAGCGAAACAGTTGAGGAAAATGTACTAACTTAACCAAACCCAAAAACAGTTTTGCTATTCAGATGCCCTTTTTTTTTTGGTATAAAGGAGGGCAAACGCTCCTAAACAATAACTACAATTCTGGAAAAAGAAACATCAACCATATTTATTCTCAAGAAGAATCTTGTAACAACCGTGAGGGGGAGCTTCCAATACATGGAGACCCAAGGCAAACTCATGAGAGTGATTAGTTAGCTAATCCGCTACATAATTACCCTCCATATACACGAGATATCTTAACAGTCCAAGTCAGATCCAGCATCAAGAGCTGAATAGAAGACACAATAGCAGGGCAAGGATGAGTAGGAAGACACCCTTCCTTAAAAATCTTTACAGCAACTTGAGAATCCACTTCCAACTATAATTGAGTGATTCCCTTCTTCTTAGCTAAGTAAAAAACAGTCAATATACCCCAAAGCTCAGCTTGTAAGATTGACGAGGATCCAAGATTAAGCACAAAGCCACCAATCCAAGTCCCAGAGGCATTCATATGTCTTTTTTGGCACACCGTTTATACATGAAAATAACTGACAATTAGCATGTATTATGTGATAATTAGAGATATTAATTGACACATAAATAATTGATTATCAGTAGCTATTATGTGGTGATTGCAGACATGAATCTAGCATAACTATTACAGGAAAAAGTTACTACATAATACACACTAATCATCAATTATTTACATATCAATCATTAATTATTTACATATCAATTAAAGTCTTCAGTCATCACACATATGCTCTATGCTAGTTTAACATGTACATGTGTGGCAAAGATTCAATGAATAGATTTAAAAAAAAAAAAAGTTGATTTAAGCACACTCTGAATGCTCACACACAAATTGCAAACATTTTTTTTTCGATCTTCGTTTTCCTTTTCCTTTTTAAAATTTTGAAAGATATATTATTTTTTTATGGTACTTTTTACTCTCTTCTTTGAAAATATTTATTTTGTATGCATGGGATAAAATGCAAAAAAAAAAAACCATTGATCTTTGTCTAATTTACAATTTGTGCAACAAATTTTAAAATGGTTTAAAAAACCACTTCAACTTTACTAAATGTATATGAACCCCCTCCATCCATTAAACTATCACTTTTTTTTTCTAAAATATCATCTTATCCGATAGATGAAAGATTAATCTCCTAGAATATAGTTTAATGCCTAAGCGGAAACCCTCCAACACTATTAGAAAATCGGTTTTTAGCGACCAATTTAATGACAAAAAATAATCCATCACAATAGCAACTAATTTAGAGATCGAAAAGGAAAGAGAAGAAAAAAAAATCCAAGTGAAATAAAATCAATTGCTAAAAAATAAAAAGAAAATAAAAATTTTGACTAAGCGACAAATAATTCAGTCGCTAAATGGTAAATCTTAAATTTAAAATTTTTAAAAATTGGCGATCAAAATTTTAGTCACTAACTATCATTATATTTGATAATTTAAAGTTTTAAAAAGTTAAAAAAATCATTTTTTATTTTTTAAAAAATTGTCTATTAGTGATCGATTATTCGATCACTAAATTGAATAATTAAAAAAATGAAAGAGTTAAAAATAGTGATCAAAAAATCAATCACTAACTTTATAATCAAAAAAATTAAAAAAAAAAAGTTAATTCTGACTGATTAAAATAAAAAATTAAATTTTTAAAAAAAGTAGCGACCAAATTTTTAATCATTACATTTATAAAAAATAAAAATTGCAAGAAGCTTTAAAAAATAAAAAATTGTAAAAAAGATAGCTATTGAGTTTTCAGTCATTACATTTTTTTAAAAAAAAAAAAAAATAAAACAATAAATTCCAAAACATTAAAATAAAATAAAAATTGCGATCAGATTCTTGACGAGCAGATCGTCTTGACCGAATTTGGTCGCTATTCAAAATATAATTAAAAAATAATCTAGTGACATCAGATTCTTGACGAGTAGATCGTCTTCTCCGCCGCACATTTCTCCCCTTTGCAATATGAGCTCCCCATCTTCTTCCATCGCACGTGGCTCCTTTGTTCTCGTCCACCACTGGCTTCACTCCGCCGCCTTTGCCTCTCTCTCTCCTCTTTGGAACAACATCACCTCTCTCTCTCTCTCTCTCTCTCTCTCTCTCTCTCTCTCTCTCTCTCTCTCTCTCTCTCTCTCTCTCTCTCTCTCTCTCTCTCTCTCTCTCTCTCTCTCTCTCTCTCTCTCTCTCTCTCTCTCTCTCTCTCTCCAGCCATCATCGCCACCCATCCCTACTATCCACACCATGGCTTTGCGACCGGCAATCCTCTTCCTTCTTTGCTTTGAATGTGTTTTCTGTCTTCTTTTTTTTTTTTAATTATAGTTAGCTCTTTTTTCTTTTTCTAATTTGAATGGAGTATCCTTCTAAATTTGCATTGTGGGTTTGCATGAATTTTAGTGTGGGTTTCTTATTTGGTTGTGGGGAAGTTGTGGAGTGGGAAAGGGTATTTGGATATGAGATTTTTTTGTGTTAATGACTTGTTTTGAGTTTTTTAACTCGTTGAATTGGGTTTGTGTTATTTGGAAAGGTAATAGATTGAGTTCAATGATTTATTTTTAACTTGTGTGGTATTCATTCTTGTTGCTATAAGATTCAGTTTTAGGATGCCACTCACTGTTATTGTTGCATCTAGTTTTCTTAGTTGACAGACATAAATGTGGTGTTATACTTGTTGGATTGATTGTGGTGTTATGCTTGAATAGATAAGTATCTTTTATAATTTGATTGCTATAAGAAATCATGGAAGGAAGAAAATCAAGATGAAAGTATTGGGTCCAAGCTTTATGTGTTTTTTTGCTGAGAGGTGAATTCCATAAGAAGATTGCTTGTTTTTTGCTCATGGAAAGTTCCCTACAGTGTTGGGTCCAAGGTTCTTCTTTGATTTACAGTACGTAGTTCACTTGAATTGTTTGATTAATTTGTTCTTGATGTGTTATTTCTAGATTTGTTTTATTTGGATATAAGCTTACGTGTAAATTGAGATTGTAATATGGATGGTAAAATGATGAACATGTTGATGTTATGTTGTTTGGATATCATGCTTAGATTTCTCTTAATTGCCTTTTAATAAATCTAATTTATTGTTTATTGCATAGAAAAAGTAACTATTCTATTTTTAAAGGAAAATATGCCTTATATTTGAATATTTGTAATTGGGCTTTACATATTTTAACTAGACTGCCATATTGGTGTTAACAGGAATAATTTAAGAGCAAATGCAGAGCACTTTAAATTATCCCAATACTTTCTCCTATAACTGAAAATATATGACATCTATTTTATTATATCATCAACGGTTTGAATATTAACAAAATATCCGATTTGGTTACTGTTTTACCTTTGTAGATTCAAAGTATTAACAAAACTTGCAAACTCATAGGAATTTGAAAATATAATGGCAATTTATCTTTTAAAATATCCTATCGGGTTGCTGTTTAACAGTTGTGGATTCAACATATTAACAAAACTTGCACACCTATAGGAATTTGATCAAAAGATTATTCCCTTGCCTCTCTTATAATTTTTGGTAAGGTTGCCTATCTTATCATTACCTAGACATGTAGAGGCAAATGTATAGTTTTCGAATAGCTATATAATATTAATAAGGCGTTTATTTGTTGCCATACTATTCTAAATTCCTATAATTCTTTTGGTGTATTAATGTTTTTATTGATTATCTTTATGTTTTATATATGTTTAGTTGATTTTATAATTGTAATTGAACTTAATAAATACTTATTATTTATATTAAAAGTATTTATCCATCATCTTTAAATGTTAAATCATTAAAATAATTATTCAAAATTAAATTAAATTATTTTTATATTATTTATAATTTTTTTATCTTTTTTATAAAGGATTTAATTTGAATGCATTCTCAATATAAATGATTTTTTACTATCATTTAATCATACATTGTCGCGTCATAAAAAATATTTGACTCTATAATTGTTGTTTTAAAAGTCACATATATAATAATGTATAATTAATTATTGGTATAAAAATTTACGCTGACAATGTATTAAAATTAAACTCATTTATATTATTCTGTGTATCACATGGGCGCAAATGTTAGTTGTAATGTAAATCTGAACAAAATTTTAGATAATCACAATTTGTGGTGGAAAAAGCTAGGTTAGGTTAGATTTTATCAAAATTGGTCTAAATACTTACTATAGGCTTTATATTTTTGGGGGATAATGAACAAAAAAATTATCCACCAATATAAATAGTCCAAGATTTTTATAGTTGAAAGAAACACTTTAATATTTTACTATTTATCAAAAAGATAATGTGTATATATATATATATATATATATATATATATATATATATATATATATATATATATATATATATATATATATTAGTAAGTATCCCATAGTATGGGTTTTTATTAAATTTAAATAAAATCTAAATAAATAAATATATATTAAAATAAAAAATATTTAAATTATAAAAGAGATATGCATAATTAGTTAAAAGAAATTTGAATTTGAAATTAAAAAAAAAAAAGTTAAGAATGACATGTGTCATTCTTAGAAGGAGATTGAGTTAAGAAATTAAGTCACTCTCAAGAGTATATATTCTAATTTGTTATATATATGATAAAAATTTTTATCCTGTCGTCCATTAATATTTTGACACATTTGTTTTTATTTTAATTATTAAGAGAAAGATGTAACATTAAATGTTGATTTGCCAAAATATTAGTGGATATCTATGTAAAACTCTCTCATAATGATAATGCATACTAATTAAACTCATTAATTTATTTAGATTGAATCTAAAAAATATGTATTAAAAGAGGAAAAAATATTTAAAATTATTAAAATTATATAAAAAGATATGCATAATTAATTAAAAAGATTATTTGAAATGACATGTGTCATTCTTAAAAAGAGAGTAGCTTAAGAGATTGAACAACTCTCAATAGAATGTACTCTAATTTGTTATATAAAGGTGGATATATAGGGTATATATATAGGGTATATATATAAAGTATATCTTATCATTTAAACTAAAGGAAACAAATGATAAAATAGTTGCAAATTTAGGAGATAAGATAAAAAAATTTAAACAAGATTTTAAGAGATAAGACTAAGCTTTGCATTGTTAAATTTATTTATTTAGTTTTTTTTTCAAAGATAATGAAATTCATTGCTAAGAATGAAAAGAGAACTAAGATCCTAAATACAAGAGAAAATGGACGTGTGCCCGAGACTTCCAACAAATTTGGAGTTATAGCTATTGCGCTATCCAAGTACAAACACTTGGTCTCTAGAACAATTCACAACCCTGAAGAGAGTTATTAGGGTAGCAGAACTTTCAGGACAAATTTTTCCAAAACGCAGATCATATTGTGTTATGGTAGCGTGGATCTAGCTATTATTGAAGTATACAATCTTGTCGTTGTCTTCATTGTCATCACCGTCATCGTTATCGTTGGATGGCAAGGTCACTAGGAGTCAAGTTGCCATGGCCACAGGGGGTGCTAGATCTAACCGAGAAGAAGACACATGCAATTAGACAAACACCTAATATGGCCAAGGGATCATAAGGTCGCCAAGTGCCACCATGCATAAACCCCAAAGACTATGGTTGGATGCTCTGCCTCTCACAGAAGAGAAAAGGCCAACCTCGAAGACAACAGCAAAGCGAATCACTAATGGGGAACAAGGCCACGCATTGGAGCAGAATCAAAGCTAGCGTCGAGCACAACCTAGCGTTGTTCCCGAAGGAGATGCAAAGCCACTAAGGGTGGCTGGCAACCTAGCGACGACTAATCCTAACATAGAAAAGTGCATGGTTAAATTTAGGGTGTGTTTGGTTCAAGTGTGAAAATTTTGATTATTTTAATAATCGATTATTGTATAAAAGTTTTTTGTTATAATCGATTATAATTAATTCATTTTTATATTTGGATATATTAGTTGAAAAACGATTTTAAACTAAACTGTTTCGTTTGATGATATAAAAAAGAATCACTTTTATGCATTAAATTATCAAAATAGATATAAAATGATTAAAATATTTATTTAATTGAGAACAAAATTATATTTATATCTCAAAGTATAATTAATAATCTATAAATTAGAATCATAAGTTTCAATATTCAGCATTATGAAAAAAAACTTTTATAATCATTTGAATTTTGTGTAAAAGTTAAAGTTGATTTTACCAAGCATATTATAATACTGTTGAAACAGCTTTTTTCCAAAATAAAAAAAAATTGTTTCAAGCAAAAAAAAATTCTTAGCACTTAATTAATTAGACTCGTATCACGTACCAATATATGTGCGTTGTATTTTCTTGTTTTTGAATTTAAACTCTCTAGCTTTTATTTTTGCCTCAAATTCTAAAACAAATGTTTGGGAGAGGTAAGATAAGAGAATAGCATTACTCCATATATATTTTTTGTTTTTGGCTTGTGGCATTTGACTCTATATTTCTTTAAAATGATAAAATTAAGATTTAAATTCAAATTACATTGGCAATATAATCTATAGATAACAAATGATAATTTTTTATATTTTCTTTTAATTATTTTTAATAGGATAATAATAAAATTCAAATTCAAATAATTTTAGTGACATAATTATATTATATTGATTGATTTTCTCTCTATTCACTAAAATCTTGTCTCTTTCTTCTCTTTATCAGTTACAAATCAAATCTTTTTTAACAAATTTTCTAATTTATTTAATCAATTATCTATCAATTCCATATATATCTCTGCTTAATCAAATTCCAAATTTTTATGAATAAATTTAAATTCAAATATTTTTTAATTTCATCTTTTTTAAAAAAAATCCCTTTTAATCTAAATATTATGTACTTTTTTAATTTAAACATAATTCTTAATTTAAAATTTTAAAATTATATTTAAATTAAAAGAAAATCCCGTGCAATATACGAGATATATATTAGTAAATACATAAAATGTAAATCCTCATATTGTCTGATTTTCTCTTTTCTCGAGAAGGCTCGTGCACTCTAAATTCATACACAATCCAGTTGGTCTTATACTCTTATTACTAGTTTTAGGCTTCCCATTATAGAAAATCAGTGCCTTCCTGTACCCAACAAGAATGCCTTCATTTGCGATTAGTTTTTTTTATCTCCAGTAGCCTTCCAATATCCGTCAGCTGCTGACCGTTTTGGCCTAGATCCATTCTCATAGTATTGTTCCCTTGGAGTGAAAAAAAAAAATACCATTATTTTTGTCCGCAATCCATGTATGTTGCTGCAAAAGAATAATGCTAATTTATCAAGAAATATCTTATATATTATGAATTTATATATATGTATGTGTGTGATATTTGCATTTTATATAGCCGATTTGATTATTATTTGAATAAGAGAAAAGAAACATTATGATATATATTTGATATATGTGATTGTTTGTTTAAAATTTTATGAGGCTGAATTTCTTACTGGGTTAATTTCGTGAACATAATTAGTTAATAGTTGATACATTTTATTTCTCTCTCTTTCTTTCTTTTTTCTTTTTTATTTCGTCAATGGCTAGCTAAGGTTTAGTTGTTTTTACATATTCCGTTTTCGATTATCATTTGAATAAGAGAAAGAAAAAGTCTGATACTTAATATATTATTTTCTATATACTTTTTTTTTGTAAGTAAATTCATGGCTGAAAATTATGAAATATATGTACTTTTTAAACTGCGGACATAATTGCATTCATAGCATATACGATATCTATCGTAAAAAAAAAATAATGATATTCCATGATAAATTAACACTATTCTTTGTTAGCAACGAAACATGGATTACGGATAAGATATTTCATGGTATATTTTTCACTCCTTACCAGAATGGATCTATGCCAAAACAGACGGCGAATGGGTGAGGCTGCTGGAATTGATAAACTAGTTGAAAAATGATGGCCATCCTGAACGGTACAGAAAGGCAGACAACGTCTAACATGCACCTTGTGTCCTAACCGTTAATTTTGTGTGAGATTTAAGTCAATGGCTATGAAACATTATTTGCAACTTGTTCAACAGGATTGTGTAAAAATATAAAATATAAAAGTTGGTCCATTAAAAGAAACAAATTATGTGCAGGTAATTGCAAAAAAAATCCTTGACTTCTAATTTCTTCCTCATTTTAACGTTACGCATGTTTTAGCGGGGATGGTGAGGTCTTGGTTAAGAGGAAGGCAAGGATGGCAAGGTCTAGGTTGAGAGGATGGCGAGGTCCATCAGCAAGGATGCCAAAGAGATGACCAGCGATTTTTGGTGGGCTTCTACGACCAGCCCCACAATTATGCAGAGCTTCTACGTTGGAAGACAAACTCTTGAACACGTACACACGAGATTCGCCCATGCCTTTTTCCAATAAACCTAATGATAGTTTCCAAATTGGTCCTTGTGCTCTACAATCAAATTTTGTTGACGAGGCAAGATTAAAACCTGAATCTGATAATTAATCTTTAACTAAGTGGAAATGGGAAAGAAAAATTGCTAAAGGTGGAACCCCTGTTGTCATGTTCAGTGCTTCCCTGTGGGGAAAGTCTTAGATATCATTTTGTAAGCACAAAATTTTCCTTTCAACTAACTATGTTAATTTCTTAAAGTCAAGTCATAAAAAATATCTTTATAAATCTCTTAATCCAAGCGTGAATAACTTGCTTTTGATTAGACCACGATAATAAATTAGTCGAAATATACGCAAATTAGCATGACCACTACTTGAGTGTAATACCAAAAAATAAATTACCTTCGACTTGTAACTCAGTTGTCCTTTCAAATTTTAAATGTCCACCATTTGATCTATTCTAGCTATTATATAGTGAGAGTATGTAACTAACTCATACCAGCTACAGAAAACTAATCTGTAACAAATTCTTAATAGAATAACTAATACAGTTATGTAGCTAACTTTACAAGATGCAAATAAAAAAATGGTGTTTCGCCTATGACTTTGGATGTTTGAACTTGAAGTCAAAGGACACAAAATCTTCACTCTCTCCTATGGGCATACTCACTCAAACACAACTTGCCACCACCTCACCAATCACCGTCACGCCACTAGAAGCCACCGCTTATGGCCTCGTGCCTCTACATCGAAGTTGAATTCCATTATAAACTTCCATCAAGCCCCTCCTCTATTACCAAATCATCGTCTCGCTGTCAATATTATTAGAATACGCATCCTTGTTTGAAATTAGGGTTCACAAATCACAATCAGAATTTGAATCTAATGAAGTCCACCAAAGAACATGTTACCATATATTGTTATGCGGATTAATAGTTAATTGGGTAGTTAGTTCTATTTTTTCTGTTTTCTCTATCAATTAGTTAGAAGGCTTATCTCTATCTGTTAGTTACAAGGTTTATCTCTATCAGATTGTTACTAAGCTTATCATCTTTGTATATAAAAGACTATGAGTCTATGTGTAATTGAGAACAATTCAATTCAATTCAACTCTTTTCATTCAGTTCATTCCTTCCTCTAACATGGTATCAGAGCTCCACGCGAAGCTCTGGTTGCCAAAAATCTAAGCACTTTTTTTTTCTTTTCTTTTCTTCTTTTCCTGCACCTTCTTGCAATCTTCTTGTTTCTTGTATTGTCATTCTTCATGGCAACTCAGAGCTCCTATGCAGACTTTCTCACCAATCCTTCGAACCCCTACTTTCTACATAGAAATGAAAATCCCTCGTAGCCTTTGGTGAGTCCTTCATTAACAGGGCCAAATTATCACACTTGGGCTAGGGCCATGCGCGTTACTCTTATGTCAAAGAACAAGCTGAGCTTCGTTGATGGTTCCCTTAGTTAACCGCCTATTGGAGATCCCCTCTTTGGAGCCTGGCAACAATACAACACCATGGTCTTGGCCTGGATTCATAGATCTATTTCAAAATCCATACTGCAGTCTATTTTGTGGAAAGATAAGGCCTCAGAAGTTTGGAAAGATCTTAAGGATATATTTTCTCAAGAAGATATTTTTTGCATATTAGATTTGCAGGAAGAAATATACAGATTACATCAAGGTACTATGTTTGTCACAAATTACTTTAATCAATTCAAGATTCTTTGGGATGAATTGGAAAATTTCAGGCTAACTCCTATATGCAAATGTTGTATTCCATGTTCCTGTGGTGGTCTTAAGCAAGCACAAGATTATAGAGACCAAGATTATGTTATTTAATTTCTGAAAGGACTGAATGATTAATTTGTTCATGTTAGATCTCAGATTATGTTGATTGATCCTTCACCACCCATCATCAAGGTGTTTTATCTAGTAATACAGCAAGAAAGGCAACTTAATTCAGGGGTTCAAATGGACTTGGTCTCGAGTTTAAAGGCTTTTGCTGCCACCAATGAATCTAATCAGAAAGGTAGTGGCCAAGATTAGAAGAATAATGCAAATTATGGTGGCCGAGACAAAGGATTTTTTAATAAAGGTCATGGCGGAGGCAATTATAGGAACCAGGCTGGACGAACTCAAGGTGGTCCTAATCGAGTGTGTACTCATTATGGAAGAATTAATCACACAATTAATACTTGCTATTACTTACATGGGTTCCCACCTAGTTACAAGTCAAGAACTCCAAAAAGTGCCCATATAACATGTACTGTGGATCAGAATGTTGCTGAGAACAAAACTGGTACAAGCTCAAATCAAAATTCAAGTGTGACACTAAATCAAGAAGAATATCAAGGCATCATGTCCCTCCTTCAACAATCTAAGATAAATGCTACACCACCTTTGCATGCCATCAATTCTACCAATTCCAATAGCAATCCCTTAAACATTATTCCATCACCAATAACAAGTAAAGTCAGTGATTAATGGCTCCTGGATACAGGTGCCACTGACCATATTACATATAACATTACCCTTTCTACATCTATTTCTAAAATTAAGACAATTTCCATAGTCTTGCCTAATGGTTCTCATGTCCTTACCTCTACTGCTGGTACTGTCCAAGTTTCAAATAACATTGTTTTAACTGATGTTTTATATGTCCCAGAGTTCAAAGTCTATCTGATTTCTGTGTCCAAACTCATTAGTTCCCTTAATTGTTATCTTGAAATTCACCCTACTTTCCATCTCATTAAACATATATCCAGCAACAAGATGATTGGTTTAGCTAGGCAAGTAGGAGGCCTGCTAGTGGTAGTTCCACACCCGAAGACTAAAGGCTCTCTCTCTACAATGGACTATAGTTGCAATGCCTTAACCACTAATAAGGAAGATGTTGTGTTATGGCACTTCAAATTAGGACATATTTCCAAATCTAATCTCCATATAATGTCTTCTCAATTTCCCTTTATTCCCCAGAATTCAATTTTGCCTTGTGATTTTGTCAGCTTTCAAAACAGAAAATATTACTATTCTGTAATAGCAATACTTATTCCATACAAATATTTGATTTGGTGCATGTTGATATATGAGGGTCATATTCTATTCCTTCTATAAATGGTCATAAATACTTTCTTACCTTGGTTGATAATTTTTCAAGATTCATCTGGATTATTTTAATGACAAATAAGTCTAAAACAAGAAAACACCTTTAAAACTTCATTGCTTTTGCTGAAACTCAATTTCAAACAAAAGTCAAGACCATTACAAGTGATAATGGACCCGAATTCTTGATGCATGAATTTTATCTAAATAAGGGCATTGTTCATCAAACATCATGTGTTGAAACTCCTCAACAAAATGGTATTGTTGAGAGAAAGCATCAACACATCTTGAATGTGGCAAGAGCCCTCTTTTTTCAAGCTTATTTACCTCACCAATTGTGGTCCTATGCCATTACACATTTTGTTCATATAATTAATCAGATTTCTACTCTATTATTGAATAATAAATCTCCCTATGAGATGTTGTACAAGCAACTACTTACTCTGTTTCATCTTAAAGTTTTTTGGATACTTAGCTTATGCTAGCACATTGCAAAATAATAAATCAAAGTTTTCACCAAGAGTTATAAAATCTATTTTTCTATGCTATAAAGAAGGAACTAAAGGCTATCTCTTATACAACTTACTCTCTAATCAGATTTTTATTTCTAGGAATGTTGTGTTTTTTGAAAACAATTTCCCCTTCCAACTGAACAACACTTCCTTAACCATTACTAATCATATACCATTACCTTCCTTTCAAAACACACATTTAACAAATGATATTACTGATATTACTGTTAATCATACTCAATTACCAACTACTTCTGCTCCTCCCACACCTAATATTCCTTGTCCTACACTGCCCTTACAGCATGACACCTTACCTCAATAGCAAATGTGTTCAACTAGAGTTCAATAGACACCTCAGTATCTTCAAGATTACCACTGCAGTCTTTCCACTACCTCTAATACCAATCTATCTTCAGGTGATTCCCAACCCTTATATCCTATTTCTTTTGTCATTTCTTATGAAAAGTGTTCATCCTCATATAAAACCTTTTGCCTTAATGCTTCTGCAATCATTGAACCCACCTCCTATTCCTAAACATCAAAATTAGATTGTTGGAAGAAGGCTATGAATGCTAAGATAAAAGCTCTTGAATAGAATCAAACTTGGACCTTGGTTAATCTACCCCCTGGCAAACATCTTATAGACTGTAAATGGGTCTATAAAGTAAAATATCATACTGATGGTACTTTTGAAAGGTATAAGGCCAGATTAGTGGCTAAAGGATTCACTCAAATGGAAAGAGTTGATTATTTTGACACTTTTTCTCCCATTGCAAAGTTAACTACTGTCAAGGTTCTTTTAGCCATAGTTACAGCCCGAAATTGGCACTTAGAACAACTTGATGTTAACAATGCATTCTTACATGATGATTTACATGAGGAAGTCTACATGAAACTACCTCTTGGCATGTCTTCTCCTAACCTAATCAGGTTTGCAAGCTTCAAAAATCAATCTATGGTTTGAAACAAGCCAGTAGGTAGTGGTATTCAAAGCTACCTAGTGCTCTATTTTCCCTCAATTATGTTCAATCTGCGGTTAACCATTCTCTGTTTACTAAGCAAGATGACATTCCTTTATAGTTGTTCTAGTTTATGTGGATGATTTAGTTTTGGCAGGGAACAATCTTCAGCATATACATGTTATCAAGTAGTTTTGGATGATTAGTTTAAAATAAAGGACCTTGGTCAGCTTCGATTTTTCCTTGGCTTTGAAGTTTCGAGATCCAGATCTGGTATCATTATTAACCAACGAAAATATACATTAGAGTTGCTTTCTGATACAGGTTTTTTGGCCTCTAAACCTGCAGCAACTCCTATGAATCCATCCAGTAAGCACAAACCAGATGAGGGTTCTCCTTACTCTGATGAATCCTCCTATCGAAAGCTCGTTGGTAAGCTCTTTTACCTCACAAATACCAGACCAGACATTTGTTTTTCAGTACAGCAACTTAGCCAATATATTGCCAAGCCTATGGACCACTATTATCGAGCTGCAACAAGGATCCTTAGATACCTCAAATCATCCCCTGCCAAAGGTCTTTTCTTCCATGCTAAATCTGATCTTAAACTCAGTGCCTTTGCTGATTCCGATTGAGCCTCCTGGCTTTTCTAATTGCTTGGAAGTCTAAGAAGCAGACTACTGTTTCCAAATCCTCTTCTGAAATTAAATATAGAGCCTTAGCAGCTGTTACTTGTGAATTGCAGTGGCTGTCCTACTTGCTTAAATATCTTCAAGATCCTTTTACATCTCCTGCTTCTCTCTATTGTGATAATCAATCTGCCATCCACCTTGCTCATAATCCAACCTTTCATGAAAAAATAAAACATATAGAAATCGACTGCCATATCATCCACGAGAAGATCAACACTAGCTTGGTTCATTTGCTCCTAGTTTCTTCTGCTAATCAACTTGCAGATATTTTCACCAAACCACTGTTTCCATCTCAATTTCAGACATGTATTTCCAAGTTGGGACTCATGGATATCCATAGTCCAACTTGAGGAAGGGTGTTACCATATATTGTTATGTGGATTAATAGTTAAGTGGGTAGTTAGTTTTGTTATTTTTGTTTTCTCTATCAATTAGTTAGAAGACTTATCTCTATCTGTTAGTTACAAGGTTTATCTCTATTAGTTTGTTACTAGGCTTATCATCTTTGTATATAAAAGACTATGAGTCTATGTGTAACTGAGAACAATTCAGTTCAACTCTTTTCATTCAGTTCATTCCTTCCTCTAACAGAACAAGCCTAGAAGGTTCAAGCCTAGAAGATTGTGCCCTTCCACTAGAATCCAGCTAGCAAGCCTTTCTCAAAACTGCCACCGCCATGAAATCCAGTGTCACCTCTATTTTCTCCACCAAAACTGAACATAATGACGCCACGTTGGTCCAATGAGACGTGGCCCACTGCCAAGTGTGGTGTCCCGGGGCCGACGAGGGCGGGGAGTGGATGCCGGTGTAAGAGAAGCACGTACAAGGAGTAGCTCCTGGCAGACTTCTAGGCGAAGGGTCCCATGAATGAACTGAATACGCACCAGAATGAGAGGGATTCAGAAACTGTGCAGGTATGGGACTGCACAGTTGAGGATGGCTTAAAGGAATTGATTAGGTGTAGCCATATCAACAAGTTGTAACTTTTTTTCGGGAGCCTAGAACATAAGAACTCCATGGTTAAGTGTGCTTGACCTGGAGCAATTGTGGGATGGGTGACTTCCTGGGAAGTTTCCTAAGATGCGTGTGAGTGAGGACAAAGCACGCTGAAAAAACCCGTGTTGGTTTGTGGAGACACTCATCAATCCTATAGGCAGTCCTGGGATGTTACAGATGGTATCAGAGATGGGACCTCTCCCAGTACGGTGTGGTTCGGGGACGAACCAAGCGGAAGCTGGTGGGCATGTGGTGTCCCGGGGCCGATGAGGGCTGGGAGTGGATGCCGGTGTAAGAGAAGCACGTACAAGGAGCGGCTCCTGGTAGACTTCTGGGCGAAGGGTCCTATGAATGAACTGAATACGCACCGGAATGAGAGGGATTCAGAGACTGTGCAGGTATGGGACTGCATAGTTGAGGATGACTTAAAGGAATTGATTAGGCGTAGCCATGTCAACAAGTTGTAACTTCTTTTCGGGAGCCTAGAACATAAGAACTCCATGGTTAAGCGTGCTTGACCTGGAGCAATTGTGGGATGGGTGACCTCCTGGAAAGTTTCTTAGGATACGTGTCGGTGAGGACAAAGCACGCTGAAAAGCCCGTGTTGGTTTATGGAGACACTCATCAATCCTACAAGCAGTCTTGGGACATTACACCAAGGACGCCTCGAACACTATCATTAGAATAGAGTTGGAAAATGAGCCGCTAAGACCCTGCGCCGTCGAGAAGTCAAGGTTGGTGGTGGTTGTGGCGTTGAGGAGGTCGAGGATGAGGTGGTGGTTTGAGAAAGAGAACTAAAATCTGGGGTGGCAAAGGAACCATGTGTGGATGAGTTGTGAGAGTTGAGTATCAATGAGGATGTGAAGAACAATGGTGTTGGTGTTAAAGAAGGGGAAGAAAAGGAGAAGAAACATATCTTGGCTGAAGGCTTTGTGTGAAAAGATGAAATCTTAACGCTTGTTGGGTTGCTTTTGTTCTATACACATTTGGATCCCACAACTACTAACAATAACATTGCAGATGGGGGAGAATTTCCATGTGACGGTCAATATCTCAAGCAGAAACCAGATAGCCCTCCAAATGAGCCTTTTTAGGCATGTTTCCAAACTGCTTGACATTTTTTAGCTGGTCTTATGAAATATACTCAAGGGTGGCTTAAGGTATTCGAAGGACTAAAGCCAAGTTATAAAATGAAGTTTTATTTTTTTAACTTATTAAATATAAGGGAAAAATCCAAAAGAAACTCTTCCACGTTGTTCTATATGCACTTTAGTTATATAACTTTCAAAATGGATATCAAAGTTACACAACTTTTAAATTTGTGCATTTTAGTCCAGAATTGTGATATATGTCAACTTTGGATGGAATTCATCGTGTGAGAGGCGTGTGACCTTCAAAAATAAGTGTATGAATTATGTTTAAAAGTTTATGGATGTCATGATTTTGGACTAAATTGCACAAATTTAAAAGTTGTGGGACCTTAATACACATTTTAAAAATTACATGATTAAAGTGCACATCGAACAAAGTTGTAGAGGGATTTTTTTTACTTTTCCCTTGTAACATCCTCATCTTAATATTCCTATTAATACACATATAATAGTAATGAGTAATTAATCACTAATTTTAGTAACTTAAGCAAAATTAGAATTTATTTAATTACTTCATGAATGAGAAATTTATTATTTATTCTATTTTTATATAGTACAGGTGTTGTTGAGTTACATCCTACTTGATTAATTTATATGCAAAGGTATACTATAGGCTTAGTATTTCCTATTTACAGAAATATAAGGTGTTGCCTAAACACTTACTAAAACCTAAAAAGAGCTAGAATTAGAAGTGAACCAAAGCCAACTAAAACCCCTCCATCATACTCTTCCTATAAGGACATGGTAACCTCACTCATCAAAGCCCACCATTCCCTTCATTCTCACCAAAAACAAAACCACATTGAGAAGCAATAAAGAGAGAGAACCCAACGTAAGATAAGAAGAAGACTGCAAGTATTGAGCTCTTGCATGTTTAGAATGGAGTGAAAATCTCATCAAGCTGTAGAAGACAAATTTGCTCAACATTCTTCAAGCTTTCCAACTATACCAACATCTTCCACCATCACTAATTTTCATCCCCAAACCTCAACACCAAATCTTATCTAGTAGGGGAGCAAGAACTTGACTTTTAACTCATGATTCCTTGCATAATCTCATGCTTCTCTCACCCTTACTTGTATATGTTATTCTTTGATGGTTCTTTTTTGTTTTTGGATTGAACTTTTCGTGGTTGTGCCCTTGTATAAGTTTAATTCATGTGTTCTAAAGGGTGAAACTCGTGATATCTTGTTCCTTGAGTGTTTGTGGCCTAAATTCCTTGTTGATTTATGCTGAGAATCGATGGAGGAACTATCATGCTTATTGATTGGTTTTCGGCTGGAAGGAAGGATCTCATTTCACATTTCCATTTTGCCTTTTTTAAAAAAAAAAATCTGAATTGTTGTAATGATAAGTGTGGTTTAAATTAGTTGCATGTTGAAGATTTCGAAAGGGGTGGCCTCAGGCTATATAGGAATACATGCATGATAGTTTTCGATTTTAATTCGTACTATCTTGCTGAATTAGAGATTTTGGTAATTTAATTTTTGTAGTCTGACGTTGTTGTACTCATGTGGACTTTGGTTTATTACTTGAATATCCAAATGTTGGTTGTTGAACCATAAGCTTTGGCCAAGCAATAGGGCAGAAATACGTTTCTGACATACGGGTGCTCCAGCACTGAGCTTTGACCACTCAGAGACTGGCCAGATAGAGAACCACCTGATAATGCCTTATTTTTTTTTTATAAAAATATGTATTATTATATTTTATTATATTTTATTTTAGTGACTCTATAATATTATTAATTTATTTATTTAAAGAAGTCATTAATTTAATTATTACAATAATTGTAGGTCATCTGTTAAAAATCTTGAACAAAATAATAACAATTTAGTATCAAGTTTAATTGAATGAAGAAATCAAAACTTGAATCCATAACAAATAAAGAGATAAAAAGACGAAAATTCGGCAGCCTTCAATAAAAGGAGATTAAATTTTTTAAAATTAGTTTATTAAATTCAATCAATATCTTTTTATTATTTGGAACCAATTTAAGAGATTAAGTTTCTTAAATTTAGTTTTCTAAGTCTAATTTATATCTTTTTATTATTTGGGAATCAATTAAGAAGATTTTGTGTAAGATACACTTCTAATAGATAAAATCTTTTATTAATAGACAAAGAAAAGAGAGGCCACAGAAGAGGAGGAAAATGAGAGGATGCGCAAAGACGGCAAACTTGAAGGTTTATTCTCTAGAATTTATTTGTCTATCATCATAGTATGAAGAACTAAATTCTCAAGTAAGGTTAGGGATGAACTTGCATACTAAATGATATTTTCAATTTATTTTTAATTTATGTATTTAATTTTCAATTACTAAAACCCATTTTTTTATCATTTTCAATTTATTGTTGATATTTTTTTCTCCGAATAATCATAAAATTTATTTTGTTTATGGATTCAGTCATGTTTTTCCTATTGAATGGTTTAGTTCTTTGATTATGTTTGGATCAATTATTTATCTATATTAATTTACTTTTTTACTGCAATATTGTTTTCTGAGTATATTGTCATCGTTGAATTTTTCAATAAGGATAATAATTTACGTATTCTAAAAGTGGTGAATGACTTTTCAAATGGTTACATTTAATTTAATTTTAGTTTATATATCTATATTTTTAGATTGAAAATTTTGAAAATTGAGTTTCCAATTGAGTTATTTAATGAATTAAAAATAATTAAAATACTGGATTTGTGCAAAGAATTTTCGACGCTTTATTATTCATCAAATTTGATTTTTTTTTTGTTAGTCACTTTGCTTTACTTTAATTTACATTTAAAATTAATCTTTATTTATTATTAATCATTTCATATTTTTTTAATTTTTTTGTTCTTTTAGCTATGCTTTTAATTTATCTCTCAGTAAAATTGATACTCCAAAATTATGTTACAACTATCACATTATTCTTTTAGCATAATCACCACTTCATGGCTCTATTCCCCATGCGCTCAAGCATCGAGTCTTGGCCTTCTAAGCATTGGCTAGGGAAAGAACCACTTCGAGGTTTTGCTTTTGCGCGCTTAAGCACTGATAGTTAGGCTAAAATAGTGTAGTGAAATATATTGATTTATTAACATGATGAGATCAAAGTTTCAAGGACAATGAGGCTAAAATGACAAACTTACACTATAGTAATAAAAAGAAAATTAAAACTGAATGGGGGCAATTGTCCCCACATTACTACATGTGGGTTCGTCCCTACTGACATTAGTAGTTTGCTCAATGACGGATCTATGTTCAAGCTTTTGGGAACACATGTTGATAGGAGATTATTCGAGAAGCACTAGTTGGTTAGCAAATTAGTTCAAAACCAGTTATGATTAGTGACAATTTGTTGTAATTAGTTAACAAATTGTAACTAATCAAATAGTAAACTGACAATTAGAGCTCTTGTTATAAAAGGGCAAAAGTGTGTAATGGGCTTTTCAGTTGAAAGGTAATAACAATGACGGTCCTGAGAGAACTCCACTCTCCGGAATTTGAGGCTTGCATTTCTGAGATAGCTAAGGTGCTATCAAATGTCCCCACGACATTTTTTCTTTTGTCTATGTTATATATAATTTAATCATTCTTATCCTACGCTTTATATATATTTGCCCCACTATTAACTAATATGAAGATTGATTTGGTATCTCATTACAATAATTTTAATTTCCAACTTGCAAACACATAAGAGATGAATGATTGAATGATTTGTTGTTTTCAAAATATCAAAATACTTAAGAAACAATTGTAAACTTATCCTTTCAAAGATTAAATTTTAATTCACAATTAAAGTAAGAATTTTTAATATTAGTATTTAATTATGTATTATCACATTATTAGAAAAATTTGACTATGACAATAATTATTTGATATCAAACTTTATTAATGATATAATAACACATAATTAGATGATAACATAAAAAGAAATTATATGTAAATCAAAATTAAACATATTATTATCTTTAATTTTTTCCTCATAATTCAAATTTCTACGTCCGTCACTGAGTTTGCTCATTCCTTGAAATGGAAAAAGCATTCCTTCTTCTTAAACTTTTTTGTGTACCAAAACAACACTACTAGAACAAAAGGTTTTTAGCAACTGAAAAATTGGTCGTTAAATCCCTAAAATCGATTGCTAAAAAAATTAACGACCAATTTTAATTTGTCGCTAATATTTAGCGACCAATTTAAGTTGGTTGCTAACATTAGAGACCGATTAATTAAAAGAATCAGTTGTTAATTTATGTCAAATCTTGGTCTTTTTTTAAAAAAAAGAAAATTATTTAGAGATCAATTTTTAAAGACCAAAAAATAATTAATGTGGTCTCCTCTTTAAAATATATTATATTTAAAAAAAATTTAGTTGCTAATTTGGTCTCTAATTTAGAGATTGTAAAATCAATCGCTAAAGTCTAAATATATTATATTTTTTACAATCAGTGTCTTAATTTCAATATTTTTTAAATCCAATCTCTAATTTGTATTTTGAATTTGTAATCATTTTTAATTTGTTAAAATCCAATATTTTAATACACACACACATACACACACACACACACACACACACACATACATACATACATACACACACACACATGTAACAAAATGCATAAATTAAAATAACAAAAAATTATGCATTATCTAGAATATCTCATTTCTAAAATATTTCCAATATAAATTTTTTTAACATAAACTAAACTCTAATCATAAAAAATCAGTCCTCCTCATCCTCATCTCCCTCATCTTCTTTTGCGTCCTCTGTCTCAGGAAATGGTTGATACCCTTGAAATGGCTACGAAGGATGGAAGTTCATCCTTCTCATAATCTCTTGTAACAACCAATTTGTCGACTCAAGTTATTGGTTTATCGACTCAATCTATCTCTCATTATTATCCAATCTAGCCTAAAGTTTATCTCTCTCACTTCTTAATTCTTCAATTTCATCCCTTCATACCCACTAAGAAGATGAAGAACGTGAGTCATGACATTGTGGTCTTCTAGCCACTACAGTTGACTCCAATCCTAGACCATAAATTCTACTTTTTTTCAATCTGGTCACCTCGCAAAACACATCCAACTCATTTAGGGGAGGAGCTCTTTTCTTAAATGCTCTTTGGATCCTCTGTTGCATTTGCTCTTCAAATTCTCCTTGTCAACACCAATATGACAGCACAATTAAAATATGCAAAGGCTAATTACAATTTCAAACCTAAGGCATATTCCCCTTTGAAAATAGAATAACAACTTTTGGCATGCAATAAACAGAAATTTCAATAGCTTGCTTGGAAAATGGGCAGCATAAGAATAAACATAGTTTCAATCACATGTTCAAAGCAGGTTCTTATGAGATTTATCAAAAGACAATCAAGAGGAATCTAAGCATGGTATTGCAAGCACACAAATACGAGAGATTCAGACTTACATTTAGAGTCCCCTTTAAACATCAAGACATCAACATATTCATCATTCTACCATCCGTGTTACATTCTCAATTCACACATAAGCTTCTATCCAAAGAAAACAAAATAAGAAATGACATATCAATCCCAAACTAATCAAACAATTCAAGTCACCTACTGTAAATCAAAGAAGAATTTTGACTTAGGCATTTTATCAAACAACCTGAATACAATTGTTGAACACTATGATATCAAATCCAAGAGAAGGAATTAGATGATGGAACATTTATGCATAGTAAATAATTCATCATACTAAAAGCCAAGACATAAAGTATATATGATATTTTTATTAAGCTCAATCACAACTTGTTGCATATATGTAAGTTTAGCGTACTAAAAATCAAGGCATAAAGCAAATATTAAACATGCATATAAGTTACTTACAGCTATATAAGTTGATCTTCTATGCACCCATGTGTGATGCTTATGTTGATGTGTGTGACGAAACAAGTTTGACGGAGAAGAAGCAATGCCATTCAACTGAATTTACAACAATTGCAACAAACAAAATAATATAAAGAACATATTTGCTACAAAATAAAGCAACATATTAGTAAATTTAACTATAATAGACAACTTTTACAATAATGCAAGATAATAATAAACTTAACCAGATTAGCTTTGTGTTAAGATGAAGTAATAGAGTCACCAATGTAATATGAGCCTCCAAATCCTCCTTCACAATTAAGTAGGATATGCAAATGTGCAGTAACTAATTACATATCCATTAAATATCTACTCTCACAAGTTCCAGTTGAGCGGCTAGGATTAGGGGTAGAAACAGGCCAGGCTAGGTTAGGCTTTGCCTTAAATAGGCCTGACATGTATCTTAGTTGCAAGGCTTGAGCCTGGCCTGTGAGCCTATAATAGGCCGATTTTTAAGGTCTGGTCTGGCCTTTTTAAAAATCTGACCTGACCTAAAAGCTTATTTAAAAGCCTACTTTGCAATGAGGCATTTAAATAGGCTAGCAAGTCTACCTTTAAATAGGCCAACATGTCTTTACATAGGCTAACAAACCTACCTTTAAATAGGTCAACATGCCTTTACATAAGCTAACAGGTTTAAGCCTTGAAATAAGTCAATGGGCCTATTCAAGGCCAATAAGCCTTTGTTATAACTTAACACTCACCTTCTAATTTTATAGATACTCATTACTTTCTTACTCTAGTCTTTGGTCGATGTGGGACTTAGAGATATACCAAGTTGTAAAATTTTGTAACTTGGTATATCTCCAAGTCCCAAATTGACTAAAGACCAAAGCAAGAAAGTAGTGAACATTTATAAAAGTAGGAGGTTAATGTTAATTTATTATTTTCATTCTAATAAATATATTACATTAAATATATTGATAAATATGTTATTTCTATTCTAACTTACTAACTTAGGTTTTAGTTATTAATTTTTATTAAAATCTAATTATAAAATATATTAATATATTATAATAAATTTATAAATATAATTTATAATTATTATGATAATATATATTATATTATATTATATTATATATAGTTAAACAGGTCAAGCCGGCCTGCTAAGCTTAACAGACCTATTAGATGGCCTGAGACCTGCTCTTTTTAGTTAAACAGGCTTTTAAAAAAGCCTTGGCCTAACTTGTTTAGTAAATAGGTCAGGTCAGGCCTCATGCAGGCCTAACGGGCAGCCTGACCTATTTCCACCCCTAGCTATGATTATTGAGAATTGATAAAGTGAGTTGGATTGTCTTATCTAAACCTCCATCATTATTATAATCAACTATATTTCTCATTGATTGCACATGAGATTCAAAATAGTAAGAACAAAAATAAGAAGTTTCTTAGCATAAATATGTCTCATATATGGACCCTTCCACACGTGATTTGTTTTTAACCATTTGTTTCAACCTATTCAAATATTTAAAAGTAACATGACATTATTAATTACTAAATCTTGAAATAAAAATATTAACACATTTTAAAATATAATATAGTAGGTAATTAGCTCTCAAATAGATACATCCATCGATATTGAACATGGTCTCTTACTTTTGCCTTATACAGTAGATGAATAGGTAAATGCTCCATTGAGTTAAATAATCTAGGTAAGAATATTCTTTCCAATTTACATGTTGTAATGATGATGCTTTGTTCCATTAGCAACAAATCAGGTACTAATAACACTATCGCAAATCTCTGAAGAATTTACTTAACTCAGAAAAGGCTTCAACACTGGATCCGACAGTGCACCAAAAGCAATTGGTAGCAACTGCTCCATAAACACATGATAATCATGATTCATTCCAAATAACTTCCCATCTCTTATGTTCACATATCTAAGAAAATTATAAGCATGTCCATCAAACATTTTTAACTCGCTAACCCATTTACACATAACCCTTCTTTGCTCCATGGACAAGGCAAATTTTGCTTTAGTCTTCACAACTTTTCCATTAGGCGATTGTTGCAATTCTAGTTCTTTCTTCCTACAATACTTTTTCAAATCCATTCTTGCTTTAATATTATCTTTGGTTTTGTCTTTAATATCCATCATTGTATTAAACACATTATCAAACACATTTTTCTCAATATGCATCACATCAAGATTGTGTCTGATCATATTAGTTTTCTAATATGGTAACTCCTAGAAGATGCTTTGCTTTGTCCAATTATGAGTAACCTTGAACCCAAGACATGTACATGAACCTACCTCTTTGTCCAATTATGAGTAACCTCAAACCCAAGACATGTACATGGACCTACCTCTGCTATTTTTTGAAAATAAGAAACATCTTCTCATACCTCAACTCCAGACAACCTAGGTGAAGGTTCATTTCTCTCAATTCGTTTCTTATAAAAATGCATCCTTATTTGTATTGTATGCATGATCCATAGGCAGAATTGACGATAACAATCAAACCAAGAACTTTTGCCACTATGTTTCAAAGTGAAAGCGTTTAATTGATCCATACAATATGGACATGCCAATTTTCTTGTTGTACTCTATCCTAACAACATGACGTACGTAGGAAAGTCATTTATTATCCACATTAATGCAACTTTCATCATGAAATTTTATTTTTTCAAAATATCATGCTAAGACACCTTTCTCTACAGTAATTTCAACTCATCTATCAAATGTTACAAATACACATCTCTTTTACTTTTCAGATTATGTGGCCCAAGAATAATCAAAGTCAAGAACATATAGGGAGTAGTCATGCATAGTTTGGGAGAAGGATTGTACGAAGTGACAATTACAAGTCAACAAGAGTAAGGTGCTGCTGACTGACTATATAGTGTAAACCATCAGAACATAAGTCTAATCTAACATTTTTTTGGTTCACCTATAAATTTAGGATATGTTTCATCAAAGCGTTTCCAAACTTCTCCATCTGATGGATGACATAACACTCCTGATTCTCATATATTCTCATTATGTCATCTCATGTGCGAAGCAGAACTCATTAAGGTGTATAATCTCTTCAGCCTAGGAATTAGAGGTATATAAATTAACCTCTTTACAGGGATCTCATTGGTTTTCCCCTATCAATCCTTTTTATGTTATATCGAGGTGCACCATGAAATTTGCATTCTGTAACTTCTTTTTCATTGTACAACATACAATCATTAAGCAGTAAGACCTTTGGATACTATTTTTTTGGCCTTATAATAACCTTATGGGATATGATTATTAGGAGGATGTGTCTATTTCATTATTGTTACTATTTGATTAAAAGATCATTGGAAAATCTTTCTTTTGATTTGATACTCAATAATTTAACAGGAACAAACAATTTAGTATGATCATCACATCCTAACCACAAAGGCTTTTGGGCCGCATGAAGCATATCATAAAATTTTTGAACATCTATATTTGGAGACTCTTCCACTTTTGATTGTAATGCAAACCAAACTTTGAACCAACAACATCATAAACCATGGCATCAAATCTATTCAAATGTTAATTATTACTCATTTATGCAGTGATTGAAGTGTTTGGATGATTATTAAAAGCTCCTCTCAAAGTTGGATCATTTTCTCCATGACATGTCAAATTGTAATAATTAGGTATAAACTCTTTTTTTATAAAGATGAACTTTAACATCCTCAGGAGTCAAGTACTTAAGGTCTGCACCTAGAACAAGGACATCTACTTTTTTCATTTGACAAATATGCTTGTTGACATACAAAGAAAACAAATTCTTCCACCCAATTTTAAAATATATCGGTATATCCTTTTCAACCCAGCAAAAGTCTATTATACATCCAACTAAGATATAGACGAATGTACATATTCTATAACATAATCAAACAAAACATTGAAACTATAGTTAACAAAATTTATAAGATACTTTTCCATTTAAAAAATCTTCCATTCTTTATGTTCAATTAAACATAAGTAAAATTTAGTCAAACTCCAAGCATCAAGTTTCTAAACCAAATTTGAAAATTAGACATTAATTAGGTTATAGATTAAGCTTACCTCTTCTCACAAAAGTCTAAAGCTTAAACCTCAAGTGCGTATATGTAATCCCTAATATGGAACATGCTATATTTTGCTATAAAAGATGGTACACAAGATTACCTATATATATGAAAACAATTATTTTACAAATAAGAAAGAAAATCATTCAAGAATGAACAAATAAATAAAAATTATAAAAAAGGAAAGAGAAAGGTAGTGGTCATACTAGGTAATGTTGGTGGCTGGGCATGAACCTTAAAACAATCCCTTCATCTCAAGTTAGACAATGGTAGTTATCCCTATAAGTCATAATTTATATACCAAATAAAAAGGAGAGAATTTATGAGATAAATTAAAAATAATTACATACTAACAAGAGTTAAATTACATACTAACAAGATTTAATTAACTAGTACATGCACTACTAACAAGATTTAACAGTAATTAATTGCATGATCCTTAAGACTTACTTACATTTCTATCAACTAGTACATAAACTTAGGAGTAATTTTAGTAATCATTTACTTTGTTTAAAGTTTAAACCTTAACCTCATGGCACAAAGCAATCACCAACTTGAACATTTTGTAAATGATTTCTTTTAATCTATATAAGTAGCTCATTCTTTAAATATAACAAATGCCACCAAACAAGTATTAACTATACACACACACACACACACACACTATATATATATATATATATATATATATATATATATATATATATATATATATATATATATATATATATATATATATATATTGACACACACATATACATCCTTAATCAATCTCTCTCCTTTATGCAATAATTAATTATTCTACTACTAGTTTCAAAATGAGAATATTAACCAATTAATCAACACAACACTAAAGCATTAAAAAAAGGTGAGATTTTGCAACAAAGGAGAGATGGAGAGGAGCTAAAAGGTAGAAGATGGAACATGGGATGGGAAAGCCACTGGTGGGTGTGGGTTGCTGGTCTATTGACGCCAGCAAGGGGTGGTGAATGCCGACGAGTGCAAAAGAGAGAGAGAGAGACAGAGAGAGACATGCAAAAAAAAAAAAGAGAAACGATGTATGCAGGCAAGGTTGGGTGGCATGGGATAGGGACGCTAAGACTGGCCGAAGCATGCAAGGTGGTGCGATACCAACGCAAGAAGGTCCAGACTAGGTGGTGCAGCACGGGTTGGAGGAGAGAGAAACAAGGATGAGCAGCGTCGTTAAGGTTCTCGACTAGAATATGGGAGAAGGGGTTGAGATGGGCGATTAAGCTTCAACTAGCGATCGAAAAATCAGTCGCTACATTTATTTTAAAATAGCGACCAATTCGGTTGCCGCATGTAAACATTTTTTTTAAATTTTTCAAAATAGCAACCAAGACCGACAAATTGGTTGCTACTATAATACTTTTTTATTTTTTAATATCGATTGGTTCTATGTTTTTTAAACATTTTTTTAATTTTTTATTATTAAAATTAGCAACTGATTATTTGGTCGCTAATATATTTTTTATTTATTTATTTTATTAATTATTCAAACTAGTGACCGACAAATCCATATTAAGTTTCGGTCACTAGTATAATATTTTTTTATTTTTTAAAAACTAAAATGTTTTAAATTTTTTACCTTTTTTTTTTTTTAAATTATTCAAATTAGCTACCAAAATATTAGTCATTAATTTTATTTTTTAAATTTTCATTTTTAATCAAAATAATTGCAACTAAATAATCGGTAATTACTTTTTTTTTAATTTTTTAAAATTATTTATGTCAAGAAAAATAAAATTTTAATATTAGCTATTTAGCGACCGAAGTTGTCACTAATATTAAAAAATGTTATTTTTTTATGTCTTTTTTACTATATAAATCAATCACAATCACAATTTTAGTTGATAAATAATTTTGTGACTAGCGATCGATTTTATTTTTATTAAAAAAAAAATTCTCCCTTCATATATGTCTCTGTATCAATTGTTATTGTAATTGATTATTTTTGGTCACTAAAAATCAATTTTCTTATAGTAAAATCTATGTGGATCTCATAGTGCAATGGACTTGTGTGGATAGAATTAGAAGCAACCGAATTAAAGAAATTACTCCAAATGCAACAATACAGTTAGACGTTGAAGGACTCCACTTTAACCTATCCTCCTTATCGTCTACACATCAGGTTTCAATTCTCTTTTATTAAGAAAATAAAATAGTAGTTAAAGTAGTTAGCCACGTAAGCAAAAAATTAGTTAGAACATTAGCCATGTCAGCGGGTAGTTAAGAAAGGATAACAGAATCAACAAACGGTTAGATGTTGAAGAAGCAGAAATGCTTGTATTAAAGGAGGGAAATCTTCTTTTCTTTTTTTTTTCCTTTAAGTCAATTTCCTCTCATTTGAAAATTCCAAACATGGCGTCCAAGAAATTGAGCCTTCCCTTTCCATCACCCACAGTCTCTGCTGCTTCTTCTCCAACTGTTGTTAAGACTCCAAATATGGATTCCAAGGAGTTGAGCCTTTCCGTTCCATCAACCACAGTCTCTGCTGCTGCTTCTTCAACAAATGTTGAGGAAGAAGGGTTCAACAATTCAGACCCAAATCAAGTTTCTGATTACTTCAAGACCTTCCTACCTGGATACAAGTTTCGTCCTACCGATGAAGATCTTATCTTTTATTTGAGCAAGAAACTGAAAAATGAAGCATTACCACATAACCTGATTGTGGAAATCGATTTTTACCAGTACAATCCTGAATATCTTGCAGGTTAATTCCATGAATATAAATTACTTTACAGTTGTTACATTCTTTTCTTTCTTTTTTTTTTCTTTTAACTCAACCAGGCTAGGTAGGAATTGATATATACATTATATATACCGGTTTTGAGTTTTTAAAGTAAATTCATAATGCTGAATTGCTTGCAAGTTAATTCCATGATCATAATTAGTTAATACATTTTACTTTTTGTTTATTTTTTTGTCAACGGTAGCTACATTTTAATTGTTTTTGTATGTTCTGTTTTGATATCATTTCAATAAGAGAAAGAAAAAGTATGATATTTGATACATGTGATTGTACGTATTTTTTTAAACTAAATTTATAACCGAGAAAGATGTGTACTTTTAAATTGTGGATATAATTGTTGCATTCATAGTATAATACTATAGTTCGTATAAGATCTTTACTAGTACAGTACAATCCTGAATATCTTGCAGGTTAATTCTAAGAGTAAAGTTACTTAATTATTGATAAATTTTTCTTTTCGTACTTGCTAGAATATATTTATATATGATACGCGTCATATATACCGGATTTGATTATCATTTGAATAAGAAAAAGAAAAATTATGATACATATTTGATATATCATATATGTGATTGTTTAAAGTTTCATATGGTTGAATTTCTTACAGGTTATTTCCATGAACATAATTAGTTAATTGATACATTTTACTTCTCTTTCTTTCTTTCTTTTTCCCAACGGCTAGCTAAGGTTTAGTTATTTTGATATATAATCAGTTTACGAATCATTTGAATAAGAGAAAGAAAAAGTCTGATATTTCATATATGTGATTGCATTTTCTATATACGTATTTTCAAAGTAAATTTTGGACATTATAAGATATTTCGTGATAAATTAACACTATTCTTTTGCAGCAACATACAAGGATTACGGAGAGAAACAATGGTATTTTTTCACTCCAAGGGAGCGAAAGTACCAGAGTGGATCTAGGGCGAAACGGTCAGCAGCGGATGGGTATTGGAAGGTTTCTGAAGGTAAAAGACCAATTGAAAATGAAGGCCTTCCAATTGGGTACAAGATGACATTGGTTTTCTATAAAGGGAAACTTAAAAATGGTGGTGATAAAACAAACTGGATTATGCACGAATTCACAGTGCATGACCGTCCTCAAAGGAAAAGAAAATCCATGGATATGAAGGTTTGCATTTTAGGTTTTTATTTTCAATTTCTTTAATTTTGGTATTCATATTCAAATTCTCTAATGAAATCATTAATTTTATTTGCAGTTGGATGAGTGGGTTTTGTGCAGGATTTATAAGAGACATGATAAATCTAACCAAACTAAGAAGTCTATCAAGGAGGGGGATGAGGATGAGCCCTCCAAATGAATCTTTCTTCGGCAAGTTTGCAAACTGCGTGAAGCGTGACATTTTTTAGTTGGTATAGGTCTAGAATAATTAGGGAAGCTTCTAAAATCTAGTTAGATTTTATAATTAGATTTTTTTTTATTGTTTAAACTTTGTTTGACAATTGAGGTTGCCCATGCTAGTCTTCTGCATTGGGTCAACCCTTCTTTGGAAATTTGTTGTTTTGATGATGTTTGATCTTGTGCGTGCTCGTCCCGCTTTTGAATGATGCTTCAAATTCTAGACTACATAATGGAAACTGTTCAATATTCAAAGATAAGGTTGGAGCAATTGATGCATTGGCAAATGGTTTTTCCTCTTCGGTTTTTTATTTTTGGTTAAATGATCCAATGTAAAACCTTCTTTTTAAAGACATCTTCACTCTTACTTTTAGCTAATTGGTAGTGTGTAAAACAGTGAACTAAAGGATTTTTTTTTTTTGTGTCATCTTATTACTTGTCAGTCAGTCCTAAAGCTTTAAGGGGAAGTAAAGGGCATATATGGTCGATTTTGGTGGTTGTTTGGGGCTGAATAAGGCCCTGTTTTGGGTGACCTGGAACAGAGCATCTAAAATAACCAAGCTCTAATAGAAAGGGTCGGCTTGAGGAGAGTGTATTTTGAAAGTTTATGTATACAACTGTGATTGAAAGTTTATGTTCTTTTTATCATCTAATATTATATTATATTTTTTTTTAATCTTTAAAAAGGTGATGCACACCTCTTAAAAAGAGTATCATATTTTTCCTTAGTATATATACTGTGAAGGGTGATGCATAAAAAGAGAAAGAAATATTACAAAGAAGAGTTACGTTATTTTGAACACTTAAATATGACATCTTTTTCACATGTGAATATGATATGTAGTAAAGAGTTATTTATACGTTATACGAAAATAAAAAATCTCACTCACATGTAGATGATTGTTTTAGGTGAGTGTTGTATTCAAGATGTTTAAAACACATTTTTGTATAAAGAAAGACCAGATTTACATTGAAAGTGAAGATTAGCATAAAGCCTAACATCTAAGCCACTTGAATACTGTGTGTAAAGCAAGACCAAATTTAAGAGTCTAACTACGCAAATAATAATAATAATAATAATAATAATAATAATAATAATAATAATAATAATAATAATAATAATAATAATAATAATAAAAAAAAAAGGGTGAAAATTTAATTACATTGCATTCCTGATGCATTAATACTAAAGGGACAAATGCACTTCGCCTCCCTAATTTATCAATAGCCTTTAAATATTTATTTTACCTCAAACTAACGTGATAAATGCACTTTGCCTCCCTAATTTATCACTTTTGTTGCACTTTTCACCCTTATTTACATAACTAAACACATTACACCCTAATTTAACACTAACTAGGGCAATCTTCCCTTTTTTTTAAAAAATAAATCTTATTTAAAAAAAATTAACATAAATTATCAATAATACCCTTGTCATATCTTCTTTCTCCTCTCGTAATTTGAAACCCTCTCAACTGCTTAGTGCATATTTGATTTTATGTTTGAAGCTTCAAACATACGTTGAACCTTCTTGAATGGTACAACAAATTATTTGGGTGTATTTTTGTGTACATTGTTTTAACTGAATTTGTGACTTCAACATACGTTTGCCTCAAAGCAAAATTTTCTTGTTTTGGAGTTATAATTTTGTTTGTTAGAGGTTTTTATTTCTAATATTTATTTTTTCATATTCACTTTTGAAATAAAAGTTTCTAAACATAAATCACGTTACTGCAAACTCACTTTTAACTAAATTTAAGTTTACAAACACACTTTCAACTAAACTTAAGTTTACAAACTCTAATTCAAACACATACTTAGAGTAGCAAGGTATACATGTTCTTCCTTTCTAAAATCAGTTTTATATTCAAAGGTTGAACTATTAAGGTATCCATTTTTTTAATATTTGCTGATTTATGAGAACAAAACATCTATTTGCGATTTGCCTAACCAATGGTATTTGTTAGGTTTTTCTGCCATTTGTATCAGCTTCACAATATCATTTTTGTTTTTCAAAAACTACATGTTTAACATTCTGTTTTATATCTTCCTTATATTTAGTTTTATGATGTTTGATTGGTTCACACCAGCTTCAAATCAAGATTTTTTATTTTGTGTGTCTTCGTTGGTGCTTTGGGCAGTTTATGGCAGCAACTTTCAGAAGCTGTTGTTGAATTATTCTTGAGGAAGCAAAGGAAATTGATGAAATCAGTAAATTTGAGAAGGATACTTGAAGTTTTACCCAAGAAGAATTTTGGAAAGTAAGTCTGAGGCCATGGGAAAGCTTGGGTTACCAAAATAAGGGATTTAAAAAGGGTCCTAAACGAAAGTGGAAGAAAAAGATAAGATAAGGGTATTTTTGATAATTTCTGAAAACTATTTTTAATTAATATTTAATTTTAATAAAAATAGAAAAATTGCAATAAATAATATTAAATTAAGGTGTAAAGTGATCATTTATATAATTCAGAGTGAAAAGTGCAATGAAAGTGATAAAATAGGGAGGCAAAATGCATTTAACCTCAAACTAAACAAAACTAAAATCCCAAACTAAACCAACACTAAAATCAATGGTGAGATTATATATAAAATATAGATGAAATATAACTTAAAAATGAGTAGTAAGTCAAAAAAACACTAAAATCAATATTCACTAAAATCAATATTCACAAAACAATGTTAAATAAAAAAATTTTAGGCCAAGAAATTGTTAAATCTCAATGATGAGAGAAAAAAATTAAGCCAATAAGCAGGCACAATTTAGTTGACTTTAAAAAAAATTACTTATTTTATTTAAAAAATTATTGGAAAAATTTGGCTTCATTGGTTTAAGTGCAAAAATTATAATCACGCTGCATCGGAATTAATTAGTTGTCGAAACTAATCGCCTTATTAAAAGTGAAGATCAACATAAAGTCAAAGACATTACTATATAGTCATCAAATTATCACAACTTAGTTGATACTTAATTATTTGTTATTTAGACACACATTAAGTCACTAACGGCAAATCGGTTGACTTATTTAAATTATTTAGAGCTTATTTTATTTAAAGAGAAATAAATTTACATATTGTCAGATAGCAAACTTTGCCTATAACTAGAAACGTCGGGAACGAACGAGAAAGGATCGTGGAATTGTGAGAATAAAGATCATTAACTAAGTAAGAATTAAGAATCTGAAAGGTATAAGCAGACCCCAAAGGCGAGGAGGATAAAGCTCAGCACCAGCATAGTACTTACTTAATTGAAAGACAAGACAGCAAGTACAAATTTCACCCAATTGATACGTAGTGGATTATTAGGATCTTTAAACTAGCCTTCGTTATATAACTTTCAATTATTCCAAAAATGTCATGAAACTAACCCAAAGCCTTAGACTCAAATTATTAAGAAGCAAATCTAATCCCTGACCCAACTATCGAAAGAATGAAAAAACAAAACTATCACCAGCCCAATTATCCTTATTAATGAAATAAAGGCTTGACATCTTCACGTGTCATTACTGAGCATGGAAGGGGGCAACATATAAACCAAACTTAGCTTATCTAGTCAAATAAAATGAAGAGACTAGTCACGATCGAAACAAGTGATCCTAATGAAGGTATCCCACAAACTTGAACCACATCATAAACATGGCTTCACACTCATGTTCAAAACAGAAACTCTAACCCAAAAAATTAGTAAAATAGTCAACTGTTAATTATTCACCTAATTACTCATCGAGGTGACAGAATAGCAGGCATTTGCAGGCATATATCATGAGAAAACATATCTTTGGCTTAATCACAGCTCCTAGCCCTAAAGTTTTCACATTACCTTAGCAGCGGTCACTATAATTAAAAGTTCATAATACAACCGAATTCAAACACAGAACATCAAGGTTTTAGTCAAGATTCGGAGTCCCCTAGCCTCTGCAATTTATACTCAAACAAGAACACTCACAAGGTGATGTGTATTAGGGCTTTTTTACCAAACTACCACTAATGGGAAAATTTTTTACCAAAATGCTATTTTTTTTAACAATTTATCAAAATGTCACCCTTTCAAAAATATTTTTCAAACTGCCACACTTTGATCCTATGTGACATCTTTTATTTTTTCCTGGGCCACGTAGGATGCGCCAGGCTCTTTGGCGCATCCTACGTCCTTACGAATACGCCATAGTGTTTGGCGTAACTTGTACAAATACGTTAAGCTTATTGGCTTAACCTACTCAAATATTAATTTTATAATAAAAATTTAAAAATAATTAATAATTAATCAAATATTTAACAATTTACTATAAGTATCATATCTTTTAGAAAATGAGTACTATAGTGCTATAGCAATAAGTGATGAAAAATAAAAGTAGAGAAATTGTCTTGGAACATGTGTTTTTTTATTATAAAAAAACTAATATAAAAATGGCGTAAATTGTTTTTGTTGTTTAGTATTTAATAAAAAAGAGTTATAACAATCATCAACTCATATGATAGGTAATATTCTCTGGTTATATACAAAGTGAATGCACCAATGGCATCTCACAATCTCATTGGTTACTTAGACATGAGATTAACGTACTTAACAATTAATGATATGAGATTAAGGTAACAAAGCTAACTAGGAGTCCCTTTTAGTATTAGATAACCACCAAATAAAGACCAAATATTATAAAATTATTATTTTCTTCTCTCTTCGACTTTTTGGCATCCATACTTTGTCATGCTTTTGTTTTTAAATTCCCTATAAGCGTCGTCCTATACATTATTAGATTTTGCTAATGTAAATTCGAGTGTTATAACATAACATTTGAATGATTTAAATTATAATGGGATGCGTGCTTAGTATTTAAAAGCCAAGAAATTGTAAAGAAAATTGTGAGCGTTAAAATCTAAATGTTTATGCGTTCAGACATTTGGATTCTATGGAAACTTTGACAGAATTTTTCCTAAATATTAACCTCTTGAAAAGCACACAAACCTGTTTAATTCCACCATAGTACTAATATCAGCAATATAAATGAAACAGCAAACATGTTTAATCCAACAAGGATACTAAAATCATAAACAATAATTTAGTCAAAGCCACTAAATATAACATTCTGATATACACATCAATGAGATGAGTCAGCATCGGAATATGGTGGTCTGTGAGAGGGATCAGCTGAAGGACTTGACTGTGATGGGTATGGTGGGTAACTCGGTGGTGGGTAAGGATATGGGGGGTAAGGGTGTGACGGGTACGGGTGTGGTGGGTAAGAATATAGTGGGTAACCCGACGACGGATAACGATACGATGGGTATGGGTGTGGTGGGTATGGTGGATATGGTGGGTGATATGTAGGTGGTAGCTGAGTGCCTGGATATGTAGCAGTTACATTTGGAGTGGTAACAGTGGTCACAGTGGTAGGAGGCCGAGTCGTGAGCTGACTCGTAGAAATAGAGTCCTCGGGATGCCGAAGTCGCGTCCGAGTGCTCGCTAACCCTCTCCTCCTTCTACGTCGCGTCCCCTGTGCACTGGACTCATCAGGTGGCCTTGCAATGTCATCTACTGCTGGAGCTGGATGAAGATTTTCCATGATAATGCGATCATGCTCCTGCAATGAATGTAGGATTCATGTTTTCGAGAGGCATCATCAGCGGCCCGAACCAATGCTCTGCAATGTCCGCCTAAGAAACAAAGTAAAAAATATGTCATTATAATCACTACAAAATGCATATAGTAACTAGTGAATTCGTAAAGAGCTTACCGCATTCCCAATAGACGCACCGACGGTAGACACCCAGTATCTGGTAATTCTTTTTTACCAACGCATATACTCAGAATGCGAGGTGAGCGGTGCTTCCAATGGGGTTCCCGTAACAAGCTTCTCCCTTTGACTATCCCATGTTGTTATGTAAACAACATGTGTCGCTGGCTAATTTTCATCATGTCTACTTGCCAATGTAACTGAGTGCAAACTGTCAGGCTGGTGCGGTATCCGTGGGATGGGTTGGTCAAGAAAACCCGGCGCATCAATGACCGGTGCCACTCAACAATGTGAAAATATATGAGAGGACAAGTGCTATGTCCCTGCCAGCCACACAAGCTAGTGGAAGTGATGCCACCCTGTCATCTGTGTAGGGTTGTCATATAATCTGCAAAATGATATGGACAATGACTTAAGAAACCATATACATAAGTAATTAATTTAAATGAATGTAAAATAATATATACCTCATCATTCTTAAGCTAGTCGAAGAACCGACGATAATAATCAAGTATGCCGATCACAGTATCACTCAAAACTTTACACTTGCGCTACATATTTATGAGTCAAAGTATTATGAACATAAGTGAGAAATAAAGCAAAGTAAGAAATAGAACAAAGAAATGTAAAGAAATGATATGAAAAGAACTTACTGCCAGCCTAATGGACAGAATTGACTACGACCAGCAATCGTATAAAACACATCGGCCTCACGATAATCCGATGAAGGGGCAGTCGGGGAATCTGTGTACTGTGCTCAATACTGCAATAAGATGCAAGCTCCTCCGATCTCGCGCGCTTGGTAGTTTGTAGCTTTACAAAGCTCTCTATACAAGTACGCCAAGACTGCAGACCCCCAACTGTATGTCCCGACAACAACAAAGTCCTCCAACAGCGGAAGGAACATCAAGTGCACAGACCTACCGGTATGATCCGGGCATAAGAAACCCTCAATCACTCTAAGTATGTAATGTCGTGCACGCTGCTGCAAGACCTCGTCAGAAACATCGGCGGCTAACTCTGTAATAGCTAGCTGCCATAGATATGTCATATCAATGCGTCCGCCGTATATGAGGTTCTCTATGCCATCAAGACCCAATAGGGTTCTACACAGAACGAGCCAATCACTACGGTGGGTAAGGCCAGTAACAACAGCGCCGTCGATAGGAAGACCTAATATGATACCGATGTCCTCCAACGTAATGGTGCACTCTCTGGTTGGCATGTGGAATGTATATGTCTCCGGGCGCCATCTCTCAACCAACGCACTAATCAATGAGTGATCGATGCTACAGTAGCCCATATGAGCAACCATCCAGAAACCAGCTCGGTCTAAATATGGAAGAATACGTACAGGTGGGTCCATATGTTTTGTTTTCTGAGCACGTTTGACACGTAAATATCGGTCCTCATGTCCTTGCCAAACGTGCTGAGACACATGGTACTCCTGCAACTCCAAAACCGATTCATCCTCTGGGCTTGGGTTTACACGGAAAGCCATTTATCACGCTGTATGCCAAAAAATAACAAGGATTAGTGTAATAATATGAAAAGTAATATATAATATTTGTTACCGACTGCAGAAAATAATAAGGCACAGTTAAAAGTAATACACATAATCAACTAACATATATTAATAGTACTCGAATGCACCATCATAACAGAGTAATACACAAATTATATTTAAACAAAATACACGTTCATAGTTGGCTAATACAAGAATCTCTAACTACGAAAATATGTCCTAGATCAACTACTTCTCCATCATTAAAGGGCTCGATTGTGGCATACGAGAATTATGTCCAGGTTGATGGCATCTTCTACACGTTTGTGTCATCGCGCCAATCCATCTCATTCCTGAGTCGGGTTGATATTGGTCGACCTTCAGATCTAAGCAATTGACGATCAGGCACCAAAGTGATGTCAGGCCCTGCAGGCCACCATGGTTTAGCCCGAATTGGTTCAAATTCAAACTCATAAGCTCTGTAAATACTTTCTTGTCTGTAAACCCTATGCACATACTTGAATGAGTCAAGTGACACAGAAGCACATGCAGCAATTGCATGAGAGCATAAAAAATGCAATGCTTGAAACACCTCACAGTCACATCGGCCTTCTCGCAGGTTTAAAGTATAAAAAAGTCCACCTTATTGTGTCACAGGATTAAAGGTCTCTTCAACCATGAACTTGGTGTTTTGCATGTCGTACCGATGAACTTGGTGTGAGCTCGCCTTTGCCATGTTTATTCTCCGGTGCTTCAATAAATCGTCACTTCATTCTTGCCTAGTAACGAGTTTCTTATTCACCTCATCTTTTCGGTTGACAAAGTATTCTACTAATTTAGTATATGTTAACTGAACCAATGCAGTTATAGGTAGATTTCTACTACCCTTCAACACTCCATTGATGCACTCTAACAAATGAGTATTCATATGACCGAATCTGTGGCCACCATCATACGCCAAACTCAATTTTTCCTTTGGAATCGCATTAATCTAATTTGCCATCTCGGTAGTGGCTGTTAACTTCTCCATCCTAGCATCAAATTTCATTGCAATTGGTTCATACCCTGATACAAGACATGGATTGAGTTGGTATTAGGAACTAAATATTAGTATAATAAATTAGAATACAAGTGAAAATTTTGAGTACTTGTGTTGATTAAATATCTTTTCAGCTCCTTATTCTGGAACCTGGAGTTAAAATTTGAACCAATGTGTCATATGCAAAAGATATGATACGTATTCGGAGGCTGCCATCCAAGATGTGGATTATCCACTGAATGTATGATGCCTTTATGTCGATCAGATATCAAGCACAGACCTTCTTGTTGTGTGACATGTTTCCGAATGTGGGCTAGGAACTAACTCCAGGCATCCTTTATCTTCTCTTCCACAATGGTAAATGCAATTGGCAGAGGTTTTCTATCTCCATCTTGGGTTGTTGCAATTAGCAACTTATGACGATATTTTCTATACAAATGAGTAGCATCAATATGAACAATGGGCTTGTAATAACGAAAGCCAGCAACACATGGTCTAAATGTCCAGAATAACTGAGAAACCGCTCTTTTCGATCGATCAAGTTGGTTATGCATAAAACATTCCTCATCTTGTAACTCCACCACTGTGCCTTACATGTCTCTTCTCATGGTCGTTAGCCATCTAGGCAACACTTCATAAGATTTGTCCCAATCCCTAAAAACCTTCACAATGGCCAATTGTTTTGTCTTCCAAGCTTTCCGATATGAAACTTAGTAACAGAACTAACTTCGAATCCTCTCAACAATTAAGCATACAGGTGCATCGGGTCTTGATCTAACCATCTCCAAAATGCAAGAGCAGATCATACGGGAGTCCAACTTGCGGTGATCTAATGACACAATTGTGTTGACACAAATGTGGGGTCCATTATATTTTATAATATGCCACACGTTTGACCTCTTGCTTTGTATGGCCCTAACTCTCCAATTACAACCTTCATCAAATCTAGGACACTTAGCAATTAGTCTTCGTGAATCAGAATCTTCAATCTTGTACTCCTGATGCCTGCGGATCGCATAATGTTTAAGGGCTGACTTCACAGCATCTTTTGATGAAAACTGCAAACCCTGATATAATGTAACATTTATGCTCCAAGTCCCACGATGATCTAATTCAGGTAAGTTATCAGGATTCTCCAATGCATCCCAATTGATCTAAGAGAATTGATGGCATGGTGGTAGAAACACAGATTCAGGGCCTGAAGGCACAACCATGGATTCAGGGGCAACCGACGATGGAGGACGTCTTCTTCTAAATTTTCTTCAACATCAAAGTTTTCTGCCTCTATCTCAGTATCCGAATCATCAGCCTCAGCTATCTGTTCTTCATATTCACTTATTTCCCACACTGCATCTCTTACAAGTGGGTTATCAGCTTCAATCATTGCACCACCAATAACAATCATACTGCATGACTCAACTGGATAACAATCTTTATGCCCCCTTGTTTCTGCCTCAACATACAACTCCATCGAGGCCATGTTCGGAGTTTGAGAGAAACAATCTATCATGTATTTTACATTATCATCGTCTTCTAACCCTAAACCTATCCATCTCCATGGATTGTAGCATTGTGGACATTGATAGATAACTTTTGATACGTATACACTTGCTTGGAGCCTCAACTTTGAATGAATCTTATTTTTTAATCCATCCAAAGTCATATCGGTTGTGATCACAATAGGCTTGAGAGAAGGACCTTGATATATATCTTCACCATATACATTGTATGAATAAATAGCACATTAGGGGCTTTGTCATTTCAATCTCACTTCGAAGAATGTGAGTTTTGCGTGTCAATTATTTTATACAAATAATTTCCTAAGTCTTACTAATTTGAATTAAACTACATTTAGTTAATTAAAACATGTTAAGTACTCAAACAAAAAAAAAATCATACTTTTATTTTACGTACGGATTAATTCATACAACTCACACTACTTATCATGTTAATTATATTATTAATCAGTCAAAAAAAAAAATAATTGTAAAATCATTAAATTATAAAATAACATAAACATATAATTAACATTATTACATAACTAACAAATTATAATAAACAAATATTTAAATATTAAAATCAATACTTATATACAAGGAATAATATCCGAATGATTAGAAGACATCACTCCCAAAAAGGCAACAATTGAGAGTTGAGAGAGTTTAGAGAGAGAGAATTTGTAGAGAGAGTGTGAATTTTGAGAAAATGGGGTGAATGTCACGGATGGAGGGGGTAAAAAAACGTATATAACTTGGTTAAGCCAACAAGGTTTTAGTCACGCCAAACGTTATGGCGTATTCGGTGTCCTGGGACATGTAGATGCGCCTTTGCAATTTATACTAGGATGCACCAAGAACACTCACATCCAGGTGAGCTTGTTGTATTACGTGGATGCGCCAAGCTCTTTGGCACATCCTACGTGGCCCAAGAAAAAATAAAAAATGTCACATAGGACCAAAGTATGGCAGTTGGGGAAATAATTTTGAAAGGATGACATTTTGGTAAATTGTTAAAAAAAATGAAATTTTGGTAAAAAAAAATTCCCATTAGTGACAGTTTGGTAAAATAGCCCTTCAAACCAGAATTGGACCAGATCATACTCTCATATTCTTAATTTGTCCATGAGCACCAAATCAGTACATTTGCATGGTCATTTGCACATATCAAAATAAAGGTATGCACAAACCCTACCCTCATTGAAAGCTTACATCATAGAAGATCTCAAGCTTATAAGGGTCATTAGTAAATGAAAACAAATACATGAATTGGGAACTAAACAATTATCAAGCCAAAACCAAAGAGATACTCATAAATAATTATATATGACATATTTTAAATTAAGTTCCCATGTTCTTTTTTTTTCATTTTATTTTTTACCCCACACCTGCAATTAACAAAAATCAATACCCCTACTTCCATGACTGAATAATCAAACTCGTGATTGTGAATTTTCAAAGCATCCCTTTGACTCCGAACAACTTGCTACAAAGATGATAAACCAATGAAACTAAATCAATAGAGGATAAGGACAACACATGAATCAAAGAACTAAGCACTCACTGCCATACACACACAAAACAATAAATATACACACTTCTTAGTTCTCACTAGCATAGCACAATCAAATATTTCAACAAGCAATAGCAACGGAATCTTCACGACTCGACAATATTGACTTCTAAGTAAAGCACGAATTATTTATAAAATGAGCCCTTGTCACATGCATAACTCTTTCATTTTTATGCCACAAAAGAAAACTTATTACGGATGATTTATCATTCAACTCACGCAAAATGGATAAAAAGATAAACCATGTTATCCTTTTGTATCGTCATCCCTCTCCTCTGAATCTTTTGATCGTGTGTGTACGTGCGGCCTCCACCAAGACCCCTCAGTCCCCGTGTCTTCGTGGGTATTCAACGAATTACCCAGTGACCAATGTGTTTTTATGTCGTATTCTCAATTCACATTCACATCCCTTCGTTTGACATATAATTTATAATTTACTAGTTTTTTTAACTGTATGATGCAAAGGTATGGATTTAAATAAGTTGAATTAAGTCAAACACTTGAAATTTAGGCTTGACTTATAAAAAAAATAGATTGTTCAATTTTGACTCTTTTATTTAAATGAGCTGAATTTAAATCTTAAACTCGACTTATTTAAAAATATGAAGTTTGGACTCGACTCGTTTAACTCGTTTAAGACTTCATTATTTTCTTTCCTTTTATCAAATATCTTCTTAAAGTATTTTTTATTTTTTAAAAAAATTTATTAAGCTAATAATTAGTGAAGATCTTTGTAGTAAAAGATGAATTAAAAATAAAAATAAAGACCTTTTTTCATAATTCATTACATAAAATGATAAAAAAAAATTCATAGTCTTCTATTATTACAAAAAGAAATTTCAAAATAAGTTTTAACACTTAAAAATGTTTAACATATTTTTACAATGATATGGTCTTCTTTGTTTTACACTTATTTTTAATATTAAATCCATTTTCATCTAATGGTTACTTTTAATGAAATAATACCATTGATTGATCTAACGATTAAAAATTTATAAAGACTTATTTTGATAAATAACTTTAACAATGATATGGTCTTTTTATTTTCAGAGATAAACTAACAATGATATATTTTGTTAACCTATATAATAATAGATAAATAACTTTAATAATCTTATAGTTTTTATTTTCTTATAACTAATAATAATAATAATAATAATAATAATAATAATAATAATAATAATAATAATAATAATAATCGAGTTATTCGCGAGTTTTTAATATCGAGCCCATAAAGCTTGGGCTTGACTCATTTATATAATTGAGCACAAATTAAAGTTTGGGCTTCTTTGTTTAGTTAAACAAACAAGCTTAATCAAGTATATATTTAACGAGTCGAAGTCGAATAGTTCACAAATAACTCAACTTATTTACACCCCTATACATAGATTTGTTAAATTAGATATGAGTAAATATTTTTTAATGATAATTTGTTAAAACATCTATTTGAATAATTGTTTAAATTTCACATGATTATAATTCTAAATTATATAACATGCTAATAGTCTCTTCAAATGTCAATAAAATTAAAACAATTGTCTACAACTAAAATATAAAACTTGAGGTCATTGATTGCTTGTCTCTAATGATGACATGTTAATTTTCAATACTAAATTTTGCATAAAGATTATGAAATATTTTAAAACAGGAAAGTCAAATAGAACCATTGAGTTTCATACTAAATACATTTTCAACTATTGGATCATCAACTTAAGTAAAATTTATATATATAAGGTATATCTGTACAAAGAAAATGAGTCTAACATTTAAAATTTGCAAATAAGAATATTAAACTGTGAATTCTGCAAATTGTAAACACCTAATTTTGTCCGAGGCATTTAAAAAAATAAGAAAATAAGAAAATAAAAAATAAAGAAAATGGCCTAACTTCCTTGCATAAATCCATAACTCATTGACCTATTATCATCCTATCTGTTAACCACTCATGTCCCTTAACCTGACCTATAAACTCATTGACCCATTATTCAATCCATAACTCATATGCCATTAAACTTATCCTAAACAAACCTTAGCAGTCATCATTAAACTCATCCTAAACAAACCCTAATAATCATCATTAAACTCATCATAAACAAACTCATCCTACATCTTATCACTATTATTTTCTAAACCCAAAATTTTTCTATAAAAACTCATAACTTACACGTTTTTCAAAACACTTCATCCAAAAGCTAATAACCTAGTCCCCCAAAGAGATTTCTCGCTATAGCAAACCAAACCCATAGCCAAATTTTCCCACTTACGTAACATTCATCTCCAAATCTCCACTTCACCATCATCCTTCATCAACCCTCATCACCTTCATCTTCGACCTCACCTCACCTTCATCATCCCACCAAAAACATCCACACCACCACTTGCACCTTCGTTATCTTCAACCCACCAAAAACCCTCACCTATCTTATCACCTACCATTCATCTTCAAAACACCATCAAAACCATCATAAAACAACACCACCATACAACTTCCCTAACAACTAAATCACCATTTTCACCATCTTCAAACCATCATACCATCAACCTCCATTGCCAACCTTACTTCACCACCAACCACCACAACCTACCAGAACCAAATTCGGCCAAACATACCTGTTAGCCACTGTCGCATATCCGGCTCTGTTGACGCTTCCTATTGCACAATCACGCTCCCCTAAATTGAGCCCGCACAGTGCTGGTCAGTCGCTACCAGCTTGCCCCATGTTGCGTCGCTGCTCGATTAGACCCAGACCGGCAACTACCCAATGTTCGATCCACGACCCACCGTTAAGACCAACTCGTGAACTGACCATCACTCGCGACCTAGCCCAACACTGTCGTCAGTCCTCACCTCCGCGACCCACGTCCGATCTACCACTGTCGGTACTCCAAGCCTGACGCCATCGTCACGTGCCACCTCGACGAACTGCCTAGATCTGATCCGTAATAGTCGTCCACTTGCAGACTGCGCCTCGTCAAACTTGGACCGGAACTCCATTAGTCACCACTCGCGTCGTCGCTCCTCTGCCTGGGTCTTCTCCCTTTGTTCTGTTCCAAAACAAAATTTTCTTTCTTTCTGCCTTTTTTTTTGTAAGCTTGGCTATATTTTTGTTTCTTAATTTTGTTATTTTTTTATGATTTGTTGATTTTGAAAAGATCAGAAAAAGTAAAAAAAAATATTACGAAGAATTCATATGGGCTATTAAAAAAGAAATAAGAAAAGTAAAAGAATATTAACATGATAAATTAAAAAATATACATATGATTTCTATGATGCAATCATTATGATTTTCATTTTAAAGAACAAGTTTGTTATCAAAAACTCAGAGAATGCAAAAGGATTAAGACACGTTTAGGGTTCTTAAGACTTTTGAACTTACAACTCTTACTACTTCAGGAGTCTTGATTATCTCTTTAGATTCTTTATCAAGAGTATCTTTTTAGGATTATTTTCCTCCTTAATAATATTATTTGCTCCTTTTCAATTACTAGGGTTTTGTCTATGGAATCGATTGATCAACCACACTTCTGGCATGCCTTTTATTCATGGAGCATTTATAATTGGTACAGGATTTAGTTATCCCTTTTGTAAAAATGTACCTGACAATTCATTTGCTATTCTTTGCAAATGTATAATCACATTGCCTTGTTTGAGGTTCTACATCATATAATGGTGATACATTTCAAGTAATTTCCTTTCATAACTACTTATTGTCTCCCCTTATGTTGGAAACATTCATATCCAACATTTAATTTCAACTTTCATTAGGGACCCATTATGGTGCAATGTGGTGGAGCGATTCTGACTATATCGCATATATGATAATTTTATAGGGAGATATTTGGCTTCTGGCCAAAAGCTAACTATAGAGGGTAGGATTTATAATAATTTGCTGGTTGTATACCAACAAGTGCTACAACATTTTAAATAGCATGCTCCCAAGTTAAATTGGGAGTTTTGTTCTCATAAACTATTATTTAGGAATCAATTGGAGGCATATGAACACAAGCAAAAGGGTGTTCAATATTTATACTAATGGTCATATAGTAATTACTAAAAGCTTAAGAAGTATATTCACCATTATTATCAACATGAATTGTCTTAATTACATTATCTGGAAATTGAGTCTTTAATTGAATAACTTGCGCAAGTAATCTTACAAACATCATATTGTGAATGATAATAAACACACATGTGACCAACTTATAAATGCTTTGATTAAAAACTATAGTGTCCACACCACATGGTGGATGAATTGGTCACAAATATCACTTTGAATATGTTCTAGAAATCTAGGAGATTCAACTCTAATTTCAGCTATGGATGGCCTTATAATCAATTTCTATTAAGAATGCACAACACATAACCTACTGTACTGAAGAATCTTTTGGTTCTTCAATGAATATACAAATGAATTCTGAATATTTTTTTTCATATCATTATTGATCCACAACTCAATTGAGCAAGAAAACAAAAATTAATAAATGTCAAGCAAATGCCCCTTCCTTCGATTTCAGGGGAAGGAGCTCCTCAAATCTCACTTTGATTCCTTTCTTGTCTATTAAAGCGGGAGTAGACTTATTTATACATGTATCAAGTGCCTACTTGAGTATTAATTTTTCAAAAATAGCCCCTAACTGTCATTAACTATTATTTATAGTTCATTGTAGAAATATTGGAAATCTTTCATCCAAGTTAGTGCAGTCTAGTCTCTGCATCTTCATTTGTATAAATGCCCTCTTCAAAAATAACTTTGTTCTTAAGGTTAAGGCTAGGAAACTAAACCAGTCAATCCAAATAATAATAAAATTATTTGAACTAGTAAACCTCTACTTTACAAAAGCATAACAAAAGTTTCACTTAAAATAGCGTATGTTTCAATTGCACTCAAAGTGCAACATATACAGGAATAAAAATAGTTAATCTTTATAATATAGTTTTCTTACCCAAAATGATGACAGTAATACAGAGGTAGTCAATATCCTTCATTAACAATATTAATGTGATAATGAATAACCTTTTAAACTCAGCAAGTCTCTTTGTGATTTTATAAATAATAACTTTTATTACTCCAGGTAATAAACAACATTAGCTCTTCCAAAGCTCTTAATCATCTTTATGCTATCAATAACGTTATAAACATTAGCTTCTCCCATTATCTAAAATATTCAATGTCTTATGACTATGATTCTTATGTATAGTTAGTGCAATTGCTTATAACATGAATATAACACACATAGTACACCCTTTGTCATTAGAGCTCCCTTTGATAGTAGAACATGAATAAGAAGAAGGCTTTGTTGAGCAACCACACGATTAGGAAAATATTACCTTTTTTCAATGATACCTCATTATTTAAATGTGAGGCCACTCAAGCATGATGTTATGCATGATATTATTGTATTTATTTTTTCCAAGGATTTGCTACATAGAAAATTTCATAATACTGTAGCAAAATATCCCTAGGGAAGGTTATAGAGTACTCTAGTTATTAGGCACAATATCTAGTGCTTTCATTGAGTTCAAGAATAGTCTATATCCTTGGAGAGAATAATTAGACTCTCAAGAAGAAACATCTATAAGCATGCTCGATACTTCTATTATTGTAGGAGCACATTCTAGGCATTGCATAATTTCAATTGAGAAATGATTCTAAAGATCAATTGGATCTTTATTAGTATTACCATTTTTTTGGTAGTCATATCTATATTTCAAACTATTCTAAAGATTGACAAGATCTTTTAGATTAGGATATTCATATTCCAATCATTCATTGAGATGACGGTAAAGAAAAATCCTTTCTTTATCATAATCTTGCAATATTCCTTGATTTGATTTCCAAGACACATAGAGTGTCTAGTTCTTTAGAAACTATATTAGAATTTTTCACATAAATAAAATCATTGATTTTTGTTAATCCTGTTATAATTCTTGATTTGATTCCCTTCTTTGTGTAACATCAAAATATGTAGTTTATTCTATTATTCATTAAAAGCAACAAATTTAATGTAAAACAAAGCACATTAATTTAAGAATATTTGACAATTAATAATAATAGACGAAACATAAAAGATATTTCATACGAAAAAATAACCTAAAAAATAGCCACTATATATATATAGAGAGAGAGAGAGAGCCATGAATTGGATTTAATTCAAAAGGGGTGAAAAGACAACATTACGCTTTTAATAGAACTTTCATGTTGATCAAGCTTCACTTAAATGGTAGAGACTCGTACTGTTATGTGTTGAATATGAGATCTTTAGTTTTGGTTTTGATGATGATCTTAGTGAATCACCTAACCTATATTGAATATTGAAATAACTATTAAATGTGATTCTAGAAGTTATCATTATTCAATTTTGGACTCCTACTCCATAATTATCTTTCATTCAAATTTTAGGATACTTAATTCTTATTTAAACAAACCTCCTACACATACTTTGAATGTATATCTAATGCTAAAAATATGTATAAGATATGTTTTATTAGGCTTGGGAAGGTTTGCAGGTCTTTTGGACACATTTGGAAGCTTATTGGATGTTATTTTATAACTAATTTTCGAGTGTATTCCTATAGCAAATGAGCAGGAACTTCCATCAAAATTGTTCATAAAGAGCAGGTATACTAGAATAGAGGGCTGAGACAATAACAAATGAGCAGGCACTTATGCACCTACACAGTATCACATGCGAACGCTGTCAAATATGCGAAAATGAGAAGACATGACCTCCAACGACTAGATTTGATGAGAATGACTCATCCAACAGTCATATTACCCTCAAATCATATAAAAGAAGAAGAATTGAAGGAGAATAAAAAAGGATTTGCAAGCTATCTCTCTAGTTCAAGTTTTGAAACTTAAAAACCCTTACACCTTTCTTCAAATCTTTTGAACCTCATATCGACTCAAAGGAGTCTTGCATGAAATTTGAAGCTTACTTAGAGAATTTTAAATCTTGTTTATTTGGTGAAAACACTCAATCAAGAAAGAGAGAATGTGGGTGACATTCTAAGTTTTTCTTTGGAATGACTACTTTATTTTTGGGTTTAAGAACATAGGGTAAAGTTTAAGGCTATGCTCTTATACAAATATAATTGGTTGTAGTTGCTAAGCTAGGAAAGCTTGTGGTTTGTAATTAGAACAATTATTAGTGGAAAACACCCAAAGGTTAGCTTGGCGAGTGGATGAAGGTTACAATTTGTAACTGAACCACTATAAATTCTAGTTTGTACTCTTCTTTCCCTTACCTTAAGTTTGTTTTACTGCAGCCCTTCTACTATCCTGCATGCTCTTGATAGATATAATCTTTTCACAATCTTTCAACTTCTTTTGAACCAATTTATCTTTATAAGTTTGCTCTATTTTTAAATGGAAATATTTTAGAATTCATTAAATCAACTAATTCACCCCAACTATTGGTTGCTTTGTACATTATCATTATGAAATAATTGTAAAGATCTCAAGAGATGTAGAAGAACTAGAGAAGAAAATAGAAAAAGGAAATAAGGTAATTGATTATGAAAGGGGTGTGTAACAATAGGCACCTAAAAGGGTATTTATAAACTAAGTGTAAGGTATTCAAAACTAAAACCAATCTTTATCCTTATTAGATATAATCCTCCCTTCTTTTTTTTTTAACACAAAAAATGATATGCAAAAGCATCACAATGAGAATAGTCATCCCAACTAGGTTGGCACCACCACCCACACTAATCATCTGCAGCATAGCATAAATTTATTAAAAAAATAAATAAAAAAGAATACAAAAAAACTTGGGGGGGGCAACAACCTAACCTAAGAAAGAAAGTCATCATCTAAATCTGAAACTAGGAAGACCATACCTATTATGGTGAAAGTCTTCCTTAATAAAACTAGGAATCAAATTCCACCAATGTAAACCTTGAATTGTAGTACCATGAACAGCTAGCTTATCCGCACAAGAATTTCCTTCTCTAAAAATATGAGAGAATCTAATATTCATACTACCAACAAGATACAAGCAATTTTTCCACCTATTAACAAGCCTCCAAGGAACTAAGCTAATAGTTTTGAAAGCTTCGAATACCAATTTTGAGTCACACTCAATCCAAAGATTGTGCCAACCTTTATCAAAAGCAATTTCAATAGCTAACATTACACCTGTAAATTCAGCATGCAAAGCAAATGAAATGCCAAGGTTAGATGAGAAACAACCAAGAGTGGAAGCATTGTTGCCTCTAAAAATCCCTCCACAACCCAGAGTGGCGGGACACCCTTTGACCCAAGTATTGCATTTAATGGAAAATTTACTTAGACAATACTTGGAGCTTTTCTAGAGTAGAAACTTTGTGACACCAAAAGAATAATTAGAGAAAAATGAAGACATGGTTCCAGATGAGGTCATACCAGTGAGACCAACATTAGCAATGACCCTATTAATAGCAGCTCTTAGATGAGTTTTTTTATCCTTGACTGCGAGATTAAAGGATGCAAACCCAAGTGCAGGTTGTCTCAAGTAATAAATTTCTCGGGAGTCTGAGGTCGATCCACAGGGAATTGATGAAGAAAAATTAATTGAGGGAAGAAAAGGAACTGTCACAACACCAAGAGTAATAAAACAAGTTCACAAATGAATTTAAGGGCTTGCTTGGGTTAGGAGATCCACTCTTGGTAATAAATTAAAGGTAAGATTATTTCTCTTTTTAACTCAATTGAAATCCACACACAATGGAGGTTCCAATCGGAAAATATAACATTCGAAGTTCAATTATATATGTAATCATATTATGATTCCTTTAATTATCTACCAACATTTGTAAATGAGTTCAAGCATCACTGTGCCAATCCTATTGTCTACAATAAATCAAGATCTCCATTAACAAATAAGGTTTCTAAATTAATTGGAAACAAAATACAACACATATAATGTTCATTTAATAATATATCATTTAAGCACAAGAAATAGAATAATCTAACCTTATTTCATTACCAAGAGCTTCACTCTTTCACCCAAGCAAGATGAAGATTTAGTTACTCACAGATAAGAAGAAAGAAAGAGAGAAGAAGAGAAAGATGAACATAGCTTCAATTTAGAACAAGAAAAATTACAACAAAGGAAAACAATAAACAAGCATAACCTTAACTTGTACAAACTAAGCCTAACATCACGTGCTCTAAATGGTCAGCCAATGGTGCCTTTTATAGAGGATTAGGGATACAAAATGACAAGGGGGATGATTAGGAGTGGGTGGATGAGTGGATGAATGAGTGGAAAATGCCAAATGGTGAAGATAAGAGTGAAAAATCATTGAGATTTCTTGTCTCCGAAATCATTCATTGCTTAAGTCATTGATTTCGCCATTTCTGAGCCAAGTGGTCTTCATGAAAGTTCTAGGAAATTGTCTAAGCTTTCCAATGGCTCTGGAATCACCTAAAAATTCGTCCTACAGCCCTAGATATGATCCAATTACTACAGACTATTCAGGTCCAGTTTCAGCACCTCTGTTTTGACTTTCATACCCAATATCACCATCAAGGAGCCCAAATCAAGTTTTGTGTTCAACATGAAAGTTGTAGATATGGGTCTTAACTTTTAGATTCCAAATTTTCAACCCATTTTATAAGCCCAAACTCGAATTATGCTCTGATTACTATCACTTGTTCAGGTTTATTTGCAAAACGTGTTAAGTTTCCAAGCCAATTAGCTCTACTAGATGTCGATTGAAACTTTATCTTCATCAAAGAGAGCTCTCTCTTATGGTAAAATTCATAATTATCAAACATTTAGAACTCAAGATAATCGAAATATAAGGTTCAGGACCAAAATATCAAAAAATCAATTGTCCAATTTGAGTCTAAACTTACAAAACATAAAGGCTTAATCAATTAAGTACATGGAGAGTGTAAATGTAAAAATGAGGGTTTATTAATGTATAAAATATGTGATCATCAAATTCCCTCACACTTAGCTTTTTGCACTCTGGGCAAAACACATAAAAAAAAGGAACAAAGAAAAATGACACAGACTCAAAAGCTAAAAACTCTAAAAGACTCGATAAAGCAAGAAGAGCAACAAGAAATTCAAGGGATCAAAGCATAAATGATGTAACATTTCTTCACATCTCAAACCAACAAGCAAGGAAACTTCAGTTGAAAAGAATGAATTAAGAATGATAGATCCTCACAAAATTCCCGCTCAATCTCTCAAGTGTTTAAAAGGTAAGTATTTCACTCTATTCAACTCATGAACAATTGCACTACCATAAGCTTGCTTATCTTCTACTTCTCCGCTACTAAAAACACATGCATACAAAAATCAAGAGGACTTTATTCAAGGTTGTAATGGGGTCATGGTAAAGGAGAAGAGATAATATGGATATGAAAAGATAAATACTAAAGAGAATAAAAGAGCATTATGGTACAGTTAAATTGGAGAAAATGTTTGAGAACATTCATCATAAAGGACAATCACCAACATTTGACTAATGTTTTGTTGAAGATCAATCCCAAATTGGTGAATTGAATTTATTGTTAGACTTGAACATTAACTTTTCCAAGATTTGTTTCCAAGCATCCACCTTTATTCGATAATCCTTTGATTGCAACAGTGTTCAAATTTTTTTTTTTTGGATCATTTTGCACACACACCCCCACACTTGTTCAAGAACAAGGTCAATGCTCTCTTATTCCCTAAGGTTGAGTAAAAACATGTTTTTTTTTCTTTTTCTTTTTTTGAAGGATGAGATGAGCTAAAAACAAGGAATGGTCAAATAAGTTCAAAGGGTTTACACAATGAAAAATATGCAAGGATGGCTATTTGGTCAAAGTAGCTATTTTAAAATGCCTCAATCATATTAATGTATGCATGTGAAAATGTAGCCTCAAAAAGAATCGAAGCAAGTTCTAGAGTAACAATTCCATGAGTGAAAATCACACAAGAAAGAAGAGAATGGTACAGATATTCAATCCATTCATCAATAGGCTCAAAATCTCACAAGGTATATTTCTATCATTCTCAATCCATCATATCAACATTCATTTCCAAGCTTGTGATTTTTAAGAAAGAAGACAATTTATGCTAAGATCTAAGAATCTCAATTGCCTCAAAGGATGTGAGAGTGCATTCACTTGAATCTTTCAAAGGAAATCAAAAGACAAAAACTTTGTTACTTCCACAAATCAATACTAATTAATTACTACCTAAAAAAAAAACTTCTTACTCTGTCACCAATTAAGATGCGTCTTAGAAGTAAAATTACTCCTTACTCTGCCATCACTAATTAGTTTAGTAAGTCTATGACAATCATATCATACTTCCCAAACAAAACAAAAACAAAAAATTTTTTTGGGTCAACTATCCTTCCCCCCCCAACTAGATCACAACATTGTCCTCAATGTTAAAATATAGATGAGTAAAGGATAGAAGATATTACCTGTTAGAGAAAACTGACACAAATTTAAACAAAAACAAAGTATGATAAATCCAAAGTAAAGGAAAGCTTTAAACGAAGTTTCAAATCTGGCTGTCTTTTCATCTTGCTTCCTTCACTGCCTCTTGCTGACCAATCTATCTGAGCTATTGCTGGATCAGGATAAAAAATCAAAGGTAAAGGAAAACTTTTTTTTTTGTGACTTCAAGAAAACCATCGGGTAAAGAAGTCTAGAAAAAGGACCCTACTCAAAAGGATCGTCTGTCCAAAACCAAAATATAGCAAAATCATACAAATATAAAAGAAATATAAAAGCAAATGATGACATACAAAAATGGCGTATCTTTACACGCGTCATGAGAAGAATGGTGGCATATCTTTATACTGCGTGTCACCAGTGCAGTAGACACTCACGATTTTTTTTTTAGGACTAGCGTGCAAAAGTTCACCCGAGTCAATGACGGGTCAATCAAAGGCTGGGACTCTACAACTAATTAAAGTCATAGTACTCCTTTCGGATTGCCCTTGTTCAGACATTTTTTTTATTTGAATTTTTTCTCTTTTTTTTTTTAAAGATTACATGAAGAAGAAGATGATGATATATACTGATTGTTATGGATATGGCTCACATACAACGGTTTAACGTAAGAACGGCTTAAACGCCTTCTATGAGTCGAGGATAAGCTTCCCATCTAATTTTCTTATAAATTGGCAAACAGGGTGTTTTAGAGTCAGATTCCCAAGACTGTAGCGTTTTTCTTCATCCTTGAAGAGATTCCACAAATTAAGAATTTCACCCTGCATCAATCCATAAGAACGCGTCTCAAGAGTCAATAAGATATCATCTAATGACTCCTTACTCAGTCCATTCTTAATGAAGGATCTATTTGCGGAAACCATCCCCAAAGAACGACATTGCATGTTACAATTCCATCGTCCACATTTGTAACAGACTTGTAACCTTTTTGCTCTCATCCTTTTAGAATACGAACTTCTTCCAAGACTTGGCATGTATGAGTCAAATGAAATTGAAGACTCATCTGCTAGTCGGACCTTTGCTTCAATTATCCAGCGCACATCTTCTGGCATACCTTTGTGCATTAACAATCTCAATCTTTCACATCGAACTTTGTAGATTTTTTTCAGAGCATTTTGAGGGAGAGAAGGAAAATGTTTTCTCAGGTTTGAAAGAATGACATCCATTTTAAAGGAGAAGAAGGATTCAGTTAAAACCGAAAAACAAACCGACTTTAGAAGAAGTATCCGCCACTTAACCGGCAACACAAAGAACTCTTCAACTTGGTTTTTTCAGAAATGGTTTGAGCCTTTGTCTATTGACTTTAAACACATTACCATTACTAGGATTTGCAATATCTACGACCCCATGAGGATACATGTGTTTGACAACAAAAGGACCACTCCACCTAGATCTCAATTTTCTAGGGAATAGGTGCAGGCGAGAATCATAAAGCAGAACTTTTTGACCAATTTCAAAAGATTTTCTCAAAATTGTCTTGATTGTGAATTTTATTGGATTTGTCTTTTGACAATTTTCACAACTTTTGCAAAAAGTATAGCAATCCTTAAATAAAGTGGGCCAATAAAATCTGCACTGCAAGATTTTTGCACCTATTTTCTTTGAAGAAAAGTGACCTCCACATGCTTCTGAGTGACAAAAATTAATGACACTACCTACCTCACTGTCGGGCACGCATCTCTGAAAAATTTGGTCAGGACAATGTTGAAATAAGTATGGGTCATCCCAATAAAAATTTTTCACCTCTGTCAGAAATTTTCTTCTATCTTGGTGCGTCCATTGAGGCGACATCTTTCCTTCTTGTTCTTCAGTAAGAGACGAGGAAATTACCATAGGAAAGCTTTGCTTTTCTCCCAAAAATGTGTACTTCAACCCAGCAGGTAATGGCTTTAGTTCCGGTGTGGGTACTTCTTCATGAGAATTATTATTCATGGGTTTTAGCTCTTCGAATTTTGGCTTTCTTCCTTTGTATTCTATTTCCTCTATACAATCAAGCAAATCAAATGAATTAATTAAACAAACTTCTAATGGGTCATAAGAACTCCCTTTTTGAAGATGATCATCTATAATGGCTTTAATTCCTTCAACTTTCTCATTTTCATCAAGGACTTCCTGTGGTTGCTTGCATATGTTAAAAACATTGAGATCCAGTGTCATGTTTCTAAATGTTAGCTTCACCACTCCATTTCTGCAATTTATCAAAGCATTACATGTTGCTAAAAATGGACGACCTAAAATAACAAGAATTGACTTATAACTATCAACCATAGGTTCAGTATCCAAGACAATAAAATCCACAGGATATATGAATTTATCAACTTAAACCAACACATCTTCCACTATTCCTCTTGGAATTTTGATTGATCTATCTGCAAGTAGAAGAGTTACAGAAGTTGGTTTTAACTCACCTAAGTTGAGTTGTCGATAAACCTGAATATGGAAGCAAATTGACACTAGCACCAAGATCAAGTAAAGCTTTTTCAATTTTATGTTCTCCAATAATGCATGAAAGCGTAGGACAACCAGGGTCTTTATATTTCAACGCATTATTATTTTGAAGAATGGAGCTTAATTGCTCGCCAAAAATGCTTTCTTTTTCATATTTAATTTCCTTTTAACAGTGCACAAGTCCTTCAAATATTTGGCATAAGAAGGAATCTGTTTGATAGCATCTAACAGAGGAATATTAATTTTCACTTGTTTCAAAATTTCAAAAATTCCAGTGTTATGGTCCAATTTCTTTGGATTTTTCAATGCTTGAGGAAATGGGGGTGAAGGCGAGAGTTTGGTCTCCTTTTGGTCAACTTTTTCATTTTCTTGGGGAATTGGCTCATCTTCTTTCTCACAAGATTCGGGAATTTATTTTTCAACAACCTTTCCACTCCTAAGAGTTATCACTGACTGGACTTGGTCTATTCGTTAGTTTTCTGAACTCCCCTCATTTAGACTGTACTGATCTTTGGGATTTGGTTGAGGTTGAAAAGAAAATTTTCCTTTCTCATGAATGATGAGTTGAGAAGAAAGTTTATCAAGAGTGTCTTTTATGTCATTCATGGTTTCATTATTTTGTTTATTAATGGCCTCTTGCTTTTCTATGAATGCATGCAGTGTTTCTTCAAGGTTTTTCTTATATGGTGGGACATAAGGTGCATATCCTTGAGAATTTTGAGAGTTCTGTTGTGCCTGAGGAGGTGGTGGTTGCACAAATTGTGACTGATTATTATTCCTCCAGCTGAAACTCAGGTGATTTCTCCATCCCGAATTGTATGTATCTGAAAAAAAGAAGTCAATAGCTTGTTAAAATTATTCATTGCATTTACCTGCTCATGTACAACTTCTTTAAAAACAGGAATGTTAGGACATTCGTGTGTTGAGTGTCCTAAGTCATAACAAATACCACAAATTTCTTCATTTTGCACAGATTTGATTTCTTTTGCTTTTCTTAATTCCATGGCTTCAACCTTTCTAGCCAAACTGGCAAATCTAGCATTTAGATCTTCCTCTTGACTAAGGTGATATTTTCCTTTATTAGCACTTACAAGATTAGATCTAATTGAATTTTCAGAAGTGTTAGTACTATGCCAAGATTGAGAATTTTCAGCCAACTGGTTCAAATAGTCTAAAGCTTCATCAGGTTTTTTATCAAGAAACTCACAATTGCACATTGTTTCCACAAATTGTTTAGTTTCAGGAGTTAAACTTTCATAAAAGAAGCTTATACTGCGCCATTTTTCAAAACCATGATGTAGGCAAGAATTTAACAAATCTTTAAATCGTTCCCAACATTGAAAATATGCTTCATTTGAATTTTGGAAAAAAATTTGGATTTGTCTTTTCATAGCATTAGTTTTATGTGTTGGAAAAAATTTCTTTAAGAACTCACCTCGCATTTCTTGCCATGTGCCAATTGATCTTGGATTCAAAGTGTTAAGCCAAGATTTTGCTTCATCTTTTAAAGAAAAAGGAAACAATTTAAGCTTAACAATCTCTTCAGTGCAATTTTGATCATTGAAGGCAATATATACTTCCTCAAATTCTTTCAGATGTAAATATGGACTTTCAGATTCTAAACCATGAAAATTAGGAAGTAAAGAAATCATACCTGGTTTAAATCTAAAATTATTGGCATTGATTGGAAAGATAAAACATGATGGACTAGAACTTCGAGGTGATTGCAAATATTCACGCATGGTTCGTAACGGTTGATTTTCATGTTCATCATGTACACTTTCATTGTTAGCCAATGTGTCAATTGTGTGTGATTGTGATTCAAACAAATCAATATATAAAGTACCAGGGTTAATTTTAACTAAACGACCAGAATTTAAATCACGATACCAATTAAGCATATATACATAAATAACTAAAAATAAATAAACAAAAAATAATGTACAAGTTGGCGGTGTAACCCACCATTAAATATTAACAAGGATGGGGTAATAAACCAACCATCCAAAAAATAAAAATAAAAATAAAATGAAAAATAAAGTGCGAAAAATAAAATATGGAAAATAAAATGCAAAAATTAAAATACAAAAAATAAAGTGCAGAAAGTAAATTTAAATATGAAAACCGGAGAGTGACAGAGCCCCACAGAGCCGGCGAAAGAGAAGAGAAGAAGAAATATTATTTCATTAAGTTAGATTGCGGAAAATAAATAATGAGAAAAGTAAAAGGGAGAGTTTCCCCACTAAATTAGTGCATAAAATAAAAGGAGAGTTAACGACAAAAAAAAATGACAAAAATAAAATAAAAAAATTAAAAAGCAAAAATAAATAACATAAATATAAAAGTTAGAAAATTAGTATGTTAGCAAGTTAGTAAGTTAGAGAGTTAGTAAAGAAACCGAAGGATCGGCAAGCTGATCTTTTGCTCCGGTGAGGGAGAAGAAAGAATAGATTTTATTAAAGAAAACGAACCTCAATAAACCAAAACTTTAAATCAAGTCCCCGGCAACGGCGCCAAAAACTTGACTGTGGGATTAAAGGATGCAAACCCAAGTGCAGGTTGTCTCAAGTAATAAATTTCTCGGGAGTCCGCGGTCGATCCACAGGAAATTGATGAAGAAAAATTAATTGAGGTAAGAAAAGGAATTGTCACAACACCAAGAGTAATAAAACAAGTTCACAAATGAATTTAAGGGCTTGCTTGGGTTAGGAGATCCACTCTTAGTAATAAATTAAAGGAAAGATTATTTCTCTTTTTAACTCAATTGAAATCCACACACAACGGAGGTTCCAATCGGAAAATATAACATTTAAAGTTCAATTATATATGTAATCATATTATGATTCCTTTAATTATTTACTAACATTTGTAAATGAGTTCAAGCATTCACTGTACCAATCCTATTGTCTACAATAAATCAAGATCTCCATTAACAAAGAAGGTTTCTAAATTAATTAGAAACAAAATACAACACATATAATGTTCATTTAATAATATATCATTTAAGCACAAAAAATAGAATAATCTAACCTTATTTCATTACCAAGAGCTTCACTCTTTCACCCAAGCAAGATGAAGATTTAGTTACTCATAGATAAGAAGAAAGAAAGAGAGAAGAAGAGAAAGATGAACATAGCTTCAATTTAGAACAAGAAAAATTACAACAAAGGAAAACAATAAACAAGTATAACCTTAACTTGTACAAACTAAGCCTAACACCACGTGCTCCAAATGGTCAGCCAATGGTGCCTTTTATAGAGGATTAGGGATACAAAATGACAAGAGGGCTGATTAGGAGTGGGTGGATGAGTGGATGAATGAGTGGAAAATGCCAAATGGTGAAGATAAGAGTGAAAAATCATTGAGATTTCTTGTCTCCGAAATCATTCATTACTTAAGTCATTGATTTCGTCATTTCTGAGCCAAATGGTCTTCATGAAAGTTCTAGGAAATTGTCTAAGCTTTCCAATGGCTCTGGAATCACCCAAAAATTCATTCTACAGCCCAAGATATGACTTAATTACTACATACTGTTCAAGCCCAGTTTCAGCACATCTGTTTTGACTTTCAGACCCAATATCATCATCAAGGAGCCCGAATCAAGTTTTGTGTTCAACATGAAAGTTGTAGATATGGGTCTTAACTTTCAGATTCCAAATTTTCAGCCCATTTTATATGACCAAACTCGAATTATGCTCTGATTACTATACACTGTTCAGGTTTCAGACACAAAACTCGTATTCTGTTTTCCAAGCCCAATTAGCTCTACTAGATGTCTGATTGAGACTTTGAGCTCTTCATCAAAGTTGTAGAGCTCTCTCTTATCTTTCCTACAAGGTAAAATTCATAATTATCAGACATTTAGAACTCAAGATATGGCCGAAATACAGAAATAACGTAGGACCAAAATTGTACTGAAAAAATCAATTAAGTCCAATTTGAGTCTAAACTTACAAAACATAACTAGGCTTAATCAATTAAGTACATGGAGAGTGTAAATGACTAAAAATGAGGGTTTATTAATGTATAAAATATGTGATCATCAATCCTCAAATCTAATTTTATTTCTACAAAACCATATAGTCCAACAAACATTGGTGATTGCAGACAGAATAACATCTTTTAATTGATAACACCAATCCTTGTTGCAGACTTCCAAAATCAAAATAATGAAGGACAAATCAATCGCATGGTTAATGGTACTACTTAGCCAGTTCCATAAAGAAACAGTAAATGGACAATTTAGAAACAAATGCTCTTCTGTTTCAGAGCAAGAACCACACATGCTACACATGGAGACTAAGCTGCAACCCCTCAGCATAAGTTTATCATCTGTTGGCATCTTCCTGTGAATAAATCTCCATAGAACAAATGTTTTAGATGGAGGAATATATTTACTCCATATAAGCTTACCCCAAGATAAGGTTCGGCCAAGTGGATGCAAATGTAGAAAAGCATCTCTAAGGCTAAGAGAACCCGAGTTTGAGTTGATCCACACAAACTGGTCATCATAGACAGATCTGGGTATAACCAGCTGATTAATTTCAGCAGAAAGGGTAGGAAGCGTGCTTGAGATAACTTATGGAATCTGCCAAATTCCTTCAAACATGAAGTCTGAAACTTTAGCTTCTAATAAATCTTTCAAAGCATCAGGAAAGGAAAGATAATTTGAAATTGGTTGAGAAAGCCACTTGTCATTCCAGAAGTTAACATGCTTCCCATCACCAATTAACCACACAGAATTATCGATTACAGTAGAAACATAAGGTTTTAAACCAGGCCATATAGATGAAGGCACATGATATGAAACATGTTTGTTACCTCTAAACACTCTGGCTCTAAGCAGACTTGACCACTGCAGGTTAGAGGAAGTTAGTTCCCAACAAAGCTTAAGCATAGCTGCATAATTAATGTCTTTAATAGATCTGATCCCAAGACCCCCTTCAAGGCTAGGACAACAAACTTTGTGCCAAGCCACAATAACCAATTTGCTTGCGTAAATGTCTCCTGCCCATATGAAATTTCTAATCCATTGATCAACTAATTTCAGCAATAAAATAGGCCAAACATAAACATGAAAGCTATACATTAACATGCTATGAATTACTGACTGCACTAGTTGAACCCTCCCCATTATGAACAACATGGAGCCTTTCCAAGAGGCTAACTTAGTCTTGATCCTATCAACAATTGGTTGTAAATGTCTTTTCTTAGGCTTACCTTTAAATAGAGGTACTCCTAAATAATTAAAAGGAAGCAAACCAGCACTGAAACGCAGAACATTAGAGATATTTGACAATCTACTAGTTGTTAAAGGACCAGAGTAAAACTTGGACTTTGCAAGACTGATTTTTTGTCCAGAAGCCTCACCATAAGAGATAAAAAGAGACATTAGAGCATGCAAATTTTTATTAGTCCCTCGACAGAAAATCATGATATCATCAGCATACAACACATGGCTTGGAGGAGCAAATCCTTTAGGACCAGACATTAGAGTAAGCTGACCAGATTCTACCAATTTAGTGATTCCTCTACTGAGAACATCCTCTGCAAGACAAAACAATAGAGGGGAAAGAGGATCCCCTTGTCTAGCACCTCTCTTACAAGAAAAGAAACCAATGGAAAGCCCATTCACTAACAATGACAATTTAGCAGAATGAAGAATTACTCTAATCCAATTGCAGAATTTCAAATCAAAACCAAAGGTCTTCAAAACATGTAGAAGAAAATCCCAATCCATAGTATCGAATGCTTTCTGAATATCAATTTTCAATGCAAGATTTCCACTACAAGTCTTCTTATCAAGCATATTTATGGCTTCCGAAGCAGTGCAGAGACAATAAAAAATATGCCTCCCTTTCACAAATCCTCTTTGATTTTCTGAAATAATCTTTAGGACCACTAAAGCCAGCCTATCTGCCAAGACTTTGGAGATGATCTTGAATTTGAAATTAGCTAAAGCAATAGGTCTATATTGTTCTATTCTATCAGCCCCTTGAAGCTTAGGAATGAGGACAACTTGATTTGAATTCATATTGGGAAGAAGCCAACTTTTCAAGAAAAAATCAGAAATTGCACTATACACATCACTGGCTATGATATCCCAATATTTTTGGAAGAAAAAACCCCCAAACCCATCCGGACCAGGAGCACTTGTCCCATTCAAAGAAAAAACTGCATTCTTAACCTTATCCATGGAAGGAAGGTTTGTCAACATATTATTATCCTCTATTGTTACCAAAGAAGGAATGACACTCTCCACAAGGTTATTTGTTGTACAAGTGTTCTCTGAGGCAAATAAATCAGTATAGAACTCAAGAGCATGATTCTCTTGATAGATAATATCACCTTTCCTAAGCATGGACATCTTCTTTGCAACATGCCTATGTTTTGCTATCTTGTGAAAAAAACTCAGTATTTCTATCACCAAAGGAATGCCAATTCAATCTAGATTTTTCCCTCCAAAACTCTTCTTGACAATTTAAAGCCTGCTCTAGCTCAATTTGAGCAGTTTTTTCCTAATCAAAAAGAATCAGAGAAACTAGCATTATCCATAACCCTAACTGATTTAGATATTTCATAGCCTTATCAACTCTTATATGCACATCCCCGAAAGTATCTTTATTCCATGACTTAAGCTTAGCCTTCAAATTTTTTAATTTTTGAGAAAGAACATACATAGGGCATCCTAAAACAGTATGATTCCAAGACTCTTTAATAAGCCTTTCACAATCATCATTATCTGCCCACATTTTGTGAAACTTGAAAACAGAATTATGAGTATATGTTTCTTTCTTTAGAAAAAGCAATAAAAAGTGATGGTCAGACTTACTTCTAGGAAGAGTACAACAAGAGATGCTAGACCAAAATGAAAACCACTCATCATGGCAAATAGCTCTGTCCAGTCGCAAATCAGTGTGCAACTTGCCTCCTCTTTTGTTTGTCCAGGTAAATTCTGCACCTCTAGTATGTAAATGAGTCAAATTGCAACTATTCGACCAAATGATAAGTTCAAATCTAAATCATGATAATATAATAGTCAAACATCCACATTTAATAATAAGCTAGATAAAAATAACTAGTGTTTTTAAAAAATAGAACTATGGACCAGTCATACCACTGGTCCTAATTCACTCAAAAATACCGAATAAGCAATTGTACTACCAAAATACTGGGAAAATCGATGAATTGGTCAATTTCATTAAACTGGCCTATTTTTAATATAAAGTTTTAACTGAATTACCTCTTTTTTAAAAAAATAGGTAAAATTTAATAAATGATGAAATCATAGCGATTATGCATATGCCATATTTAAGGGGAGAGTTCACCTCAATGTTAATGCTCAAGCAATGTGAGACTATAATAAAGGGAGAGTTGCACCTCTTTGTACATACTCAAGCAATATAGGACTATAAAGTTAGGTCGTCAATCAAGGTGGTTATGTTGCACTTTAATGTAAACAAGCATCAACATGCTTGATACACTTTTCTTCTACTCACCCTAAGAGGTTGACCAAACTATTTGTTCCCATCTCTGTCACGAGGATATGACTCCCAAGTATCATTCCCCTATTTCATCGTAAGGTGATTCGTAAGCATGATGATCGAGTAGATATAGTAGTAAAGTTGTATCTTTCTTTACTATAGCAAAATAATTTCTCTTTTATCTCTACTGTCCCTTCTCTCCTTTCTAATGTGAAGGCCTTAGCTACCGATGCTATGAATTCTTGTGATTTATTCAACGAATTATTGCAAAGGTATGTTTGTCAATCTCTAGTATTTATTTGTTATAAGGAATTACTTGGTATCCGACCTAGAAGGCCACATCATCTAAGATGAAGCCTATCTGATTGAAGGGCTCTCGTGGTAAGAAAGGAGTTAAATTTGTCTTTCAAGCCTTCCCCTTTGAAATCCATTCTTGGTTTTAACTTGCTGAGTTTCGGAATCAATTTCGTGGATGTCAACAAGCTAATTGGTTAAACGTGTTGTGGTTTCCTTGGACGACGTCTTGTTTTGACACTAATAACAAACTCATCTCGCAAATAGGTTGTCTTGCATTTGAGGAAGCTGTTAGAGTCAAACATCATTGTCCATAGTTTGCTGAGGTTATGCCCAACCTTGGCCGACTAAGATAGTCCATGGAGGGTGGGGGGGAAGCTTACGATATTTGCCAAAGGTAACTAGGTTTTCTTGTATGTTTTACATCCTATTCATCAGTGGTGTATGACAGTTTTGTTGACATTCCCTATGGATTGGACTTGAAACCAAACCACTCCAGTGGAATGATTAGCAGACTCATCTATAACATATTCTTTAGATCTTAAGCAAAGCAGATAGTGAAACAATCAATAAGCATCTTGTTTTGTATTTAATTGGATGCACTCGTCAAGCTATCTCATAGTTTGGTACTCACTATTAGTAGACTGAATCAGGTAGACAGTAAGTTCTCTGGAAGTCGGTTACTGCGATTGATTAGGGAGAGAGTGCTAGTCTAATTACCAGTATAAGTATGCTAATAGATAGAGGATCTGCCAGTCCTAGAATCAGAAAGTAGCTTGTCTACCGGACTGGATGCTTCATTGAATGTCGATCTTCTTCTATATAAGGAGTTGATTTGCATCCTTGTCTAGCAGTTAGCCTAGCGAGAAGCTGTGATTGAGGAAGCCCCATCCAGTAATCCTCTATTGTACTAGTCCTGGTACTAAATACTAGATAGACAGGTCAATATCACCGGTAAGAGGCCACATATATATACTTCTTCCTATCCAATAAGATGTCTTCTGTCAAGAAGGTTATATCTGCACTCTAGACTTTCTTCATTGGTGCTTCCATGTACTCATCTTTGATGCTTTGAACTTCAACCTTGTTGACATGTAGGGCTTACTTTTCTTTGCTTATATAAGGAAAGAGGAGCTCCTCCCACCTTGCTCTAACAAATATGGAACTTTGATCCCATCAAAGATTTAAATTTTTTAAAGCATGTGCATTTTTTTTTAAAAAAAATATAGTAACATATTAGTCTTCTTTTGTGAATAAAGTTTGTATTAAAAGTTAAAACTTAGACTCATAAAGGGTGGGTAGAGATGGTAAGTAACATCGACCCCTTAAAACAAGGATGTGAGCTCAAAATCCAGGGAAGCAAACTCTTGTGGGAAGACTGCATAATCTTTATGCTCCCATGATCAAATGAGAATTAGTTTCATAGATGATTTAAATAGACCAAACCTGTGGAGATATCTCATTGTCTCACAAAAAAAAATTAAAATTAAAATTGGAACTTGATATTAGAAGTTTGAACATATATATATATATATATATATATATATATATAGAGAGAGAGAGAGAGAGAGAGAGAGAGAGAGAGAGAGGATCAACTTACTGCAGGTGTAAGTCTTTTTTAACTTACACTTATTTTCAATTTGTTAAATCAACTTTCATCTAATGGTTATTTTTAATGAAATAATCTCAATCATTAGATGAAAGTGGATCTAATGATTGAAAATGAGATCCTATATATATATATATATATAAGTCAAAAAAGACTTACACTAAGTGTAAATCGATCCCTCTATATATATATATATATATATATATATATATATATATATATATATATATATATATATTATATATAAACTGATTAAATAAACCGTTTATCTCATCTTGCCAATTCAACAATTCAACTATTTTTAAAAACATTATAAATAACACATTTTTTGTAGTGGAAGTCTTCTAATACTTATTGAGAAACCGTGTCTGTTGTTTTCCAATCATACGTTCACGTATGTAAAGCAGGTATATTTATAAAACTTTTTTTGAACAGTATAACTTTTTAATTATAAATTATAAATAATAATTTATTGAGAAGAAATAACTCTTCATATTTAAACTGTAATATAGACTCATAACTGATCATAAATTTAATTATAAATAAGATAATAATTTCTAATTATCTCCTTAAATTATTTATTCAGAAAACATAATTTCTTATATAAATAATAATCACATAGCAATGCTTATAAGATATTTGGTTAAAAAAAAAAATCCTTCGTACAATATAACAACGGTGATTGAATAAGATATACTTTACGGCACTCACCAAAAAGATAATAATAAAGCTATGAAGCATAGATATAGACACTAGAACATATAAATTTAAAAATTGTAAGATATGATCTGGATATATATATATATATATATATATATATATATATATATATATATATATATAGTGAATATATATATATATATAAGATTAGAATATATATAAGTTTTTAAGTGGTCACATGACCTTTAAGTAAGAGAAAAAATTTTTATATTTATTTTTAATTTTTATTAGATTTATTTTTATCCAATAGTTGAGATTATTTCATTAAAAATAACTATTAGATAAAAGTGGATCTAATGGTTAAAAATGAATGTAAAAAAAAAAAGACTTATACTAGTGTAACTTGATCCTCCTTATATATATAATTACAAAATTTAAGAAAAAAGATTCATAATTAATTAATATTATTTCTATAAGTTTAAAAATTTATAATATTTTAATATATGTCATATGTGCTAATATTTACTATCTAATAAGTCCCTCTTAAAAAATATGAAGCATATTTTTTATTGATATATTCTAAAAAAATTCATAAATTAACTTTTCCTAATAGAATTAATATGTACAAGTACATGTGCATAAAAAAAAAAGTTAACTAGAGGAAATATTGATATGAGGCAAGCTTTGGTGACGACGAAGTGGACGACTTGATATATGAATAGAGGTAGAAAGAGCAAATGAAAATAATAGTATGTGAAAAGATAAAACTTAAAAGTCTAATAGTGACGTGTGAAAACATAAAACTTAAAATACTAATATGTGAAAATAGTAACTTGGGACATCAGTCATGTGATTGTGTTTGAGTGAGTTATGAGCTTATTAATTAACGTTAGTCATAGAAATTATTTTTTTAAAAAAAAATATTAATGGATCGTATTCAAGTCGTGTCCTGAACATATTCGAGACGTGTCTAAACTGAAATAAATAATTTTTTTAATCAAACACATTCAGACATACAGGACACGTATGTCGTATATGTGTCTCTATATGTATCTAACACACGTGTTCGAATGACTGTGCGGACATCTCAAAATCGACGTGTCCTTGCTTCATAGTAAATAAACACTTATCATAAATTATTTTTAAATAATAATTAATTAAATGACGTGTTTATCTGCAATCTTTACAATTCCTAATTCACAGTTCGAACAGAAATCCCAATAGCAACTAGACACTTACCATGATTGTTAGCAAAATAAATAATTAGAAATCTTGTACATTTTTTTTTTAAAAAAAAAAAGGTTATCTTGACTTCTGTTTCAAATAAAATTTGTTTCTTTTTGTCACGTTAGACGTTATGATATCATGGCTACCATCTCAATTTTTTTTTTTTTAATCTTTCATTTAAATCAATTTCCTCTCTCATTTGAAAACTGCAAACATGGAGTCCAAGGAGTTGAGCCTTGCTGTTCCATTAACTATAGTCTCCGATGCTCTTCATTTCAATTTTTCTTCTCTTATTCTCTAACTCTCGGACTCCATTAAGGGGTTATCTAGGGACATCTCTAGAGGCCTCTTCCACCAAACACATAAGATAAATCTTTGGCATTACCAAAAACAAAAATAATAATTTGTATTTATCATCACAATATGACAATCTACCATGATAATTCAGATGGTGTTTGATAAAATGAGTTAATGTTGTTTATCATCTCAGATATATTATATTTTATAAAATAATTTTGACTATATCTTTCTTTATCATTTTACTAATTAATGAAGAGAATTTATGATAGAACGGTTGTAAAATAGTTGAAGTAGTTAGCTACGTAAGCTGGAGATTCGCTAGAACATTAGCCATGTTAGCTGGCAGTTAGGAAAGGATAACAGAATAAACAAAAGGTTAGATGTTGTCATGTTGAAGAAGAAATGCTTGTATCAAAGGGGGGAAACCTCTCGCGATTAAAGCCTCTACCATTTACGTAAATAATATTTTCTTTTCTATCAAATTTTGTGAACAATATTTTCTTTTCTTTTAATATAACTAAGTGTTTTTTTTATAAAAAAAAAAAATTGCGCCAATGGTTATTGTTATTAAAACTTTTTTTCTTTATAATTTTCATCAACTACGTTTATATACAGTACGTGGCGTGGACTCTACTCGAGCAGGAGAGATTCTTGTATACTTTGCATGCATGTTGGCCAAATCTATTTTTTTTATATTTTTATTTATATTATAATTTGACTGAGATATAAAGATTTACAATTTCTGTTGTACACCAATAAGGATTAGGTGTAGTTTTAAACGAACTATATTTTCAGATAAAGGACTAAAGTTTAAATTTTAGAAAATATAATTGTTGTGAAAACTTTTTAGTTACAATAATACTCAAGAATTAATCATATAGCAAAGCTTATAACATATTTGGTTAAAAAAAAAAAATCCTTCGTACAATATAACAACGGTGATTGAATAAGATATACTTTACGGCACTCACCAGAAAAGATAATAATAAACACTTATCATAAATTATTTTAAAATAATAATTAATTAGATGACGTGTTTATCTGCAATCTTTACATTTCCTAATTCACAGTTCGAACAGAAATCCCAATAGCAACTAGACACTTATCATGATTGTTAGCAAAATAAATAATTAGAAATCTTGTACATATTTTTTTAAAAAAAAAAATTATCTTGACTTCTGTTTCAAATAAAATTTGTTTCTTTTTGTCACGTTAGACGTTATGATATCATGGCTACCATCTCAATTTTTATTTTAATCTTTCATTTAAATCAATTTCCTCTCTCATTTGAAAGCTCCAAACATGGAGTCCAGGGAGTTGAGCCTTCCTGTTCCATTAACCACTGCCTCCGCTGCATCTTCTCCAACTAATGTTAAGGAAGAAGGGGTCAACAATTCCGTCTCAAATCATGTTTCTGATTACTTCAAGACTTTCCCACGTGGATTCAAATTTCTCCCTACAGATAAAGATCTTGTCTTTTATTTGAGCAAGAAACTGAGAAATGAAGCGTTACCACCCAACCTGATTGTGGAACTCGATCTTTACCAGTACGATCCAGAATATCTTGCAGGTTAATTCCATGGACATAATTGATAGATTTAATTTTCTTTTCCTACTATAGCTAGGAATTGTTATATAAATTTGTTATAAGTGATATATGTTGGACTTTCAAATGCTAGTGTTGAAGTTTTATATTGATAAAGAATGTGTTAGGTAAAGAGTATATAAATAAGATGATCAATAGACTCATTACCTTAAGATTTTAAGTTAAGATGACGTCAGATTCACTATTGTGATTTCACACTTAACCTATTGATTGAGATCTCCACAATTTTGGGCTCTCTTTATGGTCCATCAAGTAGTGTCATAGTCAATGGTTTGTTTGGCTTGAGTATTTGGAACTGTAGTTGGTGCTACGGTAACCCATGTTGTGAAGTACATTGACAAAACTTAAGTCTTGATTGGTAATTTCGCGAATACTTAAAATCTCTTCCGTTTGAGAGAGAGCATATCCCACATTAATAAAAAATGAGTTAAGTGAATAATATATAAGTGAAAAAATTTATAAATTTATTACCTTAAGGTTTTATGTTAAGAAGTGACAGTAATTTCTTACTTAACTCATTAATATAGCTCACCTCTACATTAATTTGGACTTTCCCTATGTCCAACAAATAAATACATTTTATATACCCGTTTTGATTATCATATGAATAATAGAAAGAAGAAGTATGATATATATATATATTATATATATATACACACACACACACGTGACATTGTATTTTTGAAGTAAATTTCATCTTAGGTTTAATTTTGTGTGTGTGTGTGTGTGGCTTTACTTATTTGCTAAGTAAATTCATGGCTGAAAATTAAGAAAGACGTATACTTTAAAATTGTGGACATAATTGTTGCATTTATGGTATATAAGATATTTCTTGATAAATTAAAACTATTCTTTTGCAGCAACATACATGGATTACGGAGAAAAACAATGGTATTTTTTTACTCCAAGGGAGAAAAAGTACCAGAATGGAACTAGGCCAAAACGGTCAGCAGGTAATGGATATTGGAAGGCTACTGGAGGTGATAAACTAATTGAGGATGATGGCCTTCTTATTGGGTACAGGAAGGTATTGGTTTTCTATAATGGGAGGCCTAAAGCCGGTGATAAGACCAACTGGATTATGCATGAATTTAGAGTGCATGAGCCTCCTCAAAAGAAGAAAAATTCAAATAATATGAGGGTTTGCATTTTATGTATTTATTTTCAAATTCTTTAATTTTGGTGTTCATATTCAAATTCTCTAATGAAATCATTTATTTTGTTTGCAGTTAGATGACTGGGTTTTGTGTAGGATTTATAAGAAACCTGATAAGTTAAGCAAAACTAAGAAATCTAAGGAGGAGGGAGATGAGGTAGAGGATCAGGATGAGGTTGAGCATGTAGAAGCTGAATCTACTGACATTTTCATTGATGCAAGCAGTTTACATGTCGAAGACAATGGAACAAACCATGCAAATCAGTCAGCAAAAAGACAAAGAGGAATAGAGTATGCAGAAAACCAATCTTGCTATGCGGTACAACAGCTATCTACTCAAGACTTGTTTTCAAGTGATCCACTCTTGCTTAAGGAAGATAGGTTTGTGTGGGAAAATTCAGAGAATATTATGTCTCCACATTTGGATCCCATACCCACTAACAACAATGGTGCTGATGGGGAAGAATTGCCATGGGACGATGCTTATCTCTGTAAGAAACCAGATAGCCCTCCAAATGAGCCTTCTTAGGCAAGTTTAAGAACCGCGTGACATTTTTTAGCTGGTTTAAGTCTAAAATAATTAGGGAAGCTTCTAAAATCTAACTAGATTTTTTTATTAGTTTTTATGTCTAAATTGTTTGTTTGACAATTGAGGTTGCCCATGCTAGTCTTTTGCATTGGGACATCCCTTCTTTGGAGATTCATGGTTTTGATTATGTTTGATCTCATGCGTGCTCAACCAGCTTTTGAATGATGCTTCAAATTTTAGACTACATAACAGAAACTGCTCAATACTCAAAGATAAAGTTGGAGCAAAAGATGCATTGGCAAATGGTTTTTCATATATATATATTAATTCATTTAAATTTTAATTTTATAGTTTTTACTCATCAAGATATTAGTTTCTAAGAGACCAAAATTTTTAAAAATAAAAATTAATATCTAAATAAAAAATTATAAAAACTAAAATCTAAATAAGTAAAATCTCTATGAGTTAAAATCCTATTTAAACCTTTTTTTTTCTGTCATCGTAAGCCTTATCAGTCCTTAGCGTCAAAGGGAAGCAAAGGGGTATGTGTGGTGGATTTTGGCGGTTGTTTTGGGTGACATTGAACAAAGCTTCTTAAATAACCAAGCTCTAAGACCTACTATGACTTTTGGTCAATTTCTCCTATTATGATTCTCTTGGTGGCTACTTCTTCAATTGGAAAAATATTTGTGTATATTTTATCTACACAAATTATAAATTAAATTAATTAATAAATAATATAATATTATTTTTAATATAAAATAATTATATAATATAAAAAATTATAAAATAATTAAATATTAATTAATTTAATCTACACAACTAGATAAATAAATTTTATCTAATTATTTCTGCTTCAATTGTCGAAAGATCATAATAGGAGAATCGAGGGACTTACTTTCCCACCGCTTTGGCAACGAAATTTACTTGACTACGTGTCCTGAGCCCAATTATCAAAACAGTAAGCTAACACATGAAACTGCTCAATTATCAAAATTTCTGGGTTGGCATTTGCCCCTCCCGCCCCTTAAATCTTCGGCCACTGTTAGAAGACATTGAAAGAGAAAGGGTCGGCTTGAGAAAAGTGTATTTCTAAAGTTGATGCATGAACTGTGAAGAGTGATGCATAAAAGGAGAAAGAAAAACTATAAAGAAAGGTTTATGTTGTCATTGATCCTTTGGTGGGGGCAACAGTTGAGGAAGATTTAGTATATGTTTGGATACCAGTTGAGAATCCGCCTGCTTCCAACGTAAATTTGTAATTTTTGAACAGTTCAACATTTTGTTTAGATATTTCTTAATTTGTATTATTTTAATAAATTTTTTATCTTAGACGTAAGTTGGATGAAAAGCATAAATTTTGTCTATTGAAATTTATTTTTTTATTAATATTTATTTTATCAAATTTACTTTTGTGACAAAAATTTTTAAATATAAATTATGTTATTATAAATTTATTTTTAATTAAATTTAAATTTACAAACACATTTTCCACCAAATTTAAATTTACTAACTACAATCTAAACATACACTCACTAGTTTTCCAATTTAGCATTCACATGTTCGGCAAAGATTCAATGAATTGATTAAAAAAATTGAGTTGATTTAAGCACACCCCTTATTTTCACACACAACACTTACCAATTGGTATTTTTAATATGCATTTTTTTTTATTTTCATTTTATGTTTTGCTTCCCCCCCCCCCTCTTAATTTAGAAAGATATGTTATAGTTGTACTTTTTCTCTTTTCTTTGATAATATTATTTTGTAAAGGGTAAAATGCAAAAACATAGTTAAATTTTTGGCTCGTGCAATTTGTCCTCTAAATTTTAAAAAGGGTCTAAAATCTCTTTCAACTTTACTAAATATGTAGTAACTCTTCAAGCCATTAAACAATAAACACTTCATTAAAAAAAAAAAAAAAAAAAAGAGGTTACATGTACATCATGTAATCATTTAAAACTACTAGAACCCTTGAGCAGCAGAGAAATCATTCATTCCCATTAGCTTGACTTAGACTATTTGTCCCTTTTACAAATTTATCTTGGCAAAGGATTCTCACAGTTCCATACTTTTGTTTAGCTTTGTGTTGATTTTGATTCAAATAAAACCCAACATAGATAGATGAATGTCTAATAGACAAAAAGGAGTTTTCTGGCACTTTTGATGCTGGTTTTGAAGAGCATTTAAAAAAATATCCTTTTTTTAGAAGAGCTTTTTCTTTTTAAAGAATCTTTAAAAAAAATAAAAAAAAAAAGTAAAAACAGTATATGATTGCATGAAATATTTCAGAATTATGTTTTTTATGGTTGAACAACTTATTCATATTATCAAAGCCTTCTTTTCAGAATCACACAAATCTATGTTGAGAAAAAGGATCATTTTAATGCCTCAGCTTCTTCCTTTTTTTTTAAGGAAAATCATCCTAACACGCTAAAATACAAAAAAAGGATTTTTTATTTCATCAGGAAAAGTACATTGAAATGAGTACTTACTAAAGTTTAAAATTTTTTTTCTTAAAAAAAATGTTTTGAAAACTCGAAGGATTAAATCGCATACTCGACAGAGGGATTTGTTTGTCATTTATCTTTTCTTTTATAAAATGTTGCTCTTTTATATGTCATGTAATTATGTAACATATTCCTTTAAAATAAAAGTGCATTAAATCACTCTAAACTTTGATTTTTTTTAAAAAAAATATTACAAACTTTAAATTTATTATAATTATTCCATAAAGGTTATGTATTGTTAAGATAGATTCTTTTATTAAACAGAATGGTGGATTTTCATTAAATCTTAGTACTTGATTACTTTATTATTAAAAAGTTAAATTAAAGTTTTTGTCTTTATATTTTTTATCTATTTTTTTATTTAATTTACATATTTTTTTTAAAATTAATCCTCACATTTATAAATATTTTTAAAATAGTCACCGCCGTCAATTTAAGTTATAACATTATTATAACATCATCAATTAACTACTTTAGTATACATTCATTTGTTCAGTAAGTAATATTTTAGTCAGTTAGGCTCTTGTCAGGGTGCAGGAAGGCGAGGCCACAGTACTAGCGCTTGATGGAATCAGGGTCCTTGGAGCGGTGATTGACCTATAGGACGACATAACAGTTGGGATGATTGTTGACACGCTTCTCAGTGAGGAGGATGTCGACGATGGCCAATATCAGGGCTTGTGAAGCGCTGAGGCGAGGGAATGTGCCCACCTCCATGATGGTTTAGGGTCTCACCCTACAAATGAGGTTCTCGAAAAGTAAGCAACGTCGTTGGAGCCCCATCCCTTCACCCTTATGGTTCATAGGAATAGCCTCGCCTCCTGCTCTTGTAGGAAATCGGAAAACGACGTGGTGCCATTGTAGATGTTGTGTTTGACCTAAATTCTATTAAAGATTGTTATTGTTAGTTTCTTTTTTTGTGAAGATATGAAAGATTTGTAAAAATATGAAAGATATGAAGATATATATGAAGATATGTTAAAGATTTGTTAAAAGATTTGAAAGATATGTTAAAGATATGTGAGATATGTAAAAGATATGTGAAAGATTTGTTTACAATAGAAAACTATGAATAATGAATTATAAATACTTATATCTGAGAATTAGTAGTGTTATGAGAGTGAGAATGAGAGTCTGAGATTGATTGTCTTGTAAGGTCTGCAAGCTAAATTTATTTTGATAGTAAATTTGTCTTTTCTCATTCATGAATGTAGGCATATTAACCGAACTATGTTAAATATTGTGCGTGATTTATATGATATTTTTCTTAATTACTAATATTTATTGTATGTTTGTGTAGAAGGGGATGTGGTATTCTCTAAAGAGATTGACAGGAGTGTGATATTCTCCAAAAGATTGAAAGGGAGATGCAATATTCTCCTTAACAGTAGAGGTGGTCGATCACCTTTCGGCGAACAGTTTTTGGTGGAATTGGATTTGCGCAGCGAGTCGTGACTCGGGACAAGTCGAGCTCAGTGGTGTTAATGGAGAGGTAGAGAGGATGGAAGAGGAAGCATCATCGTTCAGTGGTGTCAGCAGTGGCGATGATAGTGATGACATGGTAGAATAAGCGGATAAGCTATGAAACACGAACACGCCAATTATGAGATGTGTCTGCGTGTTGGACACATGTCTGTATCGGACACATGGAGACACCCGTACGACACACGTGTCTTGCGTGGTCGATTAAAAAGATTATTTTTTTCAATTTGGACACGTCTCGGACACGCTCAGACACTTTTCGGACACGTTTGGACACGAGTGTGACACAACTTGGACACAACTCATTAATATTTTTTTAAAAAAAATTAGTTTCCATGACTAGTGTTCAATTAGTAAGTCCGTAACACACTTAAGTCCAATCACATGACTGACATTCCAAGCCACTTTTTCACTTACTAGTATTTTAAGTTTTATCTTTTCACACGCCACTATTAGACTTGTAAGTTTTATTTTTTCACACACCATTATTTTCATCTATTCCTTTTAGCTCTGCTCGTACTAAGCTGTCCACTTCGTCATCACCGAAGCTTGCCTCACACCAATATTCCCTCTAATTAATTTTTTTTATACATATGTACTTGTATATGATTAGTTCTATTAGGAGAAGTTGATTTAGGAGATTTTTTAGAATATGTCAATAGAAATTATGCTCTATATTTTTTAGGACTCATCACAATTAAGATTGGGATGACCCCTTAACACTTCAACTAGTTGTTTTGCCAACCACTTCTTATTTGTAACTTTGTTCTTGAAACTCCTTACACATGTATGATTGGCTTCAAATGTCTTGATTTGAAAACTTCTAGCATCACTGCCCCATGCACAATAAATCACCTATTTACAATTAATAGCCTTGCATTTTGCTTTGCACCTTCTCCCATCATTCTTTATGAATTTGATCTCTCTTCCCAGGTATATATTGTAGTTCCTCATATCCAGCTCTAAGGCCTCTAAGGTAGGAAACAATATACCCAACTGCAAGTAAACCTCTCCAAACTTTGCATTGTTGTTGAATACTGGATACTTGATGGCACTAGATGTGTTTCCATCATCATCAGAATCATTAACACTTCTCAATTCCTCATATACATGGTTGTCCCTGTCATCAGTAGATGAATCAACCTCCTCCACTTCAACTAGTTCACTTTATATGTTAGCCTCATCATTTTGTATATGTTGAGTATTTTTTTTACTCTCTTACTTCTCCATCTTCTTTCTTCAACCACAATATGCTCATCATTCCCATGCAACACTTCCTTATCTTCTATACCAACATTAGTATATTGTCTCAACAACTTTTTATCATCATCTTCTTCAACAGTCCATGCTTTGTAAACTTTATCTTCACCATCATCATAATCATCATTGGTAAACCCTTCACCTTCACCTCTGTCATAATCCCCATCATTGCTAACCTCTTCATGTTGTTGTTCCTCTTCACTCTCTGTGTCAATGTTAACATGAACCTTCACCTCTTTTCCTCTACCATGTGCCATGTTGCTCATTTTATATTATATCAATTAAATTAAGCTAACAAATAAAGGACCGTTCATACATGGTTTTTGCATTAATACAAAGCACTTACCACCCAGTCAGTATCAATTAAATTATGCTACCAAATAAGAGGTCATTTAGACATGGTTTTTGCATCAATACAAAAGCACATACCACACCCAATCAACTCCTTAAATTGACAGTACTAGTGAACCCTTACTATCAGGGACAACACCACAGTAATACAAATAATTAAAATAATAATTAGCAGCACTCACAATGAAGTAATGTACATATAATCACATCACTAATCACCACTAATTGAGTAAAAAAGGCACAACCCCACATGCATACACATACAAAGACAAATCATGGTGAAAATCAATAGAGGACAAAGACTGAGAGAACCACTCACCTCAACTTGCAGGAATCTTCACAACTCTAAGAGATGCTCATGTGATAATCACATATTTTATACATTAATAAACCCTCATTTTTAGTCATTTACACTCTCTATGTACTTAATTGATTGAGTTTGATTATGTTTTGTAAGTTTGGACTCAAATTGGACTTAATTGATTTTTTAGCATTATTTGGGTTTTACATTGTTTCTGTATTTCTATCATATCTTGAGTTCTAGATGTGTAAAAATTATGTATCTTACCTTGTAGGAAAGATAAGAGAGAGCTCTACAACTTTCATGAGAGCTCCAGGTAAAATATGGATATCTAGTGGAGCTAAATGGGCTTAGAAATCAGAACACAGGTTTTGTGACTAGAACCTGAATAGTGTACAGTAATCAGAGCATAACTCAGGCTGTAAGAACTTTCTTGGGCTGAAATTTGGATACTTGAAAGTTAAGACCCATATCTACAACTTTCATGAAGAACATAAGAGCTCATTCGGACAGCTTGGAGGTGACATTGGGTTTGGAAATCAAAATAGAGGTGCTGAAACTGGGCCTGAACAGTCTGCAGTAATTGGGTCATATCTTGGGCTGTAGGACGAATTTTTGGATGATTTTGGTGGATTGGAAAGTTGAGACAAAATGCTACAACTTTCATGAAGACTATGTTGCTTCATTCTGATGGCATCTATGAGATTAGTACTGAATGATTTCAGAGATAAAAAATCTCAATAATTTTCCACTCACCAACTCACTATTTGACATTTTTCACTCATCCACCTACTCCTCACCCACTCATTAATCAACCCCCTTATCATTTTATATCTCTAATCCTCTATAAAAGGCTCCATTGGCTGATCATTTAGGAGACTTTGGTTTTAGGCTTGGTTAGGAGAAATTATGTTCATGCTTGTTTATTGTTTTCCTTTGTTGTAATTTTCTTTTGTTCTGAATTGAAGTTATGTTCATCTTTCTCTTCTTCTCTCTTTCTTTCTTCTTGTCTATGAGTAACTAAATCTTCATTTTGCTTAGGTGAAAGAGTGAAGCTCTTGGTAATGAAATAAAGTTAGATTATTTTATTTCTTGTTCTTAAATGATATATTATAAAGTGGACATTATATGTGTTGTATTTTGTTTCTAATTAATTTAGAAACCTTTATTGTATAGTGGAGATCTTGATTTATTGTAGACAAGAGGATTGACACAGTAAATGCTTGAGCTCACTTGCAATTGTTGGTAGATAATTGAATGAATCATAATATGATTGCATATATAATTGAACTTTGAATGTTATATTTTTTAATTGGAACTTCTTTTATGTATAGATTTCAATTGAGTTATAAAGAGAAATAATCTTGCCTCTAATTTATTACTAAGAGTGGATCTCCTAACCCAAGCAAATCTTTTTTAATTTGTGAATAACTTTTATTACTTTTAGTGTTGTGACAAATCATTTTCTTATCTCAATTAATTTTTCTTCATCAATTCCCTATAGATCGACTTCGGACTCCTGAGAATTTATTACTTGAAACAACTTATACTTGAGTTTGCATCCTTTAATTTGCATCTCCATGCATCAAGAATATTTAACAGAGAGCACCAGCACGAGGGGACCGCTCACTGATGCTTTGATGATTGATTAATAAAGGACAACGTGCGTGAAAATGGAGGGGTTTGGAGGCAAATGAGGGATAACAATGCTTTTGGGGGGAGATTTTCAGTAGTTAGGTGTAGGGTGGGAATACGACGATATTTGGGGATATGAAAACTATTAACATTCCACCTAGGCTTCACTAACAATTCATTAATGTGACACATTTGCACTATTTAATGTGACATTACTTAACGTTAGGGATTTCATACATTTGAGAATTAAATTGTGCACTCGAACAAATTTAGGGACCAAATATATACAATATTTATTTTTTAAGGACTAATTTATGTATTTACTCTATATGTTATTACTAAATTTGTAATACATGCATTGCACATAGAGTGAAAAACAAATATAATAAAAGTGAGTAAAATAATTAATCCAAAAACAAATATGCATAAGAGATGTGGGTTTGGTAAATAAAAGAGAATATATCATTAATAGTTTGTGTTACGTGATACTGATTTAATCAATCATGAGAATAAAAAATAACTTTTATTTTAATAACTCCTAATCGAATCCTAAATTAATAAGAATCCTTTCAATAACATTATCTTGCTTTAATTTTTATTTCTTCATATTAAATTTAAGTTCTGAAGGTGAATATTATGTTTTTTAATGGAGGCAAATATTAATTTTAATAACATTATCATTGATTAATTATATTTTTTTACTTGATTTTTAGACCTTTTTTCTAGTTTCATTTTTATTCCTGGAGTATCCCAATTTTAATTAAATCCTAAACTTACATGATTCATTTTTATTTATCCTTGTAAACTCAGAGGAGAGAGAAAGAAGAGAATAGAGAAAACCATAAAGAGAAAAGTTGTGACCTTTTGGTCATCCTTTGATTCTATTATATGTGTGTAAAAGAATAGCTAGTACAAAGGAATAGTAAAATAAAAAGACCAAAGGTAAAAATCTATTTATCTAATACTCCTCGTCAAGCTGGAGCATATATATCATATGATCCAAGCTTGTTACATATATAACTAATTCGGGGTCCTCTAAGAGATTTTGTGAGCAGGTCTGCAAACTGATCATTTAAGTTGATAAAGGTTATGACAATATCACCTAAAAGAACCTTCTCTTTTATAAAATGACAATCAATCTCAATACGTTTAGTTCTTTCATGAAAGACAAAGTTAGAGGCAATATGTAAAGCGGCTTGGTTATCATTGACAAGGGTTATCTGTCCAACATCTGTAAACTGAAGTTCTTTGAGTAACTGTTTTAACCAAACAAGCTCACATGTTGCCGCAACCATAGCTCTATACTCAGCTTCAATACTAGATCTAGCAACCACACTCTACTTCTTACTTTTCTAAGAAACCAGATTACCTCCAATAAGTACACAGTAGCCTGAAGTGGAATGTCTATCAGAAGGTGAACCTGCTCAGTTAACATCAGAATAACCAACCACTTGAGTGTGTCCCTTATCCTCATAGAGGAGTCCTCTTCCTAGTGCTCTTTTAATATATCTTAAAATCCGAATCACAACATCCCAATGGCTGTCACATGGAGAGTTCAAAAACTGACTAACAACACTCACAGGAAAAGAGATATCAAGTCGAGTCACTATGAGATAATTTAGTTTCCTAACAAGTCTCCGATATCTGCCTGGATCAGCTAAGGGCTCCCCTTGATTTGATAGGAGTTTGACATTATGATCCATCGGGGTATCAATAGGCTTAGCATTTAGCATGCCAGCTTCCTCAAGTGTGTCCAAAGTGTACTTTTGCTGTGAGATAGAAATACCATCCTTAGACTGAGCAACTTCAATTCTCAGAAAATACCAAAGTTTGCCCAAGTCTTTTGTCTGAAAATGATTGAAGAGGAATTGTTTAAGCCGTTGAATGCCATGATGATCACTGCCTGTGATAACAATGTCATCAACATATACAACTAGATAAATACATCCTTGAGAAAAATGGTGGTAGAACACTAAATGATCTGCTTCACTGTGAGCTATACTAAATTATTGCACCATATTACTGAAGCGACCAAACCAGGGTCGGGGAGATTGTTTGAGGCCATAGAGAGATCTTCATAAATGACACACTTGTCCAAAACACTCCCCCTGAGCAACAAAGCTTGGCGATTGCTCTATATAGACTTCTTCCTGTAGCTCACCATGAAGAAAGATATTTTTAATATCTAGTTGGTGAATGGGCCAATGATGGATTGCAGCTATGGATTAAAAAAGACGAACAGATGCTACTTTGGCAACAGGAGAGAATGTATCACCATAGTCAAGACAAAAAATTTAAGTATAGCTTTTACCAACCAATCGTGTTTTAAGGCGATCAATGTGATCATCTGGACCTACTTTAACAGTGTAAATCTACCTACATCCAACAACGGATTTTCCTTCTGGAAGGGGGACCAAATCCCAAGTTCCACTAGTATGAAGGGTTGACATCTCCTCAATCATAGCTTGTCTCTATCCTGGATGAGAAAAAGCTTCACTTGTATTCTTAGGGAGAGGTATAGAATCCAAGGAGGATGCAAAGATATAATGGGGTGAAGATAAACGATCGTAGCTCAAGCCAGCATAAATAGGAAAAGGGTTACAGGAAGAACGAATACCTTTACACATAGCAATAGGGAGATCAGACTCACTTGGAAGATTCAGAGTAGTGGGAGATAATGTTAGAGTAGGATGTGAGTCATCAGTTGTGGCTTCAATCATCTCAGGAGTATCAGTAGTTGTTTGTCCAGAAGGTTGGACTTGCCTTGGATGGCGATGGTAAGTCAATAATGATGGTGGTGAAGGAGGTGTCGGGTCTATATGGTAATTTGAATCAACTTCAGACTCAAGAGGGGTAATAAGAGTAGGAATAGGGAGCACCTCAGAAATAAATGGTTCTTCGGAGGAGATTGAGTGCAAAAAGAGGGTTGACTCAAAGAAAGTAACATCAGCAGAAATTATGTATCTCTTGAGGTCAGAAGAAAAACATTTATAACCCTTTTGTGATCGAGGATATCCAATGAAGACACACTTCAGAGAGTTTATCTTTGCCTGGTGTGAGGTCATGAACAAAACATGTAGACCCGAAGACTCAAAGAGGTAATGGATAAAGAGGTTGTGTAGGAAAAACAATAGAGTGAGGAATTTTTTTGTGAAGAACCGATGATGGCATCTGGTTGATGAGGTAACATGCAGTGAGAACTGCATCACCCCAAAAACGAGATGGTGCTTTAGCATGAATAAGGAGTGTACAGGCTGTCTCAATTAGGTGTCTATTTTTCCTTTCAGCAACCCTATTTTGTTGAGGGGTGTGCACACAAGAAGATTGGTGAACACTTCCATGAGAAACCATAAAAGATTGGAACTGTGTAGAAAAATACTCACGGACATTGTCACTTCTTAAGGTGTGAATGGTAACTCCAAATTGAGTTTGGATTTCATAACAAAAACTCTGGAAAATAGAGAATAATTCTTATTTATTTTTCATTAAGTATAACCAAGTACACCTTGTATAGTCATCCACAAAAGTTATAAAGTATTGATATCCTAATGTTGAGTTAACACGACAAGGTCCCCATACACCAGTGTGAATTATAGCAAAAAGAGATTCAGCTCGGTTACAAACTCGACTAGGAAAGGAACTACGAGTGTGTTTGCCCAATTGACAAGATTCACACTCCAAGAAAGACAACTTTGACAAATTATAATAGCAAATCGGAAGAAACAACATGACTCAATCAGAGTTTTTCTTTTCTTCTCCTTTTTGCATTTCAATCTGGTTTTCTGAATATTCTTGTTCATTCTTATGGATTGTATTTTGACGAATATGTTTGAGTAGTTCTTTATTCTAGGATTTGGGAGTAACCCGATTGTGTATTGACAATGTTTGATGTATGAATTTCTTACCTCTTTAATGCTAGTTTCTCTTGATTCAATTTTTAGCACACTAACTGTTTGTGAATATACTGGCCACATGTTTGCATGATTCTTTGATATTAGGGGAAGAACTGAAAGGTGACCCTTGATTTCAGAACTCTAGAAACTGAACTTGAGCTTTTAATCATGAAAGTTCCAACTCAGTTTGAGGTTCAGCCATGATTGTGAGAGAGAGACAAACAAGAGAGCAAATTAGGGAGAAATGAAGGTGTTTCGATCTGACCGGAGGTGGCTGGAACAGGCCGAAAACCATCGAGAAGAGCTACGAAAAAGGTCAGAGCACGAACAGAGCGGCGCGTTTTGCTCACGCGCTCAAGCTAGGGCGGCACGTGATGGCCACACACAGAGAAAGTGGAGGCGCGTCCGGTGGCGAATGGCGATTGGCTCTTGAGTTCTGACCGATCGAAGCCTTCTGAGTGTCTCCCTGAGGTCAAACCCACTCGAAACGATGAAGAGCTTGGATAGATGGAGAAGCCAACCGTGGAAGACACAAAACGCACCCAAACAGGAATGTTGGGTCACGACAGTCACCACCACTTCATGAGAATGGTGGGTATGGGTTTAACTTCGCCACTTGCAGTGGGCAAGTGGGTGAAGACAATGACTTTCTCCTCCCTAACTCTAGATACCATGTAAACTCAGAGGAGAGAGAAAGGAGAGAATAGAGAAAACCATTGAGAGAAAAGTTGTAATCTTTTGGTCATCCTTTGATTCTTTATGTGTGTAAAAGAATAGCTAGTACAAAGGAATAGTAAAATAAAACTTATTTATCTAACAATGCTTATTAAATTTAATTTCACAATTATTGGAAGAACCTCTTAATTGCAATTAAGGATATGGAAATGGGCTGAATTAGGCTAAGTTATACTTAAATAAGTAGTTTTCCTAGGTTTCTGATGTAGGACTCGTAACATAATCTTAATTGTTCTTGATTAATTTTTTTTAACTTGATTTTTAAACTTTTTATTTTTTTTTAATTATATTTCTTAAGTGTTTCAACCCCTATCAAATCCTTACTATAGCGTTATTCTACTTTTTTTTTTTGTTTCTTCTTATTACATTCAATTCAAGTTCTTAAATATAATCTTAAATAGTAAAAATATCTATAGTAACATAGCGCTACAAATTAATTGTGAATATAACCTATAGGATAAAATTATAAATCTGATTCAATATACATAAGCAAATAATGTAATGAATACAATATAATATGGCACACGTTCAACAAAATTAAATAATATGAAATTATTAAAAAAATAAATAATATGAAAATATAGTTTATTTTGTTATTGCTAATTGTAAAAGTGAAGATTATAATAAGGCACATTAAAGATTCAATCTCTACTAATGAATATATTACTTATCCTTGAATAGTATGAAAGATTTTTGTAAGCCTCGATTTAGCGATTTATCTAACACAACTCTAATAAATGTTGTGAGAATTCTCTTATTTTATTTTATTTATAGTTTAAGCATATGAACATTTCAATTTTAGTCGAATTTTAAATTTATTTACATCCTTAAGATAACACTATCCTATTTTTTTTTTTTCTTGTTAAAGTCAAGTTTTTAATTTTATTTAGGATTATCCTACTTTATCTTTTTGTCCTTTTGTTTTGCTTCATTCTAGTTAAAGAAAATAAGTTCGTAGAAACTTACCCAAAAAAAAAATTTCATAGAACATATCATAAAAAAATAAGTTCGTAGAATAGTTGAATTTTGCATGCGAGTGCGAGGATCAATTTGATGAGTATGGCACAAGCATAGTCTCGTTGAATCATTGACGGGGACTCACTACAAATCTTAATTGTGAATATCAAAATTGCGAAGGGGTTTGAGTAAGTTCTTTCTCTTTCCTTTCGTTCTTTTTTTTTTTTTTTTTTTATGTTGTAAAGTATTATATTTTATTCAATTTATAATTCAAATATATGAATATTCTAATTAAGTTGAATTTTAAATTTATAAAAAAAATTAATAATATTATTCTATAATTTATTTTTCTAATAACATTATCCTAGTTAGTTCATAAATCAAGTATATAAGTGTCCCAATTCCAATCGAATTGTAAATTTATAACATTATCCTACTTTCTTTTTATACCTTAAATTAAAGTTATCAATTTGGTTAGTAGTGACATGTACCGTTTTCTTTATTTAATTACCCTTAAATTTATAAGAATCATTTCAATAACATTATCTTACTTTTTTTATTATTATCCTACTTTATTATTATTTTCTTCTTAAATTCAAGTTTTTAATTATGTTTCCATAATCTTTAATTATTTGTTTTTTACTAAATATCTTGAGCTAACATGTGTCGCTTTCTACATTTAAGCACTATTACTTTTTAGCATCTCAACGTGAGTTGAATCCTATATTTATATTTATACAAATACAAATACAAATAGTTTCGATGGTATTATCTTTTTTTTAATTAAATTCAATTTTAAAATTCTGTTATCATTCCATGTTAAAAAGGAATTGTTATCATTATCTTTCTTTATTATTTTTTATTTATTTAATTTCTCATGATAAGATATGTCACTTTTTTTTATTCAATTAATACTTCTCTATATAAGATATATAGACAGATATATAGTTATTGTCACGGTAAAAGTTGTACACCATCGCAACCTTCTCATCTTTTTTTTTCTAATCTTTCCTTTAAGTTAATTTCCTCTCATTTAAAATCTCCAAACATGGAGTCCAAGGAGTTGAGCCTTCCGGTTCCATCAACCATAGTCTCTATTGCTTCTTCTCTAACTAATGGTATGGAAGAAGAGGTCAGAAATTCAGACCCAAATCTTGTTTCTTCTTACTTCAAGACTTTTCCACGTGGATTCAAGTTTCACCCTACCGATGAAGATCTTGTCTTTTATTTAAGCAAGAAACTGAAAAATGAAGCATTACCACCAAACCTGATTGTGGAACTAGATCTTTACCAGTACAATCCTGAATATCTAGCAGGTTAATTCTATGAACATATTTACTTGATAGTTGATGCATTCTTTTTTCTTCTTTTCTTTCTTTTTTTATTTTTCTCAACCGGGCTAGCTAGAAACTGATATATATTTACTTTTGGCATATGTTATATGTATTATATATCTGATATATTATATATCTGACATATATATATATATTATACCGATTTGATTAATCATTTCAATAAGAGATAGAAAAGTCTGATATTGTTTTTAAAGTAAATTCATATGGCTAAATTTCTTGCAGGTTAATTACATGATCATAATTAGTTAATAAATTTTATTTCCTTTTTTTCTTTTCGTCAACCGGCAGCTATGGTTTAATTGCTTTTTTATATATATATATATATGAGAATATTTAGTGAGAGTAATTTTTATTGTGAGAGGGTGAGAAGAGTAAATCTTGGCCTTCAATCATATATATATATATATATATATATAGTAAGATCTTTTATATATATATTCTGTTTTGATTATCATTTGAATAAAAGAAAGGAAAAGTCTGATATTTGATATATGTGATTGTACATTTTTTTTTAACTAAAATTTTTGTTGAAAAATATGTGTACTTTCAAATTGTGAACATAACCGTTGCCTTCATAGTATAACTCTATAAGATCTTACCGTAATAAACAACATTGTTCTTTTGCAGCAACATACATGGATTATGGAGAAAAACAATGGTATTTTTTCACTCCAAGGGAACGAAAGTATCGGAACGGATCTAGGCCAAATCGGTCAGCAGCTAATGGGTATTGGAAGGCTACTGGAGCTGATAAATTAGTTGAAGAGAAAGGCGTTCTTGTCGGCTACAGGAAAGCATTGGTTTTCTATAAAGGAAACCCTAAAGGTGGAAATAAGACCAACTGGATTATGCATGAATTTACAGTACATGATTCTTCTCAAAGGAAGAGAAATTTAAATGATATGAGGGTTTGCACTTTATTTACTTATTTTCAAATTCTTTAATTTTGGCATTCATATCCAAATTCTCTAATAATTCATCTTGTTTGCAGTTGGATGATTGGGTTTTGTGTAGGATATATAAGAAACTTGGTAAGTCTAGCAAAACTAAATCTCGAGAAACTTCAAGTGAGCACGAGGATGAGGATAAGCATGTAGTAGCTGAATGTACTGGCGATAAGCATGTAGAAGTTGAAACCACTGCCACTTTCGTTGATGCAAGCAATTTACATTTTGATGACAGTGGAATAATAGACCATGCAAACCACTCAGCAAAAAGACAAAGAGGAACCGATTGTGTAAACCAATCAGTCACAAACTATGTGGAGCAGGAACCAGTTTTCTCAAAGTTGCCTTCTCAAGATATGATCGAGAATTTAGTATCAAGTGATTTACATTTGAATAAGGATGACTGGAATAAGAGGGAAATTTTAGAGAAGAGTATGTCTCCACAATTGGACCCCAAACACAGTAACAAAATCGCTACTGATGGGCAAAGAGAAATAGACTACGTAAAATCAGTCACAAACTATGTTGTGCGGGAACCAGTTTCCTCAGACTTGCCTTATCAAGACATCATTGGAAATTTATTTTCAAGTGATCCACGCTTGCTTAAGGATGACAGGATTGTGAGGGAAAATTCAGAGAATAATATGTCTCCACAATTCGATCCCATACCCACTAGCAATAATGCTAATGATGGGCAAAGAGGAACAGACTATGTAAAATCAGTCACAAACTATGGTGTCCGGGAACCAGTTTTCTTAGACTTGCCTCATCAAGACATCATTGAAAATTTATTATCAAGTGATCCACGCTTGCTTGAGGATGACAGGTTTGTGAAGGAAAATTCAGAGAATAATATGTCTCCACAATTGGATCCCATACCCACTAACAATAATGCTAATGATGGGCAAGAATTGCCATGGGACGACGCTTATCTCAGTAAGCAATCTTTTTGGGAACTGCATGACATAATTTTTAGTAAGTAAGTGCAACCAATTGGTTTGCATAAATTAGCTAGGTCTATAATAATTTGGGAAGCATATGAAGCATAATTAGATGTTATTAGGTTTTTTAAGTTTCTTCTATTGGTTTCACGATAGACGTTGCCAATGGTAGTCTTCTGCATTCGAACATCCCTTCTTTGGTGATTCATGGTTTGATGCTATGTCATTTCATGTGCGCTCGTTTAATTTGGTTTGCTTCTTTTGTTAGGCTTTTGTCTTCTTTATTTACCGAAGACTCCAAAAAAAAATTGTTCGTTGATTATTGATGTATGATGTCCATTGCAGTTGTAGAAGAAGACCTGTAGTTAGCTTTAACTTTTGTCCTGTTATTAATGTACTAGAGACGTAAGGGAAGCCATGTACGGGCTAAATAAGGTTTGAATTTTTATATTTCTTTTATTGTTAATGGAGTAGTTTTATATTCTTTTCCCAACTTCTTTTTTTGTTATATATTTTCTTTCAATTTCTTCTTATCTTTCCTTCTTAAAGTAAGACCGCGAGAAATTCCGCTATATTTTGAGTGTGGGGGCTAATCTTTTAATAGGTTTCGAATCTCACTCACGTAAAACTCAAATTGAAAATTGGGCCACATCTCATATCGGAGAGCACCAAATTATTTCCACCTGAGTGACCAACAAATCAAAAGGGATGGTTTTCTTTCCAAAACTTTTGAACTACATGTAGGGCTTGTTTGGTTCATATTAGATTAGTTTTTTTGAGCCTTTTTTTTTAAAAAAAAAAAGTTATATCAACAATGTTATAATATGTTTGAAAAAATTAATTTCAATTTTTATATGAAATTCAATATATTATAAAAACTTTTTTTTTTAATATGAAGATGAAACTAATGATTCTAAATTTTTATAAATTAAGACTTTGAGATGTAAATATCATTTTGTCCTCAATTAAATAATTTTTTTAATCATTTTATATATTTTGATAATTTAATACATAAAAGTTATTCTTTTTTTAAATGTAAATATCATTTTGTAAAATGTAACAAAAAAACTGATTCAATTATAATCGATTATAACAAAAAAACTTTTATACAATAATCGATTATTTAAATAATCAAAATTTCATAATTATCCCAAACACACACATAAGTTGCTAAACTAATTTGTAAAATGTTTTAGAGCATGTTTGGGTAAGTTTAATTATTTGTCAAAACAACTTTTTATTTCTTTTTTTTTTCACTTTTCACAATATGTTTGGGTAATTAAGAAAAAATTGTTGTACAAATTTTAGAGCATTATAAAAGTTTTTTTTATAAGCTTAAATTTGAGCATTTTGATTCTTAATTTTAGACCATTCTAAAATTTTTGAGATGTAAGTATTATTTTATTCTTAATTAAATAATTTTTTTAATCATTTTATACATCTTTTAATAATTTAATACATAAAAATAAAAAATTTTATATCATTTAAACAAAATTCTTTAACTTAAAATCATTTATAAATTAATATATCCAAACATAAATTAATTTTCTCATAATTGATTTTCTTGATAATTGATTATACATATATTCAATTTTCAGTATAATTTTTTTTCACAATTAATTCAAACAAACACTTGAACTATAAAATTTACCACTATTTGCTCCAAGTATTTATGAACCTGTTTTTCACTGTTATCAAGTGGAACCCCTTAGGTAGAAAGTGAATTTTGTATGTTGTCCCTTTTTGCCATGATTTTTTTTTTTTGATATATCAGAACTTATGAAATTTCTCGAATTTTAAAATCTGTCTCTCCATTGTTTTTACCATAAAGATAATTTCATTTAAATAATTGTGTAACAACACTTACCATTTCAAGAAACAACAAAAGAACTATTAAGAGGGAAAACAAATACAAACTTTACCTAACACTAACTCATGATTTGTAATTTTGTTCTTACAAATTATCATGACAATGTATCTTTTCCTATATAAAGACTAACATATAAAGTGTTTATATAGTATATACATCTCTTCTTTCAGAAGATCTAAAAGTTTTATTGATTTGCAAGATCAAGACATGAGAATAGGAGTTAGAATAGACCAAGTAACATATCAAGACTCTATGATCTAACCTATTTTTGACATATTTAAGTTTAACTTATTTAGCAAATAAGTTAGATTTAAATTTTTAAAAAGATCTATAATTTAATTATATAGGTTAAAGTTTAAGTTTTTAGAAAAATTTATTTAGCCTACTAGGTGTGAACACCTAGTTTTGTCCGGTAATCTTACGTTGTTATTTTTAGTTCTTTTTTAACTGTGTAATAATAATAAATCTCCAAGAAAAAAAAAAAAAAAAAACAGAAAAAATATATTAAAAAATTGAAAAAAATGAAGAAATATGTTTTTAACGCCATAACTCAGGAACAACCTTGACCCAATTTTAGGGTCTCATGACCCAGGTAGCCCATAAGCCGAATGCAAAGAAAAAAAAAACAAAATAATGAAAAGAAAAAAAAAATGGGGGCTGAAAAATTATTCAGAAAAAAAGAAAAAGCAACAAAGAAAAAAAAAAAAAAACTAAAAAAAAAAAACTAAAAAAAAAAAAAAAAAAGGAAGAAACAAAGAAAAACAACCCTCGTCTCTCTCCCTCACCAAACCGTTCCACACTCCATCCCATCTCCTCCATCCGATTCGCCACCGTACACCCACCACTCGGCCTTCCGCTGCAGCACGCAATTTCTCCACTCTCACGAGCTCACCCACCCCACTGTATAGCTTCGCTCTTCGCGCACGAAAAGATTGAAGAAGAAAGGCGGAGAAGGTTCTGCAACAGAGACACCGAAGAAGGAAAACAGAGAGGAAAAAGGGGAGATTTTCTGGTCTAAAACAAAGTGAGGAAGGGCTAGAGACGTAGGAAAGGACGAGGCTTGTGACTAAGAGAGTGAGATTTCCAGAAAAAAAGGGGAATCTGAAATTCAAGGTAAAGAACCCGGGATTTTGGCGTGAAGCCAGTGGGGTGACCTTATGCGGAAAAGGGGTAAATCTTGAACTTTCTATTTCCTTTATATAAAGATTGATAATCTGTAAATCATTTTCTTCTTTGTAATTCCTATTAAATTGGTGAAGTTTAATGTGTGAAAAAATGATTATTTTGATGTGGTGTCGTTCTTAAATTCCTGATTCCATGGTCTTGATTTGGTAATAAATGAATATTTTCTGGATGCTGATAAAGGGGCTTGTGAATTAACCTTATATAAGAGTGAGACTGTATGAATGTTGATTGGATGGATTGAAATTGTGTTTGTATACTGAATAGTGAAAATAATATAATAACTTGAATAGATGATTTTGCCTCTGCTGAAATTGAAAACTAACGGATAGAATTGAATTTCGCTGCCATTTTGAGTGTTGAGTATTTTAAGATCAAATGTGGAATTATTGCTTTAAGGCTCTGGATTTGGTCTAGGATTTGGTTTGCTTTTTTGGGTTCTTGACTGAGTGAAGTAGTGAGGAAGTGGAAAAGAGCAATTTATGAACCTGTCACTCGTCTCTGATGCTTGAAGTTGTATAAATAATATTTGTAGAGAAAGAGAGTGTTATAAAATGTCTGGAACTGATCAAAGATCTAACACTGATCATAAATTGTTAAATCTGTGTTGGTAGTAGAGTTGTATGAACCTGTAACCTGCCAGTGCTTTGTCTCTTTTAAGTTTTTTGTTTTTGCTGTGTTTTTGTTTATGTTTCATGTATTCTTGCTTGTCTATATGGCCTGATCTTAATGTTCTTAAACATCCTCATAAACTCAGGATTGACATGTTATAGCAATAGTGTTAATTGAATTAAAAAGGGACCTTAGGATGTACAATCGTTTTAGGATTGATTGGCATATTGTGAATTGCTTAGATTGAACAGTCTTTGTTGCTAGATTGATCTGAAAAATGTATGGGTTAAAAAAACATGTTGGACAGGTTCTCAGTTTTTTAGTGTTTTTATGACTACCAACTTGTATCCAAATAAAAATGTTGCGGTTCAGCTTCCCTAGAGCCTTTATAAATATAAGATGCTTAACATTGCATGCCTCTTATTGTGGTAAATTCCTCTAGTTTCATAGCTGCCAAGCTTAACCAAACTTGTGGATTATATTATTCTGAAAACATGATGATTGTGGTCCTTTGGTGAGAATCTCAATGTGGAAGAAAGCTGTGATTCATGTGAATTTGAAGATGAAATTTGATCTATTATAGCTTTGCTTCTCATGAGTACATTTTTTTTTCTTTTGACTGCCACTGTTTTGAATTATTAGAATAGCTAATGAAATGATTTTCTTTGAAGTGTTGAAAAGAAAAATCCATTGAGTTGACAGCATCTTGCTCTGAGTGCGTTTCATCCTGAGTGAAAAGAGCTTATAATGTAACAAAATAGAGAGTTGTGTGTGTGGTTTTCAATATAACAGTACACTAGGATGTTGTAAACTATGCAACTAATGAGACTCTTGATTGGATTTGGAAGGCTCCTGCTGGTTATGGCCTTGGACTCTTAAATTGTGATCTATCTATGAATTATTTGGATTTGAGAGTTTGAGGGGTTTTTTGGAGTGTGTAAAAATTTATGGATTGATTTCATTTATTTGATCCTGTTCTGTTTCTGTCTTTATAAAGATTTAGTTTTTCACACTTGGTAGTATTTCTGTTTTTCCCTCTCATTGATGGAATCTGTACATCCTTTTTGAAAACTCATATGATCTCAAATATTGAAAATAGAGCTGCATGTTTTTATATACTGAGATGTGGGAGCACCTTAAGATCATGGAATGAACTTGTTGAGAAAGTTCTAGTTTCTGTCTGCTTCCCTCATGTGATGTGATATTGATTAGATTGGTTTTCCATAAGTGCTGTGATGTTCATGTGCTGTGCTATGATGGAATCTGTTTTGGGTTTTAAATTTTGAATCATAAAAGTGACTTGAGGTCAACTCAGATTTGAGATCCCCTGTTTCTGTTTTGCTGGTTTATAGTTGGAGTTTGGCTTATTATTTCCAAGTGTCATATGTCTTGTTAGGTACTTAGGACTTACTGCATTCAATTATAGGAATTTTAGATTTAAGCCACTGCTAATTTAGGGTATGCTTAGTTTCATTGCAAGTGTCTAGTTTGCATAATTTCTTTGAATATGTTTTGCATTCCTTTTCTGTTTAAGTTTCAATGAGTGTGTAATTAATGGGGTTCATAGTAGAAATGAAATGCATGGGATTGGTGTAACGAAGTTGCTGTCTCAGTTTTTCATGATTGTTGTTTTTTGGTTTGCATGTTAGAATTTTCAATAACATGTAGATTATTGTAACATTGTCCTGCTATTTGTTTCTTGATGGTCAATAAGATTAGTCAAAGTGAGCAATGCAGTTTAGGTCTGGTGATTCATATCCCTTTGGGTGATTAAAAAATATCCTTGCCTTGATAAAACGTGAATAAGATATTTCACGTCTAGCTTTCCATCTCTCTGTTCTTATTTTTATTTTTATTTTTATTTTATTGCAAATATAAAATGGTGTGTATGCACATTTATTTCATTAATTTTCAACCCCCGGCGACGAAGTTTGTTGATTTTAGGCTCTTATCGTAGTGGTCGCCAATTTGCCCTCGAAATAAATAGCCTGACGATTTACAATATATTTTTTTAGTTTGCAAAAGGAGTGGCCTTGATTGTGTAGTTGTATGTTATTTTAATTTTGTATGTTTTTTAATTGTTACTCAATTTTTTTTTAAAGATTTATTGTATAGCTTAATGTTATATTGAATCTGATCAAAATAATCAAAAAGTAAAAATAAATAAATAAATAAATAAATTTTCTTTTTAAATCATGAGTAGTTTTTTACAAAACCCATAAAATTTTTAATCTATGCAATGGTTTGTGATAATAATTATACAATTTTATGTTATTTTTGATATTGCTCATTTTATAAAAATTTATTGTATAACTTAATGTTTTCTTAAATATTGTGTGATAAGTAGTTTTTCAATTCGAGTTTAATAAGTTTTTTATTATTTGTAATAGAAAAAATAAAAATAAAATAAATAAAATAAAATAAACATAATGAAAAAGAAATAACAAGAGGTAATAAATGATAAATATGTTTTATTTTTGTAATGACTAATGGTGATAATTGTATAGTTTTATATTATCTCTATTAGTAGTTTAGTTTAATGTTATTTTAGATTTTGTGCATTTTTGTACAAGTTTAAATGTACAACATTTTTTTCTTTTCTTTTTTTTGGTTTGTTTATTTATTTAATTAAATCAAAGAAAAAAATTATTCCAAAGAAGGGTAAAATAAATAATTTGAAGGTTATTAAAAATTATACAATTAATTTAAGATAGTCGTTTTAAGATGAATGTATTAAGAAGTTCTTATCCTTTTTTGCATATAAATAAATTCTTAAATCTAATTTGATTTTTGCTTACATTTTCTTTAAAAAAGTTTTTCAAATATTTTTTCCAATTCAAAAAAATTTAGTTGTGACTCTCAAACTCAAGAATTTCTCAATCTTTTTCTTTCTTTTGTCGTCAATCTTGTTGCAATCCTGGTCGTGTCAATTCTGTTGCAATTTTGATCGTGACACTAGATTGATTTATTTATTATTTAAATATAAATAAAATTTATAATATTTACATAATTTATCATTTATATATTAATATAATATATTTATTTTATATAGAATATAATAATTTCATTAAAAGTTATATGTAATTAAAAAAGTTTAAGTTTGTTAACGACTTTAATATAATATTTATTTTTAAATAAGTTTTTAGGTCAGTTTTTATATTTTCATAAAAGGTTAAATCTAACTCTCAAAAGAATGTTTATGATAGGTAACAAGTTAGTGACTGACCAATTACAAAATAAGTTTAAGACAACCGAACTTAAACATATTGACCCCAACAGGAGAACAATCTAACAGAATCAATGTTAAAAAGTTCACATGTAAAATAATCTATTTCTATATGCTCACAGAAGTATTTAAAAATCTCTACGCTATTGTCAAGTGAAATCTCTTTCCACCACCAAATTAAACATTAAATGGAGCCTAAATCTACGATATGCCAGAATAAAGGCTATCTATATAGTTTTTTCTGCGTAATGTAAAGAACAAAAGACAGAAAACAGAAAAAGGAACAGCCTAACCGCGAAGAAACAAGGCTGTCAATATAGTTTATGTATCAAGTAGACTATCTTATGAATTTCACGCACAAGTTTTTAATACATGGAATGTTTTATTCTTATAATATTAGTGATGTACTTACATTATTTATTGAATGTAGAAGTGCTTCAATAAAAAAAAAAAATGAAACAAGATTGTTAACATATTAATTATTTGTCTTATGTGTAAAAATGAAATGTACTTAAAATAACCGTAATTTTTTATATACTATTCTAGATCGTAATTGGGATCATAACCCATGGATTAACCAAGCGTGCTTATCTTTTGGAATTTGACATCAACGCCCTTAGCAGGAATATGCTTATCATGGGCTTTAAAAATATACATTGAATCTCGGTATATAGTAATTGTTTTATCGTGAGATATGCGCAATAGATAAGTCTTTATGATATTTATAATTATCAATCATGATCTTATGGAATAAAAGCACTATAACTATCATACCAATATTTCGATAATATAAGGATCTTCTGCAACTAAATAAGGAACATATTTCTTCCTGCGATTATAATGAGAACGTATCTCTTCATTGTGAGAACTTACTTGTCCAATCTTTATAAATATCAAGTTAAGTCACCTTAGTTTAAAATCTTGCATCTCTTTGTATAAACCTTACTTGTGCATTACTTGACTTGAGCGTTGGAGTCCCTTTGCAAGTACCTATCTCTGATCTAATATGCTTTGCTATAGCTGCACAAGGAGAAAATCACCGTTACGTGTCTATCTCATGTACCTCTCTGAATTCACTTAAGAACATTAGCGCCATCTATGAGAACAATAAACTTATAGTCCCATTCAATCATGGTGAGCACAAGACAACATCCAAGGAGAGGAAATGTTATGTCTGCCGCTCCTATTCAAAGATAGGGTTTGGTGGTGCAATGTGATCCTCAGCTTGTTTCACCACCAGCACACGATGAAGCCTTCGATGCTAGGAGTCGAGCAGTTATCGTAGAAATTCTCCACGAGGGACAGGAGACTTTGCCTTCTGTCGAGAGTCCACTCCCTTCGCGTAAGGTTTTCGTAAGAGATAGACTTGGAATCCCAAGCCAATGAGGCAACCCTAATGATCAGGAGCATAGAATCCTAGTGCACTAGCGCTTAGGAATGCCAAACAATGAAGTTAATGATCGTGTGTCTCACTCAGAACACGTGAATCAATCCCAATGTCTCAACGCCAATTCCAGGATATGTTGCAACATCATATGACTATGTTGGATGAGTAGTACCAGAGGCTGGAAGACATACGACGAGCTATACATGAAGACCAACCCCGGCTACAACGCTATAACGAGAGGCGAAATGTTGAAAATAATCAGAGGAGAATGCAAGCAAATGTCATAGTTTCCAACGTTGCAAATAACAACCTGGGCCGCAACATTCAAGAACAACCCTTTTCTCCTCAACTTTTGGAGTACCGTGTCCCTAGAAATTTCAAGTTCCCATCGAATCTAGAGATTTATGATGGAACCATGGATCCCCAAGAACACGTCAATGCTTTCGAACAGTCTATGTGTGATCTGTCGATTATTTCTATATCTTGAGTATCTTATGTTTAATCTAATTGGACTTCATATGTGTTTAATTGTTAACTTTTAGCTAAGTTTTTAAATATGAAGTTTAATCAGATCTTTATTGTGAAACTATACTTAAGTGTATTTATAAGCACTCATACTTGTATTGTGCTTTTCAGGAGATCAATATCATCCCTAGAAGTAAGGAGAAAAGAGAGTATGTGAAGAATCAGGACTAAATATGAAGAAAATGAGTAACATGACCCGTGTCACCAAACACGGTGTGGGCCGTGTACTTCTCTAGTATTTCAACAAGATTCTGCACTGGACTTGACCAACAACACGGGCCGTGTCCCAAGACACGGGGTAGGCCGTGTTCTTCTCTAGCATGTCACATATTCTTAGTTCTAGGTAACAACAAATAACACTGCTCGTGTCCTCAGACACGGGGTAGGTCCTGTCCTTCTCTAGCATCACAAGGAGATCCAGTTTTTGAGCGTTGACCAACAACACGGCCCATGTCTTCAGACACGGGGTAGGCCGTGTTCCTCTTTGACTTCTAATTTTGTTGAAATTATGCTGACAGACCTTGACACGGGGTAGGTCGTGTCAAACGACACGGCTCGTGTCGTCGCATCAGGAAAGCAGATACGAATTCTAATGATGCACTAGGTATCCAAAGTTATAAATAGGGTTACCTAAGGTCCTAAAGAGAGAGTCTGGACTGGGGAACTGTCAGGAGGCTGAGGAGGAGACCAAGAACAAGGGAGAAGGAGATTGGATCGAATATTGGAGTCTCGGGTTCGAGCAATCAGAGATCAATCATCCCCAACCTTTAGAAACTAGTTTGATCTTTAGTTTTTTTCTGCACTTTTATTCTATACAATGTTTTTCCGTTGCTTTTATCTTGATTTTGAATTTGTCATGTGTGGCTAATTTTCTTATTTGGTTAAGGGAAGATAAAAACTTAGTTTTGATTATGTGAACCTTGCATATCTCTTTATATCAATTCAATTGTGTTTTTATTCATATATTTCTGATCTTAATCTGGTATAAAGGTTTTTATACTCTTTGCCAATTTTGAAAGTGGTAAAACTAGAATTGTTATGCGCGGTTGCGATGGTAAGACTAGTGAAATATATGATCTAAGTAATTTAATCCTGGTGTGTGATTAGATCTTAGTATGATTAGTTTTTTAAATCTTAATGCAGTCATTAGGTAGATGTAAGAGCGGTTGCTTTACAAATAATTAATGATTAGGATTTAATTTGAGCGGTTGTTGAATTAAGCGAAACCTATGGAAAACAAAGGATTTATCTCACAATCACATAAAAGCATAATTAATTATATTGATATAAAGGGAATGTAAATTAGCATAATCATATAAATCTAGTGGTGGATTCTATCTCTTAACCATTATCTTTTAATTGGTAATTCAAATAGTGTTTATTGTTATTACTTTAGATTCAATTTCTATTTTTATAGTTTTAACAAACAAACCCTTTTTTACTGTTTATTATTTTTGGAGTGTAAATTAGGATTCAATTAATAATGTTAATTGAATTAGTTTCTCTGTAGATGACCTTGCTAACTACAACTGGTTACAAGGTTTTTATATTTTTGATAGAATTTGGTAACTTTTTTTAATCTCAATTTTAATTTATAATCCAAACAACACCAAATTTTGGTGTCATTGCCGAGGAACTAATTATCCAATTGCGTTATTAATTTGTTTCTTATTTTTTTACTCTGTTTTTGTTTTTATTTTTAATTTTTGATTTATTGTTTCTGAATGTCTTGTAGGTGCTAATGTCCTTCAATCATTGGTGATGCGATTAATGGATATGGGGAAAACACTAATACATGCTTGTGGAATTTGCTTATCACCCGGACATATCACTGATATGTGTCCCATTTTCTTAGTGGACATAAATATAGAGGAAAAGGAAGTAGGAGGATATTATGAACCTTCCAACAACTACAACCCCTACTCCAACACATATAATCCGGGGTGGTGTGATCATCCTAACTTGAGCTATAAAATATAACCCCAAAATCAACCTCCAACTTATGGACCTCCAGGATTTTAGCAGGGGCAAGCACCTTTCCCCCAAAGACCATAGCAAGCTCAAGCACTAAGGCAACCTGAACCTTCAATAGAGGAGCTAATGAGGCAAATGGCCACTAACAACATTCAATTTCAACAAGAAACAAAGGCATCAGTTAACAACTTGCAAAACCTAATAGGGCAATTATCTACAGGTCTCAATAAGCTTCAAAGCCAACTTTCGGGAAAACTTCTCTCACAACCAGAAGTGAATGTGGAGGAAAATGCTAGTGATATCACATCACGAAGTGGGAAGTTGTTAGGTGAACCTACCTCTCCCCCATAAGCTACTAAAGAGAAAGACCAAGAGCCTAAAGAGGTAAATGAGGAAGGGAAAAATTCTAAGGCCCACAAGGTAAGTGTTCCTGAACCCCTTCTTAATGTAGCGAGGAAAGTTATGATGAGTTGTGTAATGAATTTCCTGATTTTATTAGTTTCAATACTTCTTTTCATTGCCACTCATGTGCTGATTGTGATAGTGATATAATATGTGCTATTTGTACTGAGATTTCTGCGTACTTGAAAGTTGATGATTCTATTTACGTAGCAACTAAGAGTTTTGAAGGATCCATCAACAATGTTCTAGATGCAGAATCTAAGACCCAAAGGGAGGTGGAATTGTAGGCCCCTGAAGAATTTTCAGAGGGGGGGAGAAGAGCACAGGATGGCGATACTATTGTGGATGATAGTCAACATAAACAATGATGTGAATTTGATTTTGTTTTTGGACCTTAGTCCAACATAAACAATGATGCAAATGAATTTGATAAAGTACACATATGACATTACCCAGTAAATAAACAATTAAATAATAATGGTGAAGTAAAAAAGGGAATTAAGAAGAGAGAAGGTCATGTTACCCAAGTGACTTGTGGCCTACGAGTTCTCGAAACACGGTTCGAGATTTTTTACTATTCAATACAAGCTTAGGGGTGAATTGAGTAATTAAAACTTTTTCGCAAATTCTTTTTAACACAAATTTCTTGAAATAATATAATGAATATATAAAGATGATAAAATGCCTTAAGAACAATAAATAAACAATTAAGCAGAAAAAAAATAAATTGCTAAGCCTTTGAGGAAAATAGTCGTTGGAGCAATTAATATGATAATAAATGCCGTTTTATGTATGAATTCAATAAAAGATAAATAAAAATAAAGATAAATAAGAGAAGTTGCAAGCATTAATATTTATCCCGTTTATGATTCGACCACCAACCACTTGTATTTGACCTACGTTCAAAAGTAGGTTATTCGTCGGGGTGTATTCGAATACCTCTATTTTAGAGACTTTGTAAAACAATTTAGAAGGACACAAGTATATTTTGAGATTTTTCACTATCCGAAAAAGGCTCCAGATTTTACAAAGATCCATGGTATTCAAAGTCCTAAAACTATTCTTTGAGGATCTTTGGACTTGAATGTCTAAACACTTCATCATCTTTATGTTTGAAAACATTTTATCATCAAAAAACTATTATCCAAAGATCTTAAGTCCTAAAACTATTCTTTGAGGATATTTGGACTTAGTCTTCTCATCATCCAATTATGGAGTTAATGGGATCCATGATGACTAGCCAATTATGGAAGCTCTCATGCAACTTCAAGCATAAGTTGGTCATTACATTTCAAGCAATGGGACCCTGGTGGAAGTCTCCTCATTTGATAAGGATATTTCTTCTCTCTTTCTTTTACTTTACTTGTCTTGGATTAATTGATGATTATTTGTTTTTTTAACTTTACATTGAGGACAATGTAGAATTTAAGTGTGGGAGAGGAGTTTACATTCTATTTTCTAGTTTAATTTTTATTTAATTCTATTTTTGAAAAAAAGTGTGTTTTTGATTGATTTCCAATGATGTTTTGGGATTTGTGAAGTTTATGAGTTTGACGCAATTGAAATTCAAGGATATGTTTTATAAATTTCTTCTTCCGCCTTGAATTTGACATGTTTGGCTTTGGATATTTGATTAGTGGATTGAGATTGATAGATGCATACCTTGTGAGATTTTGAGCCTATTAATGGATGAATTTAACATTTATGTCATTCTCCTTTTTCTTGTGTGATTTTCACTCATGGCATTTGATTACTCTAGAACTTACTTTAATTCTTTTTTAGGTTATATTTTCATTTGCATGCATGAACATGATTAAGACCTTCTTTCTTGATTAACTACTTTGGCCAAATAGCCAACCTTGCAGCATTTTCCTTTGATTAACCCCTTGAGCCTATTTACCTCTTCTTTGTCTTAGTTTATTATATGTCTTATGTGAAAAACTATGGTTTTACCTTACCTTAGGAAATGGGAGAATATTGGTTTATTTTCATTGGAGGAGCTCTTTTGCTTGTGGATAATGTATAGCACAAGTGTGGGGGTTGTATCCTTGATATGCAAAATGCAAAGAAAAAGAATAAATGCAAGAAAGGTTGTAAAAGGAAAGAAAGAAAAAGGAAAGGAATATGTAAAGAGAATGTGCATTATATAGAATTAGAGGAAAAAATTTATGTTTGTTACTTGTCAATTGAGTTCCTCCCCAATGTTCTTTTATTCTCTTGAGGTACTTATCTTGCCATATCCATACTATTTCTTTCTCTTACCTTGGCCCCATTACAACCTTGAATAAAGTTCTCTTGATTTTTGTGTGCATGTGTTTGAGTAGTGGAGAAGTAGAAGATAAGCAAACTTATGGTAGTGCATTTTTCATGGTTGAATTGAGTGAAATACTTACCTTATAAACACTTGAGAGCTTGAGAGTGTATCTTGTGAGAATCTGTCATTCTTGATTCATGTTTTTCAAATTGAAGATACCTTGCTTGTTGGTTTGAGATGTGAAGATTTGTTATCTCTTGAATATTTTGACCCCTTGAATCTTTTCTTGCTCTTCTTGCTTACAAATTTTTGTCTTTCTTGAATATCATTGGAAATTGAGTCTTTCAAAGTTTGTAGCTTTTGAATTTGTTTTGTTTTTCTTTGTTCTCTAGTTTGGTCTTATGTTTTGCTCAGGAGTGCAAAAGGTTAAGTGTGGGAGTATTTGATCTGTCGATTATTTCTATATCTTGAGTGTCTTATGTTTGATCTAATTGGACATCATATGTGTTTAATTGTTAACTTTTAGCTAAGTTTCTAAATATAAAGTTTAATCGGATCTTTATTGTGAAACTATGCTTAAGTGTGTTTATAAGCACTCATAATTGCATTGTGTTTTTCAAGAGATCAATATCATCCCTAGAAGCAAGGAGAAAAGAGAGTATGTGAAGAATCAGGACTAAATATGAAGAAAGTTAGTAACATGACCCGTGTCACCAAACACGGTGTGGGTCGTGTACTTCTCTGATACTTCAACAAGATTCTGCACTGGACCTGACCAACAACACGGCCCATGTTCGAAGACACAGGGTAGGTCGTGTTTTTCTCTGGCATGTCGCATATTCTTAGTTCTGGGCAACAACAAATAACACGACCCGTGTCCTCAGACACAGTGTAGGCCGTGTCCTTCTCTGGCATCACAAGGAGATCTAGTTTTTGAGCGTTGACCAACAACATGGCCCGTGTCCTCAAACACGGGGTAGGCCGTATTCCTCTCTGACTTTTAATTTTGTTGAAATTATACTGACAGACCCTGACACGGGGTATGCTATGTCAAACGACACGGCTCATGTCGTCGTATCAGGAAAGCAGATGCGAATTCTAATGATGCACTAAGTATCCAAAGTTATAAATACAGTAACTTAAGGTCCTAAATAGAGAGTCTAGACTGGGGAACTATCAGGAGGCTGAGGAGAAGACCAAGAACAAGGGAGAAGGAGATTAAATTGAAGATTGGAGTCTCGGGTTCAAGCAATCGGAGATCAATCATCCCCAACTTTTGGAAACTAGTTTGATTTTTAGTTTTCTTCTACACTTTCATTCTAGACAATATTTTTCTATTGCTTTTCTCTTGATTTTGAATTTTTCATGTGTGGCTAATTTTCTTATTTGTTTAAGGGAAATGAAACCCTATTTTTGATTATGTGAACTTTGCGTATTTCTTTATATCAATTCAATTGTGTTTTTATTCATATATTTCTAATCTTAATCTAGTATAAAAATTTTTATACTCTTTGCCAATTTTGAAAGTGGTAAAACTAGAATTGCTATGCGCGGTTGCGGTTGTAAGACTAGTGAGATATATGACCTAAGTTATTTAATCCCGATGTGTGATTAGATTTTAGTATGATTGGTTTTCTAAATTTTAATGCAGTCATTAGGTAGGTGTAAGAGCGGTTGCTTTATAAATAACTAATGATTAGGATTTAATTTGAGCGGTTGTTGAATTAAGCGAAATCTACGAAAAACAAAGGATTTATCTCACAATCACATAAAAGCATAATTAGTTATATTGATATAAAGGGAATGTAAGTTAGCATAATCATATAAATCTAGTGGTGGATTCCATCTCTTAATCATTGTCTTTTAATTGGTAATTCAAATAGTGTTTATTGTTATTACTTTAGATTCAATTTCTATTTTCATAGTTTTAACAAACAAACCCCTTTTTACTATTTATTATTTTTGGAGTTTAAATTAGGATTCAGTTAATAGTGTTAATTGAATGAGTTCTCTGTGGATCGACACTTACTAACTACAACTGGTTGCAAAGTTTTTATATTTTTGGTGGAACTTGACAACTATTTTTAATCTCAATTTTAATTCACAATCCAAACAACACCAATGTGCTTTCACGGAGGGTCCATGGAGTTGCTATGTCGCGCTTTCCCATTTTTCCTAAAAAAGGGGGTCATAAAGTGGTTTTCGAACTTAATACGAGGGTTCGTCGTGGATTAGACAGATCTTAAACAACGTTTCTTACTCCAGTACACCACGAGCAAGAAGTAACCTAGATCCATCGTATCCCTGTCAAAGATTCGCCAAGGGAGGTACGGACCCCTTTGCGACTACGTCAGACGATTCATGGTGGCATGCGCTAGTGTGGAAGACCCCGATGATAGAATAACCCTTCATTATGCCAAGAGTGGTTTTCAGGTCGATTTTGAGTTTTTTGCATCCTTTGCAAAAAAGAAACCACGTACCTTTGCAAGAGTTTCAGACACGATCTCAAAAGTATGTGTGCCTTAAGGAAGTAAAGGTGGACCAGAGGAGATGGGATAAAGGTGAGTCCTCTCACTAGAAGTGTAGCCACAATTCCTCACGATCATGGCATTCCAAAGGCAGTCCTCTCACTACTATGATTATGCTCCTCTAAATACCCCACGAGAAATGATCTTAAGGGAGGTGATATAGACCGAGTTTCAGAATATCAGGAGGCCACCCCCTATAAAAAAGCATAAGCAGAAATATCACTCCAAACATTGCACATGGCACAAAGGTTATGGTCATGACACTGAGGATTGCTACCAACTCCACAATGCCATTGAGTTCCTAATCAAGGCCGGACAATTGCAACAGTACATCCTCCGAGTTCAGAACGATGAGCACCATGGAAGACGTAGAGAAGATAGACGTAGCCCTCGACAGATCTCGTCCCCACGTTGCAAAAGAAGAACTCGAAGCCCTAAGAGAAGATCCCGAACTCCACATTGTCGTGATGCTAACAACTGGCAGGATAGGATCGAGGACACTCCACCTAATGACGACGACGACTGCCATTCTGAACCAAATAGAACCATCATCACAATCACTGGTGGATTTTCCAGTGGTGGTTCGTCTAATGGGGCTCAAAAGAAAGCTCTTCGGATAGCTATGTTTAGTGTTTCTCATTCCAAATCTAGATCACGGACCATAGAAAGAACAACTCACTCCATTACTTTTTCGAACAAGGACTATGGCGGGATTATCCTGGACCACAATGACTCTCTTGTCATCTCAGGAATAATCTCCAATGTTGAGGTCTGTTGTATTTTTGTGAATTAGGGAAGCTCAACAGATATCATGTTTATGAATCTCTATAAAAAAACTAGAGCTTTTGTGATTAAACTTAACTCTCTATAATGGGGAACTAACAGGGTTCACGGGCGAAAAGATCACCCCAACAAGCTACTATGAAACTCACTTAACCATGAGATCTTCCAAACTTTTCAAGACAGTTAAGGTGAGATTTTTGGTAGTAAATTGCCCTTCAGCCTACAACATTATCCTAGGTCGCCCTGCTTTAAATGCTCGCGGCGCAGTGGTGTCTACCACTCATCTAGTAATGAAGTTTCCAAACAAGAACAACGCAGTTGTCATCGTAAAAGGCGACCAAGTTGCTGCCCAAAAGTGCTATAATGAGAGTTTGAGAATTTGCAGAGTTCCTAGAAAGGCAAAACCTATTGCTCCTAGCCCAGTCTTGGACCGGGTAAATATTTTGATGACCGAGCTAGATGTCAGAGAGGAAATCCATGGTACCTGACCCCTAGCCAGAGGGTGAGTTGCAGCCACTCCAACTGGGAGCCAAGTCGGATCAGGTTAAAAAGATTGGAGCTCACTTAGAAGAAGAATAAGAAGAAAACACCAATTGACCGAGCTATTACTCAAGAATAAAGACCTCTTTGCCTTGACGTCATCCGATATGCCGTATCTTGACCCTGACTTTGTCTGTCATAACTTGTCTATTAGGGGGGAAGCAAGGTTGGTCGCCAAATTTTGAGCTGTAATATTAAAGTAAATCAAGGAAGTCAAATTTCTGTAAAGAATAAGTAGAAAATATTACGTTAAGGAATCTTAGTAGGATAATATTATAAATAATTCCAAATTTCCTATATTATATAGAAAATTTTATAAATAAATTTAGAAAGCTACGAAATATTTTATGTAAGTGAAAAATGCTAAAAAAACCTTACGTGATTTAAAAATAGTGATTTTTATGTTACGCGATTGAGAAAATGGTTTAAAATCACTATGCGATTGAGAAAATGTTTATAAATATTTACACGATTTGAAAAACGTTGAAAAATATTAATACGATTTGAAAACGTAAGAAAAATGTTACGCGATTTAAAAAATGCGATAAAATGTTTACGCAATTAGAAATAACAGCAGTTTACTGTTAGGCTATAGTGGTGGGCCTAGTTGTATTGGAAAGTGATATTGTCAAGAAATGATGTGTGTATGTGAAAAACTGTAGGAATAAAGTTTGTATGTGTTTTGGATCATACATCATGTATAGAAAAACGTGTTGGCTTATTTGGTTAAGGCAAGTGTGCCTAGGAGATGGAAAATACACCTTCGTGCAGGTGAGAATTGCGTAGTTACGATCTTCAGTGATCTTGGAGACGTTGGGGTGTGGAAAGTCATATGTGGCCAGTTGGTAACACCTCTGCACCGTGGTATCCTATGCAAACACACCAACGGTCTTGACGGAATTGCTACTCTTTTCGTGATTTGTTGAGACTGTCTTGTATTAACCATGTTGCGCACCATGATATAAAATATTGGCACATGATTTGAGGCTAACGATATACAGACATGTACTTCCTATCTTCTCTTCGAAATTGTGGTTAACTCTATGGAGTAAGATTTGGTATTGGTACATGTGCATGATGGGTTAGCATATTGTCATGATTATTATGTTATTTAATAAATTATCTGTGATGTGATAATATGACTACATGTGAGAAATATCATATCTGTATTATTTATTGTCATTTTCTATACTGTCTCATTGGTATAGATGTATGATATCTCACCTCTTTGTTATATTATATTATTTTATTGTATATGTTTGATGAAGACCAAGGAGACGAATGAGCTGGTAATTTTATTTACCACCAGTAGTGTATCTTTTGTTGTGTTTGTTTTATGGCAGCGAGACGTCAAGTTCTGGGTTTCATCATAGTACAGTTCCATGGCGGAACTAACGCATGGATGTTTGACTATGGGAATGAGCGGTTTGTGTATACCAGGGACTTAACTCTTAAACTCAATAGTACTAGAGGTGGAAGTGTTGACGCAACATGCATTAGTGCGTCTTGAGTTTACGATGCCTATACGTGAACTCTGGGGTGGTAGTTTTTATACCCCACAGGAAGATTCGATGGTAGGATCAGCTAGGACACCTGTTAGGCATATGTTATATCCGCCCGGTTTCTTTAATGATGACACCAAGGAAGAGGAGGAGGATCTTGCTGAGGGCTCGAATCCTTAGTTTGGTTTGAGAGATTATGGTTTAGTATTTTATATTTCCGTCGTGTGTACTGTATATATTAACTTTTGGGCTTGAGTGTGTAATTATGTAAATTATTTGCAAACCATGTTCTGTTATGTATGTAAGTATGACAAGTTTACTTTCAATTACGTTTTATGTTTAAATGTTTTATTTAATTAAAGTTATTTTGCAAAAAAAAATTTAAAATCAGTATTTTACAAGATTAATTCTTTTACAACTTGGGTAAGTTATATTAGGATTAGTCTTAAATGTGATACTCTACTGTGGATGTTACAGTCTGGATCACGATCCAAAACAAATAGTAACAAATAAAGAATTAAAATAAAAAACTTCATAATTAGAAGAAAATATTATATGTTTGCAGGGACATAAATAAGATAAGAATCCTAAGAATTTTTAATTGAAAATAAAGCATTAGAAAAGAAAAAAAAATGAATGAACAGTTCAAGTTCCTGTCCTCCAACAAAAAACAGTTTTAGTGCATGTTTGGTTCAAATTAATTTTTGTATTAAAACATCTTTTTACCTAAAATCTCTCTCTCAGTAGCATTTTGATTATAAACTTTTTTGAACACAAAATAAGTTAAACCATTAGGTTAACAATTTTACTTTTTTAATTTTTAGAATATTCTTCTATTCGATAAGTGAGAGACTAATATTCCAAGATACGATCAGACGTTTAAACAAAAATTTATTCTAACAATATTATTTTCATATACATGAATTCTGATATTAAATCTAGATCCACATACTTAAAGAATTCAAGCCTGTTCGACACAGAGCAACACAAGTTAATCATTAGGTTAACAATTTTATTAATAAGAAAATAGCTATTACAAACTCTTCCTAAAGAAAACAGTAATAGTAACAAATAAAGAATTAAAATAAAAAAGCATCGCAATTAAAAAAATATTATTCGTGTGCAGTAAAGTATATAAGACGAGAATTCTAAGAAATTTTAATAGAAAATTAAGCATTAGAAAAAGAAAGAAATTAAGGGAGACTTCGGGATCGTGTCTTCTAAGAAAATAATTTTAGAGCATATTTGGTTCATTTTTGTATTAAAACAGTTTTTCACCTTTAGCCCTCTTTCAGTAATTCTTTCAGTAACAATTCGATTTTAAACTTTTCTGAACATGAAACAAATTAATCCATACACACATTTAGGTTAACAATCTTAATAAGAAGATAATCAATACGAACTCCAGTTAAAGGAAAAAGTAATAAGAACAAATGAAAAATTAAAATAAAACGTTTCATTATTAAAAAAAATATGTGATGTGAAAAAGATAAGAATCTCAAGAATTTTTAATAAAAAATGAAGCATTAAAAAAGAAAGAAATAAATGAATAATTCGGGTTCATATCCTCCAAGAAAACGTTTTAGAGCATCTTTGGTTTAAATTAATTTTTGCATTAAAATAGTTTTTCACCAATATCCACTCTCTTAGTAGCATTTTGATTACAAACTTTTTTTGAACACGAAATAAATTAAACCAAATATGCATTTAGGTTAACAATTTTATTAATAAAAACATATCCATTACGAATTCTTGTTAAAAAAAAAGTAAAAATAACAAATAAAGAATTAGAATGAAAAATTTCATGATTAAAAGAAAATATTATATGTATGTAGAGACTTGAATAAGATAGGAATCCTAAGATTTTTTAATAGAGAATAAAGTATTAAAAAAGAAAAAAAATGAATGAACAATTCAGGATCCTGTCCTCCCAAGAAAAAAATGTTTTTTTGCATGTTTGGTTCAAATTAATTTTTTTATTAAAACAATTTTCACCTAAAATCTCTCTCTCAGTGATATTTTGATTATAAACTTTTCTAAACATAAAATAAATTAAATAATTGGTTAACAATTTTTTTTTTTTAAATTTTTAGAATATTTTTTCACTTGATATATGATATACTAATTTTTTATGATACAATCAGATACTAAAATAAAATTTTTTAATTGTATTATTTCTATCTATATGTATTTCAGTATCGAATCCAGAATCAAATACTTAAGAAACTTAACTCTTTTATTTAGATTAAAACATGTTAATCATTAGGTTAACAATTTTATTAATAAGAAAATAAGCATTACGAACTCTTACAAAAGAAAAAAAGTAATAATAACAAATAAAGAATTAAAATAAAAAGCATTGTAATTAAAAAAAAAATTATGTGTATGCAGTAATGTAAATAAGACAAGAATCTTAAGAATTTTTAATAGAAATTAAGCATTAAAAAAAAAGAAAGAAATTAAAGGACACTTTGGGATTGTGTCTTCTAAGAAAATAGTTTTAGAGCATATTTAGTTCAATTTAATTTTTGTATTAAAACAATTTTTCACCTAAAGCCTTTTCAGTAGGATTTTGATTTTAAACTTTTATGAACATGAAACAAATTAATCCGTACACGCATTTAGGTTAACAATCTTAATAAGAAGATACTCAATACGAACTCTAATTAAAGGAAAAAAGTAATAAGAAAAAATGAAAAATGAAAACAAAACGTTTCGTAATTAAAAAAATATATTATACATACAGTGATATGAAAAAGATAAGAATCTTAAGAATTTTTAATAAAAACTGATGCATTAAAAAAATAAAGAAATAATTGAATAATTCAAGTTCATGTCCTCCAAGAAAAAGTTTTAGAGCATGTTTGGTTTAAATTAAAATTTGCATTAAAATAATTTTTCACCTAAATCCACTCTCTCAGTAGTATTTTGATTACAAACTTTTTTTGAACATGAAATAAATTAAACCAAACGCGCATTTAGATTAACAATTTTATTAATAAGAAGATAGCTATTACGAACTCTTGTTAAAAAAGAGAGTAATAGTAACAAATAAAGAATTAAAATGAAAAACTTCATAATTAAAAGAAAATATTATATGTATGTAGGGACGTAAATAAGATAATAATCCTAATAAATCTTAATAGAAAATAAAGCATTAAAATAGGAAAAAGTCAATGAACAATTCTGGTTCCTAGCCTCTAAGAAAAAAGTTTTAGTGCATGTTTAGTTAAAATTAATGTTTGTATTAAAACATTTTTTCACCTAAAACCTCTCTCTCATTAGCATTTTGATTATAAACTTTTGATTATAAACTTTTCTGAACTTGAAATAAGTTAAACTATTAAGTTATCAATTTTATTTTTTTAGTTTTAAGAGTTTCCTCCACCTAATAGATGAGATATTAATTTTATAGAATATAATTAAATATTTAAGTAGAAATTTTTATAATAGTATTATTTTTATATACATAAATTTTAATATTAAACCCAAAATTAAATGTTTAAAGGATCCAACTCTTCCATTCGAACTAATACATGTTTGTCATGAGGTTAATAACTTTTATTAATAAGAAGATAAACATTAAGAATTCTTATAAAAGAAAAAAAGTAAAAGTAACAAATAAAAAATTAAAATAAAAAGCATTGTAATTAAAAAAAAATTATATGTACGCAGTAATGTAAATAAGACAAGAATCCTAATTTTTAATAGAAATTAAACATTAAAAAAGAGAAAAGAAATTAAGGGACACTTCGGGAATGTGTCTTCCAAGAAAATAGTTTTAGAGCATTTTTTATTCAATTTAATTTTTGTATTAAAATAATTTTTCACCTAAAGCCATTTTCAGTGACATTTTTATTTTAAACTTATCTGAACAAGAAACAAATTAATCCATACACGCATTTAGGTTAGCAATTAATAAGAAGATAATCAATACAAACTCTAATTAAAAGAAAAAAGTAATAAGATCACCTGAAAAATTAAATAAAAGAAAATATTATATGTTCAGTGATGTAAAAAAAAGATCAGAATTTTAAGAATTTATAATAAAAAGTAAGCATTAAAAGAAGAAGAAAATAACTAAATAATTTGGGTTCGTGTCCTCCACGAAAAAGAAGTTTTAGTGTATGTTTAGTTTAAATTAAATTTTGTATTATAATATTTTTTCACTAAAATCTCTCTTTCACTAACATTTTGATTATAAATTTTGCTGAACACGAAATAAGTTAAGTCAAAGTTGCATTTAGGTTAACAATTTTATTAATTAGAAAATAACCATTATGAATTCTTATTAAAGAAAAAAAGTAATAGTAATAAATAAAAAATTAAAATAAAAAGCATTGTCATAATAATTCAGAAAAAGAAAGAAATTAAAAGGACTACTGGGGTTTGTGTCTTCTAAGAAAATAGTTTTAAAGCATATTTGGTTCAATTTAATTTTTGTATCAAAACATTTTTTTACCCAAAACCTCTTTCAGCAGCAATTTGATTTTAAACTTTTCTGAACATGAACCAAATTAATCTCTACACGCATTTAAGTTAACAATCTTAATAAGAAGATAATCAATGTAAACTCTAATTAAAGGAAAAAGTAATAAAAAAATGAAAAATTAAATAAAAGAAAATATTATACAAATAGTGATGTGAAATAAAAAAAGAATCTCAAGAATTTGTAATAAAAAATTAGGCAAAAAAAAAAAGAAATGAATGAATAATTTGGATTAGTATCCTCCAAGAAAAAAGTTTCGAACACGTTTGGTGCAAATTAATTTTTGCATTAACATATTTTTCACCTAAAACTTCTTTCGGTAACATTTTGATTATAAACCTTTTTAAACATAAAATAAACTAATTTAAATATATATTTTGGTTAATAATTTTATTAATAAGAAGATAACTATTATGTTTAAAGAAAAAAAATAACGACAAATAAAAAATAATTAAAAATAAAAAATAATTTAAAATAAATAGCAACAAATTAAGAAAATAATAATAATTCCTAAATATTAGGAAATGAACCTAAATTTAGTAAATTAAATTTAAAAAATAAAAAATCTTCTCGCGGGACCATCACTAGTACAAGGTTTAAGAGAGGTTTCATCCTCTTCCAACTGGCACAACTCAATCATCCTCTTTCTCTGCCTCCCTCACTCTTCCCAGTCACTCACCCTCTTCATCCTCTCTTTCATAAACAAAGGAACATAGACCCATACCTATACCAATACCAATACCAATTCTTGTACCCATAGCTATAGCTTCACAATGACATTGGCATCTTCATTTCCCACCCCTCACATTCACGCCTACGCCAACACTACCACCACCAGAAACCACCACCACCACCACCACCAAAAGCATTTTCTAATCAAAAGAAAACCCCTCAAAAACCTTCATTTTCTCTTCATTTCAACCTCCACCAGCCTCTTATCTTCTTCTTCTTCTTCTTTCCCTCTCACCCCCTCCAACCCAATTATCCAATCCCATCACCAACACCTCCTATCAGACTCAATTAACGACAATTTCTTCGTCGAAGACCTCGAGGACTCCCTCAATTCTCAGGTCCCCGTCGAAGAGTCGCGCCCCGGTATCTTCATCCGAGAACCAACTTGGATGTCCTCCTTCTTCTTGAAGGGCTGGTTGAAGAAAACCAACCAGGAGTTCAAGCTTGAATTCAAGGAAATTGAGAAGCGGAAGTACAATTCGCTACGGCGGAGGCAGATACAGGCGGAGACCGAGGCATGGGAGAGGATGGTGGAGGAGTATAGGGAGCTGGAGAGGGAAATGCGGGAGAAACACTTGGCTCCCCACTTGCCTCACGTGAAGGGCCTGCTCTTTGGGTGGTTCGAGCCGCTGAAGGAGGCGATAGAGGCCGAGCAGAGGGAGCACCGGTCGCGGTCCAAGAAGCAGCAGGCCTCCATTGCGCCACATGTTGATTTGTTGCCTGCGGAGAAAGTGGCGGTTATTGTGATGCATAAGATGATGGGTTTGGTGATGGAGAATGAGTCAGGCCCAGGGTGTGTTCAGCTTGTTCAGGCTGCAGTTCAGATTGGCATGGCAATAGAACAAGAGGTACATACATGATAACAATCTCAATTTTTTGTTTCTGTGGTTATCTGATGATGAACTGATATTATCAATTGCAGGATGGAGTTACTTATGGTAAATAAGGTGGTTTTGTTATTATTAATTTTTTTTTTTTTTTTTTTTTTATGTATGTGTTCACATAATTTCAGGAATGGATCATCTCATGTGTCGTGTGTTTTTCACATGACAGAATCATGTAAAGAGCGAGATAGAACAAAGACCTCAAACAGGGCCCATAAAAATTGACAGAGTGCCACTACCGGAGCCCTATTTAGGGTATTTGTATCTATCTCTCTTTTCACATGACAGGGTGTCATGTGAAAAACACACATGAAAGGATTCATTTCCTATATTTTTTAAGTTATGTATAATAAATAGTGTGCTGGTGGTATCTTAATTTTATTTTATTTTTGTTCTGTAGTTATCTGATGAACTGATATCATCAATTGCAGGGGGGAGTTGTATTTGGTAAACAAGGAGGCTTTATTTGTTTCTGTTGATGAATGTATTCGCCTGTTGTCAAGTCTATGTGTAATAAATAGTACTCTGGGGGCTCTAACGAATTCTGTTTGACCTTATTCAAGTTTTAATTTTTCTTTATTTTGTTGTTATTCTTCATTGTTGTTGGAACGTGGAATAATAAAACGATATGTGTTAAGGGACTCTGAATTTTGAATACAACTGCTGCCTGCCGCCAATGCTTAAGCAGTTAATTGATTGTTTTTAATTCAAAGTCTTCATAAAAGGTTTCCCCCTTTTGTAGGTGCCACTTGACTGAACTGCATTTGATGCAGTTATTTTATAGATTAAATATATGTTGTAATTATCTTATTGTATTTCAGGTTAGGATTCATAAGTTCCTTGAAAAAAATAGAAGTCACCAGAGTAAGAAGACACAGGCTGGTGCTGAAGACAGTACAAGTAATGATAAGGAAAAACGAAGGAAATATATAAATGGTTTGATTAAGAGAAAAAGAGTGAAAGAGGTACAGATGGTATTGAAAAAAGAAGAATTTAGTCCTTGGAGCCGTGCTACCCAGGCTAAGGTTTGTGTGCATGTCTTCGTGTAATCAATCATTGTCTTCTTTTTTTATTCTTTTTGTTTTAAAATTGGAATTTAATGAGTTAACTCTATGAAACTATGCAGCTGGGAAGCCGATTAATAGAATTATTAATTGAAACAGCATACGTGTACTCTCCGGTTAACCAGTCTAATGATACCCCACCTGATATTCGACCGGCTTTCAAGCATGGGTTTAAAGCTGTAACAAGGAATCCAGGGTGAGGCTTCGCGTTTTTTTTGGGGGGCTTTAAATCAATAATTATTAAGGGCCTTGACACCCCTAACAACTAAATGACACTGCCTGATTAGAGAAAGTGAAAATTCGATGTTTCTGTGGTAGGAGATTATTTGAATGTTATGTGTAATATGTCTTGTTTATTATTTATCTCTCTCTCTCTCTCTCTTTCTCTCTCTCTCTCTCTCTCACACATACACACACAGACATGCATGTGCACACACATATGCACTAACAAACAGATGCCATTGGTCTTCAGTTTAGAAGGTATTGTGATGGAGTATGACTGGCATAATCTTTGCTTAAAGAAAATGAAAGAATAAAAGTCCCAAATTTAAGAGGGTCTCAAAATTTCCCATGTTTGTGTGGTAGATGTTTTAAACTGTGACCAAGGAAATATCTTGAAAGAGTAGGTATGCAAAGGATTGATGAAAGTGCTTTTATCACACTTGTTTTTCAGTTGTAATTCTGAATAACTGTTTGGTACTTGTAGGCAAAAGATTCTGAAGAATTATGGCGTTATACAATGTGATCCCTTAGTCCTAGCTGGGATTGATAAATGTGTAAGTTGAGACATCTTTCTTCTTTTCTTTTTATGTCTTAGTTGAAGTTATTCTGCAACATGTTAAAGGTTTTTATGATAGCTTCCTGACCATGAATGCAAAGGAAATCCATTATTATCTCTAACAATATGTGTATGATCTTCTTGTAAATTAGAACTATTTTTAACCCCACTCCCCCCTCTCCAAAAGAGAAAGAACTGGAATTTAGTTGTAGGTTGAAGAGGACTTTGACACCTTGCTTCTTATAAATCTGCATAAACATCTTGCTAAAGGTGTTTCGCTTGAATGGAATCCGGTACATTTTTTTCTGACCTCTGTGTGTTTTCCTACTACAACAATACATTCATATCGTCTATCCACGTCACAAAGATTCGACTAAGTTTTACGTTGGTTATTGACTATCTAACATAACCCTCCTCTTTTATCCAGGCTTGGGACTGGCTGTGTAATGATTTTCAATAAGCATGACATAGGAAGAGTTTGTGTTTTCCTACTAGTGCTAGCTAAAATCATGAAGACTTTTGTTGAAATTATTAAAGTTCCACATAACTACTGGTCAGCTGTTCTGTTGTTCTCAAACTTGTTTGCTTTTAAGCATGCCATTAGACATCATTTAAACATCAGATACTTCTAACCCTTTCAGGATAATTAGCATGCTCTACATAAAGTGGATATATCTTATGTTGCTTACTTACTGATCAATGCCTTTTTTTTTGTGCAGGCTAAGCATATGTTAATACCTTACATGCCAATGTTAATACCTCCAAAAAAGTGGAAAGGGTATGACAAATGAATCGATCCTACTTGTATTGCATTTTGAAAATTCTGCATTTGGTTAGATTTAATGTCGTTATACCATGATTTATTGTTCTCAGTTCCAACTTCTCTCAAAACCAAAGAGAAAGGAGGGAAACTAATCAAATGAATTTTTAAGCTAGTTCTTTTAAACATGGAAACTAACTTGAATTTGGGAAAAATATGGAAGGTATTGAAGGATGCAAGTAGTTATTCACATTTTGTTTACAATCCTTAATGTCTTAGCTGCTTCTCTGTGTGCATGTGTGCCTAATATCTTACAACACTATTTACAGGTATGACAAGGGTGGGCACTTGTTCTTACCATCTTATATCATGCGTACTCATGGATCTAGGAAGCAGCAAGATGTAATGAAGAATGTCAACGGGGCACAAATGCAAAAAGTTTTTGAGGTATTATATGTAAATTTCCATTTCCCTTTTTCATTGCCAAGGAAGGAGTGTGGCAGTATTACATAAAGGACGTGATCTGGTGAAAAAATTGATGCATTGTTTGCATGATATCAAATCAGTAATCAGGAACTTGCTGCAAGTCACTATAGTCTTGTTCAGTGGTTGCAAGTTTCTTTTTATTAAAAATATATTGTCAATTTTTAATAACAGTTTCAATATTTGTAGTCTTCTATATTTACAGGTGCGTTGAATTGTATCTGAAGTCCTACCTAAGGCATCATTCTTTATAGTTCCCAATAAAAGGGCACAATTCTTTTGGCATTATTGCTTTTTGCTTTTTTAGTATGAATTTGTTACTACACATCTTATATATAAGTTTACCTATCCTCCTATGAATGATATTTTTGCGCAGGCCTTGGATATTCTTGGCAACACCAAATGGCGAGTAAATAGAAGATTACTTGATGTTGTGGAGTCCATCTGGTCTGCAGGAGGTAACATTGCAGGACTGGTTGATTGTAAAGATGTAAGCGTAAACTGATAAACAATTTAATGCTTTCCTTGTAATATTCTTCTGTCCGTCTTAATGAATTTCTTCTTTTATGTGTAAAAAAAAAAAAACTGATAAACAACTTTTCAAGATGTAAAAGGGGGACAGATATTGAAGTCTTCATAAAGGAATGATTGTGTTCGTTCCTTCCTTTTTCTATTTACCTGTTGCTTTTGATAATTAGACTACAAAGCTAAATAAAAATGGGCTTTGCATAAACTAATAAAATAAATTCACCTCTAGATGGTGACATTTGAATTATTTGATGTCCTTAAACAGACAAGCTTTGTTATTGTTCTGATTACTACGGGAATCTTCTATTCCATTGAGACTTGAATGAGCCAGGATTAATCATGGTATAAAATTTCCATGTTTAAATTTGCTGGTCAAATGAGCACCCTGGCCTAGTTCAAAAAATTCTATGCAGATTGTTTTTGTCAATCCTATAATAAATTATCAATGTTACCTATTACTATGTAATTAATCTGGTCTACATATATTCTTCTTTGACTTGTAGGTTCCTATACCTGATAAGCCGCTTGTAGAGGATTTAAAACAAATTCAGGAGTGGAAATGCAGTGTCAGGAAGGCAAAAAAAATCAATTTAGAGAGGCATTCTCAAAGATGTGACATTGAACTTAAGCTTTCTGTAAGATTCCATCTCATTGTCAAATATCTTTCTCTGTTATGTTTGGAAAATTGAGAACAACTGAAAATTTCAGTTGTAGTTTTTATGTCGGTGACCTATGATCTTGCCTACATCTTGGATAATAGGTTGTTGGTCAATGTAACCATATTTAGATGGATTTGAATCCTCTCATGTGAGTTTAACACATGATAAGGTCATGTCAAGAGAGACAGACACAAAGGCACACGATAAAATTTTGGATCCCTGTGCAGGGTTTCTGTTTCTATTTCTCTTGTCTCTTCACATGACATACTCAAATGAAAGGATCCAAATATATACTTGGACTCGATTATCAAAGTTTATGTTTGTTCAATATGATCATGAATGGCATAATCTCAACTAAGTCTTGTATGATCATGTCCATATCTATCCCATGTTTCACTAGATGAGCAATAATTACAAGAAAATACATTCTGAAACAGGTGGCACGAAAAATGAAAGATGAGGAAGGCTTTTATTATCCGCACAATCTTGACTTCCGTGGCAGAGCATATCCTATGCACCCTCATTTGAATCATTTAGGTTCTGATCTGTGTCGAGGACTACTTGAGTTTGCTGAAGGGCGGCCATTGGGAAAGTCTGGACTACAGTGGCTGAAGATACATTTAGCAAATTTGTATGCTGGTGGTGTACAAAAGCTGTCTTATGATGGGCGCCTAGGATTTGTAGAGAACCATATTCATGATATATTTGACTCTGCTGATAACCCTATTAATGGAAATCGTTGGTGGTTAACGGCTGAGGATCCTTTCCAGTGCCTTGCTGCTTGTATTAATTTATCAGAAGCCTTAAGAAGCTCATCACCAAACTCTGTTATCTCGCATCTACCAGTTCATCAGGTAAATGCTTCATTGGAAGCCTTAAAGCAGTGAAAAAAAAGCTGTTACATCTTTTGCAGAGTTCTTTTGTAATTAGCCAAATTGACTCCAAGCTCTCCTGTAGACCTTCAGAAAGAACTTTTATTGTGAGATCTTTAATAAAGTTTTACTATCTAAAAGGTAACATGCAATCAAAGGGAAAACCAAAAAAGAAAAAGAAAACTTGAAATTTGGTACCAAAACCCTAAAAGTGACAGCATGGTAGGTTTTTCATGTTCCAAAACTCCATTGTATTTTATGACTTTTCAATTTAAATTGTTTTCTATATCTAATGTTTTAAAAAATATTTGTTAGTAATGCTGCTCTGATGAATTTTTAGGATGGTTCCTGTAATGGCTTACAGCACTATGCAGCTTTGGGAAGAGATAATGTAGGTTTACTTATATCTCATTTCTTCAATTTTGCAATCACTCTTAATATAATCTGTATTTTCTTTATCAGATTTATATACTTCCTGGATTTGTGATGATTTCAGTATTATATAATTTTTGATATAGTTTTCTTCATTATTTTACCCATGAGTCACTTTGACATTGAACATGTGAGTATTGTTAGAGAGAAAATCATTCATGAATCATGAGCCTCCACTTAATATCGAAAGCTTTTAAGAAAGTTGGTCCTTGACATGGTAGTGGAGTCTCTATGACCAAGTGGTTAGGATTTCGATCCTTTCCACCCCCATTCTTCATAATTAAGTTGAATTTAAGCACAAGGTAAAGTGGGCTTGTGCATTGTCCACGCTTCAAGGCCAAAAGGCTCTTGCATGAAGGGGTGTGTTAGAGTTGTAAAATCATTCATGGGCCTCCACCTAATATATTTTAAACATTTAGGAAAGTTGGTTCTCAACAATTATCATTATGGTGTATTAAGATAACCACTTTCTATTTCTAGTACTCCAATGACGTCTTATCAACACAGCTTATTCAATACCTAGAAAATGGTCTCCCTTTTTGTTTTATTTTGGGAGCTTTTAGCTGCGTCATTACCTTCGTGTGATCATATTTCCATGTTAGGTAATTTATTCAATAGTATGGACAGTGATTTTGCGTTTAACTGATGACAATCTTATCATTTATAATTTGTTAATTGCTTTCCCATTCTCCCAATTATTGGTTATTAAATTTATGTGCATCACCATCCTTCTAGCTAATTGTGGGTGATTAGTCTTTCTGTTCTCTTTCTAGTCTGTTGGATTGGATCTATTTAAAGTTGGACATGCTTTATACTGATGTTCTATTTTCTGGACACAAGTCAATGATCAGTATCACCAGAAACGGCCCATGATTACGATGCTTGATAACTAATTACATTTCTATAGCAATTAATTTGTTTGTTATTCAAACTCATATTCTAAAATGGCTACCATGATCTTAGTCAGTGCAGAGCTCATTAATCTGTCCTACATACATATATGGTCCCTTGTTTGCCACAAAGATTTGATCCACTGCCTTACATTACTGGGTGGTTGAAGTGATAAATTTTTCTATAATATTTGCTGTTTCTGATTAATTTGAGTGGCATCTACTATTCTCACTTTACTGTAATAAATGTGCTTTTTCAGCTGGAGGCTGCTGCAGTTAATTTGGTCGCTAAAGAGAAACCTGCTGATGTTTACTCAGAGATTGCTGTTAGGTATGTCAAATCCATTGTCAGCAATTTCTATGTTTTGCACTTGAAGCTGTTTCATGTTACATTATTTTGAGCTCAAAACCTTTCACTTTATTATCTGACTGCCTTGCTGAATTCAAAATGCACTGCTTCTGCATGTAAGTTTACATGCTTCTATGTTTTTCATTGGGATGGTTACTTTTTTGTTAAAATCTTACCTCATGACCTACTTTGCTTGAGTAAGCTATACAACTCATTAAAGCACCTTCATGATCCATCATGTCATGGGTGGACAATTGATCATTGTCCCCATTACTATGGATAATTAATATTTTATTGTCACTTTAATTATGATATGTGCAGGGTTCATGATATTATGACAAGGGACAGCAACAAAGACCCAGCTACATATCCAAATGCTTTATTAGCTAAGATTTTAATTGATCAGGTCAGTCTTGATTTTGAAGTTTCAAAGTTATGCTCAATGATAAAATTTAAATTGGCTGTGGTCTCTTTTTCTGGTCTGCTCTAACTTTTGGAAGTATTCAGATTGATAGGAAACTGGTCAAACAGACAGTGATGACTTCAGTTTATGGTGTTACTTTTATTGGGGCACGAGACCAAATAAAGAGAAGACTAGAGGAGAAAGGCCTCATTACTGATGACAGACTTTTATTTACTGCAGCTTGCTATGCTGCTAAAGTGAGTATCGGCTGCTAGGATTTTAGCTGTTAGAGATTGTAATAGCTACCTTGACGTGCAATTCTTATTGTTGCATTATGAGATCATTCCCCTCTGGAATGCTTAATAGAATAGAACAGCAAAGTATTCTGTCTAATAAGATCTCTTCATTTATTCAAAAAAATAAATAAGAAAATTCTTTCTAGAGAAAGAAAGGAGCATAAAGATGTAGATTCCTTTTAGACCTACTCAATATGAAACCCAGACAGTGAATTTAAGATGGAGTATTTTATGGTATTGCATATTTAGTTGACTATCCAAGTGTTCAGTTCCTGATGGCTTTGGTTCAATACTATGTGAGCAAAGACACGCTTATACATTCCATCAGCTTTATGGGCGTTGTATTTAGATGCTCTTATCATTCTTGAGTTATATTAGGACATCTGATCAACATTGTCAAACTTAATTTCTATAGGTGACATTGGCTGCCCTCGGAGAAGTTTTTGAAGCTGCGCGTGGCATTATGGGCTGGCTTGGTGATTGTGCAAAGGTTAGCTCTCTTATCGCATGTTGGACTCCAAATGATGCTGTTGGTCCTATTGGTTACTTTTGGCACTTTTGCATGTGGGTTTATGCATCTATTATATGTGTGTGGCTGCACGTTCCCTTGCTTTGTCTCTTTTCCTGAATGGTGGGGGTCTGAAACATTCTGCAGGTGATTGCTTATGAAAACCAGGCTGTTTGTTGGACCACTCCTCTCGGTCTTCCTGTTGTACAACCATACTGTAAAACTGAACGTCATCTGGTGAGCATTCTATATACAATTTTTTTTTTCTTTCCTTTTTTTAGGTATTAATATACTTAACAGTGACAGGTAAAAACCAATCTGCAAAATGTACAATGTAATAGTGGTTAAAGGAAGGATACAACATGCTCTAAAATTTGAAAGACTTATAAAGTTGTGACAATCCCACTAAAGAAGTATGTAGGTAATTTTATGTGACATGATGCAATAGATGGATGCATTTACTGCGTAATGTGGATCCTTCTTTAGCATGTTGTTATACCCATTTGGCTGCAATTATTGGTGTATCACAATTTTCTTGATCATGTGTCATTCTAAGTTGGCTGTGCATCATTTCAGCCATCTTTTTGCTGTGTTGTCTTTGTAGTATTGTCCATGTTGTTGTCTCTTTAGTATTCAACAGTGTTTGGGATGCCTCATTTTACTGTGCTGTCTCTCCAGCATTGTTTGGGTCACCTTTTACACTGGTTTATTTTGCTCATTATATTTTAAAGTTATTTTCTTTTTGTGTTTATTTGTAATGAGCCGAGAGCTTAGGAAGCTTTGGTTTGAGGGAAGTGTTAGAATATTGGAATTACTGTTGTGTTAGGAGTCTTATTTTGTAAGTAGTATTATTGGGTTTAGCTTGTACTAGTTGTACTACACTGGTAGCTGGTCTAGAATATTAGTATAAATAAAAGTCTTAGGTTAGTGTTTTGTATCACATCTCATTACTCAAATATATTTTTCTCGTCTCTCTCTCCATCTTTTCTCTAACAGGCTATAATTCCCAAAAATACAACAGTAACTCAGCTGTGAGGCATCCAAAAAAATCCTACAGTTAGGCAATACAGTGGGGCTAGATCAATCAGTCTACCTACACAATATGTAATAATAAATTAGTGATGGTGGCCATTGCCATTGCACTTGGAATTACTTGGGTATAGACAACCTGATATTTCCTCATAAATGTCTAAGCCAGTAGGCCATAATTATATTCTTTTGAAGACTGCATCGCAAAGTAATGCCCAAATATTGGGAAACACTAGTTTTCTGCAAAATAGATTTGTGAAGTGTTGTTTACTCCATTCATAGTGTTAGAATGTTGGAAATAAGCAATAAGAATTAATTAGGTTCATGTATCAATAGCCAAGATAGTGTCATAGGAAATAGCGTAAATTCATTATTATTGTCTTGTAAATAGGTAATGTATTTATTCTCTTGATACATATAAATATCATGTATGCTGAGTGTCATTCACTCAAGTAGATTCAGAAACCTTTCTTCTAAATTTCTGAATGTTGGAAATAAGCAATAAGAATTAATTAGGTTCATGTATCAATAGCCAAGATAGTGTCATAGGAAATAGCGTAAATTCATTATTATTGTCTTGTAAATAGGTAATGTATTTATTCTCTTGATATATATAAATATCATGTATGCTGAGTGTCATTCACTCAAGTAGATTCAGAAACCTTTCTTCTAAATTTCTCCGAGTCATTCTCTAAATTCAAGTTGGTATTAGAGCAGGTTTCGACCCAGCTCTGTTTAGCTGTTCTAAATCACTGTCTAGTGATAAAATTTCTCAGCCGCGCGTCTTACCGACTATCCCAATCTTTGCCACGCATCCTACCGGCACCTTTTTTGGCGACTGTTCAACACCTCAGTTGGTGTCACAGCCACCAAAATCAAGTCCAGCATCTCCAGATCGGTCCAACCCCGAAGTCGCGCCGCCATCGGAAACGCCACACGCTGCCACCATCTGTCAGCCCAGCTCGCCACCGTCGGTGCATGAGCGCACGTCTGGCCTCAGCTCCAGCTGCCGTTGATCCCATTTGGTTCGCCTTGACGTTTTCGGTCTGGTTTTGTTCTTGTTTCTCACATCATGGTCTCTTCATACTGCAGGTCTCTTCCTAAGGTGCTTCAAGTCTTTTGTGTTGTTATCTAACGATGAGTTCTTCTAATTCTGATGTCACATATCCAAAGGAGCAGTTTACTCTCTCCAGCTTGTCTGTTCCATCCATCACAAGTAAGAGATTGACGGGTTCTACCGCTTACAAGTCATGGGCGTCTTCTGTGAAAATTTGGTTTGCTGGCTAGGGCAAGTCAGAACACCTTACAACTAAGTCAGAGGATGTCCCCCCAAATCAATCGGCTAAATGGAAACAAATTGACTCGTAGCTGCTTAGTGTCCTTCTTTCCATTGACCCATCAATTGTGGACCTCTTCCAACCATTTGAAACCTGTTACGAAGTGTGGCAAGAAGCTTCTAATTGCTATGCCAATGATATCCAGTGCCTCTATTCCATTGTTTCTGACATGATAACTTTGCAACAACAGTTTACCAAGACGGAAACTTTTCTTGGTAAAGCTCGTTCTTTGATGCAGGAATTTTCAGTAATGATGCCCTATGCTAAAGATCAGGCAGCGCACAAGAAGCAACAAGAAGCATTCTTTATGGTTCTTGCTTTGTCTTCTCTTCCAACCGACCTGGAGAATGTCCGACAACAAATTCTGACTAGTGTTGATACTCCTACATTATCACAGATCTTTCGTCGATTACTGAATATTTCAATATGGCATTACCTCTTGTTTCTGCTTCCCCGACTATCTCATCAGAATCTTCAACTTTTGTCTCTCATGCTAATAATTCTGGTGGTCGTGGTCGTGGTCGTGGAAGGGGACGTGGTGGTAACTGGCCTCAATGTACCTTTTGCAATAGGCTAGGACACTTGGAAGAACGCTGTTGGGCAAAGCATGGTAAACCTACTTCTGCTAACTTTGCTTAGGCTGAGCCAGTTTCGACACCTCCTATTGTGACCCTCACTACAGCAGACTATGAGGCCTTCCTTCGCTTTAAGGCCACCTCACAGCCTTCAACATCTACTACAGTAGTTGAACAAACTGGTAATCTCACTGCTCGTATCTCTCAGTCTTCTCTTGGACCCTGGGTAATTGATTCTAGTGCTTCAGATCATCTCTGTGGTAATAAGATCTTCTTACCTCTCTTTCTTTTTCCAATTCCTTACCTTCTGTCACACTTACCAATGGGACCAAAGCTCTTGTCCTTGGCATTAGTCAAACCTGACCATGTCCTCTCTTACCTTTAATTTTTGTTCTTTATGCTCTTGGTTGTCCTGTTAATTTGATATCTGTTAGCCAATTAATTTGATCTCTTAATTGTTCCATTACCTTTACTAAAAACTTTGTTCTTGTGCAGGATCCGAATACGAGGAGGACGATTGGAGTCGGTCGTGGGTTTAAAGGGCTTTACCATCTTGCTGTGCCAAATTCCCCAGTAGCATGTACCTTAATGGATTCTTCAGCTGTCATTCATAGTTGTCTTGGACATCCCAGTCTTTCTAAACTTCAGAAGATGGTTCCACATCTCTCTACTTTAAAGTCCTTAGAGTGTGAGTCTTGTCAAAAAGGGAAACATATTCAAACTTCTTTTTCTAGTAGTTTTAATAAAAAATCTAAGTCTCTTTTTTCTCTTATACATTTGGATATTTGGGGAACAAGTCGTGTCAGTTCTAGTCTTTGCTTTCAGTATTTTGTTACGTTTATTGATGATTACTCGTGTTGTACTCGGGTCTTTTTAATGAAAAATCATGCTGAGTTGTTTTCCATTTTTCAAAAATTTTATGCTGAGATAAAAACTCAATTTGGTCAAACCATTCATGTCTTACGTAGTGATAATGCATGTGAGTATTGTCTAGTCAATTTCAAGATTTCTTGGCAAAACATGGTATTTTACATCAAACAAAACATGTCCTTATACTCCACAACAGAACGGAGTGGTTGAACATAAAAATCGTCATTTGATTGAAACAACCAGGACTTCACTCATTCATATGAATGTTTCTCTTCGTTTTTAGGGGGATGCTATTCTTACGGCTTGTTATTTAATTAATCACATGCCCTCCTCTGTGTTGCATGATAAAATTCCTCACACTATATTGTTTCCTGGTACTTTTGCTTACCTTGTTTCTCCGCATGTCTTTGGTTGTACCTGTTTTGTTCATGATCTTACTCCAGGAAAAGTCAAACTCACTGCTAAAGGTTTCAAATGTTTCTTTTTTGGTTATTCTTGTCTTCAGAAAGGGTACCGTTGTTATTCACCTAATCTGGGTCATTATATTGTTTCTACTGATGTCACCTTTTTTGAGCGACAACCTTTCTTCACTTTGTCTGCAGATATCTCTCAGGTGAACACTATACTTCTTCTTCCTTTCTATAATCCTTCTATTATCATATCACCTAGTCCCGAAAGTTCATCAAGTCTTAGTCCCTCTGTTGGTCCTCCACATTCTCCTATTGTCTATCGTCGTCGCACTCATCTGTCTACTAGTGCCATGCCTACTGTGGAAGATGTCCCTGATAACTCACCACCTTCACCAGCTGCTTCTCTTGATTTGGATCCTACATCGGATAGTCCTCCCATTGCTCTTCGAAAAGATACGCGTCGCAATTCTCATCCTCTTTATGCCTTCCTGAGTAATGATCGTCTTTCTCCTCAATATTACACTTTTGTTTCGAGTTTGTCCTCTGTTTCTATTCCCAAAACCACTGGTAAAGCACTGTCTCATCTAGGTTGGCGACAAGCTATGATTGATGAGATGTCTGCCCTGCATTCTAATGGCACATGAGATCTAGTTTCTCGACCACCTAGTAAGTTAGTTGTTGGCTGTCGTTGGATGTTCACAATGGAGGTTGGCCCGATGGCTTTATCGATTGATTGAAAGCTCGTTTGGTAGCTAAAGGCTACACCTAGATTTATGGTCTTGATTATAATGACTCTTTTTCTCCAGTGGCCAAGATTGCTTCCGTTCGTTTATTTCTTGCCTTGGCTGCAATTCGTCACTGACCTCTTTATCAGCTCGATATAAAGAATGTTTTTCTTCATGGAGATTTATAAGAGGAAGTCTACATGGAGCAACCACCTGGTTTTGTTGCTCAGTGGAAGTCTGGACTAGTCTGTAAGCTCTGTAAATCTCTATATGGTCTAAAGCAATCACCTCGGGCTTGGTTTGGATGTTTCAGTACTGTTGTACAAGCCTGTGGCATGACCAGAAGTCAAGCCGATCATTCTATTTTCTATCGGTGCCATTCTCCTGATCAATGCATCTACCTTGTTGTCTATGTGGATACCATTGTTATTACTGGTAATGATTACGCTGGTATTGAACAGTTGAAGCAATATCTATTCAAGCACTTTCAGACTAAGGTTCTTGGCAAGCTTCGATATTTTCTGGGTATAGAAGTTGCACAATCTAGCAATGGTATTTCTATTTCCTAAGGGAAATATGCCTTGGATATTCTAGAAGAGGCTGGCATGACAGGGTGTAAACCCATTGATACACCCATGGATCCCAATGTCAAACTTCTTCCAGAACAGGAGGAGCCATTATCAGACCCTGGACGGTATCGAAGAATGATTGGGAAGCTAAACTATCTCACAGTAACTAGGCCAGATATTTCTTTTGCTGTAACAATGTTGAGTCTATTCCTTGATTCCCCATGTAACTCACACTAAGATGCTACTGTTCGGGTGCTTAGATATATCAAAGGAGCTCCAGGAAGAGATTGCTCTATGAGGATAAAGGCCATATAGAGATATGTTGTTATACAAATGCTGATTGGGCAAGTTCTTCCTCAGACAGGCGTTCTACCTCAGGATATTGTGTTCTTTTTGGAGGTAATCTGATATCTTGGAAAAGTAAGAAGCAAACTGTGGTTGCTAAGTCAAGTGCCTAAGCTGAGTATCGAGCAATGACAATTGCAACATGTGAACTTATATGATTAAAATATTTGCTAAAGGAGTTAGGTGTTTGTAAAGAGCAATCTATGAAGCTTGTGTGTGATAATCAAGTAGCTTTGCATATAGCTTCAAATCCAGTATTTCATGAAAGAACAAAACACATTGAGATTGATTGTCACTTTGTGAGGGAGAAGATTCAGTCTGGAGAAATTGCTATTGCTTTCGTTAATTCCAATGAGCAACTGGCCGATGTTTTCACCAAATCTCTCTGAGGTCCTCGAGTTAATTATATATGTAACAAGCTTGGTGCATATGACATATATGCACCAGCATGAGGGGGAGTGTTAGAATGTTGGAAATAAGCAATAAGAATTAATTAGGTTTATCTATGACTAGCCAAGATAGTGTCATAGGAAATAGCGTAATAGGAAATAGCTTAAATTCATTATTATTGTCTTGTAAATAGGTGATGTATTTATTCTCTTGATACATATAAATATCATGTGTGTTGAGTGCCATTCACTCAAGCAGATTCAGAAACCTTTCCTCTAAATTTCTCTGGGTCATTCTCTAAATTCAAGTCATAGTATTAGCTGTAGAAACCCATGACAGTTGCCAATAATTATACATTTGAATCAAATTATATTGATTTTAAACTTTTTGACCCATCTCAAAATTCCACACTAATGAATCTCACCATGGACTGCAGATCAGAACATCTCTTCAGGTTTTGGCTTTGCGGAGGGAGGGTAATGCAGTAAGTATACATAATCTTTTTTCCAGTTTCCTTTTCTTTCTGAACTATTTTAATTATTTAAACTATTTGTATTCCAGGTATCTGTGAAGAAACAGAGAAGTGCATTTCCTCCTAACTTTGTACATTCACTGGATAGTTCACACATGATGATGACTGCCCTTGCCTGCAGCGACACTGGCTTACGTTTTGCAGGTTTGAAGACCTCATTTCTCCAATGAAATATTAAACATATGTGAAACTTCCCTTTAAAGTCAATAAATTATTCAATCTTAGTTTATTAGACTTATAACTTTTAAGTGTATAGGAATTGTCTGTTTTGTCTTTGGCATCTATGCTTAATTGTTTTTGGAAGATGTAGGGGTGCAGTTGGAATCAATTACTTTTAAAATTGTGAAAGATTATCACAATCTTAAGGTAAATGCAGTTTGTTTGAGGTTTGCGTTTAGAGGAGTTTCTTTTTTTCATAGAATCCATTTGTTGAATATTGCACCCTGAAAGCTTTAGAGAAAATGAGTATAGAACTTACCATGTAAACTAGTTAGTATTCTAGGACCTGTTTTGTTCATTTCAGAAAACAAACTTCTTTAATGAAATATTAAAATTTTGTTTGAAGTATACATAAAATTAAGGATGTTATTTGGAGTCTTCAGTGAATTAATTGTGGGTTTACCCTCAGTTTGTAGCAGTTTTTATTGATTAGTTTTTAAAGGCTTTGATATGAGTGAGGGAGGCAAAGTCTTCTGGAGGTGTGTTATATAGACTTCTATTTACTGACAGCCCTTATCTTCAAATAAATATTTCTGTCTTTTCCTCTGTTATGGGATAGATTGGTCTTTTCCCTTTTTGACTTGATAAGTTTCCCTTTTTGACTTGATAAGTTATTGAAGAGCTTTATCGTTTTGATGTGTTCTTTTGCTCCCTTTGTTTTTTGTTACTAGTTAACTTGCTTTCGAGGATGCCTTACTTTTCCACTCCTTACTCTTTGTTCTATTTATGGTTATTTGCAATTTCCTGCCCTGATCTATTAGTCCAATTTCAATTTCCTTCTTGACCTCTCGATTTGAGCTTTCAAATTATTTTCTTTAAAAAAAAAATTAACTGGACAATTCTTGGTTCATTTTCTGTTTGAGTTTATAGTTAGGGAAACCAAAAGAATTACTCGTTTGTAAAATTCTTGATTCATTTCTGAAAATTGCTTCTAGAAACTCTCTTGCTTGCTCTCTCGCTCATTAAAGTTTTTTTTTTTGAGACAGAGAATTCAAGCTTTAATTCACTGTGTATGGATGGGATTGGTCCTAAGTTAAGTTATTATATCATAGTTTGTATAGTTGAAATGTTATTCTTCCATTGCTGTGTCTCGATCCTCTTTCTGATCTCTACATCTCAAACCTCTCAATTTGTCCTATACTCATCAGATACGTGCTCCATAGAATATACAAAAGATCTTGGGATCTTGCTTTGGATCAACTTGCTTTTGAATTTTTTACAACTTCTAATATTCATGTTGGAGGTTATGAGATTAATGCTCAAGGCATATCTAGAGTCTAGACTCTTTAGTTACAACTGCAGTTAAATCCATCTTTAGTTATCTGGTTCTGCGAATATATTTACATTTATTTTCACTTTATATGCTCAAATTTGAGAAATTTGGTGGCAGGAAATATCTATAAAAGAAATATACTTCTTTATTTTTCATGTATTTTGCTGCTTACATTTTGTGAAATAATTGTTTGCAGGGGTTCATGACTCATTTTGGACACACGCATGTGATGTCGAGAAAATGAATCAGATTCTTAGAGAAAAATTTGTGGAGCTTTATAACATGCCTATACTTGAAAATGTAAGTTCTTGCTGTTTCACGAGAAGTTTGGGCTTATTTTATCGGAATAAATGGAGAAAAATTATTGTTATCTTATTATCAAATATATGCAAGTTCTTGGAGGTCTTTAATTGCCATGTGTGTTGTGGGGAAAGTTAAATAATTTCTTAATATAAAACATAAATTGTCAGATGAGAGCAAAACAGCAAAAGAAAATATTTTTTCTTTTTAGAAGGGGAAAAAATGTACATACCACCTGTTGAAATTTATCCCGTTTTAAAGTACTACCATGAACTTTTGAATTCAAGGGAGAGGTCCTTAAACTTTCTAAAACACCCTTCCATCCTTCATCAGGTAACTTGCACATGTTCTGTTCATTAATACAAGGACCATTTGGCATAAGGATTGAAAGCATTGACAAGGCATAGATTTAGCCTTACCCTGTAGTAGTATTTACTTGAGGATGGGGGATCAGGATTTAAACTCTGGATCACTTGGTCAAACAGATTTATACATAATAACTAATCCACTTAAAAGCTTAATATTAGCTGAAAGAATGGATTCTATTGACTGGAAATTTAAATATAAATGTATATTATTGTGGAACTTATTTAATATTTATTTATTTAAAACTGCACCAAGGTTGTATAGACAGCCTTCCCTTTGAACCTAGAACTATGGAAGCTCCTCCTATACTATATAATATTACAGATAACTTGTCAAGAAACTGCTATATATTTTTTTATAAAATATTTGTCCATAGACTGTTATTAAACTAGCATCACATCTGAGTTCAAACTCATGCTAAAATCATTAGGATCACATCGTCCCTGCTTAATCCAAGACTGTTGCCTTTTTAAACCAAAAGAGTGAGGAAAACAAACCTCATTGTTTGTTTCCTTTAACCTTGTTGTGATTGAACTTTGATTTGTCGACAGTTGCTGGAGGGCTTCCGGACTTCATATCCAGGATTGGCTTTCCCTCCACTGCCAAAGAGAGGTAATTTTGACTTACAGAAGGTTCTTGATTCTCCATACTTTTTCAACTGAGCATTTCTCCACAATCAACAATTATAAATTTCTGTGGAAGCATTCTTTACTTCTAATGCAAAGTCATTGAGGAACTTCTGGGACATAATTCATCCTGTTTCGGAAGTTGAGATTGGAACAATGACCCAACATTGCTTCTGGAAAAGGCTGGGAAGGAAAGAAAATAATTTCCAATGACATTTTGAAGACGCATCTTGTTGCTAGAATGCTCAGAATTTTACTGATTTTGGGGATCTAATTAACATAAGGCTGGTTCAAGAGGAGATAAGCTTTTATCAACCATCAAATTTATAATCAACATACAGGGAAGGAAATTCTCCATGAAATTTTAATGCCGGCGATTTCCAACACGTGAGTTGAGTTGCTGCTGGGCAATGGACAGTGGCTAATGCTAAATGCTTGCAGCAGGTCTTCTGTACAGTGCGGAGCCAAGAGCCAGAGCTAACTTTGATAATGCAAAAAAGAATTTTTCTGTTTACATGTAAAATAGATGAGTAGATATATTATAGTAGATCAGAGGAGAAAGGTAGTTAGGGATAGACACATGATGTTATTTCTGATTTCTAAAAAAATTAGTCATTTTCATTGAATTGAATTATATTGAGAAGAAGTCGAAAAGGAAAGTAGAGTTCATCCTTGTTATCTCAGCTTTATATTGGACAATATCTGGTTAATTTGATGCAGTGAACCAAATACAGTTCATTTATACATTTTGGCTTCAAGTATCTCAACTGTTTATGGTTCGCATAGTGTTATGTCCGCACTTATAAGTTAATTTGAAACTATTAACATAATACTTCTCATAATATATATGGATGCAGAAAGTAATGAAACTACTGAAGAAAAACTGTTATAAGATTGCACTAGTGCAAATACCCATGATCAGTTGGTGAACAACATATCATTTTTCTTTCCAGTTAGAACTTCTTGTTGGGCAGAAAAGGGTGTGATATGTTCATTTAACAAGCATACGCCATTTAAAGTGGCATGAAATGGCAATGCTTTTGGTTTTTGATGCCTTGTCAAGAGTTCAAGAATGGAAAGACCAAGGCGTTTGGATTCCACACTGCACTGGCAACAAGTTGGTTGAAAATTATCTGGAGGACAAGTTTACGCTAGGACAAATTTGTGCATTCCTTTTATACTTGTTTTGTGTCCTAGTGCGAAAACTGTAGTTCAATCCACACGTCCAAGGGTTATGACTGTGGCTGATTGTGCACAAAAAGCAAATTTTGGTTTCCATCGGCTAAATGGTTGCGGTGAGAATCTATGTAGACTCGTTGTTACTGTTGGGATCTAATGTTTCCCGGCGAAAACAAGGGTAGCTTATTTATATATTCTTTTTGCAAAACATAAATAATAACAGTGTACCTTCACATTAGTGGGGACTCGAACGTTCACATTTTGAACTCGAGTGAGGTTAGTTAGCGCAGTTTATACTATAATGTACCAAGATCATGTCTCTTTCTTTAAACGAACATCCAATACTTCCACATAAGGTGTACTAATAGAATCTCGATTTAAATGGAATGTACGGGAAAGGAAGAGGTTATTTTCTATGTAAAGATGAAAAACACACGGGCATCTATTTGGGGGGTTTGTTCTTCTATGGTCATAGATATACAATTAACATTCAATAACCATTGGAGAAAAAAAAAAAGCCAAGGATAACTGCTAAGTGCTAATTGAAGCAGGATATCGGTGTGTGTTTTAGAGGCGGGGTTTCTACAGTTTATAGCATAATCGTAATGGGAAAAGAAAGCCCATATAAACAAGTGTAATTACGTTTTAGGATCAATTCATTTATGACCGCAGGTTTTAAAATCATGTAGCTAATAATATAGAGTGAAAACCACATCCTGTAGGAAGTAACCAAGTTTATATAATGTGGCACTTGGCAAACCACCATTGTAGAGCAAATGCCAGAGTGGAAATCATAATTCAGGATTCAAACATGGCTGCTTTTGGAGCTGGAAACTCGGCACTAATATTTTCTGAAAATTGCCTCCTAATTGGAGCTATAAGTGACATTTATCTTCCACCAGTTGGTTGCAAATGCCAGAGTTCTCAATATTATGCTAGTCCAGTGAGTGAGAAATCTTCAAGGTCTTCATAGTACTATATCAAGGTGTCTCATCATACTTTCTCTTCATATCTAGCACCTTATTAAAGTCAATATCTCATACTGCTATTCCACAGAAAAACCAGGATATCTGGACTCAATTCAGAACTACAATCATCAATGATGAGTTCTGCCATGACAAGAACAGATGTAGAAACCGAATAAAAGAATGAACTTCCATTCTGCCAAAAGACACATAATAATATACACAATATATAGAGGAAAATATGGACTTGAATACAGAGATATATAAATATCTTCTGTTTATTTATTTTTTGCTGCGAGATATACATAAATATCTTACCAAGGAAGCTAAAGGTCAGAGACTGTATTAAAGTAGGACTTTAAGGTCATGCTATTCTTCAAAGAAGCAGGGTTAGAAGGTCTAAGACCACTTAGATATAATGTCATAAGTTTATGATATTCACAATTTCATCTGCTTCATCCATAACGACCATTTAACAGCTTCTAAAAATTTATCATTTCGTCGCAGCGCAATGATAAGATTAGTATAGGTTATCCTGTCAGGTTCTATTCCATTTTTTCTCATTTCCTTGATCAAACCTACAGCTTCTTCAACCATTCCTGCAATTCCATATGCCTTGATCAATGTGTTATAGCCGTATAAATCAGGTCCAAGTCCACCATCTTTCAATTCTGTAAGCACGTTAACAACTTCGTTAATCCATCCTTGTTCTCCATAGATATTGATCATGGTGTTGTATGTGTAGTGATCAGAGGCACAATTTGATTCCTTCATCTGTTGCAACACAGATCTAAAAGTCTCCATTTGGCCATCTTTCCCATAAGCATCCAGCATTGAATTGTAGGCTTCAAGGGAAACTGAAAATCCATCAAATTGCATCTTCTGAACCGTTGATGACATGTTCTTGAAGTCTTTATTTTTCCCATATGCAGCTATGATAGTGTTGTAAGAGATCACATCAACCAGGCCTTGTTTCTTAGCCATGCAGAACAACCTCCTAACCTTCTTGAAAAGCTTGGCTTTCCCAAAGACATCAAGCATGACATTGAAGGTAATTGTGCTAGGTGCAAATCCACGCTCAAGCATCTCATCAAAAAGCCTGGAAAGCTCATCTACTGGCAGAGCCTGAGCACAGCATTTCAGGGCACAAATATATAGTTCTTGGTCCCAATTCACTCGATCTTTTGAGATTTTGTAGTACAGATCAGCTAATTTATCCACCATGTTACATCTTCGATAAATACGGAACATATCACGCAACAGAAAATTGTCTGGAACAATATCCGGTCGCTTGTCAATTGCATCCAAAACAAAGCAAGCATCTTTCAAAGATCCAGCTTTGACATACATTCTTACAACAATGCTATAGGCAATCACATCCAACGAAATTCCTGAAGATTTCAACTTCAGGTACAACATCTCTGCTTCGTTGGAGAGGCCCATGACACTGTAAATGTCAATCATCGTGCACACGATGTGCATGTTTGGCTTGTCATCAATTTTGGGCATCTGACTGTAGATCTTAACAGCATCCTCCAGCAAACCTGCCTCTTTGCACGAGCAAATCAAAAGATGATACAAGTTATCCTCATAACGCGGATCATGCCACTTTTTGTCATTCAACACTTTGATGGCATCATCCACCAACTGATGTTTCACATAAGCCATGACCAAAGTGGAGCAAGAATTCTGGTTGACTAGAACATGTTGATAAAAAGAACCATTCAGCAAAAGTGGCATTTTATCAACATTTCCAGCACTCTCATACGCGTGCAAAAGAATACCAAGCATAGAAGAATACTGGCATCCAGTCTCCACCATATCATCAAGGGTTTCAATGGCACCCCCTTCATCTCCATGTTTGGCTTGCAATTTTATCATTGTATACAAGTTAGACGAATTCGGCTTGTACCCTAGTCGTTTGAGCTCTTTATAGTACCATCTCGCTTCTTCATAATTATCAGCTCTTCCCCAGCCTTCAATCATAGAACGGTAAGTGGTTTCATCAGGATCCAACCCAACATTCCTCATATTATTAAACAGCCTGTGAGCAGCATCCATGTTGGATGCTTTCCCATACCCAGTTATCATAGTATTATAAGCAACAATATTGGGACCAAACCCTGCTTCTTGCATTGACATTAACACTTTCTCAGCATCCCCCAATTTCCCTTGCTGACTATAAGCATTCAGCATCACCAACCAATTCTCCAAATTAGGAACCACTTCATCTTTTCTTATCAAACCAATGACCCCTTCCGCTTTTTCATACAACCCAAAACGGGTATAAATAGTTATCATAGCTGAATACGCAGATTCACACACTATCCCACATTTCCTCATTTGCGAAAACGCAAACTCTGCCTCCTCAACGTTCCAACCCTTCCGGTAAAGCCCCATCAACATACCAAAAGTCGCAATGTTAGGTGCAACTCCACAATCCAACATCAATCGAAACCACTTTGTCCCCAATTCCACAAAATTTCGTTTACAACACGCGTATATAAGCGAGTTGAAAACGTGAAAACTCAATTCGGAACCAAAATTGGTCCTCATTTCAAAAATCAATTTCTCTGCAGCTTTCCAATCTTCTCTCCTGCTCAACGCGCGAACGACCACGTTGTAAGCACCGGTGTTGCGTTCCAGCTTCCCCGTTCTCCTCATCCACTCGAAAAACGACAGCGTTCTGGCGTCGTCGCTCGTGCTCTCAAGTCGTTTCAGGATTGCATTGCAATGCTCCGTGCTCAATTCAACCCCGACGGAAGCGTAATCCACGTCAACATTACCGTCAACGACTACGAGGAACTTGTCTGTGTCTGGTGGAGCAATGTTTTTCTTTGCGTAATGGAGTTTCAAATCCACTCCGATTTCTCTGTTTGGCACTCTCTTCGGGCACCGAACCTTGATCCTAACCTGAGGGTTGGAGTTCAGTTTCGCCTCGACCGAACCTTCGACCTGAATGTGCTTCGTTTTTTTGGACAGAGATTTGAACGGGCAAGCTCCATTTGCCTGAACGCAATTAGAAATGGAAGGAATTGAGGTCTTGGAATCGAAAGTATCGAGGGAAATGGAAAATCTCAGTAAGGCCATGAAGAAGAAGAAGAAGAAGGTAGTGGGAGTGGTAGTGTTGTGAATTGTGATTGAAACCGGTGGTGGTGGAAGCACTTCTTTTTCTTTAAAAAATTATCATCTTACCTTATTTTTTAATACTATTTTTTTGGTTAATAATATATAAATTTATAGTTAATTATATATATTATATATATTAATTAGTTAATGAATAAATTTATACTTTATGATTGAAATTTAAATTAATTAATTAATTAATTAATTAATTATATATATATAATTAATTATAAATTTATATATCTTTACTTAAATATAAAAAATAATATTAAAAACTGACATAGGAATATAAGTTGTTTTGATTTCATCTCATCGTGCAATCATGTGTTCGTGGATGGTCTTGTGGTGTGGCTTTTGGTGTTTGCTGCTGGTCGAAGCAAAAATATCTGCAGACAAGATGCGTCGTCGTTGGGCCCAAACGCAGACAACTGGAATCATTTTTCAGTTTATTTGTAATTGTAACGTGCAATGGTGTAAGGAGTTTGGGTTAATTGGGGGCCTAAACAACTTTCCTGGCCCAAGACTATTTCTTTCTGAAAATGATAAATAGCACGAAAAGTTTTTTTTTTTTTTTTACAAAATGTGTTACTAATGACTTGAAAGTTGAAACAACTATACGAAAGAGAAGTTGACTGATGCGAGTCCCACGCGAATGTTATTATTATATGTTTCAAGAGCAGGAATAAATATATTCTTCTTTTCTTGATATTTTTTTTTTCAAATTAGAACCATGAAACTCATCAATTACCTACTTCGAGTTTCATATCATTACGATGATTGAATTAGAATAAATGTTGCATTTGAATCACTAATTCTTCTTTCCCATCTTCATTGTTTATATATGTTGAGTAATATTAATATAAACTTAACTTTATGATCAATCTTATACATAACAATATATTTATTATTAAATTTTATAATATAAACATATTTATAATTTTGAATTATGTTTTAAATAATTAATATATTGTTACGTATAAGTTTCATCATAAATTTAAATATATACTAACATTACTCATATATGTATTTACGTTAGGAGCCTATTTTTACTTTTTCCTATTAACTTCGACACACACACATATATATATATATATTGTTTTTGAACCATACATATAGTGTTCTAAGTGCTAACCTTTCGGCACTAAAACGAATGCTAAATGAGAATTTGAATGTGTCCAAAGAAATTGATTTATATATATATATATATATATATATATATATATATATATATATATATATATATATATATATATATATATATATATATATGAAATCAATTGAGAGAGTGTTTATTATGAGAGGATGAGATGAGTGAATCTTGACCATTGGATCTTATATAAATGGCCAAGAAACATAAACGTGTGACTTTTTAAAGTAATACATGACCTTTAAGTAACTTTTAATCTTAACCATCCATGTATGGTTATATGGTCAAGATTTCTTCTCATCTTCTCACAATAACCACTCCTCTCATTATATATGTCCCCTATATATATATATATATTGTTCACTTTGAATCATACATATAGTGTTCTAAGTGCTAACCTTTCGGCACTAAAACGAATGCTAAATGAGAATTTGAATGTGTCCAAAGAAATTGATTGAAGTAGGGTTTTATTCAAAACTCCGTTAGAATTTTTGGTGTTTGTTTTCTCTTCAGGAGATTTAGTCATTATCATTGTTTTTAGAATAATTTTAAATTTTTTTATCTAATTCTCTTACTAATCTTTTTAATTATTAAATAAAAAAATATTAAATATTTTTTTATATTTTTAAAACATTAAATATATTTATTTTTTTTATTTAATATTATAAAAATTATTAAAATAAACTTGTAAGGAGATATAACAAAATTCTTGATTTTATACCCAAACTGATCAACCGGTCAAACTGGATTAATCGGCTGGTGTTTTTAAAATTAGTGAAAAACCTACCAAACCGGTTGTGAACGGATCAAATGTGGTGCGGCATAAAATGTCCAAAGGAAGATTGGAACCTGAGCGCCTTTTATTCCTCCTTTGCGCGCTAGAGCACTGAGCTGCAAATGACTCATATAACTTTCGGACTCCAATCACTAAATTTATTCTACATTTTTAGTCATGAAAATAAATTCAAATTGTCAAATGTTTCAAGTATAGGGCTCAAACCAAGCACCCGTGCATAAAATATATGCATGCGCTTATGTTGTTTGATTGATAATTCGTAATTATATGCTATATTGAATTTCTTCTGATACTCAAACATTTAATTGTGAAAATATACTTGGTGTAACATATATTTAATTATATTTATATAGTGTAAAATTTATTTATTGTGTTTATTTAATATGTTGACTTATATTCACGTCAAGAAAAATTTGTATTTAGTTATATTATATGTATCATAAATTACTTTTAGCATAATATAGATATATCCAAGTTGTCGAATATCTTTTTTGTTTGTGTCAGATATTCAAATTTCTTATTGTTATCCAATTTGTCTAATATATGTTACTCTTTGATTTGTCCTAGATATTCAAGTTCCCTATTGTTATTCAAGTTGTCAAATGTCTATTGCTCTTTTGTTTGTTCCAGATTGTTGAATCCCCTATTCTTTTCCAGGTTGTTGAATATCCATTGCTCTTTTATTTGTCCCAAATATCTGAATCCCCTCTTATTATCCAAATTGTTGAATATTTGTTGCTCTTTTGTTATCTAGGTTGTCAGATGATATGTTAATCTTTTACCTCAGAATTTCGGTTAGCTTATTATTACCCAAGTTGTTAGATAATCTATTAATTACTTGTCTCAAATTTGTTAGCTATGACAACTATCACTCAAGAGGGAGGTGAATTGAGTGATTACAAATTTTTAAAATAATTTTGAGAAATTATGTATTTTGATATTTTTAATCAACACATGTAATGGAATAAGTCTAGCAAAGGTACAACTATTAGAGATTTCTCAAATACTACTTGGGATATAAAATAAATCAAGCAAACAAGTTAGATATCAAATTTAACTCAAGCATATATAATTAAAGCATAAATATAAAGGAGATAAAGTTGAGAAAAGCAAACACAATAATTTATCCTGATTCAACCATCAACTACTTGTGACCTACATCCAGTTCTCAAGCTTAACTTAATATTTGCTTCACTATCTCCTAGACTTCATAGGTGCAAGGAAAACTTTTGTACAAGCAAGAACACTCCTCACACCTTGGGATACCTCACCATTGTGCTAGAGCCTCCAACTCTTCAAGCTTCACAAGTACTTGAAAAACATTTACATTCAAGAGCACTCATAACACTTTTGGAATATCTCACCATTTGTGTTTAAACCTCACTACAAAGGATACCTCACCCTTTCCTCTCTTGAGGGATACCTCACCCTCTTACAATGATTTTAAGATGAAGAGAAAGATTATAAACTTTCACAAAAGTAGATATATAACTTGAAGAACAAAGGAATAGAAGGATTTTGCAATAAAGAGCTCAAAATACGATTTTGATGATTCAATGATCAAACCAAGTGTTTTAGAGGTTCTTAAAGATGTAAATGCTTCAATATATACTTATTTATAGAGCTTAAGTGATAAAATAGTTGTTGGTAGTGTTTAGAAATGATTTTTTTTTTATGAAAACTAGCCGTTAACAGCCATTAAGAACGCTTCTGAGCATGTTGTAATCGATTACATGGATGTTGTAATCGATTACATGACCTCTTCCAGAGTTATAATTGATTACAAGACTTCTGTAATCGAGTATATGACCTCTAATTTTGAAAACTGACTTTAAAAGATCATAACTCCTTCATTTCTTATCTGATTAAAGCAAATGACCACTCATTTGAAAGATCTTTGAGTCTATTTTAAAATAAAATTTAACAACAAAACTCAAAGTATTATGAAAGTTATGATCAAAAGAATAATCAAAGGTCAGCTTTTCAAAACTTAAATTAACTATTTTTCATAGTTTAAAGCAAATGGTCATAACTTCTTCATTTCTTATCTGTTTAAAGGAAATGATCACTCATTAGAAAGATCTTTGAGTCTATTTTCATATGAAAGAAGTTTCATAACAAAACTCAAAGTATTTTGAAAGTTATGATCAAAAGAGTAACCAAAGGTTAGCTTTTCAAAACTCAAACTTGACTATTTTTCATACTTTTTAACTACCACCATGACTAGCTTTTCAAAACATCTTTCTTGGGCATTTTAGCATGTAAGAATCATTTGTAAAGATTTAAAAAACATATTTGAGCTCTTTTCTTGTAAAACCTCTATCTTTACATAGGAGAAAGTCTAAAAGGAAAATATACCAATTCTAGTCCTTAGGCTTCGTAATGTAATCCAAGCTTCCAAAAATTTCTTCTCTTCAAATCTTGCCAATGCTTGGAACATCTTATCATTCTCATTCTTCTTGAGTTTAGCATAATTGTGATCTTTTGTTTTCTTGTTGCAATGCTCACTCTTAGTACTTGGACTATCCTATAAAGTATTACTCACTTAAACAAATATAGTTAGTCTAAATTCATAATTCAATATCTTTATATGCATGATTCATAAATGTATAACTCTAGTTAGTCTAACATGCATATAAGACTTTCATAGACACATCCAAATAAGACATTTATCAATTACTAATAGATATGCTCTATATAGGATGCAACAAAAAATACTTTGCATGTTTTCATTTAAATATGGTCAAATCCAATATTAATTTAATACAACTTGTATAGCATATTATTGGATATATCTTATAAAAGATACTATAAAGAATATGCATGATTCTTATATGAAATATAACAAGATGGAATACATGATCATGCATGATCCAATATAATCTATTAAGCACATCTATGTAGCATAAACATAATTTTTTTTGTCTTGTATTTGTCATCATCAAAACTTAACATATTAAACTATTAGAGCAAACTTATTTCTACAAAATTTTCGAGCAACCTGTTGTCCTTAGCAAAACAAAAACCAAACAAGGCATCTTCATCACACAAATGTAGCTAAATACAAATCACATCATCAACCCAAACAAGCTTGGAAGCAAGTAATATCGTAGTTCAAAAGTCATCTTATTGTTGATGCCTGCAAAAGCACATGTCAAACAAGTAATAAGTGAGAATAAATAGTATTATCGTCAGGGATTGTATACTATAAGCTATCAATCAACCAATCACTAAAATTCAGGCTTAAACAATGCAATTTAGAAGAACAATTAAGAAAAGAACAAATAAACAACTAACCAAGAGGAAAAAAGATCACAAACACCGATATTAAAGAGATAACCATAGTAAAAAGGCCCAGAAGGTCTTTCTTCACCTATTATTTCATTTAGATACATGCAATTCCCATGGTGAACAACATATCATTTTTCTTTCCAGTTAGAACTTCATGTTGGGGAGAAAAGGGTGTGATATGTTCATTTAACAAGCATACGCCATTTAAAGTGGCATGAAATGGCAATGCTTTTGGTTTTTGATGCCTTGTCAAGAGTTCAAGAATGGAAAGACCAAGGCGTTTGGATTCCTCACTGCACTGGCAACAAGTTGGTTGAAAATTATCTGGAGGACAAGTTTACGCTAGGACAAATTTGTGCATTCCTTTGATACTTGTTTTGTGTCCTAGTGCGAAAACTGTAGGTCAATCCACACGTCCAAGGGTTATGACTCTGGCTGATTGTGCACAAAAAGCAAATTTTGGTTTCCATCGGCTAAATGGTTGCGGTGAGAATCTATGTAGACTCGTTGTTACCGTTGGGATCTAATGTTTCCCGGCGAAAACAAGGGTAGCTTATTAATATATTCTTTTTGCAAAACATAAATAATAACAAAGTGTACCTTCACATTAGTGGGGACTCGAACGTTCACATTTGAACTCGAGTGGGGTTAGTTAGCGCAGTTTATACTATAATGGACTAAGATCATGCCTCTTTCTTTAAACGAACACCCAATACTTCCACATAAGGTGTACTAATAGAATCTCGATTTAAATGTAATGTATGGGAAAGGAAGAGGTTATTTTCTATGTAAAGATGAAAAACACACGGGCATCTATTTGGGGGGTTTGTTCTTCTATGGTGATAGGTATACAATTAACATTCAATAACCATTGGAAAAAAAAAAGAAAAAGCCAAGGATAACTGCTAAGTGCTAATTGAAGCAGGATATCGGTGTGTGTTTTAGAGGCGGGATTTCTACAGTTTATAGCATAATAGTAATGGGAAAAGAAAGCCCATATAAACAAGTGTAATTACGTTTTAGGATCAATTCATTTATGACCGCAGGTTTTAAAATCATGTAGCTAATAATATAGAGTGAAAACCACATCCTGTAGGAAGTAACCAAGTTTATATAATGTGGCAATTGGCAAACCACCATTGTAGAGCAAATGCCAGAGTGAAAATCATAATTCAGGATTCAAACATGGCTGCTTTTGGAGCTGGAAACTCGGCACTAATATTTTCTGAAAATTGCCTCCTAAGAGCTATAAGTGACATTTATCTTCCACCAGTTGGTTGCAAATGCCAGGGTTCTCAATATTATGCTAGTACAGTGAGTGAGAAATCTTCAAGGTCTTCATAGTACTATATCAAGGTGTCTCATCATACTTTCTCTTCATATCTGGCACCTTATTAAAATCAATATCTCATACTGCTATTCCACAGAAAAACCAGGATATCTGCACTCAATTCAGAACTACAACCATCAATGATGAGTTCTGCCATGACAAGAACAGATGTAGAAACCAAATAAAAGAATGAACTTCCATTCTGCCAAAATACACATAATAATATACACAATATATAGAGCAAAATATGGACTTGAATACAGAGATATATAAATATCTTCTGTTTATTTATTTTTTGCTGCGAGATATACATAAATATCTTACCAAGGAAGCTAAAGGTCAGAGACTGTATTAAAGTAGGACCTTAAGGTCATGCTATTCTTCAAAGAAGTAGGGTTAGAAGGTCTAAGACCACTTAGATATAATGTCATAAGTTTATGATATTCACAATTTCATCTGCTTCATCCATAACGACCATTTAACAGCTTCTAAAAATTTATCATTTCGTCGCAGCGCAATGATAAGATTAGTATAGGTTATCCTGTCAGGTTCTATTCCATTTTTTCTCATTTCCTTGATCAAACCTACAGCTTCTTCAACCATTCCTGCAATTCCATATGCCTTGATCAATGTGTTATAGCCGTATAAATCAGGTCCAAGTCCACCATCTTTCAATTCTGTAAGCACGTTAACAACTTCGTTAATCCATCCTTGTTCTCCATAGATATTGATCATGGTGTTGTATGTGTAGTGATCAGAGGCACAATTTGATTCCTTCATCTGTTGCAACACAGATCTAAAAGTCTCCATTTGGCCATCTTTCCCATAAGCATCCAGCATTGAATTGTAGGCTTCAAGGGAAACTGAAAATCCATCAAATTGCATCTTCTGAACTGTTGATGACATGTTCTTGAAGTCTTTATTTTTCCCATATGCAGCTATGATAGTGTTGTAAGAGATCACATCAACCAGGCCTTGTTTCTTAGCCATGCAGAACAACCTCCTAACCTTCTTGAAAAGCTTGGCTTTCCCAAAGACATCAAGCATGACATTGAAGGTAATTGTGTTAGGTGCAAATCCACACTCAAGCATCTCATCAAAAAGCCTGGAAAGCTCATCTACTGGCAGAGCCTGAGCACAGCATTTCAGGGCACAAATATATAGTTCCTGGTCCCAATTCACTCGATCTTTTGAGATTTTGTAGTACAGATCAGCTAATTTATCCACCATGTTACATCTTCGATAAATACGGAACATATCACGCAACAGAAAATTGTCTGGAACAATATCCAGTCGCTTGTCAATTGCATCCAAAACAAAGCAAGCATCTTTCAAAGATCCAGCTTTGACATACATTCTTACAACAATGCTATAGGCAATCACATCCAACGAAATTCCTGAAGATTTCAACTTCAGGTACAACATCTCTGCTTCGTTGAAGAGGCCCATGACACTGTAAATGTCAATCATCGTGCACAAAATGTGCATGTTTGGCTTGTCATCAATTTTGGGCATCTGACTGTAGATCTTAACAGCATCCTCCAGCAAACCTGCCTCTTTGCACGAGCAAATCAAAAGATGATACAAGTTATCCTCATAACGCGGATCATGCCACTTTTTGTCATTCAACACTTTGATGGCATCATCCACCAACTGATGTTTCACATAAGCCATGACCAAAGTGGAGCAAGAATTCTGGTTGACTAGAACATGTTGATAAAAAGAACCATTCAGCAAAAGTGGCATTTTATCAACATTTCCAGCACTCTCATACGCGTGCAAAAGAATACCAAGCATAGAAGAATACTGGCATCCAGTCTCCACCATATCATCAAGGGTTTCAATGGCACCCCCTTCATCTCCATGTTTGGCTTGCAATTTTATCAATGTATACAAGTTAGACGAATTCGGCTTGTACCCTAGTCGTTTGAGCTCTTTATAGTACCATCTCGCTTCTTCATAATTATCAGCTCTTCCCCAGCCTTCAATCATAGAACGGTAAGTGGTTTCATCAGGATCCAACCCAACATTCCTCATATTATTAAACAGCCTGTGAGCAGCATCCATGTTGGATGCTTTCCCATACCCAGTTATCATAGTATTATAAGCAACAATATTGGGACCAAACCCTGCTTCTTGCATTGACATTAACACTTTCTCAGCATCCCCCAATTTCCCTTGCTGACTATAAGCATTCAGCATCACCAACCAATTCTCCAAATTAGGAACCACTTCATCTTTTCTTATCAAACCAATGACCCCTTCCGCTTTTTCATACAACCCAAAACGGGTATAAATAGTTATCATAGCTGAATACGCAGATTCACACACTATCCCACATTTCCTCATTTGCGAAAACGCAAACTCTGCCTCCTCAACGTTCCAACCCTTCCTGTAAAGCCCCATCAACATACCAAACGTCGCAATGTTAGGTGCAACTCCACAATCCAACATCAATCGAAACCACTTTGTCCCCAATTCCACAAAATTTCGTTTACAACACGCGTATATTAGCGAGTTGAAAACGTGAAAACTCAATTCGGAACCAAAATTGGTCCTCATTTCAAAAATCAATTTCTCTGCAGCTTTCCAATCTTCTCTCCTGCTCAACGCGCGAACGACCACGTTGTAAGCACCGGTGTTGCGTTCCAGCTTCCCCGTTCTCCTCATCCACTCGAAAAACGACAGCGTTTTGGAGTCGTCGCTCGTGCTCTCAAGTCGTTTCAGGATTGCATTGCAATGCTCCGTGCTCAATTCAACCCCGACGAAAGCGTAATCCACGTCAACATTACCGTCAACGACTACGAGGAACTTGTCTGTGTCCGGTGGAGCAATGTTTTTCTTTGCGTAATGGAGTTTCAAATCCACTCCGATTTCTCTGTTTGGCACTCTCTTCGGGCACCGAACCTTGATCCTAACCTGAGGGTTGGAGTTCAGTTTCGCCTCGACCGAACCTTCGACCTGAATGTGCTTCGTTTTTTTGGACAGAGATTTGAACGGGCAAGCTCCATTTGCCTGAACGCAATTAGAAATGGAAGGAATTGAGGTCTTGGAATCGAAAGTATCGAGGGAAATGGAAAATCTCAGTAAGGCCATGAAGAAGAAGAAGGTAGTGGGAGTAGTAGTGTTGTGAATTGTGATTGAAACCGGTGGTGGTGGAAGCACTTCTTTTTCTTTGAAAAATTATCATCTTACCTCATTTTTTAATATTATTATTTTTGGTTAATATTATATAAATTTATAATTAATTATATATATTAATTAGTTAATGAATAAATTTATAATTTATGATTAAAATTTAAATTTATTTATTAATTATATAAATTTATTCATTAATTAATTAATATATATAATTAATTATAAATTTATACATCATTATTTAAATATAAAAAATAATATTAAAAAATGACCTAAGAATATAAGTTGTTTTGATTTCATCTCATCGTGCAATCATATGTTCGTGGATGGTCTTGTGGTGTGGCTTTTGGTATTTGCTGCTGGTCGAAGCAAAAATATCTGCAGACAAGATGCGTTGTCGTTGGGCCCAAACGAAGACAACTGGAATCATTTTTCAGTTTATTTGTAATTGTAACGTGCAATGGTGTAAGGAGTTTGGGTTTGTTGGGGCCTAAACAACTTTTCTGACTTAAAAGATTATTTATTTTTAAAAATAATTTTTATATTTTTATATTAAATAGTATATATATATATATTTTTATATTTTATTTAATATTATTTATTATATATATATTTTTTAATTATTTTTTATTTAATTATATCTATTAAAAATAATATGAATAGTATTTATATCTTTAAAAAAATATAAAATAATTATTTTCTTTCTGAAAATGATAAATAACACGAAATTTATTTTTTTTTTATGTTACTAATGACTTGAAAGTTGAAACAACCATACGAAAGAGAAGTTGACAATGTGAGTCCCATGCGAATGTTATTATTATATGTTTCAAGAGCAGGAATAAATATATTCTTCTTTTCTTGATTTTTTTTTCAAATTAGAACCATGAAACTAATCAGTCATCAATTGCCTACTTCGAGTTTCATATCATTACGATGATTGAATTAGAATAAATGTTGTGTTTGAATCTCTAATTCTTCTTTCCCATCTTCATTGTTTATATATGTTGAGTAATATTAATATAAACTTAAGTTTATGAATCTTATATATAACAATATATTTACTATTAAATTTTATAATATACACATATTTATAATTTTAAATTATGTTTTAAATAATTGATATATTATTACGTATTCATATCATTACGATGATTGAATTAGAATAAATGTTGTGTTTGAATCTCTAATTCTTCTTTCCCATCTTCATTGTTTATATATGTTGAGTAATATTAATATAAACTTAAGTTTATGAATCTTATATATAACAATATATTAAATTTTATAATATACACATATTTATAATTTTAAATTATGTTTTAAATAATTGATATATTATTACGTATAAGGTTCATTTTATATATATATATATATATATATATATATATATATATATATATATATATATATATATATATATATATTGTTCACTTTGAACCATTCATAAGGTATTCTAAGTGTTAATCTTTTGACAGGGTTTTGACCAAACTATTCTTTATGATAAAAATATTTATCACTGTTTTAGTCACAGTGATATTTTTTATTTTTTATTGGGTTACGTAGGATACACCAAAGCGCTTAGCGTATCTACGTAAGAAACACCAGAGCTCTTAGCGTATCCCACGTGGATACGCCTGCGCCTCGACATTTCTACGTGGATACGCAAGCGCTTCTAGCGTTTCTGCGCGTGGATACGCAATGGCTTCTGGCGTATCCTACGTGGCCTGACAAAATTGACCAAGTCAACCCCCCCCAAATAACCCAACAAAATGGCTGGGTTGGGTTAGGAAAATGCCAACCCGAAACTTACATGACCCAAATCGACTCACTCGAAAATGGCCTGACCCCTAATGGGCTAGGGTTGACCCGAATGGGCTGTGACTGACCCGAATGGACTGAGTTGGGACTGATCCTAATGGGCTGGGATGACCCGAATGGGCTAGGACGACTTGAATGGGCTGCGACGGGGCCAAATGGACTGAGTTGGGACTGACCCTAATGGGCTGGGATGACCCAAATTGACTGGGACTGGCCCGAATGGACTAAGCTGACTAGGAACCCTAGTTCAGGATTTAGTATGACTAGCCTTCAACAGTCTATGGAGGACATATTATCTTCAGTGAGGGAGCATGATCGCATCACATTAGATCACCTTCGTCCAGCTCCTCCTGCAGATGAGATTCTCGGACCATCTGAGCAGTCCAATGAGCAGAGGCCGCGCCGTAGACGGAGAGGGTTAGCCAGTACTCGATCGCGACTACGTCTTCTAGATGACTCGATTCTTCATGTGTGAAGTACTCACCACCGCCCACTTCTACTACTACTTACCGACCGTCTCCCACCACCTCCATTGCCGTCATATCCAGGGTTATCCACCATCTACAAAGATACCCACCACCTACTTACCCTTACCCACCATATCCTTTTACCTTTACCCTTACATCGTCATTTCTATATCCACCGTATACGGATTACTCACCATATCCTCACTCATCACAGCCAGGACCTTCTTTTGATCCTCATCACAGACCCCCACATTCTGACCCTGCCCCTTCTTATTGATGTATATGTACTACATTTTATTACATTTACTTGATTTAGGATGACTGTATTTATATGTACCAGATTTTTTTGTTATGCTTATGCATCTTATACGTGTTTTGTTGATATGGATTCAATATATATAAATGTATTTCAAACCATTATTCGGCTGGTCCAAAATTTATTCGGGTCATCCCCAACCAAACCATTAGGGCCAATCTTAGCCCATTCGGGTCGTCCCAGCCCATTAGGGCCAATCTTAGCCCATTCGGGACGTCCCAGCCCATTAGGGCTAGTCCCAGCTCAGTCCATTCGGGCCAGTCTCAACCCATTCGGGTCGTCCCAACCCATTAGGGCCAGTCCCAGCCCATTAGGACCAGTCCCAGCTCAGTCCATTCATGTCAGTCCTAGCCCATTCGGGTCAGCCCTAGCCCATTAGGGGTCGGGCCATTTTCGAGTGGGCCGATTCGGGTCATGTAAATTTCGGGTTGGCATTTTCCTAACCTAGCCCAGCCATTTTGTTGGGTTATTCGGGGGGTTTTTCTGACTTAGTCAATTTTGTCAGGCCACGTGAGATACGCCAGAGCACTTGGCGTATCCACGTAAGAAACACCAGAGCGCTTGGCGTATCCACTTGGTATATCCACGTGGATACGCCAAGCGCTCTGGCATTTCCTACGTGGATACGCCAAGCGCTCTGACGTATTCCACGTGGCCCAACAAAGAATAAAAAATGCCACCGTGGTCAAAACGGTGACATTCTAAAAAATAGTTTGAAAACTGTAATATTTTGATAAATATTTTTATCACAAAGGACAATTTGATCAAAAACCCACCTTTTGGCACTAAAACGAATGCTAAATGAGAATTTGAATGTGCCCAAAGAAATTGATTGAAGTAGAGTTTTATTCAAAACTTCGTTCGAATTTTTGGTGTTTGTTTTTGTCTTCAGGAGATTTAGTCATTATCATTGTTTTTAGAATAATTTTAAATTTTTTTATTCAATTCTCTTATTAATTATCTTAATTATTAAATAAAAAAATATTAAATATTTTTTATTTTTTAAAATATTAGATACATTTATTTTTTTATTTAATATTTTTTTATTTAATATTATAAAAATTATTAAGATAAATTTGTAAGAGAATATAACAAAACTCTTGTTTTTATACCCAAACTGATCAACTGGTCAAACTGGATTAATCGGAAATTGGTGAAAAACCTACCAAACCGGTTGTGAACGGATCAAATGTGGTGCGGCCTAAAATGTCCTCCTTTGCGCACTAGAGCACTGAGCTGCAAATGACTCATATATAACTTTCGGACTCCAATCACTAAATTTATTCAACATTTTTAGTCATGAAAATAAATTCAAATTGTCAAATGTTTCCACTATAGGGCTCAAACCAAGCACCCTTGCATAAAATATATGCATGCGCTTATGTTGTTTGAGTGATAATTCGTAATTATATGCTATATACATTGAATTTCTTCTGATACTCAAACATTTAATTGTGAAAATATACTTAGTGTAACATATATTTAATTATATTTATATAGTGTAAAATTTATTTATTGTGTTTATTTAATGTGTTGACTTATATTCAAGTCAAGAAAAATTTGTATTGAGTTATATTATATGTATCATAAATTACTTTTAGCATAATATAGATATATCCAAGTTGTCGAATATTTGATGCTCTTTTGTTTGTCTCAGATATTCAAATTTCTTATTGTTATCCAAGTTGTCTAGTATATGTTACTCTTTTATTTGTCCTAGATATTCAAGTTCCCTATTGTTAATTCAAATTGTCAAGTATCTATTGCTCTCTTGTTTGTTCCAGATAGCTGAATTCCCTGTTCTTTTCCAGGTTGTTGAATATTTATGGCTCTTTTGTTTGTCCCAAATATTTGAATCCCCTCTTATTATCCAAATTGTCGAATATTTGTTGCTCTTTTGTTGTTATCTAGGTTGTTAGATGATATGTTAATCTTTTACCTCAGAATTTCGGTTAGCTTATTATTACCTAAGTTGTTAGATAATCTATTAATTACTTGCCCCAAATTTGTTAGTCATGACAACCATCACCCAAGAGGGAGGTGAATTGAGTGATTACAAATCTTTAAAATAATTTTGAGAAATTATGTATTTTGATATTTTCAATCAACACATGCAATGGAATAAGTCTAGCAAATGTACAACTACTAGAGATTTCTCAAATACTACTTGGGATATAGGATAAATCAAGCAAATAAGCTAGATATCAAATTTAACTCAAGCATATATAATTAAAGTACAAATGTAAAGGAGATAAAGTTGAGAAAAACAAATACAATGATTTATCATGATTCAGACACCAACCACTTGTGGCCTACATCTAGTCCCCAAGCTTAACTTGATATTTGCTTCACTATCTCCTAGACTTCACGGGTGCTAGGAAAACCTTTGTACAAGCAAGAGCACTCCTCACACCTTGGGATACATCACTCTTATGCTAGAGCCTCCAATTCTTCAAGCTTCACAGGTGCTTGAAAAGACTTTACATTCAAGAGCACTCACAACACCTTTGGGATACCTCACCATTTGTGTTTAAGCCTCACTACAAAGGATACCTCACCCTTTCCTCTCTTGAGGGATACCTCACCCTCTTACAATGATTTTAAGATGAAAAGAAAAATTATAAACTCTCACAAAAGTAGATATATAACTTGAAGAACAAAGGAATAAAAAGATTTTGCAATAAAGAGCTCAAAATGTGATTTTGATGATTCAATGATCAAACCAAGTGTTCTAGAGGTTCTTAAAGATGTAAATGCTTCAATATACACTTATTTATAGAGCTCAAGTGATAAAATAGTCGTTGGTAGTGTTTAGAAATGATTTTTTTTTATGAAAATTAGCCGTTAACAGTTGTTAAGAACACTTTTGGGCATGTTGTAATCGATTACATGAATGTTGTAATCGATTACATGACCTCTTCCAGAGTTGTAATCGATTACAGAATTTCTGTAGTCGATTACACGACCTTTGATTTTGAAAACTGACTTTAAAATGTCATAACTCCTTCATTTCTTATCTGATTAAAGTAAATGACTACTCATTTGAAAGATCTTTGAGTCTATTTTAAAATGAAATTTTACAACAAAACTCAAAGTATTGTGAAAGTTATGATCAAAAGAGTAATCAAAGGTCAGCTTTTCAAAACTCAAATTTGACTATTTTTCATAGTTTAAAGCAAATGGTCATAACTTCTTCATTTCTTATCTGTTTAAAGGAAATGACCACTCATTGGAAAGATCTTTGAGTCTATTTTCATATGAAAGAAGTTTCATAACAAAACTCAAAGTATTTTAAAAGTTATGCTTAAAAGAGTAAACAAAGGTTATCTTTTCAAAACTCAAACTTGATTATTTTTCATACTTTTTAACTACCACCATGACTAGCTTTTCAAAACATGTTTCTTAGGCATTTTAGCATGTAAGAACCATTTGTAAAGATTTAAAAAACATATTTGAGCTCTTTTATTGTAAAACCTCTATCTTTACATAGGAGAAAATCTAAAAGAAAAATATATTAATTCTAGTCCTTAGGCTTCTTGATGTAATCCAAGCTTCCAAAAATTTCTTCTCTTCAAATCTTACAAATGCTTGGAACATCTTATCATCCTCATTCTTTTTGAGTTTAGCATAATTGTGATCTTTTGTTTTCTTGTTGCAATGCTCACTCTTGATACTTGGACTATTCTACAAAGTATTGCTCACTTAAACAAAAATAGTTAGTCCAAATTCATAATTCAATATCTTCATATGCATGATTCATAAATGTATAACTCTAGTTAGTCTAACATGCATATAAGACTTTCATAGGCACATCCAAATAAGACATTTATCAATTACTAATAGATATGTTCTATATAGGATGCAACAAAGAACATTTTACATGTTTTCATTTAAATATAGTCAAATCCAATATTAATTTAATACAACTCATATAACATATTATTGGAGATATCCTATAAAAGATGCTATAAAGAATATGCATGATTCTTATATGAAATATAAGAAGATGGAGTACATGATCATGCATGATCCATATAATCTATTCAGTACATCTATGTAGCATAAACATCATTCTTTTTGTCTTGTATTTGTGTTCATAAAAACTTAACATATTAAAACATTAGGGCAAATTTATTTCTACAAAATTTTCGAGCAACCTGTTGTCCTTAGCAAAACAAAAACCAAACAAGGCATCTTCATCACACAAATGTAGCTAAAGTACAAATCACATCATCAACCCAAACAAGCTTGGAAGCAAGTAATATCGTAGTTCAAAAGTCATCTTATTGTTGATGGCCGCAAAAGCACATGTCAAACAAGTAATAAGTGAGAATAAATAGTATTATCCTCAAGGATTGTATACTATAAGCTATTAATCAATCAATCACTAAAATTCAGGCTTAAACAATGCAATTTAGAAGAACAATTAAGAAAAGAACAAATAAACAACTAACCAAGAGGAAAAAAGATCACAAACACTGTATTAAAGAGATAACCATAGTAAAAGGGCCTAGAAGGTCCTTCTTCACCTATTATTTCATTTGGATACATACAATTCCCAAAAATTAACATTAATGATTTGGTTTTGTTAGCCAAAACTCTAAATTAGTTAAGTGTCTATGTCTAAGTCCATTAACCATTTGTCTTTTGTCTAATCCGCTATGTGTTCTTTTGAATTAACCTAAAATCCATTCATTAAGATTAAGTTTCGAACACATGTTATGCAAGGTCAATGGGTATGTGTCCATCCCATTGGCTAATGAGCTAACCCAATTAAGTGTAATTGAACATGCATCAATTATACCCATGGACCCATTCCCAAATCTCTATGTCTAGATCATTGGAAACACCCAAATCAAACAATTGGTGATCAAGTAATTGTAAGCATTAAGCATAAATATGAATGAACAAGACATCATAATTGATATGAACTTAAGGAAATTTTTATATTCAAAATCCATAGAGGGATCCAAAGGATCCCCTAATTACAACCTTAGAAATTCATAGAAATTAAAGAGCTCAAAACTAGATTGCGATCCATTCAAATACAAGAAAATCAATAGCAAGAGGAGGAGAAGAAGAACTAGTGTGAAGAATCTTGAAGCTTCGGTCCTCCCTAAGCTCTTGATCTTGAAGCTTGAGATGGTTTCCCTCTTTAGATCTAACCAAGAACCTTAACCTAGAGTCTCTTTCTCTAAAATAATTAGGGAAGAGGTTAAAGTCCTTTCCTTCCTAAAAATATCTAAATAAAATCAAGAAAAATAGGTTGGGTCACGCTTTAGGCTGCGGTTTGCAACTACCGTGAGCTGTGGCTCAGGCTTCACAAAGTATAGGATTTGTTTAACAGTTAGGTAGTAGCCCAAAGAAAGTAAGGTTGTGCCGTAGAGGTCTCAACTGTAAAAATCTGATATTCTAAAGCGTAGTGGACTACGACTAAGTATTTTGGGTTGTGGTCTACTTGCTGAAAATTTCTCTACTTGTGTCTCTCATTTTGATGGCTCTTTTTATACCTTCTTCGTCTTCATTTAGGCCACTCTTGATCTCCAACCTTGCAAATACCAATGTTTAAAAGTCCTAAATGAGAATCTCAGTTTATAAATTTGAAATTTAGCTTAATTAACTTAAAGCATTATAGCCAACAATTCCTGAGAAGGAATCAAGACTAGACTCAACAACTTTTTGCTCAACTCAAGGTAATTCACCTTTAAAATCAAGAGCTTAGCATACAAATATGGGCTAAATGAATGCTAGTTAACTCCATCTCACGAAGTTGTCACCTATCCTCAAGGAGAAATTCATGTCTTCAATCAATGCTAAACCACACATGTACCTTAGGTCACATGCTTTGACTCCAAAACACCCACCATGTATGCATGACATCCCAAAAACACATATACACATTCTCTTACTAATCATGACATATATATATAGATAAGGTTATAATCATGCATTTACAAAATGCATCACAAGATTGCTTTCATCTATCTCTCCATTAAACATAGTTAACAATCCTTCAAAGATCCTTAACAATCTATTAATTTTTCACAAATTTCCATTTCCTCATTCTTTTTTCTCCTTTGACGAAGATGTGGCTTTGTAAGAGACTTGAATTAGTGACTGTGTGCCTCTTCTACAAATCACAAACTCTTATCCAAGTGTTTGGAATTATGACTATACGCTTCTTCCATACATCACAACTTTTTACCCCCTACCAGACCATTCCTCAATATTTATTCACCATTTTTTTCTACCACCTTCATTTATGATTTTTTTTTGAAATATTTTTATGTTGTTTATACATAAATTTAACTTGTTTCATCTAAATAATTTCTTCAATAAGTTGTTACCAAAGATATCATGTCAAGAAAGAATAAAACTATCAATGATGCATAAGCATTCATTGCAAAAGCATTTTTTAATCTTTCTCTGACTATGCAATTCTAATCTTATTCTAAGATTCCACATATATGCAAATGAGAGCATATATATGTGAGTAGAAACAATGAAGCTCAACATGCAAGATGGATACAACAGTGATTTCCCAATAATCAAAGTCATTTCATGGTCCATTCAATCATCGAATAGTCATCTTGAACAATTGGTTTACTCAGTTTCATCTTGTTATCAGGGTTGGATGAAAACCATTTTTCCTCAAATTTGTGTTTTCCAACCTAGAATCGCAAACGACTACTCAATGGAATCCATCCAACCACCAAATTCCACAAGCATAAGAAACTACAAAACTAAACACATATATTTAACTAACAAAGCATGAAAAAAATTATCCACAAACATCAACAGTGTTAGTAGTAGTAGTAGTAGTAGTAGTAGTAGTAGTAGTAGTAGTAGTAGTCGTAGTAGTAGTAGTAGTAGTCCCAATAATCAAAGTCATTTCATGGTCCATTCAATCATTGAATAGTCATCTTGAACAATTGGTTTACTCAGTTTCATCTTGTTATCAGGGTTGGATAAAAACCATTTTTCCTCAAATTTGTGTTTTCCAACCCAGAATCGCAAATGACTACTCAATGGAATCCATCCAACCACCAAATTCCACAAGCACAAGAAACTACAAAACTAAACACATATATTTAACTAACAAGCAAAAAGTCATAGCAAAAAGTCAAAAAGTCATCCTCATCGTCTGGGTCACCCTCCGCAACAATGATAGCAATAACATCTGGATCAACATCCACATTACCTGTATCACTAATATCCTGCACCATAGTTGTATCACCCACTAGTGGATCAAATGGGACAGGGAGATCATCTAAAGAGTAGCTAGCTCACTTTGCAAGCCGTTGTTGGGTGAGGATGAAGTAATAATACTAGTAGGACACTAGAGCAGTAAAGTAGCAATAGCCACTATAGGTCTGCTATCGCCTTTGGCTACAACTGGGCAGCACGACAATGTCTATTAGGTAGTGGTGGTGGTGCTAGTGCTACAACTCCCAAATGGTAAATAAAGCCATCATCCAAGGGCTTTTTCATGTCGTCCCGCTCCTCAGTCAGTGTCCCAAGTACACTATGTTACCAAGCGACCTCAATACTCAAGAGGGGGGTGAATTGAGTATGTAAAATATTTTCGTAAATCTTTCACAAAATGTTTGATTAACAATTTTCGTTGAAGCTATTGGATAATTGAAGTGAATAGATAAATGAGATTGAATACTTCAATCACAAATAAACAACCCAAGATAGAAAGAATTCAAGCAAAGCAAAATATCAAACTCAACTCAAGCATATATAATTAAAGCACAAAGTAAAGAGATAGAGTTGAGAAGAACAAACACAAGAATTTATCCTGGTTCAGCCACCCCTTGTGATCTACGTCCAGTCCTCAAGCAAATCACTAGAGATTTTCCACTAAAACTTCAAGCTTGAACGGGTGCTTGAAAACCTTTACACAATAGAGCACTCACCACACCTTGGGATCCCTCACCCTTTGTGCTTGAGCCTCAAAACAGGGATACCTCACCCTTTTCACTAGAGGGATACCTCACCCTCTTTACAACCTTTGAAGGATACCTCACCTTAAACAAGGGATACCTCACCCTTTACAATCTTTGAGAGATACCTCACTCTCTTTTCTCTAGAGGGATACCTCATCCCCTTTACAAAGAATCAAAGTGTTTATAAGATGAAACTCTCACAAGAGTAGATTACACAAATTGAAGCCTTATGATGCTCTTCAAGAATATCTCAAATATATACAAAAACAGAGCAAAGGAGATTTAATGATGATTCTTGGATTAGAGTGATTGAATGATGTTTCTCAATTGTTGGTTAGCCACAAATGATGCCCCAAGATGAGTATTTATAAGTTTTTAGAACAATACAGCCGTTAGGGGCTTTTGTGACAACATTAAATGCCAAGAAAATATAGCCGTTGGGCATGTCAGAATGCTGGTAATCGATTACAGGGTTCTGGTAATCGATTATATGACAGTTAGAACGTGTTCTTGGCTTTCTAGGCTTGTGGTAATTGATTACCAGACTTGTGTAATCGATTACACGCCCTCTGAATTTATTGTAATCGATTACAATTTTGTTGTAATCGATTACATGGCCCTTTGAACGTGTTCTTAGCTTTTTGGGAACATGGTAATCGATTACAATATTGTGTGTAATCGATTACACGTCCTCTGACTTACTGGTAATCGATTACTAAGAGTGTGTAATCGATTACTTTCCACTTTGAACACATTTTTCAAGCCTAAATGAGGATCCATGCCATTTCTAACTTTAAGAAACTTGGATTAATTAATATTGGTATATGTTTAGCATGATCCAAGATTAAAATTAACATCTTTTTAGAATATGAACTTTGAAAAACAAGTTAATTTATAAGATCTTTTGAAAAACCATTTGAGATATAATTGAGATACCTTGATAGCATTTCACATTGATGTTCTAAGACCTATATCTAATATACCTCTTTTGATCTTGGTCTTCTTCTTTTGGTCTTGATCTTTTCTTTTGATCTTGGTCTTCATCTTGACTTTGTTATCATCAAAAACTTATTTAATATGCTTCAAGACATAAGCATTCATAATCTCCCCTTTTTTGATGATGACAAAATAAACATTGAAAATAGAGAAATATTTGCAATTATTTATCTATCAGAGATTAAGCGCAACTCTCCCCCGTAATGTATGCATGAGATAGGATAAATGATTTTCATGTAAAAGTGTAAAAGCTCCCCTATACGCATGCAACATATTTCACTAATCTCTCCCCCGTTGGAATTATAAAAAACAACATAAGCATTCAATATTGTATAATTATTTCAGCCTAGCAGGATCAATATCAAAGTATAAATAGTTTAGCATATCAATATGTGATACCAATAGCAAATGCATATGAAAAAGAAATCGTAAATAGTATTTATCATTTATGCCAAAAGAATTCAGAGTCATATACAAGAGCAAATGGGGTTAGATAAAGATTAAGCATAAGGAAAGCATCATGAAAGAATAGAACATCAAGATTAAGCACAATTGTGAAAAATAAGGCTTTGTAATCGATTACCCTTTTATTGTAATCGATTACACGTGTTCTGTTTTTCTTGTAATCGATTACAAAGTTTGTGTAATCGATTACATACTTTCTGAGAATGTTGTAATCGATTACATTGGAGGTGTAATCGATTACCTGCTTTCTGACTTGGCTTGGAACACATGGCAGAGCCTTTGTAATCGATTACAAATGTCTTATAATCGATTACCATATTACTAAGATCAGCTTTAAGCCTTTCAAAATAGTTCCAAGGCTTCTTAAATCAATTTCAAACATCATGCAAGCATATAATCCAGACAGATTGTGAACTAAAACACATGATCATGCAAAATTGCTACTTTTACCACGAATTACACACTTTTGATGGATTGGTGAAGTTTTTGAGCCTTTTGAGGGTTTTTGGCATGAGGAAGCACCTGCAAAATAACTTAGGGGGAATCTCTGACGCTCAAGTCAGTATTGGATTCAAAAACAATTTTTAAGCAAGAATAACATGTAATATAGCAGATTATGCAGCAATTATGCAGATTATGCAGCAGAATTATATTTCAAATATGAATGCAAGATTGATCCAATATTCCAAGATAAAAGTATCTAACACATGCATTCATTCAAGTGCATGATTGATCAATTATTCTTAATTCTCCTCTTATATATGCACTTTAGGACAAACAATGATCATATTAGGAATGTAATGTCAAGTACAAAGATATTATCATCCAACATACCATTTCAAACAAGAAGTGTACTTATCTAACATATTAACACATATAGAGATATTGTCAAGATATTAAGCTTGAAAAGTACAATTTCAAAACAAGTTAAAACATAAAAACATATCTCCACTTATCAAAAGGTTGCAAGTCTAAGCTTCTTGGAGACAAGGAAGAGAACTTGGAGTATTTTCTGATCTTGTACTTGTAACAGCCACTTTTGAGGTTCCAAATACAGTTCTTGGTCTTCAAGCACACCTACAACACATTTCAATTTTTGGCTTTTGGTACCCAAGTTTTCTTGAGTCCTTGTGTGTTAGTTTTTGGCAAAGTGCCTTTGGGAACCCAAACCATTTTAGTTCCATTCTTATTATTGATATTCTTCCTTACATTACAAGTTGATGCACTATGTCCTTTCTTGCCACAATGAAAACACTTTATAAAAGGACTTGTTGATGTACTTGAGGAAACAAAGAAATTCTTGTAAAGTTTTTGTTGATTTTTGGGATTGTACCCTAAACCAGCCTTTTGAAACACACATTTTGTATTCTCAAGCAATATGTTCAAATTATCTCTTCCAAGGGTAAATTTTGAAAGAGTATTTTTCAAATCTTCAATTTCCTTTTCAAAAGATTTGCATGATGAACAAGAAAAGGATGTAGATGCATTATCAAGTAAAGAACATGTCATGCATGAGGAATTTGCATCAATGAGTCCAAGAGTTTCATTTTCAATTTTAAGTTCCTCAATTTCCTTATTTAAAATAGAAATTTTGTTTTCAAAAGAGGAAATTATTTTCTTGGATGATGAAACGAGTTTTGCAAGTCTCATAGATTCATTATGCAATTCTTCAAATGCATCTTGTAATTCATCATAGGAAGGAGAAGAATTTGATTCAAAATTTGAGGATGTTACCTCCATGTCATCTTCATCTTCCTCTTCTCCTCTAGCCATGAAACATAGATTGGCTTTCTCATTGTCCGAACTATCGGTTGAATCCATGTCATTATCATCCCAAGCTATGTAAGCTCTTTTTTCTTTCTTTTCCTTTGAGTACCTCTTCTCATACTTCTCTACTTTCCTTTGATAGATTGGGCACTCCATCTTCATGTGACCCAATTCTCCACATTCATAGCATTTAGAAGTGGTTGAGGTTCCTTCCTGTAACACCGCTTTGGGGATGCCACACATATAGAGAAAAATAAAATAAATAAATAAAATCTACCCAAGTTATAAAACATTCATTACATAATAATATGGGTCGTAAAGTAATTCCTGATAAACAGATTATTAAAAATAAAATATTGCGGAAAACACAAAATAAACAGAACAACACCACTCATAATATACATATGTTCTAAGTTATAAGTTATACAAATAATTTACAAATATAATTACAAATATTTAAACAGAAATAGTAAATAAAAACAGTAAAAGAGTCAATATATACATTCATACGCAGACGCGCCAAAAAAAAAACATCAAGCATATTTACTCTTCTGAAGAATCACTCTCAACATGAAAATGATCATCAGGAGACAAATATCCTGGATGTCTCGACTCTCGGCGATAATGAGATCGCGCAGTCGATACGAGTGTCATCTCACTAGGCTCAGTGGATATCCCACCCCAATGACGCCTAATGGATAAAGGTAACTCTAAATGTAGAAATACTGTCGTAGTCATGATCGGCTCTCCATCAAACCGATGACGTAAGGTCACCGTCATCCGTCCCGCATACGTCACCGAGTCTCTATCTCCTCTCATGTGCCACGATAGCGATCCACCATGAAACTCCAGAGTCACGAACCCCAAAAATCCGGGTACCGCCATACCAAAACTAATCAATCCAATGGATATGGATGATCAGATGGTTCTTGATCGTAAAACTGGTCGTCGATTTGCTGATCTTCCTCCTCCTCGGGGTACAAGACCTCAAGAGGCTGTTCCTCTTCTTCTTCCTCAAACTCTTTATCGCATAGAATAAATATACAGAAAACACATACAATAAAGAGGTAAGACAATCTAAAATCACCACAAAAATGGCCAATAAGAAGACGACAAACAACATGTACACAGTTCATGCAATACGAAAAGCTATAACATTAATAAGTAACAGAGTAGTGTAAAGATTCAAAAAGATTTAAATATCTCAACAATATATCCTCACAGATAAAATAAAACAAGAAGCAAATGATACAATATAATAAATAAAACAAATACAAGTAAATAAATAAATCAATATCAATATCAATATAATAAACAAATAAGACAAAAATAAATAGATAAGACAAAATAAATAAATAGATCCCAATAAATAAACATAAGACACACCCTACTCCATGGAGCTAAAAAAAATACAAAGTATCGAGAGAATGACTCGTAAAAATCTATTAGTACCACGGCTGCCCAACCAACTATTCTTGTTGTCACACGTTGCGTCGATAGCCCCACGACACAGAATCCATCATCCGGGCGTGGTGTAGTTCACGGTCTCACGTTGTGGCACTACAGGCAAATGTACTACTAGACTTTACAAATCTCGATTAAATATAGTGCGTGTCGAGTCCATTAGTGTGCTATCGGTTTACCACGGCCCAGCGGAGCTACCAACTGTCCACATATGGGATACCGTACACTAACGTCTCCAAGTCCATTAGAACAATGAACCACACTACGTTTATCGCATCGACAACACGATGTGATTCGTCTCATCAACCAATCCACCAAAAATTTGGCATAAACACAATACATAATTCCAAAAATATGAAATTACAAAAATGCCCTCAAGATAATAATATGCCCTCAATGGCAGAAAAATAGAAAGCCATGACGGGTTCACATTTTCCCGACAAATGAAAAATCCTCAAAAGCACATGACGGGTTCACCTTTTCCCGACAGCGAAAAATAAATACAGTATCGGTCAATCGCGTAGAAATTTTATCGCGTTTTCACAATCTCGTCGTTTTTATAAACGTTTTGAAATTGCGTAAGTATATTTTTCTGTTTTCAAAATCGCGTAGGATTTTCAATACGTTTTCTCAATCGCGTAAGATTTTTAAATCATTTTCTTGACCGAATTCCTTAAAATTTACTGTTTAAATAAACAGAAATAATAAATAATACTTTTAAGCTACGTATAATATTTTCCATACCGTATACTGTCTTTTGGACATCTTTTCTATCTTATTTATCCGTTTTTACTAAAAATTGACAGTATTTTGCTTAGAAAATTATATTAATGGTTTTCTAATTTTACCGTAAAAATTCCATTTATTGAATTTTTAAACCATATAATTAATCCTTTTGAAAACTACTAACATGCTTCAAAATACAGCATGAGCTATATGTTAGAAATTTTTGAAAGTTACTGTATTTCATTTCTAATAACAAAATCATTAGTTTTAAGTTCTCAAACTTATTTCTAATTGATTCTTTTCTTTAAAACTCATTTTAGAAAAATTCTTTTTAACACATATTGCATCCTTATACTTAGAAAAGGTTTGGATTAAATTTTAGAAATCAAGAATATCTTGTTTGGCATGTTGGCCGAATTTCCTAAATCCTTTGAAATTGATTTCTAAATTATTTCTCATCTTCTAACTATATGTCAAACTTATTGTATTGTCTAAATTCTTTTAACCATTGTTTTAGAAAATGGTTTTTGAAATCAACACAATCATTTTAGGCATGTTGGCCGAAAATACTAAGTTTTACCATTTGATTTCTAAATTCATTTTTCATGATCTAAACAACTTGAAACCTTCTTAATTCTCCTAGGTTAATTAAAATTCCTTTTAAGAAAATTAAGAGAACATTTTGGTTCTCCATTTTGTTAGTGGCCGAGAGCCTCATGGATGTGTTCTTTGGAACACACATGCATTTCCTTGACATGTTATTCACATCCTATACATTATCATGCAATTCTATACTTTATCATGCAATTCTAACACATGCAATATTATCAAAGCTTATAGACATGCAAAATTATTACAATCACCAAACAAAGAAAACTACTAACAAAACACCACATAACTACTAACAAACACAAAAATTAACAAATACACACATAATAACCACATCACCACCGAATCCTTATGGATTCTACAAACACCACAAATTACTCCATCTTCTTACCACCACCAAGGGATGATAAGATTAGTCTTCCTCTTACCTTAAGTGAAGACTAAGGATTTGCTTTCACTCCTCCTAGGGTTCGGTTTCCTCCACCAAAGTACCTAGCAACTCAAACGAAAATCTACAAGTTACTAACCATGAAAAAGAACCTAAACCATGGATAAATCATGGCTTAGAACTTTGAAAAAGGAGAGAGAAAAGAAAAACATGAGATCTCACCTTCTAGGTAAAATTTTCAAGATTGATTTCCAAGCTCCAAATGGAAGATTTTGAAGAAATTCTCAACTAGAGATGTTCTTAGGATTGTGTTTAGGTTTAGAAAACTTGGTTAGATGAAAATTTGGATGGTTGGATGGTCAAGGAACAAGCTTGGCCGAAAATGGCTTCAAGGAAGTTTGATAATCACATATTTTGTTCATTAAGAAACCCTTATGTTTAGTTATTTACACTCTTCATGTACTTAATTGACTGAATTTGATTATGTTTTGTAAGTTTGAACTCGAATCGGACTTAATTGATTTTTTCAGCATTATTCGGGTCTTACACTGTTTCTGTATTTTAGCCATATCTTGAGTTCTAAATGTCTGATAATTATGAATTTTACCTTGTAGGAAAGATAAGAGAGAGCTCTACAACTTTGATGAAGAGCGCAAAGTCAATTTCAGACATCTAGTGGAGCTAATTGGGCATGGAAATCAGAATACGGGATTTGTGACTGGAACCCGAACAGTGTGTAGTAACCAGAACATAATTCGAGTTTGGGTTTATAGAATGGGCTGAAAATTTGTAATCTGAAAGTTAAGACCCATATGTACAACTTTCATGACAAACACAAAACTTGATTTGGGCTCCTTGATGGAGATATTGGGTCTGAAAGTCAAAACAGAGGTGCTGAAACTGGTCCTGAGCAGTCTGTAGTAATTGGGTCATATCTTGGGCTGTAGGACGAATTTTTGGGTGCTTCCAGAGCCATTGGAAAGTTTAGACAATTTCCTAGAACTTTCATGAAGACCACTTGGCTCAGAAATGACGAAATCAATGAGTTCAGCAATGAATACTTTCGGAGACAAGGAAGCTCACCAACCAAGTTCACCAACCAAGTTCACCTACCAAGCTCACCTACCAATCTCACCTACCAAGCTCACCTACTAATTCCACCTACTAATCTCATCTACCCATCTACTACTACTCTGAATCCTCTATAAAAGGAAGCATGTGGAGAGCTCTAAACACAACATACACTTAGTGTTAAAGATAGTTTTTCATAGTTCTTGTATATTTTTCCTTCATTGTAATGGAGAGCTAAGTCACTTCTAGTCAATTCGGGACTCTTGAAGAGATTGTGGCTTGGATTCTTGAGACCTTGGTTATGTAATGTATTTGATTTATATTTGAATTCCTCTTCTCTTCTTCTTCTGTTCTCTTAATCTTGAATGCATGAATGGTGATTCTGTTTATGTTTGATCTGATTTGATCTTGGTTTAAGATTAAGTATTGTGATGAAATTTAGAACTGATTGATCTAAACTAATCACGTAATTGAAGAGATTAGGTTACTGATTTGTGCCTAGGTTAATTGAATTCGGTGCTTAAATTGACATATATTTACATGAATAGTGCGATTGCAGATTTGTGTTTATCACTTGTCAATTGAATTCTGGACGATTGTCTAGTATGAATTCTGGATATGATGCAGAGATCTCGGTTAGATCCAAGTTAACCATTCAAATGTATTTCAGGTGTTTGTTGAAAGGTCTATGATTGAATCCACCCAATCTCGGATAGATTTCTGAATTGATTGTTCTTTTAATTGTTATTTCTCTTTAAATCATCATGCGATCCTTGAACCATCAAAACCCCCCTTTTTCTAACTTTCACTTGATTTGATCAAATTGCATCTATGATCCTTGAGGAGACGATCCGGTGTTGTTCACTATACTACAAGTTTAGGTAATAACTTCGGTTATAATTTTGACTGAGTTCGGCGCTCGTCAAAGCTTCAATGGTGTTTAGGGTTTTTGGAAGAGAGAGAAGAGAGAAAAGCATGAAAGATGAAGTGGTATTTTGGTCTCCTAACCCCACATGGCCGTAGACTTCATGCATGCAAGGTGGCCAAATGGTTGGCTTCATCCAAGCCATTGAATGCATCAAAGGCTAGGATTAAAACTTGCTTAACAAGCTTGTCTCCTATTGGTTGATTATTGATGACTCACAAGCCTAATCACTGCTTTGTTCATTAATTATCACTTAGTCACTAGTGAGTCACTTGTTTCGGAAAGTTCTACTACTAATGATGATTAATTAAGCTACTGATCTAACCATTCTGCTAATTGTGGGTCCCGCAAAACATTTTCGGGTCCACTGTCATTTTATTATACTGACTAATAAAATAATATTATAAAATTATTTTATTTGACATCAAATCCTAAAAATTAAAAGATTATTATCTTGTCTCATTCAGAATCGGGTTTAGTAAGATCCCCCAATTCTAAATAATAAAATAAGATTTCCCCGGCCTGGAAAAATATTATTTTTCTGCCTCGGAGCAAATCACACAAAAAGTTCATATAAAATCACAGACAGTAATATTGGACACTAAATCAAGTAGAAAACAATTAAAAACAGCAAAAACAGTACAAACAACACGTTCGAGATGTAATGGTCATTTTCCCATTTTTTCCCACAACGTAGCTAATCATCCAAAAAGTTTAAATAAAATTACAGACAGTATTAATTGTCTGTATATCTTCCCGAAAAATTAAAACAGTAGCTCGGAAAAACTTTTATTTTACCGTCTCGGAACAAATTACGTAAAAGGACCAAATAAAATTTGAGCCTGTATAAACGTATTTGTATTTCATGCAGAAATCGAGAAACAGTAAAATAGGGACACAACGGTCATTCACACAAAAGCTTGAAAAACAGCAAACAGTACATTCAGAATATTTTCTAAAAATTGGGGTGTTACAACTCTCCCCAACAAATAAAAATTTCGTCCTCGAAATTCGCTGTTCCTCAAAACAAATGAGGATACTGATCCTTCATTTTATCTTCCAGCTCCCAAGTAGCTTCACCCGTCACATCATTCCATATGACCTTCACTAGCTCGATCATTTTCCCTCGAAGCTGCTTTACCTTTCTGTCCTCAATTCTGACAGGTAAAGTTTCATAAGTTAAATTCTCCTTCAGCTGCACTTCATCTGGCTGTATAACATGCGTCAGATCTGGTATATACTTTCGTAACTGAGACACATGAAATACGTCATGCAGATTTGACAGAAACGGCGGCATAGCGATCTGATACGCTACAGGACCTATACGTCGGATAATCTGATACGGTCCAATGAACTTAGGAGTAAGCTTCTTAGACTTAATAACTCTTCCGACACCAGTCGTAGGAGTAACTCTTAGAAATACATGCTCACCATCCTCAAATTCAAGAGGTCGTCTTCGTTTATCCGCGTAACTCTTTTGTTTGCTTTGCGTCGTCTTCATCTTCTCTTGTATCATCTTTACCTTCTCCGTGGTCTATTGTATAAGATCTGGTCCAACAGTCATACTTTCCCCATCCTGATACCAACATAACGGAGTTCGACATCGTCTTCCATACAACGCCTCATGAGGTGCCATTCCGATGCTTGAATGAAAACTATTGTTGTAGGTGAATTCTATCAGAGATAAAAATTCATCCCAACTTCCTCATTGTTCTAAAACACAAGCACGCAACAGATCTTCCAAAGATTGTATAGTTCTTTCTGTCTGACCATCCGTCTCGCGGATGATACGCTGAACTCAGTCGTAACTTAGTTCCCATAGCTTCTTGCAGACTCTGCCAAAATCTTGATGTAAACCTCGGATCTCGATCAGAAACTATACATGTAGGTACACCATGTAATCTGACAATTTCACTGATGTACAACTGGGTTAATCTTTCCAATGAATACTTAATATTAATTGGTAAGAAATGAGCCGATTTCATAAGCCTATCGACTATAACCCATATCGAATCATGACCTTTTCTCGTCTTTGGCAAACCAGTAACGAAATCCATCGATATACTATCCCATTTCCATTCTGGAATAGATAACGGTTGTAACATTCCAGCTGGTGTTTGATGTTCCACTTTCGCCTTTTGACAGACTAGACAAGTTGACACGCACCTAATAACATCACTCTTCAATCCATGCCACCAGAATAACTTCTTCAAGTCCTGGTACATCTTTGTTATGCCTGGATGCATACTCAATAAACTAGTATGGGCATGTTCCACAATATATCGCCTCAGCTCCCGGTCACGAGGAACACAGACTCTACCCCGAAACCTCAGAATTCCATCAGTTCCTTCTTTGAACTCTATTGTCTCGTCTTGCTTTATTTGTTCCCGTATTCCTTGCAAAAATTTATCAGCATTCTGTTTTTCCCTTATGTCTTCCATCAGCTCGCTCGAGATAGTAACCATGTTAACACAGATCTTCCCCGGTTTTAACTCAACACATGACCACACATCTCTAAACTGTTCAATGAGCTCCTTTTCCTTGATCATCAGAGCAGAAGCACTGATAATCTTTCTACTTAAGGCATCAGCCACGACATTCGCCTTACCAGGGTGGTACAACAGTTGAAAATCATAATCTTTCAGGAATTCTAACCATCTCCGCTGCCTCATGTTCAGCTCCTTCTGATCACACAAGTACTTCAAGCTCTTGTGATCACTGAAAATGTTGAACGTTGCTCCATAGAGAAAATGTCTCCATATCTTCAGAGCAAAAACCACAGCAGCCAATTCCAAATCATGCGTTGGATAATTCCTTTCATGAACCTTCAATTGTCTAGAAGCATACGCCACAACGTTTCGATCTTGCATCAACACGCATCCTAGTCCTTGATAAGAAGCGTCGCAATACACATCAAAAGATTTCGTCGAATCTGGTAGGATCAACACCGGTGCAGTTGTTAATCTCTTCTTCAACTCTTGAAAACTGGCTTCACGTTCTTCCGTCCATTTAAAAGCTTGACTTTTCCTCGTAAGCTGCGTAAGTGGTCCAGCAATCTTCGAAAAACCCTCAATAAACCTCCGGTAATATCCAGCAAGTCCAACAAAACTTCGAACTTCTGTTACCGTCTTAGGTCTTTCCCATTGTAAAACAGTCTCCACTTTTGATGGGTCCACCGCAATACCTTCTTTAGAAATTACGTGACCAAGAAATTGGACTTCTTCCAACCAGAACTCACACTTAGCCAATTTCGCATACAGCTGTTTCTCCCCCAAAATCCGAAGGACAACACCAAGATGTTCAGCATGTTCTTCCTTGGATTGAGAATAGATCAGAATGTCATCGATAAAGACAACAACAAATCTGTCTAAATAAAGACGAAATATCCTGTTCATATAATCCATAAATATGGCAGGAGCATTCGTCACCCCGAATGGCATTACCTGATACTCATAATGTCCATATCGAGTTCGAAAAGCAGTTTTCGACACATCTTCCCCTTTTACACAAATCTGATGATAACCAGATCTCAGATCTATCTTGGAAAATACCACAGCTCCTTTCAATTGATCCATCAAGTCGTCAATTCTTGGAAGCGGATATTTATTCTTGATAGTCACCTTGTTCAGCTGACGATAATCCACACAAAGCCGAGACGTCCCGTCCTTCTTCTTGACCAAAAGCACTGGCGCACCCCATGGTGAAACACTAGGTCGCACAAACTCTTTCTCCAACAGCTCCACCAATTGCTTCTTCAGCTCCTCCAATTCCACTGGTGACATACGATACGGTGCAATTGAGATAGGACCTGTTCCTGGTACTAAATCAATTGAGAACTCGATCTCCCTCTCAGGTGGCAAACCAGGTACGTCATCAGGAAAAACATCAGGAAACTTGTTGACAACAGGAATAGTATTCACATCCTTCTCATTCTTAACTTCTAGAGAAGACAATACCATATATCCCTGCGCTCCATCTCTTAACAAAGACTTGACCTTAACAGCAGTTAAGAACCCAGACTTTTCTTCCTTAGGAAAAACTATGGTTTTACTTGCACAATCTATAAGGATATGGTTAGAACATAACCAGTTCATCCTTAAAATTACATCTATCTCAACAAGAGGCAAACAAATCAAGTTGACCATAAACAAACGGCCCTTCACAACAATAGGACAATCCAAACAGATCTTAGATGTAACAACAAGTTTAGCAGTTGGCGTAGATATACTCAATTTAACATTCAGAGAAGACACAGGCAACTTCAGTCTCTCCACACAATCATATGCAATAAAGGAGTGTGTAGCACCAGAATCATACAATACAGTCGAGAAGACTACCTCCAATGTCTCCTTCTCCCGAATAAGATCATCGACTTAGAAACCTCGGATCCCATCATTGTATATACACGTCCTCCCGACCTTGGTTGAGTACTTCCGCATTTTTGCCGATTAGCTCTAACATACCGAATGACAGTTTCTTCTGCGGTCGAGTACAATCTTTCGACATATGCCCAGGCTGTCCACAGTTAAAACAGACTGTCCCCTTGATTGTACAATCTGGAAATATATGGCCCTTCTTACCGTACTTAAAACACGTTGGCGTAAACACCACCTTCTGCCCAGTTCCACTACCACTTGCACCTCCACTAACCGATGGTCATTGAGATTAAGTCCCTGTTGGTCTAGAATACGGCTTACGCTGAAACCGATTCGTATTACTACCTCCACCTCTCTGAAACCTTGCCGGCCCAAAGTTCCGATTCCTCTGATCTCTAGATGGCTCCAACTCCTCAAGTCGAGCACAGACATCCACCAAAGCATGAAACTGAGTCATTCTCAAGGATACCACTCCTCGTTTCAGTTCCACCCTTAAACCTGATTCAAACTTCCGACATCTCCACACATCGTCTTGCCGTGTCTGAGCATAATCTGAGAATTGAGACAAACTCTCAAATTTTGTGGCATACTCATTCACCGTCATATTCCCCTGTCGCAAACCAAGAAATTCCATTTCTTTGGCATGCTTAGCACTCGCAGGAAAATATTTATCCAGAAAATATTTATCCCCCGTCTTTTTTAATTTTTTATTATTTTTTATTGCATTTTCTAGTTTCATTTTTATGTAGATTTTGTTCTGTGTTGATTCCATAATTTTTAAAAATGTTTAGACATATTAACTAGATTTATTTTTTCATATTTTGAGTGTTGTTTAGTGTATTTTGCTTAGTTGTAGTTTTTGTTTTTTTGTGCTTTAGTTGATGCATGACTAGGTCCAATCCTGATATCTTGCTTGATCTTGATCCTGAGATTGATAGGACCTTGCATAGATTAATTAGATCTCGTGTGATAAATTCGAGTTAATTCGAACCTAATTTTGGGAGTGAACCTAATAACTTAAGTAATCCTGAAATCATGGCTGATAACATGCATAATAGAACCCTTAAGGAACTTGCTGCTCCTGATGTATCTTACCAATCTTTGTGCATTCAATATCCCGATCTTGATGCAGATTTTGAGTTGAAATCTGGTTTGATACACTTGTTACCAAAGTTTCATGGTCTTGCGGGTGAAGATCCTCATAAGCACTGAAAGAATTCCATGTTGTGTGTTCAACCATGAAGCCACAAGGCATCTCGAGGAACACATCAAGTTAAGGGCATTTCCCTTCTCACTTGTCGATGCACCAAAGATTGGTTATTTTATCTTTCACCAGGTTCGGTGAAGTTGGAATGACATGAAGAGGTTGTTCCTGGAGAGATTCTTCCCCGCCTCGAGAGCCGCGCAATTAGGAAGGATATATGTGGCATCGTACGGATGTCCGGTGAGACTTTGCATGAATACCGGGAGAGATTCAAGAAGTTGTGTTCGAGCCGCCCTCATCACCAAATTAGTGACCAACTCTTGATTCAATACTTTTATGAGGGTTTCTTCGCCAAATGATAGAAGCATGATCGATCTTTGCCTCTGGAGGAGCCTTAGTAGACAAAACTCCTACCGCCGCAAGAGATCTGATAGCAAACATGGCAGCCAATACCCAACAGTTTGGCTCGCGGATCATCACCGCAACCAGAGGAGTTAATGAAATTCAAGCATCTCATATGGACCAACAAAGAATGGAACACGACTAGATGAATTGACTTTTTGGTAAGACAGATAGAGTGGGTCAACAACCACCCATGCAGATGACCGCATCGGTGTGTGGAATTTGCTCTAATTCATCTCATCCTACCGATTCATGCCCACACTTCGGGAAGATGGTTACGCTTTTCCAGATCAATGTGTTCTTTGCGCTGGTGTTTTTCCTGGTAGACCCCAATATCAGCAACAACAGCAACAATCTAGATATGATCCATTTTCTAGCACTTATAATCCTGGTTGGCGAGACCATCCCAATTTGAGATATGGGAATCCTAGCCAAGAAACAAATGTCCACAAGAAGAATAACGGCCCCACCAAAGAAGAACAACAATTTAGATACCAAGTGCGCAGGTCCAAGCAACAAATACCAACAAATACCCCTACATTCGACAATAGCAAACTGTTCGTGATCTGTCCAATCCACTCCACCGAGCCATCATTGGAAGACACGATGAAACAAATGGCCACAAATAACATTCGGCCCAGCAGAACGTCGGTGCCAACATTCGGAATTTACAAACTCAAATCGGGCGGTGGCAACCACGTGAGCGAGCTAAAGAGTCAAGGTTCTAGCCAATTGCCTTCACAAACAAATCAACAATCCAAGAGGCAACGTAAGTGCAATTACCTTGAGAAGTGGCAAAGAAGTTGATGTTCCAACCTTACAGCAATCAGAAATTGACCAAAAACGGCAGGAAATGGATAATTCAGTACAGAAATCTGTACCACTGAAGAAAATTGCAGAGAATTCAGATGTTACCATTCCATTACCTTTTCCAAATAGGATCACACAATCCAAGAGAACAATGCAAGCAGAAATGGAAAAAGAAGTCATGGAGACATTCAGGAAAGTGGAAATCAATATTCCCCTCCTAGATGCAATCAAGCAAATTTCAAAATATGCTAAATTTCTCAAGGAGTTGTGCACTCATAAGAGAAGGTTGAAAGGGGATGAGAAGATCAGCATGGGAAGAAATGTTTCGCAATGATTCTCGCCAAGCATGCCACAGAAATGCAAAGATCCTGGAACTTTCATAATTTCTTGCACAATTGGCAACTCTAGATTTGAGCATGCAATGCTAGATTTGGGTGCTTCGATCAATGTCATGCCCATGTCAGTGTATAAGTGTTTAAACATTGGTACTTTGCAACCCACTGGTATCGTGATTCAGTTGGCAAATAGAGCCACTGCTCATCCTGCAGGTGTGCTGGAAGATGTGTTAGTTCGGGTGAATGAGTTGATTTTTCCAGCAGATTTCTACATTCTGGACATGGAAGATGAGTCTCCAACAAACCATGCTCCATTGATTCTAGGCAGACCATTCCTCAAGACCGCCAAGACCAAGATAGACGTGCATGTTGGCACCCTTTCTATGGAGTTTGGCGACAATTTGGTACAATTTAACATTTTTGATGCCATGAGACACCCCCTAGAGGAGCATTCTGTTTTCCATGTTGATATGATTGAGATGCTGGTTGATGATGTCTATACTGATTTATATCTTTGAATTCCCTGATATTGTTGACTATCTTGGTTCTGTTTCTTGTGATACATGTGCCACTTGTGATGTTGAACCATGTGCTGCATGTACTGAGATTTATTCTGTTATGAGTAATGATACAGCTGCTGATGATGCAACAATTGAGAATGAGAGTCAGTACCATGCTGAAATTAATGTTGCTAAGATAGTTGTTTCAGATCACTTGTTACCTTCCATTGTGCAACCTCCATCTTTGGAGTTGAAGACTTTACCAGACCATCTTAAATATGCATATTTAGGAGATGGTGAGACACTTTCGGTGATCATTGCTAAAAACCTACAACCTGATCAAGAAGAAAAATTACTGCAGATTTTGAGGCAGAATAGGCAAGCCATCGGATGGACTCTTGCAGATATTCCTGGTATTAGTCCATCCACATGCAAGCATATGATTTTATTGGAAGAAGGGATCAAACCAGTTAGACAGCCCCAAAGGAGACTAAATCCCCTGATTCTAGATGTGGTGAAGAAGGAAGTTACAAAGCTACTTCAAGCTGGCATTATTTATCCCATATCGACGATCAATGGGCGAGCCCCGTGCAAGTGGTTCCCAAGAAATGCTGGGTCACAGTGGTTGCGAATCGAACAATGAGCTTGTGCCCACACGAGTTCAAAACAGTTGGCGAGTTTGCATTGATTATAGGCGGCTCAACCAGGCTACCAGAAAGGATCATTTCCCGCTGCCCTTCATTGATCAGATGTTGGAGCGGTTAGCTAGCAAGTCACATTATTATTTTCTCGGATGGATATTCGGGCTATTTTCGATTCATATAGCCCCATAAGACCAAGAGAAGACTACTTTCACTTGTCCATTTGGCACATTTGCATATAGGAGGATGCCCTTTGGTCTGTGCAATGCTCCAGGCACCTTTCGTAGGTGTATGATAAGTATCTTTTCGATTTTTTAGAAAATTGCATGGACGTATTCATGGATGATTTTACTGTCTATGGATCTTCCTTTGATGCATGTTTAGATAGTCTGGCTCAGGTCTTGCATAGATGCATTAAGACTAACCTCGTTCTAAATTTTGAGAAATGTCATTTCATGGTAGAACAAGGTATAGTCTTAGGGCATGTGATATCTCGTGAGGGTATTGAGGTAGATCCTGCAAAAATAGATGTTATTTCATGCCTATCTTACCCCACATGCGTGCGGGAGATTTGTTCTTTCCTTGGTCATGCAGGTTTCTATCGGCGGTTCATAAAGGATTTCAGCAAAATTGCACTTCCGCTATCCAACTTACTGCAAAAAGATGTGAAGTTCCACTTTGACAAGAAGTGCCAGGATGCCTTTAATCAATTGAAGCAAGCATTGATCAGTACACCTATCATCCAACCACCGGATTGGACACTTCCATTTGAGTTGATGTGTGATGCCTCTAATTATGCATTGGGAGCTGTTCTTGCACAAAGGGTCGGTAAAGTATCTCATGTCATTTCCTATGCTTCGAGAACTTTAGATCCTGCACAAATCAACTACACCACAACTGAAAAGGAACTTTTAGCAATTGTTTTTACTTTAGATAAATTTCGATCATATTTGCTTGGTTCTAGAGTGGTTGTGTTTTCAGATCATGCAACATTAAAGTTTCTCCTGAAAAAGCCCAATGCCAAGCCCCGGTTGATTAGGTGGATGTTGCTCCTCCAGGAGTTTGATATTGAGATCCGTGACAAGAGTGGAGCGGAGAATTTGGTGGCTGATCACTTGAGTCGAATTGAAAGGGAGACAGATATTTTTCCCATCCATGATGTTTTCCCTGATGAGCAGCTTTTCAAGCTGCAAGGCAACATCCCTTGGTTTGCTGATTTGATTAATTTCTTGGTTGCTAACGCAATACCTGCACATTTCACTAAGGCTAAGATTGATAAATTGAAAAGTGAGCCAAAGTATTATGTGTGGGATGATCCTTACTTATGGAAATTTTGCAGTGACCAAGTAATTAGGAGGTGTGTGCCTGATGATGAATTCCATTCCATTCTTAGCTTTTGTCATAAACTTGCATGTGGCGGCCACTTCGGTCCTCAACGGACTGCTAGGAAAGTTTTAGACTCGGATTATATTGGCCCACTCTATTTCATGATGCATATATGTTTTGCAAATCTTGTGATCAATGCCAGAGAACAAGAAATACTTCTCGTAGGAATGAAATGCCCCAGAAACCCTTATTATTCTCGTGAGATTTTTGATGTTTGGGGTATTGACTTTATGGGTCCTTTTCTGTATCATTTGGTTTTGTTTACATTACGCTTCTTTGTGGATTACGTATCTAAATGGGTGGAGGCTAAGGCCACTCTGACCGATGATTCTAAAGTTGTTGTGGATTTTATTAGATCTGATTTTCTCGTAGGTTTGGAGTCCCGAGAGCTATCATTAGTGATCAAGGTTCACATTTTTGCAATCGAAGCATGGAGGCTTTGATGAAGAAGTATGGAGTCCAACACAAGGTTTCTACACCCTACCACCCCCAAACCAATGGGCAAGCCGAGGTCTCCAACAGAGAAATTAAGCAGATACTCCGGAAACAGTTCAACCTAACGAAAGAACTGGAGCAAGAGGCTTGAGGATGCTTTATGGGCTTACCGGACTGCTTTTAAGACACCAATCGGGATGTCTCCGTATCGGATTGTTTTTGGAAAAGCCTGCCACCTGCCGGTGGAAATTGAGCATCGAGCATTCTGGGCGGTGAAAAGGTGCAACTTGGACCTAGATCAAGCAGGTATGGAGAGAAAGCTGCAGCTGCAGCAATTGGAGGAGATCCGCTTGGAGGCTTATGAAAGTTCCAAACTTTATAAGGAGAAGACCAAAGCCTTCCATGATAAGTTGATTCTGAGGAAAACATTTGAGATTGATCAAAAAGTTCTCCTCTATAACTCCCGCCTCCGACTCATGCCTGGCAAATTAAGGTCTAGATGAGATTGACCATTTATTGTTACTAATGTTTTTCATTCTGGTGCTGTTCAGATTAAAAGTGAGGTCACTGCCAAAGCTTTCATCGTAAATGGACACCGCCTCAAATAGTATCATGAACTTCCTGAGAATGCAGAAGTGGAGGTGATGAACCTTCTCCATCCGCATTATGAATAAAAAAAAAAAAGAAAAAAAAAAAAAAAAAAAAAAAAAAAAAAAAAAGAAGAAAAAAAAAAAAATGTGTGCCCTAAGCAATGAGGTAGGTAGTGTCGCTCGAAGCATGTGGAGGTCATTTTTTTCTTCACGACAACAATCTGCGAAAATCTTGCAAGTATGGATTTTATTGGCCTACTTTATTAAAGGTCTGTTACACCTTTTGCAAAAGCTGCGGAAATTGGTCAAAAAGTTTCGCTTTGAGATTATCGTCTGCACCTACTCTGGGGACGTAGATATTGAGGATCCTAGGAATGGTACTGCGCTTAAGTTAATGGACAAAGACTTAACCATTCCCGGAAAACCAAGTTCTTGAGTTCTTTGTGTTGCCGGTTAAGTGGCGGATACGGTATCTCGTGACTCTTGAGTCGGTTTATTCTTCAGTTTCCCAAAATAACTGAACCCTTCTTCTCCTTCAAAATGGATGTCATTCTTTCAAACTTGAGAAAACATTTTCCTTCTCTTCCTCAAAATGCTCTGAGAAAAATCTACAAAGTTCGATGTGAGAGATTGAGAATGTTAATGCACAAGGGTATGCCGAAGATGTCTGTACTGGATAATTGAAGCAAAGGTCCGATTAGCAGGTGAGTCCTCAATTTCATTTGACTCATATATGCCCGGTCTTGGAAGAAGTTCATATTCTAAAAGGAGAAGAGCAAAAAGGTTACAAGTCTGTCACAAATGTGGACGATGGAACTGTAACAAGCGATGTCGTACTAAGGGGATGGTTTCCGCAAATAGAGAAGACAAAATTTTCTTCATTAAGAATGGACTGAGTAAGGAGTCATTAGATGATATCTTATTGACTCTTGAGACGCATTCTTGTGGATTGGTGCATCGTGAAATTCTTAAATTGTGGAATCTCTTCAAGGATGAAGAACAACGCTACAGTCTTGGGAATCTGACTCTAAAAGACCCGTTTGCCAATTTATAAGAAAATTGGATAGGAAGCTTATCCTCGACTCATAGAAGACGTTTAAGCCGTTACTGAACGTTAAACCAGAGGCAGATGTGAGCCATATTCACAAACAATCTGTACATATCATTTTCTTCTTCTTCTTCATGTCATTTTTCAAAAAAAAAAACAAAAACAAAACAAAAAAAACAAAAAAAAAAAACAAAAAAAACAAAAAAAAAATGAAAAAAAAAATGTCTACTTGTTAGGGTTGGCTTTGGTAACACAAACCGTGAATGGGGAAATGCATGCATCCCGATCCAGCCTTCTTAATTGAAAAACAAAGAAGGTAGATTGTATCCCACATGTGAGGCAAACGGTCGTATTATGGTCACTTGTCCCTTTTGGGAGCCCTATGTTCTTATTTGGTCTTGAATGGGTCGAATCTTGGTCAACAATGCTTTGGCACAAAGCCGAAAGAGCATACTACCTCTATCCCAATCTTAAGTAAGTATACACTCATCTTTCATCAAGTTTTTCTAACAATTCAAAAAAAAAAAAAAAAAAAAAAAAGGACGTGATGTCATCGCACTCATGACGCGCAAGTATAAAGATACGCCATGGAGACTGTACATACAGTATGTCATCATTTTCTATTTCTTTTATCTTTGTATCATTTTATTGTATTTTGATTTTTGTACGACGATCCTTTGAGCAGTGGTCCTTCGTGGGTTTCTAGACTTCTTTACCTTGATGGTTTTCTTGAAGTCGAAAAAAAAAAAAAAAGATTCTCGTGTCTCTTAATTTCAACATTTTTCGACAATGACCAACCTACCCTTATAGGTGCAATTATTTTCCTTTCCATTCTTTTTCTTGTTTAAACACTCCATTTTCTCCATTTTCCTTCACACTCAGAAACACTCAAAGGGAGGAAGAGTATAGAATGGGGCCTTCTATTCGTAACCTAAAAAATGTTTGTGTTTTTGTGGGGCGAGTTATGGGAAGGGATTAGAGTTTGTCAACGCAGCCTAGCACTCTTGGTCGATCACTTGCTGCGAGGAATATTCATCTTGTATATGGGGGAGGTTGTCGTGGGTTAATGGGGTCTGTATCACTTGTCGCCTTTATAAGAGACACAAAAGTTTTAGGTGTCATTCTTTGAAACTTTAGCTCAACAGTAACATCAATGGAAAGACAATTGGGGAGGAACTTAAAGTATCATCAATGCATGAACGCATGAAGATAATGCTTGAAAACTCGATGCATTCATTGCCTTACCAGGTGGTTTTGGTACTTTGGAAGAAATTTTTCAAATTGTCTCTTGGGCGAACCGAACATCCACCATAAACCCATTGGTTTGTTGAATGTTAATAATTTCTTTGATCTTTTGTTATTTTTTCTTGACAAAGCTGTGGAACAGAAATTTATCACTCCTTCGGCAAGACAACTTCTTATCTCTGCCTCCATTATTGATGAGCTCATTGATAAATTAGAAGCTTTTGAGTATGTACCTGATCAGGTATTAGCTCAGATAGATTGGTCAACAGGAAGCAGCAAAGGAAGTAACAAGAAACAAGAGCCCGATCTGAAACTTTCTCTTTAATGGGTTTGATTCAAAAAAAAAAAATTGTTGTTGTTTTGTTTAGTATGATATGATTGTCATGGACTTATTAAACCAATTAGTGATGACAGAGTAAGGAGTAATTTTACTCTTGAGACGCATCTTAATTGGTGGCAGAGTAAGGAGTTTTTTAGGTAGTAATTAATTAGTATTGAATTGTGGAAGTACTAATGTTTTCTTGTTTGATTTCTTTTCGTGGTCGATGACGCTAAGACCGACAAGTGTGTTTCTTTTCTGCTTAGCGTTGATTCACTTCTTATCAGGTTGTGTTGCTCTTTTCTATCTCTTTCTTTCACATTGAGGACAATGTTATATTCAGTGTGGGGGAGAGATTTTAGCATGTTTCTGTTTCTTTTCGTTTGTAAAAAAAAAAATTTCAAAAAAAAAATTTCAAAAAAAAAAAGAGGTTCATTGCATGATTGAATAATTCTTCTCCCTTCTTGAACTGATATGCTTGGTGATGGATGATTGAATTGATGAATTGAGTTTGATGGATGCATACCTTGTGAGATTTTGAGCCTAATGGATGGATTCAACATTTATGTCATTCTCTTCTTTCTTGTGTGATTTTCACTCATGTTAATGACCACTCTAGAACTTGCTTTGATTCTTTTTGAGGCTACATTTCACTTGCATGCATGAACATGATTGAGGCCCTCTTTCTTAGCTAGTTTAACCAAATAGCCAACCTTGTTTTCAATATGATATCAAGCACTCTTTTGACCTCTCGAAAATTCTCTCGATTCCTGCCAACCTTGTATATTTTCCTTTGCTTAACCCCTTTGAGCTTATTTGACCATTCCTTGTTTCTAGCTCATTATGTGCCTTAAATGAAAAATCGTGTTCTTACTTTACCTTAGGGAATAAAAGAACATTAGCCTGGTTAATGGATGAGTTTTTGAACAAGTGTGGGGTGTGTGTACAAAATGGTCAAAAAAAAAAAAAAAAAAGAAAGAAAGAGTGCCTAAAATAAATAAATAAATGTATGTATATAGTTATGTTCATAAAAAAAAAAAAGAGAGAGAGAAAAGGATTGGGAAATGAATATGTAAAGGGATATACATTAGAGTTGAGATGAACTTTTATGCTCGTTATTTGAACTCAGCTCTCATTTGCTTTTATTCTCTTTGGTATTTATCTTCTCATATCCATTTTATCCTCTTCTGTTACCTTGACCTCACTACAACCTTGAATAAAGTCCTCATGATTTGTGTGTGCATGTGTTTTGAGTAGTGGAGAAGTAGAAGATAAGCAAGCTTATGGTAGTGCAATTTTCATGGGTTGAATTGAGTGAAATACATACCTTTTAAACACTTGAGAGATTGAGAGGGAATCTTGTGAAGATCCATCATTCTTAATTCATTCTTTTCAACGGAAGTTTCCTTGCTTGTTGGTTTGAGATGTGAAGAAATGTTACCTCATTTATGCTTTGATACCTTGAATTTCTTGTTGCTCTTCTTGCTTCATTGAGTCCTTTAGAGTTTTTAACTTTTAAGTTTGTGTCGTTTGTCTTTGTCTTCTAACTTTAGTTTTATATGTTTTGCCCAGGAGTGCAAAAAGCTAAGTGTGGGAAAATTTGATAATCACATATTTTGTTGATTAAGAAACCCTTATGTTTAGTTATTTACACTCTTCATGTACTTAATTGACTGAATTTGATTATGTTTTGTAAGTTTGAACTCGAATCGGACTTAATTGATTTTTTTAGCTTTATTCGGGTCTTACACTGTTTCTGTATTTTAGCCATATCTTGAGTTCTAAATGTCTGATAATTATGAATTTTACCTTGTAGGAAAGATAAGAGAGAGCTCTACAACTTTGATGAAGAGCACAAAGTCAATTTCAGACATCTAGTGGAGCTAATTGGGCATGGAAATCAGAATACGGGATTTGTGACTGGAACCCGAACAGTGTGTAGTAACCAGAACATAATTCGAGTTTGGGTTTATAGAATGGGCTGAAAATTTGTAATCTGAAAGTTAAGACCCATATGTACAACTTTCATGACAAACACAAAACTTGATTCGGGCTCCTTGATGGAGATATTGGGTCTGAAAGTCAAAACAGAGGTGCTGAAACTGGTCCTGAGCAGTCTGTAGTAATTGGGTCATATCTTGGGCTGTAGGACGAATTTTTGGGTGCTTCCAGAGCCATTGGAAAGCTTAGACAATTTCCTAGAACTTTCATGAAGACCACTTGGCTCAGAAATGACTAAATCAATGAGTTCAGCAATGAATACTTTCGGAGACAAGGAAGCTCACCAACCAAGTTCACCTACCAAGCTCACCTACCAATCTCACCTACCAAGCTCACCTACTAATTCCACCTACTAATATCATCTACCCATCTACTACTACTCTGAATCCTCTATAAAAGGAAGCATGTGGAGAGCTCTAAACACAACATACACTTAGTGTTAAAGATAGTTTTTCATAGTTCTTGTATATTTTTCCTTCATTGTAATGGAGAGCTAAGTCACTTCTAGTCAATTCGGGACTATTGAAGAGATTGTGGCTTGGATTCTTGAGACCTTGGTTATGTAATGTATTTGATTTATATTTGAATTCCTCTTCTCTTCTTCTTCTGTTCTCTTAATCTTGAATGCATGAATGGTGATTCTGTTTATGTTTGATATGATTTGATCTTGGTTTAAGATTAAGTATTGTGATGAAATTTAGAACTGATTGATCTAAACTAATCACGTAATTGAAGAGGTTAGGTTACTGATTTGTGCCTAGGTTAATTGAATTCGGTGCTTAAATTGACATATATTTACATGAATGGTGCGATTGCATATTTGTGTTTATCACTTGTCAATTGAATTCTGGACGATTGTCTAGTATGAATTCTGGATCTGATGCAGAGATCTCGGTTAGATCCAAGTTAACCATTCAAATGTATTTCGGTATTTGTTGAAAGGTCTATGATTGAATCCACCCAATCTCGGATAGATTTCTGAATTGACTGTTTTTTTAATTGTTATTTCTCTTTAAATCGTCACTCGCGATCCTTGAACCATCAAAACCCCCTTTTTCTAACTTTCACTTGATTTGATCAAATTGCATCTATGATCCTTGAGGAGACGATCCGGTGTTGTTCACTATACTACAAGTTTAGGTAATAACTTCGGTTATAATTTTGACTGAGTTCGGCGCTCGTCAAAGCTTCAATGGTGTTTAGGGTTTTTGGAAGAGAGAGAAGAGAGAAAAGCATGAAAGATGAAGTGGTATTTTGGTCTCCTAACCCCACATGGCCGTAGACTTCATGCATGCAAGGTGGCCAAATGGTTGGCTTCATCCAAGCCATGGAATGCATCAAAGGCTAGGATTAAAACTTGCTTAACAAGCTTGTCTCCTATTGGTTGATTATTGATGACTCACAAGCCTAATCACACTGTTCATTAATTATCAGCTTAGTCAGCTAGCTGAGTCAGCTTGTTCTGGAAAGTTCTACTACTAATGATGATTAATTAAGCTACTGATCTAACCATTCTGCTAATTGTGGGTCCCGCAAAACATTTTAGGGTCCACTTGTCATTATTTTATTATACTGACTAATAAAATAATATTATAATATTATAAAATTATTTTATTTGACAGTCAAATCCTAAAAATTAAAAGATTATTTACTGTCTCATTCAGAATCGGGTTTAGTAAGATCCCCCAATTCTAAATAATAAAATAAGATTTCTCCGGCCCGGAAAAATATTATTTTTCTGCCTCGGAGCAAATCACACAAAAAGTTCATATAAAATCACAGACAGTAATATTGGACACTAAATCAAGTAGAAATCAATTAAAAACAGCAAAAACAGTACAAACAACACGTTCGAGATGTAATGGTTATTTTCCCATTTTTTCCCACAACGTAGCTAATCATCCAAAAAGTTTAAATAAAATTACAGACAGTATTAATTGTCTGTATATCTTCCCGAAAAATTAAAACAGTAGCTCGGAAAAACTTTTATTTTACCGTCTCGGAACAAATTACGTAAAAGGACCAAATAAAATTTGAGCCTGTATAAACGTATTTGTATTTCATGCAGAAATCGAGAAACAGTAAAATAGGGACACAACGGTCATTCACACGAAAGCTTGAAAAGCAAGAAACAAGACATTCGGAATATTTTCTAAAAATTGGGGTGTTACAACTCTCCCCAACAAATAAAAATTTCGTCCTCGAAAATTGTTCCTCAAAACAAATGAGGATACCGATCCTTCATTTTATCTTCCAGCTCCCAAGTAGCTTCACCCGTCACATCATTCCATATGACCTTCACTAGCTCGATCATTTTCCTCGAAGTCTGCTTTACCTTTTCGTCCTCAATTCGACGGGTAAAGTTTCATAAGTTAAATTCTCCTTCACCGCACTTCATCCGGGTCGTATAACATGCGTCGGATCGGTATATACTTTCGTAACTGAGACACATGAAATACGTCATGCAGATTTGATATAAACGGCGGCATAGCGATCTGATACGCTACAGGACCTATACGTCGGATAATCTGATACGGTCCAATGAACTTAGGAGTAAGCTTCTTAGACTTAATAACTCTTCCGACACCAGTCGTAGGAGTAACTCTTAGAAATACATGCTCACCCTCCTCAAATTCAAGAGGTCGTCTTCGTTTATCCGCGTAACTCTTTTGTCTGCTTTGCGTCGTCTTCATCTTCTCTTGTATCATCTTTACCTTCTCCGTAGTCTGTTGTATAAGATCTGGTCCAACAGTCATACTTTCCCCATCCTGATACCAACATAACGGAGTTCGACATCGTCTTCCATACAACGCCTCATAAGGTGCCATTCCGATGCTTGAATGAAAACTATTGTTGTAGGTGAATTCTATCAGAGATAAAAATTCATCCTAACTTCCTCGTTGTTCTAAAACACAAGCACGCAACAGATCTTCCAAAGACTGTATAGTTCTTTCGTCTGACCATCTGTCTGCGGATGATACGTTGAACTCGGCCGTAACTTAGTTCCCATAGCTTCTTGCAGACTCGCAAAATCTTGATGTAAACCTCGGATCTCGATCGAAACTATACATGTAGGTACACCATGTAATCCGACAATTTCACTGATGTACAACTGGGTTAATCTTTCCAATGAATACTTAATATTAATTGGTAAGAAATGAGCCGATTTCATAAGCCTATCGACTATAACCCATATCGAATCATGACCTTTTCTCGTCTTTGGCAAACCAGTAACGAAATCCATCGATATACTATCCCATTTCCATTCTCGGAATAGATAACGGTTGTAACATTCCAATTTGGTGTTTGATGTTCCACTTTCGCCTTTTGACAGACTAGACAAGTTGACACGCACCTAATAACATCACTCTTCAATCCATGCCACCAGAATAACTTCTTCAAGTCCTGGTACATCTTTGTTATACCTGGATGCATACTCAATAAACTAGTATGGGCATGTTCCACAATATATCGCCTCAGCTCCCGGTCACGAGGAACACAGACTCTACCCCGAAACCTCGTAATTCCATCGGTTCCTTCTTTGAACTCTATTGTCTCGTCTTGCTTTATTTGTTCCCGTATTCCTTGCAAAAATTTATCAAGCATTCTCGTTTTTCCCTTATGTCTTCCATCGCTCGCTCGAGATAGTAACCATGTTAACACAGATCTTCCCGGCTTTAACTCAACACATGACCACACATCTCTAAACTGTTCAATGAGCTCCTTTTCCTTGATCATCGAGCGTAGAAGCACGATAATCTTTCTACTTAAGGCATCGGCCACGACATTTGCCTTACCAGGGTGGTACAACAGTTGAAAATCATAATCTTTCAGGAATTCTAACCATCTCCGCTGCCTCATGTTCAGCTCCTTCTGATCACACAAGTACTTCAAGCTCTTGTGATCACTGAAAATGTTGAACGTTGCTCCATAGAGAAAATGTCTCCATATCTTCAGAGCAAAAACCACAGCAGCCAATTCCAAATCATGCGTTGGATAATTCCTTTCATGAACCTTCAATTGTCTAGAAGCATACGCCACAACGTTTCGATCTTGCATCAACACGCATCCTAGTCCTTGATAAGAAGCGTCGCAATACACATCAAAAGATTTCGTCGAATCTGGTAGGATCAACACCGGTGCGGTTGTTAATCTCTTCTTCAACTCTTGAAAACTGGCTTCACGTTCTTCCGTCCATTTAAAAGCTTGACTTTTCCTCGTAAGCTGCGTAAGTGGTCCAGCAATCTTCGAAAAACCCTCAATAAACCTCCGGTAATATCCAGCAAGTCCAACAAAACTTCGAACTTCTGTTACCGTCTTAGGTCTTTCCCATTGTAAAACAGTCTCCACTTTTGATGGGTCCACCGCAATACCTTCTTTAGAAATTACGTGACCAAGAAATTGGACTTCTTCCAACCAGAACTCACACTTAGCCAATTTCGCATACAGCTGTTTCTCCCCCAAAATCCGAAGGACAACACCAAGATGTTCAAGATGTTCTTCCTTGGATTGAGAATAGATCAGAATGTCATCGATAAAGACAACAACAAATCTGTCTAAATAAAGACGAAATATCCTGTTCATATAATCCATAAATATGGCAGAGCATTCGTCACCCCGAATGGCATTACCGATACTCATAATGTCCATATCGAGTTCGAAAAGCAGTTTTCGACACATCTTCCCCTTTTACACAAATCTGATGATAACCAGATCTCAGATCTATCTTGGAAAATACCACAGCTCCTTTCAATTGATCCATCAAGTCGTCAATTCTTGGAAGCGGATATTTATTCTTGATAGTCACCTTGTTCAGCTGACGATAATCCACACAAAGCCGAGACGTCCCGTCCTTCTTCTTGACCAAAAGCACTGGCGCACCCCATGGTGAAACACTAGGTCGCACAAACTCTTTCTCCAACAGCTCCACCAATTGCTTCTTCAGCTCCTCCAATTCCACTGGTGACATACGATACGGTGCAATTGAGATAGGACCTGTTCCTGGTACTAAATCAATTGAGAACTCGATCTCCCTCTCAGGTGGCAAACCAGGTACGTCATCAGGAAAAACATCAGGAAACTTGTTGACAACAGGAATAGTATTCACATCCTTCTCATTCTTAACTTCTAGAGAAGACAATACCATATATCCCTGCGCTCCATCTCTTAACAAAGACTTGACCTTAACAGCAGTTAAGAACCCAGACTTTTCTTCCTTAGGAAAAACTATGGTTTTACTTGCACAATCTATAAGGATATGGTTAGAACATAACAAGTCCATCCCTAAAATTACATCTATCTCAACAAGAGGCAAACAAATCAAGTTGACCATAAACAAACGGCCCTTCACAACAATAGGACAATCCAAACAGATCTTAGATGTAACAACAGGTTTTAGATTGGCGTAGATACACTCAATTTAACATTCGAGAAGACACAGCAACTTCAGTCTCTCCACACAATCATATGCAATAAAGGAGTGTGTAGCACCGAGAATCATACAATACATCGAAGATTACCTCCAATGTCTCCTTCTCCCGAATAAGATCATCGACTTAGAAACCCAGATCCCATCATTGTATATACACGTCTTCCCGACCTTGGTTGAGTACTTCCCAGATTTTTGCGATTAGCTCTAACATACCGAATTAAAGGAGTTTCTTCTCCGTCGAGTACAATCTTTCGACATATGCCCAGGCTGTCCACAGTTAAAACAGACTGTCCCCTTGATTGTACAATCTGGAGATATATGGCCCTTCTTACCGTACTTAAAACACGGTGGCGTAAACACCACCTTCTGCCCAGTTCCACTACCACTTGCACCTCCACTAACCGATGGTCGTTGAGATTGAGTCCCTGTTGGTCTAGAATACGGCTTACGCTGAAACCGATTCGTATTACTACCTCCACCTCTCTGAAACCTTGCCGGCCCAAAGTTCCGATTCCTCTGATCTCTAGATGGCTCCAACTCCTCAAGTCGAGCACAGACATCCACCAAAGCATGAAACTGAGTCATTCTCAAGGATACCACTCCTCGTTTCAGTTCCACCCTTAAACCTGATTCAAACTTCCGACATCTCCACACATCGTCTTGCCGTGTCTGAGCATAATCTGAGAATTGAGACAAACTCTCAAATTTTGTGGCATACTCATTCACCGTCATATTCCCCTATCGCAAACCAAGAAATTCCATTTCTTTGGCATGCCTAGCACTCGCAGGAAAATATTTATCCAGAAAAACATTAGAAAACACTTCCCATGTGATTTCAGTCCCTTCAGCTTGCAATACTCGGCGGGTTCCTCTCCACCAATGTTCTGCATCTCCTCTCAGCATGAAAATAGCATAAGTCACCTTCTTATCATCTACGCATCTCATTCCTTCAAAGATCCTCTCCAAATCTTGCATCCACTGACTTGCTTTCTCCGGATCCACCTCGCCTCTAAATTGTGGTGGATTATGACGCCTAAACTCAGCCAAATTTAGGGCATCAGCAGTAGCATCTTGCTGTTGAGCTGCTCTCAGATTTTGCTGAGTAATCACTTCAGCCATCCGCTGCATAGTCTCAGCAGCCGCAATCATAGGGTCCACATCACGATTCACATTCGCACGTCCTCTACCTCGTCCAGACATCTTCAAATAGAACAAAACAAAATTAGATACATCCTTTTAGATACTTCCGAAAGGATATAAATCACATAGAATCACACAGCACAAACAAAAACAGACCCAACCATAACCCCAAAAGACTCTAACTTGGGCTCTGATACCAACTAATGTAACACCCCTTTGGGGATGCCACACATATAGAGAAAAATAAAATAAATAAATAAAATCTACTCAAGTTATAAAACATTCATTACATAATAATATGGGTCGTAAAGTAATTCCTGATAAACAGATTATTAAAAATAAAATATTACGGAAAACACAAAATAAACAGAACAACACCACTCATAATATACATATGTTCCAAGTTATAAGTTATACAAATAATTTACAACTATAATTACAAATATTTAAACAGAAATAGTAAATAAAAACAGTAAAAGAGTCAATATATACATTCATAAGCAGACGCGCCAAAAAAAAAACATCAAGCATATTTACTCTTCTGAAGAATCACTCTCAACATGAAAATGATCATCAGGAGACAAATATCCTGGATGTCTCGACTCTCGGCGATAATGAGATCGCGCAGTCGATACGAGTGTCATCTCACTAGGCTCAGTGGATATCCCACCCCAATGACGCCTAATGGATAAAGGTAACTCTAAATGTAAAAATACTGTCGTAGTCATGATCGGCTCTCCATCAAACCGATGACGTAAGGTCACCGTCATCCGTCCCGCATACGTCACCGAGTCTCTATCTCCTCTCATGTGCCACGATAGCGATCCACCATGAAACTCCGAGTCACGAACCCCAAAATCCGGTACCGCCATACCAAAACTAATCAATCCAATGGATATGGATGATCAGATGGTTCTTGATCGTAAAACTGGTCGTCGATTTGCTGATCTTCCTCCTCCTCGGGGTACAAGACCTCAAGAGGCTGTTCCTCTTCTTCTTCCTCAAACTCTTTATCGCATAGAATAAATATACAGGAAACACATACAATAAAGAGGTAAGACAATCTAAAATCACCACAAAAATGGCTAATAAGAAGACGACAAACAACATGTACACAATTCATGCAATACGAAAAGCTATAACATTAATAAGTAACAGAGTAGTGTAAAGATTCAAAAAGATTTAAATATCTCAACAATATATCCTCACAGATAAAATAAAACAAGAAGCAAATGATACAATATAATAAATAAAACAAATACAGTAAATAAATAAATCAATATCAATATCAATATAATAAACAAATAAGACAAAAATAAATAGATAAGACAAAATAAATAAATAGATCCCAATAAATAAACATAAAACACACCCTACTCCATGAAGCTAAAAAAAAACACAAAGATATCGAGAGAATGACTCGTAAAAATCTATTAGTATCACTACCGCCCAACCAACTATTCTTGTTGTCACACGTTGTGTCTATAGCCCCACGACACAGAATCCATCATCCAGGGCGTGGTGTAGTTCACGGCCTCACGTTGTGGCACTACAGGCAAATGTACTACTAGACTTTACAAATCTTGATTAAATATAGTGCGTGTCGAGTCCATTAGTGTGCTATCGGTTTACCACGGCCAATGGAGCTACCAACTCGTCCACATATGGGATACCATACACTAACGTCTCCAAGTCCATTAGAACAATGAACCACACTACGTTTATCGCATCGACAACACGATGTGATTCGTCTCATCAACCAATCCACCAAAAATTTGGCATAAACACAATACATAATTCCAAAAATATGAAATTACGAAAATGCCCTCAAGATAATAATATGCCCTCAATGGCAGAAAAATAGAAAGCCTGTACGGATTCACATTTTCTCGACAGCGAAAAATCCTCAAAAGCCTGTACGGGTTCACCTTTTCCCGACAGCGAAAAATAAATACAGTATCGGTCAATCGCGTAGAAATTTTATCGTGTTTTCACAATCTCGTCGTTTTTATAAACGTTTTGAAATTGCGTAAGTATATTTTTCTGTTTTCAAAATCGCGTAGGATTTTCAATACGTTTTCTCAATCGCGTAAGATTTTTAAATCATTTTCTTGATCGAATTCCTTAAAATTTACTGTTTAAATAAACAGAAATAATAAATAATACTTTTAAGCTACGTATAATATTTTCCATACCGTATACTGTCTTTTGGACATCTTTTCTATCTTATTTGTCTGTTTTTACTAAAAATTGACAGTATTTTGCTTAGAAAATTATATTAATGGTTTTCTAATTTTACCGTAAAAATTCTATTTATTGAATTTTTAAACCATATAATTAATCCTTTTGAAAACTACTAACATGCTTCAAAATACAGCATGAGCTATATGTTAGAAATTTTCGAAAGTTACTGTATTTCATTTCTAATAACAAAATCATTAGTTTTAAGTTCTCAAACTTATTTCTAATTGATTCTTTTCTTTAAAACTCATTTTAGAAAAATTCTTTTTAACACATATTGCATCCTTATACTTAGAAAAGGTTTGGATTAAATTTTAGAAATCAAGAATATCTTGTTTGACATGTTGGCCGAATTTCCTAAATCCTTTGAAATTGATTTCTAATTTATTTCTCATCTTCTAACTATATGTCAAACTTATTGTATTGTCTAAATTCTTTTAACCATTGTTTTAGAAAATGGTTTTTGAAATCAACACAATCATTTTAGGCATGTTGGCCGAAAATACTAAGTTTTACCATTTGATTTCTAAATTCATTTTTCATGATCTAAATAACTTGAAACCTTCTTAATTCTCCTAGGTTAATTAAAATTCCTTTTAAGAAAATTAAGAGAATATTTTGGTTCTCCATTTTGTTAGTGGCCGAGAGCCTCATGGATGTGTTCTTTGGAACACACATGCATTTCCTTGACATGTTATTCACATCCTATACATTATCATGCAATTCTATACTTTATCATGCAATTCTAACACATGCAATATTATCAAAGCTTATAGACATGCAAATTAAAGCTAATAGACATACAAAATTATTACAATCACCAAACAAAGAAAGCTACTAACAAACACCACATAACTACTAAGAAACACAAAAATTAACAAATACACACATAATAACCACATCACCACCGAATCCTTATGGATTCTACAAACACCACAAATTACTCCATCTTCTTACCACCACCAAGGGATCATAAGATTAGTCTTCCTCTTACCTTAAGTGAAGACTAAGGATTTGCTTTCACTCCTCCTAGGGTTCGGTTTCCTCCACCAAAGTACCTAGCAACTCAAACGAAAATCTACAAGTTACTAACCATGAAAAAGAACTTAAACCATGGATAAATCATGGCTTAGAACTTTGAAAAAGGAGAGAGAAAAGAAAAACATGAGATCTCACCTTCTAGGTAAAATTTTCAAGATTGATTTCCAAGCTCTAAATGGAAGATTTTGAAGAAATTCTCAACTAGAGATGTTCTTAGGATTGTGTTTAGGTTTAGAAAACTTGGTTAGATGAAAATTTGGATGGTTGGATGGTCAAGGAACAAGCTTGGCCGAAAATGGCTTCAAGGAAGCTTCAATGGTGTTTAGGGTTTTTGGAAGAGAGAGAAGAGAGAAAAGCATGAAAGATGAAGTGGTATTTTGGTCTCCTAACCCCACATGGCCGTAGACTTCATGCATGCAAGGTGGCCAAATGGTTGGCTTCATCCAAGCCATGGAATGCATCAAAGGCTAGGATTAAAACTTGCTTAACAAACTTGTCTCCTATTGGTTGATTATTGATGACTCACAAGCCTAATCACACTGTTCATTAATTACCCAAATTTTAGTCACTAGTCGAGTCACTTTTCTCGGGAAAGTTCTATCGCTAATGATGATTAATTAAGCTACCGATCTAACCATTCGCTAATTGTGGGTCCCGCAAAACATTTTAGGGTCCTTTGTCATTTTATTATATCGACTAATAAAATAATATTATAATATTATAAAATTATTTTATTTGTGACCAAATCCTAAAAATTAAAAGATTATTTCTTCGTTCATTCAGAATCGGGTTTAGTAAGATCCCCCAATTCTAAATAATAAAATAAGATTTCCCTACCGAAAAAATATTATTTTCCGCTCGGAGCAAATCACACAAAAAGTTCATATAAAATCACAGACAGTAATATTGGACACTAAATCAAGTAGAAAACAATTAAAAACAGCAAAAACAGTACAAACAACACGTTCGGGACGTAATGGTCATTTTTCCATTTTTTCCCACAACGTAGCTAATCATCCAAAAAGTTCAAATAAAATTACAGACAGTATTAATTGTTTGTATATCTTCCCGAAAAATTAAAACAGTAGCTCGAAAAAACTTTTATTTTACCGTCTCGGAACAAATTACGTAAAAGGACCAAATAAAATTTGAGCATGTATAAACGTATTTGTATTTCATGCAGAAATCGAGAAACAGTAAAATAGGGACACAACGGTCATTCACACGAAAGCTTGAAAAACAGCAAACAGTACATTCAGAATATTTTCTAAAAAATGGGGTGTTACACTTCCCCACGAAAGCATATATAATTAAAGCACAAAGTAAAGAGATAGAGTTGAGAAGAACAAACACAAGGATTTATCCTGGTTCAGCCACCCCTTGTGACCTACATCCAGTCCTCAAGCAAACCACTCGAGATTTTCCACTAAAACTTCATGCTTGAACGGGTGCTTGAAAACCTTTACACAATAGAACACTCACTATACCTTGGGATCCCTCACCCTTTGTGCTTGAGCCTCAAAACAGGGATACCTCACCCTTTTCACTAGAGGGATACCTCACCCCCTTTACAACCTTTGAAGGATACCTCACCTTCAACAAGGGATACCTCACCCTTTACAATCTTTGAGAGATACCTCACTCTCTTTTCTCTAGAGGGATACCTCACCCCTTTTACAAAGAATCAAAGTGTTTATAAGATGAAACTCTCACAAGAGTAGATTACACAAATTGAAGCCCTATGATGCTCTTCAAGAATATCTTAAATATATACAAAAATAGAGCAAAGGAGATTTAATGATGATTCTCGGATTAGAGTGATTGAATGATGTTTCTTAATTGTTGGTTAGCCACAAATGATGCCCCAAGATGAGTATTTATAAGTTTTTAGAACAATAGAGCCGTTAGGGGCTTTTGTGGCAACATTAAATGCCAAGAAAATATAGTCGTTGGGCATGTCAGAATGCTGGTAATCGATTACATGACAGTTAGAACGTGTTCTTGGCTTTCTGGGCTTGTGGTAATCGATTACTAGACTTGTGTAATCGATTACACGTCCTCTGACTTTATTGTAATCGATTACAATTTTGTTATAATCGATTACATGGCCCTTTGAACGTGTTCTTGACTTTTTGGGAACATGGTAATCGATTACAATATTGTGTGTAATCGATTACAAGTTCTCTGACTTGTTGGTAATCGATTACCAAGAGTGTGTAATCGATTACTTTCCACTTTGAACACATTTTTCAAGCCTAAATGAGGATCCATGCCATTTCTAACTTTAAGAAACTTGGATTGATTAATATTGGTATATGTTTAGCATGATCCAAGATTAAAATCAACATCTTTTTAGAATATGAACTTTGAAAAACAAGTTGATTTATAAGATCTTTTGAAAAGCCATTTGAATATAATTGAGATACCTTGAGAGCATTTCACATTGATGTTCTAAGACCTATATCTAATATACCTCTTTTGATCTTGGTCTTCTTCTTTTGGTCTTGATCTTTTCTTTTGATCTTGGTCTTCATCTTGACTTTGTTATCATCAAAAACTTATTTGATATGCTTCAAGACATAAGCATTCACACACTAGCACGAGAACACAAAACTCTAGATGACAGAGGGAAAGCACAACTTCTTAAAATCTTCTACAGCATGCCAAATCTGGCAGTATAAGAGAATGGGCAAGTTGATATGGTGGTGATCCACAATTGCATAGAGCAAGATAACACATTTCTTAGCAATGTTTTCTAGATGAGAGGTAGAGAGGATCCGAGTGTAGAGGAAGTGGAACCACGCCTTAATAATTGGTGTAAGGTGGTAAAAGGGGAAGCTTATAGGCAATGAGATCTTCTAGCTCAATCACCACTCCACCTGGGCAACCTTGGTAATCTGGGCCGTCACAAGTTGTAGGTCAATGCCCTCTGGCATCACAAAGTGAACAAAATTGCACTCCTCTAGAGGTGGTAGTAAGGTAAACACTTATCGAATTACCTCAGGTTGGAAGGAGACCGTCCTACCACACACCAAAGCAAGTCCATGCTCCTACTCTGTCAGCAAGAATACAACATTCACGTAAAATTTGTAAATTAGAACAAGCACTCAAGACTTTGAGCACCAATAGAATTTCCCTTACTTGAGGAAGTCATCATGGCCTAGGTGTCCTAGTGGATAACATAGAAGAAGTTAAGTCCTTGCTCTGGAATAGGGCTCATCTTGAAGACTAAGTCGTAGAAGCAAGTTTGTGCCTCTTGAGAAATGAAAGTGTGAAGGTTAAAGGGTGGCGATGTGAGTAGGGCAACAAAAGAGAAGGCTTGTTGGTTATCTCACCAGCTTTTGTTAAGGGCTATGGACCTAAAAAGTAGAAGAATAATAACATGAACCATCTTTTCTAAAAGTTTAAGCTGTTAGGTGAAGGTACACGAATAACTTCTATATTATCTCTAACATGCCCCCTCACGTAAGAACCTTTAGGCTAGAAGCATGGATAATGCACATGCCCATCTTTACTATATGCTAAAATTAAACTTTGATTTAGAGAAGTGAGAGCGATAAGGATCGAAATTAAGACCACTTGGTCATAAAAACTTTGACACCATGTCATGAATCATCTTTCTCAAAAGCTTCAGCTGTTAGGTGAAGGCATATGAATGCCTTTTATTTTATCTCCACCAAAGTACAACAATCAGTCTAGGTATCATAGAGAGTTAAGAAAAGAACAATATAACATAAGAAATTAAATTGATAAGCCTAATGATACCCTAACAGAATCACCAAAATCAAGCCAAAATAAAGGACATATGACAAATTATAATGACAATCAGAGAACATAATACACCCTTTATCATTTGCACAAAACACCCCATACAACCTTGATGATATTACCCAATGAACTAGGCCATGTAGTTGAAAATAATAGAGCAATAGTAGTAATGAAACAAGCCCATTAAGAATACTATCTGAAGAAATCAACACAGAATGAAATGCCTCCGTTAATAACCAGTTCACGAAATCAATAAGATATTTTAACCTACAATCGCAGCAGTCATGCACCACAAAATCATGCAAACCAAAGGCACCTATAGGCGACGTAAGGAAGTAAATAAGCATGAAAGAGCATAGACTTATGAGCAGTAACATAGGTAAACATAACCCAATGAAGAATATGAGAGGTAACCAAAAACTTGTAAAACAATAAAAAATAAGGTAGTTGTTGCGATTCGTAAATGTACATGTCAACAAGTAATATAGAGCGTGAACAGAGTATCATTTCCTTACAGATTAGGATGAGCAATGTGTTATCGATTAATTGATTACTACGTTCAGGCCTATGCAATATAAGTTTAGATAACAATTAAGGAAAAACACAAATAAGATGTAGATTATTGTTAGATTGATTTCTACTTGATTCGAGTGCCGAGCTCAACCAAATAACAAAATTTCAGCTCTACTGATAACTTGTAGCACAATGCAATGAACCGAGTCATTTCTTGAAGATCAAGGTATTAATCAAACCAAATCAAGGTCAAACAGGGGGGAATTGTGTATGCAGAATGTAAATATAATAATTAAATGTAAGAAAAATCAAATTGCAAAGCAATCAATGCAAGAAACCGTCAGAAACCTACTTGGCTTGTCATCAATCACAAAACATGCATACGAATTGAATTAATTAGTTAATTTATGACTGACTGAAATCTCTGCATCAAACACATAGAACTCAATACTGGATAATACATGGAATTTAACTAACAAACGATTCATAAACCTGCGATTGCTAGATTCATGCAACCTATGCTAGTTTAACAACTAGAATTCAATTAACCTAGATTAACAAATCTGCCAACCTAATTATCTTCAATTCATATGACTAAATCTCAAGTAATCAATCATAGTTTAATCATAAATCTCAATTAGGATTAAGGATCCAATCAGATCACATCACACAATAGAAATCTCTAATCATACAATTCGAAATCCAAATCAAGAAAGGAAAAATATAATTAATTCAATTCAAAATTGAAATTAGGTACATAATCTCAAAGCAAAACCAGAATTTCCTTAAGATCATTGGATTAATCTCAATTGTTTAGCTTTCTGTGGCTGCAGCACACGGTTTGTAAAGGAAAGAAGAAAGTTTTAGGTAGAAGAATCAAGTAGTACGAATTAAGGTTACTATCTATCTCGGGTTCCCTATTTATACAAAAATAACTGACTTAAAAATTAAGAATCCTAATTTTCTCCTAAGTTAAAGTTAATCCTATGCCTCTTAGCTTTCCTTGGCCACCGAAATCACTTGATTTGGGCTTAAGATGAGACAGTTATGCTCAAATCACTCTCAATAGGTCTCTAGACTCATCAGCCGATTTCATAGGGGCATAACTCCATCAAAACGTTGTAGTTTAAATTAGTGGTCTTCATAATAGTTTGAGTAATGTGTCTAATATTTCCAATGGAACCAGTTTCAGTTCCAAAAGATCCTTACAACCTAAGTTATAGACCAATTAGTGCACACTGCTCATGTTCCAGCAATATCACCCCTGTTCTGACTTCTAAGCCTAATTTGCTCCAATAGATATATGATTTAGCTCTACAGTTCTTCATAAAAGTTGTAGAGCTCTCACTTATCTTTCTTACAAGGTAAGATACATAATTTTTAGATATTTAAAACTCAAGATATGACTGAAATATAGAAATAATGTAAAATCTTAATAATGCTAGAAAAATTCATTAAGTCCAATTTGAGCCCAAACTTACAAAACATGACCAAGCTCAATCAATTAAGTACATGGAGAGTGTAAATGACTAAAAATGAGGGTCTATTAATGTATGAAATCTATAATTATCAAATTCTCTCACACTTAGCTTTTGCACATCCCGGGCAAACTAAAGAGTCAAACTAAGGGAAAAGGAACACAAAAACTCAAAAACCAAAACTCAAAGAGATTTACTTTCCAATGACCTTCAAGAATATAAAATTTTACAAGTAAGGATAGCAACCAAGAAGTTTAAAGGATCAAAACATTCGTGAAGTGACATTTCTTTACATTTCAAATCAATAAGCAAGGTAATTTCAATTGAAAAACATAAACCAATAATGATAGATTCTCATAAGATATACTTTCATTCCCTTAAGTATTTAGTGTTAGAAATGTCTATAAGGTAAGTGTTTCACTCAACTCAACTCATGAAAATTTACACTACCATAAGCTTGCTTATCTTCTACTTCTCCACTATTCTATACACATGCATGCATAAATCAATAAGGCTTTATTCAAGGTTGTAATATGACCAAGGTAAGGGATGAGAATGATAAGGATATGACAAGCTAAAAACTAAAGAGAATAAAAGAACATTGGAGGTGAATTCTAAGAACAAGCATGAAAGTTTAATGTGATTCCATATGATTCAAATTATTCTTTTCATTTATATTCTCTTCCCTTTTTTTAGAAGTATTGCAAGTTTTTTTTTTTTGCTTAACAATTTAGCACAACATTTTCACACCCCTACACATAAACCTTGCTTGTCCTAAAGCAAGACCAAACAACAATAATAATTTAAGATTCCCTCACACTTGTTCATAAGCTCATCCAAGGATAATGTCAATACTCTCCTATTCCTTAAGGTAAAGGGACAACATGATTTTTTTCACTAAGGGTGTAACATTCTCTTTTTAGCATGTTAGACTTGTTTATAATTACAAAGATAGCATAATGCTTGCTTGACATGTCTGCTTAATTTTGTGATAAATTGAGTTAGTTTAGTCACTTTGTTGCAACTCAGAATATGAAAAATAGCTCAAAATGACTCAAATAGTAGCATAAGTTGCTTAGTTGAGTGAAATGAATCTAGAGAATTTATTTCTAGGTCACAAATATGAGTAAAAGGATGTAGTTAAATTTTGAGGATAATCAGAGTTGATTTATTATTTTTAAGTATACTGAGTGTGTGTTTTAATACCGGATTGACTTGACGCAGATATAGATGTTTAGGGAAACAATAAAACTAGGATTGAAATGAATCTTAAGATTTATTCTAATACCTATGGAAGTTAAAAAACTTGATTTGGTAAAATTAAAATGTTCTTAACAGATAAAAACTCTTAACAAAATATCTAAATGAGCTAAAGTCTTCCATGGCTCTTCAATAGCCACATTCTTTGACTTTGTGAGATATTTCTCGCATTTCATTCATTTTCCCACGTAAAAGGCAGCAATAGTTACAAAAAAGAAAGAAAACAGAAAAAAAGGAAAAACAAAGGAGAAAAGAAGGAAGAGAAGAAAAAAAGAAGCAAAGGAAAAAGGGCAAGCTTGAGAATCAACCATCCAAGTGAGGTAGGGGGTGTTTGTTACTCAACTCTTTCATTTTCTATACCACTTAATGCTTGGTGCATGTATGATAGGTTAGGAAATGGGTTTTTGAGTGGTTTCTTATCATTTAAGTTGGTTGAACATGTTAAGAACTTGAAACATCCTTTGTTTTGAGTTGGTGCAAGTTTAACTATGGATTTGAAACTAGTAAGAATCTATGTAACTCCTCACAACATAGGTTGTAAATATGGGTTTGGATGAGATTAAAGTTATAATCATGTGTTCATATTCAACTTGAAAAGTTGGTGAATGATTCTTCTTGTTCTTTCACTTGATTTTGATTTGAATACGTTTAAATGATGAGTTTAGTATTAGTTGATAGAAAGAGTGGATGAAGGCATGCCATATGCCTTGTTTTTTGGTGCAATTTCACACTAGATAACATATTATTGAATAATGATAACAAATTATTTGGTTGTGGCAAAAACCTTTAGTAACTAGATAACATATTATTGAATAGTGATAACAGATTATTTAGTTGTGGCAGAAACCTTTAGTAACCAGATAACAGATTATTGAATATGTAATTGGCTAGCTGACATGGAAAATAGTTTTGATGATAACAAACATGATGGAGATGATGTATAGTTCAAGTACCAAGAGTGAGCATTGCAACAAGAAAGCAAAGATCTCATTTATGCTCAACTCAAGGAGAAGAAGGTTTTGATAACAACAAAATCATGTCAAAGACCAAGTCCAAAGGAAGATTAAATGGTATAGCTTATAGGACTTAGGGTCTTTTTGTAAGAAGCCTTCTAGATATCTCAAATATGTTTTCAAATATTTAAAAATGATTTTCACATGTTAAAATACCCAACAAATAAGTTTTGAAGGTCTAGTTATGATGGTAGCTCAAATTTATGAAAAATAGCAAAGTTTGAGTTTTGAAAATCTGATCTTTGGTTACTCTTTTGATCATAACTTTCAAAATAATTTGAGTTTTATTTTGAAACTTGTTTCATTTGAAAATAGACTCAAATATCTTTCCAATGACTAGTCATTTGCTTTAAAGGGATAAGAAATGAAGAAGTTATGACCATTTAAAGTTAGATTTCAAAATTAGAGTGGTGTATTCGAATACACCACATAGGTATTCGAATACCACACCCCAGAAAAGTTTTCAGAACGTGTTTTTAAGGATCTATTCGAATACCTAAAGGGATATTCGAATACCTCAACATAGAAAACGTTCCAGAACACGTTTTTGAAGGATCTATTCGAATACCAAATATGGTATTCGAATACCACGACCCAGAAATCACGTAATGGCTATTTTCTTGAGCTTTTAATGAATGAAATTAATACAAATGGCTCTTTTTCTTGGAACACTATAAATACATGGTTTTGGGTCATCTTTTAAATATGCTCAATGATCTGAATCATTCTTTACTTGTGCTAAAACGTGGTTTTCAATTTTACATATTTTATGTGCTCTTTTTGCCAAAAACCTTGAGATATCATAAGAGAGCTTCCTAGTGCTTCAATTTGTAACATTTGCTCTAAGTGAGAGATTCTCTTCATCTATTTTCTGCTTCTGTAAAAAGGGTGAGGTATCCCTTGTTGTGAAGAAGGTGAGGTATCCTTCAAAGGGGGTAAGGTATCCCTCTAGTAAATAGGGTGAGGTATCCCTGTTATGTAAAGGCTGCAAGCACCTGTTTTAAGCTTGTGTAGAATAGTAAAAAATCTCGAACTGTGTTTCGGGGACTGGACGTAGGCCACAAGTGGTTGGTGGTCGAACCAGGATAAATATTGTGCCTGCTCTTCTATCCTTTATCTCTTTATTTATTGTAATTTATTTATCATTGTATAATTGTTTATTTTCTGTTCTTAAGGCATTTTATCATCTTTACACATATTAATTATATTGCTTCAAGAAATTTGTATTAAAAAGGGTTTACGAAAAAGTTTTTTAATTACTCAATTCACCCCCCTCTTGAGTACTGAAGCCACTTGGGTAACAGAATAATGATAATAGATTATTTGTTTGTGGCAGAAACCTTTAGTAACCAAATAACAGGTTATTAGAATCAAATAATAGATTATTGTGCTCAACTAGAGCACTATGAAAGGGCCATAACCAATTATCATGTTATCACATATGTTTTTTTTAAGTTGTCAATGGTTATTAAATCTTAGCAATAGTTTAAAGAACCCCTAGTATGAGTGAAATGAGTTCCTTATGTTATGATATGAAGAGGTTTAACTAGGTACACTAAAAGGAGTGTATTTTACATGTTTTTGCACTTAAGACACTTAAGAGAAGTTGTGTTTGTGCATTGTAGTGTGTTAATATACTTGTAGGGTGTATTTAGTGGTTGCCTTAAGTAAGTATTTAGTCCCTTAGGCAACATAGTGTTGCATTTGATATAACATGTGAGGTGATAAGGTTGGGTACTAGATACAAGTAAGCTGAGTTCAGTTGGCAATAGTCACTTATCATAGTGCATGAGTTGCTCCTAAGAGTGAAAATAGAGTTAGAGATGCATGTTAGATAAGAATTGTCTAAAGTAGGTATCTAAGACCCTGAGTACACTAGTGTGACATAGGTTACTGCTTGTGGTGTGATAATAAGGCAAGCTAGATACAAGTATCATAAGTATGCTTTACTTATCATAGTGATGCATGAATTACTGTCCTATAGTTAAAGTTGAGTTGATTGTGCAAGTTTTAGGGAAATGCTCTATTATGTCATTAAGTTGGGTTAAAATGGAGTATTATTAAAGAGATGGTTTTTTTATTTATTAAAGTTGAACCATAGCACAATTATCCTAACTAAGGGTATGAGATAAGTCATTTGACCTTGCAAAGGAGTGAGAAAATCACTTTGCTAAGGATGGAGTTGTGAGACAAGGGAATAAGAAAAGCACCTTGTCATGGTAAAGATGTGAGAAAAATACTTTACCAAGTGTGGTAGAGGAGTGAGATAAGCACTCTACCTAAGACAAAGTAGTGAGTTAAGCTCTTTGTCAAGGAACATGAGGAGTAAGAAAAACACTTATATAAAGGGTAGTGAGAATGAGTTAAGCTCTCTACCAAGGGCAGTAAAGTGAGAAAAACTTATTACCAAGGGTAATATGATAAGTTAAGTCCTATGCCAGGCAAAAGAGTGAGATAAGCACTTTGCCAAGTAATAATAATATTTTACAATTGTATGTGCAGTTGCTGTATCATAGTAAAGAGGAAGTTATGTACATAGATTATGCATTTGCTTAGTGAACTGTTACATAAGTAGAATATGTGAATGTTCTAGAGATAGTGAGTAAAGACTCAATTTCTCATGGAAATCATAATCTATTATTAATAAGTTTATTTATAGCAAATGTTTAGTTATGTTTGGATTCATTTATTCATTTGCGAATGGATAAATGCTGGTTTTAGAATGTTTTTATTGAGAATTTTTGAATTCTCACCCCAGTGTATTGCTTTAATAGACAAAGCTTATGTATTTATTTATATTTGCTTTAAGTTTGTATAAAGTTGTATGTATAACACTTTGCCTTTGAGGCTAATGATGTATATATGTATGACCTTTGCTTTACGGCTCTCCATAATGATTTGTACAAATGTTATGGGTTAGTTTGATGTTTTTAGTTAGAAGTGACATGGCTAATGCTTTATACTTTGTATATTCAGTATATACTAAGGTATATGGTATTAGGATGTTACAAAGGGTTTGTAATGAGCTAAGAACAATAAAGAATAGGAAAATAAGCTCAAGGGGGTTAATCAAGGAGAAATATATAAGGTTGACTATTTGGCTAAAGTAGCTAATACAAGGAAAGAATGTCTCAATCATGTTCATTCATGCATATGAAAATGTAGCCTAAAAAAGATTCAAAGCAAGTTCTAGAGTAATCAAAATCCATAAGTGAAAATCACACAAGAAGGAAGAGAATGGTACAATTACTTACTCCATTCATCAATAAGCTCAAATTCTCACAAGGTATAAGTCTATCAAACTTAATTTACTAATTCAATTTTCATTATTAAATAAGTCAAATTCAAGATGAAAGACAAATCAGTCAGTTATATCATGAACCTCTAGTCCTCAATTTGTCCAAACTCAACTTCCACACATCTCAAGAGCCATTGAAAAGTAATCAAAAACTAAAAACAAGAAGCACACAAATTTTTTTCTTTCAAAAACATCAAAATAGAATTTAAAAACAAAACAAAAATAGAATTAAAAAAATCAGAATTAAACAACAGAAAAATAAAAAATAGAATTGATGAAAAATAGAAACAACGCAGTAAATTAAAACAAAAAATAGAAAATAGAAAACAAAAATAAAAAAATAGAAACAAGTAAGCAAAAATAGAAAATAGAAAATAGAAAATAGCAAAGAAAAATAAATAGATATAAAAATAAAAAACTAAATTAAAAATAGAAAAATTGAAATAGAAAATAAATAAGTAAGGAAATGAAACTCCCTCTTTCATGTTGGATAAGTAGCATCAAGCAAGGTCATTTCCTCCATGGTATGCCCTTGGAAACCATCATAAAAGTGCTTGAGTCTATGCTTATTAGCCTTGAAGCTCCTCTTTATAGTCACATCTTGAAACTCAACTACACTATAAGGAAAAACATTAGTAACAACAAAAGGATCTTCCCACAATTTTTTGGGCATTAATTTAGACGATAAATATATAAAAGCACTTTTTGACCAATCTTAAATATTTTTCTCATAATCATCTTATTATGGAAGGCTTTGATCTTCTCTTTATAAAGTTTGGAACTCTCATATGCCTTAAAGTAAATCTCCTCTAATTCCTGCAACCATAGCTTCCTCTCCATGCCGTTTGGTCTATGTCCAGGTTGCACCTCTTCACCGCCCAAAATGTACGATGCTCAATTTCCACTGGTAGGTGGCATGCCTTGCCAAAGACAATATGATAAGGAGACATCCCAATCGGTGTCTTATGGGTAGTCTGGTAAGCCCATAAAGCATCCTCAAACCTCTTGCTCAAGACCTTTCGGTTAGGGTGGATTGTCTTCTGATGTATTTGCTTGATCTCTCTGTTGGAAACCTCGGCTTACCCATTGGTCTAGGGGTGGTAAGGTGTAGAAACTTTATGCATGACTCCATACTTCTTCATCAAATCCTCCATGCTCCGATTATAGAAATACGAACCCTGATCACTGATGATGGCCATCGAGACTCCAAACCTGTAGAAAACATGTGATATAACAAAATTCACAATAACTTTGGAATCATCAGTCCGAGTGACTTTTACCTACACCTACTTAGAAACATAATCAACAACCATCAAAATGTAAATAAAACCAAAAGAAACAGTAAAAGATCTGATAAAATCAATATCCTATACATAAAAAATCTTACAAAACAGTAAAGGTTTCTGGGGCATCTCATTCCTGCAAGACATGTTCCCCATTTTGTCACACTGTTCACAAGACTTATAGAACAAGTATGCATCATGGAATAAGGTAGATCAATATAAACCAGAGTCTAACACTTTCCTAGTTGTACATTGATAATCATATATTTTATTCATTAAGAAACCCTTATGTTTAGTCATTTACACTCTTCATATTCTTAATTGATTGAGTTTGGTATGATTTTGTGAGTTTAAGCTCAAATTGGTCGTAATTAAATATTTTCAGCATTATTAAGACTTGACACTGTTTCTGTATTTTGGCCATAACTTGAGTTCCTGATATCTGATAATCATGAATTTTACATTGTAGGAAAGCTAGGAGGAAGCTCTACAACTTTGATGAAAAGCTCAAAGTCCGAAACAGATGTCTAAGGGACCTAAGTTTACATGGAATTCAGAATATGGGTTTTGTCACTAGAATCCGAACGGTGTGCACTCATAAAATCATATCTCAAGCTGTAATAATGGAGATGGGCTGAAATTTGGATAGTTGATAGTTAAGATCCAAATAAACAACTTTCATGAAGAACACTTTTTGAAAAAATGAAGTCTAATGGGTCAGTTTGAGCTTGCAAGTCGGAACAGAGGTGCTGAAGTTGGGTTTGAGCAACCTGCGGTATTTGGGTCATATCTTAGGCTGTAGGAAGCCAAATTGGACGATCCAGATATGCATGTTATAGCAAGACAAAGATCTATAACTTTCATGAAGAGTACTTTTCATGGATCTAAAGTATAGTCAGTCGTTTTTGGCTTCCAAGTCAGACAATAAATTTTCGTCCTCAACCACTCCACTCATCAACCCACTCAACCACCCCACTCAACCACTCTACTCACCAACCCACTCAACCACTCCACTCAACCACTTCACTCAACCACCCCACTCATCCACCCACTCCCCTTTGTCATTTTGTTACCCTAGACTTCTATAAAAGGCACCATTGGTTATTATGAAGAACAAGTTGTATTCTCCTTCATTTCTCTCATAGTTTCTTCTTGTTTCTTCATAGTTTCTCATAGCTTTTGTATATTTTGATGCTCCCTTTCATGGTAATGGAGGGCTAAGCTACTTTCGGTCAATTTGGGACTCTTGAAGAGATTGTGGTTTGGATTCTTGAGACCTTGGTTATGTAATGTATTTGATTTATATTTGAATTCCTATTCTCTTCTTCTTCTTCTTCTTCTTCTTCTTCTTCTTCTTCTTCTTCTTCTTCTTCTTCTTCTTCTTCTTCTTAATCTTGAATGCATGAATGGTGATTCTGTTTATGTTTGATCTGATTTGATCTTGATTTAAGATTAAGATTTGTGATGAAACTTAGAACTGATTGATCTAAACTAATCACATGATGAAGCTTGAGATTTGTGATGAAGCTTGGAACTGATTGATCTAAACTAATCACGTAATTGAAGAGGTTAGGTTCGATTGGTGCCAAGGTTAATTGAATTCGGTGCTTAAATTGACATATATCTACATGAATGGTGCGATTGCAGATTTGTGTTTATCACTTGTCAATTGAATTCTGGACGATTGTCTAGTGTGAATTCTGGATCTAATGCTGAGATCTCGGTTAGATCCAAGTTAACCATTCAAATGTGCTTCAAGTGTTTGTTGAAAGGTTTATGATTGAATCCACCCAATCTCGGATAGATTTCTGAATTGACTGTTCTTCTAATTGTTATTTCTCTTTAAATCTTGTCACTGTGATCCTTGAACCATCAAACCCCCCTTTTTTTCTAACTTAACTTAATTTGATCAAATTGCATTTACGATCCTTGAGGAGACGATCCGGTGTTGTTCACTATACTACAAGTTTAGGTAATAACTTCAATTATAATTTTGACTGAGTTCGGCGTTCGTCATATGTTTAGGTCCAAAATGTCTATCATATGTACATGCATGATAAAAGCTAAGAACAAAATCAAACTCATGATCAGGTATGCATCTCATAATCACTTGGTCATTACAAAATCTCTACAAATAAAGATCATCTCACATATAATACTTAAACTCACTCTTTAACTTATCAATCTGAGCCTTAGTGAAATATGCGGGTAATGCACCAACAACGAAGTAATTAACTAAGTCAGCAAACCAAGAGGTAATCTTACCTTGCAGCTATAAAAGCCGCTCATCTGGGAAGAAGTCATGGATATTCAGAGGCTCCGAAGCTCTCTCAATTCTGGTTAAATGATCAACTACCAGGTTTTCTGCTCCACTCTTATCCATGATTTCAATATCAAACTCCTGGAGCAGCAATATCCACCTAATTAGTTGTGGTTTCGCTTCGGGTTTCTTCAGAAGAAATTTCAACGATGCATGTTTAGAAAACACAACTACTTTAGAACCAAGCAGATATAATCTAAATTTTTCTAAAGTAAATACAATGGCTAAGAGTTCTTTTATGTAGTTGGCTTGAGCAACATCCAAAGTCTTGGAGGCATAGTATATCACATGAGGATCCTTCCCTACTCTTTGTACTAGGACAACTCCCACTGTATAATTAGAGGCATCACACATAAGCTCAAATGGAAGTGTCCAATCAGATGACTGAATGATGGGAATGCTGGTCAATGCCTTCTTCAAATGATCAAAAGACTTCCTGGCATTTCTAGTCAAAGTTGAACTCCACATTCTTTTGTATGAAATTAGATAGTGGAAGGGTGATCTTGCTACAATCCCGGATAAAGAGCTTGCAAAAGCCTGCATGTCCAAAAAAAAATGCACCTCCCGTACGCATATGGGATAAGATAAACATGTAATGACATTTATTTTAGTAGAATCTATTTCAATGCCTTTACTGGAGACTACACGGCCTGAAACTATACCCTATGCTACCATGAATTGATTTTTTTTCAAAATTTAAAACAAGGTTAGTTTCAATGCATCTATACAATACCTTAGCCAGACTATCTAAACAAGAATTAAAAGAAGAGCCATAAACGGTAAAATCATCCATGAATACCTCCATGCACTATTCTAAAAAGTCTGCAAAGATGCTCACCATACAACACTGGAAGGTGCAAGAGGCATTGCAGAGGCCAAAAGGCATCCGTCTGTAAGCGAAGGTGCTTAAGGGACAGGTAAATGTGGTCTTCTCTTGGTCTTCAGGTGCAATGTGGATCTGGAATTAGAAGTATCCAATGTAACCATCCAAGAAGCAATCGTGTGACTTGCCAGCCAACCGCTCCAGCATCTGGTCAATGAATGGAATGGGGTAATGGTCCTTTTGAGTAGCCTGATTGAGCCTTCTATAATCAATACAGACTCTCTAGTTATTCTATACTCTGGTAGGAATTAGCTCATTCTTCTGATCAACCACAACCAAGACTCCAGATTTCTTGGGGACAACTTGCACCGGGCTCACCCATTGACTGTCAGAGATGGGATAGATAATGTCATCCTGCAGTAGCTTAGTCACCCCTCTCTTCACCACATCCAAAATTAGATTATTCAGTCTCCTCTGGAGCTCCCTAATTGATTTAGCTCCATCCTCAAGTAAAATTATGTGCATGTATATAGAAAGGCTAATGTCAGGAATATCCGCCAGTGTCTATCTGATGGCCCTCTTATTCTCTCTCAAAACTTGTATCAATCTTGCCTCCTGTTCAGAAGAGAGGTTTCTGGCTACAATCACCAGAAGTTGCTCATTATCTGCCAAGTATGCATACTTCAGGTGCTCGAATAACGACTTCAACTCTAATTTCAGTGGCTACACTACAGAAGATAATAATCTAATGGGTTGTTGTTGTTCTGCTTCTGCTAGCTAAACCTATGCATATATATCACCTGTTGTACAATCTACTAACACAGGAATAGATTCAACATATCCCAAAAATGCAGAAATTTTAGAATACATAGAACATAACTTATCACCATCACAAATAAGGCATAAATCATTGCAAATAGAGTCACCAAAATCAACAATCTCATGAAACTCCTCAAACAAGTCAGCACACAAATTATTAACCAAATTATCAATTAAATCAATATGAAAGATAGAATGTTCTTCCATGGGATGTTTCATAGCATCAAGATTATTAAACCTCACAATGGAATCTCCAAACTCCATGGATAGAACTCCTGCATGCATATCAATCTTTGTCCGTGTTGTTTTGAGGAAAGGTCTCCCTAGAATAAGTGGAGTCTTGTTGGATGATGACTTTCCCTCCATCTCCAAAATGTAGAAGTCAGTTGGGAATATCAGCTCGTTCACCTAGACCAGCACATCCTCCACCAAACTAGTTGGGTAAGCATTACTTCTATTAGCTAGCTGGATCACCACATATGTAGCCTGCAAAGGACCAAGTTCAAAGGAATTAAAAAGGAATTAAAAATAAACATAGGCATTACATTAATTGAAACACCTAAGTCTAGCATGACATTCTCAAATCTACAATTTCCTATTATGTAAGGAATGGTAAAAGTCCCTAGATCCTTGCACTTCTGTGGCATAGGCTAGATGAGGGCTGAAACATTCTGCCCCATGCTAATTCTCTTATTGCCCTTTAGCCTCCTTTTGTGTGTACACAGTTCCTTTAAGAACTTGGCATACTTCGGTATCTGCTTGATTGCATCCAGTAGTGGGATGTTTACTTCCACTTTCCTAAAAGTCTCAAATAGCTCTTTGTCTTTCTTAGCCTCTTCTATTTTTCTGGACTATGTGGCTCTTTGTGGAAAAGGAAGAGTTATGGCAGGTTGAGGCTTCTGTTTGGCTCCAATGACTGCTTTCTCATCATCATTATTAGATTTTTAGCCTGGTGCACCAGAATCAGGTGTGGCTACTACTGATGGCTTGTGTAGTTGTTTGTTCACTCTTGGTTGGGAATCCACTTCCACTATTTTTTAAAACCTCGACATAATGGAACTCACATTTCCCTTTAGATTGGGAATTATTTGGGAAGGGATTTGACCAGATCCTTGATTCTGCAATTGACTCAGAGTAGAAGCTAACTGTCCAATTTGAGTTTCTAAGTATTGAATTGAAGCTTTTGTCCTCTGTTGAAACTATATGTTATTGGTGGCCATGTGCTTCATTAGATCCTCCAAAGTAGGCTTAGATTTTGTGGCTACAGGACCTTGTGGTTGTTGCTGGAAGGGTGGTCTGCTTGGTCCAGCCTGTTGTTAAAATTGTTGTTGTCTCATTCATTGTTGGAAGGGCTGCTTGTATTATTGCTATGGTGTTACATTTCCATATCTCAGGTTAAGATGATCTCTCCATCTAGGATCGTATGTGTTGGAGAATGGATCATATCTTTGTTGCTGCTACTAGAATTGTGGTTTATTAAGAAAGACACATGTTGTAGCAACAGATTGGTCTTGGAATACAAAACTATCATCCTGAAGTGATGCATCTGTGGGGTGTGAAGGACAAGAACATATACTGCACACTTAAGCAGGTCCTTGCACAGATGGTTGGTGCCTCTCTATTACCAATTGTCTTATCAAAGAGGTCAGCTTATCAAGTCTATGTTCTAGTCTTTGTTGATTAATATTAGAAAGGTGGATTTCATTAACTCCTCTAGTTGGAGTTATCATTCTGGTACCAAATTACTGTGAGTTAGCAGCCATGTTTGCAATTAAGTCTTTGGTAGCAATTGGGGTTTTGTCAACTAAGGCACCTCTACTCGCAACATCCATCATGCTTTTGTGCATTGGCAGCAAGCCTTCATAAAAGTACTAGATCAATAGCTAATCACTAATCTGGTGGTGTGGACAGCTTGCGCATAATTTCTTGAATCTCTCCTAGTATTCATATAAGGCCTTACCACTCATATGTCTGATGCCACATATATCCTTTTTTATTGCAGTAGCTCTTGAGGCAGGGAAAAACTTCTCCAGAAATAGTCTCTTCATGTCATTCCAGCAAGTGATAGCTCTTGGATGCAAGTAGTATAACCAGTCCTTGGCTACACCATCTCATGAAAAGGGAAAAGCTCTCAACTTGTTGTGTTCCTCTGCAATTCCTTCTGGTTTCATGGTGGAGCAGACCACACGGAACTCCTTTGCGTGCTTATGAGGGTCCTCTTCTGCAAGGCCATGAGACTTAGGCAACAAGTGAATTAAACCAAATTTAAGTTCCAAATCAGCATCCAAATTAGAATATTAAATGCACAATGGTTGATAGTTCACATCTGGTGCAACTAGTTCCTTTAAAGTCCTATTTTGCATGTTATCGGCCATAAGTGTAGTGTTATCTATATGCTCATCTTCAATTTCAAATTCAATGTCAGTCTCAACCTCAGATATTATACTTTCACTAATCCTACAAGTTCTATTCAATACATGCAAGGTTCTTTCAATTCCAGGATCAATGTCAAGTATATGACTATCAAAAGACCTAGTCATGCATTAGATAACACTATAGGGACTCAAAACACAAAAACACAAAGTAATGGTAAAAATCTAAAAAAACTCAACAGAAACTATATGTACAGATTTTTAAAAATTATGGGAGCACCACATGGTGAAAACTAGTAAAAAATATTATCAAACAGTAAAATAAAAAATCTTAAAAAATTAAAAAAATGGTCTGAAAGTTGGAATTTGGGCAAACCAGGGGTGACCTCATAGCAAACCTGTGAGCCTTGTTTATTAGGCCATTTTCCTTCAACTGGCTAAGTTTCATCTCATTATGAGCACGTTTGTCCATACAAAATTCAGAAAAAATAACTTGAAATAATCTGTTTTCACCTGAAAACTGCCAAAACATAGAAGAAAAAAGGTTAGGAGTTAGTGAAAGTCTTGATATGATAATTAGTACCTAATGATCCCCGGCAACAGTGCCAAATTTGATTCATGTGCCGAGCTCAACCAAATAACAAAATTCTAGTCCTTCTAATAAGTTATAGCATAAGGCAGTGAACCAAGTCGTTTCTTGAGGATCAAGGTACCAATCAAACTATATCAAGGTCAAATAGGAGGGAATTTTGTATGTAGAATGTAAACATAATAATTAAAGGTAATAAAAATCAAATTGCAAAGCAACCAATCTAAGAAACCGTCAGAAACCTAGTTAGCTTGTCATTGATCGCTAAACATGCATCTAGATTGAATTAATTAGTTAATCTATGATTAACCGAAATCTCTGCATCAAACACATAGAATTCAACACTAGATAATCACCTAGAATTTAACTAACAAACGATTCATAAACATGTGATCGCTAGATTCATGCAACCTATGCTAGTTTAACAACTAGAATTCAATTAACCTAGATTAACAAATCTGCCAACCTAACTGTCTTCAATTCACGTGACTAAACCACAATTAATCAATCACAATTTAATCACAAATATCAATTAGGATTAAGGATCTAATCTGATCACATCACACAACAAAAATCTTTAATCATGCAATTTGAATTCCATATCAAGAGAGGAAGAAGATAATTAATTCAATTCAAAATTGAAATTAGGTACAGAATCTCAAAGTCAAACCAGAATTTCCTCAAGATCCTTGGATTAATCTCAAATGTTTAGTTGTCCATGGCTGTAGTACATAGTTTGCAAAAGAAAGGAGAAAATTCTAAGTAGAAGAATCAAGTAGTATAGATTAGGGTTACTATCTATCTCACATCCCCTATTTATACAAAAATAATTGACTTAAAAATTAAGAATCTGATATACGTAAAATACACTAAGAGCAAGTACACTATATCACAAAGTAATATAGGACTTGAGTCCCAGTTGTCAATCCCACAAGGAATAAGAAGTAATTATTAGTTTCACTAAACTCTTAGTTATTTAGACAACCGTAAGTGTAAGAGAAATTCAAAATAAAATCAGAAAACAAATAAAGAAGAAAGATGAAAAATCAAATAATACAGAGAGAAATCAATTAGAGAAAAACTAGGGCGCAAGGTACACTTGAATTTAATTAATTAGATTTTCATTCGTTTATGAAGTAAGGTAATTCTCTTGCCAATATTCTCTTAATTATTATTGAATGCTAATGGTCATAGATAAACAATATTCTATTTCTAAATTAAATTACCTATTTGGTCATTTAGTTGAATTAACTAGCAATGCATTAAGTCTCAATTCAAGAGATGAACGAATATAATCGTCAACTCAATTGATAGAATAAATTAATGTTTGGTTATTCACCAATCTAATCCTAGGTTTATTATATAGGTCTACTCATTGGTTGTGAATGGTCACCAGTCAAATAATGAATTAAAACATGCCAAAAGTGAACGAAAATAAGATCCCTCATAGCCCATAGTCCATAGCTATGAGATTAGTTACTCATGTTCAATAACAAACTCATATCACAATACAAATTCATAGAAAGAAAAACTCAAAAAAAGGGAAAAACTAGGAGGAAGAGAAATCAAAATCCCGTTAATGGAGGTTATGATATTCAAACCTTCAAGAATTACGTCCTCTCTTCGTAGTTGTCCTCTAAAGATTCATTGCAATTCTCTCTCTTAAATTATTTCTCTAAACTCCGCCATCTATCTCTCTCTAAATTTTTGCTAGATGATCTAAACCAAAGAGAACTCATTTGCTAAACTCGTTTTCCCCCCTTTATAGAAAAGTTGATAGTTTTTTGTATTTGACTTGTACGATTTTTCTCACCCTTCAAATGGCCCAATTTACCCTCAATCTCAACAAAGAAGTTTTAGGATTTTTTGTTATCTTTTCAATGCAGCAAACGAAGCCTCGATATGATCTCTGTAACTCAAGATATGGTCTAATTACTAAAACATGGTCAAAAGAATGCAAGAATCTGAATTTGCAACAAACTTTATCTCTTTGAGAATCTTTATCCAATCTTCAATCTAATCCTTATTTAAGATTTTACATCCAATTAGAACTCTAATTAGTATCTAAGCATATGATAAGAATCCTTCAAATATTTATCTTCAGCAATTTCTTATTTTTGTACAAAATCTGATAATTTATCCTGAAAAATCAAATATAATTAGGTGAAGAGATAATTATTTAAAAATAAATTAAAAATAAATAAAAACTAAATAAAAATTAATTAAAAATTCTAATAAATAAACTCAAAAGATGAGTGTATTTAACACTCATCAAATACCCCTAAACTTGAATAATTGTTTGTTCTCAAGGAAAGAATAAGAATCTAAAACAAGGTTAAACTTAGAATCCAGAAACATGAATAAAGGAAAATTTCACAATTTATAAGAATTCAATCAAGTTCAGTAATTAAATCCAATCTAGTAAGATCATTTGGCACTTAAAACAATTAGTGGTTGGGGTCTAGCTTGCATCTTTTCTCCTTACCAACCAATTTAGGTCACTCATCTTTCCATTGCTCAAAGTGTTTAAAGACAAAGAGATCACTCTAATTTCTCTTAAAAAATGCATTACCATAGACTTGGTTATCAATCTCATCTCTACTTCTAAGTTCACATACATCACAAGAATTAAAAGGAATTCCTTTGGATGTAACAGGGCTAAGTGGAAACAATGAAAGGTAGGAAAAAGATTAAAAAAAAGTAAATAATGTTCATGGATAAATCAATACAAAACAGAATCAAGTTGAAAAGATAATAAATAGAACATAATGCACAAGGGTATAATAGATTCTCACTTTCAACCCAATATTCTTCTCATTATTCTTCACCAACATTCCTTTTCTTTCTTTTTCTTTTTTTTTTTTACCTTTCAACCCTTTTAGACAAAAGCAACCCTTAATGACTTTTCAATTAACACATCAGTTGCTCCATTATTCTAAAAATAATCAATGAATCTAACCTGATTATTTAAATAGGTGTCCAAAGAAATCAATTTCAGGCTCAAATAGGGCAACTAATAGAATATTTTTCAATGCAACTCTGGAAGTCAAGAAAGAATTAAGCCTAACTACCTTAATCATGTTCAAGTATGTATGTGAACCATTAAAGTCTTAACAAGATATCAAAACAAGTTTTAGCGCAAATTAATTAAGAGAAAACTCATTCCAGAAGAAAAATAGGGTTTCGTTTATGAAAAATTCAATCATTAAAGCTCAAAACTCAATTTCTAGCCAAGTTAATAGAGAGATAAATGCAAGTAGAAATGACTAATTTTTAGCTAAGAAGCTAAATTTCACTTTACTTAAATAAAAAATATTGCTTCACAAAAAAAAAAAAAATCAACTCATGAGTAGTGGATTCCTCTCTTAAACATATCTCTATCAACTCAGAATTAATTAAGAAATTAACACACAATTCTCCCTTGATTACTAACAATACTCAAGTGTTCATTAATTTCATAAAATTTTTAAGAGTGTTACCAAGTAGCCTCAATACTCAAGAGGGGAGTAAATTGAGTTTATAAAAATATTTCGTAAATCTTTTGTAAAACACTTGATTATCAATTTTCATTAAAGCTATTGTGTATTAGAGATGAATGGATAGAGAAGATAGAAAGCTTTCACTCACAAATAAACAACCCAAGGAAGATAGTATTCAAGCAAGCCAATAAATCAATGCACAAAAGTAAAGGAGTTGAGTTTAGGAAAACAAACACAAAGCTTTATCCTAGTTCAACCATTAATCCATTTGTGGCTTACGTCCAGTCCTCAAGTAACCACCCGAGATTTTTCACTATATCTTCAACCTTCAACAGGTGCTTGAAAACTTTTACAAGCTGGAGCACTCAACACACCTTGGGATATCTTACCTTTGTGCTTGAGCCTTAATTCCGATGGGATACCTCACCCTTACAAATGTTTGAGGGATGCCTCACCCTCTTTATAGTATAAACAAAGATTGAATGATATAAAACTTTCTCAAGAGTGGATAATACAAATTAAAGAATAATGGTAATCAAGGATTCACACTTTAAACCCCAAAAACAGAGTATATGATGAAAATGCTTTGAAAGCTCGTATTAATGCTCAAACAAGGTTTTCAGAATGATTGTCTACCCTCCATAAATGCCCAACAACTTATACTTATAACCCATTAAAGAATATAGTCGTTGGAGAGATGGTTGGGAGCATTAATGGTAGCAAACTAGCCGTTATTTCTATTTTTGGATGTGGCCTTTATTCGAATAACAGATGTGTTATTCGAATAAGCCTTTAAATAACATGAAGGCAATTTTGCCTTTGGAATGCATTATTTGAATAACGTTCTTGTTATTCGAATAAGCCTTTTAAATTTTGTTTTCTGAAATATACATTTATTCAAATAGCAACATGATTATTCGAATAAATCACTTAAAAACAGTTTTCTAAAAAACGTGTTATTCAAATAACACTTTAGTTATTCGAATAAATCATGTGCGCCCAGTTTTGTTTTTGAACCTTTATTCAAATAAAACAGGATTTTATTCGAATAAATCTTAACCAAATGAGATTCTTGGTTTCTCTGACTTTTGTTATTTGAATAAATGGACCTTTATTTGAATAACCCATATGAAAAATGTTTTGTCAATTTTTTAAACAATACCAAACGATCTTATAAGCTTTTGGGCACTTAAATTTTGTTTCTTTGAAAACCAAAATCATTTTGAAGCCTTTAAAACAAGTGTGCTATTTAAGTTCTTTGTAAACCAAGTTTTGGGGATTTAGTGTGAACGATGTTATACCTTTACATAATGATCGAAGTCCTAAAGCTAATCTTGAGGGTCTTGGATTTGATCTTGCAACATCTTCATGTTTGTTATCATCAAAATGAAGTCTTCATGAGTCAATGGCCAATTACAAAGAGTAACCCCCATACTTAAGATAAACATTGTGTTAATGTGTAAAATAATAAAAATAACAGAGTAGAGGATAGTGAAACTTTCCTGAAAACTAAACACAAAATGACAAAGGAGGTGGGGAAGGTCGAGCCTAGGTAATGCGTGTAGCCATGAACTCAAATATCTGATCCAACTGAGTGGTGACTTGTTGTTAAAAACTGTATAAGAAAAACAAAAAGGTCAAGACAAATTTTCTTTTCTATATATATACATATATATAAACCAAGAGCTGAAAAATCAAATGCAAGGATAAAAACACAAGTTGTCTCTTGTGAAGCGCTAAGTTATAGTCATTAGCTTGACTATGGGTCGGTGCCATGCTTAGTGATGCGGGATTAAAGGATATAAACCCAAGTGCAGGTTGTCTCAAGTAATAAATTCTCGGGAGTCCAAGGTCGATCCATAGGGAATTGATGAAGAAAAATTAATTGAGGTAAGAAAAGGATTTGTCACAACATCAAAAGTAATCAAAGTTGTTCACAAATGAAAAATGATTTGCTTGAGTTAGGAGATCCACTCTCGGTAATAAATTAGAGGCAAGATTATTTCTCTTTATAACTCAATTAAAATCTACACATAAAGGAAGTTCTAATCGAAAAATATAACATTCAAAGTTCAATTATATATGTAATCATATTATGATTCCTTTAATTATCTACCAACATTTGTAAATGAGTTCAAGCATTCACTGTATCAATCCTCTTGTCTACAATAAATCAAGATCTCCATTATACAAAGAAGGTTTCTAAATTGATTGGAAACAAAATACAACACATATAATGTCCACTTGATAATATATCATTTAAGCACAAGAAATAGAATAATCTAACCTTATTTCATTACCAAGAGCTTCACTCTTTCACCCAAGCAAAATGAAAATTAAGTACTAATAATCAAGAAGAAAGAAAGAGAGTAGAAGAGAAAGATGAACATAACTTCAAATTAGAACAAAAGAAAATTACAACAAAGGAAGACAATATACAAGCATGAACATAATTTCTTTTAACCAAGCCTAAAACCAAAGTCTACTAAATGATCAGCCAATGGAGCCTTTTATAGAGGATTAGAGATATAAAATGACAAGGGGGCTGATTAAGAGTAGGTGGATGAGTAGGTGAATGAGTGAAAAATGTCAAATGGTGAGTTGGTGAGTAGAAAATTATTGAGATTCTTTGTCTCCAAAATCATTTAGTACTGATCTCATGGATGCCATCAGAATGAAACAACATGGTCTTCATGAAAGTTGTATCATTTTGTCTTAGCTTTCTAATGCCACCAAAATCATCCAAAAATTCATCCTACAGCCCAAGATATGACCTAATAACTACAGACTATTTAGGCCCAGTTTCAGCACTTCTATTTTGACTTCCAGACCCAATATCACCTCCAAGCTGTCCGATTGAGCTCTTGTATTCTTCATGAATGTTGTATATATAGATCTTAAATTTCAAGTATCCAAATTTCAGCCCAATAAAGTTCCTACAGCCCGAGTTATGTTATGATAACTGCACACTGTTCAAGTTCCAGTCACAAAACCTGTATTCTGACTTCCAAGTCCATTTAGCTCCACCAGATGTCCATATTTTACTAGAGCTCTGCATGAAAGTTATAGAGCTCTCTCTTATCTTTCCTACAATGTAAGATATATAATTATAAAACATCTAGAACTCAAGATATGACCGAAATACAAAAACAGTGTAAGACCAAAATAATGCTAAAAAAATTAATTAAGTCCAATTTGAGTCCAAACTTATAAAACATAACCAGACTTAATCAATTAAGTACATGAAGAGTGTAAATGACTAAAAATGAGGGTTCATTAATGTATAAAATATTTGATTATCAAATTCTCTCACACTTAGTTTTTTACACTCCAGGGCAAAACACATAAGTTCAAAGCTAGGAAACAAAGAAAAACGACATAGACTCAAAAGCTAAAAACTTTAAAAGACTCGATGAAGCAAGAAGAGCAACCAGAAATTCAAGGGATCAAAGCATTAATGAGATAATATTTCTTCACATCTCAAACCAACAAGTAAGGAAACTTCAGTTGAAAAGAATGAATCAAGAATGATAGATCCTCACAGAATTCACTCTCAATCTCTGAAGTGTTTAAAAGATAAGTATTTCACTCTATTCAACCCATGAATAATTGCACTACCATAAGCTTGCTTATCTTCTACTTCTCCGCTACTCAAACCACATGCATACAAAAATCAAGAGGACTTTATTCAAGGTTATAATAGGGTCATGGTAAAAGAGAGAGGATAATATGGATATGAGAAGATAAATACCAAAGAGAATAAAAAAGTATTATGGTATAGTTAGAGTGGAGAAAATGTTTGAGAATATTCATCATTAAGGACAATCATCAATATTTGACTAATGTTTTGTTGAAGATCAATCCAAAATTGGTGAATTGAATTCATTGTTAGACCTGAACCTTCTCCTTTTCTTCCTGTTGTTTCCAAACATCCACATTTATTCTAGACTCTGATAATCCTTTGATTGCAACGGCGGTTAATTTTTTTTTTTTTATCATTTTGCACACACCCCCCCACACTTATTCAAGAACAAGGTTAATGCTCTCTTATTCCCTAAGGTTGGGTAAAAACATGTTTTTTTTTTTTTTCTTTTTTTTTGAAGGCACGTAATGAGCTAAAAACAAGGAATGGTCAAATAAGCTCAAAGGGGTTACACAAGGGAAAATATACAAGGATGACTATTTAGTCAAAGTAGTTATTTCAAAATGCCTCAATCATGTTTCTGTATGCATGTAAAAATATAGCCTAAAAAAGAATCAAAACAAGTTCTAGAGTAACAATTTCATGAGTGAAAATCACACAAGAAAGAAGAGAATGGTACAAATGTTCAATTCATTCATCAATAGGCTTGATTTCACAAGGCATATTTCTATCATTCTCAATCCACCATATCAACATTCATATCCAAGCTTGTGATTTTTAAGAAAGACGACAATTTATGCTAAGATCCAAGAATCCATTTGCTACTTCTACATAAAATAATTATTTTCTCAACTAAGATGCGTCTCAAGAGTAAACTTACCTCCAGGGCAAAATTTACTTCTTACTCTGTCATCCTTAATTAGTTTTACTACGAATAGGTTTCTGACAATCATATCACTAAACATACTTCCTAATTTAGATGCGTCTCAGAAGTAAAATTACTCCTTACTCTGCCATCATTCATTGGTTTAGTAAGTCCATGACAATCATATCATACTTCCAAAAAAAGAAAAAAAAAATTGGTCAACTATCCTTCCCCCCAACTAGATCACAACATTGTACTCAATGTTAAAATATAGATGAGTAAAGGATAGAAGTATTACATGTTGGATAAATCTGACACAAATTTAAACAGAAACAAAGTACGATAAATAAAATCAAAGGTAAAGCAAAGCTATAAACGAAGTGTCAAATCTAGCTTTCTTTTCATCCTGCTTTCCTCACTGCTTCCTGCTGACCAATCTATCTGAGCTATTACTGGGTCCGGTTTATGAACAAAAGCTTCTAATTTATCAATCAACTCATCAATAGTGGAAGCATAGATAAGAAGTTGTCTTGCCGAATGTGTGATAAATTTCTATTCCACAACTTTGTCAAGAAAAAGTAACAAAATATCAAAGAAATTATTTACATTCAACAAGCCTATGGGTTTATAGTGGATGTTCAGTTGGGCCCAAGAGACAATTTGAAAAACTTCTTCCAAGGTACCAAAATCACCTGGTAAGGCAATGAATGCATCAGAGTTGTCAAGCATTATCTTCATTCGTTCATGCATTGATGATACCTTAAGTTCCTCCCCAATTGTCTTTCCAGTGATGTTCTGTTGAGCTAAAGGTTCAGGAATGACACCTAAAACCTGACTGCCTCCTATATATGCAGCAAATGATATAACCCCCATTAACCCATGGCAACCTCCCCCATATACAAGATGAATATTCCTCGCAGCAAGTGATCGACTAAGAGTAGTAGCTGCGTTTACAAACTCTAAACCATTCCCATACTTAGACCCACAAAATACATAGATATTTTTAAGTTAACGAACAGAAACACCTTCCATTTCTATACTCGCATTCCCTTCGAATGATTCTGAGTTAGAAGAAAGTGGATAAAATGAAGTGTTTAAATAGGAAAAAGAATGAAAATAGTAATAATAACACCTATAAGGGTAAGTTGACTATTGTCAGAAAATTTTAAAATTAAGAAACACAGAATCTTTTTTTTTTGTTTTTTGTTTTTTTTTGTTTTTTTTTTTTTTTTGACTTCAAGAAAATCATCAGGGTAAAGAAGTCTAGAAACCCTTGAAGGACTCTGCTCAAAGATCGTCTGTCCAAAACAAAAATACAGCAAAATCATACAAAGATAAGAGAAATATAATTGCAAATGATGACATACCTTTATGTACAATTTTCATGGCGTATCTTTATACTGCGCATCATGAGTGCAGTAATACCAAGATGGCTTAGCCAATCTTGGAATTCTTTTCCTTCCCGCTTATGGAATATATTGGATTGAGTTACGACGCAACTAATTAAAGTGCGTTAATCTGACAGCCACCACCTAAGGACCAAAGCTAGTCAAAGGTCGCTGGAGAGCCCATGGCATTAAATCATAGGATCCAGTTCAGTTGCATAGTCATGCGAGTATACCAACATGGGGCACTTCTTTCTGCCCATCATCTCAGCTTGCCTAGAAGGTAAACTTTGGGACACTGAGAACGGCTTTCTACAGAGCATGGCACACAAACCTTATTTATATATAGGTGTGTGAAGGTCTCCTCCTGAGTATATGAAAAGACGGACATCCATCTGGGGCTTCTAATCTAATTAAAGACCAAGTTAAATCGAAGTTTCGCCCTCCTTTTCTCATTTTTGTCTCTTTGAACCTTGTTTTTTTTCTTTTTTTTTTAAGAAAACATAAAGAAGAAGATAATATGTACATATTGTTGTTGATATGACTCACATTTGCCTCTGGTTTCACGTCATGTAACAGCTTAAACGGCTTTTATGAGTCGAGGATAAGCTTCCCATCCAATTTTCTTATAAATTAGCAAACAGGGTCTTTTAGAGTCAAATTTCCAAGACTGTAGTATTTTTCTTCATCTTTGAAGAGATTCCACAAATTAAGAAGTTCACGATGCACAAATCCACAAGAATACATCTCAAGAGTCAATAAGATATCATCTAATGACTCCTTACTCAGTCCATTCTTAATAAAGAAAATTTTATCTTCTCTGTTTGCGGAAACCATCCCCAAAGAACAACATCGCTTGTTACAATTCTATCATGCACATTTGTGACAGACTTGTAACTTTTTTACTCTTCTCCTTTTAGAATACGAACTTCTTCCAAGACCTGACATGTATGAGTCAAATGAAATTAAAGACTCACCTGCTAGTCAGATCTTTGCTTTAATTATCCAGCGTACATCTTCTGGCATATCTTTGTGTATTAACAGTCTCAATCTTTCACATCTAGCTTTGTAAATTTTTGTCATAGCATTTTGAGGGAGGGAAGGAAAATGTTTTCTCAGGTTTGAAAAAATGACATCCATTTTAAAGGAGAATGATTCAGTTATTTTGGAAAAGTGAAAAATAAACCGACTCGAGAGCCACGGAGTACCGTTATCCGCCACTTAACCAGGAACACAAAGAACTGCAAAAACAAGACAACAAAATTAGAATAAATTCTATTCATAATAAGGATCAGAAAGAGAGATGAATTCTACCTCATCAACTTGGTTTTCCAGAAATGGTTTGAGTCTTTGTTCATTGACTTTAAACATATTACCATTCCTAGGGTTCTCAATATGTATGGCCCCATGAGGATACACATGTTTGACAACAAAAGGAACACTCCACCTAGATCTCAATTTTCCAGGGAATAGGTGCATACGAGAATTATAAAGTAGAACTTTTTGACCAATTTCAAAAGATTTTCTCAAAATTGTCTTGTCATGAAAAGTTTTTGTTCTAGCTTTATAAATCTTTAAGTTTTCATATGCATCATTTCTCAATTCCTCAAGTTCATTTAATTGTAATTTGCATATCTTGCAAGCATCATCGAAATTTAGATTGAAAGCTTTAATGACCCAAAATACTTTATGTTCCAATTCTACAAGCAAGTGACAAGATTTTCTATAGACTAACCGATAAGATGACATGCCCAAAGATGTTTTAAAAGCAATATGGTAAGCCCAAAGTGCATCGTTTAGTCTTAAAGACTAATCTTTACGATTTGGGTTAACCATTTTTTTCAAAATTTGTTTAATCTCCCTATTTTCTAATTTAACTTGTCCACTTGTTGGGGGTGATAAGGGGTGACAATTTTGTGTATAATACCATATTTCTTCATTAAAGATTCAAATGGTTTATTGCAAAAATGTGTTCCCCCATCACTGATGATAGCCCGAGGGATTCCAAATCGACACAAGATATTTTCTTTTAAAAATTTGAGAACAGTTTTATGATCATTATGTTGGCATGGAATCGCCTCAATCCATTTTGAGACATAATCAACTGCAACCAATATATACACAAATCCAAATGAGGATGAAAATAGACCCATGAAATCAATTCCCTAACAATTAAAAATTTCAATGATAAGGATGGGGTTCAGAGGCATCATGTTTCTTTTTGAAATTGAGCCCAATTTTTGACAATTTTCACAACTTTTGCAAAAAATATAGCAATCCTTAAATAAAGTGGGCCAATAAAATTTACACTACAAGATTTTCGCAGCTATTTTCTTTGAAGAAAAGTGACCTCCACATGCTTCTGAGTGACAAAATTTAATGACACTACCTACCTCACTGTCAGGCACACATCTTCGAAAGATTTGGTCAGAATAATATTTGAACAAGTATGGGTCATCCCAATAAAAAATTTTCACTTCTGTCAAAAATTTCCTTCTATCTTGGCGCGTCTATTGAGGCGGCATCTTTCCTGTTACAAGAAAGTTGACTATGTTAGCAAACTAAGGTATGGAATTGACAAAAATAAAAATTCATCGGGAAAAGAATCATTGATGAGTGTGCTATTAAAAGGTGAGCCTGTTGTAAGTCTGGACAAATGATCAGCGACAACATTTTCGACTCCTTTTTTATCTTTTATTATGATGTTGAATTCTTGAAGCAACAAGATCCACCATATCAATTTTGATTTGGCATCCTGCTTAGACATCAAATATCTAACAACAACATGATCGGTGAAAATCACAATAGAAGAACCAATTAAGTAAGATCAAATTTGTCTAGTGCAAAAATTACAGCAAGTAGTTCTTTTTCAGTAGTGTTATAATTCATTTATGCACTATTTAAAGTTCTACTTGCATAACAAATCACATGAGACTTACCTTCCTTTCTTTGGCCTAAAACATCGCTCACAGCAAAATCACTAGCATTACACATTAACTCAAAAGGTAAAGACCAGTCAGGAGATTGCATGATAGAAGCAGATGTCAGAAGACTAATTAATTTTTAAAAAAATTTTTTACATTCTTGAGTCCAATCAAATGGTGCATCTTGGATTTTGGTTCCTATCGTAATGGTATTGGTCTCTATATTTTTCATTCTTTTGAATTTAGTCCTTATAATTTTTACTTATTAAGGTATTGGTCCTTATTTTCCTTTAAGAATTAGTCTTTATAATTTTAAGAGTAAAATACACTAACACCCCTTGAACTTTGTTAGTATGACACTTAACCCCATTTTTGGACAAAAATGACACTCCAACCTACTTGACTTATTGAGTAACAGTGGTGTTAATAGATTTGATGAAATATGCAAATTGGGGAAATGTCACCATAGAGACATCATTTTGTACAACTTTATCATTCATCTGCATATTGTCACCTAATGTAGGCACATAAACTATATTATCGTTTTTAGACTCCATTATCAACTCAGCTAAAGAATCAATATTTGTTTACTCATTGTTGTGATTAGCACTTGTTGAACTAATCTCTAAATTATTTAAACTTTTGAAACCATGTAACTTTTGGGACAATCTTGAACTCAGAGGAAATGAAGGTGGAGCAGTGTGGATATGTTTAAACCCATTATGAGAAGACAAATTAATCATTTGGCTTGACTTTTGTATCTGAAGTAAAAGCTCTAGGTAAACCAAAAATATCTGATGAAGCCAAATTTATAGGAAGGTTTACAACAAGGGCACTTTCAGAGTTGCTAAAATGAATATTTCTTATTTCTAGATTAGTAGATCTATCCATAGAAAAAAAGGCACGAAATAAATTGATTTCCAAGTTCAATATTATGTCAAGGGACAGAGGCAAACATTGTGATAAATTGAGTGCATACTGTTGACTAACTTATGTGTAATTTCACGTCTTCGTGGGTGGCATCCATCAAAATGGCCCACCTACTTTTTTTAAATTTTAATCACACTAACTATAGTTGATAACTAGCATATTCCATCAAATCTATTAACACCACTGTTACTCAACAAATCAAGTGGGGGTGGGGTGTCATTTTCATTAAAAAATAGGGTTAAGTGTCATACTAACAAAGTTTAAAGGGAATTAGTATATTTTACTCTAATTTTAAATTATTAAAGTATTAGTCCCTTAGAGATTGAAATCCAAATAGAATAAAATTATCAGGACTAATTGTTTAGTTTAACTTAAAAGAAAAAAAAATAAAATAATTAAATTATAAACGAATTAAACAAACTAAATTCAAATTTTATATTTTTAAATAAGTTAAATCTAAACTTTAAATTTAATTAATTTAAATAAATAAGCTAAATATATGTATCTTCTTTTCTTCATCAGTCAAACTTGAGCTCAAAATCCTTGATTTATTTATATCTCTACTAATAATTAGAATAAAAAAGTGCAGTTACAATCATGGGCCATAATATGTGAAAGCAAGTTAGCAGAGCTAACCTAGCCAACGCTTTAAATAAGACTGGGGACCAAAAAACCACATGTTATCTCACCTAAAAGACAAACGAAAAAGGCCTCATATAAGATGAACTCTTTAGTTTGGGTCCATCTGGACCCCTAATATTCGCCATAGGAGTAATAATAAACTAGATGGAGGGTGGAGATCACTTATCTGCTCAATAAGTACTAGGTTAATAATAAAAGAATTTGATATTACAAATTGGTATATGAAAAGAGGATTATTTTGTAAAAAGAAATTGCAAAAAAGTCCCGATCTACACCATAGCAGAAAACGATCACCGGATCTCCACCTCCAAGCCAAAAAACCATCACCGGAGGTCGGAGCAAACCGCGACACCGTCAGCCACCCTCACTGCCTCCATGGGTGAACCTCAGCCTCGAACCCATCAACTTTCACAGCCCCAAACACCACCACAAGCCAGATCCATAAACCACGCCCCAGGACCAGAACCGCCGTCGCACCGTCGCGGCCTCTACGAGCTTGCCACCACTATAGCCTCCTTTCCGTGCACCACCTAGTCGCGACTAGCGCCCACCAAAACTCCTCGAACTGCCGTTTGTGGCCATTCACAGCCGCACCCGACCTTCCAACCTCGCCGCTTGGGGCCACAGCATCGCTGCCGGCCAATCCTCCGTGCACCACCAGAAACCCGGGCATCGCGCCCCCATTGCCGCGCCGTCATCTGAGTCATTGAGCGGTTACGTCGAAGACCACCTTCTGTGCGAAATCGAAGGTAACCAGCTTCTTGCATCAACACTGCATTTTCACTTATTAGGGGTGAGGGTTTGGGTGTTGTGATTTGTGATTTCTGGGTTCTCTAGAAGACACGATGGGGTAGCAAAGATGGGGATTTGCACGGCCGGCTCTGTTGTGGCGATGGGTGGCGCTGGCGGAGGTGGAGGTTTGCTGCACTGGTCTTGGAGTTAGACGGTGATGGAGTTCAATTGCTTGTGTGGTGGTAGGTGGCTCCCGGAGGAGTTCCAGGAGAAGATGAAAGAGATGGTGAAAATTGATTAGGGGCTAAATTGAAAAAGTAAATAATAATGGGGCTCAATAATAAATAATTAATGAATCATTTTATAAATATATAAACCTTTCCATAGGAGGTCTTTGACCTTATGTACCCTAGCTTAGAGTGTACATTGTAAAAACAACCAACCAACCAAAAAGGAGAAGGTTATTATAGATTATTTTGCTTAGGTTCATGAAGGAATCATTTTTTTTTTGTTATTTAACAATATTTATATACAGATTAAAGTGTATATAAAAATTATTAGTTAAAATTTATAAATTCTTTATATACAATTATTTAAAAAAAGTGATTTGATTAAATTTCTGTGTGAATCTGAGTGTTGTTATTAGTTAAATCTAATATTTTAATCTCAATCATTAATTTATTTTAATAATAAATCAATGATTAATTTGTATTTGGTACGTGCATAGAACACTCTATGAGTAGTCTATATTAGAATTCTCCAAAAAAAAAATACATGTTATGGGAAGGTTTCTATCATGGACTCAAAATGTTTGGGTTTATGGATGCACTATTTATTTATTTTTTTAATTTGAAAGTATCTATATGAAAATTTAGGTGTATGAAAAAATTATCAATTGAAATCTATAAGTTTCTTGTATGTACAGTTATTTAAAAAAAGTAATTTCACTAAATTTTTATATTAAATATTACTAGTTAAAATATGTAGAAATCTAACCTTTTAATTTTAGTCATTGATTTATTTTAATAATAAATTGTTGGCTAAAAATATATTAATTCATTCATGAATCACTTTTCAAGTAGTCTATATCAGGGAAGATGTTAATATGGACTCAATAAATTTGGTTCCATCAATAGATCGCTTCTATTTTTAATCTGATAGTATTTATATATAAATCGAAAGTATATAAAAAAATATTAATTAAAATTTATAAATTATTTATATGTACAATTATTTATAAAAAAATTAATCTAACTAAATTTTTATATAAATTTAAGTATTATTAGTTAAAATTTATCTTTTAATCTAAATCATTGATTTATTTTAATAATAAATTAGTAGTTAAAAAATTATGATTCATCATAAATTATGTAAATGATTCATATTAGACATTCCATGTATCAGACATTTCTCATATTATGGGTGCCATCTACCGTGCTCCACTTTGGAGTGGGAGCATGCTCCATTCATGAAACTGGTTATTAGAGGTAACAATCGATAATTTGCATTTGTTTATAGTATTTTTCACTGACACGTGGTATTTGCTTTGCTTCTTTGCTTGGTGAGCTGCTTCTTTCCAATTAATTGAATCCACAAAACTCAGCACATAGCATTAGATGGCAGTTTAAGGTGAAAAATAATTTAGCAAAGGGCAAACCAGTACTGACGTGAGTGAGGCAAATTTTTTTTTACAAATTCATTGTGAAAATTAACTCATCAATGTAAAAAAAAAATTATGGAATAATCCCTCTGAACCTAAGTTGCATTTTGCTACCGTTTTGAAGAGCAAAAGTTGTGAAGGATTGGTTTGACTTTGAATGAAATCCCAAAACGGGTGCCGCCGGATAGCCCTCTGGCACCATGTTGGGCCCTTGTAGGAGAGGTTGAAAATCCCATAAAAACGTTGCCAAAAGCACTTCTTGGAGGACTTGTTTTGGAGATCTCCTCATATTTGATTCCACTTCTTACTGGTGGGTGAATGCGGGTTAAGGAGAGAGAAACATGAAACAAAGCTCTAACCCACAATTAATTGGGTCTTATTGCAAAACTTAATCCTTATTTTCATACATATCAAAGACTTTCCTTCAAATTACTTTAGTACCAGCTTCTACTGGTTTCAGGTAAATAAAAACAACAGTTGAGAGTTGATGAAGGAGCAGCTCGCATCAACAATGAAAAGTAGATGGAGCATGGATGCTCCACTTTTGGAGTGGAGCACTTAAAATGTCGTCCACGTTATGATGTTTTAAGCACCCATTTTCATAGTCCAATAGGTTGGTCCATGGCCAATGTTACTATACACCTAGTCATGTTATGGTGTATAGTACACGGTCGACTTGGCTTACAATTAGCAGGGAATTTTTTTTTCTGGGTACTCGGTCATCGTTTTAGTTAATAACAAAAGTTATTGTAAATAAAAATCCCAAGTGTGGTTAAAAAATCAATTGATGAAAAAATTTATCAAAATAGGGCAACTCTCTCTTTTGCCATTTGTAACTCGAACAAAGGAAGCTGCGCGTGAGTGCTGGTGGTGAAAGCATCACCAATGAACTGAAATAGACATTAGCAAAGACAAGTGTGAAGTGGTTTTTGCTGTGAGTCATTCTGCTTGCAGTTGAGTTTGGTATGTCATTATTTCCATTATTTGTGTGTAAGATGGATTTAGGGTTTGCATAATAAGGGAACTGAAAATGGTTAGGCTTTGGGAAATTAGGTTGGGTTTGTAAGTGGTATGTCACAGTTCACCTACAGTTCATCATCATGTCTCTCTCTTTCTATCCGTACAGTTCGCCTCTGTTGCATTTGGGCATTTGGCATTAAAAGCCACAATGTTGAAAGTCATAGCGGTGAGGCCAATCCATTCAATCTCAGCGCTTCATCATCGTTATTTGGGCATTCCTCCTTCTTCAGATCATAAATTTTTTTTTTTGCCTTTTGAAATTTTTGTTTGAGCTTTTCATTGTTGGAATGTACTTGCTTCCCAATAAATAACTATCTGGATGTTGCTTGTTCTACAGTTGTTTTTTTTTTAGTGCTTTAGTAGATTCCAGCAGTTGAATGTTTTGTGGTTTTCTGTTTAGTATTTATGTTCCTTTCATTTTTGTGTTTTTTTTTATGATCTAATTCCTTTAGCTAAATTTGGAAGAATAATATTTTAGCTGAAACTCAAACCGTGTAATTGTCATTTGTTTAGAACATACACATAGTGATGCACATTGATAACCCCAAAGATTGTCTTAAAATCTTGATCTTTTAAAATTTTGCACGTGTGCCTACATACCCACACACCAGAAATTATACTAGAAATTCGCATGTAAGGAACCTTCATTTTGTACACGACATGCACATATTGGTTTAGCAAGTTTGCACCAGAATGGAACTGAAGAAGAACATTCATAGACTTGAACAATATGGAGTGATGTTAAGCAAAGTCAACAGGAAAGTCTAACTGTTTCGGTTGTGAGATCCAAATGTTGAACTCAAACAACCATTGCAGGATTTTGTGCTTACACTGGAAAGAAGTAAAATAGTTAGCATTTAATCCTAGGCTTCTTGAACCTTAGTAATAAGCTGCTTAGAAATATAAGAAAGTAACATTAATATAGTGACTAGAAATCCAATTCTACTTTAACCTTGTGCTAACCCTATAAGTTTATGTAAGAAGTTGGTAGTAAAAAGCACGGTATTGTGCACGGCATCCAGCACCACATCTAGCTCCATACGGCTCTGGATTTGTTGCACTGGTTTTATCTTTGGATACACCATCTACACAAGGGAAGATTATAGTGGACATAGTGCTAAAGGTAACCAAAACCACCCAAGATTTGCATCCAGATTATTGCTCACCCCTCTACATTCTCTCACTTATACATGTCCCTACCTCTTTTACCTCTTGGTGTTTGCTTGAGGACAGGCCTTGCTAGAGTGGACATAAAACATGTTTACATACTTCATATATATAAGCTATAAAGTGAATGTTCTTGAAATGTTTCCAAATTTTTGATTCTCTAGAAAAGCAGAAGTTATCATAATTGGTCCTATAGACTATGGTGTGCCACTGTGCTTGTCATGAAATTCAATTGCAGGAGCTAACATGACCTGCAGTTTGTAAATTTTTGGCGATAGATGAATCTTGGGTTCCCTTAGACAAATCTTGTGATTGTAGTGTTCACTTTCAAGTTTCAACTATCAAATTGTCATTCATGTTTCATTAGCAACAAGTAAGCTAAGCACAACTTCTTAATTTGGTGTTAGACTTGGTGAGGCTATAAGTAGTTCACTATTATTAATATAAAAGGCACTTATTTGGATTAAAGGATGCTTCTAGTATCATTCTTTTTCAGGTGAAACTACATAAAAGAACATTATTTAACTATGACCTTATTAGTGCAGTATATAGGCTAATAAGGATTTAGTTATTGGTTGTTAATGAAATTGCAAAATCCATAGGCGTTTATATCGTATATAGGAATTGCTCTTAATTTTGTTGGTTTGCAGTTACTTTTGCTCTATCTATTCTATTTCGAATTTAGACTCAGCAAGCACCACTAGTTTGCTTCCTTGAATGTCTTCTATTGCTCATAACATTGTTCTATGCACCATCCTTTGCAAGAAAATACAGGATAAGTAGGAACATGCTTCCTTATTTGATGATTTTTAAAATCATGAAATCCAATAAGAACAACAATATAATTCTCCATTCTTAACCATTCTCGGTGTATCTCTCTTTGTAAGCATAGGTCCTACAATTTGTGTAAGGACTAAAGCCCTTCTTCTTCATCCTCTGTTTCAAGTTTGGATTTGATAGTAGAAATGGTAATGATTTTGTTGTTGTCTTTACATTCCTGAATAGACAGTAGAAGAGTCTTATTGGACTTTAGGATTAAAGTATCCAAAGGCAACATGTTCAAGGGACAGGGATTGTTCCCTTCAGCAAACCACATTTGTATTGCACTTCTCCTAAATGTCTTAAATGTCTTTAATAGCAATATAACATATTGATTTTATATGGTGAAAGTAGGTTGTTTGATTAAAGTAAGCTTACAAACTCAAATCCAAACACACACTTAGTTGTTTGATTAAAGTAGGTTGTGGCAATTATTGTTTAATAAATTGTACTAAAACTATAGTAATATGAATATATATGGTGAGTCATCTATAATGGACTTGTTTATTAAAATTTAAACATGTATTGGAGAAGAATTTTTGAGATGGCTGATAGAGTGGAAGGTTCATGTTCGAACTATTTTGCTAATGATTGTTACGAGGTAGATGAAATTTTAGGTCTTATATAATAAGTAGTTTATTTTGTTATAGTTAATAGAATTTGTTTTCTACCTGTAACCAAAATTATGTATGTAGTATTTGGTGGAAATTTTGTATGTAATAAGTTGCATGTGTATGTAGGGACATGAAGGGACAGATCTGCTAAACAGTGATGTCAATGTTGGGGAAGATGTTATGGCCCTTGATGGGGTTCAAAATTTTGAGAAAGTTGACTTTAATAGGTTAAACCCGAATGTGAAGAAGGAATTTCATTTCGAGAATTTGCAAGTAGCTTATGAATTGTACAATGAGTATGGCAAATTAAAAGGATTTAGTGTAAGGAAGCATAAGATTGGACGAAATAAAAAGAATGACATACTATGGTAGAGCTTTATTTGCTAAAAGCATGGTTCTAGACATAAAAAATATAGCAACAAAGAAAGCTGGCAAAGAGAGCCAAGACCTTTGACAAGATGTGGATGTAAAGCTGAGGTGTGTGTTCATGTGGATAAAGTAAGTGGTCGATGGTATATTACTATATTTGATGATGAGCATAACCATGAACTGATGAGTCAAAAGTTTGTTGGTTTGTTACGATCACATAGGAGGATGACAGAATATGATATTGGTCAAATGAACATCATGAGAAATGTTGGGATAAGTACACCCAAAATTTACGATTCTTTTGCCAGGCAATGTGGTGGATTTCATATGGTGGGATTTCAAATCAAATAGATGTATAATCAAATTGACAAGCAAAAGAGAATGCAAGTTGGGGATGCAAATGTAGCACTCAGTTATCTTCATAGTTTGGCAAACGTAGATCCTCTAATGTATTAAAGGTATACAGTTAATGCTCTGGGGTGATTGCGACATTTATTTTGGTGTGATGGCACTTCACAACTTGATTATAAATTATTTGGAAATGTTCTAGCATTTGATGCAACTTACTGCAAGAACAAGTACAAATGTCCAGTGCTTATTTTTTCAAGAGTGAACCACCACCTTCAAACAATTATGTTTGGTTGTGCAATTGTCTTCGATGAAAAAAAGAAACATATAGCTAGATTCTAGAGCAATTTCTAGAAGCAATGAATGGGAAATGTCCTAAATCAGTTATCACTGATGGGGGCATGGAGATGAGGAATGCAATTACGAGAGTTTTCCCATATACACATCATTGATTATATGTGTGGCACCTTCTACACAATGCAACTGCCAATGTTGGTAATCCGAAGTTCACTCAAGGTTTCAAGAAATATATGTTGGGGGATTATGAAGTCTATGAATTCAAATGCAAGTGGTAATCTATTGTGGAGGAATTCATTGTGATGGAAAATAGTTGGGTTTAAGATCTAATAGAGAAAAAGTTAATGTGAGTAATTGCACATATGATGGGGAAGTTCTTTGTTGGTTGAAGAACAACTTTGAGGTGTGAAGCATTGCATTCACAATTAGGGAAGTATGTTGGATCTCATGAACGATTGAGTGAGTTCTTATCACATTTTCAATGTTGCTTAGATTATATAAGCAACAATGAAATCTAGGCTGATTTCAAGTCTTTCAATGGAGAATCTGTTATGTAAACACAATTAGTTGGCTTGGAGAGGTCTGCCGCTAAGGTTTATATTAGATAGACTTTTTATTTATTCCATTATATTTTGTTTAAGGCAACAAGTGTAAAGGTTGTTAGGTTTAAACAAACAGTCATAAGTCAGATATTTATTGTTAGCAAGTATTGTAATGCTACCAATAAATGGCATGTATCACACTACCTATATAAGAAGGAATTTAGATGTTCTTGCGATGTATGGAATCCTTTGGGATGCCTTGTGTCCATATAATTATTGTTATGGTATATCTAGACATAAATGAGTTACCGAGCATAGGGAACATATATATAGGTCCATCTCAGTATAGTGAGAGTGAGATCTTCTAAGTTCATTTTATACTAATACAAATACACACATAACATAGGTCCATTATTTTGTAGTTAATTTTGATTTCTCCGATCTGTTTACTAATCACAAAATTTTACTTACTAATTCAAACCAAATAAATCATGTTAACTAATAAAAACTACCAACACATAAATAACATCAATTATTACCATATGATATCAACCACCCCAATAAATGGTTTTCTTGGTAGTGCACAAAATCAGCATCAAATTTAGGGTGCAGTGGGGATTTCCATGCCCTTCAAAAAATAGTGACTTTATATTCATGTAGTAATTATGTGGTTGGAGCAACCACAGTCCTCATATCCGGTCTGCACTTGCCTCACAAGTCTTCTAGAATTCATTGCACAGAGATAGCACCAAGCGAATTGTAGTCCTCATCCTTACAACATTCTCATTCATCTGTAGTGTACATGTATTATCTACATGTATACGAAAATTGAATATATGTGATGACTGAATCAAGAAAACAGTGTTAACGGACTATGTAGTTTGTCAATCCAAGAATATTTGGTTGAAAGCAATGCTCCATCTCTAACCACTCCAACAATCATATCGCAAAGTACAAACTAAACCAAATGGAAGTAAGAATTGCAATGAATAAAAGGCTCAACCCCAAATCAGTGTGAGGTCATCATGCATGCAATTATGTATTTCTATGAACATGGCTGCACTCTAGTGTTATTGCAGGTTGGTGGTGCTTCTTGGTAGAGTTTTTTGTTCTCCACGTGTCTACAAATTTAATTCATGTACATATTAACCTAGATGCATTAAATTTATGTGTTCATAGATCTATGTGTAATTGCATAGGGGGTATTTGTTCCTCTGTTGTAATTTACAGTTATGTGATTATGTGATACATAAACATTAACAAGTTAGGAAAAACATATTTTTTTATGAATCAGGAACAAATGATCATGATGAGAATATTTAACATTCAGATATAATTGCGGTATATAAATGTTGCATCCAATTTTGTTATTTTTATATGTGTTTGGTCAGTTAAAATCCATGTTGTATTCCTTGTATTGGACGAGAAAGAAGGTTCAAAATGTTGATACTTATTTTTTCATGTTCAGTTAGACATAAAAGGGACTCGTAACTAACTGTGTCTATTCCTAGTTCTACCACTTATTGGTCGTGTTAGAAAGTAAATAGATACCGCTTAAAGTTTAGCTATAGTTGTTGTTATAGTTAGATGTTTAAGTTACTTTGTAAAAGCATTTTTAACATAATAAATAAAATGTCACAAGCTGCTTATACATTGATATATGTTGTTGTTGTGATTAATTGAGAGTCACACATTCTCACATTCATTGTGGAAAGGATTGTACCTATTCCCGTAATTTAGTATTCCGTCGACCACGTCCAATGGCCACAGTCCTAAATCTGAGGTAATGTCTTTGCCATCATAAGTATTATACTGCTTGGGTAGCATGTTACTAATTTTAGTAGTCTGACACAAAACATATCGGTTCAAGTTATGAATTATTTTATGATATTAGCAAATGAAGGGTAAAAATTGGACTGCATAGATAAAGTTAAGTATCGTATAACGAATGGTGTCTATCTGCGCAGACAATTGTCTCGGGTCTTTAAAAGTGTCCATCCAATACTCTTTTCTATCAAAGAAGGATATTACCATTAAATACCAATGCACACCACGTTCAAGCGTTAGAATATATATCTGCAGTAATGAGAGTGTCAAGTTATTAGTATACTTTCATGTAATTTAAGGAATGTACATTAACCATAATGATGTATAAGCAGTGAAAATGAAACAACGTATTCAAGATGTTCAGTTCATGGCATCCAATCCTCAGCATATGCTGCCAATAGTTGTTTCGTACTCATGCCTTCAAGAACGTGTTCCTATCAATGCATCGATTAAGAGGTATGTCAATATTCTATTGTTTGTCCAACCAATTGAGTAAAATTAAGTTGAAACAAAAAAAAATATGTATGGTTTCCATAACAAAGTGACAAGCAACATATAAATTGGGGAAGGTGACACACAACAAATGATGGTGGAAAAGCCCATGTTGTCATAGTATCGACAACGCATTGGTTCCATATGGTCTTCATTGCCATGAAGGTGACTATCTAAAATTCATGTTGCTCAGAAAAGGAGTTAATATAGTTATCACATGCAAATAAAAAAAAATGTGACTAGAGTTTACCTTTGGGGCAATTTGTCTTCCCGGGCAAAGACATTGAAGTTCTTTCCTAGTAGCCTCTGTCTCCATACACTTGATTAGAACCTCACTGCGAACGTATTATAAATTGGTCAACATGATAGTAATATACGAAAATGAAGTTAACAATTTTAGTATTATGCAAGTAAAGCTGGAGGTGGGGATCTCAAACCTTTCATCTAGTTCAATCATGAAGACAAGGGCACAGGCACACATCTCCATGGTAGACAACTTTATGTCTGATGTTGGCCTAAATTTCAAGCTAAGGTGTTGGTGTTTGAAAAAATATATAAGTAGTCGTACATTTTAGGTCTTCGTAAATGTGTTTACTTTCTGTGACGACATGAACCCAAATAATTATAGCAAACTGTGTCTAGTCCAACCACAATAACCATAGCAGAAGAAATAATGAAGACTAACATTTTAAACAAAAACATCAATTGGATATACAAATTTCAGTACTAGAATAATCCAGAGCTAATAACCTTCGGTATTGGGTCAGAGTTCTGATTTTTCTTGGTACGTCCTGAACTACTTTGAGGGCCTTTTGGTTGGCTACCAGTGGGTTTGGATGTGCCTGATTGATCCCTGTTGAAGTTAGGATGGGTTAGGTTGTCTCCCCTCGATTTTCTTGGTTGGCCTTGATGATCGAGCTCGAGCTGGAGATGGACTGAAGGACAACTTCATGATTTTATTCCCTCCAAGTTTGGTTCCACCAAGGCCAGTCTAGATTATAATCAATTGCATCAAATTATCATTGTCTAGTGATTACACGTTGTACATATCGTGATGAATCCAAATTAAAAAAATTAAGAAACACAAAAAATTAAATGAGTTAGTAAGTCAACCTTTGATTGACTGGCCTTTCCACCGTAATTGATCGTCATTTTGGAAACAACTTTCATAGCAGCATTCTTGTCATTACTATTGGATGTACCTAAATTGGATTTCTCTATATTATAATGGCATGTCGGAATCAAAAAATCATTGTTGCCTGAAAGGCCACCCGCTTTGTTGGCCATTCCAGTATCCAAGTCATCCAGGTTATCCTCATCATCTGACAGGTTAAAAACAATGCATCCATCTTTTTATGAGTTCATGTATATTGCATTTTTTCTTGCCCTTCGATATGTCAAAGGTTGCCTGTGTAGTAACAATTGATGGTCCACTCATATTACTTATACGCCCGTGCATATCCATAACATTAGGTGTTGAAGTCAAACCAGGTGATGGGGCATCGAAGTTTTGTCCTTTTTTACATATAGCCATTTGAGTAATTTTCACAATTAATTTTATTTTATTCAATATGCATTCAATGTTCTTCAATCGTATGTCCATCCTCTACTAAAAAATCAAAAATGTTCAGATAATATTAAATATTGAAAAGGCGCATTAGTAGACTTGATATATGTTTGTACTGTGTTTGTTTTTCTTTTGGTTGAGCGTTCACGACACTCAAGACCAATAACTCATTGTATTAACTCTAAGGTCACAGTTTGCCTTTTCAACTATGGCTGAATGCATAGACTCCTCATGGACCACACTTCAATCCTTGCATTTTTCAATAAAATGGACATTAAATAATGTAAATATAAGAAATGTTTGACCATCCAGTGAATACGTTCTTACCGGTTAGTTCAAATCTTTAATGATAGGCACAGATGAGTTTTTGGGCATCAGTTCTGAACTTTTTTTCGTCAAGTGCCTGTCCACCATAAAGAAAACATTTATTACATTCCAATATGTGAAAAGTAGTTGGGCATTTGGACAAGGTCATTACAACATTAACTTACCACAGCTTTTACGTTGCAAGTTGGTCATGTTTTCTTCTTCAACCACGATGTTCTCTATTAAATGGTCTCAGAGACGCAGCACAACTGTTATGAAAATAGGAGAGAGGAGTCGTCTAAATTTGAAATGGAAGATGGTGTAAATGAATGTTCGTGATGTGTGTACTTGGTATAAAATATAATATATTAAACTTATTTATGGTCTTCGGTCAGTCTAATGGCCACAATAAATGTCACCCTGCTGCAGCATATGTTGTTACTTTCAAAAAAACAGGTTGACGGTCCCACCAAGTTGGCAGGATAACTTTAGTGGGCTTAACACAAAGTGAACGAAATGGCCATTTATTCCTGTTAATAACTTATTTACTGTGCATATAATAACACATCAACTATTTCTAAACTCACTGTTTCACTAATTGTATTTTTTAATATTCTTTTCCATCTCTTACTCCCAAGCTTGCAGTGTCTAAAACCATCTACAACACTACAGAGCCCCATCAATCAGTGCGAGCCGATGAGTTCAACAAAAGGACCAAGGTCCACCCCCTTACTGAGTTCAAAGATTTGGAGTCATCTCATGTTGTCTTCTCAAATTCTTATGGGTGGAAGACTGCTCTATTATATCCAACACAGAGATCGATACATTTACACTTTCAGATTGTGATGAACGATTTCACACATTACAAAAAACCTTAGTCTTCTCCAGGGTTTTGTTTTGTTTTGTTTTTTTAACGTGGATTTGTATAAGCCTTTAAGAGTTAGTAATAGATTACAGACATTAGAGGTGTTGGAAGGTGAAGGAAATTGAAGATTAATTTAACATGTATTAAATGCGATGAAGATCTTGTAGTGCAAAGGTTATAGGACGATGTTGTTAACTGAGTAGAAGCATTGGTGACCACGGAATGCTTAAGGCATGGTATTTTGTAGTTATGGGTAGAGGTTTGAGTGAACATAGCTTGGAGTAGACGAGGAATGAATCATAAGGGGCCTTCATACGTCTGACATTCCATCAATCTTTACTTAACTGTTGAACAATGACAACTATTGGGAAGGGAACAACACTTGAGAGCGGGAAGAGAAACATAACTGGTAAAGTAACGACAAACATTGAAAAATTAATGAAAATGTGATTTCAATGAGTGATAATGTGTTATGATCTACACTGTTCATTACTTTTTAATGAAAATAAAAGGTTACGATTTTTAAAAACATGACAATGTCCTATTTAATGTTTTCAGTGTCCACATTCGCAACAGACAATCTAAGTTGAATTATTAAATATTAGAAAAAAATAATGATATTTCCTTATGCGAACTGTTTAAGACTTTCAAGTGAATAAATTTGTATATGAGCATCAACACAACGACAATATGTTTTTTAATTAACAAAATTAGTTTATCATGAAATTATTATAGTACATAGCAATTAGCGTAAGAATGTGTGCATACAAGTTGAGTGCTATAAGTCAATGTAACAATTTCTCATTAAAATGTTCATCAAACAAAGTCACCAATTTGTAAATACCAATATATGTTCAGATGCAAAAAAATTCATTCTTACAAAAAAGTACCATAATCATTTTGGTGTTGTTCATAAAGGATGATTGAAAATTATAAAAATGATCAAACTAAGATGATTTAAGAGTGGGGTGGTGGTAGCAGTGGAGTGTATAAAAAGATAAAAAAATATAAAGTAAAAACACAATAAACACAAAAACTATAGGTAAAATTAAGAACTGTACTATGCACCTTAACATAACAGTGTGCACAACAACATCTGCCTAATTTACATATTAAAACCCAGAAGATAGTCTCCTTATTTTACAAAAAAAACACTACATACCCTATTTTTACTTGTACGAAACAAAAATAGAAGCATAACTAAAACATTGACACGCATTATAAAATTGTTACCCATGCGAACCTTCAGGTGAATGCACCTACCATTACGTGCCTCTTATGCTAACCATGCCAAAAGAGCAACTTACTCATAAGCAACATAATGAACCCAAAATCAAAACCAAGTACAACACCCTCAAGATACCTACCTCCCCTATTATTTTGATTCTCAACCATGTTTCAACCATCTCTTGCAAGGGGAACCTGCATATGTCCTGATACAGCAGTTGCACTAACATGTCTAACAACTACTCCAACAGGCACACCACCATGCACGTTAACCTCCTCAACTTCAAGACGTCCACCAGTATAGCCATGACAATACCGTGCCCATGCATCCTCTGCCAAGGCCCTAAATGCATATGATTTGAACACATTGCCATTGAAGCCAGCTACTTGTACATTGCATTGAAACCAATCTGAATAAACACCCGGTTGATAACTCACAAATACCACGTATGCCTTGAATTATTCATGGGCACTGAGCATGGAAGACAATTGTAGTAACTTATTGCATCAAATTATTTCTTTTGTGATAACCTTATATATAGATATATAGGAAGAGAATGGATTATTGAGCACGTGAGTGTATGTTGGCCCAACATCTAATTTGAATTTTTGAATACTAGAAAGTGGCAACGTGATGGCAATGTAATGCCTTATTGCAATAATTCATTTTATTAACCTTTTTTTATTATTTGCTTTGGTCTGATCCTTGCAGACTATTTGGTAGACTATTATGTTTTTTTATATAAATTGGTAGATGAATCTAGGTCAGCAAACACATGCTCTAGAAGAAAATAATAATATATACATTATATTGGATCAATCTTTCACTCTTATACATCTGTCACAGTGCATTTTAAGTTACTCATTTCTCTTTGTCCTTTACGTCTGACACATGTTAGCCACATAACACAAATGCAGATGAAGGTAAAAACTTACCATGCGCGTAGTGAGAATAGGTTCTGTTACCAAGTGGCTTCAATACTCAAGAGGGGATGAATTGAATTTATAAAGTAAGTTCGCAATTCTTTCGCAAAATGTTTGAATATTGATTTTTGTTGAAGCTATTAATTGTTAGAAGTGAATGAATGGATAAGATAGATAGATATTGCTCAGCAATGAACCAACCAAGAGAGAAATAATCAAGTAAGGAAATAAACCAATGCACAAATATAAAGAGAAGGGTTTAGAGAATCAAACACAATAATTTATCCTGATTCAGCTACTAATTTACTTGTGACCTATGTCCAGTCTTCAAGCAACCACTCGATATTTTTCACTATAACTTCAAGCTTCAATAGATGCTTGACTACCTTTACAAACTTGAGCACTCAACACCTTGGGATACCTCACCCTCTTCTTCAGAATAAACAAGATTGATAGAATGAAACTCTCACAAGAATAATTGATATAAATTGAAGCTCTACAATGCTCTTTTAAAAATATCTCAAGATTTTCATAAAAATAGAGCAAGATATGGATTCAAGGATTGATTCTCATTTTGATGTGTTAGAAAAATGTTTCAGGTTCAAGGAGAGGAGTTAATGATGCCCTAACATAAGTATTTATAAAGATTTTGATCCATGGAGTCGTTGGGTGCATTAAAGCCAAGCATTTAATGCACCTAATATAGTCGTTGGGCACTGTCAGACCACTAGTAATCAATTACACAATCTCTGTAATCGATTACATGGTTATTTGAACTTGTTCTTGGCTTTCTGGGCATGATGTAATCGATTACTAGCCTTGTGTAATCGATTACATGGCCTCTGCCAGACTTGTAATCGATTACAAGGCTTCTGTCATGCTTGTAATTGATTACATGCTCAATGTGATCGATTACCTTGCCCTTTGAACACATTTTTCAAACTCAATTGAGTGCCTAGGCCAATTCTTACTTATGGAAACATGGATTGAACAAGATTTATTTATGTTTTACACAATCCATGATTGAAATCAACAAATCCTTTTTGAATAACAAGTTAATTTAAAAGAATTTTAAAAAACCATTTGAAGATCATTGAGATATTTTAAGAGCATTTCACATTGATGTTCTAAGACTTATATTTAATACACCTCTTTTGATCTTTGTCTACTTCTTTTGATCTTTGGTCTTCTCTTTTGATCTTTGATCTTCTCTTGACTTTGTTATCATAAAAAACTCATTTAACATGCTTAATGACACATGCATTCACATTCTCTCCCTTTTTGATGATGACAAATTAAACAATGAAAAGAAGAGAAATATTTACATATTTTTATCAGAGATTTAAGCGCAACTCTCTCCCGTAATGTGTGCACAAGATAAGGTTAGTAATGTGTTCATATAAAAGCTTAAATCAAGCTCTCACGTACTTATGCAATCACTAATCTCTCCCTCGTTGGCATTTTAAAAAAGATATAAGTAGCTAGCCAAAATTTTGACAACATTTCAGCATGATTTCTATGATTCCTAAGACAACAAGTATAACCATTCCAGCCCAGGCAGTTTGCAATCAGAGGATTAACAGTCCAACAATTAGATTAGACGATTATGTATAAGAAATGGTGAAAATTTAATCTCACAGCAACCGGAAGCACATTCATCATAAGATGATTACCTTGACTCACTTATGCAATTTTTTTACCGCTCTTGAAAATATTTGTTTTACCTTGTTTCTTAAAAGATAAATTAAATGGACAAATTAATTAACCATATTAACTTTTGGCTTGACGGAATAGCAATTCTGCTCTTATGTAACCCTGGGTCCAACGACCATCTCAAAGCCACGTTTCTCTTGACAAAATGAATGTGGGTTTGGTGAATTTTAATTATTTAAAAGCTTTGTCTTGTTATTTTTTAAAAAATAAATAAATAATTTTTATAAAAGTAATTAACAAGCTAACCCAACTCATTTAATTTTCCATGCAATATTTGATAGAAAACAAAAATATAGACCAATATTTTTGGTAATCATGCAATGTAGCCCAAGTTGATAGAAGAAAAAGAATAGACTTTATCTTATTAATTCAAACTCAGTTTAATTCCCAAGAATCCAAAGTCACATAGAAACAAAGAGGATGGAAGTGAAGTAGCATGGAGAGGAGTGTGTTGCGTGTGTGAGCTAATTGTGATAGCTCATGTTGAAGAAGTAAAAGGGAATATATATATATATATATATATATATATATATATATATATATATATATATATGTAATTTTGCTTAAAAAAATCAACTGAGACTAGGTAAATATCAAAATGCATTCTACAACAAAATCATAACATATGACTACAGTACCGTAGCATATAAAATCAATTTCACTAGCATTTATTCCAACACAAGCTTGAATAATATATGATAAGAGAACGTACTAGTTGGCCAAAAAAAAAATTCAGGAACTTCAATTTCTTTAACTCACACACATCTCTTACATTCTCCTAACCTAAACCGCTAACTCTAACCCTTCACGCAGTAGGATGTCCACTTGTTTGTAATCGTGTGTCATACTTCTCTTGTGAATGGGTACAGGTCCTATTTACAAGCAATTATTGAAGCTATAATTCCCATGTAAATATCAACTCATTAAATGATAATTGATCACAAAAAATTCTAACAATATCCATCAAATAAATTATTTCAAGATTTATTTATTTTAATCAAATCAAATCACGATCACTCATTTAAAACACACTTCCATTTTCCCTTTTTAATTGAACCATCACAATCTCCTATTTCGAGTGTTTCCTTTTAAATCTTTAATTTATTTTCTAAACATATCAAATTATGATTCCTCACTAAAAGCACAATCTTTCAATTATTTTTTCAAGAAATCAATCATGATTTCTTATTAAAAACATATCTTCTATTATTCAATAATATCAAATCATGCATTGTTGTTAAGAGAATATCGTTCAATTATGTTGAAAGAAATTCAAATCATGATTTATAATTAAAACCATACCTCTATTATTCAAACAACATATCCTTTATTTTTTTAGCTAATATATTTCTCCAAAAGTTTTTTTACGAAGAACATAACATGACCCAGACAAAATTGAGTGTTCACAAACCCATGATAATAAAAACTCTTTATATATATATATATATATATATATATATATATATATATATATATATATATATATATATATATCATACGTGGGAAAACACTACTCGTCCTACCTCTGCCACGACCCTCACCACGTTGCCATTCCATTATAATTGCTACTGCTTACACATTACTCAATATAACTTTTATATTCCAAACAGTCACATGGATATTTTATTTCTTTTATATTTTTGTCATTCTTATTTCGTAAGTGCTAACCAACTCTGGCTCATGTCATGGCCTGGACGTGTGCCATTTTTGGTAAACATATTACGTCCACTTTGCTAGTCAAATGTTATTATTCTTTGATTTTCTTCTTGTTAATCGTGTTGGGTCTTTGTCTCCATCTAGGCCACTCATCTTCATCACCATAATTACTGAATCATTCAACAATATCCTAATCATATGACAATCCTTTTCCCAATAACTACATCAAAAAATTAACTCATGCATTATCGGGTACAACATTTCTTACCCGTGGACTTCTACACGCAATATACCAAGGCCCATCAACAACAAATGATCCACTGAACAATTAGGATGGATCATTGACAATAAAAAGAACCAATTAACGTGGTTTTGAAAACCAAGCCCAACGTTGCACACCTATTTCGCACTTATATACACGCATTGCCTCTATATAGTTTGCTCACCCTAATGAAAAAAAAAAGGCTTTCCTGACCCAAAAAAAATATATCTCCACATAAGGTCGCCAATTATTTCCTTTAGCTATTTAACAGAATTAAAATTCATCAATCACTACAATCAACTATTATATTATATCTAACAATTCTCTTGTTCAATTAATTTCATCCACTAATTAGTCACATACAATTTTCAATAGCTTTACATTCCTTTCTCTCATATTCCTCCAACCCATATTCGGATGGCCATCACTTCTTGAGCATTGTTAAATTAACAATATGAATCAATCACACCACACGAGACAACCACATTTCTAAACAATGATATGGCCAATTTGATTTCTCATTATTCAGTCTTTACTGTCTGCCTAACCATTAACCACAACAATAAGGCAATTTTGAAAGAAAACATAGTTAGCAATTCATTCCATTTCTGCATGGCACCCTTTCCTATATATATGTAAAAGCTTTTAACCAATATAATAAATCTTTTACTACTCAAATACAACATCCATTAATGCTCAAAATGAGGATCATAACAAGTAACAAGAAGTTATCACTGCATTGCTACCAAACTTGACACCAAACCATTTACATAACCTACAATTGTACATGTCAAAATCAGAATCATACATCTTCATCGCAACAAAACTTTCTAAAATTTTAAAACATAGCACTTCCTTTAATTGGTACTTCTTGGGGATCCATATGCAAATTTCCTCTACCAACAACCTGCTCAACAATGTGCCAACTCACCATATGATTTAAATTATCCCATTCACAATTTACAAATACACTTTTGTAACCTCCAACACCTATACTTACCTCTAACAATTATACACATGAATTATTAAAAATATCGACCCTAACATACTCTGCTCTAACATGAAGGTTGTGATATAATATTGGCATGCGTTTCTCTTGACTATATTTGATTGTAAAATAAACCATGAAGACAAAAAGAGGGATCCCAAATTCAAAGCTATTACACCAAGTGGTAATGCCATAATGAATGTGATCACAAGCACCATGTTGACAATGGCACAAGCATAGGTTGTAGAGCTGTATAGAATCCGCAGAAGGAAGAAGTATTGAATGAATGGTGCCCTGTAATGAAACATTTCAATAAGTGTTCTCCTACAATCATGTTAAATGGGAACATAATTTCAAAGCAAAATAACTAGTGAGAAATGGAATCATAAAGAAAGTTTCGATTATTATGACTAACCTAATAATGGCACTGAAGAAAAAGTAACACAATTCAGACAACAAGGCAACTTTCCCAGCTTTAATTATATCCCATTTCATAATATTGGTCCCTTCTCCAATTACTTTTCCATTTATGGCCATTTTTATCCGTGCAGAGGGTGTTCTTCTCCTACCTTCCCTTCAGCGTAATTTATTGATATATTTCTCATACAGTACCTTGTTCTTTACCTGCCTTAGTGAAGGGGGACATACAAAATCTGTAATGCATGAGCTACTAAATCTTGATAGCATCTTCTTATGGCTTGTTGATGATGTCTCAATGCAACTTTGCAGCAACCATTGGTTTTCCTTTAGTTGCTTTGGATTAGAAAGTGCTTCACTAGGCTGAAAAGCATTAGTACAAAAATCAATGTTGGGTTCAAGATCAGAAAAAATGTCCTCTTCACAGTCTTGATAAACTATAAGATGCCCCTGTAACATCTTCTTAACATGCTTCTGGGTAATGTAGTTCTTCAGTTTGACAAAATTTAATCTTCTAACCTTCTAATCAACAAGTTTAAGCAGCTTACTTGCACATAATGAGAATTGATGCAGGGGTCATGACATAAGTTTGTCTTTGCCCTTGAATGAGGTTGAGATCGAGGCGGTGTAATATGGTCACTCTGAATTCTATCAAAGCATTCTTGTTGACACTGTCCATGTACCTGGAACAAATTTTGTAAGGCATTGATTCAATGTATACAATAATAAAATATAATGGCTATGAGCTAGCTCTAAAGATGAGGATGATCTGCATTATCTGACTTGCTATTAACTACAAACATATTATAAAATTGTATTTCTTCTTTGTCATGAATACCTTCACCTTTAGAAATTATATAAATACAAAACACTTGTCACAAACAACTCCATTTTAAAAATAGTTATCAACATTTTACACAATTATATATACATTTGAACTAAAAAAAATAACATAATCAATTATCACTTCTGTCCTTAGCTTATGTAAGTTCTAATGTGACACTTCTAACATTATATTTGTTTTATAACATGAAGGCAAAAGAAAGACAATCATCAACCAAGGTCATCATCCTTGAGAGGTTTCAAGGTAAAAGCATATTGTTTCGCTTTCTAAATTGGTATAAGCCTTTGTTTGGACTCCATTATGTTTCATTATTTTATCATCCTCAATCCTAAAAATTAACTAACACTGCGACATGCAAATCACTTAACCCCCAATTCAAAGATTGCATAAGCCAATATGAAGAATCCAACCTCCACATTTCAGTAAAAATTGTATTAACATCCTCAAACTTAGCTCTCAGTTTGAGGTCAAAATAAGTCAAGTTTTTTCAACTACAACCTACATGAGCAACTTTATCAAGACATTTACTCACAAAAGTGATAGATTAGTCGTCATATACATATAGAGAGGATGCTATAGGGGGCTACAACAACTACAATGTTAACGCAAATAAATACCATGATCTAGAAACATTATTCCAGAAATGGGACATGGGCTTTGTAGCAAAATACGTTCTTTGCAGAGCCAATTGTTGTTCCTTTCACTACCCTTTCTCAATTTCTTCTTCGCTACTACTGTACTTTTCTCTTCCTCTTTCTCTTGATTCCAACAGCAACCCCATCCCCAACTATCCTCTTCCCTTCAACCCTAAATCCCTCATCATTAACACAATGCTCCACATAATTTTCTTTCGTTTTCGCTTCACCATCACCCCTGACGAACTGGTTGGGACTAAAACAATGGAAGAAATTGATAGATGGTATGTTAGAAAAACCAAATGGTTCTTCAACAACTTTCTTCATAAGAATGTTCACTAACATGATAATAAACCTCGAGGGAACATAATCTTTACTATTCAATTACTCACTTAATCACCATTTTTAAAACTCTCATTCAAGAAGTGTTTTTTAAGTTACCGATTATCAATCTTGGATGTTGACTTATTTTATTCATTTATCAATCGTTGTTATCACAAGATGTATAATACACTCTAAAAAAGGAGGAGTATATTAGAAATAGTCCTGGTCCATAGGCAGAAAACAAGCTCATTCTACAATTTCGTTTAATTGGGAATGTCTAATAGGTGGTTTTTGATTGTACATAGTATACATAAGTCATTTATTGTTAAAATAAATTAATAATTAGGATTAAAAAATTAAATTTTATCAATTTTAATTAATAATATTTAAATTTACACATAAATTTAATTTAATTATTTGTTTTATAAATAATTGTAAATATCAAAATTTTATAAAGTTTAATTAATAATTTTTATTAAAATTAAAAAATTAATTTTTTTATAAATTTTAATTAATAATATTTAAATTTATACATAAATTGAATTAAATTATTTTTTTTATAAATAACTATAAATATAAAAATTTTACGAATTTAAATTAATAATTTTTATATAAATTCCTATAACCATAAGTTGACCTCTCCATATTAGCCTTCTCCCGTTTAGTTAGGATTGAGACCAAAGTAAGAAAGGGCTTTGTAGCTGGTGTTATCTGACTCTGACGGCGCTCTCATGCAATTCCGTCGTACTCAGTCGCGGTCGGCGCCACGTCAGCGCAACGCGCCGCCTTCGGCACCAGTCCTCTTTGATGAGCTCATGGTGGAAATCCTGTCATGGCTTCCTGTGAAATCTCTTGCGCGATTCAGTTGCGTTTGCAAGTCCTGGAAATCCCTTATCTCCGATCCCCAATTCGTGAAATTGCACCTTCACAGATCGGCTACAAACGCAGACTTCGCCCACCTGCGCTTAGTGTTTGAACCCATTCCCAACGATCAAAGATATGCCATATCTTGCTCTCTAGATTCTTTACTCGACAACCCATCATTCACCATTGGTAAAGAACATGTTTCCTATCGATTAAAGTACAAGAAGTACCGGGTCATAGGTTCCTGCAATGGCTTGATCTGTTTGGTTGGTTATGTATTGGAAAAATGCTGGGTCCGTTTATGGAACCCGGCTACAAGGTTACGATCTCAAAAATCGCCATGTTTTTATGTCGATTCGCGCATCTATCGAATTTGTTTAACTAGTTTTGGGTTTGGCTATGATCATATAAGTGACACTTTCAAGGTGGTAGCAGTTCTTTACTATCGTAGTGATAAGGAGGATTCAGAGAAAACCGAGGTGAAAGTTTGCAGCATGGGTGACAATTGTTGGAGAAACATTCGAAGTTTCCCTGCTGTTCCTTCTCTAAGGCAAGATGATGGAGTATATCTGAGTGGCACTCTTAATTGGGTTGCAGTTCGCAACTTCAGTTCTGGCTATAAATGGGATGCTGTTCTTACTAATGATCAATTCGTAGTTGTTTCACTTGATCTGGGGAAGGAGACATGCAGACAATTGTTGCTGCCTCATATTCCTGATGAAGTTCCCCATGTTGAGCCAGCTCTTAGGGTTGTGAGGGACTGCCTCTGTGTTTATCATGATTACAAGAGAACCCATTTTGTTGCATGGCAAATGAAGGAGTTTGGAGTTGAAGAGTCTTGGACTCAATTTTTGAACGTTAGTTATCAGGATCTTCAAATTGGTCGCCGGGAACTTCCTTCATTATTACCATTGTGCATGTCTGAGAATGGTGACGTCATTATGGTGTCTAGCTTTGCTAGACCACATGGAATTTTGTATAACCGGAGAGATAATAGATTAAAACGCTGTCAAATTCCTGACTACATATATTGGATTGATGCCAAGCTTTACATTGAAAGCTTGGTTTCGCCTCGTTCAAGGTTCACTTAAGGTGCTTGGATGGCTTGGTATCAGCGAGTTTGAGGGGACATTTAGATGCATTTTGAAGTGACTTGATGACTGAATTTGCTGGTACTGAAGTGTCTCAAAAGACCTTGGGAATCTGAACCATACCGTGGGAGAGCTCTCTCTAATCTAAACTAAAGTGAGTTTCTTTTATCATCTCTTATGCCTGTTAGTGCTGAAATTTTTTTAAATGTTTGGAGAGGAATGTAACCATTTGATATTGATGTTTTTATAAAAAAAAAATGGGAATAACGTTTAAGATGAAGGAATTATTAGCATTCAATATTCTGTTCTTGGTTACTTAGATTGACCTCTTGTTAAATGTGCACTGATATGTTGTTGTTCTACTGTGAGGTTGAGGTGATAAATTTATCTAGAAGAGTAATTACAGCCGAAATAAGTTTAGTTTACTTTCTTTGTGAGTTTCAAACGTATCCTCTCCTGTATATTTAAGTATATAATTTAGTAAATTTTATATATGTGAGATAGAAATGTTGTTCTATTGTTATAGTAATTATCTCAAATCGGGTACTTAATTAATTAATATTGATATATATAATTATGTTTTGATTGATTAACCATAAAAAAGAATGTCAAATGGGCTTGATTTCTTTGTGGTGCCCGAATGTATGGTTTCTTATGACGGTTTTGTCATTTAAAAGAAATTATATTATATGATTGGAGGACTAGAGAACAGGTTTAACTGGAAAAGAATATGTCTAGGTACTAATTCTTTTGAAGTGCAGAGTTTTAAGGTTCCATTAGCTTCTGGTTACCGCTGAATGGCGCCCCAATACTATAAGGTTTTAGCTCAAAAGATTCATGGTCATCAAATGAGTTAATAGTCATTGTTAAGTGGTCTTGCTACCATGACAAATGTTGAGAATGCTTAAGTTTAATGATCATTGTATAGGCGGGTTAGAGCAACCAATATCAATTTGGGGATAGAAACTTATAACACATGGTATATGAATGTGTTATAGGTATGTTCAATTGTTCATAGCATTTCAAAATCTTATAGAGATTCATGTCATGACTGAAGATAGGAATGCTGGCAATTAGTAAATAGTAAAAATATCTAAAACTGAAATATCTGTTTGGCAGCATTAAGCTAAGTGTACAAATTCGTAAGAATGGAGGATCAAATGATATTATTTTGAGCTGAATTTTTTATATAATGTAGCTAACTTAGTGTTGTTTAAATCTGGAAAGTTTCACAATTTTTTATAAACTACTAGAAGTCAAAGAGAAGATGAAAAGTGAGTGATCTAAACTGCTGTTAAAAAAATTTTATCATTAGTAATTTTCTAAATTGTTATAGCACAAATGACATTTTAATGGAAGGAAATTTTGACACAAGGTAGATAGCATAACAATAAGGAAATTTGGAAAGTTTCATGATTTTATAAAAACGGAAGCTATTGAAGGGGAGTGGCTGATCTGCTCTCCTGACAAAATAAAAGTTTTGCAGAATTCGTTTACTCTCCTGACAGAATAAAAGTTCTGCAGAATTTGTTTATCAAGTTGGATAGCGTTTGTGTCACTAATCTAGTGTCGTGTTGTGTTTGAGTTATTGTTGGCTCTCAGATGATGAGTATTTCATACTCTTTTGATTCTTTATTGAGGATTACTAGGACTGCGATAGTATTTTGAAGCACTGAGAGATTATTTAATGTTGAGATCCAAGGGAGCATTGTTTTGTGATGAAAGTTGAGATACTTGCATTGTATTCGATTACCCTATCAAATCAGGTATTTTCATGGCTGAATTTGACTATGTTGTGCATAGATGGGTTGTCTATTTCCCTTTAAAATTTTATGCCAAATTCTTAGTATAGCTATGGCAAATATTTTGATAACTTGTATATGCTGCGTTTGAGTCAAAACTGAATTTCTGTTGAATGTGTCTTGGATTGTAAGGTCTTTTGAGGCTCAAATCTTTTAATTTTGGTGCTGCAAATTTATGTGATGCACACAGGATATATGTGATCTGGAGTTTAGAGGATTTAGATAAGTTAATTGTGACATTTTTAGGTTTAGTGAGCTGTATGAGAAGACTTAAAGTAAAGTGAACCCTCGTATCATAATGACCATAATTACACTGTCATTTGGGTTATTTTAAATGTTATATGTTGGTTTTATGAATTTATAAATAAAGAAAATAAAATATCAATGCATTTTTTTTTTAATTTTATAAATGTGACATAGTAAATAGGCACAAGGCCCAAAGAAATAAAGTAAATCGGCTCAAGGCCCCTAGAATGGGATGGGACATGATGCCTAGGTTTGATCTGCGGGTACAGCCTGGATCCAGATTCAGATTGCAGAATTCCATGGGCGTGATCCGAAATGACAGTGGAGGAATAAGGAGATGACGTGTGTTGGTGGGAATGAATACAGGGAAACATATCAGTTATATCAGTAGTTTTGTCTGATACACAGTTTTCCTGATTCTATTGTTTTATATGATTCTACCCATCTAGTTTTATAACTTCATAAAAATGATGTATATTTTTATTACTGCAGTTATGTGATTTATATTTTAGATGTGTTTTGATTTAGTGTGATTGGCAATATTCCAGACTTGTTTATGTAGAAGTATTTAGGTTTATGATTGCAGGGTATAGGGAATAATGAGTCTACATATTAAGCTGCTTAGATTTGCATAACTATAGTCCTGGTTACAACTATCTACTGGATTAAACTTATTGAATTAGCTAGGGACATGGTGTTCACATAGCATAGAAGATAAATCCTTCGTGAATAAGTGTTATCACCTGTTGTGAAGTGTAAATCATAGAAATGACTTTCTTAAGTGAATTAGGGATGTAAATTAGTTTGGATAATTCGACTAATCTGATCAATTCGAATCAAATTAATTAAGTTAGTTCGGTTTAATTTGAGTATATTAATTGGTTCGGATAAAATTTGAACCAAATAAAACTTAATTGATTCGATTTTTAAATCTAAAAATCGAACCGAACTACACACATATATATTTTGCACGTGATGCATATAAATAGAATGAATTAATTTATACAAAACGCTTGGACTACCCATAGAGTATAAATTTAATTCATTAATACCAATAGGAATGACCTGACAATCAAGGAACTATATGGTGTGGAATTATTTTTTTATGTGATACAAAATTGCATATTGTTTAATTCATTAATACCAATAGGAATGACCTGACTACCAGGGAATTATATGGTGTAAATTATTTTTAAAGTTATATGTGATACAAAATTATATACATTAAAATATACATGCATGAAAAACGACTTGACTATTAAAGGACTCATTCATATATATATATATATGAAGGGATTTCTTAACTCTAATAAGAAAAATAGATATTTCTAAAACTACTTTAATAGTAATGTAGTTAGTGGAAATATTATCTAGATAAAAGTTTATATCTTTATGATAAATGAAAATGTATTTTTATATCTTCTTTTTTTGTTTTAAATTTCTCAACATGTCTTCTTTATCATTGTGTTGCATTATTAATACCAGCAAACTAGTTGGAGCCAATTATGATGATTGGTACCGCAATTTAAGAATTGTTCTTATGCATGAAAAACTTATCAATGTGATCGATAACTCTGCCAAAACTGCTCCTACTGACAAAGAAGATGTTGAAGCAACCAAGATTTATGAGAAGTACTTGGAAGATTGTCTTAATCTCAAATGCATCATTTTGGTATCAATGAGTTCTGAGCTTCAAAGGCAACATGAGGATATGGACCCACCTGCGATCATTGAACATCTTAAGAAGATGTATGGTGGACAAAGCAGGACAACTAGGTATCAATTATCCAAAAATTTGTTTAGGTCCGCATTGACTGCAGGCTCTCCAGTTGGACCCCATGTTATGATTGATCTTATTGAACAACTTGAGAAGTTGGGGTGCAAACTTGGAAAAGAGTTTTATCAAGATTTGATCTTGTAGTCACTTCTTAAATCATTTTCACAATTCATTGTTAACTTCAACATGAATAAAATGAGTTGTGAACTTCATGAGATGCTCAATTTATTGATTAATTATGAGAATCAAGTTGCATTTGAGAAGAAGAAAAGAATTGTCATGCTGGTTAGTAAATCCTCTAAAAGGAAGGGTAAGGGTAAGTAAAAGCCGAAAAGGAAACCCCTTGCACCTAAAGGTGGTGTGACCAAACCCTAGGTTAAAGAGGATAAGTCAGACAAGTCTGATGCTGAATGTTTCTTCTGTAAGGAGAAAGGTCATTGGAAGAGAAATTGCAAGAAGTATCTTACTTCTCTGAAAGAAAAGAAACAAGGTGAGATTTTAATGAAAAATATTTTCATGATTTCTTTAACCATTACAGATTCTTCAATGTGGGTATTAGATACTGGTAGTAGTTTTAATATTTGCAATATATTGCAGGGACTACAGATAAGTAAAAGGTTGAAAAAAGGAGAAATTAATTTTCAGGTTGGGAATGGTCAAATGTTGCAGCCCTAGCTGCAAGACCAATTTCTTTAATAATGCTTACTGACAAATCATTGGTGTTGGAGAATTGTTATTATGTTCTGAAATTTGTTTGAAATGTTATTTCAATTTCTATGTTGGACAAACGCAGTTTTCGTATTGTTTTCAATAACAGCATGTGCTCAATTTATCATAATGATGATTTATATGTGAATGACTATCTCCAACATGGTATTTATGTCTTATCTGATGTGAATGTAAAATCGATTATTCATGTTTCTAGTCTTAAAAGAAAAAGAGACAATCAAGTAAATCATGCATACCTTTGACATTGTAGATTTGGTCATATAGGAGAGGGAAAAATTAACAAGTTACATAAGAAGGTTTCCTTGATCATTATGATTATGAATCATATACAACTTATGAATCTTGTCTCAAAGGAAAAATGACCACATCTCCGTTTACCGAAAACAGAGAACGAGCTTCTGAATTATTAGGTCTAATTCATACAGATGTTTGTGGGCTCATGAAAATTCAAGTCAAAGGAAGATATTCTTATTTTATCACCTTCACTGATGATATGTCTAGATATGATTTTGTGTATCTTATGAAATACAAATCCAAGTCATTTGAAATGTTCAAAAGATTCTATAGTGAAGTTGAGAAACAACTTGGTTGTTACCAAGTGGCTTCAAACTCAAGAGGGGGGTGAATTGAGTTTATAAAATATTTTCGCAAATCTTTCGTAAAACCTTTGTTTATCAATTTTCGTTGAAGCTATTAATCGATAGAAATGAATGAATGAATGAATGAATGAATGAGATAGAAAGATATTACACATAAATGAACAAGACAAGGAAGATAATATTCAAGTAAATCAATGAAACAGTGCACAATATAAAGAGGTTGAGTTCTTTATGTAATACCATCAATCCACTTTGATTAGTCTTCCCAAGAATCACTCGAGATTTTCACTATATCTTCAAGCTTGAAATCAGTGCTTGACAACCTTTATAATTTTGAAGCACTTAACACAAGTGATACTTCACCTTGGCTGTTCTATATTCAAGGGATACCTCACCCTAACTGTTTTGAGGGATACCTCACTCTCTGTTTACAGATTAAGCAAGATTTAGATGAAGGAAACTCTCTTAAGAGTAGATAATACAAATTGAAGAACTACAATATTAAGGATTCACACAACTTGAAGCTCAAAATAAGGTTTTGAAAGAAATGATGAGAAAACTCGTAATAAATGTTCAAGGATGATTTTCAAAATGTTTTTCCAACCCTTAATCAATGCCCAATAGCTTTCATTTATAGCCCAAGCAATTTTGAGACGTTAGAAGTGGTTGGGGGGCATTAAATGCCATTAAAAGTGCCGTTGAGAACGAGCTCTATGACAAGCCATAACCAGTTATGGCTTGTGGGAGAGGCTTCCAACGTTTCTGTCTAACAAAATAACCTGTTATGAGATTTCATAATCTGTTATGAGATGCTTCATAATCGATTATGAAGGAATTCATAATCTGTTATGAATTATGTCATATTCGAATATGACCATTTAAAAAATAGGTGGTTACGTTTGAGGTACCAAATAATCAATTATAGAGAAGCCATATTCGGTTATGGCCAATTGGAAAACACAAGTCATGTTCTGACTTATCACATAACAGGTTATGAAATCCTCATAATCTATTATGACCTTTCATAATCTATTATGGGATTTTCATAATCTATTATGGAAAGACATAAGACATGGGTTTTTCAAAGAGCTTCTCAATCAAGGATGTTCAAAAGACATTCCAAGTTTTCTAAAAGCTTTTTACTTCATTTTAAACACGATGAAAACATGATTATGCAAAGCTAAGATGAAATGAGTTTTGAACCAAGAAATGAGCTTTTATGTGAGTTCGTTTTACCTTTACATATGGTCTAAGTCCTAAAAGCTAATCTTGAAAATGACTTGAATATTGCTTTCTTGTTTGTTGATCATCAAAACCAATGTCATTTCCATTCACATTGGTAAAAGTATCAAGATACTCAGATCCGATAGAGGAGGAGAATATTTTTGTGACAATTTTCTTAATTATTTAAATGAAAATGGAATTCATTCACAGCGGACATCTCCAGGAACACCACAACACAATGATGTATCCGAAAGAAGGAATCGAACCTTATTAGATATGGTAAGATCCATGATGAGGTTCACTGATCTTCTAATGAATTTATGGGGATATGCTTTAGAAACATCAACATATTTTTTAAATAAAATTCTCACAAAGTCAGTCTCTACAACACCATATGAGATATGGAAAGGTCGTAAGCCAAGTCTCAAGCACATTAGAGTTTTGGGATGTCCGACCTATGTCAAGAGATTACAAACAGATAAACTTGATGCAAGGTCTGATAAATGTATGTTCATTAGGTATCCCAAAGAAATAATGAGGTATTATTTCTATTACTTTTTTTACCACAAGGTGCTTGTGGTAAGAGGAACAACTTTTTTAAAAAGGGGATTTCTTTCAGAAGGAAGTCATATTGAAGAAATAGAAGTAGATGGAGTTCAAAAAACCAATGAAATAACGCAAGCTCAAGAGCTTGAAATGCAAGTTGAGAAACCTTTGCTGGATGTTATGAAGTTAACACGAAGGTCACCACCTTCGATGGTTGAGGTTCAAGAACATGTTAATGAACCAATTTTAGAACCAATGCAACAACCACCAAATCTAGTACAAAGTGAATCAGTTGCAAATAAACCTCTTAGAAGGTCTAGCCGCACACATCGTGCACCGAGTAGATTAGACTTATTAGTGCAAGATAATGCGTCAAATGAGGTTGATCATAATGATGATGACCCTAGAACCTATGAAGAGGTCATGCAAAGTTTTGACTAAAAGAAGTAGTAAGAAGCCATGGAATCCATGAAGATCAACAAAGTATGGACTTTAGTTGAAACTTCAAAGGATATAAAGTCTATTGGTTGTAAATGGGTTTTCAAGAAAAAGATTGGAGTGGACGGAAAGGTGGAAACCTATAAAGTTTGTCATGTTGCTAAGGGATATCATAAAAAAGAATGAATATATTATGATAAAACCTTCTCTCCCGTGATAATGCTCAAATCAATTTGGATTCTACTTGTTATAGCAGCATACTATAATTATGAAATATGGCAAATGGATGTGCTCATCTGATCATAATAAAGTTTGCAAGCTACAACGATCCATTTATGGATTAAAGTAAGCTTCTAGAAGTTGGAATATCTGTTTCAACAAGACAATCGAAAAGTTTGATTTTATTAGATGTGAAGAGGAGCTTTGTGTCTATAAAAAAAATTTGTGGGAACAAAATTATTTTCTTAGTGTTGTATGTTGATGACATATTACTCATAGGAAATGATGTACCAGCATTGCAAAGTACAAAATTTGACTTTTTGAACAGTTGTCCATGAAAGATTTGGGAGAAGCAACCTATATTTTGGGAATGAAGATTTATAGGGATAGATCTAGAAGGTTGCTTGGACTTTCACAATCTATGTACATTGATACCATCTTAAAGATGTATAATATGAAAAATTCCAAAATAGTTTATTTGCCAATGGGCACTGAAATTTCTCTTAGTAGGGAGGATAGTCCTAAAACCCTTAAAGAGAGAGAACGCATGAATAGAATACCATATGCAAGTGCAGTGGGATCTATCATGTATACCATGACTTGTACGCATCTTGATATTGCTTATCTACTGGGTGTAACAAGTTGATATCAAGTAGACCCTAGTAAGGAACATTGGAAAGTGGTTAAAAACATTCTAAAGTACTTGAGAAGAACTAAAGACTAATTCCTCATTTATGAATATTCGGAACTAAAACTAAAAGGATATACAGATGCAAGTTTTGCATCAGATAAGAATGATAGAAAATTCATTTCTAGTTATGTTTTCACTTTAACTGGTGGTGCAGTGAGTTAGAAAAGTTCCAAACAAGCTACGGTAATTGACTCAATAATTGAGGCAGAATATATAACAGCAAATGAGGCTACTAAAGAAGCAATTTGGATGAAGAAATTCATATCTAAACTTGGTGTGGTTCCTTCAATAGAATAACTAGTTCTATTGTTGTGTGACAATAATGGAGTCATTGCTCAAGCAAAAGAACCAAGATCGCATCAAAAGTCTAAACATATTTGTGGAAGTATCACTTAATTAGAGAAATCATTGAATGTGGAGACGTTAAGATTCAAAAGGTTGATGAAAAAGAAAATGTAGCAAACTCATTCATCAAAGCACTTTGTATAAAGGAGTTTAACAAGCATAAGTGGGAATTGGGAATGAAATACATGAGAGATTGTCTCTAGTGCAAGTGGGAGATTGTTAGGAAAAATTGACATGCCCTAAATCCAATCTATTGTGTAATTTTTTGAAACATATTGTAATCATTTTATTTTTGATAAATAACATGGCATTCAATTTATTTTTGTCATATTTATTATTTAATTAATGTGACAGGATCCTTAATTAAATTTAGACAATTGTTATCATGATAGAGATCAGGATAATGAGAGATGAGTTTTTATTTATAATTTAATCTAAAGTGTTCTTGATCTTAGGATTATTGAGAATATGACATTAGTAATCCGGATAGAACAATATATGTGTGACTGCCTCTATTAGATAGAGATTAATAAATCTCATTTATTAATTCACATATATAGATGATGCATATGGAGATATGATCATTGAACTGACTCAACTGAGAATTCCTAATGGTTTATATTACCGTTAAACTATCAATAGGATATTTTCATGAAGAACATGATGTAAACTTTTTCTTTGACTTGAGGTTATCATAGTAATTAATAAGTTATTTGTTATGTTTTGATTCTGAACACCTAATGTCCTAGGGCGCTAGTTGAATGGATATCAAGTATGATTAAATACTTGTAGGATTAATGATATATATAAAAGGAATCCATCAGCTCTTGGTAATGTGTTTGAGCTCTATGATTATAACAATAAAATTAAGACATTGGCCAGGGCAATTGAATGAATAACGAAATGAGTTTCTTAAGTCATTTAGTAGTTGGTTATAAAACATAAATGTTTACCGATTAGAATTTGACAGTTATATCATATTCTAAGATTAACTCAGGACTGGAACAATAGAAGGAAATATTATTGCATTATTCTTCAAAAGGTTCTTGAAGAGAAAAAGATATTACTTCGTGCTATTCGGTCGTTAAGGAGTGTTGCTAGACACCAACCTTGATTAGTAATTTGGTTCAACTAATTTATTACTGGCTTAGTATTGAACCTATGGGGTTACACACTAGCGAATATTTTAATTTTTGCTAAAAGATTATTTAATTTATTATTTGATAATTAAATTAGAGAATTTAATTTAATGAAATAAATAAATTTTTTATCCAAATGAAATACTATTATATTCTTTTTTAGCACTTAGAATACAATTAATATATGATATAATTATCTAAAGAAATTCTATTTAGAATAGAAAAATCAAAAGTTTTCAAACGTTGTAGCAACTAATGTTTTAAATCCTATTAGATAGGATTTATTGTTGCACGTTATCTTGATAGATAAGATTTATTGCTTCATGTTATCTTGATATATAAGATTTATTGTTACACATTATCTTGATAGATAAGATTTATTACTGCACGTTATCTTGATAGATAATATTTATTGTTACACGTTATCTTGATAGATAAAATTTATTGTTGTACGTTATTGTGAAATCCTATTACATATGCACCAAAAGTCAATAACGTGGTACAAGCAGCAACCAATGGTTGGTTAAATCCTATTAGATACGAATCTGATATGCTGCACGTTGAACTTGATATGCTGCACGTTAGAAAGGATATGTTGCATGTTAAGTAAGATTTGACAAGTTGTCTATTAGATAGGATTTGATAATACTGCACATTATTTATTTTTGAAATAAATAAATAAAATAGCTTTTATGGTTATTTAAGGTGTGCAGTAAGGAAACTTCAATATATACTGATATATCATAAACAAAAAAATGTATGCTTTTTCTGCTCTAATTTTTTATTCTCAGATTTTTGTATAAGTCCATGTTTCAAAGGAGTTGATAGCAAGGTTTGGTCTTAGTGTGGATACGCATAGAGTCTTCGTACAATCGAATTTTTTTTTAAAGTATCAAATACCTTCTACCAAGTATTTCGAATTTATCTTCATAATGCTAAGATAAATTTGAACACAAAAACGATTATTTTTTTATTGCTATTACATTGTTCCGCTACATGTTTTGATCACTATGCAATCCTTCACATGCTCATCCCTAAAATATGACCTAAGGTAATGATTATGAAATGTGTTATGATAGTGTTTGTGCAATGTCATGAAACCTACCTATTCCCAGGAACCCAATTCCTTTGTATTTTCCTGGGTAAAGAGGGAAAATGACCTCCTCACACTACCTGGTAATGAGTGGACCGATACCACCTCACCATAGTAAGTGTACTGATACCACCTCATAATACTGGTAACCTTGACCTCAGGAGCCTCTGCTTTGAGAATTTAGAACTAGTCCTCATTCCAAAGACTTCTTGGACATACCTACAACTCTCTGGCCAAATGATTTTGCACACCATATAAAGTTATAATACGTAGGAATAGAGAAAGTGTGAAACTATGTTGTGTTATATTTAAGCCACATATACACACCACATTAACTCATCACAAACTCCACTTCAACCAAGTGAAGGAGCAAAGAATAGCAAATATGCAATTTCGGCTCCACTTTATCACACAAAGGAGCAAATCCATGTTTCTAGTATACCATCATAATTCAACCTTAGTAAATAAGGAAAAAAATATTCATAGCACACTTCTTAAACCAAAGCAAGTGTACAAGCAAACCAAGTATATAATTATAACATTTCTCAAGTACATAAAGTGCACATTCATTATATAAGTCACTTCATTTAGTGAACTTAATCAAAACCCTTCATATTGAATAATATAGAACTCCATTCACTCAAAATAGGGTCCACTAATCTATTACCAAGATTTGGTAACCAAAGATAACTCCAAATATTCATATTTTATACTAGATAATCGATTAGCACTATGTTATAATTGATTATCCTTGGCTAACTGTGCCATTTTAAAAGTTCATAATCGATTACCTACTCAAGTTATTCAATTATGACTCCTCTATGATACTCCGGAAGAGCACACCAGTTAGTCACTTTGGCTAATCGATTATCATGGTAAAATGGCTCTCTGCCAGAACCCAATAATCAGTTAGCCACTTTGGCTAATCGATTATCCAGTTACTAAAGCCTTATACCAGAGACCAATAACCAATTATCCAATGTGGATAATCAGTTATCTAGTGTGGGTTGCACCAAAAAATAGAGCATCACAATAATAATTCTTTCAAACTTTCATCCTTTCCATCAACTTGTCATCATCATGCACCTATATTCACACTAGTATACCAATGAAAAACCAATAAGGATCAACCACAAGGGTTTCTCAAACCAAAACTAAAGGGTTTAAACAATACAACTAAGCCATCAAACCCATACCTCCATTTTCATGTTTATAAAGATTTCAAGCCAAACCTAAGCTCATCAACAACAACAATTTGGAGTTGTATTTATACATATACAAATCTATACATGATTATGCTATATTCTCATCAGATCACACTTTATATACATGCACGTATGTTTCTATAGAGTTTCAAGCAAACCCACTCCATGTAACTTTCAAGAAAACAAGGAATGGTGAAACATAGAGAAAATAACACAACAACCCCTACCTTAACTCCCCAAAGTGATGGTAGGCTATGGCGCTTCCTAGGTTTCCTTTCCTCCTTCTTCCTCTTCCTTCTTTCCTCTTCCTTTTTTTTTTTATTTTTCTCTTCTTTCTCTGTTTCCTCAACTGCTCCAACGTGAGAGTGAGAGAATGAGATGAGAACAAAGAAAAAGTGAGATAAGAAGGAAAAAGTCAATGAAATAGTAACAGAGATAATGGGAAAAGGAAGAAAAGATTAGATCTTATGACTTTGGTGATTAACTAGAAGTATTGTATCTCTTAAGGATATTTTAATCTTCTATTACCAAGCTTTCTAACTTTAAAAAGTGTCATAGAAAATCCTAGGACTTCATTTAGTTCTTAAACTCAATTTTCAATGACTTTCTATATATTATTAATTATCACTTAAGCTTTATTGCTCTTCTTTAAGTTAAGTTAAACCTTAGGAATAAAGCTAATAGGCTTCAGGTATTTATCTTAATTTGTACTCACTACCATAAAATTCTTCATCCTGTACTTGATATCTTCACAAAATCTCATAATTTTTCAAGATATCTATCTATTTAATCTAGCACTTAAACACTCACTTAGTGTTATTAAAAATACCATACTAGCTCAGTTAATTCTCCAAAATTAACTATAACTAGGTCCAACCATATGTGACCTAGAAATAAATTCTCCATATTTATTTCTATCATCTAAGGCATTTTTACTCTATTATGAGCTATTATAAGCTATGTTTCATATTCTGTGTTATAGTAATATAACCTTACTAACCTAGAAGGTCACCAAAGTTAGCAAGTAACTCATACAAGTGTTATAACACTTCTATAATCATAATTAAGACTAATAAATTAGGCAACATATGAGAAGTTTTTTTTAGCCCAGTTCAACGACTTAGCAAAATGAAGTTTCCTTTAATGTCAAATAAGATAAGTGGAAATGACATAAAAAAAAAAAAGATTATGTTGTGAACATTCTGGATTCAATAAAAAAAACAAATGAACAATTTTGTATTTTGCATCCATTCAATATCACGTTAACTTTCTTTTCTTTTTTCTTGGTTTTGATTATTGTGTTTGACTTTTATGACTAGATTAGTTAAAGAGCAGGTTTCAAAATTGAGTTATATATCTTTGTGTGTTTTAAAAATATTCAAGATAACTAAGAATTATTTGAGTCGTGATAGTTTGTTAATTTTTAGGTTATTTATCTCTAGCGTGACATTAAGTTTTACCTATTCAAAATTAAATAGATTAATTGCGTCGTGACGGTTTGTTGATCCAAAGTTTCAAATTGAGTTAAATTTAAAATTATTTTTTTATAAGAATAAGTAACTATATATATTTTTTAAAATAAAATTTCAAAAGAGATAACCAAAAGATACAAAGGGCTATTTAAATTGTAACAACTTGATAACTTATGGATGATGTCTCTAGTGTGACGTCGAGCTTCATCCATTCAAATTCAATTGGATTACTTGAATTGTGACAGTATGTAGAGCTGGCAAAATGGACCAACCCGCCCCGACCCGTCTCAACCCGCCAAAATGCAGGGCGGGTTAGGTTGGCCCGTTTTGAGAAATAGGTTGGAAAAGCCAACTCACATTGTTTTAAGGTGAGTTGACGGGTTGACCCGCATAAAGGATAAAATGAGAACATCTGGACATGTTAGCGGGTCAACCTGTTTAACCAACCTAAAAAATAAAAAAAAATGTATAAAAAATACTATAAAAGGAGATACAAAAATAGTGTGTCATGGTCTCACTCATGAAAAAAGTAGATGAAAATCTAGAATGGAAAGAAAAGACTAAAAAGAATAAAGAGAAAAGAGTTACAAAAAACAAAATGAAAATGTTTCCAAAAAAAACTAACAACTCGACGGGTTGACTCGCACCTGTCATGTTAAGCGGGCCGGATTGTGCAGGTTAGAAAATAAAAACGAGTTCAAACATTGAACCCAACTCGCTTAAAAATAGTGGGTTGGCGGGTCAACCCATAGCTTAACGTTGAGCTTCACTTTTTTTAAACCAATTGGATTAGTTGATTCATGACAGTTTGTTAATTCAAAATTTCAAAATCAAATCATTTTTTTAAAGGCAGATTAACATTTTTTAATAACTAAAATCAATCAAATTTTCAAAAGATTTTTAAAAAAATTATAAACTTTGAATTTTCATTACATATGAGATATGTATAACTACTTGTCAAGCTAAAAATAATTTTTCTTAAATTTAGTTTTTTTTTTACATTTTTATGTGGTAAAATAGATATTTAAGAATTATTAATAATTTACACAATGAACTTAAAATAATTATTTTAAGACAAATGTTTTAGAAGTACAATAAGATTAAGTCATCATCATTATTTATGTATAATTAACTCTTAAATCTAATTTTTATAACGTAAATAATTTTTTTTTTTTTTTTTTTAATTTAAATAAAATTAATAACGACTCTTAATCTTTAAATTTTAGTTATGATTCCGATTGCGACAAAGTGTATATGTGAGGCCATAGCTGTCAGCAATTGGCGATTATGTAGGTGTTGGAGCGGTGCGACTGAAAAAATTTGACAATTTGGTAGGTTAATGGGCTACATTAATTGGGATAAATTTATTTGTTGTGAGCATGCATTATATTTGCCCAGCTACCTAAAATTTGAGTCCGTAACTTATGCAAACAAAATATTTCCATATTACCAAAAAAGTATTCACCAAATAAAAAAAATCCATCTTACCATTAGTTTAAACCTAGCTCGGAAAAAAGTAAAAGTCAAAAGTTGAAGCAGGCTATTTTTTAACCTATTGAATTTAAAGTGTTTAACAGGAAGTAAGATGTGAAACTGTAATATATGGCTTGATTAGACTGTGCCATCTTCCTCCATAAAAACGCATCCAAGGAATTGTCTGAAAAAAGAATTCTCGACTTAAAGAAAAGGAGCATAAATCATAAGCTACCATTTGATCATTTGGAGTCTTATACCGCTTAAACCACAAGCTACCATCACTTGGCCATTTGGAGTCTTACTGCTTAAAACAAAAGCTACCACCCCTTGGTCATTCGGAGTCTTACACCTAAACTTTAAAGCTATGCTCCGATATTTCAAATGGCTGCTATACTGATACTTGATACATATTGTGTGGAATATTTAGATTCTTTTAATTGTTTTTCATCTATATATTTTTTTAATTATTTTTTAAATTTTTTTATTATATCATTGTATCCATATCATATCATATATGTGTCTCATATTTCTTAGATGTAAAGTTTTCGTGCAAACCATACCTGATGATCGTTCCTATGATGTCATTTTGTTTTTAACTCTATTTTTTTTAAAATACCACAAGCTTAAGGTGTCCTCTCAGCCTTTAGGTATATAACTAATCTCCATTAGAACAGCTTAATTATAATCACAACTTTTTGAAATTCCATGTATTTCTTATATTACTAGTATTCCAAATGATTTATTTAATATTCTTTTTGATGTGAAAGACAATATTTTAATATTGACCCACTTCATATCTATTCTCTCTTTCAAATTTTGACTTTCTTCAAATTTCGGCCTAACAAATTTTGTAGTCCAAACACTTAATTCCAAATTTCCAATAAACGTTTCCATTTTTTAAAAAGGTTTATAAGCAAGTTTTCCAGCAAGTCTTTTTCACAAAAAGATTTTGGCCTTTGAAAATCATTTTAATCAATAAGCAATGAGAAATTATTTCATCTACCCTTTCATAGAACCTAAGCCTTAGATAGATCTTCAAGGCATCCTTGAACTTGTTCTTCATGCATTTCTTGCAATTCTTGTTAGCACCAAAATCCTTATGGCACATTGTTATCCACACTTTCGGTGTTCCACTTCTCACGATAGATAAGAAAAAACATTATTTGGAATTAGAAAGTTGTGTGTTTTCAATGAGAAGTTGGTAGTGGGAAAAATATATTTGGCACATAGTTTATTAAGTTTTTAAGATCTGTATATAATCACTATTTTGTAATGGTAGGATACACCTCTACTCATGATACTAATTCTTTTTATAGTGATGCTATATCATACAAAAAACCTGAATGAATTCTACGAATTGGTCAAAAAAGCCTGAGTGGTAAATTTGGAGTTACCATCTCATCCACAACTAAACTACTAAGGATAGTCAAGAATTATAAATTCAAAATGCCACGTCATTCGTGCAAAATTTTTTTTGTGCCAACAAGCATTTTTTTTAATCTTCTAAACTCTTTATTTTCCAATTATTTTAGCAACAATTTTTGTATGTTATTTATAAACTGACGTTATTTTTAAAGTGTTCTAATGGACTTATACAAAGTTAAAGAATTTAAGAAAAATTTAAATATTTTATTTGTTAAATGAAGTTAAATATTTGCTTGAAAACTTTAAAAATAAAGCCATGGCCCCTTAAGACACACTAGACATCGTCTTGTAAAATCAAGGCATATTCCATATAAAAAATTATTTAAAAGTGACAATGAAAGAGTTGAAACTTTTCAAACACAAAGTGTTAGGGGTATTTTTATTTTTCCTAACAAAATTAAGTAGCGTAAGAAAATAGATGCAAGCTGAAGGGAACTTGCAAATAAAATAACATATGATAGAAGAGTTGAAAAGACAAAAAGTTGACACCAGATAGGAAGGTTCGACATGAGAGATGAGTCAACAAGTAATAAAAGCATGTCTACCAAATTCAAAATAGCACTATCCAATCAGAACTTTTAGAAATTGCCCAAAAACTATTTGCAACTGCCAAATATGTAGTAGTAGACAACAAGTATGAAAGTTAATTCTAAATAACATAAGAGCAGTTAGCAAGAAGACACCCAAATTGAAGGATTCTCAAATTCAAATAGAAGTAGGATTCATTGCAGTATAAGTAGCAGAATTGAAGATGAAATCAGGACTTGACACTCGCTACTCCTCACACACATAACAGAAAAAGAGTCCCTCAAGTGCCTTTATTTTTTCGAAAATTTTCCTTTCTTTTGTTTATTTAGTTATTTAGTTCTTTTTCTCTTTTTACTATTTTGTTATTCGCTGCAACACTTACGACTTTGTAAGTTACATTTCTTATTTCCATTTCAATCAAGTTACTACTTCTTATAAATATTAATTGCATTTTGTATTTCATCAACTTGACACTTGCATTCATAAATCTAGACACTGTGTGAAAATAGAAAACTCATAAGAGGAAGTGATTCTCTTCCCTGAATTGAGATTCCAAAATCACATCGTTGATTAAGATTGTTGAAATCTAACATAAACAAATTGGCACGCCTTGTGGGACCTGTTAAATTCGTAAGTGTCAACTCTTATGCCACGATTAAGAAGTAGTATTAAAACATTCAATATATCCACAAACGATAATACAAATTCTAATCCTACATACACAATCTGGACTGCATAAGAAGTCAGGGAATTACAGGTGTCAATAGCGACGATCATAATTGTTGCACCGTCGAGAGGGGTAAACACTGGGGGCATATGGGTAGTTTAGATCTTCAAAATTATAGTTATCACTCTGACTTCATACATATGTATGGAATGCCTATGACTGATGGTATCTCAACTACTTTGACAGTAACTGTTATTACATACACTTCCCAAATTGCAATTCTAGTAGTTATTAGAACTTCAGTGTTTAGACCAAACATAGGTTTGAACCTTAATTATCTTTCAGCCATGAATGTTATGAACAACCCACTTGGTTCGAATAGTTTGGCTCTGGTAGCCAGAATTTTCTAGTCAAGCCTCAAAGAGGTGTCGAAGCATGTATCGCTAAGCCTCTTGGACCCATGTTTCCAGTAATGACAAGAGGGATGCCAACACCATCTTTAGGTCAAAGCCAAATGGTTCAAACTTTGGCTAATATGAGACAGCAGATCAATGAGAATAATGATGATACAATCCATATGTTAACCCAACAAATTAATACAGTTCTTAGTTTGTTGACAGAGACAACTAATAGTACATGTAATGCCTTAGTTCAACAAGTGGATTGACTCAATACTATGCTAGGAGGCACAAAAAATGAACAACTTTATGGTCATGAAATCAATTATACACTTGGCATGCAAAATCAAGATCCAAACAACCAATTCCAATATGGCCATGTGGGTTATATGGATAAAAATGGTCACGTAATTAATGGTTAGCCAAGAGGTGGCCAATTTGGACCTGGTCGACCACTGGTCCTCTCAGACCAAAATGTTAATCGAGCTTTCGAACTAGCCTTAATTAGGTTTGGTTTCAATGTTAGTCATACATTTCACCCTTAGTTTGTTTCGACTTTCTATGACTGGATAAACTAATTGGAATTGCCCAGAGAATATAAAGTCCCTAAGTTTACCAATTTGTCTAGTGAAGGTAGGGAGTCACCTGTCGAGCATGTCGCTAGGTTCATCATAGAGTGAGGGGATTTAGCATCGAATGAATACATTAATATGAAGGTATTTCCTAACTCGTTAACTCAAAACGCTTTTACAAAATGCTTTTACGTAGTACTCAACCTTACCTCCAAGGTCAATACATTCCTAGGCACAACAAGAAAGGATGTTCTATGAACAATTCTTCAGAGCCAAAATGAAGGTAGGTTTGATAGAATTGTTTAATGTTAAATGAATGCTTGAAGAGTCCGTCGATGATTACTTGACGAGATTTAGGCAATTCAGGAGTTGATGCTATGTTCCGATTCTTGAACCAGAGATAGTTAAAATTGCAGCTTTATGCCTAGACTTTTCCATTACAAAGAAATTAGTCAACAACAATTTGTCAATATAGCCTAGTTAACCAATAAGGTTTGACAGATTGAATGTTTACAAGAATAGAATGAAAGGTTGAAGAAGCAAAACAAGAAAGAGAGAATATGCATGGTCCAATGCAACAAAGAGGTTGAAGAAGCATTGAGTCAAGAGGGAATAATGGTGGTAGAGTTACAAGAAGGGTCACTTTATAGTTGCCAGGCTCTAAAGCTGGTAAAGGGTATAGAGAATATGGGCCTTGTAGGTCAAAAAACATACTCATTTGACATTACAAAGGCTAATCAAATATTTGATTTGTTACTTAAAGATAACCAATTAAAGTTAAAAGGAGATCATGTCGTTCCTCCTTCACATGAAATCAAAAATAATAAATATTGTAAATTCCATCATAATATCAGGAACTCGACTAACAATTGTATTCATTCCAAGGACTTAATTCTACATAGCCTAAAAGAAGGCCACTTGAAGTTTGTGGAGAAAGATAAACAAATAATGAAAATTGACTCAGAGGTTTGAAGTTCATAGAGCCTAAGGTGTCATGTAATATGATCCACATTTACTACAATCCCCCTGCTAAAAGGGGTCAAGGTTTGATCAAGACATTGGACTTATCCGAAGTTACTCTTATGTAGTCAAAACCCGAAAAAATGATGATACAGTTCCTTCGAAGAATAAATAACGAAGGATATAATGGCAAAACGTGTACTGCCTATTGGCTAATTTATAAATTTAAGGACGAAGCTGAATAGAAACTGAAGTTTGCTTTGACTACCTTCCCATCGAGCGGTGGAGACTAGAGGTCGCAGGCAAGCTAATAATCCAAGGGTTGAATATTATTCAAAAATTAAGATGGATAAAACAATGCCTGTTGTTGGAAACAAGATGATGGTGAACTTCAGACATTTCGCACCATTGGTGAATATGGTTAATGCCAAGAACAAGGTCCTAAATCCTATATAGGACCTAGGAAATGGTAGAAAAATATAGGTGGATATCGAGTACAATTCGGATCCTTTCCACCATAGACAATCTATCCTTCAATCGGTAAGAATGAAGGAGTCTAGAAATAGCTTTAGCTCCCTAGAGCTACGTACCAAGCACCTTACCAACAGCTATCGTGATCCCAAAAAAGGCGTAGACAACGTGAAAGGGCATTGACATGTAACTTAGCCACAAAAAAGCTCAAGGTTGAAATAAAAGGAAAGAATGTCATTAGTAAGGCAGAATTACCCCTGATAAAGAAGCACACAACTGCAGAGGTCAAGAATGATAATTGCTCTAATAAATCTTTAGAAACCATCATTCCAGATGAAGACCTATTCGAGTTAGAATATAAAAAAAACGGCTAAGAAGAAAGCCAAAAAAGTGGCTAGAGAATTGTTTCCTCCCAAGAAGAAAACCAAAGGTGAGAAACTTAAACCAGTTGACGCAATTGAAAAGCAAGAGGAAGAAAAAGTAAAAAGCCCCAAAAAAGAATATGCTCATTTATCTAATATGGAAATCAACATGGAGGTTGATGACCTACTTGAAGAAGAATTGAATGAGTTTTTGAAAGAAACAATAACATCAGTGAAACTAAAGGATCCCATGGCCCAAGTGAACATTGTATATATGCTACCACATGACTACAAAGATTATGAAGTAGTTGGGAATCTCGAAGAAGACTATGATAATGATTCTGATGGGCCATGGGTTCTAGAACAATCAATAGTAACTGTTTTCTCCCAAGAAGTTAGTTTCACTAGACTTTCACTTGAAGAAACAGAGCACTTAAGGCCACTTTACATAAAGGCACATGTTAATGGTAGGCCCGTTAATAAAGTGTTAATCGACAGAGGGGCAACAGTCAAAAATCAATGTTTAATAAGTTGGGAAAGAAAACTTCAGAGCTGCTACCCACAAATATAGTGGTGACTGAGCTCAATGGAAGGAAAGTCCCTTCAAAAGGGGTTGTCATGCTAAATATAAAGATGGGGACAACTGAAAGACAGACCATATTTATAGTCATGCCTTCAAAATCTATTTTTAATATGTTGTTAGACAGAGACTGGATCCATGTTGTAGCCATTATCCCCTCGACAGTGCACCGAAAGCTAGTCTTATGGAACAAAAAGGGAAATATCGAAGTAATTCCTATAGATGATAGTTCATGCTTCACTCAACAATACAACTTGGACTATAAGGAGTATAGTCCTTTAATGAAGCTGGTAACTCCTAATGCCGATGATTTCAACCTTGATACACTCGAAGTTTTCCTCCTGGATAGGGGAGATTTTAGAATGATTCCAAAAGTCGAATCACAGCCATCTAGGTGAGATGATGAATATTGAACAAGCATTACAAAGGTTGTTGGCTTATGTGACCAACAAAGCTGTCAAGGAAGTTAGCTATGAAATCCCTGATTATGTGTATGAAGAAGAATGTGATGGGTCCATTAGTTTTGATGAGTCACCCCTGAAAGAAGATGTTAAGAAAGTGGAGGTGCAAGATCCCATGGAAGAAGCAAATTTGGGGAGTGAAGAACATAAAAGATCAACCTATATAAGCAAGTTACTTATGTCGATGATAAAGGAAAGGATGGTCAAGTTGCTAAAATAGTATCAAGATTGCTTTGCATGGGACTACCATTAAATGTCGGGCCTGAGCAGAGAGTTAGTTAAACATTGCTTGCCAATTAAGCCATGATTCAAACTTTTTAAGCAAGCTCATCAACACTTTATCCCAATGGTAGCCTTGAAGGTTAAGGAAGAGATTGAACATTTGCTGAAGGCTAAATTTATTAGAACTGCCAAGTACGTTGAATGGATCTCAAATATAGTTACAGTAGTTAAGAAAAATGGCAAGATAAGAGTTGTCGATTTTAGAAATTTAAATTTAGCAACACTAAAAGATGATTACCCAATGCTCATGGCTGATATGTTGATAGATTCAGCCTCAGGTCATCACATAATAAGTTTTATGTATAGCTGTCAAAACAGGCTGGCCATGTAAGTTTCGAGCTAACATTTTACTAGCCCCGCCCAGCCTTTTCTAATGTATTCGGGCCGGGCTGGCCCAGTCCATTCAGGCTCAGCCCATTTAGGTCAAACCAGATCAGGTCATGTAAGTTTCGAGCTAACATTTTACTAGCCTAATCCGTCCATTTTGTCGGGCTTTTCAGGCTAGCCCATCAGACTTGGCCCATTTTAACAACTTTAGGATGGACATTTTGGCTATAACTAAATCTTTATAGCCAAAGATGACATCCCAAAGACTACATTTAGGTGCCCCAAGGCATTGGGAACTTATGAATAGGTAGTCATGCTCTTTGGTCTAAAGAATGTTGGAGCAACTTACCAAAAAGCAATGAATGCTATTTTTTATCACGTGATTGGTAAGTTTATGGAGGTTTATGTAGATGATGTTGTAGTAAAATCTGATTCAGATGATAATAATCTAAAATATTTGAAAAATGCTTTTGAGCGAATGAGGAAACATAATTTAAAAAATGAACCCACTTAAATACAACTTCGATGTGTGTGCAGGTAACTTCTTGGGGTTCTTGGTACATCGTAAAGAAATAGAGGTTGATAAGAACAAAACTAAAGCTATCATGGAGGTCTCTCCACCAAGGAACAATGAGTTACAATATTTACTTGGCAAAATTAATTTCTTAAGGTGTTTCATCTCAAACCTGGGCAGCAAGTTGAAGATCGATTCCCCTTTAGTTAAACTGAAGAATGAGGAGGAGTTCAAGTTGAATCAAGAGCACCAAAAAGATTTCAATGAAATCAACCAGTACCTGGTAAACCCACATGCAATAACTCCACCTGATCCTAATAGAACTTTAAAATTATATTGCAAAAGACGACACTATAGGTTGTTTTTTGGCTCAAGATGATGAAAATGGGATTAAGAAGTCAATCTTTTACTATAGTCACATGCTAATAGAAGCCGAGAAAAACTATAGTGAAGTAGAAAAGCAATGCTTAACTTTATATTCGACTTGTATGAAGCTTAAATATTACATGATCCAGACTATAGTTTATGTTTATTTTGATGTCAATATAATTAAATATATGTTAACCAAGCCTATTACCTATAATAGAATAAGTTAATGGGGTATTGCTCTTTCGGAATTTTCTTTGTAAATTGTGCCATGAAAAGCCATGAAAGGCCAAGTTTTGGTTGATTTCATGGTTGACCATTTTCCAAAAACCTTGGTAAATTATGTAGGTTCAAGGAAACATAAGCTGTATTTCAATGGTTCAAGTAATCAATTCGGGACAACCATAAGTAATTTTATTATTGACCCATCTGGAAAGCCTATGCACCTTAATTTTTGTCTTAATGGAACTTTCTCAAATAATAAGGCTGAGTATGAAGCCTTAATAACTAGGTTAGATTTCATTCTTAGGATTGGAGGTAGAAATGTCAAAATATATGGTGGCTCAATATTAGTCATCAAACATATTATTCGAGAATATAAATGTGTTAATATAAGTTTGATGCAATATCTAGCCATAGCGACATATTTACTCTATGAATTCGATGAGGTGGATATTCAATATATCTCTAGGGCGTCAAACTATATGTCGAATGTTTTGGCTCAGTTGGCCTTTGGTTATTTGCTTCCACTTACCGAGCTTAGAAGTTTAATGGAAATTAAAGACAAAATTGTGCTTGTGAAAGAAATAGAGATATTCCATGATAAAGTCATTAATGAAGGGATGATAATTGGATGCAAGAATTGAAATCCTATTTATCAAACCCAAAGAGTGATTTCAAGCGCAAAATAAGGCTCAGGGTTGTTAATTATGTACTGCTTAATAAAGAGCTATTTTTTAAAAGTGTCAATGGCCAATAGTTGAGATGCTTAACTAGTAAAGAAGTTGTTGAAGCAATGACTGAGATCCACGAAGGCATTTGTGGGGCTCATCAAACTAGAAATAGAATGAGCTGGACTTTGCATTGCCAAGGTTGTTACTGGCCCTCAATGCGTTGAGGTTGTATAGATTTCACCAAGTGTTATCAAGAATGTCAATGCTATGAACCTATTCATTATGTCCCATCAAGTGTCATGTGTGCAATTATTAAGCCATGGCCATTTAGGGGGTGAGCTATAGACATTATCGGACAAATCTACACTGCATCTTCTAAAGGCCACAAATATGTATTAGTAGTTGTAGATTATTTTAGTAAATGGGTAGAAGTAATTCCATTAAAGAACGTAACTCAACAAGACGTTATTGAATTTGTTGAAAATAATATCTTTTGCAGGTTTGGAATTCCTGGAACAATTACAACAGATCAAGGAACTATTTTTACTAGGGCTAAGTTCAGGGATTATGCATCCTCAAGGGGTATTAAACTATTAACGTTGAGCCCTTACTACGCACAAGCTAATGACTAAGTCGAAGCTATGAATAAAATTATAATAAATTTGATCAAGAAAAGCATTGGTCAGTGTAACATCCCTAAAAAAATGAAACGAAGTAAGAATTTGAAAAGTAAAGAAAATACTAGATCTTGTTTATAAGTTTTAAGAATCACAAAGATTTGACCAATCTTTTGACTTTGTTAGAAGATAACTATTAGTTATTAGGACTTTTTTAAAGTATTATAACTTTTAGGTTTAGGACGTAAATCTCATGTGGAGAATATTAGTTTCATCCAATCCAACTTATGCTCATGTCAGCTCCTCTCCCAGTCTGCGCCTCCTAGCTTAGGTAGTCATAAGTCTATGAGTTCCATTCTATCCTAGGTCCTCAAAGGTCTTATAGTTCCATGGTCCAAAATCTCCCTTATCATGTTAAGAGTATTGTCTTCATGACATGTCGAGTCCAAATGGTTAAATCAAGGTTTATGAGTCCATAGTACTCTTTGCTTATTGAATGATCATGTTGAAGTTCATACATGAGGAGTTTGTCCTTACTAATATCCACAATTTCATGGGTCTTAATGTACACGGTTCTTTGCTTGATGGAATGCCACTTTACATTACTTAATTCTTGATTGGCATCTTTGGTGATCATACTCTCATTTATTTTAGATAGAATAACTGTATCATAGCACACATTTATAAAGATACATAATGATCATTGTTTCCTTATAAGTACACCATTACAATTTCATGCCCATTGTTCTTTCACATCACCCCATTACATGTCCAGCCACTTGCTCTCAAACTTGAACATATTTAACAAGACTTATAACTTGTTACATAGAAGCACAAGGCTTACACACACTTGACAAAAAGTTTACGCACAAACTATGGACTCCTTATACATTATTTAATACTACTGAGGTATTTTCTTCTTTGGTCCAAGCTGGTCTACCCAACTTCTTCCCCTTAAGTGGTACTAGGTCCTTATTCTTCACTACATCTTGGCTCCGCGATTGTTAACAAAGTGAACTCAGATGTCTCGTATTATCTTAACATATATTCCTTTCTCTGGGATGACCACCAGTCAAAGTCAATTTCCATCATGATTGTGGTAGTTTTCATATTGCTTTCTTAGTTTGAGATAACAAGGAAATAAAGTAAGAATTCAAAACTCTTAGTAGGAAATAGAATGAAACATGATTGAAATCCCTTATGACAATTTTAGCCACATCCTGTTAAGAATAATCAAGTCATATATATAAGGAAACCATAGTATAAGAAACTAGTTAACATACTATGCTCAAAACACTTTAAATGGTGCATATTCTGAGAGTTCCTAGGGAACCCCTTCCTTAGCTGAATACTTAGTCATGTGGAGCTGACGAGCGCCGAACTCAGTCAAAATTATAACTGAAGTTATTACCTAAACTTGTAGTATAGTGAACAACACTGGATCGTCTCCTCAAAGATCGTAGATGCAATTTGATCAAATCAAGTGAAAGTTAGAAAAAGGGGGTTTTGATGGTTCAAGGATCGCGATGTGACGATGTGGATTTAAAGAGAAATAACAATTAAAAGAACAAATCAATTCAGAAATCTATCCGAGATTGGGTGGATTCAATCATAGACCTTTCAACAAACACCGAAATACATTTGAATGGTTAACTTGGATCTAACCGAGATCTCGCATCGATCCGAGAATTCATACTAGACAATCGTCGTAATTCAATTGACAAGTGATAAACACAAATCTACAATCGCACCATTCATGTAAATATATGTCAATTTAAGCACCGAATTCAATTAACCTATGCACAAATCAGTAACCTAACCTCTTCAATTACGTGATTAGTTTAGATCAATCAGTTCTAAATTTCATCACAATATTTAATCTTAAACCAAGATCAAATCAGATCAAATATAAACAGAATCACCATTCATGCATTCAAGATCAAGAGAACAGAAGAAGAAGAGAAGAGGAATTCAAATATAAATCAAATACATTATATAACCAAGGTCTCAAGAATCCAAGTCACAATCTCTTCAAGAGTCCCGAATTGACTAGAAGTGACTTAGCTCTCCATTACAATGAAGGAAAAATATACAAGAACTATGAAAAGTTATCTCTAACACCAAGTGTGTGTTGTGTTTAGAGCTCTCCACATACTTCCTTTTATAGAGGATTCAGAGTAGTAGTAGATGGGTAGATGAGATTAGTAGGTGGAATTAGTAGGTGAGCTTGGTGGGTGAGATTGGTAGGTGAGCTTGGTAGGTGAGATTGGTAGGTGAGCTTGGTAGGTGAGCTTGGTAGGTGAGCTTCCTTGTCTCCGAAAATATTCATTGCTGAACTCATTGATTTCGTCATTTCTGAGCCAAGTAGTCTTCATGAAAGTTCTAGGAAATTGTCTAAGCTTTCCAATGGCTCTGGAAGCACCCAAAAATTCGTCCTACAGCCCAAGATATGACTCAATTACTACAGACTGTTCAGGACCAGTTTCAGCACCTCTGTTTTGACTTTCAGACCCAATATCTCCATCAAGGAGCCCGAATCAAGTTTTGTGTTTGTCATGAAAGTTGTACATATGGGTCTTAACTTTCAGATTACAAATTTTCAGCCCATTCTATAAACCCAAACTCGAATTATGTTCTGGTTACTACACACTGTTCGGGTTCCAGTCACAAATCCCGTATTCTGATTTCCATGCCCAATTAGCTCCACTAGATGTCTGAAATTGACTTTGGGCTCTTCATCAAAGTTGTAGAGCTCTCTCTTATCTTTCCTACAAGGTAAAATTCATAATTATCAGACATTTATAACTCAAGATATGGCTAAAATACAGAAACAGTGTAAGACGCGAATAATGCTGAAAAAAATCAATTAAGTCCGATTCGAGTTCAAACTTACAAAACATAATCAAATTCAGTCAATTAAGTACATGAAGAGTGTAAATAACTAAACATAAGGGTTTCTTAATGAATAAAATATGTGATTATTAGGAGCATCATTTCTAGTAGCATATTCTTCTCCTTTTCCTTCATACTCCTAGCCAGGTTCTCATGCGAAGTAGCTCCCTCAAGGGGTGATCACTTTCTTAATCATAACTATCACCCTTACTTAAGTCTAAATCTTGGTGGTCTTGGAAAAAAAAGTACTCTGGACTATAAAATCAGAATCCATTCAAGATATAAAAACAATAATGAAGTTTTGAAATAGTTATACAAGGTTCTTTACATAAACTACTCATCTTTAAACACTTGCACAAAATAATAGTTGAATCCATACTTCAAAGAATGACTCATATTGGAAATGACTCAAGAAGAGTATGGGAACATTAAATGAAAATCTGAAATAGAATTTGAGAAGTGAAAAATGAAGGAAAACCTATGCAAGAATTTCAATCAGGTTTGGCATTCTATGGAAATTTGGTAAAAGCATCCATTTCCTACCTAAGCTTACTTCCTCCAACTAAGACCAGCAAAGTTTCACGCACTTCTTTCTTCACTCTCATGAGATGGCTTAAGCTTTTTGGTGCTTAGTATGTTTCATGGGCAGGGATTTTATAGTGAGTATAAGAAGGCTTCTTGGTAATTCTCTTTGCATGTAATTATGCATGCCTAGAAAGCTAACTCTCCTAGGTTGTTTGCTTACAGGGTGGCGTGGCTAATTGCATGAATTGCTGCCCCTTCTTTGTCTCTGCATGCCCAGCCACTTCTTTCCTTCTCTAATCTTGCCATGTAACTAACCTTTATGGCTAATTGCCATGATGCAGCCTCTATTTGGAGAATAAATTCTTATTCCCCATCTTATCTTGTTACCCATCATTCCACATGGCATTACTATTCACCAAATCATGCTCCTCAAGGTGTGCTGCCCAGCTTGCTTCTTATTGGACCCCTTTGGATTGTAGTAATTATTAGCTCCTATTGTGATGGTTCCATCGAATGGACACCTCAAGTTGTTTTGCCATCATTTATTTTCTTAGCCAAGAAATTTCAAATGAGTTTAATGTGGAACTCAATAACCAGTTGTTTCCTACTTCCTAATTGTTTGCCTAATCTTGAATCTATTTATTCATATTTTCCTTTTTATGAGAAACAGCCACATCCTGGTCTTTTCCAAGGTCTCCAGGTTTCATTCTTATACATGTAGTCCCCTTAACTTCTAATTTATTACTTAATATACTCTTATAATACTTTTTTTAATTCAAAATATAATATTTTTACCCAAAGCTACTGATAGGACCCTCGGGTCCAACTCTGATACTGAGCAAGAATTGGATCAGGTGCTGGACCTGAATCCAAAGAAACCCATCATTTGAAGAGTATATTCTAAAAGAAAGAAAGTGGGCCCATGAGAGAGTTAGTTAGTGACATGGCATGTGGTTACTGCATGCGTAAGCATGGGATTCTGTTAGCATCAGGAATGAATAAGATTGTATGGGGAGTAAGGGATTCATTCTCATGCATTTTGGGTATCAAAATAGTTAGGAGAGTATCTCTCTGTGTAGGAGCCATAGGCTCTGGTTATCCATTTCTTCTTTGTAAGAGCTCTTGCAGCTCCTCTTTACATTGAATAATACTACTAGATCGGAATCCTTTCCGAGGTTTCTATCAGCTACCCCTAGTCCTTAACTAATTATTCATTCAAGTTCCTATGTCATAAGAACTAGCTTACTACAACTTAATTCTTACTTAACCAATCAAAGTTCCTAAAGTTTTCTGCTAGTAACATTTCACTTCTAGATTTCTAATCATGTTTAGTACTCTCCTACCTAAATTAAGGTATTATAGCCAATATCTAAAGAAATGGCACAACGTTCTAAACTAAGTCTTATAGGTTAGTCGAACATCTCCAAATGAGGCAATTAGTTCCAACCCGTATCAACTAACATATGGCTGCAATTTGGTGCTCCTAGTCGAGGTTAGACTCCAATAAGCTCGTATTCTGCATCAAGATAAATTTCCTTTAGAACGATATTGGCAAAAGATGTATGATGAGTTAGATAACTTAATTGAGAAAAGGTTAAAGGAGTTGAACCATTTGCTAAGTTATAAAGATAAGGTTGCCATAATCTACAATAAGAAGGTAAAACTGAAAACTTTCCAAGTGGGAGATCTTGTTTGGAAAATAATTTTGGCCATGGACTAAAGGTCTAAGGCATATGGAAAATAGAATCCCCATTGGGAGGGACCATTCTTAGTAGAACAAAAATATGAAGGCAATTCATAAGCCTTAAGAGAAATTAAAAATAAAAAAGATTGTGGAATCATAAATGACAAGTATTTAAAAAATATAAACCACAGCATAAAATGCCAATTATCCAAGTCAGCAAGAATAGAAAAGTAAATAAAGACTAATCTAGCATATGCTTCAATCCTTGAAGCGTCTTGATGAGCTTAACAAAGGCTTGTAGTGCGTTGTCACGTTCAATTAAAGCCTTTGCCTTTGGAGTCAAGCTCGTCCACATAGAGCTTACCGAATCAGCTTGTTCTTGTAACTTGTCAGCCAGCTGTTTCAGGTTGCCAAATTCAAGTCCACAATCACTCAATTTGTGGTGGCAAGTCGTGCGTTCCTGCTCCTTCCCGGATAGATTAGCTTGTTCACCTTGAAGCTGAGTCTCTAAGGCCAAGATCCTATATGAAGTGGCTACAATATGATTTCCTATCTCCGTCACTTATGCTTTTGTAGATGCAGTCATCGCATGCACCATCTGTTGCCTATCTTGGCCAATGCCTACATCTTTGAGTATCACCAATCGAATTCGGGTGAGATGCTAGTGTTGCTCCAAAGTTGTTTTGGTTGTGTCTAAGGCTGCGAGGATTAGACCAAAGGTTGAAAGAACCTTGGCAAACCCATGATATACTTAGACGAACAAATGAACAATATAGTTCTCAGCTGGAACTGTTACTTGGTCAAACAAATCAATCACTACATGGAGTTGTTGTTCACAAGCCACTAGATCCTTTGCAAGTTTTTCAAGACCTTTCGACAGAAATGTTTTGAATGGTACAATGGCTTTTCGAGCCTGTACAACGTTTGCAGGATCAAAGTCATTTGAAGCTATAGGGATATCCTCGAGCTTAGAAAGAGTTTGACTGAAAAGATCCACTTTATCATTTAAAAAAGGGCTGGCAGTTATCGATGGTCCAGCAACATCTCGACCCTGAACACCTTGTTATGTAGCATCATGGACATGGATCTGTAGAAAGACTCTTATAAAGTTAGACACAGTAACAACAATATACACATATATGTATATTCATTTAAATCAACTTGAATCTTGAGAGTCATAACCTGAAAGGAAGGTGGGATTGAATCAAACTTATGGCCTTCTGTGCCATAAGGAGCAGGAAAGGTTATGGCAACGTCATTGTTGTCAAGATTAGGGGTAATCAATCCTATTATGGGGCTCACCTTATAAGAACTTAAACAAAGGAGCTACATTAAAATATATCTTTTAGTAAATAAAAGAAGATATTAAATTCAAACAGATCATACCTGAGGTCCTTCTTCTAGGTGATGGGTCCTGTGGACAAAAGCAAAATTTCAACGTGAGTTCTTGGTAAGTAGAAGTGTAAAGTGAAGAACAAATGGTAGACCATCACTTCGCGAAGTCAACGATGTAGGAACAAGGTTGAAACATATAAAGGACCTAGAAACTATTGATAATCCTTTTGTTCTGGGCCAATATCCTATTAATGTCTTTAGGAGAGTTAGCTTTTCTCTGTGACTAAGAAATAAATAAGGATTCTCAAAAGGGACAAGAATGGTATAGATTAACCCAAGTTGTTGTGATGATAGATTTGAAAAGTGGAGCATTGGTAGAGAATTTTCAAGGAAAAAAATTACAATTTACTTGCAAGTGCATAAGATCTATGTAATATTTGGTAAATATAAGGGTATCATACCGACAAGGAGTGATAGGATTAATTAATAAAATCTAAAATCTACCTAAATTAATTTTTTTAAAAAAATTGATTTAATATAATTAATCTAAGAATTTAAATTACACACTAAACTAAACACTCAAATTAAATAATTAATCTAAATGAAATAACTTAAATTAAAATACAAAATCAATCAAAGAACAATTTCAGGACCTCGAATCCACCATTAACTATACAAAGATGAATTTAACTTGAATGATAATTAATCTTATTCTATGGAGTGTCTACGACTACAAGCTTTGACTACTACTAAAGACTATTGTAACCTAATTAATGACATAATTCATCTAAAATGCCATGACATATTCAAATTATGACATAAATCATTTAATATGGTATGAATTATTCAATCCTTAGATCACAATAAGCATTGAATACTGTTGCACAACTCACACCTAAGACTACAAGAATTAGGCATGTGATTAAAATATATTAATTTAAATTTACTAATTGACTACAAGACAATCAATAAAAATTAAATTGAATAACAATTAAATATCAATAATTATCATCATTGTGCAATTATAGAACAAAAAAAAATCCTAAACAAAGTCAAATCATCTAAAACAAATATTAGAGTTTCATCTTAATCCTATAAAATAAAATTAGCTACTCATTACAAAAGTATCAAATACAAAGAGAGAAGAAAAATCCATAAAAGATGAAACAGTTGCTACTCTTTCTTCCTCTACTTCGTGCGACGCTATGTGTCTCGAGTCGTTGTACTCCTCCATTCTCCTTGTCTATTAATAAAAGATTTTACCTAATAGAAATGTATCTTGCACAAAATTTCCTTAATTGGTTCTTAAATAATAAAAAGATATTGATTAAATTTAACAAACTAAATTTAAGAAACTCAATCTCCTTAATTGGTCCCCAATTAATGAAAAGATCTAGATTGGATTTAAGAAACCAATTTTAGGAAACTTAATCTCCTTTTAATGAGGGCTAGTAAATTTTCGTGTTTTTATCTCTTTATTTTTCTTGTTTTTCATATGACAAATTTAGTCTTCGAGGTCAACAGAAGAGTTGTTAAATTTTCTGTTAGCTTTCTAATGCCATAAAAAGTGCATCAATTTGATATCTATAACTCATGATATGGTCCAAATACAACAATAAGGTTAGAAAATACGAGTTGAATCCGAATTTGCAACAAATTCCCTTCTCTTTTAGGACCTTTATCCAATCTTCAATTATCCTTATCTTCAAATTTTCAAACCTAATTGGGACTTTGGATGAGACATAACATTTGGATAAGATCTTTTCAAAACTTTATCTTCAGGATCTCCTTATTTTACCTAAAATCCTCTAGATTTATCTTAGTCTTGCATAATGACATTTGTGGTATCATACAAATTCAGGTGCAAAGGCTTCTCTTCAATCACTCTTCCTTTAAATATCTACAATTATCAGAAAAATTAGTAATTAATTTTTCTCAAAGAAACAAATGATAATGCCACAAAATTAATAAAATTAAATATATTGAGATACAATAATGCCTATATTTATAAGAAAAATATATAAAAGATTATGCTATTATCAAGCATGGAATAGCATTTGTCATTACCAGGCTACCCATATTTAAGCTCTTGACAACATAAGAAGTGCCCCCAAATAGACTTCGACGATGGTCTAGTCTTAACAGTCAATAGGTCAATTGCTCGTCAAAACCAATCAGGCATATAACGACATTGTGCAAACGGTTGTAGAAATCGAGTAGGATAGTTACAGTTGAGATGGTAGAAGAAGCGCATGTAACCCTCAAAAATATCTCGAGTGGTCAAGGAAGAAAAAGATGGCCAAAAGTACGTGAACTTAACCATATAGGTTATTATGTCAAAAGATCTCGATGGGGAACATAAGGTTAACTTCCAGGAGTACATTGAGCCACAGTTGAAGTAACCAAAGGTGACCACCCAAGTTAACAACCTCTCTCTAAGCTCAAGCAAACAACTTGGTTAATGGACCCATAAAGGCAAATCAATAAAAGTTACCTTAACGCATATGGACCATCATCCATTAGAACAACTGCTAGTGGGATATAAGTGACTAATACCTTGACTCCTGCTAGACGAAATACATATTTACATAACCAAAGTACTAAGCAGACCAAGTGCTCCACTTCAAACAATGGACTAGTCCTATGGTGCCTACTAATCCAACGAGAGTAACTAAGATGGTTTATAGGGTATTCCTTAGTGTTTGTTGGCCAAGGAAAATTATGTTAAAATACTAGGTGTAATGGGTATGCCATTCGGCTGCAAACCAGTCAACGCAGCCAGGTCGAAGAAAGTGATGCTCATCATCCCACATTAAAAGTTCCTTATTCTAAGTCAATGACTCATGGCCACAAACTAGTCAATGCACTTCCCGTTAAAACCTTGTGGTGACTTAACTCAATGAGATAGAATAAACCAGCCTTCTCTAAAAATCTCTATGAAACTCCTCGATTTGATCTAACTAAGAAAGGTATTTGGGCCATGCCTTTTTGTAGGTTTTAATGAATCTACATCCCCCAACCATGTGTAAAGGGGGATTATGGGACTTGTAAAAATAGAACCATCAGAAGGAGGACAAGAAAGAAGTCGTTGAATTTTGGGGATATGTCTAAAATAAGGAAAAGAAGGGTTGTGGAAAACAAAAGAGAAGCAGAAAGGAAAAAGTATCTGCATCCCCAATCATGAAGTATCATCTTCGTTTGAAGTAACCTCTTGGGCAATTGTTTTAGAGGAGATATTTTTTGCTTTTCCTAAATTGGACCAAGTGATGAGATCAACATCCATCGAATTTGAATGTTGTGAAAAACCCTCAACAACAAAAGATGACTTGGAATCAGCAGATTGGAGGCATGCAGATCTCCTACGTGAAGCCATGGTAAAAGCAAAAAGACGAGAAAGGTACTTCTTTGGATTTTTGCATAGAAAAGGATAGTTTAAAGAACCTTACATTAGGGAATAACATTTGAGTCTTTCTATTTACTTTATTTATAGTTGTGCTAGTTACAAATAACATCAGTTTGTTATTAAAAGATAAGGTTAATATTGATGTAAAGTTATCTATCTAGACAATTATAAAGTAATTAATAAAATTATCGAAGTCAACTCACTTGAAGTCGAGGTAATAAAGGAGTAAACTAATAAAGTTTACAAACGAGCTGAAAATTACATGGTTGAAAATTACTTGAATAAGTTAGCAATCTAATCCCTAAACTTAATAAACGATTCTATGAAAGTGGGCCATAGTACTTTAGCTTCGGATGACTCCCTTTTGGCTTCAAGATGTCGAGGCCGCATGGTTTCCCTGGTCTTCAATAATTCCTCAGCCTCAGTAGTTATTTCTTTCCCTTAGTTATGAAGATTGGATATTTGTTGTTGGCAATCCGTGAGGGAGGAATTTTCTTTCTCATAATCCCTCTCCAAGGCTTCAAGTTTTTGTTTTTCCTCCTCTAGTTGATGCTTCAGCTCTTTGATGGTAAAATTGGAGTTTGAAATCTAGTCTTGGTGGGTGGACATAGTAGAGAAAAAAGTTTTCTCTTTGACACGAAGAGAGCAAAGAGTATCTTGACCTTTGGCAGCCTTTTCCTTTAGGTCAACCCGGCAAGTATCTAGCATTGACTTCTCGCTAAGGATGAGAAAAGTTTTGTTGGACCTCTTCGAAGACTCTATTACTAAAGTCTTGAGAGAGGACAATATGTCTTTTTGCCTGTCGATCAGAAAACCAAAATGTCGAGACAAAGTGGCGAAGGCTTGGGAGTAAAGTTCAACTGATTGAAGATTAGTCTTTAAGGCTGGTAGTTCCTATTGTAGTAAAGAGTAGAAAGAGTCTAGTGCTAAGTGAATTTCATTCTGCACTTATGGTTGAAGGCTAGTAGATTCAAGTTAAGGTTATTCGTCATCATTATCATACAGTTGACTTCGGATCTAGGCAAACATGTCCTCATCTTCAGGAACAGGAAGCGGCTGTGTTGACTCAGTCTTTTTGTTGACAGTTTCAGCCATGCCAACATGTATCTCCAAAAAAAAGATAAGTTGAGGCAAAAGGAATTACTAAATTAATCAAATCTAATAATGGGGTTTCAAGCATTGTAAAGTACCTCAAAGGGAAAAGTTTAGGTGGAATCTTTAGAAGTCGAGGTAAGGATATTAGAAGGACTTTGAGGGATAAAAGTTTCCAAGATGGTAGACTTCTCCTATTGAACCTCTACATTTTTGTTTGGCTTAGTAGCAGAATCATCAAGGTTAATGTGTCCTTGGAAGAGGAAGCAAGAGCCATCTTTTCAAAAGCCACTTCGATAGGAGTCGACTTCTCAATCACCACCTCAGAAAAAGTAGTTTTTTCTTTTGCAATTTCAGTCTCTTGGTCCTTTTTTAGAAGAAGGACCAGTTGGTTTCGCAACCTCTTCTGCTTGTGAATTAGAAGCATAAGTCTCATGAAATCAAAGACAAGTTGGAAAATGAAAAGCTTAAGATTAAAATCAAAATATAAAAGATGAGGTCTATACCTTGGCCAAAAGTTCTCTTAGACAATTTCAGCTTCAGGTTTAGAGACTTAGGTTGGCCACCAAAGGCTGCTTTAGAAGGCACATTCTTCACATTCTTCACCTTCTTAATGGCTAGAGAAGAAGTTTCATTCGATTAAGCCTCTTTATTTGCCTCACCAAAGTCTAAAGTTAAAGTAAGTTATACGAAAATAAACCTAATAGAGATGTCAAAAGACTAAGTGAACCAGTAACAATGGGAAAGATCTTTACCTTCAGTCTTTCTCTTCTTGGTTTTCTGTAAATAACAGAATTTATTAGTTAGCATGTCAAGAGGGGAATCAAATATATGCAAGGAATACTGATGCCACCAATCGTATAATTTATCAATACTCAAATAAGAAATATCAAAAGGTATGAAGTGCAAAAAAGAATCGTAAGAAATCCCATTCTGCTGCACTAAAAATTAGGTGTGTTTAAGTTTTACAAACTAGAACCCATTTGGAACATAATTGCCTTTTGGAGAAAGAAGCAATTTAGGATGCGAGTTTGCAGCGCATAGGTTCACTGACCAGGGATTTCGACTATAAACTCCCAATGACATAAGAAGTCATGCCAAATCAAGTGTTGGTCTTGACTTAATCCCTTGAACCAAAATGGACCAAGTTATATTTTGGTGAAGGGTAGAAGAGAATATGTAAGAAGCTTCTTAGACAAGTTGAAAAATAATTCAAAATACAACTTAAACTCTGAGGCATCCTTTTCAGTTGCCATAAAAACCAAATAAGTCAGCTTTGACCCATAAGTCAATATATCATCTTCCTTCAACATCCCATCACCTTTTACCAAGTGGTTAGATAAAACTCCATTTAACCAAAGTTGAAGTATCTATAGAGGACTTCCAAGATTACTAATCCAATTAGACTTGCGGAGATCCAACAAAGCTAGTCGAATGGATTGGTAAAGATTGGCCAAGTTGAGACCACTAAGGTTTAGTTGTCTTCCCTCGAGTATCAATGCTACAAGTGGTAAGTGAGAAAAAGAAATCTTCAACCCTATTGGATAGAAGATGAACTTGCACAACTAGTAAAAGATGAAGTTAAGATGTTCTTCATCATCCACTTCAACATATTTTTTCATGCAACTTTTCGCGAACCCAGTGTAATGCAAGTTGGTCTTCTTCTGCAGACTATTATGGACCTCAGTGCTTTTAGGGGATAAAATGGGAAGGATTAACTCAACATTTGGACTTAATCCCAAAATTGTAACCATGTCGAACAACGTTGGGCCCATCACCCATCACGAAAATGAAAAAAATTTGTAACGATACTCCAAAAGCACAAAGTCACGCCTATCATGGTTAGGTTTGCCATGACTCGATGTAAGCTGAGATGAATAGCTTCATAGTTACCAATTGATATCCAAAAATTCCCCTTCGCTTTACTTACACAAGTAAACCAAGCCTTATAATCTCCTGAGGGGTTTGGAAAGTTCCTAAGTATTCTATTCGTAGCCAACCAAGGGTTAACTAGGATATCTAGAAATTAATCAATAAGTTTTCTCCTTCAACTGTCAATTCCAATTTCCCTCTATCCTATCCCTTAGAAGTCATAGTACGTAGATGAAAGTTTTAGATGGGTAATTAGAGAAAGAGGGATTGGAACGTTAAGAAAATGCAAAGTCAAAGAGCTTTAGGGTTTTCTAAAGAAGAAAACAAATAAGATTTGTTGCGTACAAAAGAAGTGGAATTTGAAAAGATGATAAAGATGAAAATCAAGTAACTACTGCGCAAACGTAGGGAATCATGAAATCTGTCAATCAAAGGTCAGTGATATGATGACTCAGGTAAAGTAAGTGGAACCCAAATAGAGGTTGCATATATAGTGCATCAAAATTAAAGAAGATTACAACATTTAGAAGGCAACCATTATTTAATTTGAGAGTCACAAAGTAAAAGTACATTGGCAAAATAAACAGAAATACAAAATATTGCTAAGTACTACAAAAACCTAAGGTGACTAGCATATAAGCTACTTGCTTGTTGAGGCAATGGAGGCAGCTGATAACGTTTTCCAGACTTGCACTAACTTAGCTTGAGATTGCTTCTTTTCTTCTTTGTCCAACTCCACCTTCGCATTAAGAGTCGACTTGACAATAGTTTCTTCAGCTAAAAAAGCAGTTTGAACCCGATTATCTTCCTACAACTTGGAGTATCTTTCTATATTAGCTTGATCTCGAGCTAAGTTCTAACAAGATGATTGCAAACTAAGTCTCATAGTCGACAATTTTGCCTCCAAGTCTTCGATCTCATCAATAAGTGTCTTCTTCCTCTTCAACTCTTCGGCATAGGAAAGTGTAACTGATGTAAGCTTGATCGTCAAAGTAAGCTTTTCCCTCTTAGTTCAAAGGGATTCGACAACCAATTCCTCACCTCTCCATTAAAGGCTTGTTGGCGATCAATTGCCTCCTAATCACTCCAAAATTCAGCAAAAATTGTCTTGACTTGTTGGGCAAGCACCAACAATTCTTCTCCCAATGAATCATTCATACTATATGAAAGAAGTAGGAGGATTTAAAAAATTCTTTCACATGTTGAGACATCAGCTGCAGCCTCATAAAGATCTCGCGATAGGAATAACTTGAACTCCTCGAGAAGGGTTGAGAGCATCATCATCTAGGGGTTGGTAATTCGTCAGTCGAAGGATCAGACTTATATTCACTAAATGAACTTGCTTTATATATAATCTTATCCTCAAATCCCATGTTCTGCTCTTCCTCATCCTCTATCAGTAAAGGCTTGCTGGATTAGCCTTTATGCAAATATATGGGGTTTTCATCAAGAGTTGGTTTTGGTGTAGTTGTTGGTCTAGTTGAAGAACTAGGAACTGCTAAAACGTTAAGTATTTGGAGATTTGATTGAGTAACCTCAATACCTAAAGAAGCTAGTGCAGGACCGCTAGGCTTGGCTTCATCCTTTAGATGGGAGTCTTCACTATGATCAGGAGAAGACACTCGAAGTTGCTTCGAAGGTCACTTCTATGCGATCGTCTAAAATCACAATACAAGATTCTCTAATTACTATGCAAAAATTTGAAATACCAAAGGTAAACTAGAATGGTCATACCTTAATCTGATGCATTGGCAAAAGAGAAGTGTCAGGTGACATTATAGTCACTATAGGTAACGTTTTGCTAGGATTTGTACTAGAAGAACCAACGACAACTGAAGTAGTGCCTCGCTGGTTTGGTGTCGTAGCTATCACGTTGATACCTGCTAAAATATGATGGAAAAGTATATTAGTAAGACGAAATTAGAGAATAAGACAAAGTAAATGGATTGATTGTACCTTGGATGCAAGGAACAACAGTTTCAGCTAAATGAGCCCTCGGAGCTAGCTTGGCTAACGTAAAGGGTGCGTTTAGGAGCTAGATGAGATTAAAAGGTTTCAAGTAGTCAAAGATATTAGTCGAAGGATTGGCTTGATAGGCCTTGCTAAACCTACAAAGACAACAATTGAAGTATTTATGTTGTTTCTCGACAAAAGCAGGATATGCACGCCTTATGCTTTCTCTCACAAGGGTAGGATTCCAAGTACTCTTGTAGAACTTTTCAAGCAACAATCTCCTTAGTATGAAGATTGCAACCTTTAACTGTGTTCAGAGGATCCTACGAGAAAAAGAGAGGTAAAGCTAAAGCAGACTGTATCAGTAGATCATATGTGGGGAAATAAATACCTAGGTCTTCAATAGCAAGATGCAAAACTCCTTATATTCAATATTGTGCATAAGCTCATCTACCTTATCCAAATGTGTAACATCCTTAATATAATCACTAACTATGTATCCGAAATTACATATTAGCAATTAAAATTAAGCATGTCACTTAAACTATTTAAAATAACACGAAATTACATTTATATAATTTACGCAAAATATGAACTTGATGTGGTTAGAATTATACATACAATATACAAATTTTTATATAAGTAATATACATCAGTATACAAAATTACATAATATGTTACAAAGTATTGATTATATAATAAAAACTACATGATGTCATCAGATCCTATTCTACATCTTCATCTCTTGACACATTGCTCAAGTACGTATTCCTGAAAATATTATGAGAAATAATACAACAGGGGTGAGAATTCCAAAAATTCACAGTAGTTTTAATAAAAACTGTGTCATCACAATACTTCCAGCTATTTCTGGAAAAAATATCTTATTTTGAGAACTCATTTTTATAACGTAGGAATGTGGCAAAAGCCAAATACAGACTTTCCTCTTCCCAAAACAGAATCCATTTATTAGTAGTTTCCAAAAACATTTATTAACGAGCAACACAATTTATATCTAAAATACTTTAAAAAACAATTCTTAAACAAAATCATAATCTTAAATTCAATTAATGGTTTTTATAACATACTAAGTCATAACATGATATTCAAATTCAATTGATCTTATGAATCATAATTCTCTATAACAAGATTATAGTCTCAATTCCTCCATATACAAGGAATAATTAATAATATACTGTTCAAATACCAGGGTAATCAATAACATAACCTCCAGGTACGAGGTTTAACTAATAGTATATCCATCAGGTATATGGATAATCAACAATATATCCTTTAGATACAAAGATAATCAATATAATATCCATCAAGTACATGGATAATTAACAATATATCTTTCAGGTACAAGGATAATCAATATAATATTCATCAGGTACATGGATATTTAACAATATATCCTTCAAGTACAAGGATAATCAATATCTCTTAAATTCAAGATATATTCTAGCTCAACCTTAAATAATCAAGGGAGCAAATTCTCATATTTATATCAATAGCTCAACTTTGCATTCAAATGAGCAATACTAATTCAAATTCAATACACAAATACAATTTGATGGGTTCTCTACTAATTAAGTAATTAAATTAACTCGTGAAAGCATAATACAATTTATTATAAGAAGTTTCTATACAAATATTAACTTAAGCATAATTCAAACATACGAGTATTGGATACATTTTAGAAAATGCCTTATCCTTTGTACTACCATACGGCTAACATAGTTAATTAAACACATAAATGAATGTATCAAATGCATTCCAATTTGAACTAGTAATTAAGTGCAATTCTTTCTTATCATTTACAATTAAAACTTAACACCATTGCATGTCATACATGCACACAAATTCTGATCAATAGAAAGTAGCTACTCCCGTAACATTATCACCACATACAAGTAACTTTTTTATGCTCAAAAGCATCAACACTTTGATCACAACAGAGCAGCATTCTGCCTTATTTTCCATTCATTATTTAAGTCACAATTCCAAGTATAAAAGCATTAAAAATTCTGCCTAAAATAGAACCTTTAGCCGTGACCATGATTTAAACAAAATTTGACCATAAACTTTATTAAAACAATCACAAAGACAATACAACATCCAATAGAAGATGAAACATAAATTAAAAGTGAATAACCCTATTACATAATGGTTTGGCCGTGACTTATACCAAGTAAGGTCACAAAGAATTTTCGTTTCTCAACATCACAAGTTATACTCAAGAATCAATGGATAAATGAAATACAAATTGAAACCAATAACCACCCATGAATTTCCATCTTGGCCATGAAGGATGAAGGGTAAAAAGATGATATAAAACAACCCCTACCTTTCCTCTAAGCTCCTTTAAGCTTTGGTCTTCAACTTTTCTTAGCTTGTCCTTCCTTTTTCTCTCCTTCTTTTCTCTTATTTTGCTCACGTTGCTGCTGCCCAGTTTGCCTCAGTTTTCTTGCTATTTTAAACTTGTAGAAATAACAAGGTTCAATATAGGTGAAGTCGGAAGGGTTTAAGTTGGAAGATAGAAAGATGGTGAAGTGTGAAAAATAAAAATGAGCAATCCGTGCTCTGTTTTCTGAGCTTCTGGACCGTGAGAGAAAATAAGAAAAAGTGAGGAAGAAATAGGTGAAAAGAAATAGAGTCCTGGAGAGTATTGGACGGTGGGTGAATAAGATTTCTAACAAAAATCTTATGTTGGAACTATTGTACCTATTAAGTATATTTTAATCTTTTAAAATTAAGTTTTTAAGTTATTATAAATGTTATGAAAAATTTTAGGACTTAACATAGTCCTTAGATTCATTTTTTCACAATTTTTCTTATACCACTATTTATCAATTAAGTTTTATTATTTGGTTTCAAGTTGAATTAAATTGAGAGATTAAGTAATAAGCTTACTAATACTTATTGTTGATATTTTATACCAAATTATTCTCAATGTCTTACTTGTCATCTCCATGATATTTCATAATTTTTTGAATTATTTAGTTGTTTTATAATTGTTCCCTTAATTTCTCTTCTATATCTTTAAAAATATTAAACTTGCTATGTTGATTCTCTAAAATTTTCTGTAACTCTTATCAATGGTTCTTAGTTAGGAAATATATTTTTCATATTTATTTTCATCATATCAACTGATTCTTCTGCAAATACTTTAATTATTCACTTGTATTCAGTATTACTGAATTATACTCAAATTGGTTCAAAAATTTACCTGAATTAACAGACAACTCTTACCAATATTATTGAGCTTCTATAACCTTGATTAAGACTATTAAGTTAAGGAGAATGTTACAAAATGCATAGGATCTTTCAAAGTTTTTGGGTGTTGAACGGAGATAGGTTTGCACAAATCTGAGTTTAACAACCATGAAGTTCTCTGCAAAATTTTGCAAAGCTCATCAGAATCACCAAAAGTAGAAGAAGTTGAAGAAGACATGATAATTGTGGAATTGTTATACTAATTAACTTTCTTCCAAGGAATAGGTTTACAAGTCACAATGGGAGTTTGGAAATAGAATGCAATTTGACAAGTGATAACCATATTTCATGGATAAAATAAATGGGTCTTGACACACTTATAGGCCCATTTTATCTTAATCCAACCCAAACGGAAGGATTATGGTAAAGTTTTTTTTAACTAGATTTCCACTTTTACCAAATTTATCCATTTTGTAACAACTCAACCTACTTATTGTTTAAGGTCTTGATTGATGTAAGTTGTTTAAGACGCAATATTGGTTAAAAGAGATTTATTAAGTCAAGCCTTATGGATCGACCATGATAGGCCTTATTCATTTAGGTCGAAGTTTATATATATATATATATATATATATATATGTGTGTGTGTGTGTGTGTGTGTGTGTGTGTGACCATGATGCCTGTCGAAGTTTATATGTGTGTGTGTGTGTGTGTGTGTGTGTGTGTGTGTGTATGTAAACTCTTAAGACAAGATAATTTGCTTATCAATCAACTCAATGGTTGTAGGACACAAGATTAATGAGTCGAAATTAGCAATTAAAAAATATTGTCGCAAAGTTCGACCATCAATCCAAACTTGTTCAATAAACTCAGTCATGTTGGTTAAAACTTTAAATTTTGCCATATATGAATTAATGGAGAACCCAAAATCTCGACTAAATTGGCTTGATTAAAGTCTAATTAAGGGAATAATGTTATGATTCCACCTTTGGGCCAAAATGACTTATTTATTCGAGTCTTATGATTATAAATTTACTTAAATTGGCCAAAACTTATAAAGGTTGTTTTTAGTGAATAAATTGCTAGTCATGACTATTGTCGAAGATTTAATTTAGAGTCCAGAATAAACTTAACACAGAAAGGACTTGAATTAGATATGAACAAATAATAAATGATATTACAATGATCTTATGAAATTACAATATCAAAATAGAACTTTACTGATAAAAAGCTTACAAAGTTAAATATAAAAATAAATCAAACGCCCATCAAGGATGGTTTTATTGGGTAAGAGATATCTTTGAGTTGCCTGAAGGTGAAGAAGATGGCGAAGACCATGCATTCAAAAGAATAGGTGAACTAAACACTATACCATACTTTGAATGCAACTGGGATTATGATTCACATCTGAAACCACTCAAAAAAGGGTGATGAAATATATCGCTAATTCAAACATCCTAATGGAGTCGAAGTATGGTCTAATGTTTAGTCTCACCGGTCTTAGAACACAACTCTCTTGAGATCTAGCTTGAGTAAAATAGGAAGACAACAAAGCAAGGTACCAGGAAAATGCCAGTGAGGAACCTTGGATGAAAAAGGATCCTTGCAAGAAGCATTCATGACTTGGTTGTAGCATGGCCAAGATGAAAAAACTTTCCTAAAAGACTAGAAACCTTGTAAGGACTAAAGGTTATTCATGAAGTCTATTGGAAGTGAATGGTTCTTTGTTGAAGGCCATGTTTGAATAAGAATAACTATTTATCGATGGAAGTATTAGATGGCCATTGGTGGAGGCCAAATGCAATAGTTAATAGCATTATGGGATTTAGTTCTTGGGAATTGTACCTCTCACGAAGCTAATCAAGAGATAACAAGTATAACATTTTTCACTCAAATTAGATCATAGGTGACACTTGTAGGGACATATGTTCGGGGTATTTTAAATTTTCCTAGTAAAATTAAGTAGCATGAGAGAATAGGTGCAAGCTTAAGGGAACTTGCAAATAAAATAATATATGATAGAGGAGTTGAAAAGATAAAGAGTCGACACCGAAGAGAAAGGTTCAACATTAGAAAGGAGTCGACAAGTAACAAAAGCATCTTGACCAAATCCAAAAGAGCTTTATCCAGTCAAAACTTCTAAAAACAGTCCAAAAACTATTTGCAACTGCCAAATACGCAAAAGTAGACAACAAATGTAAATGTTGATTCTAAATGGAGTAAGAGCAGTTAGCAAGAAGGCGCCCAAATTGGAGGATTTTTAAATTCAAATAGAAGTGGGATTCATTGCAGTATAAGTAACAGAATTGAAGACAAAATTAGGGCTTGACATTGGTTACTCCTTGCACACATAACAGGAAAAAAGTTCCCCCAAACGCTTTTACAATTCTAGAAATTTTTATTTCTTTTGTTTATTTAGTTTTTTAGTTATTTTTCTCCTTTTTTATTGTTTTGTTATTCGTTGCAACACTTGCAACTTTGTAAGTTACATTTCTTATTTCCAATTCAATCAAGTTATTATTTCTTATAAATATTAATGACATTTTGCATTTTGTTAACTCAGCACTTGCATTCATAAATCTAAACATTGTGTGAAAATAGAGAGTTTATAAGAGAAAATAATTCATTTTTTTTGAATTGAGATTCAAAAATCACATCATCAATTAAGATTGTTGAAATCTGATAAAAACACATAGTAAATCACAGTATTTATCATTAAAATTAGAAAATATGAAACATAGTAGTTTAAATAAAACTATATATGATTATTCTTACCTAGATGATCATGGCACAATCTTATTCCTTTTGTTTGTTTTCATTTTTTGCCCAGATCTCCTAAAAAAGTATATTGCAGTTTTTATTTTATCAAACCTAGCAACAATTATTAATGATTAATAGGACACGTAGTTAAGTGCATTTTGAGTTAAGCCATTTCGTTAATTATACTCGTATTTGTATTTAATTAAAAAATATTTATCTTATTTTTTATTTACAAAAAACAAAAATTTGAATAGATGTAAGTGTAACAATCATGGTTCTGAAAAGTGGGCCTGATTAGCCGATTCAACCGATTGGGCCGAAACGAACCTCCTTTGTGGTTTGATTATTTCCGGTTTGGTTATGTACTATAAACCGGTGTAATAAAAAGCCAGTGAGCCGGCGCTGAACCGTTAGAATCGGTCAGGCCAGTACCAGTTCAAGCGGTTGAAAGGTCTAATTTTTTAAAATAAAAAATAAAAATCCCAAGTTTACTAAAACAGTGCCATTTTGGACCCCATGTCCAGCCAGCGCCTGTGTGTGCCTATTTTGTCAATCCAGCCTTGCTGTCGGCCGGCCTACGCTACCGTCCAGCCACCATTCGCGCCACCAGCCTACGCCATCTTTGAATAAGTTCCTTTCCTATTGTTGTTACTTGCATTTGTGATTTCGCTATTTACATATTGTGTTCAACAAGATGGGAATACTTGGCTGGGACCGATCCAGACTGGTGGCGTCAGATTTGACTCGCGGTGGTTGTGGGTAGTCACATGCAGTGGTTTGAGGGGCAACAACGGTGGCCAGGTGTGATGGTGCATGCTGGACCAATGGTGACGACTGGGTCTGTGTGGTGCGGCCATGGGTACCCTGAGTTCGATAGTTGGGTGTTGAGTTCTGTTTTGGGTTTCATTTGAGGTAATGGGTTTCAGTTGGCTATGGTAAAGGATGGGAAGACTTGGCTGGTGTTGCAACTACAGCTATGAAGGACAGAATATTATGAGAAAGAAAGAGGTAATGTGGAATAGAAAGATGCGTGGGCAACTGGGCCAGTGGGTGAAAGCTTGAGTTGGAGAGAAAGTAATAAGAAAGACGGCCCACTTTGACTGCATCATCTAATTAAAATTGATTTTGAATTTAATAAAAATATTCCATCATCATTCATTGAATATTAAATTTATAATAAATATTTAATCAAAACTAATAAAATCAACAACATATTCTCAATATTAAAGTATCAAAAATAATAACAAATACCATTAAATTCCCAAATTAAAGAATTGAAAGCATCCTAACTTTTTTTTTATACAGGAAACGTCCAGTTTTGGACTTCCGGTTTTTGACCAGGTAACGTCTAGTTTGAATATATTAAAAGAAAATTTTAAATTCATATTAAAACAACTATATAATTATTTAGTATATATATATATATAAAACTAGTGTTTTTTAATTCATATATACAATATTTAACATATAATAATTTATAAATATATATTTAATTATATTCTTATTTAATCACGATTTGACCATTAAATCGTAAATGAGTATCTTCACCAACTCAATGTCAAGTCTAATTTTTGCAACCTTGGTGACAATAAGCTACTAGTTTGACTTAATTATTTAATAAAGAACATTTGAGAAAATGAGAAAAAAGTTCATTGAAGAAACATATTGACAAATAAGAGTGACAATAAATGTTCCTAACATAAATATAACAATAAAATCCTTTGATAAAATGTCCAGTGATTTCCATTTCATTTTAAAGCAGTTATAAAGAGTAGGATTCATGGGACTATGCATTATCAGAACTGAAGGAACCATGTTAACACTGCACCAACAAGGCAACAACAATGGCTAACAGAATAAAAATGATACGCAACAACTATGAAGCTGCTCTCTTCAGTACTATGTGCCCAAATAGCCCTCGATAATCTGCTTTTCCGTGTGAAATTGCATGGCAAGCAACCGTGACATATGGCGTCAAAGGAATGTCTCAGCTCCGCATACAAAATTAAAGAACGATGCGTCAATCATTTACTTTGATAGCCAGGTGGAAACTACCAACAAAGGAAGCATTAAAAGCAGGCCGTAGCACACAAAAGCCTCAATGCTTTCAAAAGTATTGACATTGCTGAGAATAGTATTCCATAGTTGTCCAACACTATCTTGTACATATTCCTGCACAATCCACTCTCCATGAGTTACGGTTAGATATGAAATAGTGTAAAACTAATACTGATGGGAATATATATTAAGTTCACCTCTGCTACCAACAAAAAGAAAAAAAAATAAAGTCACCTCTGCACTTGAATTCTTAAATTGATCCTCGTCATCAGCGTTTCTCAAAAAGCTTCTGTCACTGTCGGAGATTGATTGATCCAAAGACATTTTGGTTTTAGCCCCTTCAAAATTTTTATTTGACCGGGATCTGTATGCTGAATCAGTGTGTATTGTTTCCATTGCAGAGCCAAAGAAGTTTGTCACAGGAACCTAGAAATAAGTGACAGCACAAGAACTCATCACTTCAATCTAACAAAGCATCCAAGGAAGCAGATGTTACATCAATCATAATAAACCATCTCAGGTGGCGAAGCTTCTAGGCACTGAGCTTGAACATAAACTTAATCACCCAACTAAATTTCAGCCCAAAGAAATATATAGATATTGACAAAATTTTTGAAATGACAGTAAAGCTTAGTAAATGACATACAGTAGCATAAACACATTAAAACAACCTAATGTCCCTGTGTAACATGGAAGCAGCTCATCTTTGTTAAGGGATCTCACAAACCAGTAAACAACCTACCATGAATGTATATACAATTTTGTTTGTGGTTTTACTATTCCATCTAGGTACCTAGGTAGTAGCTTAACAAAATGATCTAGACAATAAATATGATACTTGAATGGAGTTGAATAAGAAAACACATTGTACAGAAAGTACACGCTAGAAAGTTAGAGCTTGATTTATGAAAGACATCATTAAATCTCACGACAGGAACCCAATTTGCACTGATGTAATGTTAGAAACAGTGTCAGGTAGCAGCAATTTGAGAAAAGCAAGTGACCTCTGAATATATATATATATATATATATGTGATCCCTCAACTGATAATAAAGAAAAATAGAATCCTCACCACACAAATGATCTTAATAAATTCACAAAAGGAGGAGCAAAAGAATCAAATTATGTCCTTAAATTTATTACCTCCTCTAAATTACGCTGGTATAGGTCCATTCTGTAATATGCAGTTGACATCAACAAATTTGGATTATATGACTTGAAAAGACTGCAAAGAAAGCACAAAAAATCCGAGAGTAAACAATCTAGCCTTCAAAAGAATTTGATGCTGCATTGCTTGACACGCTGCAAACATGATTTTGATGTTGTGTACTTCACCTGCTCATGACTACTAACTTTCGTAACAAATAAGACACAGGTAAAGGTTCTGTGCATTCACAAATGATAGAACATATGAAAGTTGTTCTACAAAAAATGGGTCATTGAAATTTTAATCGGGATAGATCATTGGAATTTAAAGAGAATCGGTGAAAGCCAAGATAAAGAAACAGAACTGCAACAAAATGTTTGGAAAGTGAAATTCAATTAAAACACACATACTATAGGGACACTTGATAGCAAGGATAAAATACTTAACCTGAAACAACTTACAAAAAAAATTTGATGTACCTGCTCAATGAAGCATTGTCATACATATTCAGCCTCTCAAAGAAGGCAAGAGTGTAGAATGTAAAACGATCAACAACTGAAACACCAACCTGTATTACATTGTAAAGAACGAGTACAAAAGAAAAATTTAGTTGTGCAGAACCTGGACCCAAACATGAAGAAATCCAATGGATAAACTGTAGCAAATTATGTCAAATACTTGCATGAAGGATGCACAAGATGGTTAACACTATTAAATTCTTACATACATCTGAGTCCAAGTGATGTGAATATGAATTCTCTCCCTTCATGCTACTTCCAATTGCCAAAACACCTGGTGAATGAAGCTGCCAAGCTCAGAAAAAGGAGAACCCAGTCAGCAACAAAACTTAGGGAAGAATAGTTAGCTAGACAAAAAATAATTTGTTTCTTCTTATCACAAATAAGCAATAATAAATTTCAGGAGGACACTTACGAAACAGACTGGCTTGCAACGACCTATACATGTTGATAATGCACAGACACTAAATGCTAGAGTATCAATTAAATCCAGGCATATAGCAAAACTAGATTAGGAGAAGAAAAGTAACAACAAACAAAAGCAGACTGGGTAAAGTTATATTCTTTGTACTTCACAATATGATATTTAAGATGGAAGAAAATATGCTATACAATTAGTTCTGCAGCTATAGGTTTACATTGAGATAAAGTTAAAACCTTAACTTCATGGTATATAGGATATTTGTAAATCTCCTTTCATCATAATTATGTCATTGCTAAAGGGATGCTCATGACTGAAAGCAAAGTAACCATCATTTATACACGAGGCAAATATTTGAGAAAAGACTCTTCCTATATTTAAATCTTAATGCATATCCTTAACCACCAAATTATAAACCATTCCACAGCAGTTAAACAGCCTAAAAACAAACAATATGAGCAACTCCAAGTTCCAGACTTCCTTATACCCCAACTCCTGCACTGTTTTACCAATGATTGAAATTATGATCCTTCCACCAATTGCAAGGACATCACTTAATAAAATGACATATAATGAGGAAGGCAAGGGGTGCATTAAACTTAGGCAGATATCAACTCTAAGACCAACATTTTGCACTTCAATAGTAGTGTTAACTGAATCTGGACAATGAATACTCAAGATCTTTACACTGTCATTCCGTAAAATTGGCATAGGAGTTTTCTAAAAATAGAAACCATTAGTTCAAAAGCAATTTCAGACCTGTGAGAAGAGAGTGGAGGCTTGGCAGGTGTCCACCATTATCAGCAGCTCCTTAAACCTAACAAATCCCATTATGAACCCGTTCATCTCAGTAAATCTTATTTTATCTAAAAAAAATGTTTTTTCATGTCATGTATATATACAAGTTACAATTCAAAGGTCACAAATAAACAGTCAAATAAGAATCCACACCTCCGCTTCTCTTTCATTTGCTTCACAACATCAGCTAAATCGTGACTTTGAAGCTCTTCTGAGTCCTGAAACTTCAAAAATTCATCACCTCCATGCCCTGTCATATAAAGAAGAATGTGACTTCCTTCATCACTAAGAAGTCGTTTGGACCTCGGAACAGCAGTCTCATGACGACCGGTTAGTACTCGTAGAAAGTTTTCCACTGTCACTTCATAGCCACGATAATCTACCTGAGGGATTGCAGGCAAAATGATCATCTCAAAAAAATACTACATATCAAGAGCCCTAAAACAAGTAAAAAGAGAGAAATAATTTCTCTTCTAAATACTATAAGAGAGAGGTACAATCAAATTGAGAGAACAAAATTAAACATGAGGCCTTTTCAAGTTATAACTATTGCACATTATAACACTAGTACCTTCTCTACCAAGAGAACACAACATTTAGTGTGAAGATGAACATAAAAACATTATATGTAAGTAAAATATATATTCTGAATGTGAGTACAATTTTCAGAAAAAGATATAAATTTAGATAACTATCAGAAAAGTTATGGGCTTATGGCTAATAATCTATTGCAGTACAAGTGCCCAAAAGATGAACTGAACTTCTTTATGGTAGATTCAGACCTGACTCAGAAAGTTCTCTACAAGGCCCAAGCTTGCTCAATTAGGCTCATTATGAAGCAAAGCCTATATCAATACTTGTACTGTATAAAAAATTCTTTATTTACATGATAGTACCACGTGTGCATCCATATCAAAACATACGAATAATTAAATATTAATATATATTTCAATCTATTAATACATTAATTCAAAGGCAAATCATAAAAATTTTACATATTTTATATCTCAAGCTTTCAGATACAGTCAATGAAGCAAACATAGAGAAGCATCCGCTCAACTCATGTACAATATGATACTAAAATTAGACTTGAGTTCAGATGGATTAGATAATGAATCTAGGTCAAGTTAGAGCCATTGATACTCAGCTTGTGAACACAGCGAGTTATTTACTTCCGTATCAACTACAAAACAAACTTGGAAAAGGGGTCGTAGTCTAGACGAACAACATATTTACTCTCCATATCCCAGATAATGTAATTGAGATAGATTCAGAGACAGAATAGCATTGTTATATATGATAATAACCTCAAGAAAGGACCCAATATCTTGACAACAGTGCTATCAAAGGCAGTCGAGCCAGCTACCTCAGCAATGAGGCCAGGCAGAATTTTACAGCAGCACCTTAGATGGCCTGAGGCACTTCAATATGGAAGAGGCACCATCAGGCACTTGTAATGATTGATTTTGCATTAAATCTTATTACAGTATCATATTTATTTTAAAAAAATAATAATAATATCTGGCCACCTCACTGCCTCAAAATGAGGCGGGTTTTGGGGATGCTGCCTCAACCTGCCTTTCGCCTCATGACAACACTTCCTGACAAATTTGTAGATTGTAGGATATGTTACATTTCCAAAGGAGATTCAGTTCTACACAAAAGCCATAAACTATAAGTAAAGAAGGGCACATGCAAGAGATGGCTTCTGGATTTTTATTTTTATTTTTTAATAGAAGGCTTCTGGATAAATTTCATCCACCCAATCTGCAGTTTTGCAAACTAAAGTTTGTTCATAGTTATTACAACCAGTGTTAAACCACATTTAGGAATGTAATGATTTAATGAAGAAGTATAAAATCTACAAATGATTTACCTTAGTGTTTGTGATTTGTAAAACAAAAAATATTGGGTTTGTAATGACAGAGCCAAAGCTATCAATAAGGATCCTCTCTATAATCTTTAGAAGAGTCAGACATGAAAATGCATACCTAAAAACTCACCTCCACATTATCCCCATACAGGTTAAGTCTATGGTTTTCATTATTAAAAACTTGGGCAGGGTACTTGTTTCTTGCATTACATGCCATGTCATCTGCTAGCATGAGTATAATCCTCTCATCAGGTATTCCTAGCCGCTTAACTGTCCTGAATGAGAAAGAATTTATAATGACCAATTGATCATTACCAAGCATAATTCAAAAAATTAAAAATAAGGCTAAAATTGGATACTTACCTGTACAATGACAAAGTATTGGCCATATGTCGATAATTAAACCTGAACAAGGAAAGCAGCACATTTAGTATATTAGCCATGTCATACAACCACAAATCCAAGGTAAATTATAATTCAAATTTCCTGTATAAGCCGTAGTAATGAGTTGCCAAAGATCTCAGTAAACAACTAGACAAAAATGCATTTTCACAAAGTATCCTATTTTTCATTCACATTTATTGTTGCCAAAGATGCTTGGCAAACAATTAGACAAAAACTAAAAAGCTTTGTAACGGTTTTATCACTCCTCAAATCAGAATTAGGAACAAATAGAGAAATATATGAAAAGTAATTAAGACATTGTTGTTCAAAAGAAATTCTTATGAATTAAAGATGAAACCTTGATTTACCAGAAGCGAGATGTGCAGACCAAAACAGCCCAATTATTAGTGTGCATCGTAGTCTCAGATGAAGAAGACAAATATGCTATGGAGTTTCTGACATTGCTCAGAAATATCAGCAATATCACCAGTACTTTCATAGGGAGCTTTAAAAAACTTAAGATCAGGAATCCCATGCTTTATCCGGTTAGTCTCGCATCAATTTTACCATATTTGTTGTTCTTTTAGATGTGGAATTGATTGTCAGTAGCTTCTTTTCTTCCAGTACCAAGGAAATGTTCCATAACTGCAAATCCAGACACCACAAATCAATTCCACAGAACTGTAATACATCTAGGAATTCTTCTCAAACATATGACCCAATCTAATGTCAACTGCATTTTAAAATACTCACAAATTACAGCAATTAGCTAGGATGATTCTTAGCTTTATAATTTATGTAAAAGTTATCAGGCATGTTAGCCCTCAGAGCAGCAAACCAGATGCCACTTGTTGAAAGAGAGAAAAGAGAGACATGAAAAGAACTGTGTCTAAATTACACAACGGATGCTGAATTATAGAGTTATTATAATAGATACAACGATTACAAAATATCCTAATTATTGTAATTACATGATTTGGTTATGATTTAGTTAGCCTATACAACGAATCTAGACATTATTTACATAGTTTTCAACACTCACCCTCAAGCTGGAGCATATAGGTCATATGCACTAAGCTTGTTATAAATATAGCTTATCCGAGGACCTCTCAAAGACTTAGTAAAAACATCTATCAGTTAATCACTTGAATTGACGAAGCTAGTGGTGATGTCTCCAAATAGGATCTTCTCTCAAATAAAATGACAATCTATCTCTATGTGTTTGGTTCTCTCATGAAACACTGGATTGGAGGAGATATGCAATGCAGCTTGGTTATCACAAATGAGCGTCATTTGCATAATATCCCCAAACCGAAACTCCTTAAGCAGTTGTTTTAACCAAATGAGTTCACAAGTGGCTAAAGCCATTGCTCAATATTTTGCTTTGACATTTGATCTTGCGACCACCTTTTGTTTCTTACTCTTCCAGGATATCATATTAACCTCGCTAAATACACATTACCCAGAAGTGGATCTTCTATCAGTAAGAAAGCCTGTCCAGTCAGCATCTGAATATCCAACAATCTGAGTATGACCTTTATCTTCATAGATGAAGCATTTTCCTGGAGCTCCTTTAATATACTTCAGAATATGAATGACTACATCCCAATGTCCTTCACAAGGTGAGTTTAGAAACTGAATTACCACACTCACTGCAAAAGAGATATTTGGACGGGTAATAGTGACGTAGTTTAATTTTTCAACCAATCTTCTATATCTTCCTGGGTCTGAAAATGCCTCCCCCTAATCCAGTAGAAGCCTGACATTAGGATCTATAGGAATGTCAATAGGTTTTGCATTCAACAAATTTGTTTCCTCAAGGATGTCCATAGCGTACTTCCTTTGTGAGATAACTATACCAACCTTGGATTGTGCCACTTCAATTTCTTAGAAATTACAAAGTTTGCTAAGATCTTTGGTATGAAAGTGATGACAGAGGTGTTGTTTTATCTGAGTTATGCCCTGGTGATCGTTGTCAATGATAACAATGTCGTCTACATACACAATAAAATAGATGCAACTTCGGGTTGTATGGCGATAGAAGACAGAGTGGTTAGCCTCACTTCGGCAAGATCGGCATCCTCTGGTGGTAGGGGCTGGTCGCTGGTTTGGTTCCTCAAAGTTCGAACAAAGAGAGGAAGAGATGGAAATGAGCGGGACGCCGGACCAGGCCAGACCTGGCCTATTTCCCAAACATAAGGCCTGAGCTTGGCCTGTTACCTAACATAGGCCTTTCTTTTAGGCCTGACCTAGCTTGAAAGCCTACTTAAAGCCATACTTTGCATTAAGGCCTTTAATAGGCCAATAAGCGAACCTCTAAATAGGCTACCAAGCCAGTAGGCCAATAGGCTAGGCCTTTATCAGGCCAACAAACTACCTCTTAATAGGCCAACAGGCTAGCGGTACAACAGGCTAGGCCTCTTAAGTAGGCCAACAAACCTTCCTCTAAATAGGCCAGTGGGCCAGTGTATGACACATAAATCATAAGTTCAATTCAATGTTTGATAAAAGTAAAAATCCTCAGCCTGGACAAGAATTGCACAAAACTAATAAATGGTTAAGAAAACAAATAATATCCATCATATGAAAGATAAAGAGCTTCAGGAGCTACAAAACGAATTGTTATCTGATTGAATTTCATCCTGAGCTTTGCAGTGTGGAATGTTGATTATACAAAATTTGACTTAATTTGAAGATAGAAACTTTCGGCAGATGCGAATAACGTAACTTCAAACAACCTCCCAACTCCAAAAAGAAATTAAAATTACAGTGAACAGAAAGTAACATATCCTCAAACACCTGTTACAACTTACAACAAATCAAAAGTCCATGACGGATAGCTAATTGACACAGCAATGGACCACAAATCTCGTTCATTCAAAGCATTTGAAAATGCGCAAAATCGATTCTTATTTCGTAACAGAATATTCCTACCCACCGAAAACCAACATGAAAGCAAGAAACAAAACACATGAAGGAAGAAAGAAAAGCATAAAAGTCACCTAGGTGAGGACCTGGGTGAGGAGTGGCTCGCCACAGGTAGAAACTGAGAACTAGGAGTGGCACGGAGCCGGGAGGAATGAATGTGGATCGGGAGGAACGGCTCGCCGACGCCGGTCGCGAGCGATGACCCTTCTCTGCTCCTGCGTCTTCTCCGGCGTGCTGTGGTGGCGGCTGTCGTGTGTGTGCGCGGCTGAGAATGGCTGTCGTGAGTGAGGGAGGGTGGCTGGCCTGGCTGCTGCCTGTGATGTGAGGATGAGAGTACGAGGGAGCAGGTTAGGAATTAGGGTTTTTTTTAGTAACTTTGATATATTTTTATTAAAAAAATTTATTATTTATAAAATTTATTATATTATGTAATTATATTATATAAATATAAATGTTAAAATAATATAATTTTAATATATTATATATAAAAAAATAATAATATATATAACTAAATAGATAAACCCACCAAATTTAAAAACTTTTTAAATACATGAAACTTAACATATTTAATTAAATAAAAATTTTAAAAAAAATTTTAACTAACATTTTTTTAATGACCCCTGTCCTATAAAGTTTATGTGACGCTTATCAAGGCAATTAAATAGAATAAAATTCAATACAATTATCGCTTTAAGTTTCAATTATTAGTCTATTTATGATCTTTATTTATTTTAATTATATTTTATTTCAACTTTATTTGTTTCTTTACATGATTCACTTATTTATCTTAGTCTTTAAGCGTTCAATTTTATCATTGTTTTACAATTCTTTAGCTCTCATGGTGAGTTGAGTCAAGATTCTCAATTAACATGCAATAAAAATCAATTACTATTAAGCATAAATACTATTTCAAAGTGAGTCAACATGGTCGAAACTATAACCCTGGCAACAATTTACATTAATATAATAAGAATAAAACATAATAGCTCTCCAGACTTCTATTTATACATAGTCCTAGTTACAGTCATGCATGCAGGAAGAGATAAAGTAAAAAGCACAGGTATCAGTACCTATTCATACAATCATCCCACAGTCCATCAAGGTTAGTTAGTACCACCACCACCTTATTCTTCCATGGTTGGCCTTCTAAGCTGGCAGCCACCACCTCCAATCCTCCAAAGACTTCATCAACTATGCCTCTTCCATATGGTGGAGCCACTAAGCCTATGGCCAACACCACCAAACTATGACCACCATGGCCTTAAACTTCTATCATCAACTCAATCAACCATAAAACCATAAAAGATAACTAAGAACCAAGAAAGAGGAAGAGCAAGGACCCCTACCTTACTTCCTTTGCTCACGGCAGTGAAGGGTGGTTGGTGGCGGATGGAGTTTTCAATCGGTGAGAATGAAAGATGGTGATAAAGGGGATGATCTTTCTCTTCTTGGCTAAAGCTTGAAACCGGCGGAAACTCCACCATGCACCAGCTCTAAGTGGTGGTTTTCCTCCTCCTCTTTCTTTTTTCCATCGCCTCTATCTCTCTCTAGCTCTAATCCTCACTATTTCTCTCTCTTAGCATCATGTGTGTGTGAGAGAATGAAGAGGGGCGGTGAGTGGAAAGTATGGCTTAGGTGAGTGCATCGTGCTAATGAGTAAAGGTGAGGTAGTGTAGGTAGCTTAAGCACTAAATTGCCATTGTAGGAGATGGGTTTAAGGGTGTTCTAAGTAGTATAAGGTATTAGATTAGGATTTAAGTAGGATTTAGCTACTCTAGGGTATGTTATTAGAATTCATGCATACCCTATATCACATTACGGTTCTCTAAAAGTCTCATGCAAATCCTATAATCCTTATGCATTAATCCTAACTAGTAAAATTGCACCATAGAGCTTTATGTTCTTCCTATTCCATGCATTCCTATCGGGTTAGAGTCAGATCAACCCTATATCTAATCATTATTACTCAAATTTCACAAACCTAATCATTTTTCCCTCTTACCTATGCAAATAGGTCAAATGGCTTGTCACCAACCTCTAGCCAAATCTATTTTCTCTCCATGTAGACTTAACCTATTTAGAAAGTATTGACATAATTATATATTATTATAACATATTTCATTTACATAATATATAATAATTTTGCCATGGTTATAAGCATTTAAAAATTAAAAAAAATGTAAATTTGTTAACCAATATAAAGCATGTGATAGGCTAGACTTACCCTATCGTAGCCCATTTCCACTCTGATGTCATTCGTCCATTTATATATGCCTTTTAAGGTTTCATTGGCACTTTATATTTTGTCAATGATACAAACTTTTACATCGATCAGTTTACACGAAAACTCAATTTAGAAGATATTTTTCTTACAACAAAATTTACTTCTCGACACAGGACTTATGGTTTTTTTTTAACTACTTTTAAGTTAATGTATTATATAACAAGTAATGTTATTTATACACATTTTTACTTATATCACTTTACATCTCTATCTATCTATCTATCTATCTATCTATCTATCTATCTATCTATCTATCTATCTATCTATCTATCTATCTATACTTGATACACATGAAAAGGTATATTTTCTACTGTGCTATCTATACTTGATACACATGAAGAGGTATATTTTCTACTGTGCCATTACTGTAGAAAAACTCGTGTCGTTATTAGGGGTTTAATTGATTAAAAAAATTTGTATCATACATCTAAACATGTGCATCCCACGTGCCAGTTGGGAAGAATTATTGTGTTATGGTGTCTTCAAATTAACTATTGCAAAGGCCACCCCATCGCGATGGAACGTGGTTAGGTGCTTACAAACAGTTGATGGAAAAAGTTGTCAGTCAATTTCTTCTCTTTCTCTCATTAAGTTGATAAGGCTCCAGAGCGGGCTCTATTAAAGCCTACGTTTGAGGCCTATGACACAAGTTCTTCCATTCTTTCTCCTCTTATTGAGAATTTGAGATTGAGATTGAGATTGAGATAGGGGTTTTACTCCTACTCTCAAATAAATTCATTTTTGTAACTTTTTTAATTTTATATTTCCTTAAATCTATACACATATACACGATACACATGAATGAAGATAGGAGTTGCTGACCTTGCTTTTTCAAATGCGGGAATAAGTTTTCTTTGAGATGCATCAGCGCCTAGAACAGGTTAGGCCATATGGCTATGTAAAAATGTGGAACTTAATTTTCCTCCCTGCTTTAACCCCGATAGGTTTGGTAAGAGAGTGTAATAGGGTTGGGTATGGGCATGGTGTACGGTTTAGGGAAATTGGTGATTAATTTGGGTTTAACTTACCCTGATTTTCAGAGTTTTCAAGTGATAGGGTGGTTAGGTTTATTGTTTTGTAATCATGCTTGATACATAAGGATGTATATTCATTGGTTTGAAATGGTTTTATTTGTGTTTTGTTGGGTGTATGGTTTAGTTATTAAGCGGTATTTAATTGAATTTGAGACTGTGTTGTACTAATTTTTACATTACCCTATTTATGGTGTTGTCAGCCATTTTTTGTAACCACTTTCACCACTCATTCTAGTTACTTAGTACAATTTCCTTCAGATTTTGGCCAATTTGAAATTCAAATGGTGAGCATGTCCTCTCTATTTAAAGGGGTAGCCATTGCAGTGTGTGATTGTGCATTCTTAAAACTTCTTCACTTACTTATTTGTTTTCACTTGTGTGATTGGCTATTGGAACACATGGCTCCACCATTTGATGCATTGAGCAAAGTGTACCTTGAGAGAGAGGCTTAGAGGATTAGGGTGAGGATAATTAGGCTTTGGGAAGTGCCTACATTCAACAACTCCAGACTCCCAAGCTTTATTGAGATGGTGTTGCTAGATGAGTTTGTAAGAATTTCATCTTTGTTTTTTAAAATGTTAGATGTGTGGTTAATATGAAGATTTGATTATAATGTTTTTTATATTTTTGGTTATGGTTATGTTGGAAGGGTGGTAAGATTCAAGTAAGTGTGAGGAAAACATTGGTATACAAGTTTTTGAATCTTCTGTCAGAGGGCAATGTTTATAAAATGTCTTACTTCACTGTGATGCCAAATGTTGGATCGTACCATGCAACAAATCATGAATTTTGTTTTATATTTCAATTTAGGACAATTGTTGTCCCTTGTGAATCAGTCATGATTCCACAGTATGGTTTGTCCTTTGTGCCATTTGTTGATGTGCTAGCAAATGAAGCATATTCTGACTTTCTTATTGGTTAATACATTCAGATGCTATACTTTCATTTTCCCACTAATTTGATGCCATGATCTTGATTTCTTTTTTAACCAACTTTTGTTATTCTTTACAGATGTAATGGGTTCGCTGGTGGACACTTCCACCAAAAAGGAATATAACAGAAATGGAAAGCAATCTAAGCTGGTTGTGATAGAGCTTTCTAACTGCAAGTGCGTTCTATAATTTTTTTTAAATGGGATGCTACTTGGTTTTAATGATTTTTACTTTTGTCTACATCCTTCAGTATTCTATTTAGATTTAGATTTAGATTTAGATTAGATATGGAAATAACATGTTTTATTGGTTTTCACAGTCAAAAGCTTAAGTGTGCTTTATTCGGGGAATATGTAGAGTAGTTGAATTCTTTCCTTGCTGAAGGTAATGCTAACCTTCCTGTTGTTGTCATCTAGCTTGCTAAAGTGAAGCTTTCCAAAGGTAACTGTGCATTATGTCATTTATATCTATTTTTTATATCTTTTATTTCATCTGCATTTCTATTATTCCTTTTTCTAGCTCATTAATATTTTGGTTTATTTCTTTTGTAACCAGGACAAATTGGGCTTCAAAATGTGATGCATGCACCAAAGATTCTATTCAATCCTCTTATTGCAGAGGTTGTAAATTTTAGGAAAATGTTGGTTTTGTGTTCAGGTCATTGTATATTGTTATGTTATGCAAAAAGTTAGTGTTTTGTTTATGTGTGGTTGTTCATGTTCTGAGTAGGCTTGTTGAAGATACTCCACTGGGGTCTCAACCATTAGGAGTTATTCCTAATGTACAGAGGACTTCTATTGAGGATTAGTTTATGAAGCTTCATGAAAAGAAGCCTATTGATCAAATCAATAAGTGTAAAGAGTCGTAGTTTCCTTTTTAAATAGTATGGTTAAATAAAATAAAATAAAATAAAAAATGTTGTAAACAAGATGTGTGTTTTATTTATATACATATGTGGTGTAGTTGAGCTAAAGTTAATGTTGTTGTTTTTAATTCTTTCTTATTTATTGGTTACTATTTATTCTTTATTCTGTATTCTTTACTCTTTATAGTTTATTTTTTATTTGAACACATTTTTTGGTTGAGAAAAGTTGCAGTCGAATTTAATCATGTGTCATTTTCATTTTTGCTTTTTGGTTTTCATTGGCAGGATGGATTTATCGTACTAGGAACTGTCAAAGCAATTGTTGAGAATGTTGCTTGGTGGTACTGTGCATGCAAATGCAACAGGTCTGTTACCCCATATTCAGGCATATACTATTGCAGTTATTGCCTTTGTCACGTAACCTCTACTACACCAAGTTACATAGGCATCCACTCCTACTATTATTCCTTTTTGCAATTTGTTTTTTTCATTTACAATGGTAGTGATTTCAATTTTTTTTTGTTTTAAATAGGTATAAGATAAAAGTTGAGGTGAATGATGATACTGGTAGTGTTGTCTTTGTGCTTTTCAACCGTGATGCTCAAAACATATTGAAGAAGCCATGTGCTCAGTTACTATCTGAGTATAAGAAGGTATAAAGATTTGCAAGTTTTTGTGGTTCCTTTAAGTTTGTTCTATTGTTACGTTTTTTAACCCACTTAAAATGGCATAATTTGTCCTATTGTAAAAGAGGTTATTCTAAGATGCTTCCTCTATTTTGTTGCAATTAGAAGGTGATGGGAGCTTACTAGATATTATTTATGCATTGGTTGGGCAGAAATTCCTTTTTAAGGTTGAGACAAAGTTGGTCTCATCTTCCTTGTGAGGAGGGTTTGTACTGATGAACATATTTTTAGTATGTTTATGCTCCAAGGAGTTGATAATTCCCCAACCAAGGTTTATGCCTTAATTATTTTGTTTTTTAAAAAAATATTGATGTATATTCTGTTGGATTGATTTAAAGTATTTCTTTGTACATTAATTTTGATTTGTGTTACTTTTTGGTTAGCTTGGTATTGTTGGTATTTGCATGTCCTTAGTTTTTTGCCATTTATTTTTAACTTTTGCTTTCCTTATTTCTTGCGTTCCTTAACACATGACATGGGATTTTTCTTTCTCCTGTAGGGCTTGTTTACTTCACCTTTCCCCCAAACATACACTCTTGAGGATGAGATCTAACATGTTGAAACTATTAGTCATAAGGTTGAGAATTATATAATTGTTTGTTACATTCTTCATGTAAACCATCAAATTTAGACATAATATTATATTACTGTAATTGATGTCTGGATTTTGATTATGATGTGTGCAAGAGTTTGATTCTCAAGTGATTGACAGCCTTGTATCATTGAGCTGTGATGTTACCTTGTCTGAGTATAAGCATGTTGCGGGAAAAAAGAGATTTCATGAGGCTATGGATGACGTGAATGATAGGGTTGGTGGTGTTCCTCTAAAAGCTGTTAAGATAGAAAAGGATTGAGCCTTATATTAGGCAATATGTAAATAACTGGATTTGGGATATAACAAGTTTGTCTTATCTTTTAGTCCATGATATAATAGTAACTACTAGAATAATTGGACTTGGGATATAGAATGTTTTTTTGTCTTATCTGTTAGTCCAGGATATAATGGTAACTATTAGGATGTGAATGGTTACAGGTGATTTGGTGCTGATATAGATGATATAGTTTTCTTTTTAGGTTTTGATTTTTTTTGGGAGTGAATTTTACATGGTTAGGAAGCTATACTTTTGTTCACTCAAGTTGGATATCACTAGTTGAGTGAGATTGTGAACATGATCAATCTAATTACGATACATATTTGATAATGTAAAGCCTGTGTGATTAATCAGTTTTACTTGACCGATGTGCTTTATTATTCCTCTTTTATTAGTCAAATTAGTATACATGAGATGTTTCATACATGAAAATCTACACACTCATTTCCAACCATTACTAACTAAATTACTAACTAAATTAATACTTTCATGCTATGCAATTTATCAATCTCATTGCATTTTTGCAAACACTTATTTAGCCTTAGTCATCATTGATTTGTTACTATCCACAACAAGTTATTTTCTTCAAAGAATACATCTATTTAACTGCATTGTCAGCTTGTCCATTCTCAATCATTATTTAACATAACTATTATGTCTAAATTCTATATATCATTACATAATCATAGTACTCTAACACTTTTAATCTATATCTTATTCTATTGTAATATTTAAAATCCCAAATACTCACGGTTTGCCTTTTGTTATATGTGTCATCCTTATTTCTCATAATTGTTATTGCTTTACCTCTTCCTTGTGTTGTCCCACACTAAAATTCTTCATGTTCTTAAATTTATTTGCTAATAATTTTAGATTTGCTCTTTTTCACCTCACTTCATGTAAATAGCATACCATTATCGATCATACCATCATTTTCCAAATATATTCCTTTAGTTTCTATTTGTTGAAGTCATCCTCATTATAAATATTCCTTCAGTTTCTATTTGCACGGGAAAAATAATACCCATCACCACTATGTTGACATTTTTACACGAGAATATACAAATAATAATGTAGATAGAAGAAAAAAAAAAGGTTTCCACGATGACAACCCTCCGGCCCAGCCCCGTAGATATGGAAAACAAAAGGTATTTGCGACGGAGACATAGGAAGCACTACTGCTCCACTCCCATCCCATTAGCTTATTGCCGAACATATAAATAATGTAAATATGAACTTTTAAAAAATAAGACTAGCAATGTAGCCAATAAGATATTTTATTCATTAAATTTTCAACATAAAGAAATTATCCTCTTTGGATAAAATTAAGTTTCAACAAATTCAAAGGAATTTAAAATTCATTTTATGGTTTTGTTTTTTTTCTAATGAATTTGTAAAATTTAATGTTGAATTATTAAATATATGCAAACACCCATATGTACCTGTATGCAGGGATTATAAATGAGTACTCGCAATTAGAACGGGAAAAGTACTACCCATCATCACCCTATTGACAATTTTTAACGAGAATATACAAATAATAATAATGCAGATAGAAAAAAGAATATCCTTTACAAGACAACGATAGCACTAACCGCATTGCTTCCGTTCTATGGACTTTTTTATATCAAAACACGTAAATAATGTAGATATAAAAAAATTAAAAAAAGATTAGCAATATAGCCAATAAAATTTTTTATTCATCCAATTTTCAGCAGAAGAAACTATCATTTATAGATAAAATAAAGCTTTAGAAAATGTCCTGATGATTTATAAATTATTTTATCAAAATATTATATTCAATTATTAAATGTTTGAGAGTACTCACATGTATTTGCCTCTCTTCCTGAGTCATAAATGAGTACCTACGATTAGAACGAGAAAATTACTTTTAGTCTCCACCGTTTTGACATATCTACATGGGAATACATAAATAATAATGTAGGTAAACAACGAAATTATATGTTTGAAAAAAAAATGAATTAGTTAATATTTAAGAGTACCCATGGATTTCCATCTCTCTCACGAGAATGATAAATGGGTACTTGTGATTAGAATGGATAAAGTCCAACTTATTCTTACCTTACTGATATATCTACATATAAATATGCAAATAATAATATAAGTAAAAAATAAAAAAGATATCTACAAAATGAAAAAAAAAAGGCATATTTAAGTTTTATATTGTGTGTAGATTTATATTTATATATATAGTTTTTTTTTCTTTACGGTTTTATGATGCGTGTATATGTATATATATATATATATATATATATATATATATATATATATATATCCTTTACATTTATGATGAAGTGATATTTACTTTGACAGCATTCCTACTTACCCGTGTCTTATCTATCTTTCTATCATTTTCGTTTAAAGTCTTTTTATTGAAGGAAGTAATGAATTCAAGTCTTTGACTATTCCATTCCTACTGTTTGTGGCAGATAGTAGAGTTTGACTATTATAAGAAATTGATTTCAACAACATATGATTCTAAGATTATTACCTCTGCATCTGCCTATTTCTCCATTACGTCTTACTCCCTTTAAAAGCTCTTCCTAGTGCCATAGTCTCCACCAATGTTTTGCGCAATAATGATGTTGTTGTGTGGAAGGCTAGGAATACAAGATTTAATTATGTTCAAGAAAAAAAGAAAAGGAGGATGGAGAACAGTAGAGACAAGTTTTGTCCAAACTATCTTCATTTTGTTATTTTCTATATTTAATTTACCAATTGCTGAAATAAGCTTAATTCTTTTTTTGTTACATAAATTCTTAATTATATTTTATTCGTTGTTTCCTCCCACTTAATCTATTAGGTGAAGATGCAATCACTAAACGCCAAAAAGAAGCCACATGTTCTTTTAATCATGGTGAGATAACTTTTGTGCTTAGTTATTCTCGTTACTATTATTGGATGAATAATAATGATGTGGTTTTGGCATATGTTAATATTGGTTGATTGGAAAATAAGTAAAATTTATAGATTAAATTGCTATGGTTTTGTTTATTTCTTATTCCCTTTTGTTACAGTGTTACTTTGTTTGTGGCTGCTTATGCGAGGTTGGTATTATTGTCGCTTGATGACAATTTTAAAGAGTATGACAATTCAAGGAAAGGCATGTAATGAAATGGTAAAATTTAATGAAAGTTTGTTTGGGTGTTACTTTGAAGGAGGGAGTGAAATGATAATGAAGTGTCAAAGAGTGCTTCCCTTGCCACTCAAAGGCTTCAATTTTTGTCCCTTTTTTGTCTTTCCAATTTATGGAACAAATGACTTCAACACTCCTCTGCTTCTTAACTAAAGTCATTAAACATGCAAATAATAGAGTACTATGTTCTATTCTCATCTATTCATTGTTTTTTCATTCCATTCTATTATGAGTTATTACCTTCAGTGACGAACTCAAAAAATTTAAATAATGGGGGCAAAATAATTAAAAAAAATACAAATGTATAAGTAAACATTTGTTAAATATTTATATTTACATACTAATGTGTGTTGGCCAAGGGATTTAAATCTCTTAAGCATATGGTCTTGAGTTCAATTATGAGATTCATGTGTATAGAAATAATACTATTAAAAGAGGTCATCGCCTAGTTGCCTGATTATATCACAGGAGATTAATCTCTCACCTATCAAATGAGGAATACTCTGAAAAACTAAAAAAATATATTTATATTTACATATCAAAATATAATATTATAAGAGAATGAATTTAATTTTAATTTTACTAATATTAATTATTTTTATATTATCATCTAATAATATGTTGCTATAATTTTAAATAAATTTAATTTAAAATAATTATATTAAACAAATTGTAGGAACAAATATTTATAAATTCTAAAATATATAAAAATAACAACATTATATATAAGATTTTTTTAAAGAAAATAATATGGGATGGGAGCATATGTCCCCAGGACCTTAAATGTGGGTCTGTCCCTGATTACCTTCTATTATTTTTAAAACTCTCAAACATAGCCTAAGGTATTTGAGATATTGATTAGAATGGTTTTTACAAAACCATTGTTAGTGGTATTGAACTTCTTAAAGAATATGTAGTTAAGTGTTTGAAATAATATGTTTGTTGTTTTGAAGTGCTTACTTTCTCCTCATTTTCCTTTTTCATTTCAAAAGCTGAAGTTGTTTAGATAGAAAAAAAAACAAGAATAAGATTAGTTATGTTATTAAAAAGTATTTTTAATAGTTTAGTTTGTAGTCATATAGTCTATTTTAAATAGGAAAAAATGACCTTTAAGAAATTTTGTGGATGTTAAAATAATTTTTTGTTTTTTGTTTTGTTATAAATTTTCACATTTTATATTGAATTATTGATTACTTTGTAAGTTCTGTTTATAGTTGACTCTCTCAATGATATGATAAATATATACTTGGAATTAGGATATTGATAGAACTACTTGACCTATCAAATTTTTGTATCTTCTATTATGTGTATGCACTGATTGTCTTGGTTAACATGCATGCTACATGTTTGTCATGGTAGAGTCGATCCCAGTTAGTTTTTTGTTGCTTGAACATAGATTTGATGTAAGATCCTTATTCAATTTTAGTTATAGGTGTGTGCATAGATTCATTGTCCAACCCAATTAGACAAGGACAGCTATTAAGAGTAATTAATAGTGTTGGGTCTTCTACAGGTTAGTTATTATGGGATTCTTTGTTTGGTTATTTTTGTTATATTTAACTTAATTTATGTTGTCATAACGTATTTGTCAGTTCTAAAGTAAACATGTCCTTTGCTTCAAATGATTTTCCTGGTTTAGAAGTTTGGATTGAATGCAATATATAGTTCTTCTGTACATGTCTTGTCTTCAAATTTTAAGTTAATATTCTGATTTTACTATGTAGATCTTCCTTCATTTTTTAATGAGCTTGATGATAGCTATCCAATTGATGCAATAGTAGATCAGAGTGATGTTAATTTGGAACATGAGTTATTTGCAGAAAGAGAAAATGAAGGTTAGTTATGATAATTAATCATATTTCCTAAATGATTATCATTTTCATGATCTTTGTTCACCGACTTAATAACGAAGTTTTCTACTTCAATTTCAGTTCCCTTGGATTTTGGTGATTGTGATCATTCTTGCTTGCATTATGATGCTTTGGTTTGGTACGACGAGTGATCAGAAAAGTCAAACCATCCTAATAATCCAAATTTCTCACTTTATTGTATGAAAGGGAAGGTGCAATTACCACTGTTAACTAGGCCTCCTGATTTATTATGGAACTTATTCACAAGTGTGTATTGCAGAAGTGCTCATTTCCTTCAGAATATTCGTCTTTATAGTAGTATGTTTGCATTCACTTCCATTGGGGGGAAAATGGAGAATTCTTTAAATGATGAAAATGGTCCTCCCCAATTTATTCTTAGTGGACAAAACTATCATAGAGTTGGAAGTCTACTTCCTATGGATGGACATAAACCAAAGTTTGTCTAGCTTTATATTTATGATACCATGCTTGAGTCTGCAAATAGAATTGATCATTTCAGATAGTTGCATACTTTCGTATTATGCTTTTTTTTATTTTTTTTACTATATTTTATGTTTGAATTTATGTTTTCTTTATTCGAATATTTTATATTCAGTTGTTTTTTGACTTTATATATTTGTTGCATTGCTTTTTGCAGTCTTTGTTTCCTTAAAAATGTTTTCCTATTTATTTTTGGCAGTGGAAGAAATAGCACATATTCTGTTGACTCTTCTTTAGTTGATGACTTAATGGCTATGATTAATGAACACAATGTAGTGGCAAAATCATTCAGAAGGGCAAGAGATTATTTTCAATTAGATGACACTCAACAATTCTCTGTTAGATTGTTTAGACACCAAACACTTGATGCTAGGATGTACAATTTACCAACTGTTAATGAAGTTGCAGCTCTAATTGTTGGTGATTTTGATTCTTCTGATGTTAACAGAGATATAATTTTACAATCTCGTGATGGCCATTTGGAGCGTATTAGTGAAACATATCCTTCATATTTGTCTATTCAATATCCTATGTTATTCCGCTATGATGAAGATGGTTACAAAGAAGATATTACAATACGAGATATGTTTTCTACGCCTGGTGTACAAAAAAGGTTGAGAGTTTCATTACGTGAATTTGTAGCTTTCAGACTTCATGAAAGGGAGATGGAAGAAAGCATTTTGTTGCAAAGTAGAAGACTATTACAACAATTTATTGTTGATTATTACTCTATGATTGAATCATAGCGAGTGTCATATATTAGAAATAATCAACAGAATATTAGATCAGATTTTTTAAAAGGTTTGGAAGAAGCGATTGATCGTGGTGACATTAATGCAGCCTCAACTAGAATTCGAGTAGTTTTGTCATCCTCTTTTATTGGTGGTCGTCGGTACATGTTTAACAATTGTCAAAATGCTATGGCAATTTCAAAAAGGTTTGGATTTCCAGATTTGTTTATCATTGTTACGTGTAATCCTAGATGACTTGAAATTGCACACTTCCTTAATCGTCGAGGAATGTCAGCTAATGAAAAACCAGATGTATATGGTTTCCATTTGCTATAAATTACCTTACACCTTCAATTGTTTATTTTCATTTTAGGCATGTACACAATTAAGTTTCAGAAAATAGGATTGCCGTATGTGTATATTTTGTTGTGGTTAGAACAAAATGATAAGTTGCATACTGTTGAATCAATTGATAGAGTTATATGTGCTGAGTTGCTTGATCCAAGCAAATATCCTAAGTTGTTTGATGTTGTAACTGCATTTATGGTACATGGTCCTTGTGGTCAAGGTATTAGCTATTCACCGTATATGAAGAATGGTAAGTGTTCAAAGTTTTATCCTAAGAAATTTGTTCACAAAAGCTCTTTAGAATGATGATGGCTATCCAATATATAGAAGAAGGGATTTAGGTGTCACAATCATTAAAAAGGAAGTTGAGTTGGATAATAGAAATGTAGTCCCATACAACCCGAAGTTATTGATGAAATATCAAGCACATATTAATTTGAAATATAACAATAAATCAAACTCTATCAAGTATTTATTCAAATATATGAACAAAGGGTCAGATCATATAACTATTTCTATGTCAATAAAATCAACTAATGTAACTCAAAAACAGGACGTTGATGAGATTAAACAATATTACGGTTGTCGATATTTGTCTCCTTCTAAGTCTATTTGGAGGATTTTTGCATTTGACATTCATCATAGGTGGCCTCTTATTCAAAGGTTAATTTTTCATTTTCCTAATGAGCAAAATATAATTTTCAATGATGATGATAGGCTTGATGAAGTCTTGGATAAACATAAGGGCAAAAAAACAATTGGTAGTGGCACCTAAGAAAGAGGGGGTTATCTATTGGTAGGTTAAATTTCATACCTCTTGGAGTTGGTGAGTTGTATTACTTGAGACTATTATTGAATGTTCAAAAGGGTTGTACAAGTTATGCCAGTATTAGGACTATGGACAATGTGACATATGAAAGTTTTCAAAAGGCATGTTATGCTATTGGATTATTAGCTGATGATAAAGAATTTGTGGATGCAATAAAGGAAGCTACTGAGTTAGGTTCTGGTCTATATGTTCGTTGACTTTTTGTTAGTTCATTGTTGTCAAACTCTATGAGTAAACCTTTAAATGTGTGGGAGCAAACCTGAGACTTATTAGCTGATGGGATTGTTTATGAAAGGTGAAAAGTTTTGAATCAACCAGGTATTGTGTTATTTATATTTTATATTAAATAATATTTTAAAACGTTTAATATATGTGTAGTTGTGAACGTGAGTTTTCTATATATATTGTAGTGTGTTTATTTTATATTGATTTAAGTTCTTGTTGTCTTTATTTGCTATATTTGTGTCTGTAGGTTTGAAAATTGGAGAGTCAAAGTTGAAGTCATTGTGTCTGATTGAGATTGAGCATTTGTTATGTTTGAATGGTAAATCTTTAAAAGATTTTAGTTCAATGCCATACCCTGATTTTTTTGCTGAAGTTGAGTACCAAAACATTTTCTTGGTGAATGAATTATCTTTCAACAAGGAAGAAATGACTGAGGAGCATAACAAAATGTTTCCCTGATTGACTGATGAGCAACGAGCTGTTTATGATAAAGTTGTTGATGTTGTGTCTAATGGGAATAGAGGATTTTACTTTGTTTATGATTATGGGGGCACTGGTAAAACATTTGTGTGGAAAGCATTGTCATGTCGACTACGTTCTAAAGGAAAAATTGTGTTGAATGTTGCTTCAAGTGGTATTGCCTCGCTTCTCTTACCAGGAGGTCAAAATGCTCACTTGCGCTTAACAATTCCATTAGTATTAACTGAAGAAACAACATGCAATATTAACCAAGGAAGTTTGAAGGTTGAGCTACTTCGTCACACTAGTTTGATAATTTGGGATGAAGTTCCAATGGTTAATAAATGGACATTTGAAGCTTTGGATAGAACTTTGCAAGATATCATGTGTTTCTCCAATGTGGATAGTTTCACTGATCCTTTTGGCAAAAAAGTTGTTGTATTAGGTGGAGATTTTCATCAAGTATTGCCTGTTATTCCTAAAGCAAGTAGAGTTAATATTGTTATGTATTCTATTAATTCCTTTATACTATGGAAGTTTTGCAAAGTCTTGAAGTTAACTAAAAACATGCACTTACACTCTAGCATTAACAACCTAGACTTTGATGAGATTTGAGAGTTTGGCAAGTGGATTCTCGATATTGGTGCTAGTACTTTAGGTGTTGAAAATGATGGTGAGCTAATTATGGAAATTCCAAATGATTTGTTGATTTTAGACTCAACTGATGTTGTTGCTGCTATTGTTGATTCTACATATCCTAACTTAATTGGCAATATGCATGAGTTTAAATATTTTGAAGATAGGGCTATACTTGCTCTTACATGTGAAGTTGTGGATAAAGTTAATTCATATGTCTTGTCGTTAATACCTGGTGAAGAAAAGGAATATCTTAATTCTAATTCAATTTGTAAATTAGATGAAGATATAAGTGTTGACCTTGAATGGTTGACCACATAATTCTTAAATGATATTACATGCTTTGGTCTTCCTAACCATAGATTAATTTTGAAGAAGGGAATTCCAGTTTTGTTGATGGATAATTTTGATCAAGCTTCAGGTCTTTGTAATGGCACAAGGCTTATAGTTGTTGAGTTGGGTGTGAATGTTATTGGTGCTAAAGTTGTCCCAAGCAATAATATTGGAGACAAGGTCTATATCTCTCAAATGAATTTAATTCCTTCTGATCCTGGGCTACCATTCCAATTTCAACGAAGGCAATTCCCATTATCTATTTGCTTTGCTATGACAATTAACAAAAGTCAAGGGCAAACCTTTTCTCATGTGGGTTTATTTTTACCAAGGCCTTTTTTCTAACATGGTCAGTTGTATGTGGCTATCTCCCATGTTAAATGTAAGTGTGAATTGAAAATTGTCATTTGCAATGATCAAGGTGAATTTTGTCGGATTACTAAGAATGTAGTGTTCAAAGAAGTGTTTCAAAAAATTACAATTTGAATGCATATTTTCTAAGTTTTTTTGGTGGTTTTTTTAGTATTTATAGTTCATGTAATTATTGTTATGATGCTTTCTGTCATTGTATGTCACTCATTGATCAAGTGTTAATTATATAAATTTGTTGGAAGTTATGGAGCTTAATTTTGTTCATATTGTTCGAGACTAACACAGTACTATCTTTTTTTTGTGATTTTTTATATTAGTTAATTTTTCCCAAGCAGCTTTAAATGGGAAGCTTCCTTACAATATTAACAAGATACAACATCATTTTATACATAAACTCATCTTTATTATGACATTGCTTTTACTTTTGAATCAATTATGTCTTAATAAGTTTAATAATAAGTTGAGATTGTTATGTCTTAGCTAAACCCCAAGGCCCTACAACGCTCAAATTGACTTAGCAGAATTAAGGTTTGTCAAATTGCCCCACATTCAGTTTTAAAGTTGAATTTATTTCATGTTTTAAGCTAGCTGAATCCAACTTATTTCAATATACTATGTTAACATTTACAAATTCATGAAAATATTAGCAAGCCATTGTTAGTTTATGCTCAGGTTGTGCATCCTATGAATGTATGACTTGATATATATGTGTGTATTATGCTAGTGGCTTACTGCTCTGTCAATTTCAAATGGTTACTTCCTATCAATAATAGTTTTTCTATTATCCTATTTTGCGACAGATTTGTACTATGCTCATACTTTAACTATTTGTTGATTTCGTAATAATCATGTTGCTAATTCATAGATTCCAATACAACTTATGTTGTTTTCCATTTATCCTATTTTCCTTACATCCACAACAACCAGGAGCACCATCCTGTGTAGAAAATTTTACAATTATGAACAAAGGCATTCCAACGTAACTTAGTTATGAGAAGGAGAACAAATTTTTCAAAAAAGGAAATGTGTTATAACCTTAAAATTCACACAATTGTCTGTCTATTCTGAGAAAGTTAACAAAAATTATCATAAATTTGCTACCAAAAAAATTGATCTCCAAGTATCATATTTACAAACTTAATTTGATTTTAACTTATTTATATGTAGCAGTTCGGACGTAGTCATCTCATATTAAAGCCTTTAATCTATCTTATCTACGTGTAATTCATTTTCCTTTATACATTGAAGTTGGTTTTACCACATATTCATTTTACAATCAATAATATACTATACATGAGTAATAATTGTTTCTTCAACCACTAGCCATTCTGAAATCACACTTTCTGCTTAATTATCATTTCCATTCCATTGAATTGCACGGGTGAACTAACTAGTTGAATTACATTTGAGTCCTCCAAATTTTCTATACACATTAATTTTAATTTTACCACTTACACATATACGAAAGTCATGTATCATGGCACTGATGTGTGAGTACCATTTAACTTTGAAAAAAGATAGTCTTATACCATTTTTTAGGGGTGTATTACTATTCACACCACTTTTAAAGGATGTGATTGATTGAGAGAAAATGATAGGAAAAAGTATATATAATAAATGATATTTGATGAAGTGTAAAAAAAGGTGTATACACTCTTTGATATAAGAATATAAGAGTTGTTTAACTTTTATAAATTAATTACACCTCAACTAGGGGTATTCTTAGATCGGTTTTGAGGCAAAAAACCATCCGATCCAAACAAAATAAATATCATCGGTTTGGTTTGGATTGGATGAATTCCAATAACCAAACTGGTCCAATCTAAACTGATTTTAATCGGTTTGGATTGGATTGGATGATTCAGTTTTAAGAACATGCAACCAGAAAACCCTTGACCTCCAGTAAACAGAAAACCAAAATAAAGGTAAAAGAAAAGATTCAACTACCATCATAATCAGATCAAGAAGAAAAAAACACGCAACCATTCGGTTGCCAGAGTTGCTAGAGGCGGATCGAGGGGGGGAGGCACGATCCGGAGAGTGGAGGTAGATCCGAGGGGGGGAGGCGCGGATCTAGAGGAAGTGGGGGGGGGGGACTCGCGGTGGGGGAAATGATGAAGGTGAAGGGGGCGAGGGTGAGGGTGACGGGATGAAGGGGGTGGGGGCACGGTGAAGGTGACGGGGTCAAGGGGGCAGGGGTGCGGTGAAGGTGACTGGGGGAAGGGGGGCGGGGGCGGGGGGGGGGTGAGGTTGGGGTGCGGGTGACCGAGTGAAGGGGGGTGAGGATGGGGAAAGGCTAAAGAAGGGTGGTGGGGGAAGGGGGCGAGGGGGAGAGGGAGGGAGGAGGGGGAGGCGCACGGTACGGGGAAGGAGAAGTGGGGAGAGGGGGAAATAGGTGAAAATCTTTGAAGGGGAAGGGATGTTATTAGGGGTATTTTAATATTTTTGTATGTATGTAGTATAGTGATTGATTCAGTTTGGTTTGAAAAGGTTTCATAAAATGAAATCGAAAATCGAATCGAACCGATCAATTTTGTAAAAATTTAATCCAAAATTTTCAATTTTCAATTTTTTTGAATCGATTTTTAATTTTTTTTAGATTAGTTTAGATCTAAACACTCATAACTTCAACCACGACTTCCCACCACTCTGACAAACTATTGCACCCTATACGACACACAACTAATACTCACATAACACAACTTTTTTAACACACTTCCAATTCTTTTTTCGAAACAAAGTCAACTTCCCAATGCTACACTCCTCCCATGTGACAATCTAATCAGTATTACATGGGCCATTTATGTAATGAAATTTTTTAATTACTTAAATTTGTTACATTTTATTTTTCAATTCCTTTTGTTACTTTTTTTTAATCATCTCTCAGAACTTCCTATAAAAGAGTACAATCCGAAGGGGAAGCTGTAACCTACATCCATGGAGCTGCGTTCAAACATATGGGATCAGCCTCTTCACTCTCTTGGTGGCTCCACCTATATTCACCGAACACGTTGGATGTCAAACTGGAGAATGGTAGTATTTTTTCTGGAACATTCGTAGGTGTACTTTATTATTTGAACACCCTCATTCATGTGCAATTATTATTTTCATATGTAGCAAAATATTATGCTAAAGAGGATGCCATACAATTTCTCAATGCCTCTAAGTATCTATCATTCATGCATGTTATGGATACCAAGTCTGTTGACAATGCACTTGTGAGTTCTTCAAATTGTTATTTTGTTTGAAGTGGTAAATTAAATATTAGTCAATTAATCCACTTTTACCTCATACCTGTCCAGTCAATGCCAAATGCATTTTCTGATCATGTTTCTTTCAACGATAAACTCAAATGAAACATCAGTGATGGTGTTGTTAGTGGATAAATAGATTGAATTATGGATCAGCTTGAGACACCGGCTACAAAGACATGCTTCTCAACTGGGTGGCCAGATCTAGCACGGGTTGTTATGCTAATACCAGGAGATGTTGTCATTTTTGAACTTTCAAGTGTTTGTGAGAGGGAGATTAAGGCCAAGGTTTTCAGTTTGATTGATTACTATTATTAATTGTCTTAATGACCAATATGTATTCTATTATCTATGTATCCTGTTATTCAGAATAGTTGTATTGCATGAACCACGGTGACCACTTTTAGTTGTCCACAATATGTATTCTATTATCTATGTACCCTAAGCTTTATGAAATATAAATTATTGAAGATAAATTGTTTGGAAAATGATGTTCTTATATTATTTTTCATCTCACACTTATTTTTATATTCATTTTAGATGAATGTGATTAAGTGAAAGAAAGTGATAAGAAAAAATAAATATGATAAATGATATTAAGAAGAGTGTGAAAAAAGATATATACACTGTTTGTGATAAAAAAAATCAGAATTAAAATTGTTTAGTTTAATATTATTGGCACTATGTAGTTAGTCTATCATTTACTTTTGTCGATAAAAGTATAGCTTCAAGATTAGGGAAAACTCAACTACAATAGTTGTAAATATATGTCCATTTTACAAGTTCTATTAATATAATATTTTTTCCTGTACATATGAAATTAGATTTTGTATTATTTAAAGTTAATCTGCTATGCATGCATAGTATTTAATAATTATCTTTTAGTAAATGGAAAGGAAGAGGGGGATGGAAAAGAAAAAAGAGAAGTAAAAGAGTTAGTAACCTATTATTTACTGGTAACAATTAAAAAATGTTTTTTAATTCCAATAAAATAGTTAATATATTGATATTAACAAATGTCCCGTTTGGGTTCCCAACGTGGGTGGAAGCATACTTGTTTGATGTACAATGCCAGAGGTTCCCTTCACCCCTAAACACAAAGTTACCATTGTCATGTAAAGTCAAAACTACTTTTAACTTGACAAATCATTGCTCAATCGTGCTGTCATGGGGAATATTAACATAAGTTTTTTTGGGGATCATCCTGTTTGCTGAAAAGCATTCAAACCAACCTGAATTGCGTTACTTTTTGTTTTGTACCATTCGGTGTATTAATTTTTTTGGCCATTTTAAGTAATTTTCTATTTTTTCTAGTATACATGGCATACACAAAAAATAAATAAAAAATATGAAGGACTACCAAAAGACTCGACTGTCGTTAATGACAAAGGCCCAACCCGTCATGGATGCACTAATAACATATGCCCACTACAGTTTCATTCCAACCCCCTCCCCCTCCGCCTAAATTTAATTGGCCCAAATAATGGGGTCTGTTTAACATGGACCCTTCCATTAAGAGATCATCATGATCCTTATTCAATAGGCCGTTAGATCCATTAAAAATTAAATGAATGGTTATAATTTATCATTGGTTACCTGATAATCAGATAACTTGCTAAAATTTATTATTACAAAATGATTCAAAAAAAATAATATTATGTACAAAATTATTTACAAAATAATCCTTTATCTACACCAACTTCACAACTGAATCCCTACCCTCCTCCACCTCTCCTTCCAGTTGCTTCACCGTCGACACACCCATCAACTGGGAAACATAGCAAAGGTTCTCCATTGACTTCAAAGGCCATCCTTCTTCACCCACCATGGCAACCCACCTGCACCGCCATCTTCTTCAACGCGCCGTCGTCCACACACCATCTGCAATCACTCAAATCCGCTAACACCCTTGTGCCTGCAAACCCAGAATCCAGCCAGATCCAAGTTCCTAGAGGCCAAATCTAAGTTCTTAGAATCTGGCGATAGTGCGACTCTATTCTATTCACTAATGGCTGAGTGGCCGCTGTTGTAGGTGAAGCAATGGTTGGCTCCTCAAGGCTGGACGTAGGTGGTTTAGGGGCAGCGACACGGTGGCTAGATCTTCGCAGAAGTGGAGGAGGATGGTGTTGGGTTCATTGGTGATTTGCGTGTCGCCAATCGTTGCCGTAGGAGACTGCGGACGCCTCGAATAAATCGTCGTTGACGAGAAGCTCGATGTCGTCATGTATGGCGGCAAGCTTGCTGGTGTTCCTTTGGGCCGCCAAGGCACAAGTAGGGCTTGGTGGTGTTGGCTGTTTGGAGATGGGTGGTGCAACTGTGGTGGGTGGCCAGGTAAAGCGGTGGTTCATGGTGTGGTCAGGCAGAATTCTGGCAGTTGAAGGTTCTGGGAGTGGGTAATAGAGGAGGGTTGGTGTAGAAATAGCATTAGTTGGAGGCATTTAGAAAAAATAAATAAAATAAATTTTGATACAAAATTATAAATTTGTATAACTTAATGTAATAGGTAAAGTCAAATGGATCATCCATGAACCTTTGACTACAGAGTCTATATTAAAACAATCCCAAATAATGCAAGTCCACTTTGACGCCTCTAATAGATGTGATTATTTTCGATCATGCTGAAGGTTCTTTCAACATATGTATCATGTTTTTTTTTCTTTAATATTAAAGACTCATCTCATGGACTTAGTGGAAAGACTCCTAAATAGAATTCGGGAGAGGGATGAGGGAATAGGAAAATTAAAATGAAGAATATTTATGAAAATCAAACTCTACTACTCTTCTTACATGTTCCTAACTCTAATCAATTGAGTTATCAATATCGAACTATCATGTCTTTACATAAGTTATTAACATGTACTATGCAATAATCATTTTACGATTAAATTATTATCTTAATGTTTGAATAAAATAACTTCAAAATACTTTTGAGATAATTATTTAGTTTGCATTGTATAAAATAAAATAAAGGATGTGCACGAGTTACTTTTTTCTAATAATGTACTTTATCTGAGATTACATTTCATGGGACTTTAATAAGAGATAAGATTAAAATAAGAAAAAACAATAGCATAATAAAATTAATTTTATATGACTTGCAAATATGATTGTTGTTGCAAATATATATGAACATAATATTGATTAAATTTCAAACTAACTACAATCAAGCTGAAGTAAAAAACAGCAACATAAAATTAAATATTGATATGTATACACATGCCTTCCATCAGTACTATTTATATAAGACTAAACGGGTAAAATATTTAAAAAAAGAAAGTTATATGTCCAAGTTACATACAAGTCCAAAATCATCTAGGGATTTTCATAACCAGGAACAGAAAAGTGTACAAATATATAACTACGTCCAAAATACATATGTGAGGCCTACAGGTTCAATTCTAGTCCAAAAGCAAACACAAATTTTCATAGTCAAGAACACAAAACTGGACAGATTTATAACTACTTCCAAAAGCAAAATGCGAGGCCAGACGGATTGTTAACACACTCATAAGATTCCAGCAGCTTTGACTTCCCCTTGAATACAACTGCATCAAAACCAATCGTGTGCATCAACGAAAAAAGTTATATGAAATGAACATTGAATAGAAGTTTCAGTCAGGGAAAAGTAAAACGCAAATTAGATAGAAAGAATTTTGAAATAAAATAAATTATAAATATGTTTGATGAATGAATAAGTAACCTTTAACAGACATCATATATGAATTTTTGACCAAATTATCTTATGTGGCAACATATTTATCAAAATGTCATAATTTTTAAATTATTTATCAGAATGTCATTATTTTAATCACGATAATATTTTTTAATTTTTGTTAAACTACGTAAGATACGTTAGAAGAGATGATATTTTTCACATAAATATGCTAATACGCATGACGCATCCTATGTGAATACGTCAACAAACGTATTATTTTTTACGTGAAAACGCTATACGTGATGACGTTTTTTACATGTAATCGCCACGTGTGTTGGAGTATCTACGTAAGATACGCCACGCATGTTGACGTTTTTCACGTGGAGAAAAAAAATAAAAAAAGAAATGTCACGTTGCGTGTATAAGACATTTAACTCATTCCACGTTAATTTCTTGAGAAATAATACCCAAAGACACATACAATTGACATGTTTATTAAAGAGTGCACTATAATATTAAAAAATATCAGTTTCAATTAATTTATTTATAAATAAAATATTTATTTCTGACTTGTATAATAATCGATGTGAGACTTTAGTGTTAGTAAAATAAAATAATTAAGTAAAATAATAAAATATTTTTATTCTATGTGAAACTTTTTGGTGGATGAAGATGCAGTGAAAAAGTCCCACGTTGAATTGAAATCTTGATTCCAAAGCATTCTTTGATGTAGTCAAGGGAAAATATTCTAAAGAGAAAACATATGAGAAAGTAATGGTTCTCCACTCAAAGTGGATTGACTACCTTCAAGATCCTATCTAGCAACATTTGTCATTGTGAAAAGAAGTAGCAAACTTTGCGTTTCTAAGTGTCTCTGGCATCTCTGATATGCAGTCTATAGTATATGATTTATTAGTAAATAGATGCAAGATAAGCAGGAAATGAAAGAAAACCCCGTAATTGGGTTTGATGCAAAGGCTTTTTGACCAAACTGCCATTTTTGGCAAAAAATATTACCAAAATGCCACTGTTTTCAAACTAATTATCGAAATGCCACCGTTTTGGCCACGGTGGCATTTTTTATTTTTTGTTGGGCCACGTTGGATACGCCATTGCGCTTGGCGTATCCACATGGAATACGCCATTGCGCTTGGCGTATCCACGTTGGATACGCCATTGCGCTTGGCGTATTCCACGTGGATACGCCAAGCGCAATGGCGTATCCAACGTGGATCGCCAAGCGCAATGGCGTATCCAATGACGTGGCTTGCCATGTCGGATGGATTGAGACCGGCTATAATGAATCCGTGGATGACCCAAATGGGTTAGGGACCGCCCGAATATCTTGAATTTGGGTTAGGTTAGGTGACCCGAATATGTTGGGACTTACCCGAATGGATCGGGCTAGGGCCCGCTTGAATGATAGCTAGGACCGATCCAAATGGTGAGATGGGTCGAATGTCTTGAGCCCGGGTTTCGGCCGAATGGACTGACCAGGCAGCCGACGCTAATACACTGTTGAGACGACCCAATATATCCTTTTTGGCATATTTTTAAAATTTTTAAAATAATATAAATAACAAAATTAGCCTTGAGACAAAATAAAAATAATTTTTAAAATTAATTATTAGTATTTTATTATTTTAAATTTTTTATATTTGTTATACAATTTTTTTTATAACCATGTTATATTTTATTACACTTTAATTGTATTATACTTTAAATCTCCTTATCATATCATGTTGAGTTCTAACCTTGACCCTCTCCTCTCGGGATAGAATTTGAACTAAATAGAAAGGATAAGATAGGTGATAGGATTGATTTATCCTATCTATTTGGTTCACCAAACAACGATTTTAGACAGGATATAAAAATTGATTTGTCCTATCTCTACAAAATTAATTTACGTTAATAGTTTAACCGATTCTATAAAAAAAGTGATGAGTTTCCCTAAAAATCAGACGTTCCCAAAAATATTTCATCTGTATAATGAAACATATTTATATATATTCAATTCATATCAAGAAAACACATATAAGATGCATAAACATAATGAGAAAAATCTGGTACATATAAATACAGTAATCCTTAATCAAGTAAATGTAATAAAATGTAGTACATATACATCAATGAGAAGGGCCAGGTCAGAATGTGGGGGTCTGTGATGGGGATCAGAAGAAGGTCCTGCCTGTGAGTGATGAGGATATGGTGGGTAACCGTATACGGTGGATATGGAAATGACGGTGTCGGGGTAAAAGTATAAGGATATGGTGGGTAAGGGTAAGTAGGTGGTGGGTATGATGTAGATGGTGGATAACCTGGATATGGCGGGTACGAGGGAGGTGGTGGGCGAGACGGACGGTAAGTAGCGGTAGAAGTGGGCGGTGGTGAGTACTAGGGTTAGCGAAGAACCAGAGTCATCGGGAAGACGTAGTCGTGATCGAGTCTTGGTTAACCCTCTCCGTCTCTGGCGCGCGGTCGCTGCTCATTTGCTCGGATGGCCGGGGAATCTCATCGCAGGAGGAGCTGGACGTAGGTGACCTAATGTGATGCGATCATGCTCCCTCACTGAGATAAGATGTCCTCCATGGACTGTTGAAGGCTAGCCATACTAAATCCCGAACTAGGGTTCCTAGCCGACCCATAGACGTTCTCTGCAATGTCAGCCTAAGATACAAATATAACACGTCATTATCAATATAAAATACAAAATGTTCAAAACAAATAGCAGAACATATTGGTAAAAAGCTTACCACAACCCCAATGGATGCACCAGTTCGGGAAATCCAACGCCTGGTAATCCGTCTGTACCAGCGCATGTACTTAGACTGTGCAGTAAGGGGAGCTTCCAAAGGCCAACCATCAACACACCGTTCCCGCCGCGCAAGGTGTGTGGCTCGCCAATCCACGTCGTGACGTCCGGCTAATGTAATCGAGTGTAACTCGTCAGGTTGGTGTGGTCTCCGTGGTATTGGTTGGTCCAGACCAAACTGACGCATCACCCTGTCTGGCTGGTGCCACTCAACAATGTGGAAAAAGATAAGTGGAACCACTGCCAGATATATGTCCCTACCCGCGACACAGAACGCTGGCAGTGAAGCCACAATCTCATCCGTATATGGCCGCCATGTTATCTGCAATCACAAATGTATAAAGAATTATAATGCAAGACAATTAACTTATTTAAATCACTATAAATAGATACTGACCTCATCACTCTTCATCTGATCAAAAAACTGACGGTAATATGGAAGCACCCCCATCGGTGTCTCAATCAACACCTTATGTTTATGCCACCTATATATATGTCAAGGTCATACGATGTCAAGACAAATAATATATATAATAAACTAATGTAAAGATATGTTGAGGAACTCACCGAAATCCCAGTGGACGTAGGGGACCACGGGCAGCAATGTAGGCAGCCACAAGAACAGGATCAACATCATCCACGAGTGTAGGGACAAGGGGCGGAAATCTGTGCCATGCCCGCATGCGCAACAATATGCAAGCACCTCCAATCTCGTGCACACTGTAATCTGTGGCCTTGCACAACTCTCTATACAAATAGGCCAACACTGCCGATCCCCAGCTGTATCTCCCAGCAACGGTAAAGTCCTCAAACAGAGGAAGAAACATCATGTGCACGTATCTACCAGAATGGTCAGGAAATAGCAATCCCCCGATCAACCGAAGTATGTACGCCCGTGCACACCACATCACATAATCGTCTCCGTCAGCCGGGGTAAGTCGTGTACGGAATGCGCTCCAGAGCCACGACATATCAACACGTCCACCTAATACGTGTGACTCAGGCGGCTGCGATCCCAACAAGGTCTCACAAAGATTATCAGATGTATTCAGCGCATCCCAATTGATTTCAGAAAACTGAGGGCATGGAGGCACATATGTAGATTCAGGAGCAACTACCAATGGAGGGACTAGTTGTTGTATATTTACTTCAGGGTCAGATTCATCTTCTTCTAAGTCGGTGTATGTATCTTCACCCTCGAGGCATCTCCCTTCATCATCGCTTGTGTCAGATAATGCATCCGCCATAAGCGGGTTATCGATTTCAAGGTCCAACCTAAATGAACTCCCTTCGGGCATTATAAGACGTACCAACTTCTTGAGATTGTACTAGGACGGGAGCATGTGTCATGGAGAATTGAGTGTTGATAGGGTACGATGATTCAAAGCAAGATTAGAAGGACCGACTTGTAACCCTGTTTGAAGGAGCTTTGCAAAGATGCTCATTGTGCTCACTTGTTTCCGTCTCGACATACAACTCCATAGAAGTTAAGTTAGGATCTTTGATCAAAGCAATCAATCATGCAAGCAACATCTTCATCATCTTCTAATGGAAGAGCTATCCATCTTAGAACATTACTCCATTGTGGAAATCAGACACAACACTAGACACAACTTGATTTTCTTGGAGCCTTAATTTTAAATGAATTCTCCTTTTTAAAAGCTCGATAGTCGTGTCACGTTGAATCATGATAGACTTGGGACGAGGACCTTTGTACATTAGACCCTCTTCACCTTCATACGTTCTCCCATTGTAGTAAATGAGAACAACAAGGTGTTTGCTCATCTTACACTTCTGAATAACAACAACAACACAAATAATTTAATTTTGTACAAACAAATACTAAAAACCTACTAAATAACAATAAAACATATATCATACATACACTGATTAAGTAACAATAATAAAAGAAACAAACAAATACTAAAAACCTACTAAATAACAATAAAACATATATCATACATACACAATTCGTAACAATAATAAAAGAAATAATAGTAATAATAATAATAATAACAATAATAATAATAATAATTATAATCAATAATAATAGTAATCAATAATAATAATAATAATAATCAATTATTCTAATAATTAAACAAATATACATAATACATAAATAATATAGAAATTAAAAAAATATACAAAATATAATATATAATTCTAAAAACATAACAAATATACAAAATATAATTAATAAAATAACACAAGATCATAAATAATAATTCTAATACTTAAAATATTTAATAATATATATAACAATAACAATAATAATCTAACGATAGAAATACTTACGAATATGATTCTCGGACAGCTTATAACCACAGGAGAGTTTTAGAGAGAGTTTAGAGAGAATGAAATCTAGAGAGATGGTGAAAAATTTGATAAATGAATGAAGATGCCGTGAGAGGGTGAGGGGGGGCGGGTTATAGGAGTTTACTGGAATACGCCATTGCGCTTGGCGTATCCACGTTGGATACGCCATTGCGCTTGGCGTATCCACGTTGGACACGCCATTGCGCTTGGCGTATCCACGTTGGACACGCCATTGCGCTTGGCGTATCCACGTGGAATACGCCAAGCGCAATGGCGTATCCAACGTGGATACGCCAAGCGCAATGGCGTATTCCACGTGGATACGCCAAGCGCAATGACGTATCCAACGTGGCCCAACAAAAAATAAAAAATGCCACCGTGGCCAAAACGGTGGCATTTCGATAATTAGTTTGAAAACAATGGCATTTTGGTAATATTTTTTGCCAAAAATGGCAGTTTGGTCAAAAAGCCTTGATGCAAATGGGGTTGTAGATAGTGTTATCAGTTTTGCAACAGAGAACCCCGCAATTGTTGCTGGTGGAGTAGCTATTTTGGCAGTGCCACTGGTTGTCTTAGGTTCTGAAGAAGCCTAAGCCATGGGGGATTGAGTCGGCCAAAAATGCATATGCTAAACTGGGTGCTGATGGGAATACTCAGTTGCTTGATATAAGAGCACCAGTGGAAATTAGACAAGTGGGTACCCCGGATGTTGGGGATTTGAGGAAGAAACTAGTATCAATAGCTTACAAGGGCGATGATAAGCAGGGACGGATCCATGTGCAAAGTTATGCGAGTAGATGTTTTCATTGATTTGAAAAATAATTTATTATATGTATTGATTGTTTATTATTATTTTGTCATTATGTGCTCAATTGCCCCTATAACAACTGTTATATTTTTAACATTTACATATTGTCTCCATTAACAAAAATTACTCGGTCCATCACTGATGATAAGCCAGGGTTTCTGAAGAAGCTTTCATTGAAGTTCAAGGACCCAGAGAATACCACATTGTTCATTCTGGACAAGTAAGAAAAACACATAACAATTTTGTTTGCAGTTTTCTCAGTTTTTCATTATGATTCCATGCTGATGCTATAGCACATTCAGTCATCTCATTTTGGCTATCAATGGTGGAAAAAAAAAATTCAAGAATCCTCATTAACATTCAAAGTCTATTGTGTCACTTATCATGCACGATATAAATATTTCCACTAAGGAAAAAGCAAAAAACATAAATCACATTAAAGCTTTAATTCTAAGTTATTTCCCCCCTTGATGTGAATGATTTCAAAGCTAGAATACACGATTACAACATTTAATAAATTTTAAAAGAAAACAAAATTGTTTCCTCTTTTTGATGAATTTCATTCATTAATAAAAAGAACATCTATCTCTTAAAAGAGAAAAGAAAGAGCAGTTATGAAATATATGTTGGATACTTTGGATTGGATGTGATAATTTATGTTACAGACTACAAAGTGTGTGTTTGGATTGTAGTTAGGATTTTTAAAAGTGAGTTAGGATGCCTCGAACGTAGTGCAATGTTGTTTGAGTTATTTTTTTTTCAGTTGGCTCAACATACTTTTCTTTCCAAAAGTAAGTTAGGACCAAAGTAATATTTTTTTGCTTTTGTGTTCAGTTGAGCCTAAAAATAATCTTTCAAACTCACTTTTGAAACAAAAGTTCCCAAACATAAATTAGTTACTGCAAACTCACTTTCAACCAAACTTAAATTTACAAATACACTTTCAACTAAACTTAAGTTTACCAACTGCAATCCAAACACACACAAAGTATCCCCAGTGAGAATTTTAACATTCCAATTACCAACATAAAGCTTCCAACTGAATGTAGAAGGAAACTCCAGAAGTGAGAATACAACCAAAAGTTGCAGTGATAATCAAACCAGAACACAAATTTCTGTTTGATGAATAATGTCAAGTTTAACCAATCATCATAGAGTACACATGTTTTATGTGGGGTCATTAGCAAGAAAATCAATACTTCAGCTGATACGTCTGCAATTTGCATAATCTGATTTAACATCTGAGGAATTTTAATTACTTATATTTGTTATTTCTTCTTGCACTTTGCAAAAGAATACACTTGAAGCTGATTGAGTGAACTTGTGATGGAGGCCAGATTTGATGGGAACTCTGTACTGGTTGCAGAGTTGGTCACTGTTAATAGATTTAAAGCTGCTTATGCAATTAAAGATGGTGCAGAAGGACCACGAGGATGGATGGTATTTCTTGTCCCTTCCCATTTTTTTGTTTCAAGTTTATTATATTTGTACTTAAAATATTAATTTTTCCCTGCTCATCAATACACTGACACGGACTGAAATTCTGCAGAATAGTGATCTTCCTTGGATAACATCTAGGAAAGCATTGAATTTGGATTTTGGCAATCTGACAGATGCTATCACTGAGGCAACAGGTGTATGTATCTGGGATTTATCTAATTACAATTGTAATTTTCAATGCTAATGCACTTGCAAAATACTACTATTACTTTTCATATTGCAAAATAGTAGGCATATTCCTTCTGTTAAATTTAAGACTATGAATGACACACTTTAAATTGTTTTCGAGAGAAATAAAATGTTAGCTTTCTCAAATTGAGGATTTTTTATAACAAGAAAAGAATCAGTAATAATGTAGAATGAATTCTTAACTGAACTTACTCATCAGAAAAGTTCAATACGAGAATGAGATATTGTTGTTAAAGAATATGGTGATTGATCCATTTGTACATGCTTGCCTTTAAAAAATAGATGTTGTTCATGATGCTAAGTTTTACAAATACTAAAACACTATAGAATAATTTAGTTTCTCATTCCTTTTTTATTTTTTATTATATAGGCATTGAACACGACTGTGTGAGATTTACAAATTTAATATTATTTTTTATTTTAATAAAAAAATATTTCATTAATTTTTACTCGCATAAAAGTCTTATATTAAACAAAAATATTTTATTATTTTATTTTATTAATATTAAAATTTTATATTAATTACTATATAAATTAAAAATAAATATTAAATATATAAATAAATTAATTGAAATTAATATTTTTTAATATTATAATATACTATATAATAAATATGTTAATTATAAATATATTAATTATACGTGTCTCTAGATATTTTTTTTTAAATATTTACATAAAATAAATTAAATGACTTATACATATAACATGATATTTTATTTTTTTTTTTTTTCTTCATATATGAAACACCAACAAACGTGACGCATCAATACTCTAACACGCGCAATGTTTACATACGAAAAATAATGACATCACATCGATGTTATTACGTAAAAACGTTATACATATTGATATATTTACATAAAATATACTATACGTATTGACATATTTACATAAAAAATATTATCTTTTTTAACATATTTTATGTGATTCAATAAAAATTAAAAAATATTATCCTAATTAAAATAATGACATTCTGATAAATAATTTAGAACATGTAATACTTTTATAAATAAATTTGACACAAAAGACAGTTGGTCAAAAAGCCCAGCTTAGATACGTTCAATAGTTGGCTCAAATTCATCTTCTTCTTTAGTTTCCCACAATTCAACCACATTACCAGGAGTTAATCTGTATCCACTGCAGAATTCGTACCAACCAGAGCCAAAATGACACTGGTCGGGTCTACCCTTAATCCACAGCAAATACCAGTAATGAATACAAGCATTCGGCTCTAACACACGGATTCTTTGTTGACGTCGAGTAAGGTGGTTATTCCCAAAGTCAACTGGGATGAACTTCACAGTAATGAAAATTCGTCAGAAGAGCTTAATAAATCCACTATAATGTCAACTTGAAAAAGTGGTTTGAACATTCCAAATACTCACCAACGGTTGATGCCCTGAATGAAGCCTAGGTCATTTTCAAAGTAACACTGAACGCTGGCAGTTCATCATCTCCATCAGATTCGGACACCAAGTCTATAACCTCATCAACTTCTTCCTCCATGTTAGCCATGCGTCTGACTCAGGAAAAAAAAGAGGATTTAAAAAAAAAATGGAAGCACAAAAGCAGGGGAGAAAGACGAAGAAACAATCATATAGTGAAAAATTGAAAATGCAACCTAGAATATTTCAAAGCCAATAAATTTGGATAAAAAACCAGGTTTTATGTTCTTCGTTTAAAAATAAACTACATGCATGAATGATTTACGAATTTGGTTAAATGAAAAATAAAATAGAAAGCTAAGAGTGTGCAATAGAATAGAAGAAAACTTTGGTGGGTAAGAAGATTTTTGCAGAGGTGCATACTGTGGCAGGTGGTATGGGTTTGGAATGGAAAACACTGTAAATTTGATTTGACTAGCTAGGGACTGCGAGTTTCAATGGTTATTGGTATTGGTATAATAAACAAAACTGAGTAACGATGGGATGGTGAAAAGATTGGACAACTTTCCCCTTGGTAGAAGAACCTAAAGGCACGCAGGCTCACAAAAGTAAATATCTTTTTACTTTTGGAAAAAAATGATTTTATATGTCTTTTAAAGTTGTGTATATTATATATATATTTTTTAAAAATATATAATTGAAAAAAAAAATAATAAAAAAAATAAATATAATAAATAATATTAAATAAAATATAAATATATATATATATATATATTATTTATAATAAAAATATAAAAATTATTTACTTTTTATGACAAGCGTTGAATTTTTTCAACATCATCATTAATCTTTTATTTGAATGAAGAGAAAAAATGAGAAGAGAAAAGTAAAAAAAATTTCAGTTGTTTGAATGAAAAAAAATAAAAAAAAAAAAAACAAAAAATATTAAAAAAAGAAATATTTATAAAAAACAAAAATCAAAATAAAAAGATAAAATCCCACCCACACCCCCCCCCCCCCCCTCTCCCTCTCCCTCCCCTCCCCTCCCCCCCTGCTACGTCCCCCACGCCCACCTCCACGCACCCTACCCCTTATCGCGTCTCCACCCTACCCTCTGCCGCCGCGTTGATAACAATGTATTTTATGCATTTTATAATCCTCTAACTAGGCTTCTTAAGGTTCAATTTGGCTTAATTAAGTTGATTTTGTCACATTTTATGAAATTAAGCTTAATTGGATCATTGAAGAAATTATTGCTTAAATTATCATTAATTTGGGTGATTGCATTCTTAAGTAAAGTGACCACAACTTGAGTTGTAATTATCGATTAATGTGATTCTGGTCTTGTTGGAAAGTTAAGATAATTCTCTAATAACTATTCACTGATAGCAAGAAACCACATTAATAACAATATATTTCATTCATTGTATAACTTTCTTACTTGGCTTTTTCAGTAAACTGGCTATAATTTGAGTTACAAATATCCGATGGATGTGATTTTGGTCTTGTTTTTAAGTTAAGATAAATTTCTACAACTTTCATGAAGGCCTCAAGACCAGAAACACATGTTTGGATAACTCAAATTGGAGTTGAAGCAAAATCTAGTGTTTTGAACCTGACAGCTTGACCTTTATGCACTCATTAGGCTATATCTCGGGCTATTGGAGTTCAATAATTCTAAAATTTTGACAGTGGAAGGTTAAGACCCATATCTACAACTTTCATGAAGAACACAAAAGCTAGTTCGGATTCCTTGAAGGTGATATTGGGCTTAGAAGTCAGAACAGAGGTGCTGACGTTGGGCCTGACCCATGAGCAGTAATTGGGCCATATCTTGGGCTGTGGTTATTGGATTTGGCTAAACTTGGTGTCTCTGGAAAGCTGAGACAAATTGCTAGAACTTTCATGAAGACCACTTGACTCAAAAATGACGCATGCCATGAGTTCAGAAGGGAAACATTTCGGAGACAAGAATCCACCCACCATTTATCTCTTTTATCATTTTGTTATCATCATCCATCATCTCTTTTGGCTATTTGTACTCTTCTAATTCTATAAAAAGAGGCAATGGCTGATCATTTGAGGGTGTTAGCTTAGTGTTAGTCTAGATTTTACTTTAATATTTGTATGTTGATTGCTTCCTTTGTTGTAATTTTCTCTTGTTCTTAAGTGAAGTTATGTTCATCTTTTTCTCTTCTTCTCTCTTTCTTTCTTCTTGTCTATGAGTAACTAAATTTTCATCTTGCTTGGGTGAAAAGGTGAAGCTCTTGGTAATAAGTTAAGGTTAGATTAATTTCTTTCTTGTGCTTTAAATGATATATTTTTATGTGATCTTTATATGAGTTGTATGTTGTTTCCAATTAATTTAGAAACTTTTCTTGTATAATGAATATCTTGATCTATTGTAGACAATAGGATTGGCACAATGGATGCTTTTGACGATTTACAAGTATTGGTAGATAGTTATTGGAACCATTATATGATTACATAATTGAATTTTGAATGTTAAATCTTCCGATTGGAATCTTCATTATGCATGATTTCAATTGAGTTATAAAAACGAAATAATCTTATCTTTAATTTATTACCAAGAGTGGATCTCCTAACCCAAGCAAATCCTTTTCCTTTGTGAACTCATATCATCTTTAATTTTGTGACACATCTTTTTTTTACCTCAATTAATTAGTTTTCCTTCATCAATTCCCTGTGGATCGACCTCGGACTCCCGAGAATTTATTACTTAAGACAACCTACACTTGGGTTTAAAACTATATAATTATATCCCATCAAGTTTTTGGCGCTATTGCCGGGGAACTTGATTTGAAGTTCTAGTATATTAAGGTTCCTTCTCTGTAAGAAAACTTCACCAACAGGTATATTCTTCCTCTACACTTTTCAATTTCTAATTTACTAACTAACTTACTAATTAACTTACTACTTACTAACTTATTAACTAACTTTTATATTTTTGTCATTTATTTACGTTTTTTTTATTTTCTTATTTTATTTTCATTTTTTATTTTTTTTTATTTACATTTTCTGCTTATTATTATTATTATTATTATTATTATTATTATTATTATTATTATTTACGCTTTACGCTTACTAACAATCTAACTTTTAAATTTTGTCATTTATTTTTTTGCAATCTAACTTTTAAATTCTGTCATTTATTTTTACGTCTCTAACTTAATGAAATAATATTTCTTCTTCTCTTCTCTTTCACGGCTCTCTGGGGCTTTGCCACTCCAGGTTTTCATATTTAAATTTATTTTTTGCACTTTATTTTACTGTACTTTATTTTCTCTGCATTTTTATTTACGTATTTTTTTATTTTATTTTTCGCACTTTATTTTCTGCATTTTTATTTTTATTTTTATTTTTATTTTTGGGTGTTTGGTTTATACCACATCCTACTTAATATTTAACATGCCGGTGTATACCGCCTACTTGTATATTATTTTTATTTTATGTCACTTATTTATGCTTAACTGGTATCGTGATTCAAATTCTGGTCGTTTGGTTAAAATTAATCCAAGTAACTTATATATTGATTTATTTGAATCACAAACACACACAATTAACACAATGGCTGAATTTGAAGGTGCACATATTGAACATGATAATCAAACACAACGAATTTGAAAATGAAAGTATACATGATGAACAAGGAAATCAACCATTGCGAACTATGCGTACATATTTGCAACCACCTCGAAATTCTAGTCCATCATGTTTTATCTTTCCACTTACGCTAATAATTTTAGATTTAATCGGGTATGATTTCTTTACTTCATAATTTTCATGGTTTAGAAAATGAAAGCTCATATTTACATCTAAAAGAATTTGAGGAAGTCTGTATTGCTTTTAATGATCAAAATTGCAGTGAAGAGATTGTCAAGCTTAAATTGTTTCCTTTTTCTTTGAAAGATAAAGCAAAAACTTGGCTTAACGCTTTGAAACTAAGATCAATTGGCACATGGCAAGAAATGCAAAGTGAGTTTTTAAAGAAATTTTTTCCAACACATAAAACCAATGCTTTGAAAAGACAAATCCAAATTTTTTTCCAAAATTTAAATGAAGCGTATTTTCAAAGTTGGGAACGTTTTAAAGATTTGTTAAATTCTTGCCCACATCATGGTTTTGAAAAATGGCGGACTATAAGCTTCTTTTATGAAGGTTTAACACCTGAAACTAAACAATTTGTGGAAACGATGTGTAATGGCGAGTTTCTTGATAAAGAACCCGAAGAAGCTTTAGATTATTTAAATCATTTGGCTGAAAATTCTCAATCTTGGCATGGTACTAATCTTTCTGAAAATTCAATTAGATATAACCTTGCAAATGCAGGAAAAGGAAAATACCATCTTAGTCAAGAAGAAGATCTAAATGCAAAGTATGCTAGTTTGGCTAGAAAGATTGAATCCATGGAATTAGACAAAGTAAAAGAAGTCAAATCTGTTCAAAATGAAGAAATTTGTAGCATTTGTGATGAATTAGGACACTCGACAAATAAATGTCCTAATATTCCTATTTTTAAAGAAGTTATGCATGAGCAAGTAAATGCAATGAACAATTTTAAAAAGCCATTCACCTCTTCTTTTTCAAATTCTTACAATCCAGGATGGAGAAATCACCCGAACTTCAGTTGGAGGAATAATAATCAAGCACAATTTATGCAACCACCGCCTCCTCAGGAGCAACAAGATTCTCAAAATTCTCAAGGATATGCACCTTATGTCCCACCATATAGGAAAAACCTTGAAGGAACATTGAGTGCATTCATAGAAAAGCAAGAGGCCATCAATAAACAAAACACTCAAACCATGATTGACATAAAAGACACTCTTTCCAAACTTACTTCGCACTCACCATTCACGAGAAAGGAAAATTTCCTTCTCAACCTCAACCGAATCCCAAAGGTCAACATAGTCTAAATGAGGGTAGTTCAGAAAACCAACAAATAAATCAAGTCAATTCTGTGATAACTCTTAGGAGTGGGAAAGTTGTTGAAAAAGAAATTTCTGAACCTTGTGAGAAAGATGGTGAATCAATTCCCAAGATAAGGAAGAGGTTGATATGTCATCGGCCAAAATGAAACCAAACTCTCATCTCCTCCACTTCCATTTCCTCAAGCATTAAGCAAACCAAAGAAATTGGACCACCAAACTGAAATTTTTGAAATTCTTAAACAAGTGAAGGTCAATATTCCATTGTTAGATACTATCAAACACTTTCCTTCTTATGCCAAATTTTTGAAAGACTTATGCCTTTGTTAAAAGAAAATTAAATGTGAAAAAGAAAGCCTTTTTGACCGAAAGGTAAGTTCCATTATTCAAAGCAATAATGTTTTAAAACATAAAGACCCTGGTTGTCCTACGGTTTCATGCATTATTGGAGAACATATAATTGAACAAGCTTTACTTGATCTTGGTGCTAGTGTTAATTTACTTCCATATTCAGTTTATCAACAACTCAATCTAGGTGAGTTAAAACCAACTTCGTAACTCTTCTACTTATTTGATAGATCAATTAAAATTCCAAAAGGAATAGTGGAAGATGTGTTGGTACAAGTTGATAAATTCATTTATCCTGTGGATTTTATTGTCTTGGAAGCGAACCTATGATTAATTGTTCCAAGTCAATTCCTATTATTTTAGGTCGTCCATTTTTAGCAACATCCAATGCTTTGATAAATTGTAGAAATGGATTGATGAAGTTAACATTTGGAAACATGACACTTGAGCTTAATGTTTTCAACTTATGCAAGCAACCACATGAAGTCAATGATGAAAATGAGGAAGTGACGGGATTGAGACCATTGTAGATGATCATCTTCTAAAAGGGAGTTCTTCGACCCATTAGAAGTTTGTTTAATTAATTCATTTGATTAGATATGCAAGTAGATGGTGATATTTCGAAATATGCTCTTTGCTTGATTGTACACAAGCAATGGAATACAAAGGATGGAAGCCAAGATTTGAAGAGTTACAACCCATGAATGATAATATTCATGAAGAAGTACCCACACTGGAGCTAAAGCCATTACCTTACGGGTTGAAGTACACATTTTGGGAGAAGACCAAAGCTTTCCAAAGTAGTAATTTCATCAATCCTTACTGAAGAACAAGAAGGTATGTTGATAGAAGTACTTAAAAGGCATAAAAGTGCAATTGGATGGACATTAACAGATATAAAAGGCATTAATCCATTAATTTGTACACATAGAATACATTTAGAGGATAATGCTAAAACATCACAACAACCTCAAAGAAGATTAAATCCACATATGAAAGAGGTAGTTAGGGCTGAAAATGTGGAATAACAGTGGGTAAGCCCTACACAAGTTGTGCCTAAGAAATCTGGAATAACAGTGGTTGAAAATGAAAAAGGTGAGTTAATACCTACGCGAGTTTCATCTAGTTGGCGTATGTGTATTGATTTTAGAAAATTGAATGCAGCCACTAGGAAAGATCATTTCCCTTACCATTTCTTGATCAAATTCTAGAAAGAGTAGCGAGGACATCCATACTATTGTTTTCTTGATGGTTATTCGGGGTATAATCAAATACCAATTGCATTAGAGGATCAAGAAAAGACTACTTTTACGTGCCCTTTGGCACTTTTGCATATTGACGAATGCCTTTCGGTCTTTGTAATGCTCTGTAACTTTTCAAAGATGCATGCTAAGTATTTTTAGTGATATGATTGAGCATTATTTAGATGTTTTCATGGATGATCGACGAGTTTTTGGAAATTCTTTTGAAAATTGTCTTGATAATTTGGATAAAGTTCTTAAAAGATGTGAAGAAAAAGGATTTGTTTTAAAGCTGGGAAAAATGTCATTATATGGTTACTTCAGGAATCGTGTTAGGTCATGTGATATCTTGAAGGAATTGAAGTTGATAAGGCCAAAGTTGAATTAATTGCTCATTTGCCTTCCCCAAAAACGGTCGAGAGAAGTTCGTTCCTTTTTAGGACATGCGAGGATTTTATCGAAGATTCATTAAGGACTTTAGTGTCATATCTAGACCATTATGCAATCTTCGACAAAAGATGCACTATTTGATTGGACTCAAGAATGCCAAAAATCTTTTGAAAAATTAATTAGTCTTCTAACATCGGCTCCTATCATGCAATCCCACAGTGGTCTTTGCCTTTTGAATTAATGTGTGATGCAAGTGACTTTCTTTGTTGGTGTTTGTTTTAGGCCAAAGAAAGGAAGGTAAGCCTCATGTGATTTGTTACGCAAGTAGAACTTTAAATAGTGCACAAATGAATTACACCACTTGAAAAAGAACTACTTCTTTGTAATTTTTGCATTGGACAAATTTCGAGCTCATTTAATTGGTTCTTTCTTGTTGTTTTCACTTGATCATCTTTCTTGTTAGATATTTAATGTCTAAGCGGGATGCCAAACCTAGGTTGATACGGTGGATCTTGTTGCTTCAAGAATTCAACATCACAATAAAAGATAAGAAATGAAAGTGAAAATGTTGTCGTAGATCATTTGTCCGGACTTACAACAGGCTCATCTTTTGATAGCACACCTATCAATGATTCTTTTCTGATGAGTTTTTATTTTATGTCAATTCTATGCCTTGGTTTGCGCATATAGTCAATTTTCTCGTAACAAGAAAGATGCCGCCTCAATGGTCATATCAAGACGAGAAAAAAGTTTTTGGTGAGGTGAAAAATTTTTATTGGGATGACCCATATTTGTTCAAATATTCTCTGATCAAATCTTTCGGAGATGTGTACCGACAATGAGGTAGGTAGTGTCATTAAATTTAGTCACTCGAAGCATGTGGAGGTTATTTTTCTTCAAAGAAAACAGTGCGAAAATCTTGCGGTGTGGATTTTATTGGCCCACTTTATTTAAAGACAGCCATACCTTTTGCAAAAGTTACGAAAATTGTCAAAAATTAGGGTCCATTTCTAAAAGAAATATGATGCCTCTGAACCCTATCCTTGTCATTGAAATTTTTGATTGTTGGGGAATTGATTTCATGGGTCAATTTCCATCCTCATTTGGATATTTGTATATTAAGTTGCGATTGATTATGTCTCAAAATGGATTGAGGCAATTCCATGTCGACAAAATGATCATAAAAGCTGTTCTCAAATTTTTAAAAGAAAATGTCTTAAGTGGATTTGGAATCCCTCGAGCTATCATCGGTGATGGGGAACACATTTTTGTAATAAACTATTTGAATCTTTAATGAAGAAATATGGTATTACCCATAAAGTTGCTACCCCTTATCACCCTCAGACAAGTGGACAAGTAGAATTAGCAAATAGGGAAATTAAACAAATTTTAGAAAAAAGCAGTTAACCCAAATCGTAAAGATTGATCTTTAAGACTAAACGATGCACTTTGGGCTTCTACCGTACTGCTTTTAAAACATCTTTAGGTATGTCACCCTATCGGTTAGTCTATGGAAAACCTTGTCACTTGCACAGAAGCTGGAGCATAAAGCATTCGGGCCATTAAAGCTTTCAATTTAAATCTTGATGATACTTGCAAGTTACGTAAATTGCAAATAAATGAACTTGAGGAATTGAGAAATGATGCATATGAAAACTCAAAAATTTATAAAGAAAGAACAAAAGCTTTTCATGACAAATCTATTTTGAGGAAATCTTTTGAAATTGGTCAAAAAGTTCTGCTTTATAATTCTCGTCTTCACCTATTCCCTGGAAAATTGAGATCTAGGTGGACTGGTCCTTTTATTGTCAAACATGTATATCCTTATGGGGCCATAGACATTGAGAATCCTAGGAATGGTAATGTGTCTAAGGTCAATGGACAAAGACTTAAACCATTTCTGGAAAATCAAGCTGCTGAGGTAGAATTCATTTCCCTTTCTGATCCTTGTTATGTGAAAAATTTACTCTAATTTTGTAGTTTTATTTTGTTGTGTAGCTCTTTAGCTCCCCGGTAAAATGGTGGATGACGGTACTCCGTGACTCTCAAGTCGGTTTGCTCTCTTTCAGTTTCCCAAAATAACTGATTTCTTCTTCTTCAAAATGGATATCATTCTTCAAACCTGAGAAAACATTTTCCTTCTCTTCCTCAAAATGTTCTAACAAAAATTTACAAGGCTAGATGTGAAAGATTGAGATTGTTAATGCACAAAGGTATACCAGAAGATGTACGTTGGATAATCGAAGCAAAGGTCAGATTAGTGGTGAGTCTTCAATCTCATTTGACTCATACATGCCAGTCTTGATAGAAGTTCATATTCTAAAAGGAGAAGAGCAAAAAGATTACAAGTCTGTCACATATGTGGACGATGGAATTGTAACAAGCGATGTCGTTCTTTGGGGATGGTTTCCAAAAACAGAGAAGATAAAATTTTCTTCATTAAGAATGGGTGAGTAAAGAGTCATTAGATGATATCTTATTGACTCTTGATACGCATTCTTGTGGTTTGGTGCATCGTGAACTTCTTAATTTGTGGAATCTCTTCAAGGATGAACAAAAGCAATATAGTCTTAGGAATCTGACTCTAAAAGACCTGTTTGCCAATTTATAAGAAAATTGGATGGGAAGCTTATCCTCGACTCATAGAAGGCGTTTAAGCCTTTTCTGGACGTGAAACCAGAGGCAGATGTGAGCCACATCCACAACAACATGTACATATCTTCTTCTTCTTCTTCTTCTTCTTCTTCTTCTTCTTCTTCTTCTTCTTCTTCTTCATGTTTAAAAAAAAAGAGAAAAAAATAAAAAAAAAAGAAAGAAAAAAAAATAATAAAAAGAAAAAAAGAAAAAAAAAGAAAAAGTATGTATACATCTTGGGTTTGGCTTTGGTAACACACAACGTGAATGGGAAAATGCATGCATCTGATCCAGCCTTCTTAATTGAAAAACAAAGAAGGTAGATTGTATCCACATGTGAGGCGGCCGGTCGTATTATGGCCACTTATCCCTTTTGGGAGCCCATGTTGCGTTGGTCTTGAATGGGTCTAATCTTGGTCAACAATGCTTTGGCACAAAGCCGAAAAAAGCAGACTACCTCCATCCCAATCTCAAGTGAGTATACACCCGTCTTTCATCGGGTTTCTCACAACTTAAAAAAAAAAATAGAGAGGCGAAACTACGGTTGTACTTGGTCTTTAATTAGATTAGGAGCCCAGGGCGGATGCCGTCTGTCATAGACTCGGGAGGAGACCTTCACACGCTAGTATGTAAATAAAGTTTGTGTGCCATGCTCGTAGAGAGCCGTGTGCTACATTCCCGGTTCTTGGAACCAAGGCTCAGAGTGGCCGATGGACGAGAAAGAAGCGTCCTGTCTTTACGGTGAACGGAAAGCGTTATCCGAGTGTATACTTACTTTAATTAGTAGGTCTCTATGGCGAGTTCGATTGGCTGCGGTCGGTACCATCTTCTTAGAATACGAGGCCTTTAATTAGGTTTGCGGGAAGATAGAGGCATTCTTCCGTAAGCGGGACGGAAAGGATTCAAAGGTTCTTGTTGTCGGTTCGGCAATCCTTGTGGAATTCATATGTTGCACTTGGTGACACGCAACTCAAATACATGCCACTACTGCATTCATGACACGCGGTATAAAGATACGCCATGAAAAGCGTACATACGGTATATCTTCGTTTATTATTATATTTCTTTTATCTTTGTATGATTTTGTTGTATTTTGATTTTTGGACGAGACGATCCTTTGAGCGGGGTCCTTCGGGGGTTTCTAAACTTCTTTACCCTGATGGTTTTCTTGAAGTTAAAAAAAATAAAAAATAAAAAATAAAAAAAATAAAAAAAAATCAAATAGTGAAAAAAAAAGAAAAAGAAAAAAAAGATTTTGTTTTTTATTTTCAAACTTTTCTGACAACAGCCAACCTACCCATATAGGTGCTATGATTATTTTTCCCTTCTTTTCCCTATTTAAACACTTCATTCTCTTCACTTTCCTCCAACTCATAATCATTCGGAGGAAGGTGAAATTATGGGACCACACATTCGTAACATTAAAAATGTACGTATTTTTGTGGGTCAAGTTATGGGAAGAGTTTAGAGTTTATAAGTGTAGCAAGCGCTCTTGGTCGAACACTTGCTGCAAGGAATATTCATGTTGTATATGGGGGTGGTTATCGTGGGTTAATGGGGGCTGTATCACTCTCTGCATTTCTAGGAGGCAGTCAGGTTTTAGGTGTTATTCCTAAACCCTTAGCTCAAAATAACATCACTGGCAAGACAGTTGGAGAAGAAATTCAGGTATCATCTATGCATGGCAGAATGAAAATAATGCTTGACAACTCTGATGCATTCATTGCCTTACCAGGTGGTTTTGGTACTTTGGAAGAAATTTTTCAAATTGTCTCTTGGGCCCAACTGAACATCCACCATAAACCCATTGGTTTGTTAAATGTTAATAATTTCTTTGATTTTTTGTTATTTTTTCTTGATAAAGTGTGGAGCAGAAATTTATCACTCCTTGACAAGAAAACTTCTTATCTCTGCCTCCATTTATTGATGAGCTCATTGATAAATTAGAAGCTTTTGAGTATGAACACGATAAAGTCCTAGCTCGGATAAATTGGTCATCAGAAGCGATGAGGGAAGCGACAAGAAAAAAAAAGCCGAGATCGACACTTCATCTTTAATGAGTTTGATTTTATTTATCGTCATTTGTTTCTGGTTTAAATTTGTGTCGATTTCTCGGCGGGTAATATCTTCTATCCTTTACTCATCTATATTTTAACATTGCGGACAATGTTGTGATGTAGTTGGGGGAAGGATAAGGATAGTTAAAAAAAAAAGTAGGGAAGTATGATATGATTTTCATGAACTTGCTAAACTAATGAATATTGGCAAAGTAAGGAGTAATTTTACTCCTGAGACGCATTTTAGTTGAAGAAAGTATGTTTAGTGAGATAAGTATCTGAAACCTACAACAAAACCAATTAAGGATGGCGAGTAAGGAGTAAATTTTGCCCTTAAGGTAATTTTACTTTTGAGACGCATCATAGTTGAGAAAAAAAAAAAACCATTTTAGAAGTAGCAAAAAGCATATCTTGGGTCATAGCATAAATTTTCTTCTTTCTTATAAATCACATGCTTGGATATGAATGTTGAATTGATGGATTGAGAATGATAGAAATATGCCTTGTGAGATTTTGAGCCTATTGATGAATGGATTGAACATTTGTACCATTCTCTTCTTTCTTGTGTGATTTTCACTGTGAAAATGTTACTCTAGAACTTGCTTTGATTCTTTTTGAGGTTACATTTTCACATGCATACATAAATATGATTGAGGCATTTTAAAATAGCTACTTTGACCAAATAGCCATCCTTGTATATTTTTCCTTGTGTAACCCATTTGAGCTTATTTGGCTAGTTCTTGTTTTTAGCTTATTACGTACCTTTAAAAAAAAAGAAAAAAAAGGAACATGTTTTTACCTGACCTTAGGGAATAAGAGAGCATTGACTTTGTTCTTAAACAAGTGTGGGGGTGTGTGTGTGTAAAAAAAAAGCGAAAAAGTAAAAAAAAAAAAAAAAACGAAAAAAAGAAAAGAAAAGAAAGAAAGAGCTGACCATCTGATACACTATGTGACATATCCATATCTAGAATAAAGATGGATGCTTGGAAACAACAGGAAGAGAAGGAGAAGGTTTATGCCTAACAATGAATCCAACTCATCAATTTGGGATTAATCTTCAACAAAACATTAGTCAAATATTGGTCATTGTCCTTATTGATGAATGTTCTCAAATATCTTTTCCACTCTAACTATACCATAATGCTCTTTTATTCTCTTTGGTATTTATCTTCTTATGTCCATATTATCCCTCCTTCTTTACCTTGACCCGTTACAACCTTGAATAAAGTCCTCTTGATTTTTGTGTGCATGTGTTCGAGTAGTGGAGAAGTAGAAGATAAGCAAGCTTATGGTAGTGTAATTTTTCATGGGTTGAATTGAGTGAAATACTTACCTTTTAATGCTTGAAAGATTAAGAGAGAATCTTGAGAGGATCTATCATTCTTGATTCGTTCTTTTAACTGAAGTTTCCTTGCTTGTTGGTTTGAGATGTGAAGAAATATTACCTCAAAAAAAAAAAAATGCTTTGTTCCCTTGAATGATTTGGTTGCTCTTCTTGTTTCATTAAATCTTTTAGAATTTTTAGCTTTTGAGTTTGTGTCATTTTTTTCTTTGTTCCTTAGTTTTTTTGTTCTTATGTGTTTTGCTTTCGGGAGTGCAAAAGTTTAATGTGGGGAATTTGATAATAATGTATTTTATGCATTTTATAATCCTCTAACTAGGCTTCTTAAGGTTCAATTTGGCTTAATTAAGTTGATTTTGTCACATTTTATGAAATTAAGCTTAATTGGATCATTGAAGAAATTATTGCTTAAATTATCATTAATTTGGGTGATTGCATTCTTAAGTAAAGTGGCCACAACTTGAGTTGTAATTATCGATTAATGTGATTCTGGTCTTGTTGGAAAGTTAAGATAATTCTCTAATAACTATTCACTGATAGCAAGAACACATTAATAGAATATATTTCATTCATTGTATAACTTTCTTACTTGGCTTTTTCAGTAAACTGGCTATAATTTGAGTTACAAATATCCGATGGATGTGATTTTAGTCTTGTTTTTAAGCTAAGATAAATTTCTACAACTTTCATGAAGGCCTCAAGACCAGAAACACATGTTTGGATAACTCAAATTGGAGTTGAAGCAAAATCTAGTGTTTTGAACCTGACAGCTTGACCTTTATGCACTCATTAGGCTATATCTCGGGCTATTGGAGTTCAATAATTCTAAAATTTTGACAGTGGAAGGTTAAGACCCATATCTACAACTTTCATGAAGAACACAAAAGCTAGTTCGGATTCCTTGAAGGTGATATTGGGCTTAGAAGTCAGAACAGAGGTGCTGACGTTGGGCCTGACCCATGAGCAGTAATTGGGCCATATCTTGGGCTGTGGTTATTGGATTTGGCTAAACTTGGTGTCTCTGGAAAGCTGAGACAAATTGCTAGAACTTTCATGAAGACCACTTGACTCAAAAATGACGCATGCCATGAGTTCAGAAGGGAAACATTTCGGAGACAAGAATCCACCCACCATTTATCTCTTTTATCATTTTGTTATCATCATCCATCATCTCTTTTGGCTATTTGTACTCTTCTAATTCTATAAAAAGAGGCAATGGCTGATCATTTGAGGGTGTTAGCTTAGTGTTAGTCTAGATTTTACTTTAATATTTGTATGTTGATTGCTTCCTTTGTTGTAATTTTCTCTTGTTCTTAAGTGAAGTTATGTTCATCTTTCTCTTCTTCTCTCTTTCTTTCTTCTTGTCTATGAGTAACTAAATTTTCATCTTGCTTGGGTGAAAAAGGTGAAGCTCTTGGTAATAAGTTAAGGTTAGATTAATTTCTTTCTTGTGCTTTAAATGATATATTTTTATGTGATCTTTATATGAGTTGTATGTTATTTCCAATTAATTTAGAAACTTTTCTTGTATAATGAATATCTTGATCCATTGTAGACAATAGGATTGGCACAGTGGATGCTTTTGACGATTTACAAGTATTGGTAGATAGTTATTGGAACCATTATATGATTACATAATTGAACTTTGAATGTTAAATCTTCCGATTGGAATCTTCATTATGCATGATTTCAATTGAGTTATAAAACGAAATAATCTTATCTTTAATTTATTACCAAGAGTGGTTCTCTAACCCAAGCAAATCCTTTTCCTTTGTGAACTCATATCATCTTTAATTTTGTGACACATCTTTTCTTTACCTCAATTAATTAGTTTTCCTTCATCAATTCCCTGTGGATCGACCTCGGACTCGAGAATTTATTACTTAAGACAACCTACACTTGGGTTTAAAACTATATAATTATATCCCATCAAGCGTCCCCACCCCACCCCTCGTCGTCGCGTCCCTCACCTCACCCTACCCCACCCCCCTGCTGCGTCCCCACTCCACCCCTTGCCGCGACCCTCTCGCGTCCCACCTCTTGATCCAGATCCAAGTCGCAAGAAGAAGATCCAAGCCGCCGTCGCACCGCTCATTTTACCGTGAGTTGCGCCACCCAACGACCAGATCTGCAAGCCTAGCCTCACCGTGCACAAACGAATCCGCCGTTATCTGCGAACCAGAACCTGCGCCGTCGTCCGCCGTTCGAGCGATCAGCCGCACCACCATCTTCTTCTTTCCTCTGGGTTTTCTCTTCGCGGATGTAATGCTCTTCGCAGATCTGGTTTTCTGGTCGTGAATCTGGTTTTCTGGTCGCGGATCTGGTTTCCTCTGGATTTTACTGTTGAGATACATAGCCTCTTTCTCGCCCATTTTCTGCGCTGTTGAGGAGAGAAAATTTTTTGGTGGGCCCCACACATAAATTTTTCTCTCCTTTCAGTTTTCTCTTCACAATCAAACGAGAGAAAATAGAATATTCTCTTCATTTTCTCTCCTTCCCTTTTCTTTCCTCTCGTTTTCTCGCGTTCCAAACAAAGCATAACATACCACACACCATTGCTCGTTGGAATACATTAACTACAACACCATTACTCTTTGGAATACATTAACTATTAAGTGTGTGTTTGGATTAAAGTTGGTAAATTTAAGTTTAGTTGAAAGTATATTTGTAAATTTATGTTTGGTAAAAAGTGAGTTTATAGTAACGTAATTTATGTTTAGAAAATATTGTCTGAAAAGTGAGTTTGACAAAATGAATAATAGTGAAAAATGAACTCCAACTGATAAAATTAATGCTTTTGATCAAACGTACGTTTGATACCAAAAGTATGTTGAAATAGTAAAAATCAACAAATAACCAAACAAAATGTTTGCTTCGTTCAAGAATCGAAAAGCACATTATAGTCCAAATGGAATTTCTAACTGAGTTCCAAACATACTCTAAGTGTGTATTTGAATTGTAGTTGAGGTTTTCAAAAGTGAGTTAGGATACCTCGAACGTAGTGCAATGTTGTTTAGGTTATTTTTTTTTCAGTTGGTGTTGGAAGAAAAATTAAGATTTGGCAGTTTGTCGGATGATGATGATTTTTGGAAAATTTTTGGAGCCGACAGAAGTGCTAAATCGACAAAAGCGATGAATGAAAAGGGGGGATTTGAAATGACTAAGGGATTGATATCCGACATGAAGATCATATTTTCGATGGAAATTGGTTAGAATGGTCGGGTACTGTTTTCGTCGAAAATTAGGTATTTCTTTTGAGAAAAAAACCGCTAGAACGTGTTGGTTTTTAGAATGTCGATTATTTTTTGTGATGTCTATAAATAGTGGTGTGCGTAATGTAAAAGGGAGGTTATTTGTTGATAAAAATCCTAACATCTCAACCCGAAGCAGATTAGGATTTTGTCCAAGTATGCCTTCCTTTACCATTTCATGTCATTTAAATTAATGCAATGTTCTTTTAAAATTCTTTACTTTTTTCAGTCTTGTTCTTTTAAATTCTTTTTACAGTTCTTCGCACTTTTATTTGCTTTTCTTTACTGCTTTTCCATTTAAATTCTGCACTTTAATTTCGTGCCATTTACATGCTTTCAGTTAATTTTCTGCATTTTTAAGATTCCTGCAAAGTTTCTTTAAATTTCTTTAAATCTTTTCAAGCTTTTCTTTCTGCAATTTTCCTGTTTATTTTACTTCAAATTCCTTTCTGCATTTTCCTATTCCTTAAATTTCCTTTGTTTGCTGTTAAAACCATTTTCATAAACGAGATTACCACATAACTCGTGAACCCGCATTCGTTTGATAAAATATATTTGTTTGTTGGAATTAATTCTAAGTCTTTGAACCAATATTCCGCATAAACAAATTGGCACGCCTGGTGGGACGAGTTTAGAGTAACTCGTAGTGTCATAAGAAATGGTTTTATGCGTTTAAGGAGTGGAAGATTTATCTACTCTTCTCAGAATACGCAAACCATGAGTAATATAAGTAGTCAGGCGTCGGATACACCTTCGACAGCCGTTACTGTGCCACCCTCAAATATCGTTAATACTGGGTCGGTAGAGGATGTTATAGCAACTGGTGCTCTCCGGAGTAATCCAGTAGTAGAACAAGTGGTGCCTGGAATGACTCAGCTATCACCGAGTCAGCCAAGTAACCAAAGCATAATAAATTCAAATTCGAGGTTTGTGCCCCAATATGGGTTGCCACCGAATTATGTACCTCCTGTTATGACACAAACGGGAATTGGTGCTACTTTAACTAATACTGTCGGACAATCAGTAGTTTCGCAAGGCCAACCACAGATAAGTTCGGCCTTGGCAAGTTTTGATAGCCAAAGAGTAGGGGTTGCAAGTACAAGTAATCCAATTCCCTTTCGACAAGAAAGACTGAATTTGGGACCAGTTTTCCCAAACATGTCGAGAGATAATCCCCAAAATGTAACAGGGCCAACTATGAATTCTTTGGCCAGTTTTCGACAACAAATGGATGAGAGTAATCATGATATGGTGCATATGTTCACTCAGCAAATGGGTGCTGTGATTACGCCAGTCATGGAAAATACAAATAACATTTGTAGTGCATTGGCTCAACAAATGGCCAGGCTAAACCAAGCCTTAGGACTAGGTGATGTAGCCAGTGATAATATTCAGGGAGTCCAGTCTGGGGTAAACAGAGAATTGGTTGCACCTCAGGCAAATATGGGACAAAATCCACAAAATTTAGATCAACCAGGCCAAAATGATCAGCCTCGTTTGGAATATGGAAATGTCCATGTACTCCATCGAGGAAATGAAGATCAAATGGCCAGAAATGATGTAGTCATGAGGTTGCTTCGACAAAATCTTGGGGGGCACCAAGTAATTGAACAAAATGTAAACCAAGTGGTAGAACAAGTGCTGAATAGATTTGGTTTCAACGTTGGCTACGCCAACCAACCATATTTTGTATCAGCATTTTCTGAATGGGTCCAATAGGCAGAATTGCCTAGAGGAGTTAAGATTCCAAAACTTTCTAAGTTTGCAGGAGAAAGTGGGGAATCGACCGGCGAACATATTGCACGGTTTACAATAGAAATGGGGGAGTTGGCCATTGTTGAAGGCCTTAAAATGAGATTCTTCCCAAGTTCCCTCACAAAGAATGCTTTTTCCTGGTTTTCGACATTAAGACCAAATTCAGTCCATTCTTGGGCTCAATTGGAAAGAAGCTTTCATGATCAATTTTTTAGAGGGGATTTGAAAGTAGGACTTACTGAGAACTTTTCAACATCAAAAGGATGTATAATGAAACTGTGGATGACTATCTTGCTAGGTTTCGACAAATGAGGAGTAGATGTTTTACTCCTATACCTGAGGTTGAAATAGTAAAGATAGCTGCAAACGGTTTAGATTATTATATAAGGAAGAAGTTAGTGAATCAACATTTGATTGACCTTGCCCAACTAGGTGAAAAGGTTAGGTGATAAACACATATTTTATTCATTAAGAAACCCTTATATTTAGTCATTTACACTCTCCATATTCTTAATTGATTGAGTTTGACATGATTTTGTGAGTTTGAGCTCAAATTGGTCCTAATTGAATATTTTCAGCATTATTGAGATTTTACACTGTTTCTGTATTTTGGTCATAACTTGAGTTCCTGATATCTGAAAATCATGAATTTTATCTTGTAGGAAAGCTAAGAGGAAGCTCTACAACTTTGATGAAGAGCTCGAAGTCCGATTCAGATGTCTAATGGACCTAAGTTTACATGGAAGTCAGAATACGGGTTCTGTCAGTAGAATCCGAACAGTGTGCACTCATAAAATCATATCTCAAGATGTAATAATGGAGATGGGCTGAAATTTGGACAGTGGATATTCAAGATCCAAATAAACAACTTTCATGAAGAACACATTTTCAGAAAAAGAAGTCTAGTAGGTCATTTTGAGCTTGCAAGTCGGAACATTAGGCAAATAGAACAATTAAAAGTTGAGAAGATTCAAAAACAAAAAAGATTTCTTAAAAGAGAAAAGGTGGCGTTTGTCGGATTAGATGAACCCGACAATGAGTTTGAAGGCAGCAGCGATGATGAGTTTGAAGTTAACATTGCTGAACTTCAGAATGGTCCTCCTTATGTTTGTCAGGCATTACAGCCTACTAGAAATAAGGAGAAAATGGGTTACGTTAATAGAAAAACATATACATTTGACGTAACTAAAGCCGACAAGATTTTTGATTTGTTATTAAAAGACAAACATATTAAACTGTAGGAAGGCCATAGGTTGTTAAAGATGGATGAACTTAAAGACCGCAAATATTGTAAATTTCATAATAATTTCGGTCATGTTACTAATGAATGTGTTCGTTTCAGAGACTTAATTCAAAAGGCAATAATGGATGGGCGTCTGAAGTTTGCCGACAAGCTTAAAGCGGACATGAAAGTTGACACAGATCCGTTTCAGGCTGAAGTATCTTGTGTTGATCAGCAAGTTCCTCTAAATGTTGGGATGCTCAACATTAGGAGATTGCAAGAATTCAACGTAGATACAAAGGATGCAACCGACGTATATCCTAAACCAGGAGAGTCTCTTGAAGCATTTCTTGAGAGAAAGAAAGATGAGGGCAAGGTAAGGTTGTGCCCAAGGTGTAATGCAGTATATGATGAGATTGCTGCGAAGAAAGCTGCTGAAGAGCAACCAAGCATCCAACAGAATAAAAGAAACGTTCTCGATAAAAGAATCTGGGGACCACAGAAGACTTTTCATACTCCAAGGCCAAAGCCAGTTTTCACGCCTAGGCCTAATATGAATGGTTGGTTGGTCGAATCTCAGGGATTTGTGAGAAACAGAGCTCATGATAGATCCTCTAAGACTAGGGTGCCACCTGCTAATGTTACTGTTAATAAGTGGGTGAAGAATTCCGTAATGGATGGACACATGTATTTTCGACGAAATGTGTCCGCCAGGAGGAATAATTTCCAAAGGGATCAACCTTTCTGGAATGAAGACTACAGGAATGGGAGGATCAATCTCGGAAAAACCTTGATTGGGCAGGATGAAGCAGGGCCATCGAAGGTTCTTCCAATGTCGAAAAGTAAGAAAAGAAGATTACAGAGATTGAGACAAGCGAAGAAGAGGAAGAAGTGGATGACCATTAACTTGTCTTAGACGAGAGGTTGAATGGTCGTCTACTCCCTGATGAGTCATTTTCATCATAATAACCATGTTGAAAAAACATTGGGTTATTACGATGATTACTGAAGCTCATCAAGAATATTACGATTCTTACTGAAGTTCAAAATAAGTGTCACCATCAAAACAGAGACCTTCTTCCATTTTTCCCATTGGGGAAAAGAAAATTATCGAACTCATGGAAGTTTCAAAGGAGAAGGTTGAATTATATTCGTTGAATCTTGGTGAATCAGGGAACACTATTTATAGGGAATTTTTGCAGAAATAGGTTATTAAATGACGTCTTGTAACTTTCATTGTAATTAATTATGTTAATTATTATGCATAGTTACGAGATGTGTTAAAAGAAACGGAATAAAAGAGCATTTAAAATGTATAGAATTATGGAGAAATAATAAAAGCGTATGGGAAAATGATCAAAAGAAATGTTTTATTGAGTATTGGCTTGAAAGGCCATACAAATTCTGTCGGTTTGATAAATCGACAATAAAAAAAATGTTCAGAATTTTTGAAGGATCCCCCAGGAATCTTCTAGAGATTGCTTGTCGGAGCAGGCAGTTTGGTACTCTGCTTCAAGAAAATTAATTTTTGCCAATACAGTTTTGGCTTCCACAGCCCATTGCTTAGTATTATTGGCAATGCTCTGTTGTCTAGCGACCCCTTGTTCTAATGCTGTTTGGAGTTTTTGGTTGCGACGACGAGCAGTTTCAAGTTTTTTCTCCAAGTCTTCAATTTCCTTGTCGAGTTCTTCTTTTTTGGCTTTTCCTTTTGTCGATTTTCTTTTCAGTGTAATACTTTCACTCTTTCTTTGCGTCGATCAATTTGCTTCAAAATCATGGATTTCTCTTGAATTTCTTGTGTGTAAGCAGGAATGACTCGACGAATGACTGGCATTTTTTTGTTAAACTTTGAAGAAAATCTTTAACAGTTGTCGGAAGAGCTCGGCTAGTGATGGGTAATTGTTGAGCAAGAGGCTCAAGTTCGGTTACGACTGCCATCATTCTTTCTTGAAGAGGTTGGTCAGAGATCAAGTGTTCGAAAGAATAGGTGAAGGCATTTTTCAATTCAGTTAAGAGTCCAGTAATATGGGAATCACTGGAATCTTGTCCGAGTTGAGTCGAAGAACGAGCCGACTGAGGAGAACTTTGGTGGCCTCCCGACAGCATTGTAATCAATTCATCCAAATCTGCTTCCATATCCTCGCCACTTTCTGGTACAGCAATCATTAAGTTGGTTGGAGGAGATGGAGGTGGATTAATTGGAGCAAATTCCGCCAGCAGGGTTTCCATGTTGAATTCCTCTGGGATGATTTGATCGGGATTGGTTTGTTCTGAATGAGAAGGACCTTCAATGCTTGGGGGGATTGGAATTTGCTTTAAGACTTCGACAGTATGGGATTCTGTCGGAAGTGATGAAGAAATGGTAGATGCAGCAAGGACTGAAGATGTATGAGTTTCTGGAAGATTCTCGGTCCTTGGCCTTTGTGGGCTAGCCAACTGTGTCGAATCCTGAAGTCGAATGGAAGAAATGTTAAAATAATTAATATATTAAAATGTAATTGGATGAAGTGAGATACATTACTTCAGGAGATTCTTTGAATAGGATCTTCGACTCTTGATTCGACAGATTGGTTCAAGAAGACAATCCGTGGATTGTTCATCTTCGGATCCTGAAATGAAAAGTTGGGTGTTAAATGAGTAGCAAGAACCAAGAATTTAGTGAAAGGAAGTGTGCAAATTTACCTCAGATGAAAGAAAAATGGTCTCTGTTTCTTCGACAGAAGGTTTTGAAGTGGAAACAGTGGTTTGAATTTTCTTTTTCTTTTTCTGAGGAGGAGAAAAAGGGTGAGATATTGTGCACAGTGTTTTAAAAAAAAAAAGTGCAATAAAGATGTATACCTTTGGAGGATGTTCTGGAGATGGAATTGAAGATTCGATAGGAGAAGCTAGAGTGGCAGGAGCGGATTCGCTAATCTGAGTCCGACATTAAGTTAGATTGAAACAAGTATATAGAAGAGTCTTGGTATATAGTCGGAAAAGTATATACCTTGAGGGTTTTTGATTTAGTAGCGTCTTGTTTCAAAGGACTCTTTGTCGGCATTGATGCAGCAGATTTAGCCTTTGAAGCCTTGGGAATAGGAGGTTTGTGAGCCTTCTTGCTTTTCTTCTTCTTTAAAGAAGTAGTTTCATCTTCTTCATCTTCATCGCTTCCTTGAGGCTGTTTATACTCCAAGGGTCTTTTCAAAGGGAGTGCTGTAAGAAGACATGTATATTTAATAAATGTGGGAGAAAATTCGAAGTAACAGAATATAAAGAGGAAAATACCTTCAGGTATTTTAGTGATGACTCGGGTGTTCCAAGCAAATTGTTCGTACGACAAGGCAAACCGACGAGTAAATTCAACTTCTGGAGTTCTTGTAAGAAAAATATTACTCACAGAATATGTCCTATCTAAAATAGGGAAGTTACCAGCCTTTGTAGGTTTACCTGGGAATTCGTCGGCTAATCCAAAACGAGCACAAGGAAGAGGCACTGGCTTTGGAAAAGGGATTTGAAAAGGTTCAAGCCGTGCTAAAGGATTTTTTATGGAAACTGAAAGAAATTTGGTAGAACATTTTTCCTTGTGTGCTCGTTTTAGATCGGCCACGATTTTTTCACAATGTCGAACAATTAGGCAAGGAAACCTGAAGTCCCACTTGATTTTGTAGTATTTTTCAAAAGCCTTGATATCCTGAGTATGTGTACCTTTGGTTTTTGATGAAGAATCTTGGTCCTGCACAGGAATCAGAATTTCAGTGACACGGCTTCGACAAATGTCAATGTCGATATGATAAGGACTATAGTATTCAGTCCACCAATCTACAAAATCCTTTGAAACTCCTCTGTAGGGGGTGAATGCAGAAATCTTGAAATGTTTCTTGTGCCTTTCATTCTTTGAGGCTACTCGAATGAGATCCGACATGCTTGGAAGATGGCCATTGATGAGGTGTTCTCTGGCTCTATGAGAAAAAGGCGCTGGAATAGCTTGACAGAATCCCAATTGTCGAGCTACTGAATTTGGCAGACATAGCTCTAAAGATTTGTCTGTCGAACCTGGGAGACCAGCCACTAAGACTTGTCGGCAGAGAAAATTCGACCAGACAGAAACATTGTCAGCATGAATAAGAGGGTCATCAGAAAGAATTGGTCGAGTAAACCACTCGGGACCAAAGGAACGGTCAGCGAAAGGAGCAAAATATATATCTTCAGTACTAAAAGAGATAGAATGAAAATACTGAAGAAATACATGAAATTCTCCAAGCTCTGTTTATGAGCTTTCTCATGCTTCACATGGCAAAGTCTAATGCCATATGTAGCAAGAGAAACTGTCGAAGGAGAGGAATCAACTAGGTAATCTCCTAATATGGCATTCAACCAAAGTTGAAGTAGCCACATTGGACCACCAGAGTTGGTTTTCTTTATTTGAGCTCTGATGCTCTGGACAATTTCACCTATGCTCAAATAGAGATTGGCTAGGAGAAATTGACCAAGAGCTAGTCGTCGACCTTCATGAAGTAGATTGGCAAGCTGAAGAAAAGATTTGGATATTTGTACTGATTTAGAACCAATAGCATAAGCTGAAAGCCAGAGTAGAAGAAAGGCTATGTGTTCTTCATCAGTTACAGAATCTGATCCAGAGGAATAAAAATTTATGAAATTGGAAAAAGAAGTTGGAGCTTTTGAGTATACATCAATAGTGTTTGTGGGTTGAAGAACGGGTGTGATTATTTCCCCATCTGGTCGAAGACCAGTTATGGCAGATATGTCGAAAAGTGTTGGACCCATCATGCCATAGGGAAATTGGAAAGAGTTGGTGGTTTTATTCCAGAAGAAGAAAGAAGCACCTAGCATGCAAGAATCCATTTTTATGGGATAGCGAGAAAGCTGGATGCAATCAAAAATTCCTATTTCCCTCCAAAGACTTTCTTTGGAAGCCTGAACTCTGTCAAGCCATTCAACGTACCCATTGATATGGGTTGGAGGAGTTCTAAACAACCTTTCGGATTTTCCAAAATAGCTAATAGGAATGGAGGGAAGAGAAGCCAAGATAGCTTCTTTGGGACTTTTGCAAGGAAAAAAAGAATTTATTTCGTCCAAAATAAATTTCTTGGGCAAAACTGGACCTAGGAAAGCAGCCGGAGGGTCCAAAGACAATGAGGAGTCGTTGATGGGAAGTATTACCTTCGAGAAGTGCCAAAGTTCAGATTTTTGCAGAACTGGGTCTTGGAAGACTGCATGATTACCCAAGTCTGTTGTTGGCGCGTTGGGAGTTTGGGAGCCAGAAGCCATTGGAGAAGGTTGTAAAGGAAATAGGTAGGAGTAAGAAATTGAAAATGATGAACAGTGAGGAGAAATAAAAGGTTGAAGATGGTGAAAAGTAATATAGGGTAAGAAGTCGTGCGGATTTCAAACGATTAGTTTTTTTCGCGAGAAAATAGGGGTAATCATGAGCCCTATTTACTAGGAGCGGCTATTTATTGATTGCTATGATAAGATTGATTGTGGCCGTTCAGATATTGATGAAGAGATTTGATTAGATTTGGAGATATCTATGTGAAAGAATTTTAAAATTTTTTCTTTCTTCTGTCGACGTCGAAAGAAAAATTTTGGGGGGCATTTGTTGGAAGAAAAATTAAGATTTGGCAGTTTGTCGGATGATGATGATTTTTGGAAAATTTTGGAGCCAATGAAGTGCTAAATCGACAAAAGCGACGAATGAAAAGGGGGGATTTTAAATGACTAAGGGATTGATATCCGACATGAAGATCATATTTTCGATGGAAATTGGTTAGAATGGTCGGGTACTGTTTTCGTCGAAAATTAGGTATTTGCTGCAGAAAAAAACCGCTAGAACGTGTTGGTTTTTTAGAATGTCAGTTATTTTTTGTGATGTCTATAAATAGTGGTGTGCGTAATGTAAAAGGGAGGTTATTTCTTTGATAAAAAATCCTAACATCTCAACCCGAAGCGATTCTGAGGATTTTTGTCCAAGTATGCCTTCCTTTACCATTTCATGTCATTTAAATTAATGCAATGTTCTTTTAAAATTCTTTACTTTTTTGATCTTGTTCTTTTAAATTCTTTTTCTGATTCTTTGCACTTTTATTTGCTTTTCTTTTCTTGCTTTTCTATTTAAATTCTGCACTTTAATTTCGTGCCATTTACATGCTTTCAATTAATTTTATGCATTTTTAAGATTCCTGCAAAGTTTCTTTAAATTTCTTTAAATCTTTTCAAGCTTTTCTTTCTGCAATTTTCCTGTTTATTTTACTTCAAATTCCTTTCTGCATTTTCCTATTCCTTAAATTTCCTTTGTTTGCTGTTAAAACTATTTTCATAAACGAGATTACCACATAACTCGTGAACCCGCATTCGTTTGATAAAATATATTTGTTTGTTGGAATTAATTCTAAGTCTTTGAACCAATATTCCGCATAAACAGTTGGTTCAACATACTTTTCCTTTCAAAAGTAAATTGGGATCAAAGCAATATTTTTTTTACTTTTGTGTTCAGTTAAGCCTAAAAATAATCTTTCAAATTCACTTTTGAAACAAAAATTCCAAAACATAAATTAGTTACTGTAAACTCACTTTCAGCCAAACTTAAGTTTATAAATACACTTTTAACTAAACTTAAATTTATCAATTACAATTCAAATACACACTAAGTGAGCTATATTATACATGATCTGAGTCCTTACAAGCCTATACGAATTTGTAGGTCTTACAAGTTTAAGTGGGCTCAAAGTCGGCTATATGTAGTTTATGACAATTATTTATATGGGGGGAGGAAATGATAAAGAACGTTGGTACATTGGCCAAATGAATTATTCTTTGATCATATTTAATTTAGTGCTAGTTATAAAAATTTGATTATTTTAAAAATTAATTATTTTAATAATTAAATTATGAAAATTTAATTATTTTAATAATTAATTATATTTAAATATATTAAATAAAAATTAATTTTAATTTAATATATTTTATTTGAATGATATAAAAAATTATTTTTATGTATTAAATTATTAAAATAAGTATAAAATAATTAAAAAAATTATTTAATTGATAAAATTATATTTACATCTCAAAGTGTAAGGAATAATTTATAATCTAAAATCATAAGTTGAAATTTCAATATTATAAAAAAATTACTAAAATGTATTGAATTTCGTATAAAAGTTCAAATTAATTTTACCAAATATGATTAAATACTGTTACAATAATTTTTTTTAAAATGAGAATAATTTTTCACAAACACTCTTTTAATATATCAACATTCAATCATCATTCCAACAAATCATACCAAACCAAACCAAATTGCATCTTTAAACTTGTGCATATCAATTTAGACAACCACCGAATTTAGGTTGATTGTACTGTAACAAATCAGATTCTTTAAGTTAAATCAAATTATATCTCATGATTATCAAGTTTAAACTTTTTTTTTGTTTTATCAAGTACATACTCTTTAATTACTCATTGTCGAATAACACGTAAAGTATGCTTACCTATAAAATTCCCAACACAAAAAAATATGAAAAAAAAAACTCAGATTCATATTGCATCCACATTAATATTTATAATAAAGGAATAATACTTAATTGTATATAAGAAGAGCACTGAGTCAATTTCATATTCACAGGTGACTCGCAATGCTATGTTTCTGACAAAACCAATGAGCTCTCTGACAAATCTCTTTGAAATTAATCTTTTTGAAATGTAACCGAACCACAAACCCGAGCAATATTAAACTCACAAAACCAATGACCTTACACACTTAAACCTCCACAAATCACGCCCCCACATAGATATTAACCCAGATTACATTGTACAAAACACTAAGCCTCCATTTCAGAAATTGTATGTCCATTCCCTCTCCTACAGACAAAATCCCAGCAACTCAGAACAACAACTCACAAGCAGAACCCCATAATTGAATCCTCAAGTTCAGATAGCAATACAAACATAGTAGCTCAAACAAATAATAATCAAACAAATTACAGTAAAAATAACGTTTACACCATATTTTACCTCTTCATAACATGAGACAACAATAACCTGAGATAGAAACTTGGGTACTCAATTACACTAAAAAGGCCAAACAAAATGACTCTAGGAGTCAATATGGACCAGCCCACCCCAGTTAGCCATAGCCCACGTGGGCTAGGGCTAAAAGGCCCATAGAACCAAAAATCCCATAGGGTCATGTAGCTTATCAAATCAAGCCAGTGAACAAACATTTCCACAAAGCAACCAATTGAATAATAAACAACAAATGGTAAATAATTATCATATACGTTAAACAAAAGGGTAACTAATTTTGTTAAATTTAAACATAACAATAAAAAAAAAATAAGCACCTCCTATTTCCATCTTCCTCTCTGAGCTTCCTCCTCTGCATCATCATTACCTCCCTCAGGATTTATGACTTCTACCTATTCATATTCCACTAATCTAGAATCAAAGGAGAAACATATATAAGCTTACATTCCACTCAAAATCACTACATTTCTTAGTGACGAAACCGATAACATCCACACAAAAAGTTTAAAAAACTGAAACAAAAATAGATGAAAGCAATGGCTTCTTCCTCTTCACGGGCTTGAGCCACTTCACCATGCTGTACAAGTCCAATGCCCTTAACATTTATTTAGTTTTATAGGAAGGTGTGAAAAATGCATAGAGATGGTCGCACTTCACAATTAGCAATCTGACCTAAGTAATTATCAGCTCACCTGGTCCCTTAAGAAATATAGATTAGTAATAAAAACTTTTAAACTGGCTCTAGCATTATTAAATGTGACAAAACAGGTTTAACTCGTTATTTTTTTGTAAATTAGATTCAAGATTTCAATTCACTTTTAAATTTTAACTCGTATAACTCATCTTACTTAACCCGTGGATTAAGCAGGGTCGGTGCGAGTTGACTCGTCAGGTTGAGTTTTTTTTAATAAGTGTTACAAATTAATCTTATTATTTATGTTTGTGATATTTTTATAAATATGATACTAAATTTATTTTATTTTTTAATCTATATAAATTATAATTTTTCTATTTTTTAATTTTTATGTTTTTTTTATACATTTTATTTTATTTTTTAAGATCAACTCACTCACTTTTTTTTTTTTCTTTATGCGGATCAATCCATCAACCCGCCAATCCATATTAAAGCGGGATGGGTCGACTCTTTCAATCTATTTTTCAAAACGGACTAATTCGTCCCGTATTTTGGCAGGTTGAATGCGGAGCAGATCCGACTGAGCGGGTTAACCCAATTTGTCACCGGTAAGCATGATCCATGTTCATATGTAGAAGACCAATAGCCTTCAACAGAAATATACATTCTAATTATATAGGGGAAAATTAAATAAAAATTAAGCAAAAGTAGTAATTACACCTAAAACTAACATACAAGCATCTCTTCTAATGAATATTCCAACACAACATTAGCTCCCAACCATAAACATACAGAGTCATCGTCCTCTATGTGAGCTCGTGAATAAATGCCTTCTGACAGTTAAAATTCAGCAATAAGTTTTTGTATTTAAGTAAAGTCAAATATAAACCTAGTAGTTGATAACACAACTTTGTTTTTCAGTTGCAATAAAAACTGAACTGTTTATTAAATAGGTAGCACCGTATGGTTTATCAGTAGATCAAAATTAAATCTTTTAACTATACATAAAATGATGAGGAATTGACAATAATTACCGAAGGCTCCATAGCAACAGCTGAGCTTGGATTTTAGGGGGGGATTGTTAGATAGGAAGCCTTATAAACCACAGAAAGGAAGACGATGCAGGGATTGAACCATGACATGAAACATACCCCTTTAATATTCTGCACTACAGATGTAATATCATTTGCAATTCTACTGAGCATAATGCAAATTCGAGATATAGATCATAAAATTCAAAATTTGAACTTGAGTTAGCTCTTCATTTGAGGATAAAAAAGTGTAGAAAGATATATTTTAGGGTACAACTATGTGCAAACAGCCAGAGAGTTGTAGATATAAGTGTTCAGGGCATAATCTCTCCAAATAATAACAATGCAAGGAATGTCATATGCATAAATTCCATTTATTCCACACTAATCCAATCCCAAAACCATTTAAAAACAAAAAAACAAAAACTCGTTTAAGGGATCTACCACCAAAGAGCATGTAGAATTGCAAATCCTAAAAATTTGACATTTTGAGAACATCGACCAGGTCACAAAGCATAGTTAGTTGTTTGAGGGGAAATTAAACAGAAGAAAATGTACTAGTTGAAGACCTTTCTTGGAGGAAAATAAGGGCGGAGTTAACGTCGAGGCCTAATTGGCTGAGATAGGTGTGAACATCCTCTACGAACTGAGCCCCTGGTATTCCTCTTCGCTCCGTCACCCATGAACCTGACGATGAAGATGAAGAAGTCATTGTTGACACTTGACACAAGAAGTTTGTGTTGAAATCAACAAAACTGAAAATGAAAGAGCAGTATCTCACTTTTAATTGCTTATATCAAATCAAATACTATACAAATCAAATTGAGCATTCCACAGCACTATTTAAGACCAAATCTATAACAACTGAACCAAAAGCTTTAAAAAAAAAAACATTACCTGCCTATAATCTTCACGTGGGATCTCAACCACCAACCTCGACTGAAACAACTCTATCCAAAACACATAGACTTATCTTCTCCGACGATGGTAGGCGGATAAGCACAAAAAACCTTCGACGATGCTCGCTTCCACCCATTTCTCTTCTCCTCGGCCAGCTTCACTAGCTAAGAATTTGCAACACACTGTAAGATGAAATGTTATTTATTGCCTCCATCCAAGCTAAAAAACATTGTATCTTGATGTTTATTTCTGCTTACGACCTCATCAATTCTTTCATTATCTTTGAATAGAAGATCTATGATGCACGGATACGGGTACGGGTATCGGATACGATACGTATATGATATGAGGATACGACTTTTGTTAAAAAATTAACTTAACATTTATCAAGTATTCGAATATCGATCTTGATCGATATTGCTGATGACAAACTTATGAAGATCCGCTTCATAGGAATTGATTGATGATTAGGAAGATGAAATGTTAACCTTTTCACTGCAAGCCATCTATGATGAGTATCATACCCGAAAGTTCTCCAAACTGCTTCACATGGAGAGAGATATCTACAATTATAAAATTGTTTAATTTCATCAACAACTACATTATTTGCAGCATCTTCAATCTCTTTTGATTTTGCAACTGTTACTTTATCAGGACCCTTATTGACATATTTAAATAAATACTTGATAGAGTTCGACTTGTTGCAATACTCCATATTGACGTAAGCTTGGAATTTTATTAGAAGATATGGATTGTAAGGAACAACATTCATATTATCCATTTGAATTCTTTTTTTATTGTAGTTATTCTAGAGTTCCTTCTTCTATAAGATGGATATCCATCTTCATCAATAATAGTACCATTGACAAACTTTTTTGGATAGAATTTAGTACAAAGCCCTTCTTTCATGCAAGGAGATTTGGAGTGAGCTCTTCCACAAGGTTCGTGGATCATATATGTAGAAACAACATTAACCAACCTTGGATATAGAATTGGGTCAGGCAACACAGCAGATATCAGTTCATCAAGTTGATTTGTAGAGGATATTTGTTTTCAACATTCAACCAAAGCAATATATGAGCATGCAGAAGACCTAGCTTTTGAGATTTTATAGTATACATTCCTATTGAAACAAAGAAATAAAATATAGTCATGTTTATACAGACATTCTTAGAATATGAGTATGTGAATAATTGTATATTATTTTTCATTATTAAACAGAATGTACAAAGAAGATTATATATAGAGGCAGCTGCTGTACATTAATAACTAGCTTCTAGAAAATAAGCAGCAAATTAATAAAATACTAAAAACAATATCTACACTAAAAATCGTGAGAACACCGTCCACATAGACCACCGTCCAACACTCCCCCTCAAGCTGGTGAATATGCATTCTCCATTTCCAGTTTGGATACAATAGTTTGAAATGTTGGACTATTCAAACCTTTTGTGAGTACATCAGCAAGCTGACCTTGTGTAGACACATAAGGTGTACAAATTAAACCACTCTCTAGTTTTTCTTTGATAAAATATCTGTCAACCTCAATATGTTTCGTTCGATCACGTTGTACCGGATTATGAGTCATGCTGATTGCAGACTTATTATCACAATAAAGTCTCATCGGACCATCCCACTTGATCTTCAGATCTTCAAGAATAATTTTTCACCATAGTAATTTACACACACCTTGAGCCATAGCTCTGAATTCTGCTTCCGCACTAGATCGTGCTACCACATTTTGTTTTTTACTTCTCCAAGTCACCAGATTTCCACCAAGAAAAGTGCAATATCCTGTAGTCGATTTTCTGTCCACTGGTGATCCAGCATAATATGCATCGGTGTATGCCTCAAGTACCACACCTCCATTTCTCTTAAATAGAATGCATTTTCCTTGTGTTCCCTTAAGGTACTGCAATACTCGATATGTTGCTCGCAAATGAGATTCTTTTGGACTGTGCATGAATTGGTTAATCACACTAACTGCATATGCTATATCTGGCCGTGTGTGGGATAGATAAATAAGTCTTCCCACCAGACGCTGATACATTTCTCTATCAACTACAACATCTTCCTCTGCCTGTCCAAGTTTCATATTGGAATCTATAGGAGTACTTGCCGGTTTGTATGCTGTATGACCCGTTTCTTTTAGGAGATCCATAACATACTTTTGTTGAGAGATGAATATACTTTTCCTAGAATGAGCAACCTCAATTCCAAGAAAGTATTTTAACCTCCCCAATGCTTTAATTTCCAGCTCCTTGGCTAAACACTGACTCAAAATATATTTCTCCTTAACATCATCTCCTGTTACTATTATGTCATCAACATATACTAAGAGAGCTGTGACTCCCCCTGAAGGAGAGTGTTTAACAAGCAGTGTGTGATCCCCTTGGCTTTGTTTGTACCCCATAGCCAACTTCTAGCAAACCTTCCAAACCACGCTCGTAGTGATTGCTTGAGGCCATATAAGGCCTTTTTCAGCTTACACACAATATTAGCATGCAAATTCCTCCCATATCCTGGTGGGACCTCCATGTAGACTTCTTCTTCTTCGAGATCTCCATGTAAGAAAGCATTCTTGACATCAAACTGTTATAAATCCCAATCATAATTAGCTGCCAATGCCAATAATACTCGAACTGTGTTCATCTTTGCAACTGGTGCAAAAGTCTTCTGGTAATCAATTCCATAAGTTTGGGTATACCTTTTGACAACTAATCGTACCTTATACCTCTCTATGGATCCATCTGCTCTATATTTCACAGTATACACCCATTTACAACCCACAATTTTCTTTCCAGCCGGTAACTGCACTAGCTTTCAGGTTTTATTCTTTTCCAATGCCTCCATCTCCTCATTCATGGCTTGTTTTCATTTTCCATTGGACAAGGCCTCAGGTAAGTTGGTAGGGATGGCAATGGTATTTAGACTTATAAGGAAGGCTTTATGAGATGGTGAAAAATTATCAAAGGACAAGAAGTATGAAAGAAGGTATAGTGGCCGTTTTGTGCATTTTCTGGTTCCTTTCCTGATAGCTATCGGAAGAAATTGGTCACTACTATCCATATGAAATTCAGATTCATCTTGCAATAAAGGGTTAGATACTATTACCTTATTCGAAGGTTCCGAGTTGGACTCTTGGGCCTACATAGATTCAGTAACAGTCATCTTCCTTCTTGTGAACACCTGGCCTTTGCCATACCTTACATTCTCAAGAGCAGACTCAGCCACAGGATCAGGAATGGTTTTGGACACAGGTTCAACAGTAACATTAAGAGGATGATTAGGGACAATAGAAAGGTTATGAGAAGGACCTTTAGACATAGGAAGTAAGGACAAGTCAAGCAAGAAATCTTCCTTATCTTCCTTCATTGATTTCTCCCCCTGAAGATAAGGATGAGAAAAATAGGGCTCTTCTTCACTGAATGTAACATCCCTGGAGACATAGAACTCTCTGGATGGATGGTGATAACACTTGTACCATTTCTGGGTCGAAGAATAGCCCAAAAAGATACACTTTATAGCCCTTGGATCGAGTTTCCTCCTGTTTGGACTGTGAATATGGACAAAAGATACACATCCAAAAATTTTAGGGACAAGATTATTGGATGTGTGTAGATTACGATAGAAAGTTGAGAGGACATCCATAGGACTCTTGAACCCAAGACTTTAGTGGGCAAGCGATTTATAAGATAAGTAGAAGTCATAACAACTTCCCCCCCAGAAGGACTTAGGGACATTTCTCTGAAACAATAAGGCTCGAGTTTTTTCAAAAAGATGACCGTTTTTTCGCTCTACTAACCTATTTTGTTGTGGGGTATGAACACAGGATGATTCATGGATTATTCCTTCTTTTTGGAAAAAATGCAAAAGAGTCTGATTAAAGTAGTCCTTAGCATTATCGGACCTGAATCGTTTAATACCCACCCCAAATTGATTTTTAATCATGGAACAAAAATTTGGGAGAACAGTACTAATATCAGACTTGTGTTTGAGCAGAAAATCCAGGTAACACATGTACAGTTATTAATAAAAGATACAAACCATCTTGCCCCAGAGATAGTAGGAATGGAAGAGGGACCCCAAACATCACTGTGAATAAGAGAAAAAGGAACAAAACTTCTTGTATTACTAATTGGAAAACTGACACGCTTATGTTTGGCAAGTTCACATACTTCACAATGAAATTATTCAATACCAAGACCTTTACACAAAGAAGGAAAAAGACTCTTAACAATAAGAAAGGATGGATGACCTAATCTACGGTGAACAAGCCAAACTTTGTCTTTTTTAGTTGAAAGAAGTTCAGAGGTAAAAGAATATGGGTGTCCAAGTCCGCTCTTGGTCGTGTTTACTTGACAAGGTGCTTCAAGGAGGTAGAGGCCATCCTGCTCCCTGGCACGTCCAATCATCTTCCCCGAATCCTTGTCCTGAAAAACACAATGATCATTGTAAAAAATTACTTTGCAAGATAAATCTTTAATTAATTTCTGGATAGAAACCAAATTTGTGGACAATTTAGGGACAAGAAGGACATTTTTTAATGTCACTAGGGGGCTTAGTTGGACCTCTCCTATACCGGCTACAATGATCAAGGAACCATCAGCTGTGGATATTTTCTTACTGCTTGGGCATGGAGAATAGGTGGAAAATATAGTGGGGTTGTTGGTCATATGGTCTCTGGCTCCTGAATCCATAATCCAGGAGTTGGTAAAAATTGTACCCGAGACATTGAATCCAACGAAAAAAGGTAACTTACCCGAATAAGTCAAAGAACAAGTACCTGAGAGTTTTTTAAGGCTGTGTAGAGAGACATTTGAAACCTCACCTTTTGTTAACATCGTGAGAGACAAAACAAAACAGCTGGAGTGACAAAGTCAAGGCAAAACCGTAAAAGACATCGGAGAAGGCGAACCCATTATCCAAACAACTTTGGACCGGAGTTCCGACCACTGACACAGAAGCAGGGGTCGCCAACGAGTTGAACTGAATAAACGACGTCGTTCTCCGGTGACCGAAAGGTGGCGTGTGACTCCTATACACCGGGAACTCCAAACGTGGATGGCCGGTCGGAGGTCTCTGACACGCCTCGTGACCTTACTTGGACGGAAGAATGACTATGAAGGCCTTGGTTGGCAATCAAGGCCTTGGTTGGCAATGAAGGCCAACTGTTTGAGTTTTTTGGGTACTATTGTTCGGGGTTACTGTTTTGGGTACTGTTCGGATCATGTGCAAGATCTTGTTTGGGACTGTATTTGCATCGTTCGGGATCTTGCTTGGTACTGTTTGATACTGTGCGGTACAGTTTGGATACTGTTCATGTACTGTTTTGGCGATGAAGGCCAAAAGAAAAAGGGGCAATAAAGGCCAAAAATAGAAATTGGTTGGCACTTAAGGCTGACCGAAAAAAGGCTCAGCAGAAAATAGAGACAATCCCGAATCGGAACTGCTTTGATACCATCTCAGAATATGAGTATGTGAATAATTGTATATTATTTCTTATTACTAAACAGAATGTACAAAGAAGATTATATATAGAGGCAGCTGTTGTACATTAATAACTAGCTCCTAGAAAATAAGCAGCAAATTAATAAAACACTAAAAACAATATCTACACTAAAAATCGTGGGAACACCGTCCATATAGACCACCGTCCAACACCACCGTCCAACACGCATAATATTTATATATCAAATAATTTATCAAAATATATTGAATTTAAAAATATTCTCATATGTTTGGATTGAATGAGTAATTATAAGATTTAAATTTGGTAACTTGCCTGCATCAACTTGACCAAAAGTTCTTCCTTTTTTAAATTCAGCAATCATTTCATCAAGTTTCATCTTATACACTCTATATGAGATATCTGGTCTGTCTTCTACTTTTAAACCCCTTGAAGTAACAAATCTATGAATTTCAAGCCAATTAGAATTACAAGTGATAGTGATAAAAAGTTCCGGGTATCCAAATTTCTTGCAAATTTTCATTGCATCCTGGCAATTGTTGAACATATATCTCGTTCCTCTAGTAAACGAAGGAGGCAAAATTATATGCTTACCAATAGAACATGGACCTGTTTCACCTCTGTGAAGTGCTTCTTCCAATCCATTCAGAACATCATATCTGATTGATTGTTGGTTGTGTCTAATAAAAGATATTCTTTGAGATTCAATCATGGTATAGGAATAAACTAAAAACTACTGAAACAATCTTCCTGCATTGACAATAATTCCAAATTCTACTTGCCTTTCATGAATTCTGAAGGCAATAAACTCTCTTAGAGTCACTGTCAACCTCTCAGTTTCCTTTGATTAGTTCAGAATCTCTAATAGGTATGTTCTTTTGATATCCATCTTCACCAAATGGAAAAAATAATGGATACTGCAATGGAATAAATGCAATGTGAGTTTCATGAATCCTTGTTAACTCCCCAGAACTCTTTTGCACTACTATATCTCGGCCAGTATCTGAACTATCAAAATCTCCTACTATTAGAGCTGCAACTTCATCAGAAGAAGGAAGATTGTACATTCTTGCATCCTTGGACCTATTCCTAAACAATCTTAAAGACATGTCAGTTGTATTGTTTTGGTAGAAGTGGTCTCTAACTATTCTGAAGGATTGAGCCAAGTCATTGTGCTCATCTGTCATCTTTAAATCTTCAACTAAGGAAGCATCCAACTTGACTTTTGAATCATTACAACTGAAAAATTCATAAACGTAAATTTATGAATACCATATTTAATAGAAACTTGTAAATAAGGTAACGAAAAACACATATTTAAAAGAAATAAAGACTAACTAAAACGAAGATACTTGAAATGTTTCATTCTATTTGCAATCTCGTTTTGTGTATCATAGATATAAAGTTCAGCAAGTTTCGGATTATTTCCTTCAGAGGGGATCAAACTACCAATTCCATGAAAGTCTTGCCCATTGAGAATGAATTGAGGAGGAGCTAATCCATCATTTATTGATGTTTCTACCTTTCCCCCAATTAATGTAAATGAAAACATGTTGTTATAAGATCCGATGTTATCTTTAAAGTTTTTACTTCTTGGGTCAGATTCTGTCATTAAATTCCATAGGACATCTGGGGATTTTTTTGCAAAAATGGTAGACGCGTCTTTCCTTTCATGCAGCAAATTGAAAAATATGGATTGAATGTCTGTCTAGATTTGTCAGACCATTCTTCATACCACATAATAGCTTTGCAACTTGAACAACAAAACTCAGGATCTCCAAGGTCTAATACTTATGTTACATACGACATTAAAATATTTTGGTTATATAAATGAATAATAACTTAATGTAAATTTATAAAATGAAATCAAATGAGGTACCTTGCGCTTCAGCTATATCATATAGATTTGACTGATTGGAATTGGTATATCTTTGCAAAGATTCATCTCAAGTTGATTATACAACATACTTAAATAGATAGGTTATTCTAATTATAGATTTTCAAACCTGGTGATAATGTTTTGGTCATGTGAGCTTGAATATGAGAAATTCTCTTGTAATTCATGTCCATTTCATTTAACAGAATCTATCACTAATTGTCTTTGCATCACATACTTCTTATTTGGAAATGAAGACATGATTGAATGATTTCAGAATGAGGCGAAATGCTATTATATGGAATGTCAATCAAATTTGAACTGGTTCTTGGAGAACCTGAATGAGTATATGAGTTTCAATTAAATAAATTAAGATATAAATCTTGACAATTGAATTGTTTATACTGAAAAGTAATTTATGTAATTATATACTCACCGTTAGTTTTGTTTGCCTTAACATAATGCATAGAATTTCCATCCCTAATATGTTCAATCCAATGAGTTGTTTAAGAACAATTTCCTTAATGCATGAACAATATAAATTAGTGGTATATTATGTATTAAGCTTTTGTATGCAACATGAATTTAAAATGACCAAAAACTTGTAGTTAGCACAGTAGGAGAAATATGATTGCTATGTCTTTTTCTGCCTTTGTTGGAGAAGGTTGCAGAATTTTTATAAACTGAAGTTAATTTTCCACTATGAATACTGTCATTGGTTCCTAAAATTAAAATAAAGAAACATCAAAATATACAATAATAGGAATAAACAAAGAAAAATGAGAAAAAGCAATAAATAGATAGGGAAGAGTACTAGCAGGCAATGGAGTAAGAGGGATTCTTGTTGTCTATTGTGGTCTGACTGGGATTACAACTTAGATCCTAGTATTAGACTTATTCATAATATATAGTTACAAAGAAAGAGTAAATCGTGTATGGGTTATTAATAATGTAATACCTGTTGATCGAGGAGTACATTTAGAATAATTGGAAGGAAATTTACTATTAAATGGATTATTCTCATTGTGGGTGAAACTGATACCTGTAATTGAGATAGGAATAAATGAAGGTATAGATGAAGGTTTAATCATTTTTTATTTATTGAATCAGAAGATTAAAATAAGGAATGAAAATACCTGAATCCCGAGAAGAAAGGCTTGAGGAATGGCCTGACTGTTTGTTGTTCATAATAAGCTTTATTTTCATTGTTGCTTGCTTCTTCATGAACTGGTTTATGTAAAATCTTTTATCCATTTTGGACTGCAGTCATATGCTCCTTTTGTTTACAATGGAGTAAGCAAAACTAAAAGAGTTTCAATCTTTGGTTGTAGTAGACTTTAATAACTTAATTAAACTGGGAAATTGTGGTGGATGTTGGTGCACAATTGTCACTGTTAATCAATTGGGGTGTTTGTTATAGTACCAATGGCCTTATATTAATTGCTTAGATAAGTAATTGTAAAGTTTTATAAATTCCAATAAATAACATAATTTTATTTACATTATTAGTGATTAACATAATTAATGAAAGCACTTTGACATTAATGTTGTGGTTTTATAAATGATTGATACTAAGGATATTAATATTTTAGTTCATAAGACAGACCTTTCAATTCAGAGAAGATACCAAAAGCTTTATTTCAAATAAGTGAAGTTTAAGTCAGAAGAGTTAACGTATTAAATATTCAGCATTATAAATTGTGAAGGTTGTTTATTTGCAATAATTTCTCAATTAATGCAGAAACTTGGACAAAGATATGTAAGAAGAATATTAGATACTCAGTTAAAATCAATTACAAATCTATAGTCAGTTTAGATTTTGGCAATCCAATACTATGATCTGAGTAAATTGTACATTCATATATCACTTTGTTTCATAACAATTGTCACAGGATTTATATTGTTTCATAACAATTGTCACAAGATTTATATGTTGTATATATAATGTTAATTTTTAAGTGTTAGAATTATATAAGTTTACTTAATTGTTAGTATATATAAGCTTTTTGACAATTAACAAACTCGAACAACAATAAGGGAGTAAGTAAAATTTATGCTTTATAATGGTATAATATTGCAAACTCATGGATAACAAAGCAACATTATTCATAGGCAAAAATTAGGGACAGTCTCATTGATTCCAAGAGTTACATAATCAAATGATAAACTTAAATAATCATGGAACTATAACAAAAAAAAAATATGTCTAGAGTATCATGTACGATCAATAGAGACATTAAAAGTCCTCTGTCGTCCTGCAGCATCTTTGAAGATACATGAATGACCTTTCATCAGAGAGTGCTTCTTACAAAACATTTTTCACCCACTTCCAAACTTAGCCTTACTCTTTTTCTTATCTACTAACAAAACACGACAGGTAACTTCAATTCCAGTTGGACCCCTCAAAATCCATGGATGAGTGCCTGACTTAGAACATGAATAGCCATATTCTTTGGTAATTCTGTGGATAGCAAACATTTATAATTAACCAAACACTGCATATAAATGTCAAAAGAATGAAATCAATTGTATGAAGGGAATTTACACAAGGAATAAACTAACCAATTGACTACCATTGGCCTTATAGTGGGATAATTCAATAGTAAAAGTTGGATTAGAAGATGCAGATTCGGAAGTATGGGCTCCAGAAGGCATTCCACCATGCAAGGGTTGAGAAGAGTTTTCAGTAATTTCATTTAAAATGGGAGAATCATCTTCCTCAACTTTAACAAATGTACCACGGTATGAAATTTGTTTCCATTTCATGTTAAAGATAACAATTTGAAACTTAGATCCTCTAAATTTTTTTAACAAAAAGCAATAAGAAGCAGTTAAACCATAAAATGATCTTATTTCCCTCCAGCCACCACTAATGAAAGTTTTTTGTCCAATACGATAATTTGCAACTCCATATGTATTACCAACTGGATCAATTAGAAACCAAACAGGTCCCAGTTCATGTCCAAACTTTCTTATGAATTTGGCTGGAATTTCTCCATATTTCTAGTAGGATTAGGGAAAAAATAGATAATATGTAAAATAATGTAAATATATATTTAACAATTAAAGAATAAATTAATTGAATAGAAATCGAAAGAAAACCTTCTCAGGCTTGTTCAGAATGTAGAAACTGTTTAACACTTCGGGCTGATCAGAATTGATATTAGAATCCATGGTTCCCAGAATAGCAAAACCCTATTTAAGTAGAGTAGAATAGAGGAATGATGAAGATGTAGTTGAATGGGAGGAATTTCCATTTTTAAGAATAAAGGAAAATGATACGAATACTTAGTATGTACCAGTCACAGACAAACTTCTGTTAGTGGAAGCAGCCACTGCGAGGGTATAAATAGGGCCTTTCGAAAAATCAGAAAAGACGCGTTGGAGTTGTATAAGTAATGCAAACGGCACCACCGTTGATAGAATGATCACTAAGAATATGTTTGGAACTCAGTTAGAAATTTCATTTGGATTATAACGTGCTTTTTAATTCTTGAACGAAGTAAATATTTTGTTTAGTTATTTGTTGATTTTTACCGTTTCAACATATTTTTGGTATCAAACGTACGTTTGATCAAAAGCATGAATTTTATCGGTTAGAGTTCATTTTTCATTATTATTCATTTTATCAAATTCACTTTTCAGACAAAATTTTTCAAACATAAATTACGTTACTATAAATTCACTTTTAACTAAACTTAAGTTTACAAATATACTTTCAACTAAACTTAAGTTTACCAACTTTAATTCAAACACACACTTATCAGTTAGAGTTCATTTTTCACTATCATTCATTTTGTCAAACTCACTTTTCAGACAAAATTTTTTAAACATAAATTACGTTACTATAAATTCACTTTTAACTAAACTTAAGTTTACAAACATACTTTTAACTAAAATTAAGTTTATTAACTTTAATCCAAACACACACTAAATAGATAATTAGGAAGGAAGTTGGTGCCGTTCAAGAATCCGGATCAGGATCACTAGTCTCATTTTCTTGTTTCTTTCTTTTTCTATTCACTTAAGTTTTGTCCAGTGTCTCATTTTCTTATTTTTTTTTATTTTTTTTTGTGTTAAAAATGATGACAAAGTGTGCTACAACTCTTAGGGTGCTACAACGCTTGGGCCGAGAGTAACGGAGAGAAATGACCCCATCCCAAGATATCTTTTTTTCACATACAAGTTTCGAATCTGAAACTTCTGATTACCAAGAGAATCATAATAGCGTTCGTTTTACATGCAGACTTAGCATGTTATCATTAGACCAAACTTACTTGGGTAATTTATTTTTAGGTTTGAACCCTGCATTTTAATTTAAGTGAGAGAATGTAACACCTTCAAAAATATTTTAGACTTGTATATAGTTACAGAAGTACTATAATACTTACTTAATATATTTGTTAAATTTTGTGGCATTCTAAGCAACTTTAATCATTTTGTTGTAACATTATGTGTGAAAAATAATTATTATTAGCTTCGAAATTGGCATAAGTTGCTTATTTAATAGAAATAAATATGAATAATTTATTTATAGGTCACAAATGTGTGGAAGATGATATAATTAAAATTTAAAGATAATCGGACTTAGTTTGATATTTTTAAGCACAATGAAAATATGTTTTAATATCGGATTGACTAGTCGCAGATATAGAAAAATAGAGAAATAGTGAAACTAAGTTATAAATGAATATTATGATTTATTCTAATACTGTTGGAAGTTAAGAAACTTGATTTGATGAAATCTAATTGTTCTTAACAAATCGAAAGTTCTAGTCAAATATCTAAGTGAGCACGTGCCTCATATTTCTCTCTTTTGCTGCCTTGACTTTCTTTGTTTCATGAGATATTTTACTCTCATTCTCACCCATTCACGCGGCTACCAACAGGAAAACACAAAGGAAAAGAAAAGAAAGAAGGAAAAGAGGAGGAAGAAGAAGGAAGAAATGGAGAGGAGCTCTTGAGTTCTTTCTTTCAAGACCCTAGAGGTAGGGGGATCTTTTACTCATCTTTCCCCATTTGATTCTTCTTGTGTGATGTTAAGTTACAAGAGTAGATAAAAATGGGTTTGAGTGTAGTTTTTGTGTTCTTGGCTTGATTCTTATTGTAGAACTTGAGGATGACTTGGTTTTAGTTTGTTTGATGCATGGTGATGAATTTTCATCTCTTAGGCTCCTTGGTTTCTACTTGAGTTAAGAGTTGAGATATAAGTTTTTAAGGTTGATGGATGATTCTTTAATCCATGTTTGGGAGAATTTAAAGTTGTAATATGAGTTACAATATGATTATAGACCTTGTTTGATATTGAAAATTCTTTAGGTTAATGTTTGAGAGGTTGGAAGAGGGTATGTTCCTAATGGATCAGTACCTGATTTTTGCAGAATTCTTCAAAAAACCAATCTAGTGCACTGGTGCCAACGTTGGGCGCCTAAGCGCCCACTGCCCAAAAAGTGAGCAACAACAGGCTGTGTGTAAGGCACTTGAGTGCCCATTGTGGGACGCTTGAGTGCTAGTTGAGCGCCATGCTTGAAGTTCCTGGGTGCCAGTTGCAGGGGAAAGCAAGGCATGTTCTACCCAGCCTGTGGTGTCTCGGGGCCGACGAGGGCGGGGAGTAGACGCCAGTGTAAGAGAAGCACATACAAGGAGCGGCTCCTAGCAGGCTTCTAGGCGAAGGGTCCCATGAATGAACTGAATACACACCAGAATGAGAGGGATTTAGAGATTGTACAAGTATGGGACTACATAGTTGATGATGGCTTAAAGGAATTGATTAGGCGTAGCCATATCAACAAGTTGCAACTTCTTTTCGGGAGCCTAGAACATAAGAACTCCATGGTTAAGCGTGCTTAACCTGGAGCAATTGTGGGATGGGTGACCTCCTGGGAAGTTTCCTAGGATACGTGTGAGTGAGGACAAAGCGCATTGAAACGACCTGTGTTGGTTTGTGGAGACACTCATCAATCCTATAGGCAATCTCTGGATGTTACAAATGGTATCAAAGACGGGACCTCTCCCAGTACGGTGTGGTTCAGGAACGAACCAAGCGGAAGTTGGTGGGCATGTGGTGTCCCGGGACCGACGAGGGCGGGGAGTGGACGCCGGTGTAAGAGAAGCACGTACAAGGAGCAGCTCCTGGCAGACTTCTAGGAGAAGGGTCCCATGAATGAATTGAATACACACCAGAATGAGAGGAATTTAGAGACTGTGCAAATATGAGACAGCATAGTTGAGGATGGTTTAAAGGAATTGATTAGGCGTAGCCATATCAACAAGTTGCAACTTCTTTTCGGGAGCCTAGAACATAAGAACTCCATAGTTAAGCGTGTTTGACCTAGAGCAATTGTGGGATGGGTGACTTCTTAGGAAGTTTCCTAGGATGCGTGTGAGTGAGGACAAAACGCGCTGAAAAAACTCATGTTGGTTTGTAGAGACACTCATTAATCTTCTTAGCGCATCCCGACTTAAGGATGTTACACGGTCGGTACTGGCTAACGTCAGCAATAAATAACGGGTATTAAGTGCTGGCGCTACTAGACTAGTTTTTGAGAAGATCTTTATTTTGTGAAAATGAAGCTCCTAAGTTGTGTAGATCTTTCTTACATGCTTCTTAATGAGTGATGAGACTCTATTAGGGGTATTTAATGAAGTATTAATGTGATGAATATAAATCAATTAGTATGTTAATTATTATAGTAATTAGCATCATTATTTTTCATACTTGTGGTTATGAATGTAAATCAATTGATATGCTAGTTATTGTGGTAATTAGCATCATTGTTTTTCATACTTGTGATTGATGAAGGATATAATCCTCACTTTTAGTGATGATATATGATTGTAAGTGAGGAGGTAACATGCCCTCCCTATCATATTGATGAGCTGAGGATGCTCAATTCCTTCCCTTTCATCGCGTAGTTGATGAGCTCACTACCTGGAGAAATTTCTGGAACTGGGTTCCTCGGTTTTGTTCAAGGCTCATGACATATCATGACATTACCACAGAATTGAGTTCATGAATATGGTATCATAACATTATCAATTACATTTCTAGGTGATTGCATAGGCATAAACGTAAAGCATAATTAAGCATATGCATGACAATGATATAGGCGGTTGCTAATCATTGCATATTCATGACATGACAATTGTATGAGCAATTGTTTATTTTTGAGAATGTGATGAAGATTTGCAAGTTTTGTGTGGAAATGGTTTATATGCGAACTAATAAAATGAGACTCTATTTCAAGAAGAGAAATGAAGTTGTTTTGGCTTTTGCCACTTTTCTAGTGTAAATTGTGAATATATTAGAGGTTTTTTTCCCAAAATAATTGAAATGATTGTGATGACATATTTTACGAATATATTGTTAAGAATTTGTGATTCTCATCCCATGTGTTGTGATTTCCATAATAATTTCAAGGAAGAAGACTTATTGATAGTGAAGTACAAACAAAAGCTTGAGAAGCTTAGCTTAGTATTGTTTTGTAGTTTCTTTTTTTTGAAACATGTATATTTTGTGTCTTGAGAGACCTAGTTTTCAAGCCTTGTACATATTTTTGTATTTATGAGAAATACAGATGTTATGTATATTCATCCTTTTGGTGGCTCATATTTTCTATACATATATAATTATTATAATAGAAATATTTTTAGTAGAAAGTAACATGCTTGGATCTATTTATTTTGGTATAATCTCAATTATACTGTTAGGATTAAATTTAGGACATTATAAGAGACATGGAAGGAGATAGAAAAATAGAACATGTGTTCTTCATCCCACGAACCAATAGATAGATGTCATCCCAAGAACTAATAGATAGATGTTGTAAAGTTAACCTCTACAATGCCATAAAATTTCGGGTTTTGTTTAAAACAAAAATAGTGTACTTATCATTAAATAAGATGCTATTATAACTATTTTAACAAATTGATATAAATAGAAATAATAAATATAAATATTAGTAGACATATAAATAAGATAAAAATTAAATTTTTTATTTGACACAAAGATTTTAACATTAAAATTTAAAATTAATGAAAATAAATTAAATAACAAACAAAATATTATGAAATTATTATGAAATTAAAAAAAAGAAGGAAAAAAGTTGATTGAAAATAAAGTATTAAATTATAAATTTGTTTTTAAAAGAATTGGAATAAGGCTTCAAAAATGTAATTAAAGGTAAAATGTTTGACATATAATCAAATAAATATCTGTAAAATTAACAATTGTTTTGTGTGTAGAGATAGGATATATAAAAAATGATGAATACTTAAATTATTATGTTGATTTTTTTTAAATACATATATAAACTTGAATTAGAAAAAATTAAGAATAGATGGATTTTTTTTTCATTATAAGGATGATCAACACCTTCACTAATTTTGAAGGATTATTTAAAAAATATTATTTAAGATAATATAATTAATAAATATTTTCTACTTGTGTATAATTAATGTGTACAATTAATAACTTTATTGTAAGATAACACATGTCAAGTTCGTTGCATCAGTAATAAATCTAGTAGTGCATTGTTTTTAAAATTTTAAAATATAATTTTCAATTTCAAATGTCGTAGAAAGTAAATCACATCACATTAGATCGATTGATTGGCTTTTATTATAATTGTTCAAATTTATAGGTTAATTTAATTTAATTTATTTATTAGATTAAAAAAAGAGATGGGTAACGCCATTATAAAAAAGATCCATTAGGATACAATACAATTTTTTCACGTGTACAATAAATAATTCTTTTTTATAAAGTAATGTAATTGCTTTTCATCATTCTAATATAATACTTCCGCAAAGAAGCATGCATATATCTAAACATAAACATATAGCAGAAGTTACATTGTAAAGGTCTGTAGACTTGATTAATAACCAACTTTGAATAACATATGCATGACTCAAAAAAAAAAAAACATAACATACGACAGAAGCAAACATAGCTATGGGAAAAAAGTTCTTAGAATGACTAACGTCATCAATAAATAATACGAAAAACACAAAGATTAAATTGCTCGAAAAAATGGTGTAGATCTTCAGGCTTTCTCCTGCTTGATCTTCTTCATCAATTTGGCACTGAAACTGTCTCCAGGAGAAGCTTCTTTTATTTCATCCAAGGACCTCTTTGAGGGGGAGAGTTCTCTGTGCCATCATCCGAAATATCCTACCTAGTTGTTTCACCACTTTTTGAATCTTGCTCTCCATCAGTTTGACAGAATGCAATCATCAAATCCTGGAGAAATAAAAGGAGTACATTAATTCTAGACTTTAACTTAATACAATTTCAATGGATGAAATAAAAAGTAATCAAACAATATGAAATTTTGTATTACTTTTCCATCCATAAATTTGCCAAGTGACAGGAGCAGTCTTAACTTCACAAACTGAACCAAAGTCAGAGTCTATATCCCGATTATCAACAACCAAGATAAACATTACCATAAAGCATAATTAGCTAGAAATAATCATCAAAGATCAAAGAAATGAATAGGCAGCAATATCAAATTAGTACAAATTTTGGTAGACCAGAGTCCAAAAATTTCTGAATCAGCATTGGATCATTAGACATTCGTTTGACACAATAAGAAGGTTGAAAATTAGGATTGCCAGAAGTCTTAATCTCAATCTTGAATAAGAAAGTTTGCTCAACCATCCTCAAAAGCTCCTTAGGAGGATTACTCATTTCCCCACACTGAAAAAATCAAAACACAATTAATGTTAACTTTAAACTATGTTTCAAATGGTATGTTTTAAAGACATGGTCATATAAATTTACCCTCTAAAGCCATTCTACCATGCCAGCACATGGTTTATGCAACAAAGCAGGAGCTTCTCGATAAAAAATGACAAATGATGCACTATCAGATTCGTTAATAACCCTTATCCATATACGGTATCTATGAAATTGTGAAACCAAGTTAATAAATTAATAAATATGAAAATGTCAAGTGGAATTGATACAAACCTTGGGAAAATAGTCACTACGTGATGGTTGCAAGCATCACAGAAGTACATTCGAGAATTTGGATAAACTGCTTGATTACGTCTCTAAGCTTGATACCACCAATCAGATCCACCGAGAACGTGTTTGACTGTAGCCAACATAATACAGAAACAGTCCTACAAATATCATAAAGTCATAAAATTGGTAGATGTTTAAACTACAACAAACAAATATTAATCATATAAGTCACAAAAATCAACATGAAGGAAAATATAATTTAAAAGATGGACAACATTGTTATGACTTAAGTACATGAAGAGAGCTCAATCCAAAAAATTAGTTTATTAAGTGAGAAAGTTTTATGACTTAAATATCACATTGAGTTTCTTTATTTATTCGATGTGAGACTCATAACATTGTCACCCCTTTGAAAGTCGGCGTTTGCGACGGCCCACTATAATTGTCCACTTAGAGTAACTTTCACTCTGACCCTCTTGGTACAGGTAGTCCTCTCTAACTTAAGTATCACATTGAGCTTTCTTATTTATTCAATGTGAAACTCATAACATTGCCATCCCTTTCGAAAGTCGGCATTCGCGACAACCCGCTTTGACTGTGCCCACTTAAGATGGCTTTCACTATGACTCTCCTAGTGCAGGTAGCTCTCTCCCTGGTCGCTCCTTTTCAATTGTCTCTTCCGCGTTGGTCAGTTCTTAATAAAAACTCTAATTGTTATGACTTAAGTTCATGAAAAGAGTCTAACTCAAAATACTAATTTATTAAATAAGAAAACTTTATGACTTAAATATCACATTGAACTTCTTTATTTACTGACTCATAACAAACACGCCATATATACCTCCATGCAGTCTTTCATCTCTTCAATACTTTTTCGAGCAGTGAGTCGAAGGAAATCATTTTCCAATGAGTATGTCGGATCCTGTAGTCAAAGCTTGAGAGCAAACTTCACTATTTTCATCAAATCTATAATTAAAAGAATAAATAAAAAATTAGGAAAACTATAATTCCCGTATGAAAAGCTCACAAAATAGAATAGATAACTGACTACCTTTTCTTATACTCGAGCATCTGGGAAATCACAGTTAAAGTAGAATTTTGTGGAATACACTGCATTCTGCAACACAACCTTACCTACAAATAATGCATTGCACAATAAGGTATAACAATAATAATAAACAACAGTGACATGATTAACTTTTGGGAAAATATATATAATTATATATCGCTAACCTTTGTAGGTTTTGATTCTTGCAAATTGGATTACTACAATAGAGCTTACAACATCAGTAGAGGATAGAAGGGAATTCAGCTCATCAACATAGTACCTAAACAAAGCACATTTAATCTTCACCCTGACAGATTACCAAATAAGCAGACAAGCAAATAAGCAACACCAGTCAAAATAAGATCAAATTGTAAACAGGGCATAATTGGATATACCCATCAATATCTAACTCTATAACATTCATTTTGGAGGTCTTCCCTTCTTTGTTAATGGGCCTCTCAGTACCAACACTAGTCAAAATTTCCATTACATCTAACACAAAAAACATCTATTAGCATTTAGACCACACAATCTCATACAACCAAAAGAATATAAATCAAACACAGGGTAATGCAGATTATCAATTAAGAAAGGAGAATTAGAACCCATAGCCAAAATGTCAACAAGAAGAATGAAAGAAAACCCATATCTTAAAATATGGAGATGTTTTCAATACTCCTAATTGATTTTGGAGCATGAATGCTCCACTTTAACAGCCATTTATTTTGTTTAAAAAATGATTGAAAAATGATCAATGGCTGAGATTTTATACTTGTAACCTTTGTAACAGGTAATTTCTAATTTAGTGAATAATTACAAATTTGATCCTTAAAATATTTCAAATTTACAAAATAAACCATGTACATTCTGTAATGCAGCAACCATGGGAGAGAACCCTTGCTGGGTTCCTATGCAGTGGCTCCAACAGCCGTTTTATCATCGGATATGCATCGAAGAACGAGCCAGCAACTTCAGGTGGATTGTGCAGCAGCCATGGCTGTTACTGGGTTCACCACACAGTGGCTAAAATGGCCACCTCATCACCGAAAAACACCGCAAAACATGAGGAGAAACAACCACACCCTCACCTTCACCTAGATCTACGTCCGCGCGGTCTCCTTCTACCTACGCCCTAAGATCACCACCATCCAGATCATGCAGACGGTGGCTAGTCCCAAGGCGAGCTCGGATCTGGGCCAACGACGGTAAGTGGACGAAGGCGACTGCAAGGTGCTTCACATGGAGGTCGCAGATCCGGTGTGCGACTTCTAGTTCGCTCAGATCTAGTTGGTTCTGGAGAGTGGAGCGGCGTAAGGTTGAACGACAGGACCAAGGCGCGGCGGATCTGGGCTGATGAACACGGTTGACGGGGACGGGACTTATGGATCTGGTTGGTGGTGAGTCATCACGGCTGATGGTTAGTCGCGGTTTTGCTCGTGATAGCTGGTGCGACGCGCGATTGCTTGTGGATTCACGGAGAGGCGTTGCGCTTCCTGGTTCATGGTGGCTCTAGATCTGCTCAATTACCATCGAGTTATGTCACACAACAGTGACCAGAGACGGAGTGCAATTGGACTGGGCAAATCATCTCCCCAGTGAAATGAACTTGCCGCTAGTGCCGTTTCCGGTGGTAAAACTGCAGTGAGCTAGCCGGAAAAACTTAAAATTCAACAAGGAAGAAGAACATAATGACTTATGATGAAAATAAGAAAAATATAAAGTTTAAATAATAAATAATTATGTTTAAAAAAAAAACCTGCTGATTACCTATTACTCTAGGTAATTTAGATGAGAGTATTGATGCTCAAATTTGCATTAGCTGCATTCTAAATACCTCCCTTAAAATATAGGATTGACTAACCAATTCACTTGGGTATCAAAAATTCAAATAGTATTCATGTTATGTGGTCCTAAACTTACCAACATTATCTCCAACTCTAAAATATGCCATTTTATACACTTCACATTCGTTCAACAAAGATTTGAATTTGTAAATTAAGGTTCTCCTTATAGACGCATGAATTTTATCTCCCTAAAAAAAGACCAAATTAAACATTAAACACTAGATATTTCAAACTTATAAAAGACAAAATACAAATAATTATCAATTTAAATATGATAAGCTAAACGTAAGAGACTATTAAAAAAGGTTACAACTTCATCCAACAAAACCATTTCAAGAGAGAATGAAACTTCTGATTTGCTGAAGCTTGGAACACTCCAAATCCAAATGACTCTTATAAACAAATTCCATGACTCCTTCGCAAGAGTGATGCTAGCAATGGGATCAAAAGCAGAAGCCATGATAAGTAGAAAAATGCGAGGGGAAGCATTTTAAATGCTCTTAAATTTTTTTAGATCATGGATGCTCCATAAGTTTATACCATTGATGTTGTGTAAAATTTGATCAATGATTTATATTTGTCACCTAAAACTTAGATTATAGGTAACTATCATTGAGCCTTTTAGTCTCAGTTTTTTTTTAAAAAACTTTTGACATGACATGTAAGTTGAATAAAATAAAAGACTAGAGATATCAATAGTGATTCCATGCTCCTCGCCACTACCACCACTTCGCCACTGTAATCTTCCCTTCGTTCATGGTGACCACCACCACCGCCTCCTCTTGACTGTGCAACTGGCGAATCTGCTACTTCTTCCACCTTCTTTTCTCCCCACTCCTCCTCATCCTCTTCTGCACCATCTTCCTATTCCTCTACACTGTCGAGCTCTGCCTCTGTTGCCACCTCTGACGAAAACTCGTCCGCGAGTCTGGGGACAGAGATGACAACGATGATATTCTCCGCCATTGATGCTTGATTTTTTTTCAATAGGAAAAGAAAATTGTATTGAGGTTCTGGTTATCAGTTGTAGCAAGTTGCAAACCAGTTCTTAACATTTTTTTAATAGAGTTCTTAACCATGATGGAGACTAAGGAAGCTAAGTGGCAGCCCAACGAGCCCAATGGCCAAAGATGCACCGCGAGGACTTGTAGGCCCAATGACAAGGTTAAGAGCTAAGAAAGCTAAGAAGGATTTAGATAAAGAAGTCAACCACTTTCTCTCACTGAAGCTCATTCCAAAAGAAGGAGCACTCAAGATGGTCTAAATGATCCAAATTGATGAAGGGCTCAATGTAGGGGCAAGAATTCTTCTTAGTCAATTTTATTTAATTATGTATTTGAACTTTTAATTTTATCAATTTTGGTTCTTATTTTATTTTTTTGGGGATAATTTTGTAATAATGACCTATTGTTTGGGCTTAATTTACGCATAGTAAAGCTAAGGATAGGTGCTGCCTTCTAATTGGGCCTGTGCCACATTTGCGCTAGGGTTAGGATTAAAAATGTGCTAGCTTGCTACCTCCTTTATCTAGACCTAGCCGCATACCTATGCCTATAAATAGGCTTGTGTTTACTGCATTTGATACTTTTGAATTTGAGAATACTATTGTACTCCTTTGTGAGTTTTGAGAGCTTAGTTCTCTTGGGTTTCTTGGAAGAACCATCTTGGTTCTTATCAAAGGTTTTCTTACCTTTGTGGCAAATCTTCGCTTGACTTATCACTCTCCAAGAGTGTGGCGTCTTCTTCCTTCCATTCCTTGTCTTTTTTTTCCATCTTTTTCTATTTTTATTGTTCATGTCACTGTTTATGGTACTATTCATATTTACTATTCACCCTTCGTTGTTTAATTCTTTAAAACACGAAATCAACTCAAGGACGATCTATAAAAATAATATGCATCTAACGTGGATCATATCATCTGGGGACGGAGATGACAGCGGCGATCTTCTCCGCCATTGATGCTTGATTTTTTTTCAATAGGAAAAGAAAATTGTATTGAGGTTCTGGTTATCAGTTGCAGCAAGTTGCAAACCAGTTCTTAACATTTTTTTAATAGAGTTCTTAACCATTTTATGTTTGGTATTATATTAACTTTTTTCTTTTATTTCCTTGAATGTATTTGTTTCTTTTAGTCTGCCCAGAATGTATTTGTTTCTTTTTTTAAATTACAATATCTGGACCATAGAGAAGTTTTGTGAGCCACATTTTGCTTATGATAATTTTGACAAAATTAACATCAGTACTGTTTGCATATATGGCAATAGAGTGTTGGGTATCAGAGTTATGGAAATAATATCACATAGCTAAAATAAAGTTGAGAAAATAGGAACTAACATACAGTATTTAATGTAGAAAACCTTCTAATGGTGATGAGGCAAAAAATCATGGGTAAGAATAGAATGTTTTCACAATGTGAAAGAAAATTATAACTTCTCTTTAATTATAAGGAGAGAACAATAACATCATCTCTTGAAATAGGAGAATACACCTTTCTCTATATAAAATATGAAAGACTCTCAGAAGACACTATGTAATATTTTTCTATGGAAATGAGATGATAAAACTGAACGGAGGAGGTCCTATTTATAAAGGAAATGACCCCCATTTTGAGTTACTACTGCAAAGTAGAGGGAGAGTTTTTTCTCCTCTTTATTTATTGCACCGAATTTCTAACTCCCAACAACTAACCACCTCTATCTTCCTTCACCGTTTCAAGCCACTATTTTTTACTTTGAAAACTTGAAAAGTGACTTTACATTCATAATCTCTCACTTAAAGTCATTTTTAGTGAGTTTCCAAAATCTTTCTCATCTTGTCAGTTCTATGTTGCCTACGTTTCTGATAGGTTATAAGGGGATCTACACCATTTAAACTTGTTAGAGCTAATTGGTTTTGTCATAACATCTGTTAGGTTCTCTTTGGTATGAATCTTTTGCATATCCGTACTTTCTTCTTCTACTACTTCTCGAATAAATTGATATTGAACTCCTATGTGCTTTGTCCTGGAATGAAAGGTTGAATTCCTTGCAATGTGCAAGGTACTATAACTATCACAATACAAAGAAATCTTTTGTTGCTTTTACCTGAGTTCCTCCATTAACCTTTTAATCCAAATTGCTTCCTTACATGCTTGTGTAGCTACCATATATTCAACTTCTATAGTAGATAAAGCTACAACAATATGTAACTTTGATAACCTGCTCACAGCTCTTCCTGCAAGTGTAAACATGTAGCCTGTAGTAGATTTCCTTTTATCAAGATCACCTATAAAATCAGAATTAACATATCCCTTGACAACAAACTCTGATCCTCCAAAACATAATGCAACATCTAAGGTCCCTTTGATGTATCTTAGGATCCTCTTAATAGTATTCCAATGCTCTCTACCAGGATTTACCATAAATTGACTGACCGTGCCAATTGCTTATATAATATCTGGTCTCATACAGATTATAACATACATAATATTTCCCATTACTGATGCATACGGTACTCGAGACATTTCCATCCTCTCCGCTTCATTGCTAGGACACATACTTAAAGATAATTTATAATTGACAGGAAGTAGGGTAGAGATTGGTAAGTGCCGCAAGATTTTCTTTAGGTAGTTCTTTTGAGAAAGCCAAATCTTCCTATCATTTCTATCTCAGTGAATTTGCATCCCTAAAATCTTATTTGCTGGTCCCAAGTCCTTCATATCAAACTCCCTAGCCAATTGTGCCTTCAATTCTTGGAATCGATCTTTGTTGGGGCTTACCACCAACATGTCATCCACGTACAACAGCAAGATGATAAAATTATTATCACCAAACCTCTTGTAATATATACACTAGTTTGAACTCAGTCTATTATATTTGAGGCTAATAATGAAAGATTCAAATCTCTTCTACCAATACCTTGGCGCTTACTTTAGACTATACAGAGATTTGGTTAACCTGCAAACCAAGTTTTCCTTGCCTTTTTCTTCAAAGCCTTCTGGTAGGAGCATATATTTTGTCTTCTAGCTCTCCATGAAGAAAAGTTATTTTCACATCTAGTTGTTCAAGATGTAAATCAAATGCAACACACATAGTTAGGACTACTCTGATAGTGGTAAGTCAGACAATTGGAGAGAATATCTCATTGAAATCAATTCATTCTTTCTAAGCATAGCCTTTGACCACCAGCCTTGCACGATATCGTTCCACTTGATCATTGCCATCTCATTTGATCTTATAGACCCATTTGTTACTAATGAATTTCCGTCCCTTTGGAAGTTTAACAAGTTCCCATGTCTTATTTTTATGTATGGCTTCCATTTCTTCTTGCATTGTTGTCATCCACAAAGAAGCTTTTGAGCTACTTACAGCCTCTTAAAAGGTTGATGGCTCTCCTTCTTCTATTAGAAGACAATATGCATCGTGGCTTGCCATAACATAGTCTGAATGTCATGATTGTGCTCTTATCTGGCGCATTGATTGTCGAACTTCTGTATCATTGGCCTCATATGGTTCTTGTTCCTCATGCTCTAGTTCTTGTTCTGCTTCATATAGTTCTTGTTCCTCAGAGGAATCTTCTTCTCTATCTTTTCCATCTATTTGTACTGTAGTGGTCTCTTTTAAAGTATTGTCATATTCTTGTTCACTTTGCAGTTCATTTTTTGCAAATATCACATCTCTGCTGACAATAAACTTGCGGGCAGTGAGATCCCACAGGCGATACCCCGTAACTTCGTCAACATAACCTAAGAATATGCATTTCCTGGATTTTGGATCCAGTTTTGTTCTTTCTTGGGAATTGTACATCACATATGTAGGACATCTGAACACATATAAGGAAGAATAGTTTACTAGTTTGTTATTCCACATCTCCATCGGTGTCTTTAAGCCAATTGCAGTTGATGACGACCCAGTTATCATGTAACAGGCCGTTTTGACTACTTTTGTCCAAAAAGACTTGGCTAATCCTGTAGTTCTCAACATAACTCTTGTTCTTTCTAGGAGAGTTCTATTTATCCGCTTTGCTACACCATTTTGCTGAGCTGTATGTGCAACAGTAAACTGCCTTTGAATACCTTCTTGCTTGCAAAATGGGAGAAAATTGTCATTTATATATTCTCCTCCATTGTCTGTCCTCAAGCACTTAATCCTTTTTCTGGATTCAAGTTCTACTCTTGCTTTGAAGTCTTTGAATATTGGAAACACATTTGACTTTTTCTTGATTAGGTACACCCATAATCTCCTAGAGTAATTAGTAATGAATGATACAAAGTATTTTGCTCCTCCTAGGGACATTTCTGGTGACTTTCACACATTAGAATGAATCAAGTCCAGTATATGCTTGATTCTAGCAATTGATCTATCAAACTTTAATATATGTTGCTTTCTTGTAACACAATACTCACAAAAAGATAAGTTTACCGATTTGAGCCAGGGAAGGAGATCACGTTCCATGAGAATCTTCAAACCACGTTTCGAAATGTGGCCTAATTTGCAATGCCACATTATCATTGATTTTTCTTAGCCAACTAATGCAACTGATGCATCTGCCTTATGCAACGTCTCTCCTTGAAGCATGTATAGATTTTTCGTGATCTTTTCTACTTTCATCACCACAAGAGCACCTCTAACCACCTTCAAAATCCCATCTTCAATATGGGTTTTGCACTCGAGGTCATCTAATTGTCTAATAGACAATAAATTCTTCTTTAAACCCTTCATATGTCGTACTCCTTGAATTATACAAATTATACTATCGCGTAATTTTATTTTGACAGTACCAACTCTAGTAATTTGTAAGGCATGATCATTCCCCGTGAACACAGATCCTTTTGAGATAGGTTCATAAGTACTAAACTAATCTTGTTGAGATGTCATGTGCTATGTTGCTCCTGAATCCATTAATGAAACATCCGTGAGCTGTTTTTTGCCTTTAGAACTAATTGCTACTTCGCTATACATGATTTCTCCATCATCAGAGTATTAGCAACACATCCTTGAGAGGTTGTTGCTTCATAAGCTTTTTCTGCATTTTTCTTATTGTGCTAACAATCTTTCTTCAAGTGCCCTCTTATGCTACATTGGTAGAAGTTGAAGTTCTTCCTTTTTTGTGACTTTGATCTACTTTGATTTCGGCTCCCACTAGAGCCACGTTCCGTTGATCTTCCTCTCATCATCGACAAAACCTCTACTTGTTTTAAGCTTTCTAATCTGTCTTTCTTCTTCTTCTGCCTTGATTTTTCTTCTAGAATAGCAGCAACAACATCATCAAATTGAAGACTATCACCAATATTATTATTTGTTATGTTGATGATGTGTTGATCATATGAGTCAGGTAGATTTTGAAGTAGCAACTCTGCACATTCAATTTCCACCATGTTGTAATCTGGTGTGATAAGTTGGGAAAATAGTATATTCACATTGTTGATGTGATCTATTACTGTCGTGGATTTGCTCATTCGAAGAGTATAAAGTCCTTTAAGAATATCCTATTGTGAAGTGATTTGACCTCGTACAATTTGGTGAGTGCATCTCAGATCTCCTTCACTGTTTTCTTTTCTGCAACACTTGACAAAACTGAATCTGCCAAAACTAGATGCAGGTTTCCAACAACATTGTCATTCATCTCTTTCCACTTGTCATCAGGTATCCTAGTGGGTCTACCTTTAATTGCTACTAAGTATTTGTCCTTCCTCAAGATTGCTTTTATCTTCAGTTTCCATAAGGAGAAATTACTCCCATTAAACCTCTTAATCTCAAATTTTGCTGCCATAGTATTGATAACAATATGTCTCTCAATTGGACCGATTTACTCTATTTCACCATGAATAGTACCATATATGTGAACAATATTGTATATATATGCCGTATCAGGACAACCTCTTATACGTTAACAATATTGCAAAAGTATACAACCACATGTGTGAATAGTAATTGTGAACAATACTTGCTGCATGGAAAGTACCAGCAACCAATGGCTCTGAAACCACTATTGGGTACCAGAGTTATAGAAATAATATCACACAACTAAAATAGAGTTGAGAAAATAGAAACTGACACATAATATTTAACGTGAAAAATCCTCTAATGGTGATGAGGGAAAAAACCATGGACAAGAATAGAAGGCTTTTACTATGTGGAAGAAAATTATAACTTCTCTCTAATTACAAGGAGAGAACAATAACACATTTTCTTGAAATAGGAGAATAAACCTCTCTTTATATAAAATAAGAAAAACTCTCAAAAGACATTATGTAATATTTCTCTATGGAAATGAGATGATAAAATTGAATGGAGGAGGTCCTATTTATAGAGGAAAGGACCCCCCTTTTGAGTTAGTTCTACGAAACAGAGGGAGAGTTTTTTCTTCTCTTTATTTATTGCACCGAATTTCTAACTCACAACAACCAACCACCTCTGCCTTCTTTCACCGTTTCAAGCCACTATTTTTTACTTTGAAAACTTGAAAAATGGCTTTACATTCACATAGAGTTCATTTTGGCTATGGCAGAAACAATGGTGGTTGTTGGGCAGTGGCTCACAGCTTGGGTTTATGGTGGTCCATGAAACATGATAACTTAGGAGCTTGATGGTGGGGCTGAAAAAGAAGAACGAAGGAAGATGGGAGAAAAAGTGAAGTTGTGAGGTGAGAGAAAAGCTAAGAAAAAGGAAGGAAGATGGGAAAATAAATGGCTAGTGAATGAAGATTAACAAGAGAAAGTATAATATAAAATAAATTGAGACTCACATCAAATTTTAAAAAAAATTAAAGTAATTGACTTTTACTTATTATCATTGATAAATTACTTAGAACATTGATGTTCAAAATCTTTTCAAGTGTACTATAAACACTTCCCAATGTGAGAGCTAGAACAATAAGAACCAAAATCATTGAATGAACAAATATAAAGAGAAAAAGAAAACAATGATCCAAGGCATGGTTATGAATAACATATTATATAGATGGCAAATATATAAGCGTGAAAGACAGAATGTTTGAGTATTGAATGATATCATATTTTCTAAGCTTCGAAATCGGTGTAGCATATTTTGAACAATTAATGTTAGAAGCTAAATGAATATGAAACCTTACAGCAAATGGGAAAAAACATATGAGGAGAAGAATAAGAAAAAACAAAATAAAAGGATGATAGTAGGAATATAATATCATTATACCTGTGTGTCAATAAACAATTTATTGGGAATATAAATGATTAATTAATCTTTAGTGGGAAAAAGAGCACCAAGTATAACCCATTGAATAATATAGCCATTATTTATAGAGCTTATTCACAAAGCTAAATGCATGTGTAGATGTTTTAATGCACATGTGAAAATAATTGTATTTAGATTTTGAATGGGAATATTTAAACACTATATTATTGTTATAAAAGGAAAAATTTCAAATTAAGAAGGGAAGTATTTTTCACGAGAAGATGACATGTGGCAAAACTTTCCATAGATTGCACCTGAAGTTGTATCTATTATGTTACGTACATATGAAAATATGCATTACTGTCAAATGGCAGCATCTTAGGGATATAGAGTTCAAAATTTAGACATCAAAGCTAGACGCTTGTTGCCTATAAATAGGGGTTAGAACGAAATTATAAAAGTTTATCTATTTGCTTGCAAACATCCTATACTTCTTATAATTTCTAAGTCCTGAGAGCAACGCCCATGAATTGATGGATTGATTGTAACACCCCTTTAGTTTAATAACCTCGACACAACCATCATTATGCCACAATTATTAAATCTAAGTATGCTACAACACAATAACAACTCAAATAATCAAGCATGAATTGATGGATTGATTTAAAAGTTTAATAATCGACACAACCATCATTATATTATTAAATCTAAGTATATATATTTAATCATATATATATATATATATATATATATATATATATATATATATATATATATATATATATATACACATATATATATATATACACATAATGAAGATATACGTATAATATGTTATTAATTTTTTTCTTCAAAATAAATTATATATATATATATATATATATATATATATATATATATATATATATATATATATATATATATATATAGGAACATGGTTCATCAATTACATACAAAACCTAAAACTGACATTACAAAAAGAAACATAAATACATCTACCAAATAAAAAACTCGATCTGGCCTAAGTGCAAACACCTGGAGATAAATGTCTTGCACTTGAACCTCCTCGGGATTCTCGCCAACATCCCTAACATACAAAGGCTCCATCTGGGACATGGTTCTACGAATAGGGGTCCGAGTAGACAACACTACAGACTCCTTTCTAGGGGTGCGAAGACCACCCCACAGCTCCTGAATAGGCATGACAAACTTCAAGCATAGGGTAACATTCAGAGAAAAGAGAGGTTCTCCACCACGGGTCCTACGAACAACCACAGAAATATCTCCCGTGTATCTAATGCACTCCAAATCCCACTCTATCCTCTGGGCATATGAACCACCATGAAACAGAACACTTACATAACCAAGAAAGTCTCGATCCGACGCCATCACGAACACAGGAGAATCAACATGGTCAAAAAGGGCATAATCCCTCTTCGTCTTCCCCCCAATCTTTATTAAGCGTAAAGTAATATAACACAAAGTAACACAACAAAGAGGCGAGATCTCCTACTTCAATATCAACATGGCAGTAAAGAAATAGGAAGGATAGTACTACCATCCAAACACAATAAACAACAATTTCAGGCATCAGTTGGTAAAATAATACTATCAGTTACTCATCAACTCAACAAATTAATTTAAGAGGCAATTTCAATAAACAATTAATTCATTAAGTACCAGATAATTAAACAAATATAACAATGTCACAATGGTATGTAGAACAACTATATATATGCACGATGAGACCAATTTCCTACTCCATAGAATTAAACACAAATTTAGAGAGAATGATCAAGGAGACATGTTTGTATCTTGTTAGCCTTAAATCAAGTGCTTCAATATCAACAAATTGTGCAACATGACTTATACAAGACATTCTTCACAAGATTGTGACATAGGACAGTGTCTCGGTCTGGATCGTAGGTGCATTTGCATCGGTCTATCTCACAGCACAGAGGAGCTACCAATTGTCCATGATGGAACACCTGCACCTTGACGCCCCCAAGGTCAACAAGTAACCTACGCTTGTCTATTCATACCCGCACTAAGGTATAATTCATCTCCTAGGCTCACACAACCTTAACAAATAGTCCACTAGACTTTCAATGTATGACCAATGATCCAATGCATGAATAATAAACAATCACATGATACAAAATAGCCATCACTAGGCTCAACAAAATATTAAATCCACCACATGATACTAAATAGCCACCACTAGGCTCAACAGAATATTAAATCCATCACAGGATATAGAATAACCACCACTAGGCTTAACAGAATATTAAATCCATCACATGATCCAAAACAGCCACTACTAGGCTTAACTTTCTAACATCTTTCACAAAGTCCATACTACCTTGAATTACAAAACCCTTTTTCAATTACTTTTAGAATACTCTCTTGATTTAAATCCTCTACTTTATAAATCACTTAATTTATTAAGTCCTTAACCATCGTTAAAAACCTACTTTTAACCTCCTGGCCGAAAATCACTCTTGAAAATAAGGTTGGAATATTATTTTTCCTCTTATCCATTTTATGATTTCCTAATTTATATTTCTAAATTATCTAATTGCTTAAGTTCTCACTTGATACCAAAAATATTGTCTTGGTTACCTCAGATGGTCGTGAACCCTAAGGGCCATTGGACCCAAAAAATTTCATCTTGACTTATCATTATTCACCTTTAATCAATTCCTCTCTAACCTAAGCTTTTAAATCCCAAATTACCACAAAACTTGTTGTGGATATCCCATTTTATTTTCCCCTTGGCCGAGATCTCTACCTAAGATTCCTAGCCCCAAAATTTTCATCATTTCATCAATTACTTATCACCAAATTTCTTAAGTCCCAAATTAATACAATGATTTTATCTTGGACCCTTAAATTTGGCCACTTGGCCATGAGCTATACCTAACAAAGATTCTTTTGCCTTTCGTACATGCTTCCAAGCATCCAAAACATAACCATCAATAAATTTCACATTTTTATTCCATTAAATCATACATATCATTCAAAGTAATAGAAATCAAATGAAATCAAATAATCACAAAGCATACAAGTTATACAACAAAGGAATGAATCCACACATACACACAAGATTCGTTTCCTCACCACCATGTGTGGTTGAAGAGGATAAATTTCCCTCTTACCTAAAGAGATAACCAAGAAAGCAAGCTCATTTTTCCTTTTGAAATTCGTCCTCCACCAACACAAAAATCCTAGGACATTCAAACTCACAAAAATCACAATCAAAGCTTGAAAAAGGAACTCTTGATCACCAAGGTGACCATGGATCACGAAAAGAAGAAGGAAAAATGAAAAAGTTATGAACTTTTACCTCAAAGCTTCAAACT